>CM075245.1:2904166-4352500 GCA_037678475.1 x Bolboschoenoplectus mariqueter | reverse complement strand
ACCCTAAACCCTAAACCCTAAACCCTAAACCCTAAACCCTAAACCCTAAACCCTAAACCCTAAACCCTAAACCCTAAACCCTAAACCCTAAACCCTAAACCCTAAACCCTAAACCCTAAACCCTAAACCCTAAACCCTAAACCCTAAACCCTAAACCCTAAACCCTAAACCCTAAACCCTAAACCCTAAACCCTAAACCCTAAACCCTAAACCCTAAACCCTAAACCCTAAACCCTAAACCCTAAACCCTAAACCCTAAACCCTAAACCCTAAACCCTAAACCCTAAACCCTAAACCCTAAACCCTAAACCCTAAACCCTAAACCCTAAACCCTAAACCCTAAACCCTAAACCCTAAACCCTAAACCCTAAACCCTAAACCCTAAACCCTAAACCCTAAACCCTAAACCCTAAACCCTAAACCCTAAACCCTAAACCCTAAACCCTAAACCCTAAACCCTAAACCCTAAACCCTAAACCCTAAACCCTAAACCCTAAACCCTAAACCCTAAACCCTAAACCCTAAACCCTAAACCCTAAACCCTAAACCCTAAACCCTAAACCCTAAACCCTAAACCCTAAACCCTAAACCCTAAACCCTAAACCCTAAACCCTAAACCCTAAACCCTAAACCCTAAACCCTAAACCCTAAACCCTAAACCCTAAACCCTAAACCCTAAACCCTAAACCCTAAACCCTAAACCCTAAACCCTAAACCCTAAACCCTAAACCCTAAACCCTAAACCCTAAACCCTAAACCCTAAACCCTAAACCCTAAACCCTAAACCCTAAACCCTAAACCCTAAACCCTAAACCCTAAACCCTAAACCCTAAACCCTAAACCCTAAACCCTAAACCCTAAACCCTAAACCCTAAACCCTAAACCCTAAACCCTAAACCCTAAACCCTAAACCCTAAACCCTAAACCCTAAACCCTAAACCCTAAACCCTAAACCCTAAACCCTAAACCCTAAACCCTAAACCCTAAACCCTAAACCCTAAACCCTAAACCCTAAACCCTAAACCCTAAACCCTAAACCCTAAACCCTAAACCCTAAACCCTAAACCCTAAACCCTAAACCCTAAACCCTAAACCCTAAACCCTAAACCCTAAACCCTAAACCCTAAACCCTAAACCCTAAACCCTAAACCCTAAACCCTAAACCCTAAACCCTAAACCCTAAACCCTAAACCCTAAACCCTAAACCCTAAACCCTAAACCCTAAACCCTAAACCCTAAACCCTAAACCCTAAACCCTAAACCCTAAACCCTAAACCCTAAACCCTAAACCCTAAACCCTAAACCCTAAACCCTAAACCCTAAACCCTAAACCCTAAACCCTAAACCCTAAACCCTAAACCCTAAACCCTAAACCCTAAACCCTAAACCCTAAACCCTAAACCCTAAACCCTAAACCCTAAACCCTAAACCCTAAACCCTAAACCCTAAACCCTAAACCCTAAACCCTAAACCCTAAACCCTAAACCCTAAACCCTAAACCCTAAACCCTAAACCCTAAACCCTAAACCCTAAACCCTAAACCCTAAACCCTAAACCCTAAACCCTAAACCCTAAACCCTAAACCCTAAACCCTAAACCCTAAACCCTAAACCCTAAACCCTAAACCCTAAACCCTAAACCCTAAACCCTAAACCCTAAACCCTAAACCCTAAACCCTAAACCCTAAACCCTAAACCCTAAACCCTAAACCCTAAACCCTAAACCCTAAACCCTAAACCCTAAACCCTAAACCCTAAACCCTAAACCCTAAACCCTAAACCCTAAACCCTAAACCCTAAACCCTAAACCCTAAACCCTAAACCCTAAACCCTAAACCCTAAACCCTAAACCCTAAACCCTAAACCCTAAACCCTAAACCCTAAACCCTAAACCCTAAACCCTAAACCCTAAACCCTAAACCCTAAACCCTAAACCCTAAACCCTAAACCCTAAACCCTAAACCCTAAACCCTAAACCCTAAACCCTAAACCCTAAACCCTAAACCCTAAACCCTAAACCCTAAACCCTAAACCCTAAACCCTAAACCCTAAACCCTAAACCCTAAACCCTAAACCCTAAACCCTAAACCCTAAACCCTAAACCCTAAACCCTAAACCCTAAACCCTAAACCCTAAACCCTAAACCCTAAACCCTAAACCCTAAACCCTAAACCCTAAACCCTAAACCCTAAACCCTAAACCCTAAACCCTAAACCCTAAACCCTAAACCCTAAACCCTAAACCCTAAACCCTAAACCCTAAACCCTAAACCCTAAACCCTAAACCCTAAACCCTAAACCCTAAACCCTAAACCCTAAACCCTAAACCCTAAACCCTAAACCCTAAACCCTAAACCCTAAACCCTAAACCCTAAACCCTAAACCCTAAACCCTAAACCCTAAACCCTAAACCCTAAACCCTAAACCCTAAACCCTAAACCCTAAACCCTAAACCCTAAACCCTAAACCCTAAACCCTAAACCCTAAACCCTAAACCCTAAACCCTAAACCCTAAACCCTAAACCCTAAACCCTAAACCCTAAACCCTAAACCCTAAACCCTAAACCCTAAACCCTAAACCCTAAACCCTAAACCCTAAACCCTAAACCCTAAACCCTAAACCCTAAACCCTAAACCCTAAACCCTAAACCCTAAACCCTAAACCCTAAACCCTAAACCCTAAACCCTAAACCCTAAACCCTAAACCCTAAACCCTAAACCCTAAACCCTAAACCCTAAACCCTAAACCCTAAACCCTAAACCCTAAACCCTAAACCCTAAACCCTAAACCCTAAACCCTAAACCCTAAACCCTAAACCCTAAACCCTAAACCCTAAACCCTAAACCCTAAACCCTAAACCCTAAACCCTAAACCCTAAACCCTAAACCCTAAACCCTAAACCCTAAACCCTAAACCCTAAACCCTAAACCCTAAACCCTAAACCCTAAACCCTAAACCCTAAACCCTAAACCCTAAACCCTAAACCCTAAACCCTAAACCCTAAACCCTAAACCCTAAACCCTAAACCCTAAACCCTAAACCCTAAACCCTAAACCCTAAACCCTAAACCCTAAACCCTAAACCCTAAACCCTAAACCCTAAACCCTAAACCCTAAACCCTAAACCCTAAACCCTAAACCCTAAACCCTAAACCCTAAACCCTAAACCCTAAACCCTAAACCCTAAACCCTAAACCCTAAACCCTAAACCCTAAACCCTAAACCCTAAACCCTAAACCCTAAACCCTAAACCCTAAACCCTAAACCCTAAACCCTAAACCCTAAACCCTAAACCCTAAACCCTAAACCCTAAACCCTAAACCCTAAACCCTAAACCCTAAACCCTAAACCCTAAACCCTAAACCCTAAACCCTAAACCCTAAACCCTAAACCCTAAACCCTAAACCCTAAACCCTAAACCCTAAACCCTAAACCCTAAACCCTAAACCCTAAACCCTAAACCCTAAACCCTAAACCCTAAACCCTAAACCCTAAACCCTAAACCCTAAACCCTAAACCCTAAACCCTAAACCCTAAACCCTAAACCCTAAACCCTAAACCCTAAACCCTAAACCCTAAACCCTAAACCCTAAACCCTAAACCCTAAACCCTAAACCCTAAACCCTAAACCCTAAACCCTAAACCCTAAACCCTAAACCCTAAACCCTAAACCCTAAACCCTAAACCCTAAACCCTAAACCCTAAACCCTAAACCCTAAACCCTAAACCCTAAACCCTAAACCCTAAACCCTAAACCCTAAACCCTAAACCCTAAACCCTAAACCCTAAACCCTAAACCCTAAACCCTAAACCCTAAACCCTAAACCCTAAACCCTAAACCCTAAACCCTAAACCCTAAACCCTAAACCCTAAACCCTAAACCCTAAACCCTAAACCCTAAACCCTAAACCCTAAACCCTAAACCCTAAACACTAAACCCTAAACCCTAAACCCTAAACACTAAACCCTAAACCCTAAACACTAAACCCTAAACCCTAAACCCTAAACCCTAAACCCTAAACCCTAAACCCTAAACCCTAAACCCTAAACCCTGGACCCTGAACCCTGGACCCTGAACCGTGAACCCTGAACCCTGAACCCTGAACCCTGAACCCTGAACCCTACACCCTAAACACGCACCAATTAACGTGTTAGGCTATGTTAGGTGAAGCATCTCTGCGAAAGAAACAAAAGGTATCTTCCAAAAATGAGCTATTACACCTCTTGAGCCCGGTTGGCTCAATTTCGACCATACGATTAATTCAATGCTCTAGGTCAAATCAGAGCTTCCCTGGAGTGTTGCCCTAGCTCTTGGGTTATAAATAGACCCCCAGAGAAGAGAAATGTGGAGCCAATGCCCCCCCCCCCCATAAGCTCAAGCTTGGCCAAAGCCTTGCCAAAACCGAAATCAAGCCTTAAACCCTCTTCTCTCCAAATAAAGTTATGTTATAATAGAAAAAGAAAGTTGTTGTAATTGATTTCGACACAAAGGGGCCAAGCCTTGAGCTTGGCTTGGTCTCAATTGAGCTCTAGGGGCTAGTCTCACCTTGATGGGTGAGATAGTCAAGCTTTCGGGTTGGAGATGGTGCACATGTGCCTCTTCCCTTACCGAGCTCAATTGGTGACCAAGCATGAGTCTCAGGTGCTTATTTATGCGTATTTTCTATGAAATTTGATAAACACACGATAACCAATCGGCACATGTTGATTTGGTTCAATAGGGATGGGCACATGTTCATACCCTCTTCTCAAACCCTGTGCACATGTGCAGTGGTTATATAAAGGCTCAAAACAGCTTAATACAAGCCGTTATGCAACCAAATTTCATAGAAAATAAAACCCCCCATGTTTATGTGATGTTATATGTTGATATGTTATATTAAATGCAATATTATATGAAGTTTTGATCAAATCTGGTTTTTTATCTCTCCTTGATCTTTTATTTTGCATTTTAAACATGTTTGGATGCTCAAAATCATATTTGAGAAGAAGAAAAGCAATAAATATGCATGCTGATCTGATTCCAGCAAAGGGGCATTTATGTCCAGTTGAGAGATTAGTCCATATCTCTCAATCTGGTTGTCCATTTTTCATAAAATTTCACAGACCAGTAGAGTAGGTTTATATTAACTTAAATTTTGAATTTAATAATTATTGGAATTTTCTGTGAATTGTTATGATTTTTCAAATCTCATCAGTTCAAAAAATCTCAAAAGTCAACTGATGGTCAAACACCAAACTCAACATCCAAAAAAAAAACTGATTTAAATAAAAAAAATATAGCCTGATAAAGGGTGATTGTTTACTTGATTTGGATTTTGTTTTTAGTTGATTAGGATGTGTGAATTGCTTGGAAAAATAAAAAAAAGAAAAAGAAAACAGAAAACAGAACTGGCACAGATCTGGCATGTGCCTTATCTGGCCAGTTCAAATATCAGCTAATATATCTTGATTTACTTACCCATTTGATCTGAAATTTTGCAAGAATATAGAGTATGTTTTCATAGACATGTTCCCAAAATTTCATATTTTTTTGAATTTTTTGTGATTTTATATGAATTTTTAAAGTTGGGTCTGTCAAAAGGAAAAAACTGGGTTGGTTCTGTTTTTCCTTTTCTGTTTTCTTTTCCTTTCTGATTTTTTTCGTTTTTTTCTCCAGAAATAAAAAATGGTGAAATTGACCACTCAAATATACTGAAACATGGTTAAATATGTTTTTAAAAGAATCAATTGAAGAAAAAACAAGGATAAATGCACGAATTTCTAATCAGTACCAAATCCGTTTGAGCCCATTTCGGTACCGATCGGTGAAACTCATATATTCAGAGATTCAAATTAAAATTAAGCTTCACAAACGTGTTTGTTATGTTCTAACGACGATACAGCTCGAAGGAATTGAACCAATTTGACAAAACGAGCTCAAAATCGACCAAAAAAACCGATTCCCCATGAGTTTCCAGCCCTAGCCGAACTGGTGGTGCTATTTCCGGCGATCGCCGGAGCCAGTGGCCCCGATACTGGGTTAGTAGTGTTCTCCTCCTCGAGACGACTCCGGTGGTTCCCCCCGATCGACGATCCGACACCGGCAGAGCTCCGATCAAGCAAGAGTACGAATATTGATGCATATGAAAGTGTGAATATTGATGAAATTTGAACTCAATCATATGGGAGGGAAATCGCACGGATCTTGATGCCATCCGATAGCCCAGAAAAATTCAGAGTTTGGACCTTGATGATCTAGCTTTAAATCAAAGGCTCACATTAATCTGTTTCAAAAAACAGAATTTAAACATTAAATAAAAATAATTCCTTAAGACCAAAAATCATGAAAAATACATCAAAAATCATGGTTTCACTTGAATATATTTTTGAAACAATAAAAAGTCAATTTTGATTTTATTTTTATTTTAAGAAAAATTCAAAACATATAAAATGCATATCATTTTGTACAAATTTTTTCCTCATATTTTGATGAAACAAATCAAAATATTCAAAATGACCAAATTATGTTATATTTTGATAAAACAAATTAAAATATTCAAAATAATCAAATTATGTTATATTTTTATAAAACAAATAAAAAATATTTTAAATAATCAAATCATGCTATATTTTGATAAAACAAATCAAAATATTCAAAATAATCAAATTATGATAAAACAAGTCAAAATATTCAAAATAACCAAATTATGTTATATTTTGATAAAACAAATCAAAATATTCAAAAATGATTGAATTATGTTATATTAAAAAATGATTAAAATATGTTATATGTTGATAAAACAAATCAAAATTTGCAAAATAATCAAATTATGTTATATTTTGATAAAACAAATCAAAATATTCAAAATAATCAATTTATGTTATATTTTAATAAAACAAATAAAAAATATTCAAAATAATCAAATTATGTTATATTTTGATAAAAACAAATCAAAATAATCAAAATAGTCAAATTATGTCATATGTTGATAAAACAAATCAAAATATTCAAAATGATCAAGTTATATTTTGATAAAACAAAAATCAAAATATTCAAAATAATCAAATTATGTTATATTTTGATAAAACAAATCAAAATATTCAAAATAATCAAATTATGTTATATTTTGATAAAACAAATCAAAATATTCAAAATAATCAAATTATGTTATATTTTGATAAAACAAATCAAAATATTCAAGATTATCAAATTATGTTATGTTTTGATAAAACAAATAAAAAATATTCAAAATAACCAAATTATGTTATATGTTATAAAACAAATCAAAATAATCAAATTATATTATATTTTGATAAAACAAATCAAAATATTCAAAATAACCAAACTTTGTCATATTTTGATAAAACAAATAAATATGCAAATATTTCCAAATATTTGACCAAACATGTCAAATATGCAAATCAACCCAAACATTTGATCAAATATGTCAAAAATATAAATATGCCCAAGTATTTGACCAAACATGTCAAACATGCAAATATACCCAAATATTTAACCAAATATGTCAAAAATGCAAATATGTCCAAACTTTTGACCAAATATGTCAAAAATGTAAATATATCCAAATCTTTGACCAAACATGTCAAATATGCAAATCAACCCAAACATTTGATCAAATATGTCAAAAAATATAAATATGTCCAAATCTTTGACCAAACATGTCAAATATCCAAACATGCCCAAATCTTTGACCAAACATGTCAAATATGCAAATATGCCCAAACTTCTGACCAAACATGTCAAATATGCAAATATACCCAAACTTTTGACCAAATATGTCAAATATGCGAATATGCCCAAACTTCTGACCAAACATGTCAAATATGCAAATATGCCCAAACTTTTGACCAAACATGTCAAATATGCAAATATGTCTAAATATTTGACCAAATATGCCAAATATGCAAATATGTCCAAACTCTTGACAAAATATGTCAAATATGCAAATATGTCCAAATTTTTGGTCAAATATGCCAAATATGCAGATAAGTCCAAAACTTGGTAAAACATACCAACATATCAAATCAATCAAATCATGTTTCGAGAACGTTAAACTGGCAGTGCGCTTCAGGTTTAATGTATCTCATTTTGGAAATCGATAAAGAATTATACGTTCCCGATTCTCCAAATTTCTCAGGTTTCGAATTGGCATAACGCTTCAGATTCGGGATTTGGAAGGTCAATAGACTGTTTAGGACGATACGCCCTTGTCTTTGACATGAGCCTCTATAGAGATTAAACATCTCTGGTTCCTTGAGTATCGAGTTGGCAGTGCGCTTCATATTCGAACTTCGTAAGATCAATAGGATTATAGGTCCTCGATCTCTTATTTATGAGAAATTATACGTTTCTCTGATTTTAGATCATACGTCTTTAGTCTTATTATCAAAAGTTATATCTTTTGGTTATTTTAAACATGTATTATAAAAAAAAAAAATAAAGCCACAAATCTGATCCATATATTTTAATTAGTTTAGCCTATTAATCAGGGGTTCCCGAAGTGAGAGCCGGGATAATTAACGGCGGGGGCTTGCGCCCGTCGGAAAATAAAAGTTCCCACAATCACCTAAATAATAAGTCCTTGAGCGCACAAACACGCGCAAGGATGTACCTGCACCTTCTTCCCCCGTGAGCCGCGAAAAAGGGCCGCACGAAAACATAATTGTCTGATAAAGGACTAACGACTTCTAACTTGTGACAAAGTTTGATATGGATAACAAATGTACATCTTTGATTTTTTTAATTTGAATAATACTGTCAAATGATACCAAAAAGAAAAATGTCTTCCAATAGAATAAACAATTCAGTTTGTAGATACGGTTCAAGTAAGGCCAAATTTTTTGTTGAAATGTGGCATGCACGGTCTAAATATCTCGAACTGAATTATCGAATTGCATTATTGAACCGGACTTCCATTATTACATTTATTTTGTAATAGTAGCATTGCAACATCAATTTCTGAATCAGATGTTATATGCTCCCATAGTGAGTCAAGATCATCCGAAGGAGACGAACGAGAAGATTATATTTCTACGTGGCGGGACTATTTCCTATTCCAAGCTTCCGTCCCCCAATCAGCCCAAGACGCTCCGAAGTAGCCTACCAAAACTAAATGGACTGCGTACTACCATCCCAGATGAGCTCATATGTTTTGTTTCTTTTCCCTCTTTCTGGTTGAATAGAAAAAAGTTTAGTAAAAATTTGGTGCTGAATATAATAAGGGACATTTCTGATTTGCATTGGATGCAAAGTACTGTTCACAATAGATAATCAACGGCTGCCATAATATATTTCGTAGAAGGCCGACGGCCGACCTAGTTTCATTTTGTTATTCTTTGAGAAAGACCTCCTCCTATTTAGAAGTCTTATTGCGGCAGCTTGAGAGACAGAGCGTCATTTGATCATCAGCCCAGGTGTTCAAATGCATATATAGGTGCTTGAAGAGTTTCATCTTATAGACTTCTTTTTAATGTCTTAGCCAAAATTATGGTTCTTTGTTCTTCAAATAGGGAATCTATTCTTTGTATTAATTTAATACTTTTTTATTTTGATCAATTTTCTTTTATCAAATAAATGGGTTACATTTTAGATATGAGCAATCAACCGTTATGATGATGGGGAATAAGATGAGGAAATGGCTTAATATCATAAATACTCTCCAGCCCTCTGATTTTTCTTTTATTTCATATTTCTCTCTCAACTCTTCATAATTCTCCTATAACTCTTTCAACTCTTTCATAGCTATCTGTAGAATCATTAGAACCAGATTAATTATGATTAAAATAAACTAAACACTTGTTTATTTTTGGTTGAGAATAAGAAAATAACCAAAATAATTAGTGCCTTCATTTTTGTTCTGATTTGATTCAATTTCCAAACTAACTTGAAGCATCAAACTTGATGACCTGCTTTGCGTATTTGGAACTTGAAGACGTCTGAAAACATTTGCCAGTTGTATTCTTTCTAGATGGATCCGTCTGATTTTAGTTTGACGGTTGTATCCATAGCATGGTGTATTATAGCAGCAGATGTGAAGTTGTATGCTCCTGACAGTTTCTTTTTATTCCTTGAAAAAGGTAGCCTTGCTACCAGTTCCATTAAGCATGAAACATAATTTACACAAGCACATAGCAAAATGATATGATCTAATGACCTTTTCTCAAACATAACGTCATATTATCTCACCATTTTGCAATTAATTTTAGTTTTAAGATTATATTTGTAAGTTTCTATTGGGGTCAAGGCCCAAATTGGGCTTGGCCCAGCTCACAAGAAAAAAAGCCACTATTGGCTGGATTGGATTTATATCTCATCTCTTCATCTTCTCTTGGAGGGCACATGTTGATTTTGTTAATTCTTTATATTTAGATTTTATAGTGTGAGATAGAGAGTTTAGATATGAGAGAGAGAGAGAGAGAGCTTGAGATGATATGTGATTATTTGGATCTAATGATTGTACACTAAATCTTATATCTCCTCTTTAAAATAGTAAAATTTATCGGTTCGTGATCTCCCGGTGAAGTAAGTCTCGACCGAACCACCTAAACTTAGTATTGTTGCTTGCTCTGTTGTGGATTCTCTTGACTTGATTTATTCTGTGGTAACATCTTGGGATTTTTTTTCTCTTTCTTGTGGTCTTTAATGGTGGTTAATACATGATTATTTTTATTTCTAATTTCTTGATTAATGTAGTGTATGGCTATTGATTATTGATTGCGGATTTTTTATTGTGGTTGGTTTAAAAATCATTGATTAACTAAGTAGGATCTTGAATGTATAAGAGGTGTTCGACGAATTGTCGAACTCAACTCTCTTGTTGATTAAAAATCACTAACAATTTCCATATTCAAGTCTGTAAGAATACTCTCTAAATTAAATTGAATCGAATAGAGTGGTATTCTATTTTGAAAAACAGTGTCTCTTCCGATTCTAATGCATAAAAACCGCAATGACTGTAATGGTCTCAGTAATCTTCTTTATTTACTGGAATATCTTGTTATGCAACACGCTACCTATACTAGCCCCAGCAACCAGCACCAGGATTATCTACACAAGAGAATTTGTGTCATGTTACTATTAATTTGTTCCTAGCATCATCCATCAGCAATATGTAGCATGTGTCATGTTACTTTTTATTCCAAGTCCATTGAAATGTACCTGTTTTGCTTATTTAATGCAGTAGAAAAGCTGAAACAGCATGCATTAGTCCGAAGTCTTCTGTAAAACTTATTTATTAACAAATGCAATTTCAAATTATTTTTTCACCTACAGGACATTCCTTTCTTTGGACAGTAACCCCCACCTGCTCCTATGCACAAAAAAGGAAATAAAGGGAACGAGGAACCTCTTCCTATTTTCTGGTATAATTATTGACAAAACACAAAAACCTCTTAGTACTTGTGTGCAAAATGGCTCTGCTATAACAAGAAAAACATACACAAATTGTAGTTAAAGCAGCTAAATCAAAACTTAAATTACATATTTAGCTCGATGTAGCCATCCTACTCCTCATTTCATGCGGCTCCTGTAATATGCTTCTAAATTTTGGCAAATATTCTTCAGATAATAATTGCCAGTAAAATCAAAGACCACACATTCACAAAGTGATGTGACATCTCTTCCTCAATTTCGAAGTGATGTCCAATGATTCCCTTATTAACAAGCAAGGTTATATTTTCTGTAGTACTAACAAGATGGGAGATGAAAAATATGTATGTGCTAATGTGGTTTCCAAAATTAGGGTTTAGTTGTTCTAGAACAATAAGGTTTCTAAAAATAGTTATGGTTATCTCGTCTACAAAAAATGTATGGAATTGCAAAACATTATCAATAAAACTCACATCTAATAGAGAGTGGGGGTTATTTTTGTCAAAGGCTTTTTTCTTGAACTTTACTCTTGCGACATGATATTCAACTGCCTCGTGCCACTGGTTTAGTTGAGGGGCTATTCTAAGGATGAACATGTTCGGTTAAATTGGATCTTCAGTTCATATGATATAGGTGCAACAAATGGTATTGAAAAGTGTCACGAAAAATTTGCTCAAAACCCTAAACCCCTAAAACCCGAAAATCCTAAAACCTTACCCTAAACACTAAAACCCTAAACCCTAAAAACCCTAAAAACCTAAAAACCCCAAAATCCTAAAACTCTAAAACCCTGAACCCTGAACCCGGAACCCCGAACTAGGAACCTCGAACCCCGACCCCTAAACCCTAAACCCTAAACCCCAGACCCTAGGGCCTAACCCCGAACCCTGAACCCCGAACCCCGAACCCGAGACTCGAGAACCGAGACCCCAAACCCCCAACCCGAAACCCGAAACCCCGAACCCCGAACCCCTAAACTCTAACCCTTAAACCCTAAACCCCAGACTTGAATTCGAAAGTGGTCCATAGCCATATCTTGTAGACCTTGAAATGAACTGGACCGTATGATCTATCGGAACAGATCTTGATGCAAATCTAACGGACCACAAAATTCAAATGATGTGTACCGTGCGCTCAGCTTTCTCCTCCCTTAAGGGGTATATAGATTAAATCATTTACATTTATTTATTTATAACATAGAAAGAGAAGCGAAGCAGGTGGTTACAAAACTGGACATCTCCAGCAGTAAACCCTAAACCCTATTCAGTCTTCCTTGGGAGGTCGGAACCCAGACCCAGAGGCAGTTGTAGTCCGAACGAAACCAAATTGAGCAACCAACCATGTCCACGGCCATGGCCTCCGCCTTCCTATTCCGTACTCTCCTTCGACTTCCACAAACTTTGATCCTCGCCCGTTCCATGGGAGGTGGGCCCCGCACTTTCCCCGGGGGCCTCACCAAATGGCAGTATAAACGCATGCAAGACAAGTTGGGGCGCGAGAAGGCAAGCCGCCTCCTCCGCTCCGAGAAACAGCTCTACCTCTCTCGTCTTCGCTCTGGGATCCGATCCGACCCCAGCCAGCGCATGTCGTCTTCGTCTAGGGACCGGATCAAGATTCTCGCTCATCGGTTCACCAAACCTGGCGCAGAGGATCTCTGGAACCAAGATGATGGACCCGTTAGTGATCCGCCTGAGAAGCTTCTGAAAAATC
This sequence comes from x Bolboschoenoplectus mariqueter, assembly GCA_037678475.1. NCBI lineage: Eukaryota > Viridiplantae > Streptophyta > Magnoliopsida > Poales > Cyperaceae > x Bolboschoenoplectus > x Bolboschoenoplectus mariqueter. The sequence continues at coordinate 4,339,421 of CM075245.1, read as the reverse complement.
CAACCAAGATTCCTCAACTCAGTGCAGGTTCTTTCGTTCAGAAGAGGGGATATTCTGCAGGGAGGAAATGGAGGAGCAATCCATCAAGTGGAGAGGAATCGGAATCAGAATCAGATTCAGATTCAGTGAGGGCTTTGAGGAGGAATTCGGTGTTCAGTAGTGCAGCTTTGAGAGAGTCAAAGTATAATGTGAAGAAGGAAAACAGGCCGGGTGAGGAAAGGAGGAGTCAGTCAAGTGAAATACAACAAATTTGCGATGAGTTGAGAAGTAGAAAGGAGATAGCAAGGACTGAGGAAAGATGGGTGGATCCAAAGGGACAGTCTCTCCTTTCCAAGAAGAGGTTCTGTTTATTTATAAAGAAAAAAGAAAATTAAACATCCTTCAAGCAGTTTGAAACATGATGACTCCTTTGGTTTCTTCTTTTATTTTTATTAGAGAAGATTCCTGATAGCCTTTACATTAGTTGATAATACAGACTGACAATATTGTGGAATCTGGGATGGAGATAGTGCCGATGTTGTTTTTTTTTAAAAAGTAACTAGGCCTGTACTATTTTCAAGGGTAGATCAATGCAATGTTTTATGGAAATTGTACATAGGATTTAATTATTTTGAAGTCGTTAAAATATGCAGATCCTATGACATTTAGTAATATATCTGTGCACTATTTTGAGACTGCTTTCAATACATAGAAATAAAGCCTATGGACTTTTTGGAAAAAAAATGAAAAAAAAGTTAATGAAGTTATAGTAGCCTTGGTACATAGAATTTCTTTTACAGCTCCGGAAGAGGGTAGAGGAGGGAAAGGAAAGGGTGACTGGACCTGCCTAAGTTATTTTACTTGCTCCACAACACTAAAATTTGGAGGGGAGAGAAGGGGAGAGGAGGGGAGAGGAGGGGAAATGTTCTATACAAACTTGACCAAGTTTCTACCCTCCAAATTGGGGTGTAAGATTTCACCTTCCCCCCCCCCCCCCCCGCCTCCCCCGCCCCTCCCCTTCCCTCCCTCTCCTCTCCTCTCCTCTTTTGTGGAGCAGAGTGGCTAGCATTGTTCTGAAGTTTTAGCTTTCATCTTTTTCTTTTTCTTTTTTTTTTCCCAAAAACCTGATAGAAGATTGATAGAGTACCAACAAATATTTATTTGTTGTGACGAGCTATTTACTAGAATATTTTTCAATGAGAATTTTGCATATGCTCAATTTCAGATTTGATGATTTTGGGATTTCTCCACTAACAGTAAAGGCACTATCTGAATCTGGGTATGTATATGCAACTGTTGTGCAAGAAGCTTCTCTTTGTATTGGCTTAGAAGGTATAAGTTTCATTCCTTTAACGTGTTGATCATCATAAGAATATGTATCATGAACATAGGTTTGTTCTAAGCCGACAAATAATCATAGTATGTACTGTTACTGTTATCAGTTGTTCATATTATATTTGTAGACTAAATCATTATCAGTTGTTCATATTATATTTATGTATCACTTTTGTTTTGTTTCTAATAAGTTAACTTTTGTAGTTACCTTCTTTAATACCATGCAGGTCAAGATGTCTTAGTAAAAGCTAGAGCAGGGACTGGCAAGACTGTTGCATTTCTGGTACATACTGTTCATAACTAGAGAAATCACCAAGGAATGACACCAGTATAATCTATTGTGCTTAGTAAGTATGCACCAGTTAGGGGATAAAAACTTGTTGGCATCATTCCCGATGTTAATTATTTAACTGAATGTTTTTAAGCCTCAGTTAATCTCAATTTTTTTGCAAGCTACCCTGAATTTGAATTTTTGCCTCAGTTGTGCAACTGGACAAGAAAGAAGAGCAGAATACGGGAAGGGCTGTAATTTTGTTAGTGTGTTACAACCATTGTGCCTACATAGTGTTATTACTGATATAAGACCTGAATGAAATAGTATGGAAATCAAATGCCAATCTTTAGTTATTTTATGAATTGGAATCTTTTTAATGAAAAGTTCGTATTAAAGATGAACAGATCCCAGCAATAGAAGCAGTACTGAAGGCAAAGGAGAGCAGCATGAATCTCCGTGTACCTCCTATAACTGCTCTTGTTCTCTGCCCCACAAGAGAGCTGGCTATTCAACTGACAGCAGAGGCAAAAGTGCTTTTAAGGTACTGCTATTGTTCTCCAAACAGCTTAATCTGATAGTCTGATCCATAAGGTTTTTATAACTGGTATGCATTATTATAGGCCAGTGTTTGGAAACCAAATTGTTTCCTTGTCAGCACTACTGGAATGCGACCACCAATGCTCATTGTTTAATCGTTTAACTTTGGATTTAAGGATTGAAAGCTTAAAAGAAGTAGGGCTATAATTATCTACTTCTAACTGAATGTATTTTTTGCATGATGCTAATCAAAAGGCTCATTATTTGCAAATATCTGAAGGAGAAGTACAGTGTCTGTCTCAAATATGACAAAAAAATGTGGAATTAGTGAACATTGCAAAATGCTGGGTTTATTTGCGAAAAATGTTTTATTTTTTTATTAGTTTGTATAATTAATACTTTTTATGTACATTAATATTAGTAAGGAGCTTGTTGGTTTGACCACAGGACCTATCCAAGAAAATGCTCTACAAATAAAAGCTTTTAGTAGAAAAAGTTTTTTATTCATTTTGTCCTTTTAACAGACATCATGAAGGGATTGGTATTCAGTCGCTTGTTGGTGGTACCAGATTCAAGCTTGACCAGAAGCAGCTCGAATCAAGCCCCTGTCAGGTTTTATTTACTTTGATATATTTTTTATAAGGTTTTTTCTCATTTGCTTAGAGTAGTAAAGCATGGTATCATATTAGTATTCCGTTGAAGATGAATTCAGATTTGAACTAATATTCAGGTGTGCACATTGTTCTCAATTGATCATAAACTGACATAATTAAACCTCAACAGGTGGATTTTCCTTGGAGGAATTATGTGTCCATGATGAATTAAAGAGACTATACAATTCTACAAAAACATTCTCTATATTATTTTACTCAAAAATCAATAGAAATTTTAAGTTATAAAGAAACTAGTATAGCAAATTGTAAAACGTATAAAATCATATCGGTGGATTCAGGTGGTCTTTGTTGGCAGTTTAAATCATGGTCAGCTGACTGAATTCTCGCCTTTTTACATATGATTCCACTTCAGATTTTAGTGGCAACACCTGGCAGGCTACTGGATCATATAGAGAACAAAACTGGTTTCTCTGTTCGATTGATGGGTTTAAAGATGCTTGTGCTGGATGAAGCTGATCACTTATTAGATTTGGGTTTTAGAAAAGACATAGAGAAAATTGTTGATTGCCTACCACGCCAGAGGCAATCTATGCTGTTCTCAGCCACAATTCCCAAGGAGGTATTCTATTATTATCTTTTTTCCTATTCTCTTTCTGTGTTATTATCTAAAAATTGAAATTACACTAGCAGAGAACCTGTGCAACGCACGGTGTAGTTGTATTGAAAACTTTTTCTCTCATATACAGTGTTGATGTTGCAAAGATATATCTAACAATGACTATTTTGAATTGATAGATTGATCATGTTTTAAATTTCATGCAATTTATGGTACATTTAGTATTTCATCAAAGACCGTTAAATATGAACCGTGGCAAATTGCACAAATTTTAATGTCTTTTGATAGACTACCAAAAGAAATTCAAATTGCATGAAATTTGAAATCAATCTATAAGTTCAAGAATATATCTATAAAGGATCTTCTATTTTAAGATTTTTTTTGGAATTTATTTGGAAGTCCATCGTCAAGATTATCAAAAATAGCATTGTGTACCAATATGCTATACCATTTGGTACTGCTGCAGCATAGAATCAGCTTGTGTACCAGTAAAAGCTGTATCATCTGGTGTAACACTATTTGATGACATCTATGAATTCTACAAAATTATAATGGGAATGATAGAAAGTAACTTATGCCGTACATTGCGCCTGTAGAGTCCAACATACAGTGAAGTCTCTAATTTAATGCAATTGTTAGTTACAAAGGATTTCAGTCCTGAATTAGATACCTTGAACACACATGCATTCCTTCCTAGTTGCTCGCAGTACTCATGCGTTTTTGATGCAGGGCTAGACTGGTAGAGCAATCAGCATTATAAAAGAAAGGAAAACAATTATGAAGAGACAGGAAAGAACAAAATGTAGTAAACAAATTTGATATCTGAATTGCATTGTAGGAAAATAATTTATGTCATCAGTAAAACCAGAAATGATGTTGACCTTGAAGTCTTCTAGATTAGTCCCCACCAACTAAGATTTCAAGGTCTTCTTTTGCCTCACAAAAAGCAGCTGCATGGAACAATTTGACAGTTTCAAAGTGGTTATAAAAAATTTATAGGTCTTGCCACCAGGTTGGTTAAACTAAGTATGAAATTATAATAATTTTTGTGGTAATCTTACTCTTACATATCTCTTGCGTAAAAGTCAGGCTAATTTAGGGAATTACATGGTTTCCATAAGACCCATCTGCTTTAAGAAATAGCCCCTTCATTTTTTTTAACTTGAAGATCAGCACCTATAGTTCATAACAAAATTGAAAAAACATTTCAGAAAAAAATAATTTAGAAGATTAGAAGATTAATTATCTAAATTAACCACTAAGGTTCTACTAACTCCCAACAGTCAAGAAAATTAGTATTATTTGAGTTTGATCTCATAAAGGATGCGCAAAAACAAAAGAACATTATTTAATCCTTAAAAGACACCATAGGCCTATTCTAATATAGCAAGGAACATAACAAATGATTCTAAGAAACATATTTAAGAAGAAAAAATACAAGAAGAGGAAAAAAAATAAGCCAACTAACCATCAATAATTTTTACTAAAGGAAAACACAAGCAAGACATCTAATGCAAACCATAAATGTTCTAAAATTAGATAAACTAAATATGCAAGGACCAATGAGCAGCTAATAAAAGTGTGAGTTGCAAAATTTAATTTTGTTAGAGGCACATTTTTTCTTTTCAAGGATCTGATGGTCATTACAGATCAATGCTTTTTTTATCTGTTATCGGTACCTCCCCACAAAAAAGAAAAAAAATGTAGAAAGATAAACAATCAAATGAAAGAATGGTTTAAAAATGAAATCAGAAGCAAAAACAACAGAAAAAAATAGAAGAATTACATCTACAAAAGCATAAAGCATGCTGAACTACTTCAATGGTGATTGACATATTGTTTGTGATGAACCTTCTCTATAAGAAAAGGAAGCAAAATTGACCTAAGGAACAAACCATTAGCCTTCAAGATTATTTTATAAAGTGGCTTAGAACATTGGAATATGAAGATAACTCTAGCACAAAGAAATATTAACATGAAACTTTTAGAAAGTGTTAAATTCTTAGGTGTTAAAAAGTGCTACTTGAAACGCAATAAAATACTTGGTGTTTAGAACAGTTTAATTTCTCATATATAGGAAAGCAATATCATGTGTAGGATTTCAACTTTACAGTCAAAGTCTCATATTAGTGTGTCCACTGTGTATTCTATCACAGCTCTTGTGTGAGACCAATCAATTTAATCCAAAAATTTCAATATTAGAATTTCTGATCTAACATTGTCTTTCCTAATAAATACTGCCAATTCACAGCAGAGGCGCAAATAACATTTGGTATTAATATTTCATGATTTTAAAGGTGGAAATTTATGCATAAAAGTCCTCTTACTTTTAGTTATAATCAGCTCTAAACAATAAATATGCATGTACTTTATAGAAACTTTGCACTTGAATAATGTAATCAGTTGGTATTGACAGTGAACTTATTTTATCAGTCCAATTAACAATTTAGGATTTAATTTCTTAGTTAATTTCTTCTAATAAATAAAATAAACAAAACTGGATAAAATAAAGTAATCTTTTGCCCTGATTTTTCTTTTGCTTTTCTTCTTGACTAAGTATTGATCTCTCTCTTCTTATTAAAGGTATATATATGCTTACCAATTTTGCAGAATTCTAGTGTGGATGTCTAATTTCATAAAATCGAACTTTTTTATCAGATGTAATCGTCAACAAGAAATTTCTACAAAAATCAACTAAATTATCAGAGCAACGGTGATTACCTGTGAAGAGTGTGAACACAAAGAGTTGTCCTGCGATTCCTGGGGAGAGGTGCTAAGTTTTGAAGCAATAAAGGCCACAGTTTGAGATGGGATGTCACTACTGTTTCTCCTCCTGTGGTGCTTTAGTTTAGAGCAATGAAGTGAATGTTGCACGCCTTTAAACTGTTTGTTGAAATTCCTATGAGAAAAGTTTATGCTTGAGCCCAGAAAACACGCATGATATCACTTCCTTTTGGAGTCTTCTCTCCAATCACAAATAACACATGCCAAAAACAAATTGTAAAGATATAACCTCCATTGAGATCGAACTTAAACACCTATCATTAATAGACGACGAGAGATGTCGTTTAGAGAGTGGAGAGCTGATGCACGGTGGTTGTCGGGCTGCTCCTCTTTGGAGATAGTGGTTGAAGCGGAGACAGAGTCGATTGCTCTTAGGAAGAGTGAGAGTAGCATACGGGATGTCATCTGAGAAACTCTAGATCGCAATCAATACATCAACAGAATGGAAAATGGTGAATAGTAGGAGTTGTTTGAGGAGGCTGGGAAATTGGAAGCGAAGAGGCGAGATAGAAGAGAGAGATTGAGCAATCGGAGAATTAGAAATCAGAAGCGAGAGGCGTCCCTTCATCTGTGTAGGACAGAGGCGTTAAAGAATGCTTAGCGATTTGATCACAATCTTTAATCCTTTCAATTGAACGGTTCTAATTAAAAAATGACGTGGCTGCATGTAGAAGCAGCATTCCGTTCTCCTTTTCTTTATAGTAGAAGATATGGAGAATGCTTGTAGACTGGAAATTTGATCTTTTGCAATTTGTAATCACCCAAAGTTGCTCTTCATTTTACCTTTGATTGTGGTGTGTTTTGTCTTGACATCATCCAATTTTCACTTATTATCCCTCATTTGTGCAATAAAATCTCAGTTGATCAAATTTGAACTCAATCAAATGAAACACGAGTTCTGCATTTGACCTCTCATTTTGCCTTATTTAATGATTAGTTCTGCACCCACCTAACTTTGAACTTATGTAACCCAACACAAAATAAGTTGAAAAAACAAATGGTTATGAAGTGGCTGAGCTGGCATGTATGATACATATGATTCACGGGGTATGAGATTGAGTTGCAATTTAACACCAGAACAAGACAAATAAAAGCACATATTGTTTCAAAGTGATCAATACAGCAGGATAGCCCAGTACATTAGATATGATATTTTTAAGCTGGATAGATTTTTGTTAATTTTGTAACAGGTAAGGCGGGTTTCTCAGCTTGTCTTAAGGAGGGATCATGTACTTATGGATACAGTTGGCTTGGGAGGTGTTGAAACTCCTCCTCAGGTACCTTATCGTTTATTATATAAAGAGGGTGGTACTTGCAAATGCACTTATGATGACTCACAATCACAAATTCTACCTTTGAAGGAATCATCTTTTACATTATTGTTGCTCTCAAAAGCCTTTTCAAATATATTTTTTCTTTTCTTGGAGTTTTTTTATACTGAAAACCTATCTTTGTTATTTTTAGTCAAAGTTATGGGGCAATTGTGTGTTCTTTTCTTAATGCTGTTCCATTAATCTAGCACCACCTCTGCCAAGCTTTCTTTGGGATGATTTCAGTTGTACCAACCAAATCTTATCATACACATCCCTACAAAATGACAAAACGGCAAGCTTTAAAAGTATTTTTCATATTTGTCCTTTTCTTGGAAAAATCTGAAGAGTGCTGTCTTATATAATTTAATGAGGGAGATGGGAGGAATACTTCAATGTTTCCTTTTTTCCCTTCATTCGAAGGAATTGAGATAGAAAGAGGGATATGGAGATAGTTTCTAGATACTTAGGAGCATGTGTAATGTTTTCCCTTTTTGAAGGTAAACATAGTTTCTGGATGTTATAAGAAATAAAAATAACATTATGGCTTTTATTTCATGTTTGGGACAGTATGTTTGGCATCCATGAGTTGACTTATTGGCTTTCTGTAGGTGCTCCAGTCATGTCTTGTTGTACCGCATGAGATGCATTTTCATATGCTATATCGACTTCTCTTAGAACATATTATGGAAGAACCAGATTATAAGGTAAACTATCTTTTCTTCTTTTTATATATGAGTTGTTGTTTTTCCGGATTTTACTGGCCTCTTTTCTTCCAATTGTGTCTTTATAAATTTGCTAGTATGCAGCTCCAAGTGCCTCATCCACTTCCATCTAACACTAAAGCATCACCTACCTATAGACTTAAAATTACTAATTTATCTACTTGCAATTCTTTATTCTCTCCTCTCTATTATATTTGTGGACTGAAATGCCATATCTTGTGTAGTTTTAGTATATAAATTGAAGAAGAATAATAAGAGGTATAGGTGCTAATTTTAGAAGGGTGCTAACTATCACCCAGGAAATTTGGCCTAGATTTCGCCCAGTACTGGGGCATCTCTTTTTTCACTTTAAAAATCATGCAGGGTTCACTCTTCAAATGTACAGTATTTACCTTTTTCCGAGCAAAAAAAGGGTTAGCCCATACTAGGAGAAATCTGGGGTGAAATTTCCTGGCGATGAAAATCATTCCCTTAATTTTGTTGGTTTTTCTATGCATAGTTTAGGTATGTGCATGTTTTTACATGATCTTTTTATTACATGAACATATAGAACTTGACAACGGGGTATATTTTCAGGTAGTTGTCTTTTGCACAACAGCAATGGTGACGGAGTTCACTTTTGTGATGCTGCAAGATCTAAGAATGAATGTGAGAGAAATACACTCGAGGAAACCCCAGCTTTACCGGACTCGCATATCCAATGAGTTCAGAGAGTCCAACCGCCTCATTCTAATTACTTCTGATGTCACTGCTCGTGGGATTAACTATCCTGATGTCAACCTTGTAATTCAGGTAAACTCACGTAAAGTTCCTTTCAAAATTTATGTTGTTTATTCTCTAGCTTATTTATATCCTTCGTTTTATCAAATTGGGTAGTCGTTATGTTACTTTCTTTTAATTAATATGGGATATACAACACAAATAATTGCAATTTCCACTGGTGGATGCTGGTACCTATCCTCTCTGAAATGGTAGTTGGTGTGCTGGTTGCACTTCTGCAGGAGTCATTTGGCCCTTTCTTGTGATAATAATATGTTAGGATCATTTTTGCTCACAAGTTGCATCAGTGTAGTTACTAGACAACATAAAGTGCTAAAAACTAGAATAAAAGAGGGGTTTACGGAGGTCAAATTGAATGCTAATTAAGAGTTCAGTAGATACATATAGATACTGAAAGGGGAATCGGATTTGTCAATCAGGTACTCTCATTGTTGCAGTCAATGTTTTCTAGGTTATGTGATGCATTTTGTCCTTTTTTATTCTTTTTTTTTTACCAGGTTGGCATTCCTTCAGATAGAGAGCAGTACATACACCGGCTTGGAAGGACAGGTCACCTTAGTAAAAGGGGGAAAGGAATTTTGTTGCTTGCCCCTTTTGAAGAATATTTCTTGAATGTTTTAAAAGATCTCCCCTTAGAGAAGGCTCAAGTGCCTGAGCTTAATTCAGATATGAAGCACAAGGTAAGGGTTTAAGACATCACTGGTTATTGTATATGGGAGGAATTTTTCCATGCTTCCTTCACAAACACAAACATGGAAAACATTCTCCTATTCCTGTTACTCTCTTTATTTTAAAAGACATCATCCATACTGCCCCTGCTTCCTCCCCATTTCTACAAAGGTGAAATAATTTGGATGTATGTGATACTTCATGTATATGATAGTTAAGAAGGAAAATAGCAAGGTATATGATATTTCACAACATAAGGGCGCACATGACTTGCTTTACATGTTATAATTTGTAGTACGTAAGGGTACACATGAATTGCCTGCGTTGGTTCCTTGAGAGCTCTAATAAAACTGCATCAGACTTGCTTATACTGTAGTGATGTATTGCCTGCACTTGTAAATACTGTTTGTTGATTACTGGAGTCTGGTATATGTTGTTCCTGTTGTCGGATTACTTGGATATAACTTTTATATTAAACATTTTGACACAATTTGTTTTCACTATAGGTTGAGGAATCAATAAAAAAAGTTGACAATAGCATCAAAGAAGCTGCCTACCATGCATGGCTTGGGTACTACAACTCGATAGGGGATATTAGTCGTGACAAGACCACACTTGCTGACCTGGCCAACCGTTTTTGCCATTCCATTGGACTAGAGAACCCACCACCTCTATTTAGGAAAACTGCTCTGAAAATGGGATTGAAGGGCATTCCTGGAATAAGAATAAGGAAATAAACTAAGTTGTTATTTTTTTATTTTATTTTTTCAAAGTTGTAATGCCATGAGCCTTTTGATTTGTGAGATGTAAAACTATAGATTGTTTTGATATTTGATATTCTCTGTAATATTTATTATGCAAAATTCTTTTAGCTTTGAACAAGGAATTATGGTCCTTTGATGAAAAGGGTACATGAGAAGGGTGTCTATTTTGGGTACCTTCATTCTTCGTTTGTTTTAGGCGGGAGTCTTAGAATTAGTTGCGGATTTCATTCACCCACTTGCACTTCAAATGAAAGTCGTTTCTTTCTTGTCCGTGCCTTCTTTTTCAATTAGTGGTGTATACCATCAGTTTTATATTGAGATTAGAATTGTTTGAGTATTACAACTCAGTACTCCAGGGATCTTAATAGAGCTAATTACTTATCATCGAATGTTTAAGAGACATATCTGAAACAATTTGCCACAAATTTGGTACCACAATCCGGTACCATGGATAATTCCCAATTAACATAGCATTGTTCTAGGTAGATCATTTTTTATCCTTCTTCAAAAATCTGTTTCTCCATATCTTCATATGCCTGGCACTTGTAACTCTTACATCTCTTTTTGTCAATAATTTATTGTAAAGTGTCGTTGGAAAACAGAGTAAGTATGCAATTCTAAAAGTAATTCTAAATTGTTATTCCGTGTTTGGATGGGATGATAACTATTTCAAATCATTGGGTTAGCGAACAAATCTTATTATTCTACTGTTCCAACCAAAAATTGAGTTAGCTACTATTCCAAATCTTTAGAATAGCTATTAATCTTATTAACCCACCCATTTATCCAAACACACCCTAAAATCATTGGTGAGAACCCAGACCTAAGACTGCTTTCTGAATATCCTTTTCAACGTGGTTGGAGCAGACTTCCTTGATTGTTTATCTTTTGAATTAATCCCTTGAATTGTTTGAATAATTAGTTCAAACTAAACTATTATTATCTGCATCTAATTGAAGAGGTAATCTTCCACATCACGCGGCATGACCAATTGGGCTTTTAGATGTGAATTATTTTTCCCCAACTGGCACCAGTATTTTTACCAAATGAATTATAATCTGCCTTCGTTGCATTATTTAAAATAGTACTTAATACATCAGCTACTATATTGGAAAAAAAAAAGGTGATATAAGATCACTTTACCTCAAGCCTCTTTTACATTGAAAATAATTATCAAGTTTATCATTGAAATTCACACATATTTGACCACTATTCAAAAATTTTTTCATCCAGCTTATCCAAGTTTCTCCAAATCCTCTAATTTTTAAAATTTATAGTATAAAATCTCAGTTTACGATGTCAAATGTCTTTTCAAAGTCAAGTTTAAGTAATATTCCTTTTGACTTCTTCCTTTTGATCTGAAAAGTGTTAGTTGGTCGGAATTTTATGATGCAAGGAAGGAATGAAAATTTCAAAAAAGAATTTCGAATGCACCAAAAGGTCTACTCATGTAGTTAGAATCAAACTAAACTTGTAATAGAATCAGATTTGTACCTTTGTTTTGCTGGAGATTAGCGCTTAATGCTGAAGTGGTTGCATGCCTACACCGTCAAACTCCAATGTAGAAGTCTTTCGTCGGTGTTCACTAGAGAGCTCACTAGGCATCGGCTGTTTTCCTTGCTAGGTGAGTTCTGGCGGCAACTCTCAACCTCTCATAACTGACTCACACGGTAAAGCAGCAAAATTTTGATATGGGAAACTGTGATATTGAAACTCTGGATGCGCACCCACCCCCTTTTATAAGGCACTAAGAGACTAGGCACTCCCCCTACCCAGAACATAGGTGAGCGTGGGTCAGTTCCCTACATTGTACGTGCTTTTGCGTCTAAGAATCGTGTCTGAAGACTAACTCAGGGCAACCTGTAGCAACCCTTACTGCGGCCCGCAACACTATGTTGCGCACCGCAACCATGCCTAATGTCACCCCGTGACAGTTGCATGCATTGCGACCCGCAGCACCTAGTGCTACCACTCGTGACACTCTGCTACGACCCACATTAGCTATATCTGAAGTCCAATTTAGAGAGTAATGTTTATCCCATAAATATTGGATTAAATTGTCATCTCATGACATTGCTCAAGCATCACATACTTGATCCAGCTTACTTTCTTTTGATGTGACCCAACGGGATCTATGTCATTTGATAATAGAGTCAGAATTATTTTTCATCAATAAGATGTAAGCGGTCTCTAGCAATATGCATCACACCTATCCATATGACACAATTAATATGTACCGTATATTATCACAATCCTCAAGCAATATTTATCTCATATCAATTCCTTATCACATGATATTCCTAATAAATTCAAGAAAAGTATGTATCATCCTTGCAGAATTATAATTCTTTTGATTTCCGAAATAACATTAGTAATAATGATTAACACTTAATCATATATACACAGCCACTAAATCATTTCATCAAATGGCCAACAAATATCATTACTCACATAATGGTTTATATGAGGGATACTAGTATTTTTGTTAAATACATTCCCTCCGCACAAGAGATACATACTGAGATAAAATCTATATGGCTCTCAGTCACTGACAATGTTGCATAATATCTACAAACATATATTAATCATTTAGAAAATATATCATCTCATATTTTAGAATTAAGACATGTATGGAATATTAATGACACTAACACAATTATAGTGTCTCATCTTGAGATCAAGTCCAATACAATATTCTCCAACATATATTTGTGTGACTAAGCTGATAACAATTATCATATGATTTGTCAAACATAATCATCACATTAATTCATACACTAATTTTAATTGTTCAATTAGTGTTCCAATCTAGTTGACAAGTTAGAGACATTTTATCTTAGTGTAGTGATCTAAAAGCCAAATATATTTAGTTCATGTAATCTGAATGATTTATATATAAGATATATATGTTCATTTTGTTCCTCGAGATCTTTTATTTATTGATCTTTTGGGTTGAGAACCTAGAATGTGAAACTTAATAATAGAACATAAAGATTACTCTAAAATGTCCATAACTTGCCAATTAGAGAGGATTAATTGGATAATATAAATTAATGTGTGGATTAATATGATGGCTATGTTTCACAAGCCATATGAATAATTGTTATCAGTTTAACCACACAAATACATATTAGAGAACATAATATTATACTTGACCCCAAGATAAGATATTATAATGAAATGATTCTGTTTTTATTAAGGGAATGTCATAGATGGGGTCATATATAATATTTTGATTTTTTGCGTGTATATTAAATTCATATATTTGTTTCATGAATATGTAATCTAAATATATTACAGTTTCATGAGTTTTAATATATTATATCTTATGAAGTATTCAAGAAAATGTTCTTGGTCTTGAATTATATAACTCATAAGATGACAACGTATAGCTCTAAATATATTTAACAAGATAATATTATCATGTTATTAAAAATACACTGAAGTTTTATAAGTGTTGGATAAGAGTTGTCATTTAATAATATGAGTATGGAGAAATGTGCTTCTACATACTGGATAATGACAAAACAGAATAAGATATTATAAGGAATATGTTATGTGTCGTTAATGTTTTATTGTGTCTTTAAAGTTCAAGACATGAGATATGTAAATTTCTCATATGTGAATTACATATTGTGATTATTATCTTAAACTAAATAAATTTAGTAAATAGTTGATAATTCATGTGTATGACTTATACGGGAGAAATTCATATATCAATATTATTATTGTCCTTCGGAAGAGTTATGATATTACTGAGCGCCCTTGATAAAGTGAGATTATATAATGCACAATATAATTGAGGTAGTTATATATATATAATTCACTTGAGAGATCAAGAAATGAATATAATGTGAAAATGATACAGTCTTATTTCACATAATATTCATAATATCATAGACAAAGACAGACACAAATATTGTAGATCGACATAGTCATTTATTGTCATTGGTGACTGTAATGTAGTGATAGAACCTCAGTCTATGATATGAAATTCATATCACAAGAAAATCAAGATGACGTAGATTCTCATAAAAGTCACACCAACTGAACGGAAATAACAAGTATTTTGATATTTCATAAGATGTTTATTATGGAAATACATTTGATAAAATATCAAAATAAAATGTCATTTTATGACATGGTTTAGATACATAATTAATTTATGTAGGTTTGTGATTATTATTTGGTATAATGATTGACATCATTATAAGAAAAATATTATCACATAATAATATTGTATAATATAATATTATTATATCATAAATTAATTAATCACGTAAGAAGGTTTGTTTGAGAAATAAGAGAGAGAGAAGGACTAATTTGCAATTGTGTAAATTACCATTTAATTTCTTCATATATTATAAATATGAAGAAGGATGAAAAGTCATTTTTCTGAAGACTTATTATCTCTCTCTCCTTAAGGCTGGCCAAACACAGAAGAAGAAGAGTCTTCTTATTATTTCTCTATTTTTTCTCATATAATCTTACAATTTTACATCATCAATATCAAAAGAAACAAGTTTTGATTGAAGCTAGGTGGTTATATCTAAGCCTCAAACTTTGAAACTCTTCTATTAAGAATTCTTAGTGTGTTGTTTAGGTTCAAGGTAAACCGAGAGGTGACGTGCAAGAGAAGAAGGCTCGACAAATGATAAGGACGTGAGAAAGGCTTCGAGAGAATAAGGTTGATATCCTATAAAGTTAGAATAATATATATATATATATATTGTATATATTATATGACAAGTAAATACATAAGATTTCATATTTGTCACGAGAACAAATATTTGTGTTGTTGTCAATTAAAATAAAATTACTTTCACCGCGCAACACGTAAATAATTCTGTTAGTATCATTGATGTTTTATGAGTATCTTAATTCAGATAATATATTTCATATATGAGGAATATATGCTTATGATGCTTGAGCAACGTAATGGGATGACAAACTTAATGAAATATTTATTGGATAATTATCATTATCTAAATTAGACTTCAGACGGAGTTGTTGCAAGTCGCAATAGAGTGTGTTGGGGATCGTGGTAGGGTGTTGTGGGTCGCAACGAGTGCGTCTGTCACAGGGTGACTTTAGGCATTGTTGTGGTGTGCAACATAGTGTTTCGAGCCGTAACAAGAGATGATACGGGCCGCAACAAGTTGGTTATGGGAGTAGTTGTGTTCTAGGTCAGTTTCCGGACACGATTCCATTCGAAAGAACGGACCCACGCTCACCTACGTTCTGGATGGGGTGAAAGTGCTTAGCCCCTCTCCTAACGCCCTATAAAAGGGGGGGTTAACCCAGAGTTTTAGACACCATTGTCTTCCACGTCGAAACTATGCCGCTTCACCGTCTAAGTCAGTTTTGAGCATTGAGTACTGCCATTTGTGACCCCTAGCAAGGTCACTCGCCAATGATAGCAGCTTTTTGAGTGGATACCGATGGAGGGCTTCTGCTTTGAAATCTCGACGATGTTTTCTAACAACTGCTTCAGAGTGTATCGCTCAACTCCAGCATACAAATTGTTATATTTTTGTATTTGATTTGATTCTAATTGCACGAGTAGACTTTTCGGTGCGTATTGTGAATTTTTGAAATTTTTATTTTGTCCCTGCACCATAAAATCCCCAATAATTGATAGTGATATGAGAGCCAGGTTTCATTTGTACAGTTAGAATTGACTAAATTCTAATCTATGTTAATTAATTTGATTCCAAATTTATGTTATAGTTGTCTTTCTTGTATGTATCACTTACTCTCTCACCAACATCATGGAGGTAAGGAGAAAAGAGAAGCTAAAATTGAAAGCGATAGTAGTATAGGAGAGAGCAGCGGAGGAGAGGGGCGGCCAGGAAGCAGCTTTGCAAGTGTGATTTCAAGCTCTCTGAAGAGAGCATTCATCTTACTGTTATATTTTTTTTGGCGTAGCTAGATAACTAATTATCATTATATATAATATTTTTGCAAAAGTATAATAAATGATCGTTACATAAGATATTTTTGTAAAAGAAAAAACCACACAGAAATAAAGAAAATATTTCTACTTCATACCAGATGAAATGATAATAAGTGAAGATAATGAACTCAATGATTTGGAATAGTCGCTAAATCAACTTTTGATTGGGTTAGTAGAATAATAATGATTAGCTCGCTAACCCAAAGATTCCGAATCGATATCTTTTTACTCAAATACAAAATAACAATTTAAAATAATCGCTAAGTCGGATTAGCACTATTCTCGTCTTCATCCAAACACACTCTAATGAGTAGCTAAGCCATAAGACCATTTAATTTTTTCCCCCTTTTATAGTAATTAAGCTTATCTCAAAAATATAGATAATTAAAAAAAATGATGTTCAGCTCTGATAGTAACCCATATGTGAACTATAAAAAATTGATAAACATTTGAACATTGTGGTTACCGACACTTAGAATGATAATTGATAAACCATAAATTTCGAATTCTTATGTGTAATATGCATCAAGAGGGTATTTTTGTGCTTAATCTGAGGATTGTATTTTGCATGTCTAAACAATAATACATAATGTGATTATGCTAGAACATTATTCAATACAATCAAAAAATAAAACAGGATAGTTGTGGCGAAGCCGGAATGAAGCAATCTAGTAATGAGCAGATTTAGGATCCACATCAGGTAACAATCCTCCTCCTAAATCATCAGCAATTCTCAGAAACTCAGCTTTTTTCCATAATCGATAAGGTAAACATGTTAGGAAATTGGTAGGAAACTGGTGGATGTCCCCGCTCATGCTTCGCCTTAGAATACGATTCTATTGGGAATCATATACCCCCTAATACCACTTCTCCTGTCCTGATCGCGATCTCCCTCCATCTTGGATCAGGGGGATCCACAATGAATTGATTTTGAGCAATGGAAACCAGCAAAGTCAAAGGAGTTTTATGCCTGGGTTTCAATACAACCTGTGTTTCGTGATCAGCAGTTTGTTTATTCATTCTCAATTTCAGTTGCCAGTTGTAATATCTAGTTTGGGTAGGAGTTGAGGGAAATTTGAAGATTGAACCTGAAACCGTTAAGGCAAGAAGACTGATAAAAAGAGGAAATGAGGGAATAGCTCATTCGGTAAGGCTCTTGCGATCCAATTAAATCCAGACACTGGAAACTGTTTTTCGAGATGAGATTGGATGAACAGAACTCCAACCCTCGCCTCGTCTGTTATCACTAAGCCTTTTTGTAAAATCACGTGAAAGGCTTTGTTGCTGTCATTAGAGTATAGACGAAGCATGGAAAAGTTGTCTTCTAGTCGATTCATCGCCATTGAAGGTTGAGAGGTTTGTGGAGGGGTTGTAGATTTAGGATAAGAGGTGGTAGATCAACAGTTAGTCGATCTATGCCCTATTTTTCCACACTCGAAAACACACTACAGCGTTTCTAGAATCCCTTGAAGCATGGATTCTCACCCCATAACGAAAGCAAGTGAGAATTCCTCTAAGTCTATCTGCCCTAATTTGAGAAAGCTTTCGTTGAGCTCGCAATCAATCCGCAAGGTTAGAAGATGGTTTCATGCTGGGTTCTGCATTCTGAGGCATTGCTTGTGTAGGCATTGGTGTAACGATACTCGGAGACCGAAATTTTTATTAACAGCCTAAAAAAATAATAAATCACAGAAATAACCTTAATAGCTGAGAAATCATCAAAATGACAATTACGTTGAAAGATTTGGTGTATGGGCAGGATGACAAAAAATCCCATGTACAGACCCGTTTGATCCAGAACGCTAGAGGACGTTAAAAATCATATCATACCGACCCGTCCAATCTGGTATGCCAGAGCTTCCAGTGTACTAACCCTATACGCGAGAAATGGTGGCATTTCATGTAATTTCACGTATAGGGGTCTGCACGCCATCATTTCTCACGTACAGGGGTCTATACACTGCAATCTCCGGTGTACCGGATAAGAGGGGTCAGTATGCTAGAAGCTCCAACGTACCGGATTGAACGGGTCGGTACGACAGGATTTTTGACGTCCTTTGATGTCCCGTGTCAAACGAGTTTATACGCGGAATTTTCTATCAACCTGTCTGTATGTCAAATCTTTTAAAGTAATTATCATTTTAATTATTCATTAAGACTATAAATACAAACAGATTCAAAATTGAATTGAAAATCAAATCTACTAAGCTTGCCTTCGCCTATAAATACGCAATTCGTCTCTCTCAGTAGTCAGTTCAGAAACCCCGCCCGCTTGATTGGGATTTGGTACTCAATTGAATTGAGCAAGCGAGATGAAGTCGTCTCTTCAAACCCCTAAGCCTCTCCCCAAATCCAGATCGCGAGAAAACTCCACTCCCACCTTCGCCTCTGTCCCCTCCTCCCATTTCAAAACCTCCGATTTCAGCTTAAGCGCCATTCCAAGGCATCAAAAGGTATCTATGTATATATATCTCTCTGTTGCTTACTATTTCTAATCTTCTTCTCAAATTTTCTATTTTTCCATACTTCCAGATCAGACCGAAATCACTGGATACTGATTTCTTGGCTGCATCTGAGCATATCTTGTGTGATCTGCCTGATCCTGTGATGATCTCTCGTGAATCAAATCCTTCTGTACTCTCTAAGAGCTCTGATCTTATCTTAAGCGACATCACAGTGGAGCAAAAGGTCTCTCTCTCCATCTCTCGCACAGCACTTTCAGTGTTTCCTAAATTGAGCAGACAGTTTTTCATTTTTTTTTCCTTTTTTTTAGTTTTTGATATCTGACGTAGTACACACTTTTGATCTTAAGCCAATCAGAGTAAGGTTCTTAGCGATAGTTAATACTAGTTAGCCTGATTTTCTCATTTTTTTCGTCTTTCTCATGTTTTTTCATTCTTGCAATTTTAGCTAGTCTCCAATTCGGAGTGCTTGGCTGGGTCAGAGCATATCCTGTCAGATCTGCCCCATCTAGCTACGTCCTCAGCTAGTTCATGCACATCCGAGTATTCAGCTCAGGTGTGTTTGATCTCAATCATTCAGTTGTTTTACCAGGAAATATTTTTGACCAAATATGATTCTTGGAAATGATTGTAAGTTACAGTTTAGATTGGCTCAATTAAGTCTAAACTACCATTCCTGGCGTCAGTAGGCTTATAGCTTAAACAAAACATCTATTACTGAGGATTATGCTTATAGTTCATTTTCTTATGCAACTGTTTGCGTCTAAGAAAGTTTAGGCAAATAAATGCATATTTGAACTTCAAATTGTCAAGTCTGCAACCAGAAATAAGCTTCAGGAACGATAATCATTCTTGTGTGTATTACATAAGCACCTTGTTCTTATTTCTTATCAGTAACTTGGTACTCACATGCTATTTCACCTTATTCACTCTTTGGTTCACTAGTAACCATGCAACTGCACGTCTTTATCGGTTTCTCCTTTACCATACAAATTATTTAACTCCATTTTTGTGGTATTTCTTTTTCTGTTTTTTTCTCAATCAACAGAAACAGCTCTCATTGGGACCCAAGGTGCATGGGGAAAATCTGAATACAGGGAAATATGACGAGGTGATATCTGTGTCAGATCTGATTAAAAAAGCACTTGCTGAGATAAATAGGTCGAAAGATATCACTGATGATACAAAAAAAATCATGGATGCAATGTTTGAGGCAGCAGTACAGCAGCTTAAAGGCGTGGAGACTGGTGTGAGAACAGTGAGATTGGCTGATTCTGTTTTGATGACTAAGCTGCGCATTGCCTTACTACTGATAGTTATCTTGTTTTTGACTGTGCGTCTGCTGTTCAATTTTTGGTTTTTGGACGGTGGGGATTGGCCTTATGGATTAACACCTACTTGATATCTTTGAGTGATCTTTATGGAACTTTAGTAAATTGATCAGTTAAAGAACATAATAGGAAATGTTTAGATTGAATTTCTTTTTTTCTTTTTTTTTTTTGAGAGAAGGTCGGGTTGATTTCTAGTAAACAAAAGAATTGATGTTTGTCAGTGGAATTGTATAAATGGTATTTGATCTTGTATGGTCAAAACATGGATTCAGAATCTAACAATTTCTTTTGCGTTCTTCTGTCGGAGAACCCACAAACACCCGAGTTATACCGATGGTTCGTCATAGTACATTATATACAATCTTGAAATTTTCATTAAAAGAAATTCAACTGCAGCAATGTTTATAAGGTGTAATTTATAAAAAAAAAATGTTGTAATCCAGCTAACAGAGTGAAATTGACATACATTTTTTCATTTGAAAGAAAAAAGGAAAATCTGGAAGTTCAGGTCCTAGCGGATACTTCATCATTCAAACAAAAACAAATTTAGCTTGCATATTGTAATGATTATATCAAGAAGAGCTAGCTTATTATTACCTCACATCCTGATAAAAGAAGAGAAAACCAAACGTGCACGGTGCACCTCATCTAATGTCACAGCCTAACTATTTACAAAAATAGCACACTCCACACCACATGATTGATAATTCAGTAAATCCACTCGAACCTCTTTAAACTTTTCACATGTACCTAAGTGCTGGTACCCCAACACCATGTTTTCTTGCTTGGAATAGCACCTGTGGCTTGATACTTTGCTGCCTTCTCTTCCGCTTCCATGAATGCTTTCCCACGCTGGGCCTCTATGTCAGCTCTCTTCATCTCTGCCTCTTTATGTATCTTTGCCAATTTGTTTTTCAACTTCTCTGCATACTCCGCCTTTTTCTTTTCAAACTCTTCCTGTACAAATCATTCAAAGAAGTTAATTTGATCCGTCAACAGCAGAAAGATGTAAATTTGAAAGCAGAGTAAATTGGGTGTACCTCCTTTCTCCTCAGCTTTGCTTCAATAGCTGCCCTCTCTGCGTTCTCCCATGAGAGAATTGACGACATCTCCTTCTGAGCTCTGTTTTTTTTTTCCTTATCTCAGTAAATTTATTTCAAATCTAACTCATATAAATATCTCATCAAATTTCATAAGTTAAACAAGACAGCGCCACTTAGAGAGCCACAGCAAGAAAGCTACCACTTGCAAATAAAAATATAAACCAGTACATGAGCTTCAGGCCTGAAGCACCCAGGGTATTTACTCACAAAATTGTTAAAAACCATAATGCTGATAGTAAACCTCAAGTTCCAGATGAGATTCAAATTCTAAAGCTCTAGCATTACCTAGCAACATGTCCAATGATTCTAATCTCAGTATTTGCGGAGAAACTATTTGCATTGTCATTATTGCTTGTCATCTTTTTCATGTTATGTTCCTTTAAAAATTTAGTCTATATATGCGATCCCTTATTCAAATTAAGGCCAAACTTCCCTCAACGTGTCTAATGAGTAAATGAATGTTAACCTAAAGTCGTTCACAGTTTTGCATGAATCACAACTGACAGGATGCATGTTATCTTACTTGTTTTCAGCCTTGGACTTTTCACTATCCTCCCATGCCTTGATTATAGAAATTCTTTTGTCTGTTTCTATCCGTGTAAGACCCACATCTGCAGCATTGAAAGCAACCGTATCACGTACCATTTTTAGAAACAGTCATGAAAGCATAATAAAAAGTAGTTAATTGCTTCACCCCCATGTTACCTCTCTCTGCTGGGGCCCTTCTCGCCTTCTCTGGCGAATAAGTACTTTCTATTGACGGGGCCCTTCTCACCTTCTCCGGCGAGTAGGTACTTTCTATAGATGGGGCCCTCGGTGCCTTCTCTGGTGAGTAGGTACGTTCTGTTTCTGCAGGGTGAATGCAATGAAAGTTAATAATAGATTCGATTGGTGACCGAAGCTTACTTAGCAGAATAGAATGCAATGCAAAGTTAATGTTGAAAAGAACATCAATTAACATTAATAGAAGTGAATAACTAATTAGCAGAGCCCGTACAGAAAGTTGTTCAAAGAAATTAAGAATAGAAGTGAATAACTAACCATTCTCCAAAGACTGATCTTTGGTGACATGAGAACTGACCCTCTCCGCCTCCGTCGATGACTGGGGAGACGCTTTCTGAGGAGGTGGTATGTACGTTATGTTGTTGTGTTCTTCTTCCATTTCTATTTATATAATAATTTTCTTTTGAGGGATCTCCTTCTGCTTCCGGGTGTGTTGCTAACCATAACCTCGTTTGTTTGGGGGCGAGAAGAAGTTCCATACTTTGTATGTACTGCCGCCGCTTTTCTTGAAGGCAATTTTTGGCAGCTTTAGAGATGCTCGGTGGAGGTGTAGCGATAGCATTAAAATACATTTTTGCTTAGCTGTGACCTTAATTTGGAAGCAAAATAGTACTCCACGATAAAAAAAAATAATAATTTCCGCATTATTATTTTTAATTAAATGTATGAGGGCTAACGTCACACATTTATAGGAAATCAAATTGAGTAATGCTAGTTAAACTCACTAATATATTTTTGATGAATTTAACTTAAAAATCTATCGAAACGGTGTTAAACGATAATCTAAGTTGTCCAGTAAATTTTTCACATCAAAATCTTATAGTATACTGAAATTTTTCATTTTTAGATTTTTGTAACTATTTTTGTCAGATTTTTTAATATGGTTCTAAAATAATAATAAAAATAATAAATAATTTTATATGAAAATTGACTATTTTTAAAAATAATCCAAAAAATAATTAAAAAACTCCAAAAATATAAATTTTGGTATGATATAAGATTTTTATATGAAGAATTTATTGAGCAATTTGGATTTATTGTTCGAAGTCAATTTGATAAATTTTTGAGTTAAACTCACCCTAACTTTACTCAATCAAATTCATCACTTAAATTTTAATGTACAAATTACCTATTATATTTTATTTATCATGTGTTTTTGGTTTTAAAAAAATTAAGCGTATATCACCTCTCCCCAGAAGTTGCTGCTTCCTGAAATTGTGCATATGTTGCCCTCATCTCTGATTTTTGTAGAGAAAAGTGAGAAAATGAGCTTAATTCTGAACTACGTGATGATTTTTACATGGAAAATGCCAGATTTTCGTCATGTATGATATGTAATTACCTTTTTGTAGTTTTAGAGGAATGCATGATCTTTATGAGGTTTTATCCTAGTTCCAACAAATTAACTTGTTTTTCCAATTGGGATATTGGTAGCCGCTTATTCTTTTTAAGATTGATGGAAGTGCAATGCAGAGGAGGAATTTAAGGTGGGGAAGGAAGAAGGAAGAAGGTGAAGACCAAATTGTCTGCTCTGACGAAAGCCAAAGGCCGAAGTTGCACAAGCCATGGAGAATTGGAGATGGATAAATAATTTATTTTATTTTTTATTTTACATTCAGCAGGTGCTATTTCTTGATGCATCTACTGTCTCTACCTGTCAGTGCCATGGCAGCATTACTATTTATTTAAGATATACGTGCTCATAACAGACAGTTAATAGACATGCTGGGCAAAATGATATTCACAACTGTTTACGATGAAAACTTCATTTTCAAACAAAAATCATTGCAAAATATCTCGGCGACAGTTCAGTCAAATACTTGCCAACAGAGAACTCATTTCAGAAATCAACAATGCTCAAACAAGTCCATGGCACCCCTGGGACATGCAACTGGAAAATGAGTCTCAGATTTAATGTACAAACAATTACCTGCTCTGAAAAATCATGAAAGATACTTTTCTCCTACAAGTGTGAAACCTCAACAATCACAATATCAATATGGATGACAAATTAGGCTAAAAAAAATTTCCTGACTAATTCACAAGTACAGATCAAGCATTCCAAGTGCATAAGGCCCTGCATTGTATGCATATTGGTTCAAATACATTGAAGTTTCAAGCCACATTAGACAGAAGTCACATACCAACTACTCCTATATCCCCTTTCAAAATAGAGAATGCTAACATCATTGATCAATCTCCATGGCTTGTGCAACTTTAGCTTTTGTCAGAGCAGACAATTTGGTCTTCACCTTCTTCCCCACCTTAAATTTTCCCCCATTGCTTCTTTTCATTGCACTTCCATCAATCTGAAAAAGAAATGAAAGAATAAGCAGCATTCCAATTGGAAAAACAAGTTAATTTTGTTGAAAGTAGGAGCAATCTTGTACTTTATTTACTGGTATCGGATCACTGAAACCATAGAAAAGAGATACATACTGGTTGCCTCATGTCATCCTGAATTCTAATTAAGTAATGAGCTAATTGTTGGAGGAGTAGTTATTTATGAACATTTTGTGATATAGCAAATTAGAAGGGTGCTACTCCATAAATGTAATTTATAATAGTTTGTGCGTCATTTTGATAAAATTGCATTAAAACCCAGTTAAGGCTGTAACTCAGAATAGAGTGAGAGAAATGAATGTGAATTCCTCTTCTTCTTTCTCGTTCTCTCCTTCTTCTCTTTTACTCCATTGAATATCTTGCTTAATCAAAACCGCAAAATCCAACACTAATCAGCTAACTAAATGTGTAATAAAAACAAAAGATGGTAAAGAGTGAAAAAAAACTGGAGAATAAGAGGAGACCTTCATCTTGGCTTTGTTGGCCTGTAGCTTCTTCTCCCTCTTTTCCTTTGCTTCTTTCTCCCCTGAATACAAACAAACATCAGCCACAATTACTAGTCTAAAATTAAGATGGCCATTGAACCTTAACTCAGCGGCGAGGCTTACGTTTCAGGTCGAATTCATGTTGTTTTCTTCGTTTCGAGAGATTGTTCTTCTTCGACATGTTCCCTTCTTTTCCAATTTCCAAACACAAACGAAACCCTAGATGCCACCGCCGTCGTGAACTCGTGAGTCGTGATCCCTCTGTCTCTGCCTCTCTCGTTTTTATCAGAGACCGCATCGCATCCTGGCGGACTGTTAGAGAATCAGATCCGCATCCGATAACTCACATCTTGGCCCGGGTTTAATTGAATAATCACGGCCCAATTAAAATCTTCAATTCAACGCCAACTTGTTCGCTGCGCTTATAAACATTTTGATGCATATCATTATCAGTGTCTGGTTGCTGTGTTAACTCAAAAGCTGTTAAATACTTCTCGCTGTGGAGAGAACAGAAATTACAATGTTAACGAGGCATCTAATATGATATGCTATATAGGTCTGTCTGTAACATTTTAAGCTTATCTATGATAATAAAAAGAATGCTACTAAAAAAAATCAAATTTTTTAGTAAAATTTTCCTGACATTCTGCAGATGGTTTACGAAATTTTGAATCCCAAACCACCTTTTCTAAAAGAGAGAGAGCCAATCTAAATTGATCCAATTTTAAGACCTGGAGTTTTCTATTCAGTTTTAGGACCTGAAATTTTTGATCCAATTTTAGGACCTGAAATATCTGATCCAGTTTTATAGCTTATCTATGATTAAACAAGTATTTTCAGGTACACTTGCGTTTTATCGCTATGAGATGAGGATTGGCTATTGACGATAATAACCTAAACGATGACACAAGCTTATACATCTACAACATCAACATGCATGAGGCCAGAACCATCCAAAACAATGTATTATTACATTTTCACCATTGAACATACAACAGTTAAAGAATGATAATCCCCCCCCCCCCCCCCAAAATAATAAAAAGGAAACTACACTCACATTATTTACAACAAAATGAAGCTATTTTCAGTTCAATTAAAATAAACACTTAAAATTAATACGTCTTCTAACTGTTCTATGAGAGGACCGTGCATTAACCCTCCATGAGTCTTGCATCTCACTCTTCAAACACGCAACAAGATCTAACATCTCTTGCTCCTCATTTTGCCGTTTCTTGCTTCTTTTAGAAGCTGAGCTTACAGTGATTTTTCCAGCTTTGTTTGTGTTTGTACTGAGAGAGAAGAGAGAGAAAGAGAGAGAGGTTCAATATACAGCAAAATTCATGCATCCTTACTAACTTTTTTGGTTTCTTGTTTGTTTTTTTCTTAGCAACTAAAGAGCAAATTGAAAATTCAGATAAATATGGATTTTACTAGATAGGAAGGCTTAAAAGAAAATTGGAAGTTCAAAGGCTTAATTACGCAATTGGGCAGGCCATTATAAATTTGGGAAAAAGAAAAAGTAATAAATAGAGAAACGAGAAAAAGATGAAAAAGATGCACGAAGTTACCAGCTAGAAGGTTGGCAGGCATAACAGTAGAACTTTTCTGGCAGAGGGGCACACAAGTAAATGCAATCGAAGTGGTACCACTCATCGCACATGTCACATGCAACCATCTCCTCACCATTATACGGCTTGCGGCATATGCAGTACAGAATGCTTCTCTCTCTCAATGACTGCAAAAATTAAACCATTATCATAACAATTAGTATGCCTACAACTAAAACTGAGAAAATTAAAAAGTTCAAAGGTAATAGTGTACTGTGTTACCTTTAGGCCACTCTCACAATGGACCGGCAAATTCTCACCGTCACTAATAAGATCATAAACCTGGTCAAGGGGAAGCTCTCCTGAATCTGACACCACCTGAACCACATAAAGTGTTTTATTTGATAGCTAGATATATTTCTAGGAAATGATCTCAGTAGGCTACTTAAAATGAATATTGTTTTTATAATTCAGTTTTA
This sequence comes from x Bolboschoenoplectus mariqueter, assembly GCA_037678475.1. Taxonomy (NCBI): domain Eukaryota; kingdom Viridiplantae; phylum Streptophyta; class Magnoliopsida; order Poales; family Cyperaceae; genus x Bolboschoenoplectus; species x Bolboschoenoplectus mariqueter. Next base: position 4,312,545 of record CM075245.1, on the reverse strand, counting down.
ATTTTAGATTTGATTAAAAGTTGAGACTGGCTCTTTTTTTTGTAGACCTGTTTGGCCTTGTCTAACCACTGCATGCAAATTTGCTTCACTTCCTTCACTTCGTGCATAAATTTATCCTCACATGGTATCCCCAAACCTAGGCCCTGCATTCTCAGAAAGTAGTAAAAATAACATAAAATTTTTTCTAGTAGTAATATAGGGAACAAAAAGAGGTAATTGCATCAAAGGGTCAAACCAGGTCACCATTTTGAACATCATTTCAGGCTTCGGAAACCAAGGATCACTTGTTCAGTTAGCATATTAGTCAGGTTCAGCAAGTATACTACCAGTACAGACCACCTATATCTATAAATCCAGGTTGCAAACATTAAGGTTTAGACAAAAAAAAAAAGAAACAGAAAATAATTTGGTTTGAGGAATGCAGGATGCTGTATAAATTAGAAAAGAAATATCCATATAACACAATTTCATGATGTAACAGGATCATGTACCTCTGTTTCAAAGCACAACAACTGCTCAATGGTTGGCTTTCTTGAGGCTGATAAAAGCCTTCTTATTCTAACTTTCCAAGAATATCTTGCCAATGCTGACTCAAGACCTATGGTTTCATGCTCACTGTAGATTCCTGCAACTGCTGCTGCCTGTAAAAAGTATTCAGAGAAATTGCATAAAGCTCAAGGATAACTTTCAAGTATCGACAGTACAGGAAAACCAACATTATACCACACCAGCTTGGTTAAAATAAAGATGCCCTTTTCAGTACTTGAGGTCTGTTAGAAGCCTCAGCTAGTCACATGCAAACCTTGTTTATCTGTAGCTTGGATGCAAAATAAGCAACATCACAATGAGGTTTCTGCTTAACAGGATAGGCTTATCCAAATTTATCATCTTCTCGTTAGAGGTGGGAAAAGCACAAATCACATTGGGTTTGGCTTAATTTGGTCATTTGATGTTGGGCGTCACTTTCAGGTAGGTAGCCAATTCATGGTACATGTCACTTTAGATCTCTCGTCATTCAGTTCAGATGTTCCTTAAAATTTACAGTTCAGGTCAATTCAGGCTGGTCAACGTAAGGTACGTTTCAGGTTAGATTAACTTCTGTCAAATATCATCCTGCTTGCATCACTTTGCAAAAGTTCTTATGGACCAATCTTGTTCAAATAAAAGTAATGACCAAAGAGCATTTTTTCAGAAAGTAGCAAATTAATTTAGCCAATAAAAGATGGCTACCTTGAGAGCAATAAGAAGGCCTTGCGAGACAGTACAGAGATCTCTCTCAAGGCATGAATTAGACTTGTTTAATATTTGCATGAGATACGTCTTGCATTGCTTAGCCTGTCTCACAATCTCTTCCACCAAATCCAATTCTCGGACCCTATTATATAAGACAAAAAAAGAAATCAGGTTTAGTCTTAGACGCTATTATAGCAGTCAGACCTGGTACTGGTATTGGTACCACTACATAATGTACGTCCTTGTGCCGAAGCTGAAGGAAAAATTCTCATTACCCGGTGTAGGGTCCCTTAGCAATAGTCAATTCAACAAAGGACTTCAACTCGGGCCTGCCTGCTTTACAAATCTGCAATTCAAGTTCAGTTTAAACAAGACATTACAAAAGTATCACTATATGATCTTGAGTAGTGATAGGAGAATGTACCAAGACACTTACAAAGGCTTTTGTTTCACTTTCTGTCATATCTCCCCCTTTTATGTAGTGACAAAAGGGACATGCTAGCTCCTCTGTCTCGTCAGGTAAGGCAAGGGGCAATCCTACACATGAACTATGGTACCTGCCCATCAAAAACAAAACAAATCACAAGTTTTCAGAAGCCTTTAAACATATGGAGAAGCTCTGGTACACTAGTCCATAACAGTAACTCACAGTTAGAATAATGAATGAAGAACAGTCGAATGTAATACACCCCCCTGCATAACCAAACATATCATGCATACAAGAGCTTTCCAAATTCACTCGAATGCCCACTTATATCCTCTTTATTTACAGTTTTCTCCATATTTAAATGAGGAAGAAAGGAGGCCCAGATTGGGCAACTCATTTTAAGAAAAGGAAAGAACATAGTAGGTACTGCTTTCCACAATAAAGAAGGATGACTGACAATCCCAGCCTGCAGAAATGTATGTAATTGGAGCCGAATTTATAGAGGCATAGGTTCTTCGCACAACTACAATCCAGTCTGGTAATATGGCAGCACCATTGTACTAAAATTATTGCTCACCAGTCTCCACAAAGAGGGCATATATAGGCTTCTTCCTTGCCAGAATCACAGGGACAGCAAACACAGAGCTTGCGCTGCTTCATGCAACTAGAACCACTATATAAGCATAAAGCCTTATCCAGAGATCTTTTCAGCTGTAACAGAAAATTTAAGCCCACAAATTTATTAAACTTTACACAAAGATGACAACCCTTGTTACAGATGAAGTTAAATGTCACAAGATTCGCTGAACTGGTAGTTCCCCACAAGCATTATTGCATTACAAGTCAGGAAGCATGCCGGTCATCACCGCTTAAACTCAATTATTTCCTTTTCTCAAGTTCCGCATGCTTTAAGGTTGTTTACACTTTCTGGTGTTTAAATGAGATGTTGCACAGGTGTTAAAGCCCATGCAGCAGATGAAATTTTCTCCTTTGGTTACTGTTGAAACACTAAGCCAAAGTAGGTTCAGTGTTGTCTACTTCAATTGGAATAATTTCCTCATTGTTGTACATCATATATCATATTCCATACCCTTCAAGTTTACAACAGAATTTCTTCCTAATTAAAAAGAAAATCTTATGAGTAGTTGTCCTATTGATGACAATATGTATAAATCTTAAAAGTGCAATTGATGGCTGCACAAGAAGAGAAGATAACCTATTGAATTGCACCTTCCCAGTTGGGTCAATTAACATCAACATAGCTTATTCAATGATCACTCAAGCTGGCAAAATTTGACAGAAGGAACCCTTGATTTATCCATGCATGAAACCTACCGTACCTGATACAAATAAATCCACCAGCTCCACTATCCAGAAACCAGTATACCCTACCTGATTCAATCTGGACCAAGCATCTTCAAACCTAATAGACTCAACTGAGCTCGAACCCAAATGACAACAGAATCCACCTAACTACCAATTCAACAACTTGACCAACAGATATAGATTGTGTCCGTCACGACAACCAGAATGAATTAGTATTCCAAGCAAATGACATAAATTCTAACCAAAATCAAAACTGAACAACCCAATACTAGAATTCAACTGGCATCCAACAATGATCGAAGACTGAAATGACAAAGATCAGAAGGAATGGAGATCTGAAATTGACCCAAACCCGAGTGGACCAAACAGACCTGTCATTTTAACCAGTACCAGGAAATGCAGTAATCTTTGGGTTCCAGTACTACTACAGTTTACTCTTTCCTATGCTTCCTCTCTCTATATATTAGATGTCAGGTTATGTATGCATTCAAGAAAAAATAAATATGTGTAATTGATATACCTTTTCAAGTTGGGTGGATAAAGAACTAGCATCTATAAGAAAAGGTTGCATTATGTCATGGCATCGTCTAACCCACTTATTGACCTTTTCAAATTCAATGTCAATCTCATCCATTTCCCGGCAACCAAATGCATCTGTTTGGCCGCTTTCCTGAAATGACCAACACAGTAGTCCGCTTTATATTGAGAGGTAAAATTGCGACGCCAAAGCTAGGTAACTAAAATTTGAAACTTTTTTCTCTCCAGAAAAATGCTGTAAGCAAGCACTTACCTTCAATTTTAAAAGAACAGTCCAGGACTTCTGACCAGGAAACATGAAAAATGCACGACACTGCTCTACCCAGCGCCTGCAATGCAAAAGGAACAAAAGAAGAGAGATAAAAAAAGGATTCATAGTGGACCTGAAATGTGCTGACTAGAGGTCGCAAAACCTGAACAACCAGATCCGAACCAGACCTGACCCAATGTTTTTGGAAAGTCAAACTGACATAGACTTGACTTGTGACAAACCAAAACCCAAGATAATCCAAAGGTAGACGGCTTCAAACTCAACCCAATCTGAACCTAAACACCCATAAACCAAGATGACCAAGAAGCCGGAAAACCCAAAACCTGATCCGACCTTAACCCAAACGAACTGAAGCCCCCAACAGCCCCAAAGCAGACAACCCCAATCCAACTTGACTAGAATCTGAGACAACTGCGACTTTTAATGACCTGACTGAAAACAACCCAGTATTAACCCAATTTTGAACAAAAAATGATCCATAGCCAGATAACTTGAAACCTGACCTGACCTGGATCATTGATTTCAACCAAAAAAAAATCTCAACTAATCTCAAACCAACATCCCAACAGCACTCGGACACAGAAAATTAAGAGGTCTAACCGGTGTTTCTTGATAGCATTCTGGAGTTGTGTAGTTATTTCAGGATAAGGCACCACATATTCCTGCATTGGAAGAAGTATACAAGAATTAAAGTAATTTCACTAGGAGCGAAGAAGGAACATCATCAACTACTGTGCTGATTGAAAGGACCTCTTTCCACCATGACCAGAATTAATTTGCAATATGGTGCAGCCATTATCTCAACTAATCTCTTTTAGAATATTGCAAATTCCACAGTAAAATTACAGAGCTTGAAAAGGGCTGATTGATTCAAACTATTCCTAAAGACAAGAAGGTATTCCATACAAATTAAGTGAAGGGGTTTGTGTGATATTTACTCTGCGTTACAGGGGCAACTATGAATACTCCTCATTGTCCAGAGGTACAAGTGCAACTCTTTTAGGAAGAGAAAGAAGAACAAACCTGATATTCTACCAGAACTTTTTCTACATCCTTCAGCATGCATCTTTTTTCAGAAGACTTGGGATCTGGAAACATAGAACTTGCTCTCCTTAGCCAGAGAATTCCCCTAACAAGACGGTCTGCTAAAGTACTACCTGACATGTCCCCTAATTGGAAATCCATATCTTTGATTGATGTCTCCACCTCCTGCATCGATATCAAATCAATTAATTAGTGCATTCACTGTTCTTGCTCAGATGGACACAAATAGCAAACTCAATCAATCCCGCTAAGGTTTAGCCAATAGCTATAGGTACTGGAACTGAACAGTATGGTATCTCACCTAAAATAAAACAAAAAACTAAAGCTGCAATCAGGCCTAAACCTCTTTCCGGCAATTAATACCTGGTTTATCTTGAAAGATGCAACTAAACACCTAAAACCTGAAGGGGATTAAAATGAATCCAAGAATAGTGCAAAGGTTGTGGTCAAACTGGTAGTCAAATCTGGTAGCAACAACTCACTGTTTTCAAACTCTCCTACAATCTAGTCTTACTAATTGTGCTTAGCAATTACCTCGGCAGAGGGGACTTTAAAACAAAATGATAATGCAGTAGACATCCATCTGGCAACTGCGGCAGCTTTTTTCAACTGAGACAGCTCCTCAAAATCAAAACCAAGGGAAGTACCAGCTTCTACCATTTTGTCAATTCTATTAATTAGTCCATCATATTCTTTGAGAAGGGATATGGAAATATTTATATCTGTTTCACAGGGAGAGAAGAAAATTCTTGATTCTTCTAACACATTCCTCGCACTTTGCATCCATCCTTCAGCTTCTTCAAGAATCTTGAGCAGACACACAGATATGCCTGAGGTAGCCTTCAAACTTTGTGATTCATTGATCAATTGCTACAAAATAAAACACATAAACACCAAACTGTTATACTTAGGTTAACGATTTGCATCTTGGATTTCAGTACTTTCTAGTCCAGTATAATCCAGAATCCATGTTTTGTTTTTCCTTCAAATTTGAAAAGTTTTGTTTTCTTGCATTGAATACTTCTTCTAAAATGTTATTTATTCTTGACTGAGACTAATTTGGGACCAATTTATGCCTGTAGGTTGGCCTATAAATAAAAAATGGCAAAGACACAGAAGAGAATAAACAGAAATATAAACTCATTCATACATTAACAAGTTTGAAAGTGCCAATAGTGGCACCCGCTAAGGTTCCAAATTTCAGATGAGACTGAATCCTTAGGACAAACTTGAAGCCTCATGATTATAGCAAAGCGTTCCAGGCAGGTACCATAGTGGTGATACCTGCTGTTCACCCAGACTACTGCAGTTTTCGCTTTGCATAACCTTAATCTTTTTGTTCCTTTTGGTTTTAATAAGACTGGTAGATACATCCTTTTTGCTAATCTTTTAACTGTGACTAAATTAAAAAAAAATAGAAGAACATTGCTCGTTGATATGGCATGCACCTTGAGTTCAGAGAATTTAAGAACGTCACCACAAACTTTATTGGACTGAGCAATGTATGGCTTAGACCTGTCCATCCATGAATGAGTAATTGAGATGGCTTCTCTAACTTCTGGAAGAGATGGGAGAACAGCAAATATAGCTTCTGAAGAACTGAAAATTACAATTATCAAACAGATATTAAACAATACCAAAAGAGAAAAATGTTACGCATATACAAGCATCAGAATATAAATCATCAAAAAGACCACTTTCATCTAAACCCAAAATAGCTCAAGTCAGTTCACATTTGCTAACATCAAGTTATTCCATATCCAATCTGAAACCATTTAACAAGTAAATTTAATTAGTTTTGATCAAAATAGGCCGACAATAAAAATGACGATTATCTGAACAGTGTGTGCGGAATTGATTAATATAACTATGATCTCTTATACTTGCTGAAAGATCACATTTAATTCCCATCTATCTTTCTTGAGTGAATCATTGCTAAATCAATATTACCAAATAAGTGCCTCGAACTCGAACAATGGGGCTGTGCTTTCGAGAATCAATGTGGCTTTCTCTTCCCAGGAATTCGCTTCTAAAATTACTTCACATAACTTGACAAATAATTGATCTCCCTCTATACCCAATCTGAAAAATTAGATAACAGCAGCATGAAAACAAATTTTGTCATGTTAAAAACTGTTCACGCTGGATGTATGATGATTGATGAGGCATTTAGCAACTTACAAGGTAGCCTCAGTAAGCAATTGCTGAATTATAGCCAATGGAGGCCGGGTGGAGAAAGCCTACGCATAGCCAAATAACAAGGTTCAAGAAGGTACACATTCATAACAATATGAATACATGAATGAGAGGGTAGGTAAATAAAGAGCCTAGTGCAAATGTCAACTCTTGTCATATAGCGTAAGAGTTAAACTCAAGCTTAATGTACATTCTGGGTAAAAACTAAGACTACATATGAAATTATTCAGGTCAATATAAAAAGGTTGGAGTATGTAGCGAGCCATTGCTTAATGTTGTACCATAAAAAATATTAAAAAAAAAACTCAGCTTTGACCATCGAGTGCGACTTACAAATAACAAAAAATATTGGGATTTAATCAATACAACTCATGACGAAAGTTGTCATGCAAAAATTATATGCAAGGTAATTTGTGCTTGGATTTTGAATGAAGGATAGAGGTACCTCAGATGCTCTTTTTCTACATGTTGCTCTCTCAAGTTCTTCTTCCACAACAGACAGCTCATCAACTGTACATCATAGAAAACCACAAAAAGAAATACATAGACATAAAAATTCATAAGATTTCAAGTATAAAACATTGCAAGTCTCCTCCTGGTTTGGTGGCGGTATCTATACAAAGTTACAAACCATCGGGTATGATAGGAGTACTGCTTTATTTTAACCCATATTTTTTTCCGCAACAGACAGCTCATCAACTGTACATCATAGACTAACCACAAAAAGAAAACATAGACATAAAATTTCACAAGATTTCAAGTAATTCCCCTCCTGGTTTGGTGGTGGTATCTATACAAACCATCAGGTATTACAGGAGTACTGCTTTATGTTGACCCATATCTTATTTCATGCTTGACTATACAGCTGAGCTTTGATCAGTTAAAACTAAGAATTAATTGCATAATTGACAGGTAACCGGGGTTCATGCTTAACAGGTATTACAGGAGTACTGCTTTATTTTGACCCATATCGTGTCAAAATTTGCTAAACTGAGTCTAAGATGCAAAAAGATAAATTAAGGCAAAATTGGTTCATTGAGGCTTAAGTGCTGTTCAATAGAGGTAGCATCTGCCAGCAAGGTCCTGTATAGAAAGTGCAATCCTTAGAAGGATAAATTAACTTACCTTGTACTCTCAAATGATCTCCAGCTTCTAATACAGAATAAAGATCCTCTACAACATTATCATAATCTGTTCTTTTCTTAAGACCTTGCAATAGATCGTTAACTTGGCGCACCCATCTGCAAGCATGAGCATGGTGTTCCCTGAGAAGCTTCAACTCTGGAATGTTGTACGTGAGATTGCTTGTAGTTCCAAGGAACTCCTCAAGCTCCTGCCAAATTATTTAAGTTCAGTGAGCCACTCAATTTTTGAGAAAATGTCACATCTCTAGTATCAACTACAGTAACAGTACAAATGATATAGTAGAAGCAATAAGGTTTTTAAAAAGCCTAACTCAACAAAAGAGCTTCAAATAAACATGAAGTCAAACCCCAAAATGAGCAAAACAAGAAAAGAGGATCACTATTTGGTACATGACAAATATACACATATTAACTCCAGAAACTGGAAAACAGAGAAAAGAGAATCACAATTTGTACCTGACAGATAAAATGTATCAGGATTTGAGATTGTGATCCTAGATTTCATCATAAATAAAATTATGAGCATGGCAAACCTTAAATTTAGTGGAACTTCTGAGGTACTTTTCACACTGCAATTTCCAGTACTCAGCTTCTTTGCAGAGCCCTAAAATTATATCCATTTTTGGAAGTTGAACATGTAGCTGCTGCATCTGTGTCGTGAACAAGCATGTAACAATAATCCTTTAACAATCTCTTTAAATATTAATTAGAAATATTAGTTTACTTTATTCCACAATGAAGCACTACAGCACCCTTTCATGTAGGGGTGTCATTGGGTCGGGTCGGGTCGGCATCTCTTTATTATTTCTCTGATACAGGTCTGATCTGACGCGACACGTGTCGAAGTTCTTGGGCCAAACCCGACCCATGTAACTTGATTAAGCATTTAATAAATATTTTTTTATTCATTTATGCAACTTAATCTCAATTAATATATAATTGATCTTAATTAGTGTGTAATAAATCTTAATTGATGCTAAATTTCAACCTAAATCTAACAAAACACAATTAAATGGGTCAACCTGACCCAACATGGAACTTTTTACTTGTACCCGACCATTTAGACATCAGGCCAGGTCGGCCCAAGAAATTGACACCTCTACTTTCATATAATATAACACTGAAGAAAAATATCCTATAGACTCTGCATTTATGTACAGGATATCCAAATTGTGTTTAGAACTACTGTTTTATATGTTAGAAATTTACACCGGAGCCCAAAAAAACCACAAACACAGAAAAAAGGAACCAATCAAACTCCAAAAATTAACAATTATCTGTGAAGTGTACTGGCCTAGATCTTTTACCAAAAAATAATTCATGTTTTACAAACAATATAAGACAAACCTCAGCTTTTAGTTTGTTAAGGTGGCTAATTTCGATGGCACCTGGTCGCTTTTCTTCTATATATTTACAGGAACTTTTCAACAGTACCTACAGCACATTGCACCAGAAATAAGAAACTTCTTTTGTACTTTTACTAATTTAATAAGTAGAAGACTGCAGATCAGACATTTTCTCTAAAAATTAGTCCTCTAAGGAATAGATCGATCACTTTGGTAAATTAGCCTTCCGGTTGAGGAGCAACATGATTATGTACATCATGTACCAATAATTTCGTACTGCAGCTTGTACAGTACAAGTATGGTCTAGTAATAACATATGCTGGAAAGAATGATACCAGTACACAATGCTGGTTTCACCATCTTCCTCCTTTTATTTCTTTTATTTTGGCCTTCTTGGTGTTCAATGGCACAACTGAAGGTTAATCAAGGACAACATTGATATCTAATGGCCCAAATGAGAGGAACTGTCTAAACTAGGTTAAATTGAAGTACAATTTGGCAACTATAGACATGCCATTTATCTCAGCAATACCAATCTACATTGCAGAGTATGAATAGGGACAAAGGAAGTTCCTTATGAATTTTATATTTGTTCAAAATTAGCAGCTGATCATACCTTAGCACAAGAAATCTCCTTCAACAGAATAGTGGCCTCTGTCAGATTAATTGGGAACTCGTCCACACGAGAATAAAGTAACTCCAACTCCAAAATCTGACAGACCATGACGAAAAAATTCATAAAACAACAAAACAACAGCTCCAATAGCAATATACAATGTTGCCACCAGCATAACCATCTATGTAGATGCTCAGGAAGGAAGAGAGAGAGGTTCCTTGACAGCCTCAGCCAAGTTTTCCAGAGAGAGAGAGGAAGAGAGGAGGGAGGAAGGGAGAACCTTGGCAGCCACGGCCAAACTTTCCAAAAAAAAATAATACTAAACGATCGAAAACCTAAAAAAAAAAGAAAACCCTAAAATAAATCAAACTCAATTATTACTAGGTATAGGTATTTGGATGCTTACAGTTGGACTGGAGGAAAGAGCCATGTTTATTTCACCAATCAGCTTTTTTGCCTCCTCAGCATAGGTCTATCACAAAAATAAAAATTAAGAACAACAAGGGTTAACCTTAAATTTGCATTTGGGAATATTCAGCATTAATCCCAGACCAACACCTTTGCATAAGAACCTCAGGACAAAAAGTAAATAAATAAAAAAAAAAAAACTCATTCCTAGAACAAGTAATCTGCACAATCTAATTGCAGTTTCTACATTAAAGTTCCTTAATGGAAGTACCTTCAGTTGATCAAGTTCGGGGAGACAGCATGGCACGGGATTAATAGTTACCAGTTCTTGCACTTCACCCAATGTAACTTTATCTGAACTCAGTTTCTTTACATTAGCTATTATTTTGGATAAAAGGCCTCTGACACACAGTGACCACTTCAGAGCCTGGGTCAATCTGTCTGCCATATTGCGTACCTAAAATAAATTTGTTCGAATTCAGCAAAGGTATCAGAGAACAGATCCAATCTCAGATTCAGTATAATTTTGATTACTCAGTACTGGAATTTACCAGTCAAAATTATAGGCGATGCCAGTTCCATGCTGGGACTATCCCATTTTAAATATATAGTTTGTTAATTCACCTCATATATGGGTGTTACATCAACAAAAGAGCCAAAAAATAACCAATGAAGTACCAAAAACTGGTGCAGCATCACACATAGTCCATGACCAATTCAGAAACCTCTTAAGATTGGAACCCAACATTTAAAATTAGCATAGATATAAGCAAGCATGTGGATATCAGTAATATACCGAGTCCATATCATGGTTGGCCCAAAGGAACTGCTCCACATCCACGAGGGCAGAGTGGTAATTGGAGTCTAAGAATGGCATCTCGAGAATATGGTATGAGTTAGAGAGCCAATCCTCAGCAAGCTGAACAAAGGATATAGTTGCACCTTTTGCCTAAAATATGGTAATTAAGTGTACACATGAATTTTGGTGGGAAATAAATCTGGGAGAAAAACAGAAGATAGTGTCCTTAAGCTTTGGATAAACCTTTACAAGGACTAGATTCTTGAATTTTGGTGGTTTCTGGGTCATGTCCATTTAAAGTATTCACCTGCTATAACAGTGATGGTAAATTTTAGCACCATTTCTGGAAAGTTTCCTTAACTTATACATGTTTTTCATATTCTTGTTTAATTACAGAATGAGGGCATATCTAGGAACTAGTGTGGTTTAATTACGGCTTAATTGCAAATTTGGGTGTGTCTCCTAACAAACAATCAACCCGTACTTGAGAACAGGTGAGGTGGCCTACCTGCCATGATTAATTGAAACCTCAAAACTAACACAACAAGCACAAACACCATATAGAAGTAAGAAAAAAATAGAATACAAGACCTCTTTCTTCAGTTGACGAGAGGAACCAGTCTCTGAATTCAAATTAATCAGATCACAAAATTCAGCGAGAGTATGACGGTAGATAAGTTGATGTTTTTCTGGACTACACTCGCACAGATGTCTCCAGTGTTCTATACAAACAAGAGAGCCCAGTCGACACTCGCATGCCACAGCCGAAAGATACAAGTATTGTTGACAAATGATGCACGTGGGATCCTGAAATAGTTATGATCAATAGCAAATATAAGAGGACATCAAATCCTTTCTCGTTATTGTGTATCATTTGGTAGTCTTAGTTTATGTTCATTAAAGACGATGATGATAGCGTTCTTGTTGTCGCCGTTGTTTTATTTATTCTTGTTCTTGACAATTTGAAACTTCTAGCAGTTTGAGAATGGACCACGTATATATGGCTCATATGAACTTTGCATGTTTCAAAAATGAGTTCTTCTTATATAAGTTAATGCAACAAGGTTCTAGAGGGTGGCTAGTGTAGGAGTTTGTAAATGAAGAAACAATGAGAGGAGAATCTATGAGGAAAGCAGCAGCAGAAGGGGGTTCACAGGGGGTTAACCCAAATAGAAACACTAAAATCTCGTAGGTGATTGTATCAAATTTATTATGCATAGTTTTGAACTCTTAGATAAGACTTTAAAAGCTTAGCAACAAAATAAAACCTAATTTAAGAAACTGAAATAAATTATAAAAGAATTAACTTTATCCAGAAACCGGACTAACTTGGGATCCATGTACCCTACTTTTATAAATGGAAAAGTAGGGGGCCCGATTATTCCAATCCGGGCCATTGGATTAAAACAAACGGACCAGATCGACCCGATTCTGAATTTAGGGGGCCTTGTTTTAGATAAATCTGACCCGTTCGTTTTAATCCAACGGTCCAGATTGGAATAATAGGGCCGTACTTTTCTACTCAGAGAAGCAGGTGATTCCAATCGACTAATTTGACCCCTAAAGACATGCTTCTTTTGGTAACAAATACACATTAACTGGAACAAATAATTTTGCAATTATAGCTGCTCTAGTAAGGATACAATCTAATTTGGAACAAATTTTATTCTAGTAATTAATTGACTTGACTAATCCTAGACTCGATTCGGACTCAGAATCAACCACGCAATTTTAAGTTGCATATCAAGAAGGATGAATATTTCAAACAGCACATGGTAGTAGAAAACTTCTTTTTATTTGCCAAAATCTGTACCTCTTCAGTACCGACATACTCAGGGTGCATTTTTTGAGACATCGATTTTGACCTGATAACACCGCCAACCCATAGATCTTCTCTGTGCTTTTTCTCTTTTTGAAATACCCTCTCCAGTTCTCCAGTTAAGTATGGCAATGCTTTAGAATCAATGCCGTTCTTAGCCACTACAAACAGCAGCTCCTCATGTGACAAGACAGGTGCCTTGTGGTACCTTCGATACAATTCAGCCCCAACACCTCCATGCGGTAGCCAATCAGCTGTGGCGAAATTCACAGCCTCAGCACAGTTTAACCCTGGAATAGTACAAATGCAAGGATTTAGAAATTTTGCTATCCAACTATATGTCCAATAAAAAACACACGGAGACATTTTCTTTAAGATTTACAGTAATATGAACAGACTCTTTCTTAACTGACTAAGTAATGAACAAAGTACATTTCTAGCACATTTCTAGCCCCCCAAAGTGCAGATGTGCAAATTTAGTAAACTTGTAGAAGCAAATATTTCATTTTAAGCACAGAGTTCTATAAGTGCTCTCAAATGCAACCATGATGACTGCAATCATATTTCAATGAAATAAAATCATTTCGGAGTACTAAATAAAGCCTCCAGAGTACCAAAAAGATAATTGTTAGGGTAATGCATACCGGAATTAAAGCCTCCATGAAATGATCTGGGAAAAGTTATAACAAAACTCCCTGGTTCCTGAAAATCCAAAAACAGTAAAAAAGATAATATCTAGCAAGGTCAGCTTTTAGTCCATAAATTAAAATTCAATGATGTTGTAACAGTTTTATACTTTGCAAAAGTATCAAATTCAACAAAAGAACTTCCCACTTAAATCTGAGGTCCACATAGACAACAAACAGCTTTTGGGCACCAACAACTTGCTTGATCCTATAAATAATACTGAAAGTATCTGCCGCAAAGAATTACCTCTAATTGAACCATGGATCAAATACAGGAAGGCACATCAATACTAGAAACTTACATAACATAACAATATCAATAAGTCACCGACTTTCACCATACCAAATGAACCTATACTTGAGTGCACTCTGGGTTTAGGTTTGATGTCCTTAGGTTTTGGTAGATCCTTGCACTATTGCCCATTAGGCTTCAAATTTTCACTGCCAAGAGTAGTTCCAAAGAAGCATGTTGCAGGTAATGTTAGTCTACCTAGATTCATATTTCACGAGCTAAGGATAATAATCCTTGAGATTGTGTAATTCAGTTAGTTTTAAAATTGAAATAGAAGCAGCTTCTACCTGAACAACACTATAAACAGGGACACCATTCTGTTGCAACACAGATGGATTGAGCATGGTGACAAGCTGGAAGAGGAGATCGGGCTGGGTGTCAAACAGATCGGGCAGAGCATTTCGCATAACCTTTGTGTAGGAATTGGATGAGAACAATGTTAAGACTGATAGCTTTCTGTAAGTTACACGATTATTTTGAAATGCAAATATAAATACTGTTCTTAAAGACTACCTGCTCAAAAGCATTGGCTGCAGATCCAGGGACTCCATACCAGCACTTTGGCTCTCCCCTGAAAATGTATACAAGACAGCTCAAGCTTTAAGCTCAATGCATCCAAGGAAAAAGAAAAGGCAAGTTTTTGGTCGTACAAATATCTTCATTAGTTCCTTTTATAATTCTATCACTCTTTCCTTCTACCTAAATATTCCTTCAAAACTTTCTAAATCAGCAACGAACTGTAACCTACAAAAGCACCATTACTTTTTCTCCTCTCTTATTAACAGAACATCGCAACATTGAGCAGACCCTTTGAAACTTATATCGCTACACAACAGATGGTAACCTGATCAATATGCGGATCAATAGTTATGGTACCAATAACATCAAAAGTAACCATAACCCTCCTTTAGACTGCTTAACCTCAATCTACTAGTTATGCTATTCAGCCTCAATTTAGTTAACCCTCCAACTGTTCAGTAGTTCCTGAAGAATGCTCCACTTTTACCCACCCTTGGTCAATGACGTTCCATACATCCAATATAATTAATGGAACAGCAACAGTGATCATTGACAGATAGTTCATATGCAGACCAGTGTTAATAATTACTGTAATAGGACAGTGAAATAATAAAGACAGTCCATATTCATACCAGTGCATATAATTAATGGAATAGAAACAGTGATCCTCAACATGCCAACAAAACGCCGAGAAAAGCATACCAACATAAAGCCACGGTACAATCACTCCAGTGATATCTCTCACAGTCCGAAGAATTGAGCACGGCAATTTGGGGAAATTATTCAGATTCCATGGGCTCACACTGTACTCCTTCCACAGACCTGGATCCACATTTGATGGGCATGGGTCACCTGGTCTAGGAAAACCGGAACCATAAATAGATGTATCCAAATCACTCCCATACATGACCTCCACCGGCCCAGCTTTTCCTTCAACAATCTCCCAGAATTTCTTTTCAATTTGAGACCTTGTCAAACTTCTCTGGCCGAACCACTTTCTCCTCATTTTATCATCCAATCGTCGAAACTCGTCCAAAGATCGATTCTTGCCAGGTACAAACCCAAAACTGTCCTGATCTGAATTGATGCACTCAAGGCAGTACCAATTTCCTGAAGGAACAGTTTCCAATGGAGGTGTGAGACAGTATATATGCCAACCTTTATTGCATCTGTCACATAGAAGCATCACCTCTCCATGCAACCCACTATTACACTGTTCACAGATCTGATCAAATTCTTCATTACTGAAATTTTGAACCTCTTGCACTGAATTCTGACTAACCTCTTTTCTTCTTTTTCTAGTATGAAATTTCATTTTGCTCTTTTCAGGGTGGTTCCTTCTATCATTGTAAATTTCATAGTCATACAAATGTTCATAGTACAGCTGAGACAAGACGTGCTTGGCACACTCCGAGACCTTTTTCAATGGTCGGATAAACTGTGCAACATCAGCCCATCTTTTACCCTGACAGACAGCATTGTAACCACCAAACCTTTTTACGGCGTTAAATAATTGGCACAGATCAAGCGGCTCGCCCTCAAAGACGGGAGACTTCTTAGGTGGTTTTCTGTGCAGATGGGAAGCAAGGAAATGCAAGTAGTCAAGCCGAAAGGTTGAGGGGTCAGAGGAGGAAAGGCGGGACTGAAGGTGGTGTATGGGCTGAGATTTAGTGGGAAAAGAGGAGAGGGAGAGTGAGAAGGGAGGAGGGTTCCAGGTGTCAGGTGGGACTATGCGGCAAATGCCATATGGCTCAGCTAAGGGGCGGATCCGGGCAAGGTACTGGAGGGGGTCGGTGAATTCGGATTCTGATGGGTAGAACACGGGAGCTTGGGGAATGGAGAGAGATGGAGCGGAAGAAGGGAGGGGCAGGGGGAGGGGATGGGTTAGAGACCTCTGTACTGCCCGGGGCCGACCTTTCCCCATCGGAGAGGAGGGAGGTGCAGGGGAGGGGAGTGAGGGTTAGGGTTTGGACAGGCAGAGAGGAGTGTGAGGTCGTAGGACAAGGGAGGAAAGGGCAGAACGGTGATTTTTGAAAAGTCTGCGGTAACGGAACGGTTTGGAGCTCCATCTCATCTGCAATTACGTTAAGCAATTTTACAATTCGGCATTTTATTCTCCTCATTGATCTTTTAATTTACTAAGAATAAATAGATGTTATCACACTAATAATTCTCCAAATATCAAAATATACTTCACCTCCCGTCTTTTCATTTACTAAGAATTTAATTTCAATTTCAAAAAATTTGAAAATTTTGTTGATTGGTATTCATTAGAGGTGATAAAACTCGACTGGACTTGACGTAATTTTGGAGGGAGAAATACGTAATTTTGAAGTTTTGTAAGGGTATACATGAAATCTGCCAACATATTATAATCAATTATCATTTTTGAAATGATGTTATTTTTTAAAACAACATTGTGCATACAAAATTCAGCAAAATTAAGACCGGAATTTGAAGGGATTGTACATAGATATTCTAGAGGAGTCAAACCCAACGGTGACTTGTACGTGGGCGTTAACCCCGCCGCACTGCAAAATGGACCGGATTTTAGAAGGCCCGAATAATGGGCTCAACGCGCGGTCAGCATCAGCGATTCCCAAGGGCACACATATATTGAATAATTCCTGCCCGGAATTAAATATAGGCCCATCTGACCAGATTACCAGGGTAAACACATCAAATAAATAAATTGGAAAAAAAGAAACATCCACAGGGTCCATAGCTCAGTGGTAGAGCATTTGACTGCAGATCAAGAGGTCACCGGTTCGAACCCGGTTGGGCCCTTCAATTTTTGTTCTGCATGCTGAGTATTTTTTTTTTAATTTCTTCTTTAATTTCTATTAAGTTAAATAGGATTTTTCTCTCTTCTTTTTTTAATTACACATGTGATGGTTTAAGAAGCTACCGTTATTATTGTTGCTGTTATTGTTATTGTTATTGTTATTATGGGTTTGCTTTTTTCGTCCTCTTTTTCTTACTTGTTATGGTCCAAGAAGTTCAATATATTTATTCAGAAATAAAAAAGAGTAAAGCTAGCATATATATTTTTGTGCGATATTTATGATGAAATTGGGAATCCGTAGCATGTAACTAGTTAGCAATGGACCAAGATAATCGTAGTCTCCAAAGCAATGCCAACAATTTATATATATTCATCGATCGGTGTGATTTTCTATTTATATGCATCAATTACAATTGCACAAAGTATATATCAGAGTGTTATGTATACTGCGCCCAGAAAGGGAAGAGAAATATGAATTATGAAAGCCATGTTATATATGACATTTAGTTATGCCTATATATATCTGTCTGTCTGTAACTTCCGTCTCACAAGGGAGTGAGCATAAGTTGGATTCCATTAGAAGGCCTCAGAGATAACAAAATCCTCGGTTCATGCTGGTACGCTGGAGATAGCGACAGCTGAAACTTGCGCAGTATCAGACCAAGCACCACCTTGTACTCTGTCGCCATGAGGTTCCTCCCGACGCATATCCTCCCGCCAAATCCGAAGGGCAAGAACCCCATGCGGTGCTTGCAGCCCCCGTGGACGGAGTCGGCAAAGCGTTCTGGTCGGAATTGTAATACATCTGGGCCCCACAAGGCAGGGTCATGGTGCATCGCCACCACATCTATCCACATGTTTGTGCCCTTGGGGATGACCATGTCTCCGTCACCAATGTGTATGTCCTCTCGTGCCTGACGTTGCACGTTTGGTGCTGGCGAGTACAGGCGCAAAACCTCATTAAGAACCCAACCCATCTGCAGCAGATGCATGAAATAAAGATCAAATTTAATAGAGCAATATGTTAATTTGCAAACCAGAACTAAAATGTATAGAGTGAAACTTCAGTAGTATTAGCTGCATTTGCAAAAGTATATTTATATCAATAAGTTTATGAAATAATATATATATATATAGCTAGATACTATATTGAGAAGCTCATATCCACTACAAAAAGTTACTTTCGACATAGAAATTAATATATGGTTTTATGTTTTTTTTTTTTTGAGTGAAACATACATTTTGCGGCTGAAATTATTTCTCTGATATTAATGGAATGTTCATTTAACTTTGTTCGGTTCATGCACATATTTCCATATAGTTAGTCTTGTTATGTTTAGACTATATATAATCAGAAGAGAACTCCTAGTTTAATTGTCCAAAGCATCACATATATACCTTTTGGACATTTTACCAGGCAACTAAATAATTGTTCCATTTAGAGACGCTTCTACTTTAACCGTGCTCCGTCACATCCCGCAAGTTTGTCTGAAAATTCTAGGTGTATATATGGACAAATGAATGGAGAAAATTGATGGAATCCTTATCTATACTAGGAATCTCCATGACTCTACGTCTCTACCTATATATAGATATATATATATATGAATACTAGCTAATTAACTACTGATCAATGTGAAAATTCAGGGGGCTAGCTAGCTTGAAATAAGTCTCCTTCTTCAACCTTTAATTAATTAGTGTGGTGACCGGATACATTCCCTTTGCGGACCATACGTTATTTAATTATCTACTTGTAAGTTGGGTCTGAATCAAGATTCCATATTGCTTTTAGACAGAACTTTTTGTCGATCAGTACCCTTCAAACACACACACACACACACACACACACAAAGCAAAAGAAAACTCCCACTGATTTAACTACATTTGGAAACAACAATTTGATAGGGGCCAATTAAGCACACTGCAAATTAACAGCGATTATGACTAAAACCATGATCGGCAGGCATCATGAATTTGATTATAGTGAGTTATAAATATTATGAAAATAATATATTTAATATTCTACTGTCCTGAAGGTCGCATGCTCGCAATTATATTTCTCTTATTAATTTGACAACCTATCATTTTTTGATATGCGCTCAAAAAACTCTGAAAACTTGTCATGATTATATGAAATCATTTTTGCAAATTAATTTTAGTCAATTAATCCGTCACCATATGCAGTATTGATTAATATTTACAGTTAATATTATATGATATATTTATATTCCCAAACCGAGTGACACACTATATTCGACATCAAGTGTTGAACATCAAAATTTTCTGTTGAGTGAGAAAACTGTACATACCTTGGTCAGTTTTGACAGCACATCTGAATTTAGTTCACCGCTCTTAGTTGCCTCCACAACTTCCTCTCGCAGTGTGGACTGCCATTCGGGATGAAGCGCCAACATCAGTAGCGACCATGACAGCGCCAGAGCAGTCGTCTCATGCCCCCCGAAGAAGAATGTCTTGCACTCACTGATGAGCTCTTTCATAGTCAGACGTTTCTCCTGCATGGCCTTGTCGTCATTTTCAGCCATCATCAGACCAAGCAAGTCAGTATGCTGTTGCACTTCATCCTGCGATCCTCGCTGCCTTCTCGATTCGATGACCGCTAGAAGGAGTTTGTCAACTTCCTTTCCTAGCTTCCATTTACTGTATGACTGTTTCATGTGTAGGAATCTGCTGAAGGGGACTCCCACAAGGCGGTTGGATCTGAATAGCATGACTTGCATGGATCGGAGTTTCTCATAGACCATTTTGCAATTATCTTCACTGATGCCAAAGCTTGCTTTTGCAATAATCTCTGCAGCGTTCTCAGTGACATCTCTTTCTATGTCTATCTCACTTTGGCCAGAAAGAACCGTGTTGGTCCATCGGTTGAGCATCTTTTTTGTGGTCTCTTCCATTAGGCCTATCATAGACTGAAATTTCCATGCATAAAATTATAATACTGTTAATGAAAATTTGCCTCTCTGTCTCCAAAGGAAAAAAAAATTGCTGTTATTTCACATTTGGATGTTTTCCGGTTATGTTGGAACAAGCTATATATATTCATATCAGAATTGTCATTCAAGAAAAAGAGTTCAAATATTAATTCTGAGTTGCAAACAATGAGAAATAAACAACTCTTACACTAAATAACATAACGTTCTTTGCTTTAATAATGATGAAGTAACTATTTTGGCTATTATTTGTTTTATTCTTAATTAGCTGGAGCAACTGAACTTCCACTGTATCACAATGTGCCCATATAAAAAAAAAATTCACCATGCATTTAAACTAAAGAAAATTCAGGGAAATGTTCATGAATTAAGAATAAACATCAAATGCTTACATTTAGATTAGACATTGAAAATGCCGGTGAAATGATGTGCCGATGAAAACTCCAATCATTTCCCTCAACCATTAGTAGGCCATCGCCAAACATCGGTTTTCTATCAAGCTTGAAGATATTTGGTTTTCCCCATTGCTTGCCGAGGATGCCTGAGGTCACCCGTTTAAGGAACTCAGGGTCTGCTGTGTACAAAAAGGGTTCGGTCCCAAGCCAGTAAATGAAAACGTTTCCTATATAAATAATATAAGTAACATCATAAGTAGTCAAATATTTTATTAGATAGCTACATCGTTACATATATGTTGTACTATATATGTATAATTGAGATGCTTAAACTTTTGACTTTGTAAAGCAAGTTGCTAATTAAAAAGCATATATATATATACGAGTCTGATGTGTCATATGTGCTTTAGTATAATGTCGCTAGCATATCCATAATTGGGACAAGTAGTATATATTATACTGAATAGGAAATTTAAAAATCAAGAGCACTTGTGTTGCTTTTTTTTATTAAAAAAAACCCAAGAAAATAAGGAAACATACTGTAATCCATATGAAAAACCAGAACTTTTATCTGGATACTGAAGATTGGATTGACATGAAAGTTTGCGGTGCAAATATATGGTGGATGTATAAAAGCAGACTCATCTAATTAATAAATGATCAGGGGGTTCTGGCAAACTAACAAGTTTGTACTTGTAATAGACCTTGCCAGTATGGTACGGTGTCCCAATTCAATATAGAAAGCTTCTAACAAACAGGTGCTGTCTAATTGGTGCATCTATTCCTCCTCAACCTGGTGCAATTGCATCTCTTTTTGGTGCTTTGAGCATTATTCCGGCAAGTAACCGGATATCTTGTAGATTAGTCATAAAATTTTATGAAGAAAAAGACAGAAAAACAACGAGAAAAGTACTTGTAAACTGTAAATTCTGTAATTGTAACGTGTTAGTGTAAATTTTCAAATTAAATTACCAAAGGATTTTCTCCAGCGAGCAAAATACGGAAAGACAGCTGCATGAATATCGTGAGTTACTCCTGAAGATGGATGATCATAGGTGGTATGTCTTTTTGATCTCATTTGGAGCAAGTTTCCAAAGGGAAACTGTGGAGAAGGGCCGCTAAAACCATTTCTTTCGAGCTTAAATTTCATTTTGAGAGGCGAAAACCAAAGGATGAAGATAAGGGTACTCATGAGGAAGAGAATTATGGATGCTATGACATAGTTTAGGGTTTGCATATGCATGGTGAGAAGAAGGAACGCCATGGCCAGTTTTCTTTTTCTCTTTTCCTTCCTTTTTTGAAAGTATAGCGGGGAGTTGATATGAAGAATGAGGCTGCTTGCTTCGCTTTATATAGTGGGGGAAGAAGGCGAGAAGCAATTGCTTCAATTGTTTTTTGTTGCTTTATTCTCTTTTATCTTTCCCCCACTTGCGTCCCACGAGTTATCGACGTGTGACGTAACCTGTCTCATCGTTCTGACGGGAAAAAAAGAATATGCAACATCATTATTTTACTTGTAATAAAATAATAACGTCCCTCTTATCTTTCTCCACCTGCATCCGACTATTCTTGGAAATACAGGAGCATCACTATTATACTACTGAATTTATTGTTATGTTAACAATTCAACACGTATTTGTAAAGTATTTAATAGCATAATTAAGATATGAAAGAGAAGTTCCATAATATAGTATTTGTAAAATAATTTATTATAAATAATTAGAAAATAACACTTCACATCATTACTCGGTCCTGTTATTATATAATGGCTAACATAAATATCATGTTACTACTTTATATAATATAGATATTTCGTTTTAAGAAAACTGATCAATATATATATATATATATAAAAAGATTTTGGTAGGACCCATGTAATGTTGAATATTTTTAATTTCATCCCTCTAATTATATTGGCGTGACGTTGTAATCATTTATGTGATTCATCAAATGAATTTTAAATGTGATAGAAAGATCACTCATATAATAGATTAATTGAATATAATTGCCTAGATCAAATTAAATTATGTACATAGGTTTGGACTTTGGACGATACTAAGGTATAAAAATAATTACTGATTACATCAGATGTGGCTTCCATTCATTTATCTGATAGATGGTAGGAAACTAGGATGTCAACTGGAGAGGTGTAACTGCGCCACGCCAGCTGGTGTCACACATGATCTAAAACAAAGAAGCAGCGTAATTTAATTTGACTTGAGTAATTTACGCGGTCAGAGGTCAGAGGTCAGAGGCTTAACGCATGCTTTGATACTTTGACTTGAGTAATTTACGCGGCCTAATTAGTTGTGACTTGTGAGCAAATATTCTCCATCGTAATTTAATTTAACATATATCCTTTATCTTTACTCTAAAATAAAATAAAATTTAATAATATATTTTTAATTAATAGTATATAATTATTGTTAATATATAAAGAATAAACAGATGAAATAATAATGAGGTGACTTACTTCCGTGAGTCGATAATATACCATATGAACTGGGGAAGATGCCGCCATGCCGGTTTCAGAAAACAATGAAAAAATTAAATAAAACAAGAAAAGTGTGGAGTGCGCGGAGTATCTGTGGCTGTCGCCCACTTGTACATACATCTTCTTTAGGAGAGGCTCAATCCTAATGAATTTCTCTTATCTGAAGCGCTGATTTAATTAAGTGGATGGCTGAGCTTTGCTTGCTTCGGTCAACGAGCCAGACGCCATGTACTGCATCTGCATGCCCTGCCGCCGAAAAACTCAACTTGGCTTCCTCCAGAAACCCACTCCCACTGCATCCATCTCACATGCTGCAGATTAGCTTTAATTTACTACCACTTTCATCATTGGCAGCTACCTACTCTCTTACTCTCTTACTCTCTTACTCTCTTACTCTCTTACTCTCTTACTCTCTTACTCTCTTACTCTCTTACTCTCTTACTCTCTTACTCTCTTACTCTCTTACTCTCTTCTCTAGCTAGCTGCACTCGAGTTTCCTCAACTTATGCATTTTTATTATATATTTTTAGATACATTTTTCAATTTCTAAATTAATTCTGTTTCAAAGATACTAATGATGATGACGACTTGTACAGAAAAAGATAAGATAAAAACGAATGCACGGATAAAAGAAAAGTACATCCCTATTTTTCATCAAGAATAATGGCAAATATGATTCTATATATGGCCTACAGATATAACGGTGGTAAAGTGCACCCCTCACTGAATCGAATGAACAAAAGACTGAAGAAACCGACATGTTCAATATTAGCTTTTGGCCAGGACGAGACAACCTAGTACAGATTTGCATCCAACACAAAAATCAAGTTGAATGGGCGGATCGACTGAATTATCCTAGAGATTTACACATGAGTTAAACCAATGGAATACCAATGACAAATTAGTCTTTGATCTAATAATCTAATGATAACATTCTTGTATAAAAATTAATTTTTTATCTAATGATAATATCTTTTAATAATAAGTTGCATATTGGAGTTAAATTTTTGTGAATATTTAAAATTGAATGACTTAAATTCATCTTAATTAATTGGTCGAACAAAATATATATCTTTATGTTCCTGGAGATATACAATGTAAAAATAATAATATAGACGATAAGAAAAAAATAACGAAAAACAATATTTTACAATTGTCAGTTTAGTAATAACGGCTAACTAAGCAGGATGAGACGCTAAATTTTTGAGGATTGCAATAATTTTTATGATGCCATCAACAATTGAGATGAGATACTTTCTTTTGAGATTAAATTAATATGAGATATTGTAGTTGCTCGGTAGTCAGCTCATAATTTAATTTTTTTTTCTGAAATATTGAATTGAGCTGCATCAAATTCCAACTTATAACAGTATGAACTATACTATTATAATAATAAAAAATATTATTATTTTCTTGTAACTTTGACCATAGTTAATGAGCATTAAAAAGATATAGCAGAACTGCAGTAGTATATATATAATAAACTATTAAGAAGGGTTACTGTGTCAATTTACTCATCAAAAGTTATAACATTTTCAGTGGAATAAAAAATTTCTGAATTTTTAATTTGTGATAAGTTGGTCCAAACATTTTTAATTTTGACAATCTCGCCCCCCTGTCACGATGCACACATTATACGATTAATGAAAATTAAACCCCTTCTAGCAGTTAATTTATTATATAAATTTTAGCTTTTAGTACAAAATGATCAAAATACCTTAATATGATTATTTTCAATTTTTATGAATTATAATATTAATTTCAAATTAACAACAATTTCTTACTTCATAGTACTAGCTATTTGTCATGTATAAATAAAAAGGTTCTATAAATTTTAATTATTTACGAAACTTTATCTTTCCTACAAAATAGTAAAATAAAGCATAGAAAAAAAAAAGGAAAAAAGGAAATAGCAAACATCTTAGGATCCTGATCTTCTGTTGCTCAACACTATGCTGCACAACGTACGAACGGTAGATTATAAGGGGGCTTTTTTTTAGATTTATTTTACATGAATCTTAATGTCATCGGATATATATCATACTGCACTGCACGGTACAACGCAGCAAAGGATACAAATCCATATTAGTATCATGAATATTAACCAAGTGCCAATATTTTCTTAAAGATTTTTACTAATTCTACAACAAATTGAAAAATCACAAATCATAAATATTTTAAATATAGTACTATACTCAACCAATATTATTATGGTCCTTTTGTACTTGAAATTGAAAATTATGTAGTAAATTAATAATTGGGGTGGCAACCGCTGCCAATATCTCAAAAAAATTAATAATTGGGGGATAATTAACTAATTGAATAATTGGGGGATTCTAATTGTCAAAATAAAAATTCGGAGACAACTTTTCAAAAGTGCAAGTTTGGAGACATTTCATAATATCCCTTTTCAATATCCCCAAAAAAACATATCTACCATCTTATTTTCCCATCAAAATTAAAAATTCTTTCTTTCATATCCTTTTCTTCATTTAATCAATTATTAATTTTGTGTTAAAAGCTAAATTGGCCAATTTACCGTTCCTTTAGGTATGACATTATTAATTATTAATAAGAAAGAAAAAGAGATGCTAGCTGGAGTGTTTGAACTTGAAGGTCCTAAATTATATCCAAACTCTTCTCTCATCTATTTGACAATTCATGACGTTTTGCTTCAAATCATGTATCAGATATTTTGTTCATGTAGTCGGAGATTGGCTCTTAATAAACATGCTCTAGCAACTTTAGACCTGAAGGTTCCATTTGTTAAGTGAAATGGAGTTGATTTAAATATTTGAAAATATTTTAGTGTTTATGGAGTAATAAAATATTTATAGAGGTAAGTAAAGTTAAATCATTAAATTTTATAATTTTTAATATTTTTTACTCTTATTAATATCAAACATTAATGTTTTAAAGTGGTTTAACACTTACTCCGCTTTAATTTTATTTCAATTGTCAAACAGAGAGAAATGGTGTGTTTGACAAGTAAAATAAGGGTGAAGTAAGTGCTTTAAGGCGTTTTAATGCGTCAAACGAATGTGATTTAAAGTAGAATAAGTTAAAACTCCTAGATAAAGTAAAATTAAATTATTAAATTTCATAATTTTTAATATATTTTACTCTCATTATTTCATCTACTTACTTCTATACTATCAAACATCAATATGTTATAATAATTTAACACTTATTTCTTTTTTATTTTATTTCATTTGTCAAACGGAAAGAAAATGAATTATGTCAATACACCAATTTAAAAGATAAAAGTGAGACCCTTTGATATTTGGTTCGGATATGCTAAGTATGGAAGCTGGTAATCAGACCATGAATCAAAGCAGAACGAATATACCTATGCTGCATGAATTCATTTAATTGTTTTGTTTGAAATAAACATGAAATTAAACTATCCAGTTTAAATGTTTAGAAAGGAAGTTTCCTTCGAGTATTGAACTTACAACTTCCAATGTAAAGTACATTGTCTTTATCATTAAATTATCAAAGACCAGTTCTTACATTAAATTATTTAATTAACAAAGATGAAATTAATTGCAAATACATATGCATCTCTCATTGCCTTTACTATGCTTGTTTCCAATTGATATTCATTTTACCCCGTAACTTATTTATTTATTTTGTTCTAAATTTGCTTTTATCTTAGAAATTCTTTCAGCTATATCTGTTTTGAGATTGAGGGGTAATCCCATTCTAATCCAATAAAACAATAATTTTATTTCTTTTTTCACAACTCATTTCTTCTTATAGGTAGGTATGTCAGCAGAGTTTTTCTTCTCGTAACGAGTTACTTGTTTTGAGTCACTAGTTTTCCTTTTAATTATGAGATCACTATTTTCCTATCATCTTCAAAACAGAGGATAGGAGGATCCAGGTATCATTTCTCTTCCAATTAAATGCTATATGGAATTAGCTATCAATGAAATAAATCTACCAGTACCAGCAGAGAGAAGTTAGAGAGTTAAAGTACCAAAAAAATGTACGACATCAAATTAATCAACTCTACCAATGATTAATATTATTTGGAGGAGATCCCTATTCCCTACTTGAGAGATTATTCATGGCTTCTGCGACCTGACATTGGAAATGTAGCAGAGTATAGATATTACAATCAGTGACAAACAATATATACTCAGAGTTTGGCTAATATGGTTTCATAAACATTTCGATTCAAAATACTTACGGATCAAATTTTAAAATTTCGTATCAAAAATATCAATCCAAGTAATTTAATAAATTTTTCATATCAAAATCTTGTAAAATATTAAAATTTATCATTTTTAGAATTTATCTAACTATTTTTAATGATTTAAAAAAAAAGACTCTAGAAATAAAAGAAAATATCAATATTTGAAGGTCCAAAAAGGTCATTTTAAAAAAATCATTAAAATAGTAAATAAATTCTAAAAATAATAAATTTTAGTATTCTACAAGATTTTGATATGAATAATTTATTGAGCTATTTTGATCGTCATTTCAGATGCGAGATTTTAAAATTTGATCCATAAAATTTTTGTCAAAATGTTTATGAAAATACTGTATCTAGACTCTATTCTTTAATATATACTTGAGCAAACAGTCTGGAGTCTAAATATTGGAGGAAAAAAAATGTTCTGAAGAGAAGATTAGATGCAGAAAAATAATATATAGACGGGAGTATATGTTTTAACGCCCCTTTCTTTCTTCTCTATTAATTCTTTGAAAAGGATCAACCTTGCACAAATTCAAATGTCTACATGCAATCTTTTTTATCACTACATTAAAATTTATTTGTATGTATTTGGTGAATGGAAGAAATAAAACTACTAATCGTGATTTTCAAACTTAATTGTATATTCTTGGTTGTGGGCAAACCATTGAAAGAGAACACCCTCTTCCCCTTTCAACAATTTATGATATTGAGCCCTATCACAATATTTTCAAAAGAAAATTTTCAACCGTTCACTCATTTTGTTCTCCGTTTGTAGATAGCATTATCCATTTGATTGATACTGGTGAGAAAAAAGTTGGAGCATTTTCATCCCACTTGCAACTAAATCTAATGTAATAATCGCAATTATAATTTTAAGGATAGAGAGCAATTTGGAAAGAAATTGTTTTGAACATGGCTTTCATCTGCGAAAACCAAAAATCCAAAAACGTCATGTGCATGGCATCCAACGAGTCAATAAGTTGCGGACTATTCCCAAATGCTCGTCCATTTCAAAGGCATGGTTGTTGACCTGAATTAATTAATTAATCAATTAATTAATTGTGCTAGCTGCCACCTGTTATTTGTAATTACATTACCGACCGCCTTTTCTCTACTCTCTACTCATTTACGTACATATTATGGTATTATTTTTTTATTCTTTATTCTTGGACGGCTGGACTATACTTGTGTTACTAAGAGAATTAAAATTTGCAGGACTCCTGCACAATTTTTTAAACTTCATAATTATGTTTTTTATTCTTAATTTTTTTAATTATTCAGATAATTATTTCCTACAAAAATATCAACTGTTCTGTTTACAATTTTAAATTACAATAACTCGATCATTATTTTTTCATTAAAATCAACTCCACATTTATAGTAATTTTTACTTGTTAAATAAAAGAAATGCTCTTGTCTCCTTAATTTGCCGGAGCTTTTTGAGTAAAGCGTTGCAATAGAATTGAGTGGCATTAATATTATTAATAACCGAAATAAGTAGTAATGTTAATAAAATGCAGCCTACGCATAAGATCAAAAGCTTACCGTGCACTTAGCATTATAAAAAGGGCATGCAATCGAGCAATATACACTAATATTCTTATATATATATATATATATATATATATATATATATATGCTCATCACAATCCAATACATAAGTACATATATTACTTATATGTAAATTTAACTAATTTTCATAAAAATAATTTTTGAGATGTTGCAATGAAATTTAAATTTGTTCCGTCAAGTGAGGTGCACAACTAGTTTAGAGACAAAGACCAAAAATATATATCTTCAGAAGAGATTGTCTCTAAACAATTGCATCAGGTAAAATAAATATTTCTCTAAAGATAATATTTGTAGTCTAATTATTGACCCGACTTATCTAGTATAAGTTAAAAGAAAATATGTTGTTATCTTGTTTCCTTTTCTTATATATTTAAACATAGAAGAAAATATGTACAAAAATTTGGAAAGATTGTAGGGTGCTCTAACCGCTATTTTTTTATATAAATGTAGGGTGCTCTCTTCTCAAGTTCTATCAATTTTATGTAACACAAATTTATAATCAATAAAACAAGGGCGGGAGGAATTGAGGGAGTGTGGTGTCAATTGTATGTTGTGTTTGTTTTTTGTCATGGTATCAAAGCACAATTTTTGAATTAGTGCATTTTTTAAGCCAAATCAATTTTGTGTGTAAAAAAAATGACTGAGAAATCAGACTCCGTTCTTCTCTTGGAGAGTTTGATTGTTATCTTGTCACAACTCCTACAACATAACAAAATGGTTAATTTCGGTCAAGATGGACTTACTTTCGCTATGACAATCATGCTCAATGGAAAGAATTTCAATCTATGGTCTCAGATGTTGAAGATGAAGCTGCTAGGCAAGGACAAACTTGGTTATATTGACCGTTCGATACCCAAACCACTGGAAATCGGTGAAAAGTATCGCAAGTGACAGGTGGAAGACTCCCTAGTCAAAGATTATTTGATCAACTCCATGGATCCCTCCTTGGTAGGTAATTTTCTTCCCTTCTCTACAGCCAAAGAAGTCTGGGACTCGGTGAGTACAACCTTCTTCGATGGAGATGATTTGACACAATATTTTAACTTAAAAAGAAGTGTAAACCGTGTCAAACAAGCAAGTGGTTTTGTTGAGGTCTACTATACCCAACTACAGGGATTATGAAAAGAGTTAGATGTTCATAGGCCGAATCCTATGACCAATCCAGTTGATGAAGGGAAACACAATAAACTTGTTCAAGAAGATCGTGTGTTAACCTTTTTAGATGGTCTTGATCACCACTTGGATCATATCCGAGCAACTGTCCTACAATTAAAATCCTTTCTTACAATAGAACAAGCTTTTTCTTTAGTCCGTAGAGAAAAATCGTCAGAGTATAATGTTGAACAAGGGGGATGGGATAGAAAATTTCATGGTAATACTTGCAACAGATTCAACTCTAACCACGAACAAACCTGATTTCAAACTAAGATCGGGTCCGACAGAAGGATGCACCTATTGTTATAATCCTAAAGACACTACAAATAGGTGTTTTAAACTGATTGGCTATCCAGAGGATTGGAAGGATCGAAGGAAGAAAAAACAGGGAGATCCGACCAAATATAGGGGTGAGGCGAGGGTGGCTTCAAGTAACCGATTGCAGCACCTACTGGGATAACCGCTCCTGCTGGACTGAGTGAAGAATACACTGTAGGTGGGTCGGGTACTGTTGGCCAACTCAAGCTGCTACAGCCTCTGTGTCAGTAGGTAGATACTCTCTATTACCGCCAGTTGAGAACAATGAAGGTTTGAAAGGTAAAAACTATCTCATTTCTAATAATTATCATACTAATGAGTTTGATTGGATAATAGACTTAAAGGCAACATATCATATGACTTACTTACAGAAAGACCTTGTGAAGAGAGCTAAATCGAGAAGAACAGAAATTGTTAGTGCTAATGGAGAAGTTTATCCGGTAATGGGTGCAGGAGATGTTCTGTTTTCTTCGTCTTTTACTTAATCGAATACACTACTTGTACCTTTATTATCAACCAAATTATTATATGTTGGTCAAATTTGTGAAGAATTGAATTGTGCTGTTCTCATGTACCCTTAATTTTGTATCTTTTAGGATCTCCTCAAAAAGGAGATTATTGGCTATGGTACTAGAAGAATGAGATTGTATCATTTGGATGACATAGTGGCTTAGAAGGCTTATCTTTCTACAAGTTCACCAAAGAATCGGATTTCTCATATCTGGATGTGGCATAAAATGTTGGGGCATTCATCTTTTGAGTACTTGAAAAGACTTTATTCAAGTTTATTTTCTAGATGTGAGAATAAAAAGTTTGATTGTGAAACTTGTATTAAAGCAAAGAGTCATCAAATGTCTTTTCTTAATAGTCTGAAAAAAAAAAAGCACAAATCCTTTTGACCTAATTCATTCTAATGTATGGGGTCCGTCTCTAGTTAATTCTTCTATTGAAAATAGGTTGTTTGTACTGTTTGTTGACGATTATACTAGAATGACATGGTTGTATGTTCTTAAAACAAAGGATGAGGTACCACATATTTTTTAAATTTTTCTTTAATATAGTGCAAAATAAGTTTAATAAAAACATTAAAATTTTGAGAAGTGACAATGGAGGTGAATTCGTGAATAGAACACTTTGAGAATTTTTTTACTGTAAAGGGATCATCCATGAAACCAGTTGTGCAGGAACCCCTCAACAAAATATAGTAGCCGAACAAAAAACAAACATGTTTTAGAAATAAGCCGGTCTATATTACTTGGATATGAAGTGCCATCAATTTATTGGGATCATACGGTTACCGCTGCGGTTTATTTGATTAATCGTATGCCTTCTAGTGTGTTAAATTTTCAAACTCTACTTCAAGTCCTATCTTCATATGTACAGATACCCTTTGTCCTTAACCTCCAACCAAAAATCTTTGGATGTATTGCATATGTCCATATACAAAAACACCAATAGTCCAAATTAGAACCTTGTGCAAAAAAATATTTTTTTTGTAGGATATGGTCAAAATCAAAAGGGTTATAAGTGTCTCAATCTTGTTTTTAAAAAATTGTTTATTACTATGGATGTGACTTTTATTGAAATGGAAGGTTTCTTTAAAAAGGACAAGACTCATTCTCAGAGGGAGAGTTCATTGGAGAATGATTCTTGGTACAAAAATCTGCCATCAAATTCATCTGGTGTTATCTCATCATCCGTGTCTGAATCTAGACCTATGTCAGCGCACGATCTCAACCCAAGCCCAACTCAGACTTTTTCACCCAACCCAACAATTTTTCGACCTAACTTATTGAGCCCATCTTGTAATGAGTTGTTGGACCCAGGAACACCTATAACTGAGTATTCTCAGGTTGAATCTAAAGGGAGTCTAGACCCACAAGATGAAGAAATATGGATCAAGAAAATGAGCAAGAACAAACGATACAATCCCCTCTACCACAACATGGCCAATCTCCTAGGAATGGGGTATGTATTTCAAATTCTAAAGCCTATAATTTGAGTTACAGATTACCTGATAAGCATAACAAAGGAAAACCACCTAAGCGGTTTAGACCGGATGAGGATAATGAAGAGAATTACACAATTGGTAAGTTTATGTCAACAGGACACTTGCTGAATTCTCTAAAGGATTTTGATACAACTCTTGCTTCAGTACGGATTCCTAAATGACTTGAAGAAGCGATATGTGATCCTAAATGGTTGGAAGCCATGAGAGTAGAGATGGAGGCATTAGAAAAGAATCACACGTGGCGGTTGGTAAGTCTGCCCAAAGGAAGAAAAATTATAGGTTGTAAGTGGGTGTTTACCGTAAAATATGGTTCAACCGGTTTGGTTGATCAGTATAAGGCTAGACTACTTGCCGAAGGCTTTACACAAATCTATGGTATTGACTTTCAGGAGACCTCACCGATTGCTAAATTAAATATCATTAGAATTCTATTGTCTCTTGTTGCTAATACGGACTGGCTTTTACATCAGTTCGATGTAAAGAATGTTTTTCTCCATGGTGACCTTGAGGTGGACATTTACATGGAGATTCTACCCGGATACGACCACTCAGGTTCTCAATTGCTAGTATGTAAATTAGAAAAGACATTATACGGATTGAAACAATCACTTAGAGCGTGGTTTAGGAGATTTTGCAGTGCAATGAGAAAATATGGATATTCTCATAGTGATTCGGACCATACTTTATTTTACAGGAAGAGACTTGAAAAGATAACCGTTTTGATTATTTATATAGATGACATAATAATCACAAGTGATGATCAAGATGAGATTAAGAGATTGGAGGAAGGACTTTCTGAGGACTTCGTAATGAAAGATTTAGGTGGACTAAAATATTTTATCGGAATTGAAGTGGTAAGATCTAAGCAAGGTATATCTCTGTCTCAATGAAAGTATGTGTTAAATTAACTAACTCAGACTAGGACGCTTGATTGCAAATCAGTAGATACACCCGTTGTGCAAAATCTGAAATTAGGTGAATTTCCAACTCAAGTATCAGCTAACAAAGAGAGATACCAACAATTGATAGGTAAACTTATTTATTTGTCTCATACTAGACCAGATATTGCATACGAAGTAAGTATAGTAAGTCAGTTCATGCATGTCCTAAGTAAGCAACATATGAAAGTCGTGTTTCGAATACTCAGATACTTAAAAGGTGCTCCACGTAGAGGAATATATTTTAAGAAAAATGGGCATCTCAGAGTAGAAGGGTACACGGATTCAGATTGGGCAAGAGACATTACCGATCGAAAATTCACCTCTGTGTATTTTACATTTGTTGGTGGAAATTTGGTGATATAAAAAAGTAAGAAGCAAAATGCGATTGCTCTTTCTAGTGCCGAAACTGAGTTTATTGATATCGCTAAAGGGTTACAAGAATTAATATGGTTGAGAAGGATCTTGAGTGAACTCAGATTTGGTCCGAGAGAAGGAATGAAGTTTTTTTGTGATAACAAGGCATCAATCACCATATCTCAGAATCATGTACAACATGATCGTACAAAGCACATAGAAATGAACAGACATTTCATAAGACAGAATCTAGAGGAGAATGTCATTTATCTTCCCTTTGTAAGAACAAGTGATCAACTAGCTGATATGTTAACTAAGGGTGTCTTAAGCGCAGCATTTCATGAGTCGCTCGGCAAGTCGGGCATAACAGATATTTATGCACCAACTTAAGGAGTGTTGACGCAACTTATCTAGTATAACCTGAAAGAGAATTTGTTGTTATATTGTTTTATTTTCTTAGATATTCAAACATAGAAGAAAATATGTACAATAATTTGGAAAGATTGTTGGCAGCAATAGGGTATGCCCTAGCCGCTATTTTTTGATATAAATGTAGGATGTTCTCTTCTCAAGCTATATCAATTTTGTGTAGTACAAATTTATAATTAATAAAATAAGGACGGAAGGAATTGAGGGAGTGTGATGTTAGTTGTATGTTGTGTTTATTTTTTGTCACTAATCACAAGTTTGCTTCGATTTCTATGAAAGATCAACTCCCACAAAAATATTAGATAATAATTGAAGAATTCGACAATGTGACACAATGATGAAATCTTTAACCATTGAGGAAACGTCGGAGAGAGAAATCATCACTTGCTCTAAAACTAAAAGTATGATGTTCAAATTCTGTGCCAATCTGTCATGCATAACAGTTGAGGTTTGGCAGCGGATCACATAATCAAAATCCTGGTGATCTTCTGGATTTGGCTTGTCAAAATTTGTGCTGATTTATTGAGATTGAGACCAAAAAAAAATCCTCTATAAAGCCACAATATATGCACGTTGCGCTGCACTAGCAACAGAAAGTCAGCATCCAGAAGTATGTGGCAGAGCTGGCACCCGAGAAGGCGAGAGTCGTAAGAAAAAAATTTGACTATATTTTTTCTTAATAAAATATTGGTTAAGAAAAGAAAAGAGGACTAATAAGTTGGGCATATAATTGCAACCGGAGTAATTGCTAACAAGTTGGGTATTTTTAACATAAATATATATATATATATTGAAAGTTTTGAAGGGAGAAATATATAATTTTGAAATTTTAGAAAAATATACATAAATTTCTTCCGTTAAAATAACATTAGTTCAATGATCAACTACGTACAATAACTAAGCACTACATATATATATATATATATATATATATATATAGCCGCATGCATTTTAGCATATCGAAAGGAAGAAAGATATATACAGACTTCTGGGTCCCATAACTTGTAAAGTTATTCTACATTAATAATTTGAGGGTTGAACAAAACATGTGCTTATATAAAGATATATAAAAATTTGTGGACTTTTTAGAACGTTTCGCGGACAATTAATAAGCCATATCTAGGTAAAGCCGTATAGATAAGGAGGGCTATAACTTCTTCCATTTTAAACGAGATTCCAAACTTAATGAGATTTTTTTTTAACATTTTTAACGTGCTTGCGTTGTTCCCAAGTTAATTAGCGTATTTTTTAAAAAAAAAAACGTTTCATTTCGTACAAAATAATAATGGAACTTCTATGATAACTTTTTGTACATATAATTAATTAATGCCTCGTGACTCCCCAGTCATGATATAAAGCCCACCACGTTTTCATTATTGAATAATGCGAAAATATTAAAATGGATGAAAATTTTTAGTTGACAACGTATATATGCCACGATCATAGAACCAAATTAATGCTCTTCGGTATATTGGCGGACCCCCTCAGAGTTAATAACGATCCAATGGAATTATAATTAATTAATTAATTAAGGGTTTGTTTCGCAACTCATTTTTAATGTGAAATAGCAGAATATTTCGAATAAAGAAAGTTTATAAACACAAAATAAAATTCTAAAATAGCAGACTGAATAGTCTGTTTCGCTATTCGACCAAATAGATAGAATAGCGGAAGAGCGTTGAAAATTAGCATGCAGAATAACATATTTTTTGGATCATTAATTTTTATATAATATATTCATTCACCATTTCAACTAGTATTTTATCAAACGACATTGCATTCTTGCTAATAATGAAATTATAACATTATTCTTTGATACTATTTAAATTACACTCTTTTATCGGCGACAAAGCCAGAACAAATATAAGCAGGGGCCAATTTTAATCAAAGTCAACAATGACGATGATGATAATAATTATTACTTTATTATTATTATTATTATTATTATTATTATTATTATTATATTATTATTATTATATTATATTATTATTATTATTATTATTATTATTGAAATAAAAAGTACTTGAATTTAAAATAGAAGAGCCAAATTTGATGCCTATCATATAAATAGAACTTTCAATTTGTTCTACTTTTACAAAGTCTAATTTGTTATGCTTTCATTTTAAAAGAGTAAGAATTCGGTACTTGTCATATAAATTTATGGAACTTTATACAGTATTTTCATAAAATTGTCTTTATGTTGTGTATATATCTTAAGTTTTTTATAATTTTTAAATATGTAAATATGTATTTTGTTAAAAGGAAAAATACATATTCTATGTAAGACAAAAATAACCGATTACATAATTTATTAACTTCCTAATTGTATTGTTGCAGTAAATTTTCTTGATCTGCGAAACGGATCCTTAAGTATAGAAAACATAAAAATGAAGGTATGACTTTGAACTCGTCGCAGCCGAGTAGTAGAGCAGAGGCCCTAGACCCCTGGAGGGTGTGGAGTTCGATTTGAAAACAACTATCAGGACGTGCCTCAACTTCCAAAGTCTAATTTTCATAAAACTTAAGACTTCCAAAGTCTAATTTTCAATTAAAAAAACATAATATATAATTTTTTAATAAATATAGAATAAAATAAAACTAATATCAATTTAAAATTTATAAAATTTAATTTATATATATTTGAAACCGTAATAATTGGTATATAATCATAGAACTAAATGAAGTGGCATTGATTCTCCCAATGAGAGAATAAAGATGCTGGTTTTGTAAGGTCACGTGTCATGTGACTTTTGGAGTGAGGCTGAATTAATTGCTACTAGAAGCTTATGGAAGGGATTACGGCGCAGGCAGAACTTATGAATCACGAGGCCGGCGGTTGGGTTACATCCGGATTTCTTCTCTTCTCGTCCGGGTAGCTATTTGTGCCTTTTCTAGTCCAGCGGCACCATTCCAATCGCTACACGCTCGGCCGATAACCCGTTCACATTAGTTCGCTGAATCGCTGGGGAGGAGGCCTCTTTTTAATTTCAAAATCTAATAGAATCAATGGTCAAAATTTTAATAATACAATTCCCTATCAGAATAAAATTATATTAAAATTTTATAATTTATTATATATATTTATTGAAATCATATAAAACAAATGATTTAAATTTATAAATTTAAACAAAAATAAAAGAATTGAGATTCGATAGCCATAGGTATAATAGTGAATTTCTTCTCTTGTCAATACGAAAATACCCGTGCGGAATAGCAGCCACCAAAAGTCAAACCTAATCAATCCCCACATGCTCCCATCGATGCACTCATCAATTATGTCTGCCCTTCCCTTTCCAAAAAGTCCATCACAACTTTAGTGGCTCTATTTTGTTGACGTTGAACTTTCAGAATTATTTATATATATTCTCTTTTTCTTTCACACTCATGATAAGTTTGATAAGTAAGAGTAAAGTGAATATTTTAAAACGTTTTAATACATTAAATAAAAATGATTTAAGATAGAATAAATTAAATCATTAGGTTTTATAATTTTAAGTAAGTGTTAAAAGTGTGCTACAAGAATCCATGACAAGAGAAGAAATTGGAGTTTTATAATTAGGTTTTAATCCTAGGAAGCTTAGATTAGTCATGGGCTCTCGCCTCCCCGTGATATTAACTCAGAGGAGAATTAAGAATCCATGACTTGGAATAATTGGGCTTCATTACTTGGAATTTCTGGGCCCTGGCTGGCCGAAAACGGTTCGGTGTACTCTTTTCTTTTCTTTTTTAATTTTAGCCTTGAAATTTCAATACACATACACGGGATATCTTGTTCCTGTGCAATTATTCTTTCCAAACCATATCCATCCCTCCGCAAACGAGCAAACGAGCAAACGAGCAAACGAATTAGTACAATCGCATCTGCTCCTGTCCCTTTCAGCCAGCTCACCTGGAACATGTATCTGTACATTCAATCAACTAATTAATTCTCGATTGTGTTTGTTTTTCTCCTCCTTTTTACTTACCAGAGAAGCAGCCAGCTAAGTTCATATAGTACGTTCTCCGTGTGAGGGAACATTTCCAGAAATAAAGCACGAGCACCCATCAGGCCATCGTAATATAAAATTATAATAACCGCTTCCAAGTCAATATGTAAGAAATAAAGCTGATGTTTAAAGGCGCGGAATGAGATCCTTTTCTTGTATTATACTATAATATGAACAATTTCTTACCAATTAAAGTTGTCAATTTCCAACAGTGAGAAAGTAGATTGATAATTGGAATCAATTAAGTTGATGATTAATTGCGCGGGGCAACACAGTGATTTCATTGACGGAATCCAATCAATTAGTCCAATATGGCGTCATAATTAAGGTCTCATTCACTCTAACCATGCAATTCATTCATTTTGGAACTCAAGGACTTAATTAATTATCTATGACATGGATCATATTAGAAAATACTAAGCAAAATTGTAGAACAATTGCTAATTTCATAGTTTTATAAATTAACAATACAATTTTCAAATTAGCTTGCAATTGTCAACTACAAAAATATAAAATTTGAAATCTATAATTATATAAATCATCAGGAAAGCTTACGGTCCATCCATAATAGTGAGGAACTGTAATCCGAGAAGATTACTGTTCTTAATTATTGTTTACACTATAGTAATCATCAGGAAAATTATTGTTCATCCAAAGTAACGAGGACAATATTCCAATAAAATTGCTACTCATAATTATAGTTTATATTACTATTCATCCCGCAAAAAAATGTTCTCATTCATATGCAATTAGTTAATGATCATATTTCGTATCTAATAAGAAATTATAACAAATTCTTCACAGCGCAGTGGAGCCCGCTCTATTTTCTACTATATATAAATCTTTAGTCAATCTACATGTAATTAATTATAAATACTTACAATATTATATTTGAACATCTTACATATGTTTTTTGTTGTAATATAAATTATATATTTCAGTTCATCTTTTGGAATGTAAATTAGAAATAATATATATGAAAATATTTATAATTTTCAAACATTTATGCTACCAATAAT
The DNA here is from genome assembly GCA_037678475.1 of x Bolboschoenoplectus mariqueter. Classification (NCBI taxonomy): domain Eukaryota; kingdom Viridiplantae; phylum Streptophyta; class Magnoliopsida; order Poales; family Cyperaceae; genus x Bolboschoenoplectus; species x Bolboschoenoplectus mariqueter. The sequence goes on along the minus strand of CM075245.1, from coordinate 4,273,270 downwards.
ATTTTAATTAATTCCACTACTTCTAAAAATAATTAATATTTTCTATCATACAAATAAGATTTTATAATATACACTATATGTATATCTAACACCTAAAAAAATAATGTATTAATATTAAAAACAGTCCACGTGGCAGAGCGCGTTTATTTGAAAATAAAATTGCAAGAACTAATAAAAAGTGTGCACATGTGGACTTTAATTAGCTAAGCTAGTGTGTGTGTGTGTGTGTGTGTGTGTGTATAGTTCCAGCATTAATTACTTGCTGCCGCCGTCCAACCACCTTGTAGGATATTTCCTTGAGTTGATTGTAAGAATCAATTATGAATAAAATATGAGGATCGAGGACATCGATTTCTTAATTAATTAATAATTAACACTACTTGGCATGTCGAGGGATATCCCCTCTCTACAGTGGAATATGCCTTACGTTAAATACTCTCTAAGCCTTATCAATTTTGTTTTGCTCTCACGGTCGGTCTTTTTCTTTTCATTTAATTAATTAATTGCGTGGATGGATAGGATAGAAGATATACGTCATGATTTATTTTCATCTAATTAATTGATGCTTTTTTTACTATGAATTATGACAACTAAGGTTTTCAAATTATTTCACTATGGACATTATATATATATATATATATTTAGAGTAAATTATACGAATGGTTTCTAAAGTATCATTATTTTATTATTTAGTTCTTAAAATTTGAAAATTATCAATTTAATCTTTAAAATATTACTTAGTTATCATTTCGGTCCTAAAAAGTTTTAGAAATATCATTTTGGACCCTCAAATTTTTAATTTATATCAAATTAATTGTACATTTAATATCCATTGAAAAAATGATAATTATACCTCTCATAGAGTCTTTTTTAGTATTAAGATTAATTTAATTATAATTACCAAATAATATAAATAATATGAAAAAAAATTATAATTATCTACGATATCAAATATCAATTAAATTAATATTAACACTTATGTTGGTGCCATCATAATTAATTGAAATAAAATTTACATATATTTCTTCATAAATATAAATGTAGGACCAATTTGGTGCTAATTAAAAACTTGATAGTAAAATTATCATTTTTTATGATAAGTATAATTATTATTTTTTTCAATGGATATCAAATGTTGGACCAATTTTGTATAAATTGAAAACTTGAAGGACTCAATTGATATTTTTAAAATTTGAAGGATTAAAATGATAACTAAGTGATATTTTAAGGATCAAATTGATAATTTAAAAATTTTAAGAATTAAAATGATAAATAAGTGATACTTAAAGATTATTTGGGTAAAATACTCATATTTTTATTACGATTTGATGTGAGACATGTAGTGGTGTCTAAATAATTAATAGAAAAGCATTCATACAGCGTCTCAAAATTTGTTCTCCTCTTTTGTCACCTTCAGTCGTTGTTTTAATAAGCATGCAGAAGGATTATGCATATCTCATATATTGTATGTGAGCATATATGAAGATTTTTATAATAAAAGTACTCATTGAACCAAAAGATTGATTTGGCCCAACGGAGTTCCGCTTGGGAGTGCAAGCGATTTTGAGGATTTTGCTGCGTGATATTATATGGATAAATCGATTTTTTAATTTTTGATGACATATATGGATAAATCTGCATATTATAGACTGCATAATATTTATAGCGATCGACCGGCTGTATTCTGTCCTTTTTATTGACCATGACATTGCCCCTTCATTTCTTCAGCTGTCTCTTTTTTCAAAGGTCAAATCCTCATTCCTACTTTCGAACATTTGATTGTGAATCAATTTTATCATGTTAATTAAGACAAAACCGCAATTTGTTTTTAACATTTAACCCAAATTGCAGAAATTTGAAACTTTCTTTCTTAAAACAGGACCATGATTTCAGCGTTTGGCTAATTGTTACTTTCAATTGAATCTGTCATCTAACGAGAGAATGAGGGGGTATTTAAAATTAAGATCATATTTGTAGAACCTTGGTCCTATTTTAAATTTTATGTGAGTACTAGTAAGCTTGAAAATTTGATTAGAGATATTTTTCAAATTTAATTATATATTCATAAGAGATGCTCCAATCAAAATTTGAATGCACGCTGTCTTGTAATTTTCAGTCCTCCTCATAACATAAGAAACAAAGACACAAAATAAGAAGAAGACAAAAAGAAATACAAGAATGAGAGAAGTTGATACATTCCATCTGACATATATATATATATATATATATATATATATATATATATATATTATATATATAGAAGCTTACCTAACTAATTCACACCCTTTCAGAATGGAATATTAATATATATGGTGCTTGAATATGCAGTTCCTTAACATTCTAAGTTCAACTGCTTATTAATTAATCGCTTTAAGTTGGAAGCAGAACATTTTAAGACATTGTAAGTTTAACGTTTGCTAATTCAGGTGGGCACCATAACAGCACAATTTTAACGATTGTTCTGACCGGAAAAATAATTTAGTTCATTGACCGGAAAAATAATTTAGTTCATTGGTAAAAAAATGAATACAATTTTACAAATAAAAATGCATATAATGTAATGTAATGTAATATAATATAATATAATATAATATAATGCTGATGGAACTTGAACGATGGTTTACAAAAGATGTTAATGCAGTAATGAGCCAGGCCCTAATTACTTGATAAATTAACAAGATTGTGCTCAGCAATGTTTGCTCACAAAAGATCTGGAATTTATTATTTATCCAACCTAATTAATAACCTAATGAGGAGTGGACGGACTTGGTTAGTACGTAGCGAATCGACGACGGAATAAAGGAATATTCTACCACAACATTAATTAATTAATTTGCACGTACTTGCTTCATAAATGTTAAAACAATCAACGATGGATCGAGCGTTTTATACTTAATCTTATATAAATTAAGAAAATTGCTATACAAGCTGGAAATAAAATGAAAACTTCGTTTCCCAAGCGACCAGGCGAAGAAAGAAAACAAGCGTTATGCTTATGTCTATTAGAAAGAAGGCCGGGAGAACTCTCATGATGGTCCCCTCCCGTCGTGATGTTTGAGTCGATAGTATTTTATATACCGATAGAATCATACTATTTTATTTCATCAACCAATTTTATTCATTAATTATCAATTATATTCACACCAACTTAAATAATATTTGTCTCATAATGATTTCTTCGATACAAAAGAACTTTCTTTGTATACGTAACATTATAAGAGAAATACAAATTAGGTCCATAGTCATGTTCCATTTATATACATCAACTCCATCGTACAGTTTTGCCCGTCTTAGCGGGAGAATTTTTACATGAAACCGTTCTAGACAAGCAGCCATCAAGGGGACCCACAACTCAGTATAATCCTAGTGAAACACGTCTATCTTACCTTTAATTTCTCTGTGAACGCCCTCGCTCTCCGTCTCTCGCTATTTCAGTATCAGACCCTTTCCAATTGCATTCCATCGCCTTTCCCTCGCGAAAGTAGGAGCAAGCTTTACCTCTCTCTAATTTCTTCTTCCATAGTACGACAACAAGCTCCGTACAACAACCAGGTCTTGTCGGATGTAACTCCAATTGGCCCACTTTTGTCAACGCATCGCTCGCTGCTGCCGCTCAAGCAGGAGACGGATTTCTCAGCCAGAGGGCCTCCTCCTCTCGTGCAAATGGAGGAGCTCGAAGAGAGGAGGGAAGAAAATGAGGGGCTAGTTCAAAAAGTGTACGTGGCGGTGGGGAAGGAGGTCAAGGAAAGCAAGGCCAATTTGATTTGGGCTTTGCAAAATTTGGATAGGAACAAGAAGCTGGTCATTGCTCATGTTCACAAGCCAGCAACGACGATTAATATCAGTAAGAAACTTTTTCCTTGCAAATTGCTCCTCATTTTCTCTCAAATTCGTCTCTATTTTATTATGTGCGAGTTCGCATCTCTAGAGAGTTCAGAAAGTGAATACAAGAACCTTTCTTTTGTTGGTAATGCTGCCAATTAGCTTTTCAATTTTTCGGTTTTCGAGGGACATCCTATACAAAATTTGTTTCTTTTTCTTTTTTCGTTCGCGTTTCTCAATTTGTTCTGTGGGTAAAAAGGATTAATTTTTGTTTCCGAGGTAGGTTCTATTCAATGAATTCATGTTTTCTTTTTTTTTTTTGTCCCTACGTGTTGCTTTAATCGCTGAAAATATTGGGAAGACACGAAACAATTGTGAGGAAGCAACAACAAAAAAAAACCAAATGCTCCAATTAATATTTCTTTTGTCTTTGATTCGAGGATCTTTGCTTCTGCAAAATTTGGTATAGAGATTTTTTATATTAAATAAGGTGGGTGTCGCTCGTGTAAACTGATCATAGCCATCCCGTCCAAGTCACTATTTGTTTTTTTTTTTTTCTAGGTGCGACCATTTAATTTATACTAGCGGTCTTCTAGAAGGGGAGGAGGATAACGTGTCATATATTTTATATAAGAACTAATTATTTTGGGGGGCATATACGCGCTTCGGCCCCTTTTATATCTGAATAAATATGGTTAAAGTGATCTTGTCTGTTCAGGCTTTCAAAGATCAGTGAAAAATTGCTAAAGATGAGTTCTTTTGTCATATGAACTATTTTAGTAATTGTTTTTTTCAATTAATTTCATATCACATCTCTATTCCTGCGTTGAATATGGTTCAAGTGGCATTTTAAGCAGGTTTGCAAAATTCGCAATTGCTCTACATCCTTACAATTAAAACTACGATCTTCATAGCGGGGTATGACTGAGATGCTCAGTACTATGATATTGGCAGGAATTGGGTCCTGATGGATCAACCGACCAAAAACAAATTAAGCAGTGGGTTAGGATGTTGAAAATACAATCTTAACACTACGTTTAAATCGATGCAAAATCTTATAAAAGGGATAAGAGATTTTGTGGATGTATAACATGCTGCTAGTCTTGTATATAAGTCGTATATTTAATATTATATTACTTGAGTGTCATTTGATATAATGATTGGAAATGGAGAGTTCCGTCAAGGCCTGCCTGAATCGTTTAAAAGATAAGTGCTTTTTAGTGGAAAGAGTGAGTGAACATAAATAGTAGCAATACCTTATGTGTTTCATTGTGATATTCCAGGTTGAATGATGATTCTTAGATTCTTAAGTGTTTCCTTTGCAAAAGCACTCCAGTTAAACCGGGTAAAAGCACATTTGAAGGTCAGGACTAAGTTGGCCCATTTCTCTATTACTAACTTTTTTTCTAGGCGCATAGAAGGACAGGTCTGTTAGGAGCAGCCCAACTGTCAATAAAACCCAAAACAAGCAAGGTTTTGTTTTCTTTTCTAATCCATCTGTCCAGATTGACCATAATTAGACTTGGTAAGTATAGACAGTGATTTTGTTTAGAAACTTCGGGAGGAACAAAAGAAATAAATACTTCTGTTAGCTGATTATCTTTTGGCAGGTTAGTTTATGTGTTGACAGCATGTTATCTCTATACAGTGTAGATTTTTGTCATTTCTCTATGTAGTTTTGCCTTCTGTTATCATCTAGGATGCTTCCCTTGTTATTCTAATTTTTGATGTATTTCAATGAAGTGCAGAAAAATGTTAGTTCTGTCCTGTAACATGATATCAGATTGGTAAATCCTTAATTCTGTATCTGCTCTTTGCTAGACAGATTATGCTCCTACATCTTTTGAACACCTATTGTCATGGTGATTTGCGTGGGTTTTTGAATTGCAGTGGCTGTAATTATCTCAATAAGCCAACTGAACTTTTGTTATTCTGTCAATATGACGTTTCTCTCATCCTACGGCGCATTCCTTTATCCTGTTAATAAATTAATGAGTCTGCTTCTAATTTAAAACATCTCTTCTCATATGCTGGCCAAACCAAATATGAGAGAAGTTTCCATAGGTTCTTTGCTATGAGCAGTAAATTCGAACTAGGTTGCACCAAACCAAATTACCATGATACTTATACAGGCTATTTTCCTACTCATGATACCAATATAAAATGCTTGTCTCCTCCTCTATATAAACTATGTGCACACAGTTGCAGCCTGCACTTAGGCTCAAGGCCATTGTCAAGTCTTCTTTATTTCTTGGTTTTTGTAATTTTATCCAGATCTAATATATATGATTAATCAGTTTTTGCAAACCAGAATAAACCATTAAACATGTTTGCATTGTGTTGCACCTTGTTTTACAAGAGAATTTTTGTTTATCAAATAATAAATGTACAAATAAATAGTGTAAAGCTGAACCATATCATGCCTGTTTGTCTAAACGGAGATGCTTGCTATCCGGTTTGTAGTTTGTTCTCTTTGCATGCTTTATGGCCTTGCTTTTTATAGGTTTCCTTAATTTTTCTATTCTTAGAAGGGTATTTTGTTTTTGGAATTTTATTTGGGAATCCCATCAATTGATATGAATATTTACGAGGAAAGAGCAATACTAGTTCATAGATGTAAATAATTCAGTCAGCTGTATGTTAAGTTGTGAAGTATGCTAACTTATGTTTGCACAGCTATGAACTGGCCAGAAACAAATGGAATTTTTTTTTTCTTGCAGAAATATTCTATTAATGACTTGTTATCTCTGCAGTATATTTATTTTTGTATGATTGTTGATTTTTGAACTTGAATATAGTGGGTGCACAATTTCCTGTGAGCCAACTAGCTGAACAGGAGGTGACAGCATATAGACTTGTAGAAAAGAACAAGATGGACGGAGTTTTAAAAGAGTATATGGACATATGCTCAAGTCAAAAGGTTTTTTTTTTATTCTCTGTCTCTTAACTTTCCAGCATAATCAAACTTCCTGTAGCACCATAATCCGTCTTTCTTTATTTTAAATGATCGTGATGGATACAGATCAACTATTAATTAATTTGTTGACATCCATTGTCTGGTTGGTCTATATCCTTTTTCTCCTCCAACCATCTATACAGATTACCGACGAAATACTTATAGCCTTTATATTGAGGTTTTGTATTATAAGAACAGCTTGGCATTAAAATACTTAATCAGAACTTGATTTTTGGGAAAAAAAAATATATAGGTGGAGGCAGAGAAGATAATAGTAGAGAAGGACGACACTGCACAAGGCATTGTTGACCTGATTCGTGAAACTGGCGTCACTGAACTTGTCATGGGCGCAGCTGCAGATCGCCGTTATTCAAGGTGAACTGCTAGAATTGTTGTAAAAATGTCTCTTTTTAATAATACTAATAAATTGGAGTATCTTATATACTTGAGAAGGGGTTGATATAGATAACTAAAAACATGTGAGAATGCATAATGCGAGCTTTACACTTTTCATGCTCAAGAACAAGGATTTCAAAATTTCCTTTTTTTCCCAAAAGAAAACATATAATTAAGTACCCAACATTCCCTTAAAGTGTTTTCTTCTTTCTTCTCAAATATTACAGCCTTGTTGGTTTTGTGTTTTACTTTTCAATCATGATTAAAAATGGGGAAAATCTTAACTACTGTGCTATTGATTGAATTAGAAAGATTAATATCTGGTAATTCATGCTTAAATTTAAATTGTAAGGCATTGAATGGTGTATTTCTCAGGCGATTGAAGACATTAAGATCCAGAAAAGCAATATTGGTTGAACTAAAAGCAGAACCGTGGTGCAAAATTTTGTTTGTTTGTCGAGGAAACCTGATATGCACTAGGTATGTTTGTATGTTTTCTTTTCTCTATCTCTTATATATGAAACTAGATATAGTTGTGTTCAGTACTTGATCTATGCTTGACCTCACAAACAAAGAAGAAATTTTACTAAAAATCCAATTGGATATTAAAATTTGTTAGTGAAGCAGTTTTCTTTTGATGTTCAAAATCATGTCGATGGTAACTAAAAGCATCTAGATGTGCTCTATACTTAGGTGTTCTGTGTGTGAAGATTCAGGTGTGATATTCTGCAAATATGTACTCTTATGATTACACTTTGCATATGCATTTGAACCTGTTAATGTTCATTTTTGTACATGATTGCATGTATGTACTGTAATTCATGTATAGTTCAGTAGCAAATCTTATTATAGACACGAGTAATTTCTTGGAAAAAAGATCCAACAGGTGGAAATAGTCCAAAATAATTGAAATCACCTTCTCCATAAACACAAAATTTGCAGGTCCCTTAGTTTGTCATGCAACATATCATTGTGCTTTATCAATGATTTACTATCCTACCTGTGTGCATGGTGTAATAGAGAAGTTTTCACATCCCTTAGTTTCTAAATGACACTTATTATTGTGTTTTATCAGTCTTTTACTAACCTACCTGCTTGCATGGTCTCATAGGGAAGCCAGCGAAGGAGTCATCAGTCCAAGAGTAGCTTCATCATCCTCAAGCAGCCCAAGTCCCAGTCGCAATTCAATTGTCGCTGGCATCCAGAGACTAAATGTGCCACTCATAATGCAGAGTTCTTACATCCCACCTCGGTCCAATTCTGTCAACTGCACTTATGCCGAAGACGTGCTCCTTACAATGGCATCCAGCAACAGCAACATCTGGAACAATGGGCCGTTCCAGAAAGAAACTATGGACAATTACTCGTCTGAGAAACCGGGCCGCTCGTATGTGCATGAAGAGGGGCCCAGCACACTGCCATATGATGCCAAAGAGGGATACCAGACAGAGTCATCCTCTGCACAGAATGGCTCAGCTGTAAGCTTCTTATCTCATTGCTTCAGATTAAAGTATAGTTATGTATTGTTCTTGTATATCTTATTGTGAATATCTGGTTACAAAACTAAAAGAGCACCCACACTGCTTTCTCTAATAGAAGCTCTCAAGCAAATACTTGAGATTTAACCGCCACTGTAAGTACATATTCATAAAAAAGAAAAAGAAAATGCAAAATGTCCCGGTTCATGCTTGTACTGCATTACCAAATAGAGAGTATGTTTTATTACTAGCTAATAGAAGCGATAAATTTTATTATTTGTGTAAAGCAATGTTCATTTGGATTTAAAAGGATGGATGAAAAAAATGCAGGATGACATTTCAATAGAGGACATTGATTTGTATGAACGGTTAAGGGGTGCAATTATTGAGGCTGAAGACTTGAAGAATGAAGCCTACGAAGCAACACGGAGACGCCAGAAGGCTGAGAGGGATCTACTCGAGGCTTCCAAAAAGGTAAAATATACATTGTTCTATTACAATTTAATTGTATTGGACCAAAAAATAATCAGATACTGGTGATTTTACCTTATAAAGAGGTAACTCTCATGTGCACAAAGAGGTCCACACATGTAATATATTCAACAATATGTACCAAATAAAAGCAAAAAAACCCAAATCTCATAAAAAGGAAACTAAGGATGACAAATAGATAAATTAGTGGACGCAAATAAGAGAAATAAGAAAAGCATTAAACATTATTTGGGTATCTTTTTTCTTCCTAATTCGAAGAAGCATATTTTTTTTTCTGCAGGCCAAGGCCGCTGAGAGTCTGTATCTCCAAGAATCGAGGAAAAGGAAGGATGTGGAGGAAAGGTTAGCAAGAGAGAAACTTGAGATGGAACAAGACAAACAACAACTAGACAACATACTTGCCCAAATGAACAGGGCAAGTGAGCAAAGAATAGCACTCAAGCTTCGCATTAGTGAATATGAAGCAATGGAAAATGATTTTGAGAAGCAGCTCTCCGGGGCTTATCGCCTCCTTGAATCACTTAGACTGGAACAGCTGATGAACGCAGAAAAGAAGGAACAGGATCACTTATCTAGTACCGATCTTAAATCCAGCTTGAGGGAGTTTGTGTATCAAGAATTGATTCTAGCGACCAGTGGCTTTGATGAGTCCAAGAAGATTGGAAAAGGCAGCCTTGGAAGCATTTTCAAGGGACTTATTCACAACACTACTGTGGCAATAAAGATGTTGAATCATGATTATTACCAAAAACATGAGTTTAGCCAAAAGGTACAATTTTTCAGGAAAATATTCTTTAGGTATAATTAATTAATTGAATTATACAAATGGTCTTTCTTGTTTCAAGAGGTTCCTATTTTGGTATACATTTTTTTTCCTGCAATTGGATTTGGTGGATCTGTATGGTTCTGTTGATTTGTTATTTTTTTCTATTAACATCCTGACCGGAACAGCTGCCAAGATGTTGTCTTCTTTACTACACTTTGGGATTCTGAGTAACTTGGATTAAAATTCATGGATCAATTATGCAATTTGTTCCTATGGCTTAAAATTTTTAGACAAAACCTATGAGCTTTAATTGAAATTGGCATTACACTTAACAAGTTCTTGGTCCTTTCCTCACATCAGTGTGCCAGTTTGTGGGCACTTTACTGCTTGCATTATCAGACTCGAACTAGTTCAATAACTTTGTAGTGCTATGGTTAATAAATAGATCTTTATGCTTTTAATATTTTCATATAGGTGGCAAACATAAACAATGCAAGACATCCACACCTCATATCTCTAGTAGGTGCTTGTACGGAGGCCCATGCACTGATCTATGAATATGCGCCTCATGGAAGCTTAGAAGACTACTTGCACAGAAAGAACCATTTAATGACATGGCAAGTCCGGGCCCGTGTTGCGTCAGAGCTGTCTTCTGTGCTGACCTACCTTCACTCAACCCAACCAAACCCTATAGCACATGGCAACCTCAAACCAAGCAACATACTCTTCGACTCAAATTACTCCGTCAAGCTATCTGATTTACACCTTGGCGTGGCCTTTCCCCAAAGCTACTATCCGAGACGATCCACTGTAGCGTATGTGGAACCTGAGTTACTTGCTACTGGGGAACTCATTCCAGCATGTGATATGTACTCACTTGGTGTTCTACTCTTGGTGTTGCTGTCTGGACGACCTGCCTTTCGGATAAAAAAGGTGGTGCAAGAGGCTTTGGACAAGGAGACATTGCATGAGGTATTGGATGGATCGGCTGGCGATTGGCCTTTGGAGGAGACAAAGGAATTGGCTAAGTTGGCACTAAGGTGTTGTGATATAAAGAGAGACAGTCGGCCATTGGTAGAAGAAATCAGTAAGGTGGTTGAGCCCTTAATGGATGCAGCCAAAGCATCTAAACTCCAGTCTTGGTCGATTGGGTCCGACTCAGAGCTTGGCGGTTCTGTGCCTTCCTACTTCATGTGTCCAATACTTAAGGTATGGCCCCCCTCATCTCTTTTTCCAAAACTTAAGGTGTGGTCCATTTTTCACATTTCAGGGGGGAAAAAACACCAAGCTTTTAAAATTGAATTTGGCATCGACTCATAATGAGGTCACATAGTGTTTGCATCCAGGTTAGACAATTGGACCGCATTGTTGAATTCTTGCTTAAGTTTACTCTGTAGACTGGTACTTGAAATTTGGGTTATAATTTGGATCAGCTCTAGAGATAGAATGCTCGTCAACCATCACATAGTAAAGGAAAAAAGAAGGCTTAACCTTTAGAGAGCAAAATTTTCAATGTTCTTCTGCACATTATCAAATTCCAGGAGATAATGAAAGATCCGCAAATAGCAGCAGATGGGTTCACCTATGAAGCCGATGCTATAAAAGAATGGCTACAAAGTGGCCATGATACTTCCCCCATGACTAATCTCAAGCTTCCGAGTGATGAGCTAACACCAAATCATGCACTTCGGTCCGCAATCCAAGAATGGCAGCAGAAAAGAAGATAGGTCGTTTATTTTTGAGAAAAGAGAATGCAATTTTTGTGCTGCCTTTCTTAGTTCTTTTTGTCAGTGTTCACTTTCCGTGATGTTATGGGCTCAGCCAATTTTCCATGCACGTGAAGAAGATTTCCTCTCTGTAAATAGTAGATTTGTCTTTTTTGTACCTTGTCAGGAGTTGCTAGCTGTTGTTTCATTATTTTAGTGGATTTGGTGTAATATTTTTTTTGTTATTGTGTATATGCCGAATTCGTCACTTAATGATCATTGCTTTGTTTTTTGAATGCTACATCGTGCAAAAAGTAGTTGAGGTTTTATATTAAAAAATTATTCGTTGATATCAATTTGCAGTTCTTTAGTTGAAATTAGCTTGTTTGCAATTACAAGACAGGGGAAGCCCGTAATTCCCTCAATTCAACTGTGCAGCACTGTAGTATTTTTATCGTGTTGAATACTAAAATATTTCTTTCATGTATCTAATTAGAGAGTTAATTTCACCGAAGACGGGCGAAACGGTCATCACCAATTTGGTTAACAAACTTTATTTGATCGGTGATTTTCATTCAGGCGTCGCGTCCTCCTGTAGTACGCGTAGTCCATCCGTACCGCTGTACCAAACGGATGCTGTCGACCTTGCGTGCATCGCTTTTTGTTTTCATTTCTTAAATTGAATCCGTAGGATTAGGACGCATTGGCAACATTGACCACGCGACTTGGAATATTTGACAAACTTGCAATTGCTATTCAATATTCACACTCTGACTTTTCAAAACACATCCTATCCTATCATTCATGTCTATTCCTGCTGCATGCTGAAAAAACGGAGACTTTTGCATCCTTCCAGGTGCCTCAGTACACTTTCACAATATGCGAATGATATGGCCTCCAATTCCCATTCCACGAAATATAAAATCAAAAAAAATAAAGAAAGAAGAGGATGGCCTAATAATAACAACTCAAAACGGATAAACATCAATTCTGGTATCAAAAGTAAAACAGGATCGGATTCAGACTCCTATATATCGTCTCTCAATAAAATAATTATATGAAAACCAACTTAAAGATCATTACAGATTCATTATTTTTTTTCCAAAAAAATTTGAAATTGTTTATGTTTTTATCAAAATTTGAAACATTTCATATTTCCACTCTTTTATTTATTTATGTAAAAAAAATAGAATTAGATGATTCGTCACTAACGTTTATTGAACGCTCCAAATTGTCCAGATAGTCTGGCTATTTGAATAACACTAATGAAAAAGATTATAAAACTAACATATCTGGTGGATAATTAGAAAAATATATCTGAGCTATCAATCTGTGATTAAGTGTTGAGGTCTGGTAAGTTGAACAGTCGATGGTCACTTTTAACGGCCGCCTTGTTATCCGATCAGGATATATTAGAAAAAGAAAGAATCAGCATTGTAGGGGGATTCTATCAATGCTATTGCACAGAACTTGGACCTGTCGCCTGTACAACGAGCTCACTTTCTTTTATTTGGTCTAAATTCAGTGGAAAAAAATCAGAAGAAAAAAAAAGAAATTCAATTAAGATCCTCAATCCTTGCACAAGCTACTTCGCAGATCTAATTTTTCCGGGAATAATTGAAGTTTCTGCTACCAATTTCTTTTGCACTGCTTTGCCTTCTTCTCTCTTTTGAGTTTGATCGACCATGGACTTGGTCCAGCGCCGCGGCGCACCTGGGACCGTGCTGCTCTGTCTTCTCCTCTCCTCGGCGCTTCCATGGCGAGCTATGGCTGGAGACACGGTCCAAGATGACGAGACTGCGCCAAAGATTCCTGGATGCTCGAATAATTTCGTCCTGGTTAGTTTCTCCAGCTAGGTCTTATTTGTGCCATTTCTGTCTGGTTTTACTGATGTGAGGAGAACCATTGGCCATGTAAATTGACTCCCTCTTTGGTGCGCCGATATTTGATTTGCCTACTAAATTTAGGGTAGTGATTTTGCCAGTGGTGCCATTCGGGAGCATATAAACTGCTAAACACTGATTGAATTACTTTGAATCAGAACTTTTGTTGATGTTTATACACTTGCTGCTGCTTAATTTGATAAGGTGAAAGTGCAAACCTGGGTAGATGGAGATGAGGATGCTGAATTTGTTGGAGTCGGTGCTCGATTTGGTCAAACCATCGAGTCCAAAGAGAAACACGCTAATCGAACCAAGCTTTCTCTGGCAGACCCTGCTGACTGCTGTACCTCACCTTCAAAGGTTCCCTGCACTCCATTCTGTCTCTCTCTCTTACTGGGACCAGCTCTTATCAAGCTATAATAGGGATTGTAACATAGTTTTAAGCAAATAAAAGAAGACTTCCTTTTTTCTTGGTTGCCTTATGTGACACCAAATTAAGCGCCTCAAAAGTCCCCAACAGGTTCTGTTAATAAATACAGCTCTATACGGAAAAGTCCTGTTCAGTGCTTAGCATCTGTGACTAACGCAATCTCCAAACTAGCTTCTTAATGGCTGTTTAACTCTGATAGGTAGCAGGTGATGTCCTACTGGTGCACCGAGGGACATGCAAGTTCACTGAGAAGGCAAGAGCTGCTGAAGCAGCTGGTGCTTCCGCCATTCTTATTGTTAACCACCGAAAAGGTACAAGTCTTTTACATCAGTTTGCGCCATGCTTATATTTCAGACCTCTGTCCATTGATTATAAATCTTGAATTTATCGACTCCTGAAATTGGAGATGTTTATTGCTTGGGTCAGGGTAGGTTTGCTTCCATTTGGAACCTGCTGGGGTTGGTATGGAATGTGTACTGTCATTTTCTTTGAATTTACTAGAATTTTCAGAATTATCTTGATTTACTTTTGGTTTGGGTAAGTGTAGTGACTACTATGTCAGGAGGACCTGACGAAGATATAGTTTCTCATCCGGATTAAAATTATATTTGTATCTATATTATATGTGTAATAATATTTGTTTCATACAGCCTAGTTGGGCTAGGTGGGATCACCTGACTCAACTGGAATCAACACTTCAAAGAATTCTGTGTGTACGTGTTTATGCGAACACCTGCATTTGTGTGTGTGTGTGTGTGTGAAAGAGAGAGAGAGAGAGAGACAGAGAGAATATATGCAACTGGGATTGTATATTTCATATCTTTGCTATATGTGTATCTGGTCACTGTATTAGTGTTTCACCATGCAGTGATTTTTCTGCACTTGGGTAATTTTTGTTGCAGTTCTTGAGTTTTGACCTTCTTGATGTTTTCAAATGAACGAATTCACACAGAGCTTTACAAGATGGTGTGTGACCAAAATGAAACAGACCTGAACATAAATATAGCTGCAGTTATGCTGCCGAAAGATGCTGGTGTCAGTTTAGAGAAACTACTTCAGGAAGGCCACTCAGGTTATATTCAGATCCCACTTTCTTTCACAGTTCTATCTATTATGTAGTGTAGCAAAGTCATTGAACCTTTTGAAATACCACAGAAATTGAAGCCTTAGGATTTTCCTTCCTGGGAAGTATGGGTCTAAGCAACATATTATGCCATTATTGCAATTGGCCAATGTTTCCAACCAAAAGATAATAAAATTCAACCTTCAACCAAAAGAGGAAACAAAAAAAAGAAAGCATTCTCAGAAACTTGTACACTATGGGTACAGGTCACTACTGGTATCAGTTCTGCTAATGGGTACACTATGGATACAGGTTACTAGCTGGTATCAGTTCTACAATTATGATAAATGAAAACCCTTATTTTTTTTTTATAGTTCAAGCAAGCTCATGTAAACTTTATTTTCAGTATCTCTTCAGCTGTATTCTCCAGAACGCCCTGCAGTAGATACAGCAGAGGTATTTCTCTGGCTGATGGCTGTGGGCACCATTCTGTGTGCATCCTATTGGTCGGCTTGTAGTGCTAGAGAGGCTTCCATTGAGCATGAGAAGCTACTCAAGGTTATTACTATTGCCGCACACTAACTTGATGGCTTCCTTTCTCTTATGAAGGATGTTTCCTTTCTTGCTGATAGTTTTATTTCATTTCTGACATTTTGATTTGCTTTTTTTTTCCCTTTTGTTTAAAGGATGGCCGTGAAGCTGCACTTGCTAATGCACAAGCTAGTGGTGGGAGTGGTGTTGTTGATATAAATACGCTATCTGCTATATTGTTTGTTGTAGTGGCATCTTTTTTCTTAATCCTTCTTTACAAACTAATGTCCTTTTGGTTCGTTGAACTTTTGGTCATCTTATTTTGCATCGGTGGAGTTGAGGTGTGTCTCTCTCTATTTTGCTTTTCCTTCATTTCATATCTTTATTTCCTTCACATTCTGTACTTTTTTATGCTATGAAGGTTTTTGCTAGCTAACTGAACATGCCATTTGATGTTTCTTTACTTCATGTCTATTACTTATATTTTTTAAAATGTTGATATTTTTTCTTAATAAACCATACCTTCTGTTGCAGGGCTTACAAACTTGTTTGGTGGCTTTATTATCAATGTATGTTAATCAAGTTCCTTTTTCTCCTCTCTGCTGATTTTACTTCTGTAAATTATATGGCATCAGTGAACCTTCCACAATTAATTATGTCTCCTCTCCCATTTCAGATGGTTTAAGCATGCTGGAGAATCCTTTGTAAAGGTTCCCTTCTTCGGAGCTATTTCTTACCTAACATTGGCTGTCTCTCCATTTTGTATTATTTTGGCTGTCCTGTGGGCGATCTATCGCCGTGTCTCCTTTGCTTGGATTGGTCAAGATATCTTGGTAATCATACTATGTTACATGTCAAAATATTTTCTAGAAAATCATCTAGAGAACAATTGTATTGGTAAATATTATTTCAATTGGAAATCTAAAATAGTACCTACCAACCATGAAAAAGGGCTGGAAAAAAGCCAAGTCTAGTTGTGTATGCCGGTGTTGGTCATGATTGATATCCACCATAACCCATGATAGAACTTTCTTGGTCCTTGATTCCCTTCTTATTGTATATTGTGTAACTGCAAGCAAACATACATGTGATTATAAAATGGTTATTTCACTGATTGATTTATGATTTGCAGGGTATTGCTTTAATTATCACAGTACTTCAAATCGTCAGATTACCTAATCTCAAGGTAATATCAATTGTCATTCCTTCACTGAGCTTCTATGCCTTACAATGTGTCTGTGAGAGAATTAAGTCTGTTTTTATCTTTTTTTAATACAGGTTGGGTCTGTGCTGTTAGGCTGTGCCTTTTTATATGACATCTTCTGGGTTTTTGTCTCAAAATGGTGGTTTCATGAAAGTGTGATGATTGTGGTAAGTATAGAATTTGCATTGAAGTAGCAATTTTCGTTAATCACTTTCCAATGCAATTACTTGAATATTTTGAATTGTTAAAAAGGTAGCAAGAGGTGATAAGACGGATGAGGATGGGGTTCCAATGTTGCTGAAGATACCTCGCATGTTTGATCCATGGGGTGGTTACAGTATCATTGGTTTCGGTGACATCCTTCTTCCTGGCTTGTTAATTGCCTTTGCTTTAAGGTCAGTACTGTTCTTGTTGAATATCTTTTGAAAATTTATGCTCAGGTGTTCTGTGAGTTGTTGTATTTGTTGTGCTAAGATGGTGAAATAAGCAAGCCATAGTAAAGTCATCGTTGTTTTGAACTTGTGGGGAAACATTAAAAAGTGCTTGGAAAAACAAAGGTGATGCATCCATAAAATAATTGGAGGTACTGTCATGAGGAGTAATTTAAGCCTCCCACCTGGACCAGTTTTATTTAAAAAGTTTGCTTCCTTGAAAATGTACTCGAATTCTCTTGCTTTTTTAATTTGTGCTTCTGCGATGGGTTTTTTTAACAGAATCTTGCTTCAGGCAACTGCTTAAGAAACTATATAAAACTAAATAATATGAAATGAAAGATAAAGCCGCATGAGTATGTAGATAATGACCTTTTAATTCATATAAAATTGAAAGGCAGAATTCTAGTCTAAAACTTACTATTGCTTTTTCAGATATGATTGGGCTGCCAAGAAAAGCTTGCGTGGTGGTTATTTCTTATGGTCAATGGTGGCTTATGGCTCTGGTAAGAAACATCATTTTCTTTCCTTTCTAATGCTCCTGATAAAGCTATATTTTTTTCCCTTTACATAGCTTCTGATGATTGGAAAAAAGAATAAAGTGTTGGATAACATGCAAAAGCATAATTGACAATAGATTTTCGAGTTCTGAAAAGGCAGATTAAATATTGGAAGACCAATTTGCTGTGTGCTTTCTTTCAGGTCTACTTGTTACATATGTGGCCTTGAACCTTATGGATGGCCATGGACAACCGGCTCTTCTGTATATAGTCCCTTTCACACTAGGCAAGTTTGCTATCCATAAAAGAAGAAATCTTATACTGATTGCTCTTAGGCAAGGAAAAGGCTGATTGCTTGTACTTTTATTAAACCCATTTACAGGTACCTTCTTAGCGCTAGGGCAAAAGAGGGGTGAGCTGAAAAACCTTTGGACAAAAGGGGAGCCACAGAGGGTTTGCACTCATATGCATTCGCACTCGCAACCAACTACCACTGAGTAGAGGGCAGACTTGTAATATGCTTTGGATATAGCAGTGATCGTAAAACTTTTCTCCTGAGTTGTTTCAAGTGTACCATTGCAGTACCAATACATAATAAATCAATGTAGTGCTAGTTAGGTGGAGACCATAACCGACTTTAATATGTGTTTGATTCTGGTGAGCTAACCTTTGTCAGTGTAATTTATTAGGTCCTCTTGGGTATCTCATTTGTATAATATATGTATTTGAATTCTAAAGCTATATGTGAGCTATAAATCATGTGCTTCTAATTTTGTACAAATGCTGCATCTGCGATCTGAACTATTGTATTTTGAGCTGGAGAGGACGTCCAAAACAACGATAAAAGCTGAGTTGTTTCATTCTGTTTGGCTTTGGATTACATAGTTAGTATCTAGAAGTCGCTTTTGAGTTTTGACAGTGAGAGGCATGTTTCATTATAATAGGTTTGTGTTGCATGATTTTCAAGAAGCGGGAAATTGACGTCTTATATATATGTAGATGAGATCAAAGACCGAATTACACAGGGATCTGACTCGACTAAAATCTTGAGTATTTAAAAACAATTTAAGCGTCAGCTACTCAGCTGGATGATTTTCTTTAATGAAAATACTAAGAGGTCTTCTTCAAATCCTTATTCCGGAGTCTTTTTAGTGGCCCAACGAATATACCAATCCATTGGTAAATATAATTTGGAATCTTGGCAACCGCAAAATACAAATTATAATTTTATTAAATGTCATCGTTGTAATATGATTTATACTTTTGCATATCATATACATGCAAAACTTGTAAAATTTGATGTATGGTTAACCGTTTATCAAATGATTTGAAAATTATAACAGTCCATATCCAATAGTTTTTGATGAAATATTAATAAACACTCAAAATATATGAAATTTTGTTACATAACAAATCTATAAGGTAACAATGTCTATAAAAATTTATTTTTAGTTTAAAAGTTTGTTTAACATGAATTGATAAAATATATTAAGATTATCAAATGAAACCAACCAATGTCAATAGATCCCAACCCAAATAAAAATATCAAATTCCCTGCAATGTTTTTTCCAGCAGTCTCAAGCACTATCTTGGATAATCCGGTTAAGCGTTGCAACAAATCAATTTTTTGGAGTAGCGAAAAGATGAAGCATTTTGAAAGCAGCGTTTAGAAGTAACACCCTACTAAAGCCTGTAATTGGCGAAATTACAAGTCATAACAGAATTTTTAGAGAGTTATTATTCCAAAATTGTAACTTTGAAAGCAAAAGGTGGTCTAATTTTCCGTCTGTCACCATCGAGAACTACCAACATACACTACGGAATATAATCTATTAACCCTCCATCCATATTTAACAAAAGTTTTCTTTAAGGAATATAGACTACTATTGTGTAGGTAATGTTTGTTGCATTCTATTCATGTATTGTCATGGGAAATATATGCACTGTATACTTTCATGCGTTGGTGATTTCAAAATGCTCTTTCTAACAACAATAGTCATCATACTTTAATTGCCAATCCATCTTTCATGACAAATGCAGTTTATTTGCTTGCCAATGTGATAATGCCCGAGTAATTGAAGTCACGTTTTAGCTAGGAATTAATGGAGTTCTTTTCAAGCAGCAAGGAAATTCTCTTAGCTTGTCGCGACAAATAATGGGCTGCCTGTGCCCCAAAATTGAAAGGAAAAAGAAAAAGAAGGAAAAGGACTAGCAAAATTTTCAAGCCCAACGTTGAGTTGTCCCTGAATGAATTATTAATCCGAGTTTGGGCTTCCAAATGGTTTTGATCGCTCTTTCCCTACACCACACGCCTCAAAATCCTAGGCACAAACATCAATAATAACATACAAAAACGCTTGACAATATCTGCAATATTATGTAGCTACGTAATATTTTAATACTGACCGTCTGATAGAAGCCCTTTGGGCGTCTATGATCTTTCCTCAAATGGATGTTTTCAGTCAGCGAAAAGTCTTAAAGAAAAAAAGAAAAGTAGTATACAAAAACGCTTGACAATATCGGCAATATTATGTAGCTACGTAACCTTTTAATACTGACCGTCTGATAGAAGCCCTTTGGGCGTCTATGATCTTTCCCCAAATGGATGTTTTCAGTCAGCGAAAAGTCTTAAAGAAAAAAAGAAAATACTTTTAATGCCTCTCATCCGCTCTTTCGTTCCCTGTGATTTGACCTTTCAATTCTCTTACTTTGCACCAAAAACCCTCAGTCTCTTCCTCTAGTCCTCAGATTTGCACTTTTCTACCATCGCCTTCTACTTCGTTATTTCCTTTATGCATCCGTGGGCTTTTGTTCCTTGCGCCTCTCTCAAATGAATATTTATTGTAGGTTTGTCTCTCTCGCTCTCTCTCTCATATTTACGCAATCACTCTTTTTCTTTTCTAGAAATGTGCTCTACACTGTTGAGAAACAATCAGATTCAGTTAAAATGATTTTTGTAAAACACAAATTTTAAAAGCAATCAGAAGTATGATGGTCTGATTATGATTATGATTATTGATTTTAACATATTGAACTTTCAATTTTTTTTGGGTTATCAAGAATCTAAAAAATAAATTGACAAGAGGTTTAGCCCAAAATAGATTTGAAAATTTGTTTGCGAAAAACTTCAATTTATTTTAAAAAAGATACTATAAAGAAATTTGATTATTGTTTAGGATATTTGAAGTTTGCATAAATCTTTCAAACAAGATACTTAATAATTAGAAATAAAGTAATTGTTGCAGGATTTCTAATGTTGTTAAAGTCATTTATGTGATGAGTAACTTTGTCTGACAAACATAAATAGAGATATTGATCATTTTGATGAAATTACATATTAATCAAAATTACGTTGTACTTTTGGCTAAGGTAGAATCTTTGAAGCGCTCCAGAAATTAGTCTTAAAAAGAACTATAAAATTGACATTGCTACTAAGACCAAGAGGTATTGACACTTTATTTCAATTATTATTCTCTACACTTTATTTTTTGACTTGTATTATAGAATTAGGGAAGAAAATATTATGGCCCTGAACAGATTTGGGTTCTAATGATGTGTTTGGCTTTGATTTTTAAACTAAAAGAAAAGAAATTTGATATCTTTAAAGGGCAATGCTAACGCAAAGAACTCTCAAGATTTACTACAGATACTGCCAAGAAACATTGGGTTAAAATATCATAATTTTCTCGATTAAAGTTGTGCGGGTAATTTCACTGAAAGGAAATTATTTTTTACTAGATTTTTGTTTCTTTCTAATTGTGGCTAGAACTTTTATCTGAGAACTCAGAGATTTGAATTAGAAGTACCTCATCTGTTTTACGATCTTACAATAAAATCAATTTCGCCCATTAAGTTCTAATATTTCTAAGGGCTAACTCACAAATTTCAAGGTTTTGACTCAGTTTTGACATATTCCTAGTTCAATTATGATATTTTCTTTTTTAAAAAAAAATAAATGATCTTATTTATAATTTATTTTTGTTTTAGATTTTTTGTACCATTTACTATTCTTTTGCATATTCCAATGCCGATTTAGATCTAAGGAGAGATTAAAAGAGGCCCTCAGAAGGTTTTAGAAGCATGTGAAAATGAGCAGCTAAGCATTACCAAAATAAAAAACTTGAGGCACTCAGATAAAAATGAGCATGTTCTCCAGAAGTTCATTCATTACTTTGTCTCCTTTCCTTTTATGCAATATGCATAGTGTAATAGATTCTGAAAATAAGTAAATAGCTTATGTAAAAAAATATGTATATAATTTCAATTTACAAAAGTCATTTCAAATTTACCTTTCCTCTTATTGATAATCTGTCTAATTATATTTTTTTAGATGTTACTGTAGGTGCATATGGTTAATACTGCTCGGACACATTGAAAAGCCTCCTGAAGTCCTAGCAAATTTCGTCACTGAATCGGGAAAACGGTACACGAGTAAATTGGTACATCTTAGGTCTGGTGTTGGTACTGCCAAGCAGCACATATCCGTACAAAATCCAAATAATCCACGACTACCTAGGATGGTTCTAATTAGACTACATTAGTCTTATTAGCCAATATTGTTATGTAAGCATTGATTAAGCATTTTCTAATTTCAGTTAATATTTGTTTAATAGTTATGTAGCCATTCTATTATTTCAAAAAAATAATCATTTGGCCATTGTAAATATTTTCTTTAACAACTGATGAACTGAATAATAATTTCTGCAATGTAAAATTATCAAACTAATCTAAGAAATGCTTAATTTGGTCGCAATATTTTGTTAAAAAAATTTATGAGTCCTCCCACGGTCCCACTTAAGCATAGTTCTTTTCAAGAGGTATGATCTCCACTTTAATTTTTATTTTAATATTCCATTTTCTTTAAGCCATAAAAATTAGCACTCTGTATTTCTAAATGTCATTAAGAGGGTCAATTCTAATATTATTAGAGTGGCATTTCTTTCATTTGCAGAAAAAAATTTATTCTTCAATTTTCCTAAGACACATTCAAGTTCTAATCAAAGTGAAGAAATGCTATATTATAACATTGTGCATATATATTAGTTTTGTTACTTAATTTAGTTCATTTTTTTCTTGTGTTGTCGTAACAGAATGGTGTAGCTGGTTTAACTGAACATGATATCATACTACCTCCTTTTGAATGCAGGGTTGATACTGATTTCATACCGATGAAATATAATAGTAGTGTATATATTTATTTAGGTGATTTTAACTACTTTGTTCTGGGACCTGTTTGGACTAACTCTTCAAATCTGGCTACCATATATAAAATAGGGCTTTGTATGTAGTTTAATTGATTGCAGAGTACTAAATATTAACCACACATTAAAGTAAAAAGAAATCAATAGAGCTGTGGTACTAGTATAATTGGGAACTTGGGGTACCTATGATGAATATGTATTATTGACTCATGTTTCTGAAATATAGTTTATCATACAATTTACTTTGTAAAATGACATTTATTAAATTAAACTCCGTGCATTGCACGGGTTACAAACTAGTATAATTAATTATTCGATGGACATCCGACTGGCACTGCCTCGAGCTATTCTAGCCTACTAAGTTCCGGAGAAATCTCAGTTTCGCATAAATTTTAACCCTTCATTCGCTGCCCTCGTAGCATCATTCTATCGCCTTACGCTGCCATTCAAAGCCAGGACTCAAAGAGTGTTAATGATTGTAGACAACTACAAAACTATTTTTGTACTTTCTGATTTGTATGCTATTGCCACGAAGAGATGGCGTAGATCAATAGTATTAAGTTTTTACAAATTTAATCCAAGTGTTCCTCATGAAATATAACCGTGTAATTAGTACTGAAGTACGTATACGTTACAATTCGAACTTTCCTGGATTGCAATAAAGGATCAAATGAATTTTCATGTCATGAGGTTAGAAGCTCATCTAGCAAATCAAAGAGCACCAGAGAAACGTGCATAAAAAAGTAGCGAGTGTCAGTCAACATTTTACGTGGCAGCAGATGAATGGGCGGCTCTTTAAATGACAGTGACGTGACACGTGGCAATTCATAAAGAATTTGGCGGTCGAGTTGAGTTGTCCAAAATCTCCTTCCATCAGTGCAAAAAATATTTCATTCTTTTTTTATGATTCACTCCTCCGTCTTATATCTAATCTAATTCTTTTGTAAGGAATAAATAATTAGCATTATCACCTTTCCTTGATTTCTAAGGCTGGCTGTGTGGGGTCCAGTGACAAATCATGATATGTGGTAAGCAGAGAGAAGGCAATGGAAAGGAGGTTGGCCTTGATATTAATTGTTTTTCCTTCAAATAATTGGATTGTTATTTAATATATTGGCCCCACGAGCCACTATCATTTAGTTGCCTAATCCTCTTTTGTCAACAGAACACAACAAATGATGAAAAAACTATATTTTTTTAAAATAAAACTTAACTCCACAATTTTTAAATGAAGGGACAACTTTTTTTTAAAAAAAGAAAGAATTATTAACTGAACAACCGTGATAACAATATTTCAAATATATTTTGAAAAAACTTAAAAATAAAAAAAAAATTGAATTCATACATTGATTGTATTTTAAATTTCATGTAATTTAAATGTCATTTGATATTTCATCAAAAACAAACAAAATTACATAAAATTTATAATGATATAAATTTAATGATCTCTGATAGATTATCAAATAACCGTTAAATGCTTGAAAGTTAAAATATAATTGATTTATAAGTTAAAAGAATATATCTATATATATTTTTTTTATGAGGAATTACATTATTAATATACTTTCAAATCAGTTTATGCGTTAGTAAAAAAAAGAATTCATATATATATACTGATAATGTAAAGTTACTATTCAGAAATTACCAATAACCAAACCTTGAAAAGACACTGCTGTAACTGAAAAAGAAAGAAAGTAGGGATGGATCTCTTGGCAACTTTTGTCGTTTCTGTTGAAGGCTGAGAATATTTGCTTTTGCTGAAGTTGCTTGAGATTTAACCACCGGGGCAGGGGGCTTTAATGGTTCTCTTTTGAGACACGTAGCTAGGTGACACTGAGCGAATCCAGTGGTTTCACAAGATTTAGTCTTTTAAATATCGAATTTTAAAATAATAAATAATTAAATTAAATTTATAGTATTATATAACATAAAAAAAAATTGTGACACTGGAATACTCAATTCAACAATATTATATCTAAAACTAAATTCATATGTTAAGAAGTTGAAATGGAATACATGTGCTTGAACATGGTAGCATCGAAGAAACCAGTGAAGTACAAAATGAAGCAAATAGTTTGAAATTAAGCATGCGCGGAGGACTGTTGGATGCTTACATTCCAGGTAAATGATGCTTTCACAGTTTATTTTGAACGCACGGAAATATGTTCCGATTTACTCATCCATATAGATACAGTAACTTGTCAGGCTGTGGGAAGTTGGAAAGAGCACACATCTTCTCCAGTGCTGTTTGTCAAACTCTCCAGCCTCAATTGATTGTAAAATCTTTGTTCAGAGGAGACGAGTTGTCGTCATTTGTTTTATTAACTACAAACTTGTAATTAGCACGAACAAAAACCGTCAATCATAGAAACATCTCTCTCTCATCAGACTGTAGCTGTAGCTGTAGCTGTAGCTGTAGCTGGACATGACCAATTGAAAACAAGCGGGGAAGCAAAGATGGCCTGGTACTAGTAATAATGACTTAGCTGCCTCACGCAGAAAGCGATCGGCAAAAATAGAATATAGCGCTAGACAATAGCAAAAGGTCTCACAAAGGATAAGACCAAACAAACCGACCATGCTATCCTCTGTGACGAGCCCTAAGCTGAAACCCATGCGGCGAGTTCTCATGCAATTCCTTTACTTGCTCTTGCTCCTCCCGCGGTTTGACAAACAAAGTAAAATTAAAATTATATCACTTGCTTCGTTTTTACTCGTGAAACACATCCTCCTGTTCTAGTGCATGCGTTAGATCCTACTGTCAGTCAGTAGAAGACCATATCAAGCGTATGTGTATGTATACGCATCCACCACAGGACAAATGCTCTGCTGGCCGATGCGCTTTCCAGAACACTCTGCTAAACAACCCAATTTTCTCCTCTCTTGACTAATACAATATTGAACAAATTTTATATCATAAGGCTCATCTTTATTTGTCCTTTGCACAGGTCCCCATCATTGAATAGTGTACACGAGAGCGTCACATAACTACTAACAAGTTCTGCTTGGCCTTTTTACCCGAGATTATTAATTGGGACACTTTCATCTATGCCCATTGAAGATAAAAAATAAACTATAGTTTTAGACCTTTCCAACTCCTACAAAACACTTTTATCTGAATTCGTCTCTAATATTTTGGTTGAGGAGAAATGAAACACACGTACGTAGCTAGCTTGTTATATATGAACTCGATGAAAAATTTGCTTGCACACCAACAATTAAAAAAGTTTCTAGATGCTTCTGTTCTTAGGCCACCCTTTACATTTTTTATTGTCAGTGCATGCATGAAGGGGGAAAATTATATTATCTCATCAAATGAAAAAAATATAGAAAATGATATTAGGGAGACTGAAGACTGGAAGTAGAATGACAAAGTAACATCTCCATTTTGTATCGGCCTATAGAAATATGACCTTCCACAGGGACCCCAGCGAAACATTACATAATTAATCATTGAAGCTCTGTACTGTTCTCATCCATCCATCCATCCATCCTCTCTGGCTGCAGTATAAAGCCGCTTTCCTGCTCTCCACTGCCACAACACAACACAACCCTCAGCTCCTCTACATACCAAACCAAGCCAAGCCAAGAAAAAAAAAAGATGGAAGCGAAGGAAGAAGATGTTCGTCTCGGCGCAAACAAATTCTCTGAGAGGCAGCCGATCGGCACGGCCGCGCAAAGCCAAGACGAAGGGAAAGACTACAAGGAGCCACCGCCAGCTCCCTTCTTCGAGCCCGGAGAGTTGGTCTCTTGGTCCTTCTACCGTGCCGGCATCGCCGAGTTCATGGCCACCTTCCTCTTTCTTTACATCACCATCCTCACTGTCATGGGGGTTAACAACTCCAGTTCCAAGTGTGCTACTGTTGGGATTCAAGGGATTGCTTGGGCTTTTGGTGGAATGATCTTCGCTTTGGTCTACTGCACTGCTGGAATTTCAGGTCTCATTTTAATTAGTTTTTGCTTATATAGATGTGGTATTTGTGTTTCTTCTTAGAGTTGTTGTTGTCCGTAATGCTTTACAATTATGCTTGACCTTTCAATTTGGTAAATTGTTGCACCTGATCTTTCAATTGGTTTTGTAGACCAAAGACAATAAGCAAAACTTCTTTTATCAAAGCATCTTAATTTCTGAAATACGTGTAAAACTTCTCAACACAGCAATTTGGAATTGGAAGCTAAGTTTAAAAGATCCAAGAAATAGATCCACAAAATTTTCACTTTGGTTGTAACCAAAATCAAAAGCACAATACTTATGATGGAATTTAGGTATGCGCTTCAGAGTTTCAAAAACTAAGTAAATGGATTCGTTTTATTTGCAGCTTTGCTCAAAAGGTGGTTCCTTTTTTTTGCGTAAATACCCTTTAGAAATCTAAAATTAACTGTTTTCTTCCACAGGTGGACACATCAACCCAGCTGTGACGTTCGGTCTATTTCTCGCCCGGAAACTCTCTCTGACAAGGGCTATCTTCTACATTGTGATGCAATGCCTTGGTGCCATATGTGGAGCTGGGGTCGTGAAGGGATATCAAAAGGGGTTGTATGAGTCCACAGGTGGTGGGGCCAACGTGGTCGCTCATGGGTACACGAAGGGAGACGGCTTGGGGGCGGAGATCATCGGTACCTTTATTTTGGTGTACACAGTTTTCTCTGCCACAGATGCCAAGAGGAGTGCTAGGGACTCTCATGTGCCGGTAAGTTGGAGTTCGTTTGACAATACAATGTCCCCTTCTTTTTGTAGTTTGCAGTTAATTTTTGGTTGATTAAGGTGTTGGGTTTATTGAATTGTACCACAACAAAGGAATATTGGAACTTTTTACTTTTGATTTTTGTATTAAGGTCAATTAATCTTCAATAATATATTTGCTCTTACATTTTAATTAATGTATTTTAATTTGCATTTTTATGTTGTGATGTAGATCCTTGCACCACTGCCAATTGGGTTTGCAGTCTTTCTAGTTCACTTGGCTACTATCCCAATTACCGGTACTGGTATCAACCCGGCAAGGAGCTTGGGTGCTGCCATAATCTACAACAAGGACCATGCTTGGGATGACATGGTAAATAGCAATATTTACACTACCTCTTTCTCCAACGCACGCTGTGCACCTTCCAGATACACCTTTGAAACATTCGATACAGCTATTTGCTCATCTGGGGACTTAAAAGAGTATACAATTTTGGGGGGTGCAGTTTTTCCATGTACCAGTATAACAGAAAAAACAGAAAAGAGAAAACAAAAAGGAAATGATTTAAATAGCATCCAAAATATTGTTCCTATTTCATGCAGATATACCTCTGACACAACATATCCATAATTTAAATTTTTAAGTAACCCTTGAAAGGAGAAGAAAATTGCGAGTTTGCAAATTATCTAACATGCTAGTCTTCTTATAATTCCTTTGAATAAGAAGATGATAGATTAATTATTTGTTGTAATCTGTTTCAGTGGATTTTCTGGGTGGGTCCCTTCATTGGAGCTGCGCTGGCTGCTATGTACCACCAGATAGTGATCAGAGCTATCCCATTCAAGAGCAGATAAATTTAAAGAGAAGAGAATTGTATGAGATTTGGCCGATGGCCATTATCTTGTCGTACTATGTTGGTAGAGCATGTCGTCTCCATCTATTTTCTTATCCGTTATATCATCAAGGCTTTATTGTGGTCCCTTGAGGCGTTGTCTTGTATTTCCGGTTTCATAAACTATGATGGTTCTATCAATTGTGTAAATTATATTATCCAGAACTCTGGTGGTTTGTAACTTATCTCTAGCTGGTTCTAAAGTATATTATCCTTGTTATTTTTTTATGTTTCTGTCGTATGCCTAGATCCTGGCATTGTTATCTCGTTTCGTAGTTTGTGATTATTGATCGTTTTTATCAAGCATTAAACAGCGTATCATCTCTTGCTCGGCTAGTAAATATAAGGTTCAAAATGCCCAGGTGCACACTCATAACAAACTTAGAAGCAATGTTTATTTTTTTTATTTGGTAATATGATAAAATCAGTACTTAGAGAAAGAAGGTGAAATTAAACCACGGCAGTAAATTATTGCCCCAGACACCACAGTTTTAATTGTCCACAGTTACCAGGGGCTTGATAATGCTGTGATCTCTGCATGACAATTGACGAGTGTTAGGTAGGTGGCCACCAAAGCTCACATGGGAGGATTGATGAGTCTGTATTTATTATTACTAAAAAATTATGACAGCTTTGTTATTATAATTTTTAAATTATCTAATTTAATTCGAACTGTTCGGATTTCAATATAAAAATATTTATATTATTATAATGTTTAAATTATCTAATTTAAATTTAAACGGTTCGGATTTAAACATAAAAATATTTGGGAGCTGATGTGATCCCGAGAGTTGATAACTGTTCGGTGAAATGTCACTTTCAGACTTTTGCCACCTGCTCTCTGCACTTGGATGACATGATTGCTTTTTTATCTCTTTCTTCGCTCAGAATCTAATCTAATAATAAGCAACAACGGGATGTCCCAGTTGTTTCTGCTTTGCCATTTGAGAAGATGGCTTTTCTCACAGAGAATTTACATTTTATCTTTCTTTTTAAAAAAATTGAAATATATCGTCCTTTTCTCTGAAATGTTCAAGACAATATCTTTATGAGCCTTTCTCTCTCCTTTCTTTCCCTTAACTCATGTTATTTTTTTGCTTCTCTCTGAAATATTTAACCAAATAATTTTATGAATTTCTTTATTCTCTTTTCTCCCTGCACGCAGTACTCTTTTTTCTAATGCCGAAAATGAATAGAAGAAAAATGAATCGCCAATTAAAGATATTTTTTCATTTTGTTTCACAATACATGTTAATGAATATGATATAGTTTTATAATATAAGAAAATTTTAATCATATCATATTTTTTCAATATATTTATAATACTTGTTATTTGAGTTCAATAGTATCTTACTTTGTAGGTCATTTTTTTTACTTCCTATAATTTTTGTTATTTCTACCAAGCAATTTTTTTTATAAATTCGAAAATCTATGTAGTTATCTCAATTATAAAACTATATAATGCATCTTACTGGTGAAATATTATATTTCGGGTCTAAAATATCACTCCTAAAAAAAATTGAATAATATTTCTTAAGTTTATCTTGAGCATTTGATAATTAAATTAAGAATTTTTTTTGTTCTGATTTTTGTGTGTTTATATTATTTAATAGCATATTTTTTAAATTATCCTTCATATATATTGCATCTTTGGATAAACAAAATTAATATCATTACAAACTCTTAAACAACGATCATCATTACTTATAAATATGTTTATAGCATTAATTTAAAAATAAAAATAAAAAACTGGAAAATTAATAGCAAAAATTGCATTTGGAATATATACTAAATTCTTAATTATATAAAAAAAATGTTATGACCACACACATAAAGCAAAATAAATATTTTACATATAAAAATTGGTAAGACTGATTTTTTTTATTTAATTTTTCTGTAATTAGTGAAAAAAATAAAATGAAAAGGAAGGTAATATGGATGAAGGGAAAGAGCGGAGAAAAGAGGGCCCACGAATATATTTTGTTGAACATTTTTAAGGGAAAGATAATGTGTTTTAAAAAAAAATTAAAAAAGGGCAAAATGTAGAATTTGCCCCTTTTCTTACTGTAGAATGTGACGTTACCATTGTCGAAATGATGAGGAGGAATTAATAGACAGCTCGTTTCTTGTCTTTCTTTTTTATCAAATTTTGCTATCATATATCAATAACATCGATCAATAATGATATATTATAGACTTTATATATCACTCAATTAGTTCAAAAGAAGAGAAATAAGAGTTATAATGGAAAAAAATTGAATTAGATTTAGTACATAATTTAAAATAATACAATTAGACAACAAATTTTCTAATCATCCAATTTATATACTAATTTGTCAATCAAAATGAATAGTATAAACAAAATTGAGTTTGTGTGCTACAAAAAGAAATACAATTAAGTTGGTTTAGATTTAATGAAAAAAATGTATTCCAAGTTTACCATATAACTGTTACTATTTCATAATTCATATATATAATTGATGAAGATAAAATTCTTAATAAAAGTTTTTTGATTCAAAATTCAACTGCAAAGATAAAAAAAAGAGAGGAGATAATCTAAAAATCAAATCGAGCTATAAATCTAATTTTTGTTCAAAACATAAAAAATAAATCTAATTAATAAAAACAAATAAGCATATATGTTAATTTATCAAATTTCGTATGAAATTATTTAAAAAAGTTTATCAAATTAATTATACGATCTTGTCCAATAAAAAAAGAAAACATTACATAATTATATAAGTCCGTAAAAAATAAAAAAAACTATCGGATAAAAAAAAATTGAGTCACTGTAGCACATACTAAACACTGTATCATAACATAACAGTAGAACGCTTGAATTAATATATTCACAGAGGTGTGAAGGCGAGGTACCTAATGAATGCGAAGGCAAGTCATTACCGCAAATAGGGTTCACAACTTGGCATCTTTCACATTGCAGTTTTTTCAGTTTAGGAGTCTTAATTCTGCTTGAGTTTGTAATGTTTAAATTTAGTGGTCTACGTTGAAATATCAAATTATGTTCAAATTCTATGAAATTTGAAACACAATCAATTTAAAAGTAAAAAAATATGTTTAATTTTTTTTCTACTTTTAAGAATATATAATAATTTATTTAAAAAAGCCATCATTAAAGTTGTCAACAATTGTTTCTTTAAAGGTATATAAACCTGCCTTATTAGCCCTTTTGATGTAGATTTAGAGTAAATTCAACGTGTTTGTTTTATATAGAATGGTTTAGATTAGAAAAATGTTTTCCAGGACAAGGAATGACAACAGAAACAAAACCAATAGCGAAGAAAGAGAGAATTAAGGAATGAAGGATACAATAATATTGCCCCGTCTGAATTTTCTGATAACGGATGAGAAATCTTCCGACACGCAACACAACTGGAACACTGTTTTGTGGATGTGGCTTCAAAAGTGAACTCTAAATGAAAGAAGCAAACAGTGGTAAGCATTGGCTCTTTCGGGCTCCACCAAAAAATATCACTCGAGGCCTTCTGTAACGGCCCAGTATACATACAATTGGATGCTAATTAGGGCTATATACAGAAAGAAACAAACAAACAAATCTCTCTCTTAAATCTTCATCATTTTATTTATGCGTGTTAATTGATTCATCTGAAATGGCCACGAATAAGACTGGTAGATATCATGAAAAAGCGCGTCTTTAATTAAATGCGTAATAGTATCACTATGCCTCCTTGTTTAATTTCTATCTCGTGAAATGCATATTGCATGCAAAGAAGTGCACAGTGCATTAAATAATTTAAAGCGCATCTTTCATAAGAGCGTAAAGAATGCTGAATTAGGCAATCTAATCCCTTTTAATTCAGGTCAAACAACTATTATTTTCAGTCATCAACTTTACAAATGAAGTAAATTATCTCGGATTTCTCTTAATTTTCAAAACGGAAGTAATTACAAAAAAAAAATAAAGATTTGCTAGCTCAAGTACACCCTAAATTACCATCCGAGCAATTTTGAAAAGAAACTAAATTTAACCAGTTAACCCTTTTTTATTATATCTGATCACATCTTATAAATAGAACAGCGGATGGAAATTTTTTCCGTTAAGCCAATCAAGTTGCTTATCCTATATTGTTTTATATGTATTATTGCTATATAATTCCTTCTTATACTAACTAAAAAAAAAATACAACTTTCTTATCAAACAACATCCACCAGATGAAATCAATAGTGATGCGTATATGGTGAAAATTGTCATAAAACACAATTTATCTGACATAATCAAAATTCAATGATCAGAGTCAGATAAATCAAAATTGACAAATAAAACAAAACATAGGATATATATTTTGGATCTCTTAACGCAATTTGGTTGGGCAACTTTGATAAGATTGAGTCCTTAATTGCAACAAGAAGACCATAATTTCCCCCTTTTATTTCTACTACTTATATTTGTCTTACTTCTTGTAATAAATTTTTTACACGTCGGACATCAAATCCCTTCCTACCCCAAACTCTTTTATTTTTATAGGAAAAAAAGAAGGATTATTGCGTGCCATGCTTAATTTGTTCAATTGCACGTTAAGTGAAGATTATTCAGAATTATGACTAGATTTAGATGTCATTGTCTAGCAATATTTTATTGCAGAACGGCAGAATGTTTTATAGTTAAATAAATATACAGTTAAATACCTTTTCTCCGTAAGATGAATAAACTTCACAATTACTACAATCAATGTCCAATGAAATTCAGTCACTTCTCCAAGAATATTTAAAATACCTATTTTTTTTTAAGCTTAGCTACCTGAATTTTATATAGTGAACTCCTCTATGTTTTGTTTTAGTTTACTCGGTATAAAATTATATTGTGAGGTGGACATAGTATTTTTTTTTTTTTTGGTGCCCTATCTAGTGACATGGCTAAACTTAAATACTTATTTGGATCCTGAATCTATTTTCGTTATTCTGATGATGAAATTAATAAAATACACAGCTTGAATTGTCAGTCAAAATTAGGCAGTTTAAGGTCACTAGTTTTATTCCGTTGGGAATAAATTCTTATTTTATATTAACTTTTATGAGGAAAAATAAGGGTCAATGCCCTAATTATGTTGTATTTATTGAAGCATGAAGTTTGGCTTTTATTTGATTAGTTTATTGCCGAACCATGCCAAACAGCCGGCGCTTGATTCCAAGTATAACAGGGAGATTTTTATCTACAGTTTGATATATAAAAATGTTAAATCCGTCCGTGCGAGTAATAAGTAATTATGCAAGCACACGAGAGCAGTGACGCAAGTAATTAATGAAGCCTGTTGTTTGAACAGTTCGGTGTGCTTGTTACTTGGTCGGTCAAGTAAAAGAGAACCATGAAATAACATACGGATCAACTTAGAATTGATAAATAAAAATGATGATAATAATAAGCGAGTACCTTTTTTGGTTGGGCCAGGTCTAGTTGATTACAATTAGTAGGATACGTAGGTAGGTAACATTCATCCTCGTGACTTCTGAGGCACTTAGTAGTTATTACATTTGGACCGTTCCTTGGTGCAATTTCTGTTTCTTCCTTCAATCCTTCCCCACTGGCACGGGTTGCAATTGAGTGCAAGTTTTCCCAACCTAAACGAACTGTATGAGAGACATAAAGCAAATCTATATAGCATCAACCTACCTGCGTCTCTCAGGAATTATCATTTCACTGCTTTAATAATTGCAGAGATGAAAATATTTTGGAATGAATAAATAAAAAATTGTTTAATTAATGATGTGACAAATCAATTTCAGAAATGAAAATACTCTCAAGTTACAACAAGCAGCCATGTTGCGTCGATGCCTCTTGAAATTTACACTTCTATAATGGTAAATCCAATAACATTTTTTTCGTGGAATTGTGAAAGCATGGAAAACGTGGGCGTTATTGTAGCTAGACTCTTTGTTGCACCGATGTAATCCGAGCACTAATATATATCAACATCAACTGAAATGGCCCTCTCAACTTCTATTAATGTATTACTGTTGAGTAAGAGTGAGATAACAGATATTTCATCTTAATATCTTCTTCTTTTACTTTCCAAGCCTAACCTATAAATACGTATGTTATAAGTTTCTTATTTACAAAATAATATAGATATCTTTTTTTGTTGAAATACTCTTGTATTTTATATATGTATTATCTATTATATACATCAACAAATAATTGTTAGCCTGGTCGGAGAAATGGAGGGCATTGTCAGTGCCATGCCCCCTCAGATACTAGATTCACAAAGAGGAGTTGGTCAATTTTTAGATTTTAGTCGATAAAAGTAAAACCCGTTTGAATCTCGTGACACCAAAAACCCAACCACCGCAATTGATACAAACCCGTCCCATTTAATGACCCCCGAAAGTCCAAAATGCACAATTCTGATGTAAATCATTTCATAAAGAAAGTACTTGTTTAACTCAAAAACTGTAATCCGTTCTGCCACCTCATTGAGAAGTTGGAAAACCATATAAAGAAATCCCGAGACAGGAGTACGTGTTTGCTTAGGAAGAAGTTGGAATAATTGATAGGACTAAATTGAAATTAACAAAAGGCGAACAAAACCCATTGATTTGGTTGGAATAATGATAAAGCACCGACGGTAATGGCACCGATGCCATCACGGGGCCCATTACGGGACCCGTTAAGGCTGATAAACCCGACGCCGTTGGATGAGTCATCCCAAGCTCACCTTCTCATCTCACACTCACAGTCACAGTCACACTCACACTCACAGTCACAGTGTAATAAAAGAACCTTAGCGCACGAACGAAATCTACAAATACTTAAAAGCAGCTCACGTGTAACGAACCTAGTGGACAATTCTTTCTTAAAACTTACGAAGTGTCCGTGGAATTGTGTTAACTGCAAGTAGTACAAATTCTGAATCAGGGGGCGGGTGACAGTGATTTTCGTTCTTTCTGGGTTTCCCGAAAAGATGGTAGGGGCATATTTGTAATTTGATATTATGATATATCACGTAATAAAGTGGGGGGAGAAAAGACAAATTCTATGTGGCATCATGTTCCATGACGTGGACGATAAGCAACTTGATGCTCTTAATTTCAATCCGTTAATTAACATGGTAAACCGTCGAACTTGTGGTTTTAAAATTGATGATAATGATTAAATCATTGTCCATTTATTTGGTGAAGACTTTTAAAAATGCTTTGTACGACGTTGTACAGTAATAGGTAATTAGACCCATTAAATATACATTTGCTTGTTTTGTTTACAAAAATGCTTTATCTAATATTAGTTTTGAATGGGATTACATTTTGAAGTTTGTATTTTTAATTCACAATGCCGTTCGGGACCATTTAAAAAATAATTATAGAAATTTGGTTGATTGGTTATCTCGGACATTGACCGCCGGGAATTTCTCATAATCTAAAACGCATGTCATAACCCAAATCAATAGATATTAATGGGAACATTGTAGAAAATTTTCTCTCCCCCCCCCCCGATCCCCCAATTCTATTTAACAGAAGTCCTTTTCGTCCCCTCAATTAAAGAGCGAAATCGAAATTAGAAGGAAATTGACCCCCCCCCTCCCCCCGGGTGATTTAACAATTCCCCCTCCGCTTGGTTTACCCTTTCCCTCTCCTCGGCTCCCTCCAATGCCAAATTCCCATTCCACCCCCCAATTCATCTTAATTCTTAAATTACACACCCCGTTCCTTCCCCCAATTTAACCCTTTTTAGGGTTTCGATTACATTACGCTTCCTTTTCCTCTTCCTTTTCCTTTCGCATGGACGCGGATTTGCAGTTCAGGCGGGGCCTGGAGGAGCTGGTGCGTGGTCACTTCGACGGGTGCGCCGCCTCCATCTCCTCCTCGTGCGCTGACAGCTCCGCCGCGTCCGAGGAAGATCTAGCAGAGTCGTCGCGCCGCCATGAGAGCCACATCCTTAGCCGCTTGGTTGCTCGTGAAGCCGATGAGATCTTCAACAATATCGAGCGCGAGTCTGAGATCCTCGCTTTGTCCGGTCTCCACTCCGTCTCCACCCTCGACTCCTCCTTCCTGCTCGAGACTCGAAGGTCCAATTCTAACTCCAATACGAATCCCACCTCGACCCCCGTTGGGAGGGACGCCGGGTCCCCTGCTGTTTCCTACAGGTCGCAGGCCTTTCAGATATGGCGGGAGCTGGAGGACGTGTCAGTCGCAAGGGAGCGCGAAAGACGACAGCAGGGACGCCGTGAGAGGAGCCGAGGCGGGTCAGAGGTGTTGAGGTCTAGAACCAGTCGTGAGTTCAGTACAAATATTGTGCAGGAGGTATTGGAGAGAGAGAGAGAACGGGAGAGGGAAAGAGAGCGAGAGAGAGAATGGGAAAGGGAGAGAGAAACTGAACGGGTGCGCCGGATTATCTCTCAGTTGTTTGCGGAGACAGATTCCCGCACCCATCCACGGGTCCCACCATCCAGAGAGGAGAATTCACGTACGGAGTGGCCGGGAGAGATAGAGAGGGAGCAGGTCCGCTTTGTTAGGGAATGGATTCAAGAGAGGGATCCGGCCCGTGCGAGCAGGAGGGAGGAGAGGGAGAGAGAGCGGGTAAGAGAGAGAAGTGTGGGAGCAGTGGTAGAGCGAGAAAACGGGCAGCGGAGGCAGATGTTGCGGATTCGTGGACGGCAAGCCCGATCTGATTTGATAAGCCGCATGGCCAGAGAGAGGCAGCGGGAGCTCCAGAGCCTATCAGAGCATCAGGCTGTTACCAGATTCTCGCACAGGAACCGCATTCAGGTTAGTTCGACATTAAAAGAATACCTTTTGAACCTGGGAAGTTTGCCTGTTCAAGTAATTTACTTTGTAGCTATTTCCACATCGGTAAAAGCAATTGCTTCACTTTCAGGCATTGCTGAGAGGGAGGTTTCTGAGGAATATCCCAGCAGTAGAGGAGAGGCCTGTATCTGTGGCAGCAAGAGAACTGGGTCAGCTGAGGCAGAGACAACGGGTGTCTGGTTTAAGGTCCGGTTACTCATTTCTTCTTCTTGCTATGATACTGTATTTGTACCTCTGTTTGAGTTACACATCAAATTAGATGCAAATATAGGGTGATCATATATGCATCTCCATGGAGAGATTTCTCTTACTGTAGATTTTAATACACTGTTTCTATTCCCAGTGTTACAGAGTTACTTTTTCACTATCAGGTAGAAAATTAGAGCATTCTATCTGATCAATTCACGTCAATCATGGTCCCTTTTTCTCCACATTATGTTCTCTACTAATATTTGGCACTTCTATTAATTATCCAATTACTTTTAACCCCTTGCACTTGAGATCAAATAACTTTTATATGTGTTGATGTGTTTCTATGTTTGTCAACACATTTCAGATTGGAGAATGCTGGCTCTCATGACCTGACATCTAATATATCAGATACAGCCTCCATTGGACATTCTGAATTCTCTAGTGATGTACAATCTCAGGCTACCACGGAAGTGCATGATAGCCAAGAAACAGACACCACCACTGCCACCACCACTACATCCACCACAATGCTGCTAGCATTAACCCAAATTCAAGATACACAAGAAGCCGCGCCATCCGACATTGTACAGATCTCAACACCATCAGTCCCTGAAACCACAACCTCAGAGAATGTCATGGCCACAGAAGATCCCTTGCAACCATCTCCTCAGTATGAGTTTGACCAACAGCACGAAGAAGGGGGGGAGGCAAATATAACAGAGTTGAGAAATGAAGGGGACCAGCGACAAGCCATGATGGACGGGGAGTTACAGGAACAGGATTGGCAGGATGACGAGTCGCACACAAGTGATGACAACTGGCAGGATGAGTATTCTCCTCCAATGATTGATCCGCCAGTGTTTGCTCAGAGAACAAATGGGTTTATTCCACCAGATGATGACAATGTGTACAGCATGGAGCTTAGAGAACTCCTTAGCCGGTATGTCTTTTGTTTGTGCTTTATGTTTTATTTATTTATTTTTTATTGCGTCATATGGACGGTCCTTAACTTTCACAATTTTTTTCTCGTAATGTTGGAGCGTGAACATGTGAGGATACCATATGAGTGATTTATCATTTATGTGGCATTTACTTGAATCTAGCAGAACAAAACCCCAAGTTTTCTGCCAGTAGTACTGTTGGCAAACCAAGAAATGACACACATATTTCCTTTCCATTTTCCTTAATGAGAAATCAAGGTAGGATTGACTAGGATCACATTTTAAGCTGTGGTGATCTGTGCATGCTTTTAGTTTGATTGTTTATATGTTTATCTTTCTTTGAGAGTTCAACAAGCATTACATGTGGTTTTCATGCTCAAGTTACAACAAAAGAGTGCTATTATGGATATTACTTCACTGGATATCAGTTCCATTTCAACACGGCGTGTACTGGCCATCAGTTCAGTTCACACCTATTTCATTAGGCTATTTTTGCAGTTTATTAGTGTTATTTTTTTTCTTGTACTGTTGTTATATGATTACTTACTTGAAGTAAGATGCTTTTGTTTTTTTGGATAAATGGTATAGATGGCCATTGAACCACTTTTAGCTATTTTTTATATTCAACTTCCCCAGAAAACATTCCAATTTCTGTCTTCTTGTTCTTGCTATCAAATATCAGTCAAAAAGTCGACTGATAGTGATCGTTTGTATGAACAAGTCATACTCTGACTGAGATCCTCTTACCGAAATGAATGTGGATTGCTATCTATTTTGACTGCAAAATGTAAGCAGGGGTCAAAATTCTAGAAAGCACAAAGGACAGAACAAGGAGCAGGTTATCTTTTGGGATCATTCTTGCAATCTTTCTTTTCTTTCATCTTGATAATGATTGCT
The DNA here is from genome assembly GCA_037678475.1 of x Bolboschoenoplectus mariqueter. Lineage (NCBI taxonomy): Eukaryota > Viridiplantae > Streptophyta > Magnoliopsida > Poales > Cyperaceae > x Bolboschoenoplectus > x Bolboschoenoplectus mariqueter. The sequence continues at coordinate 4,234,029 of CM075245.1, read as the reverse complement.
ACATTGGCGCGCAATGATCCTTTATGTTGTGTATGTATGTACCTTATTAGGAGGAGCGTGTCAAACTTGCTGCACAGTGGCTTCCGTGAAAACCTGGACCGGCTGATACGGTCTTACGTCCAGCGGCAAGGTCATGGGCCCCTCGACTGGAACTTGGACGGGACAGCAGGCAATCTGCCTGAAGGAGTTCAGAATCGGCAGAGAGATAATGGGAATCAGGAATTGCGGGATAGGCCAACCCTTGCAATTCCACCACCGCCTCTCCCGCCACGTCAGAGGCTCTTTCATTCTGCTTTGCGCCACAGCAACTGGGCCCGCCATAATGTGCACCGTCATGAATTTGTGCGTTTCTCTCCCCCTTTTCTTTTTTCATCTTTCTCAGTTTGTTTTGGGTGTTGAAATCTAATTTTACAACATGGGGTAGTAATATATACTTCATGAGAAGCGCTAGTCAGTGTTGGTGAGTACTGAAAAAAGTGAGCTGCATTTTTTCATAGTGGTTTGGTTTGATATTTGGAAATTGAAACTTCTGACTCGACAACAAGAAGCATCACTCATTTGCATCCAACAAAGGTTTTAAGTGGAACAATTAAACATAGCTTCAGTTCAAATAACCCTCTGATCCGTTTGTAGGGTTGGCTGTAACTAGATTTTCAAAAGTATAACATGGGGGGGTTTTCAATTTGTAGGAATGGGAGGCAATAAATGATATGCGGAATGACATGGGTCGGCTGCAGCAGTCGATGAATCAAATGCAAAGGTTGCTGGAGTCATGCATGGATATGCAGCTTGAGCTGCAGCGCTCTGTCCGGCAGGAGGTCTCTGCTGCTCTCAATCGTTTCCAAGGTTCATCAGGTGCTTTTTCTCTCTTTCAGTCTCATTCACTAACATGCATGTATCTGGAATCATGCATGGATATGCATGTTTATGTTAAAGTGTGTAGCTGTTGGAAATTAGACAACATTGCTTTAAAGCTGAATTCAGCACACCAATCATGTATCTGATCTTTTGAGAAAGATTGGTTGATAGCTTGTTCTAATTTTCATGATTTATATTTTTACATTTGATGCTAACAGCATGTACCAACTTTAGGGATAAACGTTGATTTAGCAGATGATGGATCAAAATGGAGCCAAGTTAAAAAGGGAACATGCTGTGTATGCTGCGATACCCAAATTGATTCCCTTCTTTACAGGTTGGCATTTCGTCCCTCCAATACAATCCAGTTATTTGTTTATCAGACAGAGGAAACAGACGCCTGCACAAAAATCTTATTAAAAGGTCGAGTTCAATTACAGTGGAAATGACAGAGGGTACAAGGATAAAATGAGATATCTCACTTAAGAACATGGCAAGGAAATAAGATATCTCACCTAAGGACTAAGTAGGCTCTGGCAGATAGAAGAAGTATAAACCTCCAACACAAAGATGAACTTTGATTCAATAAAAACTACACAAATTTAATTCTCCATCTACCTGACACTGGTAATGTGTAGACTCAACTGACTTTCTCTTGCTCTTTAGTCAAAAGAAAGAACCTCTCTGTTTTTTTTTTAATTGGCTTGTCACAAAATTATTACATTGAACTTCTAATCTACATATTTCAATTTGATTTATTGAGTAATATTTATTAAATCGAACTTGGCTTTAGTCTATCTTAGTTTACTTGCATTGAACATCTTGAGTTCCGTGTCATTTTGCAACAAGACTTCACTTCTTGTTCACAGCCAAAATTCACCATTCCAGGATTCCACGTCTTGCATCGCTAATTCTCAACATTTTTATTTAAGGTCAGCGTGTTTATTTATTTTCCATCTCTCGACAAATCCTTCCATATTTGAGCACGTTAATGTGTATGATCTTCAAGTGCATGATAACGTCTTGCAACCTTCTGAGTTATCCTAAGTGATAGTGCACAATCTTCTTGATCTTGACCCAGCCTTCTAGTGTTCCAAGTCGGGCTTCAAGCAAAAATTCACTTCTTGTTCATACTGAAATTCAACATTCTAGAGTTCCATGTTTCTGGAGTCTCTATTAAATTCTCAGCAGTGTTATTCATGTTCACTGTTTCTCTTGAGTGAGTCTTCATCCAACAGCCCCCACCCAAATCCGAGCCTTGAATGTATATGATCTCAAAATGCTTAATAATAGTAATAATTAATAATTTCTTGTAACCATCCAAGTTAGATATCCCAAGTGATAGTGCATATTCATGATATTGACCTAGCCTTCAACACAGAATTTTGATGAAAGGGGTTTCCCACGTTTCCTCTCTATGACACTGTTGTTATTAATTAAGTGAAATCTGGATATTATTTCAAGATGTTTGCACTCAAGTAGTGACATAAAAGGACACTAACAATTTGCATAAATAAAAGGTCAAGGGCACTATGAAAGTTATGGTGACATAAAGGACACTGGAGGAGGAAACTATTTGTGAACATGTTTTATTTCCAAAAAACTTGAGGTCTCTGTAATCCCTAAAAGGATTAGTGTCATGTAAAAAATGATCCTTTGTGCACTCCTTAATTAATACTATGACTAAGAAATGTGCTGTTGTGCTCTGAGCAGATGCGGCCACATGTGCACTTGCTCGAAATGTGCCAATGAGCTGGTACGCGGCGGCGGCAAGTGCCCCCTTTGTCGTGCTCCTATCGTCGAGGTTGTCAGAGCATATTCCTTACTCTAGGAGTTCCAATAGGAAACAAAAAAGAAAAGAAAAGAAGCAACAGCAGTCAGGTACAGAGTTGGATGTGCAGGTTTTTGTTCGTCAGTAATTCGTTAACTTCCCTTTTCTCCTATATTCTTTTCCTGTATGTAGATTTCTTTTTTCTTTATTTTTTTCTTGTTCTTTTGTCATTGACTATGTTTTCTGTGGGGATGGTCTTGGAACATTAAAAATGTTTCGAGTGGAATGAAAACGCATGCCACATATTGTGGGGCATGGGTGATGAGATGGTGTTCTATTAACTTAAAGAAAAAACAAAAAAAGAAAGGAAATGCATACACGTATGGCATTTCAGTTGTAATTATACTCACCAGTAATCTTCTACTTGTAATTAATTATTTCATGTAAAGAAAAAGAGATTCAAATGCTTTGAGGTGCTTCAGCGCCCATATTTTATTCCTGTTTTGTTAATTCGGATCTTCACTCGGTGGAATCCGTATGATTTTTTTTTTTGTTTCAATGAAATATGGAACAAGGTGTCAGCCGATTTTTCAGCCATCTAGTTTACACAATGGTCGTTTTGTCGCTAGCTAGTCCGATAAAATGATGTGGAAAAAAAAATGATTTTGGTATTTTGATTAATTTGATTGACTGTAAATGATAATAATTTAATTGAATCATTTATTTAAAATTTGTTAGGTTTGATCAGACATATAAGACTTCATTTAGTTCAATGTTCTTTAACTATTATACAGCTCAATCAAACATCTACTTGTTTCTTGATTCATCTATTCCTTTAATTAAATTAAAAAGTACAAAATTTTTGATCCAATCATACTCTAGAGTTGGAGGGTTTGATTGGAACCAAGATCCCAAGAGCTGAATTGAATTAAATACCGTAGTTGAGGGCTGGAGCACAACGGGATTCGATCATGAAAATAATCATATTCTTACTATATTACGAAAATATGTTCATGCCTTTTTTTGTTTTAATCTTTTACATATTTACAAATTACAACTAATCGGGAATAATATTTCTTTCTTATTTTTCTTTTTGATTTTTTCCATGTTCTTTAATGAGCCTAAAATAGATTTGTAAATGGATCGGATATTATCCGTCTATATCTGGATCCATATTCGGATTTTAGACGGATACGAATACGGATTCGGATAATTGTCGGATACGGAAACAAATACAGATGGTTTTTAACAGATATGGATGCGGATACGGTTTTTAATTTGGAATCAAATATGGATACAAATTCGAACAGTTTTTTAATGGATATGAATGGAGATATGGTTTTCAATTTAGAATTGAATGCGGATACATATTCGGATATCCGGATCCAAATTTTTTTGAACACGCTGACCTTAAACACACCTACAATATTCTACGGAAGAGACTCGCATCAGTCAAAGGTTCAACACAGACACTGTGTATGAATGCAAAACAAAAAAGAATCAGCTCGAAACCATAAACAAAGAAAGTGAAAAATGCCAGCTTTGAATTGAAAATGAAGGGAACTCATTCCTAACACAAGCATTGCTATACACGTGTCGGACACGTGCAGATCCCTCCAACACACTCAAAAACTGCTCGTGCGGCGCACGCGGGACCCACTTCCATTCCTTCCCATCTCCCGCCCGAGTCCCCAGCTGTTACTCCTCCCCAACCGTACCATCTCCCTTCTCCCTCTACCACGATCTTCTTCTATTTCCTCTCGGTTGCTTTCGCTACTACGCTCTCTAGTGTCATTCCCCAAAACGGAGTCAAGGCCCGAATAAGACCAGGAACCCGTTACCACGTCCGAGCAGCGGCAAACCGGGCACGACCCCTGCATCACTAACCAGACATCGATACAACCCGGGTGAAACCCGTGCCCGCATCTCGGTATGACCTTCACATGATCCTTCTCTTCGAAATCACTCAAACAAACAACACAACAGCCGAATTCCTTCCTCCCCTTGACCACTGGCAGGGACTGCAGAGTTGCCGGATCCAGGCCGTAAGGAGGTGGGTATGGCATGAAGCGCCTTGGATGGGGCGCCAGCGAAGGAGAATAGAGACGTGCAGTATCTCGACGGTGCACCAGTGAGAAGATGCGGCGCGCACATGCAGAGAAGAAGCAGAGGAAGAATAAAGCAATGAGAAGGACGAGAGCAGCCATGGCTGTGGCGGTGGAGTCGAGCTGTATTGGGTATGTGCCTGGGCCCGGTGTGTTGCTTGGCTCCTGCAGAACGGATAAGATCCGTCGGTTGATGGGTTTCATGGTTTGAATTACCCTTTTGGGGTTTTAGAGAGGCGTAGTTGCGTGGAGAGAGAAAGGGGATGGAGACGGAGCTCGAATGCTTGATTGATTGAGGAGTTTATATTTCAGTGCAGAATGCGGTCGTCGTTTGGATTTTGGTGTCCTAAAACATGTATTATTTAATTTCTTATGTGGAAAAGAGACAAGGAGAGTAATTAAATAAAGGCAGAATTTCACATATACTCTTCAAAAATATCAAAATTACATATCCTTCTTTAAAATTCATAATATCATATTTATTCTCCGAAATTTCACATATACTTGCATGTTTATCCAATCCATCCTCTTTTTCATTGATTTCAAATATATCATCATTCTAAATTAATAATTTCCATTTTGCCCTCATGTGAAGTAAAAAATCAGTGCAAGGTATCTAACATCCACTCCTTGATGTGTTATTGAATTATATCTTCTTCTACATAAACCCTCATCTGAATGCTGGAGATATTTCAGAAACTTAAGAGAATTGAGATGTAACCACAAGATGTTCAGGATTCTTATAAGGGTTTTTGTGATATTCGTATAGATCACTATACTTATACTTGTTATCCTACTCGACTCATCCCATAATCACAAATTGGTCCAACGATTAATTAAATGTGATGGGTATGAGACCGGTAGAGAGAGTATGATGCGCGTGGGAGAGAGATTATAAAGCAGGAGGGAGATTAAGTCAATATGCTCAAGGAAGAGAATGAGGAGGGAGAGGGACAAATTAGTCGATAATTTATTAATTAAGATTTCTCTTATAATTTTTAGAATCTTTAACATGATTAATGCGAATTTTTGATATATTTGATATATTCTGCCTTAAATAAAAAGGTGACAAGGAGAGGAAAAGACGGTCCGATGTAGTTATCAAAAATACGATTGGGTTGCTGTGACCTGCGGCACCTGCCACATATAATAATTTCATAAATTGATAAAAAAAAATGGAAGATTCTTTTGGTATTTTGTCGAAAAGGATTAGTACTCCGTCTTCTTTGGTATTTTGCTAAAACAAATTAATATTAGTACGTACAATCCAAAGGGGACTAACTAACTAACTAATCATTCCCCGATTGCCGTTACGTGTGTCGACGAACGAGATCGCATCAAGATTCGTATTACGTTCTATAAAAAGTTCTATTTAAAAGTTCCAGAGCTTTGAAAGTGTTGTAGATTATAACGTTTTATTCACATATTCGTTTCAATCAAAGTATCCTACTTGCTAACTTCAAGTGAAATGGTGAAAGAACATCCAAACCGAAGAACATATCGTCTCCTAAGCCCAAAAACTGAAACTCACATAGACAAGCTCCTATCGCATCTCATCTTTATCTTACTTCTTTGGACCTTTGTATTGTGCGTGGCCTTGGCTCTTTTTAAGTATATCGGATTCTTGGGCCGGGTTCTTACGCACTCGATTGCTATGTAAGAGTTCGCCGTTCTAGTCACTAGTCACTAGTCAGTGACGAGTTGAATATATATGTTCGTTGTTTGTAATATGCTCTCTTCATTTACTCTCCCCTGTTATACTAACACAAATAGAGATAATCAACTGTCAGTACCTCCACAAACGTAACACCGTAATAGATTAATTACTTCTCCCTCTTAATTACAATCATAGTTAATTCGTTGATTTATTATCTTCTGCAATATGCCGATATGATAAGGAACACGGGATTACAAGTGAAGCGACCACTGGGAGATGTTCCCGCAAATCCTTCTTTGATCCCAGTTCCAATCCAAATTATGAATGAAAATTACATAAAAATATATTGTAAATTACAAAATTCCTCCTCATTTGATGAACTCAAGGACAGTGTAGAACGGGTCCAAATAGATTGCCTCGAAACCCGTGAACCCGGCTTTGAGACCGAGCTGCCGGAACTCATCTTCGGTGCGGCCCCTTCCTTGTGTCCGATAGATGGTCATGACAAATATGTCGTTTTCGAGTAATGCACGAGTCCTGCTACTACTATCCGTCCCCTCTGGCAATAGTGGTTCACAGGCGATCAATTTTCCACCATCAGGCAAGGCCTCATAGCAGTTCTTTAGTATTGCGATGCACTCGTTGTTTGTCCATGTCATCAGAATCCACTGCAAAGAAAAGAGCCAGATCCAAATCAGATGTTCATATTAAAAGCCCGTTTCTATCTCTAAGTCCAAAGGTAATAACATATCTCATAGAATAAAATATAACATTATTTCTTAATCCGAGATAAAATTGATATTCAGTACAAATTTTGCTTTCAACTGGCAAGAGAAAAAGAGTCTAAGAATTGCAGAATTCTTTTGGGCCATTAAATGACCACTGTGATAGTTAAGGTTCCTCCATTTTGCATTAACCACTAGATTTTTTTGGTTTTGTTTTTTCCCTTGGATATGAGGTGGCCAGTACCTACAATATTTATGGAAATTCTTGGTAACATTTTAAAGTTGGAAAGTTGTAGTTTAGTTTTCAGCATTTTACCTTCATAAAAATGGCATCGCCGGATGGAATAGACTTAAACATGTCACCGCCTATGTGTGTCACTCCTGCGTAGATGGTGAAGCGCATCATCATCAGCATATATAAATATATTAATTGAACCAGGCATTTGGAACATTCAGGCTCCAGACATTTAGCAGTTATGAACTTCTAGCTAGCTAGCTAGGACATGACATTAAACAACTCTTCCAAAACCAGGACCCTGCTTTCCAGTTGTGTAATGTAGATCCTGAATTTCCAGATATTTAGCTGCTTCAATAATATATTGCCAATTTAAATAATATATATATTCTGATACTCACGTGTTTGATACCGTATTAGGTCCTTGTCCAGCGAGGTAGCAACAATGACCACCACACAAAAGTTAACAAATATATCCCATTCCCCATCAACTTGGTTTTGTTATCTGACCGAAGGGATAGTTGTGAAGTGTTCCCATCAGAAATCTCGGATGCACTAACTAAAGAACTCAACCATAATTTAGGTGAATTCAGTATGCTATATAATTATATATTGCTTAATTGCCAGCAAAAGTTAAAAGCAAAAGACTGAACAAGTAACTTATGTTGATGAATAAATTTAATTTGTCTTGAAATTCGTAAATGAATAGTGGATATTTTTTGAGGCTGTTTTAAATGAGAAGTTGAAGGGGCAAATGTTATCTGTTTTTGATGTATGACCTATGTATTTGGGGTGTCTCGAAGTCTATTTTCTGATAATTCAAATTTCAAGACGTTTGGTGCTCCCTAAAAAAAGTTATGATAATTTTAATAATGAGGAGTCAGAATTTACTGTTCTGTTTTGTGTTGTTTTTGAATTATGTTTCTATTTAATAGCTATGAAATTTCAAAAGTCATGTATAGGAGTATAAACAGAGATGTATGCTCTTGTAAGAAGACATAAGAGAGAAACATAAAAGTTTATAACACAAATAATTTGTCTGTTATCCACCTCTTTTCTTATCACAAGGTGAGAATTCACCTTTCTTATTTTTAACAACCTAAAGAAGACTCACCGGGTATCTCCGGTGCAGCTGCAACCACCTCTGGCAAGTCGAAATTGACTCCGGATCTGACAGATGGGACCCGCTTCATGATCATCTCCAGGCAGGCGCCCGAGCTGCCTCCTACATCGACCAAGCGCTCCACCCCATCAAACCCAGACTGGTAACCTTCTAGAAGCCTTTCCATGAATGGCTCTGACACCCCCTTCATAGCCCGCAACATCAGCCCGTTGGCCTCGGCATCCGTGCCGTAATACTCATAAGCTGGCACCCCTCCATTGGCGCGCCTGAACGGGTCGGGTCCACTCGGATCCAGCACAGCCTCATGGAGCATCGGCCACGCTCGTACCAGCGCATCCTGGTGGTGTTGCAGCACGTAGTCCGCATAAGAGGATTCACCAACTAGGGTCTGGCCAAGAGAGGTGAGAGAATAGCGGCGGGTCGCGGCGTCACAAATGTGCTCTTCGAAGATGTTGTAGGAGGAGAGGAGGCGGAGGAGGCGCTGGAGGAGGGAGGGGTCGGTGGAGGAGGGGAGGATCTCGGCGGCGGAGAGAGGGCTGTTCTGGCCGGAGCGCCAGATGGCCGCCGGGACGCCGAGGCGGATCACCGCCGTCAGGGCCATTGGAACAGAGAGTAGATTGGCGATCTCCAATATAGCGATGCTCGCCGCCGGGTCGGAGGCGGCGGCTGTGCGAGGAGGTGGTGATGCCATTTTTGGATTCAAGGTGTAGAGAGAGAGAGAGAGAGAGAGAGAGAGAGAGAGAGAGAGATGGGATGGGATTTCCTTGCTGATTCGAGTAACCGGGAGAGGTTTAGGTGTTGACTTAAGATAGAATTTGGCTGGCCGAGCGCGCTATCAAATACGAATACTCAAAAGTTAGTTGTTCGTGGAGTACGAAGAGGTGGATTCGTGAGTCTATAGGAGGCGGCGTGTCGTCACTATCTTACCAGGGAGCACAGTGGACCAAGTTCATTGGCTATCTGGGCAGCTTGCAGTGCTGGGATCCTCTGTCGCGGGCTATGTTGTATCCAATGGTGAATTGCCATCCTACGTAAAGAAGAAAAAAAAACGGTTCGGGAGACAAGGGGGGAAATATCCACATGTTTTCTGACAATTACTACAACCGAAAATTAAGCAATGAAAATTAAAAAAAAATAAATTACGATACATTGAACGGTTTGAAAAATTAAGAATTTAATATTATTGACACTTGATATGTAAGCAATCGATTTTCAAATTACTTCATATGTGACGCATAACTTACCTAAATTGTAGAAAACATATCCATAATTTTACTTTATTTTTGATAATTTTTTATTGATTGTCCTGATTCTAAAAGAAGCTTGTTGTCAATATATCCCTTCACTATAAAATATTGATGTTCTTATTCTAATTTTGATTGTCGTGGTCTTAAAGTAGTGATTTGTTTAAAATTTTACTCTAGAAGTAAAACTTCAAATTACATATAACTGTACAACAATTGAAAGTAAAAAAGATGCAGAAATAAAGATGATCTGAAATTGTTCGTAGAATATTTCAAAAAAAAACAAAAACAAAAGCTGATATAATAAAAATGTCATCAGTTATTATTTTAGAGGTAAAGATGCCCTAACTAATATCTGAGGAATGAAGAAAGCTATAAGTTATTTGTTTTTTATATTTCCTTGTTCTTTACTTTTGAAATACTCAAAAACAATTTTTAGTTTGCAATAAAAGATACAACTGTGTGCTTTATTGTAAGATACAAGTAGGGATGCAAATGGAGCGAATAATATCCACTCCGTATGCAATCCGTATCCATAAAATTAAATACGGATATCTGGTATCTGATTATTCCTGTGAATACGGATACGGATATGATTTTGAATTTATTAAATGGTTATCCGATGTTCGTATTTAATTATCCGTATCTGTATTTTAAAAAAAATACGGACATCCGATTAACAAGATATATACTTTTTAATTTAATATTTATTATGAAAATAATTATATTTTTCATCATTATAATTAATTTTAGTTTTATATAACATTTATAAATGTTTATAGATGATAGTATTGAAAAAATACTTTATAATAAATTTGAAGCATTTTATAGAATTTGCAAAAGATCCATATTTATATCCGAACTTATCCGTATTCGTATCCGCTCCACATTTATTTTTGTATTCAGATATTATTCGTATCTGTATTCATATTCGAAAAAACAATGTGAATACGGATATGATTTAATCACTATCCGATGCATATTTGATCAGTTTGCACCTCTAGATAGCTAGATACAAGTGGTGTGAGCCATAAGCAAATGCACACGCACATGTGAAAGTTAACTCAGCAAACAGCAAATCCTTTTGGACAAGTTAGAAAAATGGTTTATTATTAAGAATATAATTATACTTAAAGATCGTCTTGTGTGTGGTGGGATATCCAACTTTTTTCTTATTGAGAAAAGAAGCAAATTAAATCAGAATTTTCTCATAGAAGAAATTGAGAGCGACGCTGTCGAAAATTACAAACACGGATGCTTCATGCTTGTATTGGTCGGTTGTTGCAGAGAATATATCCACGACACAAATCGTTATCCTGTTCCTTTGTGTTGCCATGTCACATCGTTCATTTTTTTTTAAATTAGTGGCATATGCCAACTGTTTCATTGAACGGAAATAAATGATACAAAGTTAATATTTACAGATCAAATTACGCTATCTATCTATTCTTCAAACTATCATACTCCACCTATATTTACAGTATATCAAAAATTACAGAAACAATCTCAAAAAGTACAAGATTACAACAAATAACTATCTATGATCAGCAAAATAGAAAGCACATTCAATTTAAAAAAAAATATGAGTCGTGAGAACTTCCTTCCTCTAGCTCCATATCAGTATTTGATCGTGTTTGATATGGAAGCATTGTTCCACCTCTTCGTATGTTTCAACTTCAAAGATAGAAAAAAAAAATCAAAACAAATGCACATAAATTCACTAAACCTATCTGCAATCTCTAAGCCAAAACTGACACACAGTATAGAAATAAAGAGCATAGACAATAAAGACAAGTATCTTCGAACAACAAAAACTAGAAAAACCAGCAGAAAGAGAAATTAACTGTAACAAAAAACTAATTTTTGCATATCAACCCATACCAATAAAACAACACATTAGCCTAAAATCAAACATATCAACAACAAACGCAAAAACTGCAGCGATGAAAAATTCTCAGAATAGCAACCAATCAAAATCAACGTATCAACTCGTATCTGTAAATCAATAATCTCTATCGGTTTTGTTAGTCACATCGTCAATTATTTTTAGTTTTCTGTTGCCTCGCACTGGTATATCATTGTCTCAGATTCCAACTGGTATCATAGCACAAGCAATGATCTCATGCTACCTGGGCCCCCTATCTGTTCATGTTAAGTGATGTAATTCTTCCTCAATTGGTATTAGATATTTTTTTTGACCAATCACCGTGGTATTGTTTCTAATTGGTACATTTATTGTACAAGAAAATTGAGTGCCACTATATTGTTAGTTGAAACCAACATAACTCGTGCCGTATGATATGATTAATCTCTGCTTATTTCTGGTTCAATTTGATAACTACTGCATCTTTATGACATGACCTGAATCTCATCTCGTGTTCAAATTGCACCATGCGAGAATTTGGATAAACCAAATGGAAATTTAATTTAAGGGAATTTACATTAAGAAACCAAATTAGACACATAAAATTTAGTAGAAATAGAAAAATGCTCCCGCAATAAAATAAAATATAATGATTAATGAAAAACTAAATTTAGGTGTATATTATTGTGAGGGGTGATAATTGTACTCCAATCCTGAAAACTAATCTTGCACAGCAACAAATCCCAAGTGAAAATTCCATCTTAGAGCACAAAGTGCTCAAATCTCCCACATGCTTTCGATGAGCGAAACGCTCGAGTGCTTCACACTCGAATGGAAAAAAAGTGTTTATACAAAAATTTGATAGGGTTTATATAAAAGTTGAAAAAGTGTTTAAAATTTCACACACATATACACTGAATAAAAATATTTATATTAACATTCAAATATATTTATATTAATATTTAAATATGTTTGAACTATTTTATCATCAGTGAGAAAGCAGTGCTCCTTTTATCATCCAGCACTTAATTATGCAAATTGTGAAATTACTTGGAAATCATTTCTACAAGATAATTAAAATTACATGAAGTACCACAATATCTTTCATGTACGACATATCTCCAACAGATAAATGGATTACAAACAGTTGTTTATTGCCTTCCAGTTAGAAGAAATAACACATTGACACCATTTGTAGTACCCCAATATCTTTCTCCAGTCAATCCCTTTTCTCTCCCTCCTCACTTGTTCCTTGAGGCGGAACTGTGGTTTTTGCTTCACTTGCACCCTGAAAAACAAACAAACATTAAAAACATAAAAATTTACACTTTGGAATAAAATGCAAAAACCAAATCTTACATCAGATGAACCCTAGTATATTCGATAGCCTACTTCGGCGAAATAGTTAATAAACGGTTTCTGAACTTGCATGTTTCACCATAAGAGAAGCATTGGAGAAGAACATCTCAACATTATCTCGAGCAAATAGAATTAATGACAGTCTAGGGGCAATTTCCGAAAAGGATAGAATTAATGAATACGGATTTTTGTAAACAAATGATAACTATTTTAAATAGAGAACATAGGTGATTATGGTACAACTTTATATCACTGCCCCACTTCAATGGCAATGCCAGAAAAATTAGCACAAACCAACAGCTCACCCACCCCAAACCCTCCTAAAAATTAATTGCATACCAGTTCTTCAATTAAAAAAAAAAGTAAAATAAAATAAATAACATCAGCTGTTATTTGTTAAGCTAACCACAAAGCTCAAATTTTGCATCCATTAAACCCAAAATCACAATTATGCCACAAAATACCTCAGTACTACTACAATTTAGTACTTTTGTTGCAATCAGCTGCAATAAGTGCACTCCAAGACCAATTACAGGAAAATCACAAATATAGTAACAATCTAAATGTTGCTTACTTGTTCAGTATTCTTAGGCTTGTAGGGGCAAGCAGGCGGGACCCGCTCAGGCTTCCTGTACTCCCATCCAAATAGCCTGTACACCTTACTCTGCAATTATCATTATGCATAATATGAATTTTTCTATAATCTGTGTACCAGTATGACACATACTCTGTACTTCTTTTTGTTTCAAAATCCTTTAAATTATAATTTTGTAAAACTCTGGAGAGTGTGTGTGTGTGTGTTGAATCTTGTTATTGTACTAACCAGGTCTGGTACAGTATTTTACTGGCCAATGGCCATCTCAGATCCAATTAAGGTCTGAATCAGATCGAACTATTAGTCACTAATTGTAAAACTCGAAGCAGATCGAATAACTAAAACTAAAAGTGTTTCTCTTTGTAAGTATTAGGAATTCTTCAGCACAAAAAAAGAAAACATAGGACGCATATTCGGATAGGCACGAAAAGCGAAAGAAAACAATAGAACTTACAAGAATGAGGTGGAAGAGCAAGGGAAGCGCGTTGACCACTGGGATTAGAAAGAGAGGCAGCAAACAAGCGATGCAAACCTTCAATTTTACAGAAATAGTTTCAGATTCTCACAGATCAAAAACCTAGCATTCATCAATCGATTGAGCACAGGAGAAATACAAATAACATCAATAACCCCAAGAAATTAAAAAGATTGAAACTTGCCATGGTATCAGATCGCTTCGATCTCTTTGATTTTCAACGAAATGGAGAATCCCGAGCAAGAAAGGCGAATTATTGGGGCGACCACCTGCGATTATTATTAGTATTTATTTTCTCAGTTGAATTGGTACCCCATCGCCCGATCACGCGGACCTCCTTTGTTTATACTTCATGTCCCTATTCTTATCGGACCTCCTCCGTTTATACTTCATATCTCTATTCCTATCGGACCTCCTTTATTTATACTTCATATCCCTATTCCTATCGGACCTCCTTTGTTTATACTTCATATCCCTATTCCTATCGGACCTCCTCCGTTTATACTTCATATCCCTATTCCTATCGGACCTCTTTTGTTTATACTTCATATCCCTATTCCTATCGGACCTCCTTTGTTTATACTTCATATCCCTATTCCTATCGGACCTCCTTTGTTTATACTTCATATCCCTATTCCTATCGGACCTCCTTTGTTTATACTTCATATCCCTATTCCTATCGGACCTCCTCCGTTTATACTTCATATCCCTATTCCTATCGGACCTCCTTCGTTTATACTTCATATCCCTATTTCTATCGGAAAAAGTAATTTGGTTTCTGTCTTGGGCCGTTAAATTAGCAATCCGGCTCTTTCGGCCCAATATTTAGAAGGCTCTTTTAAGTTTGACGACAGCTTCCAAAACTATACAATCTTTCAAAGCTATATATATAATCCGTAATTATTGGGATCTAACTGCCAATATAACATGATTATACTAATCTCAACGTGAATTGTCATGGTACTCTTGATCAATTTATTGTTATTGAATTATTTTTTTAACAAATTTTAGTAGTCTGTAATTTTTAATTATAGCAACTTATATTAATAATAATTTCTCACTTTATATTTCAAGATTTTTTTTTATTTTTAAGTAAAGACTTTTGTGACAATTTGATTATACATAAACATATATGTTTCATACAATGTACTACCCGTCCAATGGTAACAAGTAACAAGATTGTTGTTTTCGATACTTTCTGATAAAACAACGGTGAATCTGAGACAAAATTAGAGAAGATAGAAGCTGCCAAGCTGTTCCAATAACGGCTATAAGCTTTACGTCACATCACTTATTATTCAGCAAGATCCAAGTTTTACACATTGAAAGGGAAGCATCAAGGAGGACCCACAACTTGACAAAAAGGGGAACAAGCTTTTGCCCGTTAACCCCTCAAAACC
Source organism: x Bolboschoenoplectus mariqueter (assembly GCA_037678475.1). NCBI lineage: Eukaryota > Viridiplantae > Streptophyta > Magnoliopsida > Poales > Cyperaceae > x Bolboschoenoplectus > x Bolboschoenoplectus mariqueter. Next base: position 4,218,618 of record CM075245.1, on the reverse strand, counting down.
AAAAATTATTGATAAACCGATAATACACTTCCGGAAATACAGTGATGCCCATACTATTGTTCTAGCTACTAGATACACTTCCATGTTCTTCTCAATGACATTAAAAAATTACCTACTAATCAATATTAATTAACCAACTGATTCAAATTTTAATCAGACTTAATTATTTATTATTTATATTAATTTTCTAGCCCCAGCACTCTGGGGTGAGTGAATGATCCCTTTTTGGGTCCTTGCAGTAGTTGTACACCATGTAGCGACTCTGCGCCCAGTGCATTGCCATGTATTGCCGGTTGCTCAACCCGCCTCCGGATGGTGAAGAGGGAACGGCAAGGCAACTATGCCGCGAGTACGGACTGCATCCCCGAACTATGAATTTCGTGAACCGCGCAACAAAAGGCTGATACTGATAGTTGGCCTTGTATTTTCCATTGTCGGTGGCCCAGGAGGATGCATCCCAGATAGAACCGTACAGCCACATTGGGCGAAGAGGGAATGTATAAGCGCTCTTCTTCGGGTACCGCCTTATTGGTATGTCATCGACGAAAAATCTGCCAGGAAAATATATTGTATCAACTAATTAGTAGATGTTCTGTCACGTGTTGCTCAGTATCTATTGTATGATAATAATAGATAATAGATGTTCTGTGATTGATTCTAAATAGCAGCCTAATAATATAATATGATGGGATGCAATGGTAGTAATTTTGTATAACAACAAAAAAGCTGGATACTACAAAAGTAAAGATTGCTCAAGAAATCTCACATATAAAGAAACTAGAAAGTGTGTTGACAGAGAAAGATTTGATGTAATATTTTAAGAAAAAGTACCTCAAGATATTATAATTGTATTGGATCTTATCACGGACAGAGGTGGGCCAATGAGATTCTCATGAAAAAAACCCCTTTCCATAAATTTGTGAACGGGATTAAACAAGAGAGATCCAAATATTTTGGGTGAATTTGAAAGAAAAAGCCAAACGGCCTCACGAGTCTTTTGTGAATTTGGCTGACATAGTGATATTTGTTCCAAAGAATGTATGAACCTTACTGGGTTGTTATTGGATATGAAATGTTGTAGTAAACATTATTATACTTCATTAGTTTGTGTTTACATTAGTATTGCCATATATGGACAAAATCTGAAAGACCTACCTTTGATTGCAATTAATGGGCTGCCTGTTTAGATGCAAAAGTAATTATCTTTAAGGTTCTTTTTTTTTCATTATTTTAATACTTTTTCAGCCTTTTGATGCGAGAAATTCTGATATAGTCAATTTAACCATTTTCTCTCTTTCCTTTTTTTTTTTGTGAAAATTCTCTGAACCCTGCAGACAGCATATGCACTAAAAAAGGTAGTTTATTGGAGGTAAATTAAACATACATGATCTCATAGGGGCTCCAAGAAATTGCATAATTGTGAAATGCAGCAGTCGGGTCGAACCACAAATGGAACTTCATTTCCCGACCGATAATCCGACCATCACCGCTTCCTCTGATATAAACATTTGTCTGCAAAGTGTACGGCCTGCCCGGTGTAGTGCCCAAAAATTCAATGTCCACCTCATCATGAAATCCAGGGTGCGCTTGATTATTTGAAAGCTATATATATATAAACCAAAGTCAAAAGTTAATCACCAAGTTAAGATAACAAATGACAAGATAAACTATCATTCTTTGGAGTAATTATCAGACAAGAAGAAAACTGATTCTTTTTCTTTCTCTTAGTTCTTTATATAAAAAGACACCCATTTATTCATCAGATTACAATTTACCAATGAACTCATTTTCTTCAGTAATGAAATTAAAAATTGCAAGAAATTAACTTCATGAAAATAACAATGCGTTATATATATGAGGTATTTCCATACAGGATGTGTCTGTATCAAGTATAGATTGTACATACATAAAATGCGGTGATCACACCAGCAGTGTAGCCCGTCTGAAGCTTAATCGAAGCCCCAAAATACCCACTCGTGTATGGGTGTCTCGACTTAAATCCACTTCCTGAACCAAAATTGAGTACATTTTTCAGTTAAAAAGAACATAACCTTCAAAATGAGTAAATGAGCAACATAGCTTAACGATCAACATGAAAATAAATAAAAATAAAAGCTAGCACCGCTGCCAACCTGAGGTCCGATCAAGCCATATAGTGACGGATGATTGATCAGTGATGGTCTGGTGCTGCGGCCCCCAGAGATTACTGAAGGCACGGTAGAACTGTGATGTTTTAAACTGATAGCTTGGGTAATACCCGGGATTGGGCTGAGCATTGCTGGAATGGAAGGAGAGAAGGAGAAGAGAGGTTAATAGGAGTGACATGAAATCCAGGTAAGGAAGAATATGGCAAGTATGAGTTATGGGTTCTTGCCTTATTTGCTAGATTGGGGAAGCCAATGTTGGAGGATAAATAGCAATGATTTATGGTGAGCACTAGTGCAAGAGGGAGGATCCAATGAGAGAGAGAGAGAGAGAGAGAGAGAGAGAGAGAGGCTGAGATATGTTTGTTTGGGTTGGTGAAGGAAAGCAGTAAAGAGTAAACTGAGTAAAGAGCAAGTACCGGTGGTGGCATCTAGGTGATCCTTACTAGCCATCATTTCCTGGCAACGTCTTTTTTCATCAGCTGTGGTTTCACATGTGGCTTTGCTTTGGTAATTCCGAATTCGTTTGGTTTGGAGCATTGATGTTTGCCTCATTTTGAAGGGAAAGCCAAGCAACTCTGAGGAACCTATTGGACTACTACATTTTTACCCTATGCAATTAAGATTTGTAAGACTTTTATTTTTGGTTTGATGGATAAAATGTGTTTGTTGGTTGACTTAAAAAAGTGGGGATACATTAATTGACTATGGTTAACTTCACAATTCTCACAATGATTTTTCAAATAAATTTGAAAAATAGAAATATTTATAGATATATTCTCAAACTTATGGATTGATTGTATTTCAAATTTTATGTAATTTAAGTGTTATTTAATATTTTATCAAATATCGTAAAATTTGAAATGTTGCAAGTTTCATGCAATTTTAAAGTTATTGGTCATTTTTTGAGTAAATCTTTTTATTTGAAAAAAAAATAATTCAAAAATTGAATTTGATTTTTTTTTAATTAAGAAAGAATTTTTTTTTGAAAGTTTGGCCTTGTTTCTGAAGTATATGTACATTTACTTTGGTCTTGTGTTTATAGTCAGATTTATATAGTTTGAAAAGTCTTACTCGAATTTTAGACTCATGGCCGGACTTTCTGAGTATGATCTTTTAGTGTCAAATTTTCTCAATTCAGTTTTGATTTATTTTTGAGAAAAAAAAAAGTTTCTGTCATGAGGAGACTAGACTCATGGCTAGCATGTTAAGGTTAATGGAATATAATGGAAGTGGACCAGCCTATAACAGATAAATGTGGATAATGTAAACATATATTTAATTTTTATGATATATTAAATAAGTGGTTCAAATTAAAAAAAAAATTTAGATATATTTTCAATAGTTTAGAACTTCATCCCGTTTGACAAGTGAAGTAAAATTAAAATGGAATAAGTGTTAAATCACTCTAAAACATTGATATTTAATAGCAGTGAAGTAAGTATATGAAATAGTGAGGGTAAAAAATATTAAAAACTGTGAAATTTGATGATTTAACTTTATTTTATCAACATAAATGCTATAACTTACTCTACCTTAAATCACTTTCGTTTGATGCATTACAACACTTAAATCACTTCTATTTCACTTACGAAATAGGGGGTTTAGATATAACATGTATCAAATTAGTAAAATTGAAATTTAATTCCTCATTTGGTGTAAAGTTATTTATACTCTACAATTTATAATAAAGTTGATGACAATAAAGTTATTAAGATTCTAAATTTAAATAGAGTATGTATTAAGTTTTTGGGAAGAAAAAGAAAATCTAGCTCTTCTCCTTCCAAATTCCCCACCTCCTGCTCAGGCACATGTATTCCAATTAAAGTTGCACTAATCTCAATAATATCCATGAGAAAATTTTAATTTTCTGTATGTAATGTATATAAATCAGTGGGGGTATAGCCCCATTATAGATTACAAGGTCAAATATTCTCCACCATGTCAAAGAGACAATTGAACTTAGCTTTATGTAAACTCAAGAATGTCTTTAGTTCTAGCTCAAAAGTTACACCAACATTTACCAATAAGAGATGCAGGTAGTGTTAACACAAGAGTTAGGGGTACACATACAAAATATATATTTTATATGTGTACCCCCTAACTCTTGTGTTATATTATGTACATATTTTATGGGTATAACTACTTTTTTTTTAGCAAATAAGATTGATGCTCTTCACTAGAGGTTGGGAGTGTGTGTGTCACCAGTGGGTGCCAACTGGTGCAGGACAGGTGTTTGCACCAGAGTGGGGCCTTGTATTAGAAGGGCTTAATTAAATGATATCATGCCATGTACAGTACAACTGTATGCTTTCGTTTATGGAAAAATGAAGGTAACATTAACACTTCTTAAAACATATATATTCATGATTTTAATTGGTATTACAAATTCAACATCTTAATTTGAAAGATTATTGTAAAACTAGCTGTTTCAAAAAATAATTTCGACTCAATCCGGTAGTACTAATTAAATGTAATCTTCTACAAGTGCAGTAACTAATTAATTCATATTTAGGTGGTACCGGTTGGTGACTAGAAAGTTTAAAGTGATGCAGTGTCATTATTTTTATAATTGTGAATTTGTTCTTTTTATCAGTAATTAATATAACCTAAGCAATAGTAAAAATGTCGGTGGATTCAATTAATTTTCTTATTCTGGTTGTGCCAGTGGGCCCTTCATGATACCGCGTCTGATATTTTTCAGGTTTTCTTTCATTCTAACTAAAAAGGAAGAAGAAATTAAATGTTTTTCAAGGTTTGTTGAAGTAAAAGCTTCCAACCATTGGGCCCCACTTGTGTTTACCTAGTGTGATTGACCCTGTTATATTTGTCTCTCCACTTGCTTGGTAGTAACTTGAGGATGCATTCTAGTTCTAGGGCTTCATGATTTATACAGTATATCAGTGCTAGATATTTCAGATCAGTTATTGTAATACATACAGCAATAATGAGTAAATAGTATTAGGTCCTCTTAGCCATTGTTTTGGATGGGGTTTTGCAAGACCCTAAAATTCTTAGCATTTATGATTAAAGAATGTCCTCTCAATCTTCAAAGAACGCGGTTGCTTCCAATTCCAAACCAAATAAAATTCTCTGTATTTTTTCCCTTAAAGATTCACTAAAATTAGAGTCTTTTTTTTACATGTGTTGTGATTCTGTTGTTGGTTAACAGATTAAGTATAAACCTTTCATTTTACGTTTCAAACTAGGTAATTTCTGGTATACAGGCCAGTAGCTTTTCGGCCAACAATTAGGTAATCTGGAAAAGACTTGATATTATAAACAACATCTAGCATTCTCTATATTGTCAGTTACCAATTACTTCCTTTTTTTATTTGTAAGACTTAATTACATTTTAATGAATTATAAGTTAGAGGCTTAGACCCCTATTTTATTTTAAAACAATATAGTAATAGCAATAGAAGATATAATAATAATAATGATGATGATGATGATGATGATGATGATGATGATGATGATGATGATGATGATGATGATGATGATGATGATGATGATGATGATGATGATAATGATAATAATGATAATGATGATGATGATGATGATAATGATGATGATGATGATGATGATAATAATAATAATAATAATAATAATAATAATAATAATAATAATAATAATAATAATAATAATAATAATAGTTTTGTCAGTTTGCTTCACTAGTAAATGAAGAAAATAGTTTGCATGAAATGTATCGATCTGGAGATAAAAATAAATAAATTCATATAACCTTTCTTATATAGAAGATATTATACTTGATCTATTAGTGAAATTACTTTTCTACTCTTTAGACCGTTATTTCAAATATACAGTAAGACGTAACGTAACTTAAATGCGTGTTAAATTTTTTTTTGAATAAAGATGAGCAATCAAGTCTTCCAACTTTAATATCCACTAGAGATTTTCCAATTGGTACAATGAACAAATCAATTAGCTCAAATGAAAAACTTTATAATTTAAAATTGAATTCAAATGATATATGAAAATCACTTCATAATAATATATTGGGGATAATTAATCTCTTATGATGAGGTTTAATCATGACTTCAGTGCACTCTGATTCTTTTCTTTTTTAAAGAAAAACATAGATTATATATCTTTGAGGTACCGTGTGACAAATCATGCATGCAGAATCAGAATTAAATCATGAAATGGAAAATATAGTTGGAATTTAGATCCTGTAGAATGCATGATGCTGGTAATGCTGGTGCGGTTGTTGGATCTCAGATTCTCAGTCACCCACTTCACAGCTTTACTTTTTCTCAGCGGTGCAACGTTTGCTCTCTACTGCAAATTAATAGAAAACTAGCAATCTATATCTATATAATATAAATATAATTGCTCCAATGAAATTTTGACTCATCATTCAACAACTGGAGGACCAAATTAACAGACAACACCATGATATTGTGATTGGAATAGTAACACTAGAATATATAGCGGATAAATAGAGCAATGCTATTTTTACATTATTCAGAAGAGCGAAATTGAAATGGAGGTTTGCATAATATTAATATATAGTAGGGTGGGGTTTCATTAATAATGATTAATTTGACAATTTTGACAATAATTTTTCAAAATAAATTCTAAAAAAATTTAAGTTTTTAAAAATAAAAAACTTTTACTGATACATTTTTGTACTTATAGATCGATTGTATTTTAAATTTATACAATTGAAACATCATTTGATAATTCATTAACGAGTATTAAATTTAGAAAGTTGCAAATGCAATGCAAAATTGATTGTCTTTGTTGGAATATCAAATGACACTTAAATTATATAAAATTTGAAAAACAATCAATCTATAAGTACAAAAATATGCCTATAAAAATTTTCCTATTAAATTTTTTTTAATATATTTTAAAAATTATTGTCAATAAATTCTCACCCTATATAATAATAACAATAACAATAAAATTTGTACTTCCCAGTAAGAGAAAGTAAAAAGGACCTAATAGATTTGCTCTAGAATGAGGGCCCTCATTTAATGATTAGAACCATATATACATCGGAAATGGCATAGTAGTAGATGTCATAAGTCTGCTAATGACATTATGACAACGTTAATTATTAATCTCGATCTTTTTGTCAACTATTCAGTCATTTTTCTTCTTTTAATCCTTCATCATGAGAGCAATTTCAAAATTAGTGCTAACGCACGAGAGCAATCTCTTCGCCGACTACCCTCCTAGTTTTTTCCCCCCTTCTTTTGAATCCAACCATCACCTTTGAGAGCATTTTCAAGATTTTAACTGAATCAGATAATGCCATCATTGAAATAGATAGCAACGAGCCAATAATATGATAAGTTGTCAGGTCACATGTAAGTACTCCGTAGTACTGGAGTTGATACCATCGGCTTTGATACTGGGTTACCTTTGATATATATGGTTATGCTTGTGTGCATTATGAGATATAATAAGAACATTTTCATTTCATTTATAAATGATTTATTAAATCTGATTTGACATATATAATTGTAATTTTAGAGATTTATAGATGATTTGTTAAATCTGATTTGAAATATATAATTGTAATTTTAGAGATGTGGAGTATTTGTTAATTCAACAATCTTATTAAATTAGTAAGTTTTTCTAAAATAATACATTATCATTTGCAAGTCTATTTTAAGTGATATAAGCATTTTCATCTTTGAAATTGTAAATGATCACTTTCTTTGCTAATTAAAAATTATTACATCAGCCAATTAGTAATTATAGAAATGAAAGTATTTTGAAATTAATATGCACAAAATTACTAAATTAATAATGTAAAAAATAAATTTAATTTTTATAATTTTAGGAATGAAAATGCTCTAAATCTGTGAGATATTAGAATAACGAAAAGGACTAAAAATATCCTTTCTATTGCATTTCTAATGGAGTAGATCATCCTCGCACTATAGCAAATTGTAGCATTTGTTCGGAACTTCATGCTTAATATATATTTGTACAACAACAACACCAGTTATAATAATAATAGTGAAATGTTAACAGTAATAATTATTATAACTGTAAAATTATATTTCCAAAAAGATTTTAATATTTAGATCACGTTGATCGGCTTAATTTTATACTAGATGAATTAAAAAAATTATAAATTTGAAATATAAATGTACGTATTACTCATAAAGTAGATCAGTTCAAATCGTTTAGATCTTACTAAGTCAATAAAATAACAAACTAGTGCATTCTAGAACTGTTTTAAATTGTGTTTGCAACTGTTTTGAGCATGCTGCAATGTATAGCACGTTAATTATTTTGCTATATATTTTGACAGTTGGTACTCAAGTTGAGATCGTCTACAGCGCAGCAATCCTGTTTGCAAGTATATACATATAGTGCCAGTGATATATGCATGAAGCGCTACAGGGGATATATAACCATGCTTTGCTATTTAATCTCGCTGTTATGCACCAACTTTCTACCAAGTACTGTAGATCTTTAATGAAGGGCTCCTTAATCGAATGCATCGTCATTGTTGATCGTCAGCTTATGTAAGAAGAAGGTACATCATATCACAACGAAAGCATTATTTAAGGCATTTACTGGTACTTTTAATAAACTTCAAACATTAGTTATCATGAACACGATATATAATGTATTAAAACTAATGATTTTTCATATAATTATAAAAAAAGTATTAGCTTTTTCACTGTTTGAGATGGATGGGGACCGAGAGCATTATTTTGTTTGACCTTCCTTCCATAAACACTCGGTCATATAACAGGAGCCACAAAGTCCTAATGGTTTGTGCATTAAATCTTTTCTTTTTTTCAGTAGGGAAGGAATAGAAGTTACTTGTTAAATGTGAATGGAAGCTCCTTTTCTAGTAGTAGGGATGGATGGGGTCTGTGGGGGTAGCTTTTGTGCGCCGTACCACGGCTCTTTGTCCCTTCTTTAAAGCTGTGTTGACTGTTTCTCTGCCGACACAACAGCGATGAGAGAACCCAATCAAATCCTGATGACTGGTGTCGTTTTCTGCTCTATTATTTATTGGAAGTGTTACTATGGTTGGAAATTTTCATGAACTAGTCTGGTGATGAGGGATGACCCACACGCTTCAACTCGAATCTAACCTAATTCCAATTAAAAGTTAAACCCAACCCTACATGAGACTGTAGCTTACAATCAAATTCTGACATCAAACTCCTATACTGAACCACACAATAATAAATTGAATCCAAACCTGCTTGCTGGAGCTTGCAACTTGGGGACTGCCTAGCTCTTTTGAGATGAATTTGAAGGTTAGATGATTCGTTCCTATAGAAACTAATTCAATTGGATAATTGCTTATTGTCTTATGCATGTGCTTTTGTGACTTGCGGCTTACTTCCTTATAGGAGCATTCCTTAATTGATTTGGTTCAAATTGAGTAACCAAAGCATTTTATTTAAAATAAATTTAATTTATTATAACCAAAATAATCAAATAGTCTAAACAGCATGATTTATTTACACCAAATAGAGATGAATTAAATAAAATTCTAAAATAATTAGATCCTGAGTTTATAATCTGAGAGTTGAAAGACTTTCACTGTCATATTATGTAAAAGAAAATCCTGAGACCACACAAAATTCCAACATGAAGAACCGGATAATTCAATTGATAAAAATCTAGTAGACCCCATCTAATCCTTTATTGAAGTGACCAAATAGTATAATTGATGTGAACCCAATCTTCACCGACCTTATTCCATTAGCTGGCCACTTCTAAGGTACTGTGCAGGGGATCCAATTCTAAGTTGAACCTGAGAAATAACAACTATATTTACGCTGAACTTAGATCTAAATGCTTCTCAATGATGTAATAAGTACAGATGAACCTTAAATCTTTAATAGCTGAAACCCATTTCACAAAAAAAAAAAATATTATTTTATGATGTTGAACAGAGGTTTCAATCTGAAACAGAACTTTTCAATAATTTTCTATAATGACAAAGAGAAATTGATTGCAGAGCCACCTTTCCAATGTAATCAATCTCTATAAAATTGCCCCTTATGCTTATTCCATAAAACGGAAGATAGGATTTTCTTTTGTTTGGACACCATTCATTCTCAGAATGCTGGTATATGAGCTGAGAAATATTTTTGATACCAGTTCTGACAAAGCTGACAAAGGATATTGGGGCCAGTATACGAACAATGACGAACACTGTCCAGTTCTGCAATCTATGGTACCAATGCCACTGATTCATTCAATTACTGGTACCGACAACCAACTTGAAGAATAAAGAAATGCCAGCCGGTCCCCTGGTACCAGCTGAAATGTAGGAGATGTTGACCATAAAGTGGCTGTTCTTGCTACAAAGAAAAATACAAAGATGTTAAGAAGGAATAATCCATGGATTTACTACTAGTGATGGCAGCATAACCATTACTATTATCTGAATATGAATGAAAATAATACAAGAGTTCCTTTTTACTGTGAATTCAGGAAAGAATTATTATTATGCCTATTTGTAGATTATACCCTGAAGAAAATAAAAAAATAATAGCCTAACATATGCTGGTATGCATCTCAACCTACCCGAAAGAAAATAAAAGAATGAAACATACTCTACAATCACGTCAAGAATTATATACAACTCAATAGTGAAGTTCAATCATCTCCACAGACCTCCCATCTTCCTGAACTCTTACCAGTTCACTTTTACACTTTTCTACATTCAAATTCAGCCCGTCATCAAACGATGATACATGACCCCTATCTTTTATTTCAATCCAGCTAAGACCAGGTTCTTTTTCAAGCATTAGTTCTCTAATCCTTCTCCTCATCTCATCAACCTTCTCCCATTTCCCAATGGAAGCATAGAAATTTGAAAGCAATATATGTGTTGAACAATCATACGGATCAAGTGCAATTACTCGTTTGGCTGCACCTACCCCAATAGACAAATTTTTGAAAATGAGACAGGAGCTAAGTACAATCCGCCATAACTCACTGGACTGATTTGCAAAAGGTGATTTTGTAATTAGGTCCTCAGCTTCTTCCAATAGTCCAGCTCTACTCAACAAAGTTATCATGCAAGCATAGTGCTGAAAACATGGTTGTATGCCATCACTTAGCATAAAAACCCAATAATATCTGGCCTTATCAACAAGTCTGGCATGGCTACATGCTGAAAGAAGGCCAATATAGGTAACACTATTTGGCTGTATCCCTCTATTTGACATTTCGTCAAGCAAATTGAAGGCTTCTTGTGCTCTCCCATTATTTCCATAAGCCCCAATCATTGAATTCCAACATTTCAAATCAGGATTTGGTATATTAGAAAATACTTTGTAGGAAGCTTCAAGGTCACCAGTTTTTGCATACATGTTAAGTACATTCCCACAAACACACATGTTATATTGATAGCCTAATTTTACCACCACAGAATGAAGCATCTCACCTGGCATTAACATGGTTATATCAGCAGCACAGTTTAAGGAACTACTAAGAGAAAAGCTATCCACTTTGTAACCTTCTCTTCTCATGGAATTAAAATATCTCATGGCCAACTCACCTTCTCCTAAGTTTGAGTGACCCACAACCATCTCTGTCCACATTATAGCATCTTTCTTTTGTACAGAGCTAAATAAACTACGAGCATAGTTGGGATGATTGTTCAGGAAGTACATGTTAATCAATGTATTGCCTACATGTACACTCGCCTCAAACCCTGTTCTGATTACATGAGCATGGAGAGGTTTGCCATAATAGAAACAGGGTAAATTAACAGTTGCCGCAATTACAGATGCTAAGGTGTAATCATCTGCTGATAACCGTTGCTGACCTCTTAATTGTACAAAAGCTGACATTGCCTTATCTCCAGCACCAATGTTAGAATAACCAGCTATTAGAGAGTTCCAAGAGATCAAATCTGGCATCTCAATTCTTTCAAAGATATAGACTGCAGTTTCCATATCACCATTAGTTGAATACATGTCCAGAAGTGCATTTTTCAGATACACATCAGGTTTTAGCTTGGATGTGATTATTTTTCCATGAACCATTCGCCCAATCTTCAAATCATCTATTCTCCCACATGCACTTATAACTAATGTGTAGGTGATTTGACTAGGCACTAAACCTTCACTTAACAAGGCATGGAACTGTCGAAGGCCCTGCTTAATTCTACCATGTGTAATATTACAAGAAATTATGGAGTTAAAAGCAATTACATCTTGCTCAGGCATTTCACCGAACACCTGGTTCGCAGACTCAGGCCAACCAAACTCACTGTACATGCCAACCAAAGCAGTTTGTAAAATGCTATTTTTTGAAAGTCCAGATTTCATGACATAGGCATGAACAGCCACACCGAGATGCAGTTGAGGGACGAAAATGGAAGCTCTGACCAGGCTAGCAAGAGTAGAAGCATTTGGTTTAACCCCAACTGTAGCCATTCGGAGGAAGAAAGAAAAGGCATGGGAGGATCTATCTGAATCTCTTGCATAAGCTGAGATAATGATATTATAAGAGATTGAATTTCTGTGAGGCATTCTGTCGAACAGGCTACGAGCGTCGGTTAGAGAATTGGAATGGGTATAGAGAGACAGTAGGTTGTTGAAGAGGAACGGAGAGGAGAGAGCAGGGGGAGGGGAGACGAGAAGGAGAGCATGGAGCTCGCGCGCTTTACGGAGTGTGGCCTCAGGTGAGAGATGGTGGCGTTGGAGGAGGGACAGAGAGAGCCTAGCTAAGGTCTCCTTAGAGCTATGGTATTTGAGAGGAGAGGGAATATGCATTGAGGTTAGCACTAGAAGAAGCGACTAAAGCGAAGAGCTCAGTCAATTTGATTGAGAGGTGGTGCTGAGAGATCACAGATTTTTAGATTTATTCAAGAATGTATGATCTGTGAGATTATGCAGAGAAAAGGCATGGTTTTCTAGAACCAAATTTCTTAACATTTTTCTATTTTAAAAATATCATAGTTATTATTATTATTACAACATAACACCTGCACTACTGGTCTCATGCTTTTCAGCGCTATGGGAAATGTACAGGGGAAGATCTTCTTTTGCGCTTTCTATGCTTTAATTATTTATGGGCCTTTGATCAGATATGAAATATGCAAACATACAAATTTTCGAAAACCGAAGAGCCTATGATGCTTTTGCATTTGGAATTGATGTTAAATCATCTCCTCGTTATTCTCTTTGTTCTCTCAAATCTTTTGTTAATGTTCAAATCAGGTATTCTTGAGGATGGTTATTTATTTTTCTTCTCAATTATTGTCAGTTCCTGTAGAATGTGAAAGCAAATTAGCAGCTAGCTAGCACACATCTTATTATTTTGAATTTCTTTACCCAAATATATTGCTATTTTAGCCTTATTATAGCGTCCCAATATCTGCATGAAAGCTCATCATGACAAGCTAAACATAGAAAATGTTAAACAGTTGCTCCTGCTTAGAAAACCTGTGACATTGATCCCCCATTTATTCCTCTCTCTTGTATCAAACCATCTCCTCTATTTTTACTTGTGACATTCCTTTCTTGCCCAAAAAAAAATAAATAAGGACAGGAAATTAATCATGGCAACTCAGTTGACACCAGAGAATGAAAGGGTGTTCAACCGTTTCGATGCGAATGGAGACGGCAAAATCTCGTTGCAGGAGCTGTCGGATGCCCTGAGCAAGCTGGGGTCGATTTCCATCGATGAGTTGCAGCGCACCATGGCTGAAATCGACACCGACAGTAACGGATTCATTGACAAAGCGGAGTTTGGGGCCTTTTGCGCGGCCAACCCCGGACTCATGAAGGACGTCGCCAAGGTCTTTCGCTGACTTGGGAGTTTATCGGATGCACGTTGCGTTTGAACGAGCAGAGTTTATAGTTACTTTCAAGTTTTTTTGTTTTGATGTCTTGATTAGAAAATGGTTCATTGATTTATTGTATAATTAAATGTAATTGAATAAGAAAGACAAGAACAATCTGGTGAATTATTTGAATTTTTTATTTCTTTACGGAGATATACAGATTTAAATTCCCAAAAGATATTTGAAAAAAAATAAATGTCAGAGCTAACGAGAATCCTTATTTCAAAAAAATTCTTGGGGGTAGCAAAAATTCTGTACTTATATAAACCGCATGGAATTTGTTCTGATTAAAACAGATTTTGCACGTTTAATTCCAATTCGTAGATAATAAAATAAAATAAAATTTCCCACACAGTTCAAACTGAGTTCCACCTAAATAAAATGGACTCAGCTCTATCTGAGTTGGGTTTTGAAAAAGTACTGTACATGTTGATTTACAGATATTAAATTTTCCATTTAATATGAGTTTTTTTTTACATTAATTCTTGCAATTTAGTGTACATTGTTCATGTAATTATGTTTATTCTCAATCTATTAGATCTTACAAGTCATATTGAAACAGAGTTGCCTTTTCATTCTAGACGACTTTTCTAAAATCATAAATCACTAAGACACAATCATTTTCCAAAGAGATTTATAGTCTCATTAAGTGACAAAATTAAGTAGAAGAACAACTTGTCACACCATTCTTAGTTTTTGCTATATTCACGCAACTCCTCTTATAAACAGACACATTTCCTCTTATTTCAATGATCTCTCCCTGTCAAAACATATTGAACCAATTCAATTACCATGGCGACTGAGATCTCGCAAGATAATGAAAGGATATTCAAGCCATTCGACACAAACAGAGACGGAGAGATATCTCTTCAAGAGTTGTCGAACGCCTTGCGCAAGCTGAGGTCGACGTCGCTCGATGAAGTGTTCAAGACCATGACCGAGATCGACGCCGACGGAGATGGATCTATTGATAAAGCAGAGTTTCAGGCCTTTTGTAATGTCCATCCTGACCTAATAAAGGAAATTGCAAAGGTCTTTTAGTTAAGTTCAACTTTCTTTTCTTTTCAAATAGACTCATTTTACTCTTTTTTTTTTATTTTGTTTTTAACTTTTTAGTCTTTCTTTTATTTAATTTGGCCCACTTCTTTTGTACAATTAATAACCAATTGATCTGTGAATTTCTGTTCTTAACAATGTTGCTCTTAATATTGTTATTTACGAGGGTGTTGATTTTTATATGCTCATTAAAATATACATTGAATATTAAGAAACATCATATGCTAAAAGATATTTATCGTATTGTTGTGTGTCTATTTATATTTATAATTAATTTGGACCATATTTCAAATCCTACAATCACCATAACCGACTAATATATGCTAAGCATTGTGTTGTATTTTGTTCTGAATTTCGATCTGTTAATTAAAAAGAAAAAGGATCAACTGAAATCCATTGACATCACATTATTTGTATGTCTATTCAAATTTTTAATCAAACTGCATTATTGTTCCTTCACCAAATTGGGAACATTTTCAGTCAAATATTAGCCAATAAACTAATGTGGCAAAATATACTGTGGCGCTAGTTCATGATAATTAATACAAAAACCATCTAGTCCTATAATCACGAGTAAGTTTATGATAATTTTTGGGGAATTTACATGTCGGTTTTGATTGTTACTGGACTTTTAAATGTGGCCCCGGTTGATTCAAAAACATGAACAGACTAACAAAACGTGCTATTAATTAAAGACATTGTCACATATGTTTTTACGCAATAATTAATGTATCATCTTAATTCAGCTCAAAATAAAATTCATACAACAACTGCACTATATATAGTGATTATGTGATCTAAATAGACACACACACACACACACACACCCCGCACTATAATTACACATATTTTTTAACAATTGCTTGCATAAAATTTTATGTAACTTATTAATTAAGTACGAATAGCTCTATTATGTGACATTATTTAGTGTATATCTGTCAGTTATTGCAGTTGTGAAACTTGATGCGGTCCTAATAAATTAAAAACATGAATAGAGTAACAGACACAAGCAAAATGATGCAGAAGCATTCTAACATATTTATTGGTAAAATATTTTATGTATTCTTCCGATTTAGCGCAAAAAATAACAAGAATTTGAAAGATAATAACCTATTTATTTTATGTGATTTTGGTGATTATATGATTTGAGGTTTGGCTCCAATTTTTGTAAACATGAATAGAACACACAACAACAAATACATTCTAGCATATTTGTTTGTGAAATATTTGATGCGTTTTTTGTATTTAGCGCAAACAGAGTTCAGAAGCAAACACATGATTGTTTATTTTTTTTAAATAAGGATTCATATTAGTTTTAGTATTTTTTTTAAATATCTTTACAGAACTTAAACATATATTTATTTATAAAAAGATAAGATTTATCATCACTTATATATACTAGGCCTATGATTCATGTATGCACAATTATATTAGTGAATATACGTTGTTTTAGTGCTTATATAACTCACTTTAGGAAAATTGTTAAAATCTTGTTGCAATTTGCAAATCTTGTTATAATTTGCAAATTTCCGATTACCCATATGTCAATTTTTTTTTCCGATTAGTCTATGGATACCGCCATGTGTATCGAAGTTAAAAATTTTCGATAAATTGACATTATTTTTTACTATCTTCATCTCTGAAATGTGGGGGCATTTTAGTGATACAGGTAAAAGTTATAAGGAATATTAATTTCTTCATAGTGGGGGCATTTACTCTCCAGATCACTTCATGGTTACCAATAAAATTTCAACTCGCATCAAATTTTGTATATACACAACATATCTAAACTATATACGGAATATTTCTAATTATGCTGTTTTGAATTCATAATAATTACGTCAGTCGTGAATATAATCCATTTTTTTTATTAAAATAAGAATATAAAAATAAAAAAGTAATCACATTGAAAATCAAAATCAACCATTTATAAAATTAGTAAATTCGCATTCATTATATGTGAATCTTTTTTTTATTCGTGAACTTTATCAGCGAACGCAATTGTGCAGCATTATATGCAGTGAATATATAAATTTATAAAAATGATTCGCAGATGATGGATGCAAACCATATTATATTTAGTTCGTAAATAATAAATACGAACTTTCTAATTTTAAAATTTATAATTTCGGATTTCATTTTTCAAACTTTTTATTTTTGAAATATCATATTAAAAAAAATTGAATACAATGTACCTACGTTATAATAATTTAAAGAGCCGCGAGAATTTACCTGAATCTGAACTGTCGGACATTGATCGGACGACCCAGATTCAGTAAGAAAAAACTTGAGAAGTGAACTGGTTAACATAACTTTCCGGGGTTCAAAATGTAAAAGCCTCTGTTCTGTTCTGTTCCTCATCTCAGCCTTCCCCACGGCTACAGCTACGAGCGACGCCGTCATCGGCGATGGACCCCTCGGTTGGAGCCGCCGTGCGCGTCCTTTCCCGGGCCCCGCTTCCCTCCACGACCGCTACCTCTACTCCGTCTCTAACTGCCCCCTCCTTCAACCCCTCTCCTCCTCCCCTCACGGGTCCGCCTAATGATGGAATCGTGGCCGTGGGGTTTGTCGGGAGCAGCTCCTCTACTGATCTGTCCCAGCTCATAAACCGGGTTATCGATTCTAACACTTTCGGGTCGGGTCGGCTCGACAGAGACTTACTCGGAAGCAGTGCATCCGATTGGTTGAGGAATAGGAAGGTTAGTTATCACTTCGACGCTGAGAAGGCGATTGTGTTTCTCCAGTTCTCTTCTTCTCCGTCTCCATTGGCGTCTCTCACTCTGGCCGGTTCGAGTGACTGGGTTAACGGGTCTGTGCCCGAGTTGGAGGGATCCGAACTCGAGGATCTTAAAGGAATGCTCTTCATGTTCTCTGTGAGTTCTCATATTTCCTATTTCATTTTTCTTAGCGTTTGTCTGGTCGAGTTCACAAGGTGTAGTTCAGTTCATTGACATACTCCAAAGCAGCAATCTTTGAAGTAATAAATGTTAAGGTTTTCAAAGTGAGCCTAGGGATAGATGGGTTATGGTTTTTGATTCTTTTATTATGGACTACATCGAATGAAATGAGAAGACTGCTTGTAATTAGATGAATGAATCCTGATATCACACATAAGGCATCAACTTGCTTAGATTTGCAGCATGTATTTTGAATCTACCATATTTATGTTTTTTTCTTGAAGCATGCTTTATAGGATACCACATGTTGTCATAATAGATGCTAGTGCTTTGAGATCTATGAGCTAATCAATGCTCTTTTGTTCATTTGTAGGTTTGCCATGTTATCATATTTTTACACGACGGGCTACGTTTTGACACTCATGTATTGAAGAAATTTCGACTTCTGCAAACCTCAAAACAAGCGCTTTCACAATTTATTAAGTTCGAAGAAAATCCAAAAACAAATTCAACTGCCACCACTCATACAAATATATCATTCCCGCAATTGGTCCAACGTGGTAACCATATGTCAGTTACCAGTTCAAACCCGTCAGCTTCTGCGGGTCAATCATCACCTGTAATCCTTTTTGTCTTACAAGACAATATTTCTGATGCATCAACTTCAGTGTCAACCACTGACAATTCTACCTTTGGAAAAAATGATAGTGGCTTCAGAAAACGGCTAATTGCATCTTTAGATGCACAACTGCGCTTTTTGATGAAGAAGCTGCATCTCAGTTTGCGAGTTACTGGTAAGTCAAGTTACCCGCCTCTATTCTCACTCGATGCATCCAGGGTCATCGCTCTCATAGACCGGCCAACCAATCGGAAAGGCGAGCCGCTGAATTTCCTTACTAGCCTTATTGATACCTCAATGACATCCAAACTAGCTTTTGATTTTTTAACTAATGAGAATTCAAGCCATTTTATGAATAATGAGGAGGTGCAAGTTATACGGGATTTCATTTTCCGGCAATCAGAGATGCTGAGAGGTCGTGGAGGGGGAGCTTCTGGTAACTCAAACTCCAATTCCATGTCTGGTGTGGGTATGGTGGCGGCTGCTGCTATTGCAGCAGTAACATCTTCATCTGCTGTAAAACCTGTTATGGGTCTTGAGTTACCGTGTCTTGATAAATGGCTGTCAGCAAGCACATTGATCCTAAATTCATTAACTTCTCTAAAAATCAATTCTACTGATGAAAGTGAAAACAGTAATAATATAGAGGTAGCACTATCTTGCTTGGAAAGAGGTACAAGTGTCAATACAAAATTTTCCATTTCTTGGTGTGAAAGTGCTCTTCCAGTTGCAAGGGAAGTGTACTTGCGGGATTTGCCTCCGTTTTACCGCACCTGCACACACAAAGAGCATCTGACTAAGGCACTGGAAGCATTCCGAGCAGCTGTTAAAGGACCTGCTGTAAGTGATTTCGTAATTAAGTTGGAGAAAGAATGCAACTCCATATGGGAAAATGGGAGGCAACAGTGTGATGTTTCTAGCCTGACAGGAAAACCATGCATGCTCCAAAGACACAACATGGATGATGCAGTAATTAGAAGACAACACTGTAGCGGCTATTTCTTTTTGCATGCATGTGCGTGCGGACGGTCTAGGGCACTGAGAGATGACCCATTTGATATTGAGACTGCTAATGTGAAATTCTGTGTGTTACCCAAGTGCGAGGGTCTCTTGCCGACAGTCAAAATACCCCCTGCAGATGGTGTTAGTCCAGTTATGGCCAGTGCATGGCGATTGATGCGGGTTGGTGGTGCAGGGTATTATAAACCTGACAAGGGTTTATTACAAACGGGCTTTTGCACTAGAGAGAAGTATCTCTTTCAATGGAAGATTAGGAACACCTCTGATAATGATACAAACGATCAATCTTCAACAGTAGAATGCTCTGAAACAATTACAGAAGGCAGGGAGATGCATCACTTGAACGTCAATGGTAAGAAACAAGTTGCAGCTGATTTGGGAATTAATTTTGGTAAAGGTCTTCCGAGTTCTACCACAAAGAAGCCCTTTGCTGAAGTTGTGGCTGGTACAGTGATGACTGACTCTGAGTTCCCTGCTCTCCAGAAGATGCACTCAAAACCCAGTATTAGCCACAAAGATACAAAACAAAACAAGTCTAGTGGCCCTCGAAATGAAACCAAAAATGAAAACAAAATCTTTTCTGGAGATATACAGATAGTTAACAATGTTGTTCCTGTAATTAACAAAGATGAGGGGACCAAAGAGAATAAATCCATGCGAGAGTGTATAGTGCGTGTTGGTTTTGAGCACGAGTGTCCTCAGGGCCACAGATTCTTGCTATCTGAGAAGCACTTAAAAGGCCTTGACTCGCCATTTCTTTCTGAGAAGAGTCAGGAAAAAAATGTGGGGAACAAGAAGGGCTTTCCGACAAAAGTGCTGCAGAGTAGCACAACAAAGGCTAACAAGATGAAGGAAGTGTCAGTAAAGCACAGTAGCCAACCTGTTCGTATGGCTGATGATAATGAAAAGTGTAGAGATGGGGGGAGAGCATTTTCTCTCTTGAACCGGAAATTACCTATATTTATGAACTGCCCACACTGTGGTCGATCTGAGAAGCATTACTCACAGCAGATCAAATTTGCCGGTACCACCTCACAGCTTCAGCGAATTTTTATTGTAAGTGCAGAAGATGGAAGAAGGAATAGATAAATGTATAATTTAATTTAGTGGTGAAGCTTGTTGTTGTAGCCCATGAGTTCTTGCTGCTATCTGTACAAACTGATATACGCGTGGACTTTTCGTGTACCACCTTTACGTCGCATTTTTTATAACCCAGCTGATTTCAACCAGTCTTTGCACTGAACTTTGTGACACATAGTTTGGCATAATCAAATTCATTTCTTACGTGTGGACATATTTGCAGGTGACACCACCATTTCCAGTACTACTCGCCACCTGTCCTGTTGTTCAATTTGAGGTATGTGCAGGTTGATGTTACTATAGAATATGGTGCAAGGACCTTTTGCTTTTCTGCCAGTATGTTTTTTGCAATTGATTTTGTCGTGCATTAGTTAATTTGATCAAAATTTGCAGAAGTAAAAGACAAACCTCCCAAATATTTTGTAGAACCACTCAAGAAGTTGCAAACAAGGAGTATTTTGCTCTGGGATTGACAAGAATCTAAAAATATTTCCATTAGTCCCATAAGTGCAATTTGGCGTGCTTGCTTATAATTAAGACCAAACTTAAAATGTGGGCCATAAGTTTGTGTAACCAATTGTTTTCTTTAGAAAACAATCTCATGTTGTTTTTTGATCCTTTTGTAAAGAACCTGTATTTTTGTCATTTTCAGGACTCATGCTTGCCGGAGTTGGTTTCAAACCGAGAGCAGCATTCAAGATTTGGGTTTGGCTCCCGGGTTATGTTACCACCTGATAGCTTTCTCACACTAAAGCTTCCATTTATTTATGGCGTCGAGACAGACAAGGGTAGTCTGCACCCGCTTAACCCGTTAGACCATCAACCAGAGCGCACTGCATGGCTGGTCGAAGGAACTGCCTTGCAACTCGTCTCAATTGGGAATTTTCCTGCTGTAGTGTGAAAAAGAAATAAGTTGGGCGTAAAGTGGGTGTCTAGAAGGAAACTAATGTTAATCAGACATGCTTTTAATGTGCCGAGGTGAGGTTTATCAATGCACAGTAAATTTTGGTCAAAATGATGCTTCCAAGAATCTAATTTCTCGTATGCCCTTTCAAACTGTGAAATTATGATCCATGCCTGTAAAAGGAGAAACATGTGCATGCCTTTGTAATACATGTGTATCATCCATGCTTTCATTTATTTTTTTTTCAAAGATTCTAAGATTACCCTTCTCACAGTTTCTCTGCAGTCGAGGAAGAAGGGACTAGATGATTTTATTTTTTTGGACTCTCAGTATAAGACCATTGGTGGTAGTTCCTGGTTTTGTTGGAGTATATTATGTCTGGGGTACCCTGGTTGTAGGTAGCACAAGTTTCAAGGTCTCATATCCGCACATCTAAAAAGAAGTGTTATCATCAACAATGATGCTTTTATTTTATTCTAATGTTTCAGATGGTTGGCATACATTTGGATATCGTGATATTTCAGTTTTAAAAAGGCACTGGATCAGCAAATCAATTGTGCATGATAAGGTAAAGGAGATCCATTTGTTGTGATTTTGCTTTTTAAATTTTAATGGATTTTTTAAAGACGATACCATAAAAAATGTAACATCTCCTTGATCAAAATACTGAAGTATTGCTGCGGGCTCTGTCTCAGACTGTTACTAATGTACTGCTTGCTACCAAATCAAATGTCAAAATTTCCCTTAGTTTATGTTTTTTTTATCTTACTTTGTTGTGGTTCAATGAATATGAGGCAGTAAACATCAAGTATCTTTGATTCCTTGGTATAAAACAGTTGATTTGGGGTCCCTGTATAGCTTCATCTCATGTAAAGTAAAATAGATGTCCAAAAACATATTTCCTTTGACAAAATTTAATGGAATGAACTACTTGAACCAGATTATTGATATAAGTTTTGCTGATTTTAATTTCAATTATGATGGTTCTTGTGCTTTCATTGTAGTTAAATGAGCTTACGGTTGGTTGCACGATCAGATTCTCATCACCAAGCTGGCACACAATTAAGATTCAGGCTTGGAGACGCGGGATCATGTCACATGTTAACAGGCCGGAATGCATTGCAAAATTCCATGCATTAGTATGAACTAGATTGATTGTGTTTAGTCTGTTAAGAAAAAAAAATCTCTTTTATTTTTTGAAAAAAAATCATTAAAAAAATTATTCAAAAAAACATTGTTATTTTGATTTTAAAAAAAATATATATTCTTGTGCTTCATATCATTCATTTTTTATTGTATTTCAAAACATTTAGGGGAGAGATCACTTGACGGTGGTTATTTTGACAATATTAATAATTGACTTTTGAAAAATTCGAAAAAAATTTAAAAATAGAAAAAAAAATTTATAAATATATTTTTGAATTTATAGATTGATTGTGTTTCAAATTTTATGAAATTTGAGTTTTATTTAATAGTTTATTAAAAATCATTAAAATTTATCAAAATGTATGCATTTGCAATGTAAAGTTAGAGAAAAGCTAAGCAAGACGTGACCTCAGCTAAGCCAATTGTAACGATAATACAATACAATAAATATATCAACGCAGCAAAACTGTGGGCTAATTCAACTTCACATCTGGCACTGCTTCTGATTCCTGCCAAACAAGCTTTAGTTAATTAATTTTATGGAAGCTCTGCACCCGGGTCACTCCCGTACGGGTTGGACTACATACAGACCACCCCTTTATAGCCAGTTAGTCACTACAATTGTCAATGTTTACAAAACCATGTTAGAACTTGGTGACAGGATAGAAATGATTGCATTTTAATGTTATGATTTTGAGTCGTATCATAATAAGTGTTAACTGTTATATTCATTAATAATGTTATTATTATATATCTTGTCATTGCCCTATAAATTATATTTAGAAAATCTTTCTCAAAGTGACAACGATATCATGTTGAATCCAAATTATGTATCTATCCACCTCACTGCACGGCGTACGAGGTAAGGACGCCATACGCCGAGACCAGTTGAAAACACAAAAATGTCAAAAAAAGAAAAGAAAAAAGAACGTCGCGACCACGTCAGTTACTTATCTAGTCCCACTTGTGTGGTGGGCTCACCGCGCCACGCTAAACACCTCCGTTTATCTCCACTTGGCAATAACTGGAGCCGGTGATGGAGACTGAGGCGGGAGCAATCCGGCGGCTCCAGCACCTCCAGTCGACTCTCTCCTCTCATCCCCCGTCTTCCCTCCCTTCCTCCTCCTTCAATCTCTCCGCCGCCGCCGCAACTACCAAGAAGGCCGTCGCTGTGCTGAAAGGAAACTCTCAGGTCCAAGGTGTCGTCGCTCTTCTACAGATATCCGATGGTACCTCTCTCTCTCTCTCTCTCTCTCTCTCTGTGCATCGTGTCCTTTGATGCTTACGATTGGATAATTGGGCCTGGCAGTTAGGATTGTTCGTTGCAACTTAAAGGGTTTAGCAAACAATTCGTCAAATATCTCGTGGGACGTGGTGAATGAATGAATATGCTCAAAAGATCAATTGAATGGCGAGTGAATATCTTTTCTTTCTATACTCAGTTATTGTGTACTTTTCTCCTCTTAGGTCCTACAACAGTGAAGGTTCGCATCACCGGGCTAACCCCTGGGCCCCATGGCTTCCACCTTGTGAGTGCTTCATTCAAGTTGTCAACTTCTTCCATTTTGTGTTGTCTTTAGTGCACTTAATCATTCTTCAACAATATTTCAGCACAAGTATGGTGACACCACTAATGGCTGCATATCAACAGGTACTTTTGCCTCGAGTTGCACTTCTCACTAGTCTATTTTGATCCAAAAACTATTAGTCGGTCATCAATCGTTCATGAAATCATAATGCAACCGAATGTTTTGTTAATTAGTCCTCAATTTTGACCCAATTCTGCCCCATAGTCTCCTCAATTGTGTGATTATGCACCAAATGTCTTAGGAAAAAATAGGCAACTTATAGTCTTGCCAGTACTTGTGTCATTTCATTTATGTTAGGACTTTGCCAGTAATAGACTGGAAATTCAACTTTCCATTCTTGTTCTACCAAAACCCGAGAGCTTCAACACTGACTGGCTTGTACCTCCACCATTTCAAAGGCTTTAACTGGTATTAAAAAGCTGCATAGTAGCTCAATGATACCAACTAATACTTCACATATTTCGGCTCAGTATATTTGTGTTGAAGTTCTAAAACGGGATTCACGTGAGTATAAATTGATATGATAATTATACAGGGCCTCATTTCAACCCAAATAAAATGAAACATGGTGCCCCAGAGGATGAAATTCGTCATGCTGGTGATCTGGGAAATATCATCGCTAATGCTGAAGGTATGAATAATTTAAAGAAGACAGCTTTTTAATGATCTGGAGTATGGTTTCTTTATCTTTGTCTTCCTTTCTGTAGGAGTTGCTGAAGCAATCATTGTTGACAATCAGGTATCCTTCTACTAATTGGTCCATGTGGTAGTTACATATACTATGTTTTAACAAAATAGGTGAGCATTTCTCTTTATTATATTGATTGTCAATAAGTAATGGTTGTAAAATTTGATTAAGATTCCGTTAAGCGGCCCAAATTCAGTGATTGGAAGGGCATTTGTGGTTCATGAGCTAAAGGATGATTTGGGTAAAGGTAATACTTCAAAATAAGCAAAGAAACTATTGAAGTTTTCTCTATTAATTTTGTTATTAGGCCTAATCTTTAGGGGACCATATTCTTGACAGGAGGGCATGAATTGAGCCTTACCACTGGAAATGCAGGAGGGAGATTGGCTTGTGGTAAGTTTATTCAATTTGTTTTGAATATATATTTGAAGAAGGATTGTTACTTTCTATAGTTTATCCGGAGAGCAGTATGTGCGATTATTTTCTATTAAAGATCAAGTGAATTATATACCAACTGATGTGGTCTCTGGTTTGTACTAAGACTGTGTGGTACATGGTCATGTGTTTTACTTCTCCACAAAAACTAGGATTGAGACATGAGAACCCAATTGAACACAAAATCAAATAAAGGGGAAAAATGGTATGTAGCTGGTACATTTAAATCCCAGGTAGTGTACATAATTACCAGATATATTGTATGTTGCTGATATCGAAGACTAAATTTGTTCTGTTTACTGTGTGGTACTGGTACTAACCAGTACTATTTTAGCAGCATGTTATCTGATACTCCGAACTACTTTTCTTTGTTCGTTTTCTTTTTTCAAATTGCAACCATCCTATTATAGTTACAAATACCCCTAGAATTTTTTATTTGCTTTCCTGTCTACATATTTTACAGTTATTCGAAGATAAAAACCTTACTTTTAGAAGGAGGGTTGAGTTATCTGAAACATTTGTCCACAAGCTTTTTTTTTAAACAGAAGATCTTTTCTTGTTTTGCATTAATTTTGAAACATATATCCATCATTTTTAATTTTATTTTGTTTTGATTTGTTTGACATTTTAATGTTTTTGCTGCTAAAAGAATCATAATTTATTTATTAACTCCTACTTGAATTAATTTTTGCATTACTCTTAAGAAAAAAGAATGATTCATTAGTTGGAGTAGAAGATTTGTTAAAGTTCCAATTTACATTTCACCAAAAAGCTTGTGCACAACACAAACTTTAACAGTTTTACATTGGTAAATGCTAATTTCCAGCAGAGTGTTCAGTAAGATTTTACGTTGGCTCTGTACATGTATTTTGTTAATGGTGCAGGAGTAGTTGGCTTGACTCCACAAGAGTGATCATTGAACTAATGCTGGTCTTTTGTTCTGTAATTTTGATCAAAATGAATCTTTGTATTATATCACATTTTGAACAAACAGCTCCTTTTTTAGACCTTAGAAGTAAAACTTTGAAGATACCAGTAAAACATCAGAAACAAAAAAAAAAGGTAGCTATTTGAATAAGAATATTTTATGGTGGGACAAATAAGCTTTAACTTTGTTCTTCGCATTTTTGTTATGAAAAACACAATGTAAAGCTCTGTATCTCAGTCAGGGAACTCTATTTGTGCTTTACAAACTTTTTGTTTACCATTTGTTGCAATTCTTCAATTGTGTGGTAATTCAGACAAAGTACCTAACTAAATTAACACTGTAACTAGGGGTTAAAAACTTAAAATGGTACAGGTTTGGAGCTTATAATGGTGAACTCGTATCTATTTTTGGATTTCATTAAGTGAATATAAATATGCATATGAATCCTAAATGAATGTCTTAAATTCAAAATTATATTCACACAAGTGGCAATATGGGTATCATAGTTTTTGAGTACCAATTTAGATAACTTCCGATTCTTATATATATACCACCAATGAACATACAAGTATAACAAATATAAGCAATAACATAAATTTTCGAAATTACAATATCGGTGACAATACTTTTGTATACCAATGTTTCCAACCTGCAATGCCACATCTCCATAGACAATACTAAATGCAGCATCAAATAAGATCATTACTCTTCAACTTGTACCAAAAAGAAGCTAGCTAGTGTGATACTAGATGCACACGTGGCTCTAACAGTGATTTTACATTGCCCATACAAAAATGTAATTATGTTTCTTCTTTTATTTTTTTAGGAAAATGTCTGGGAGATATCAAAATCCATAGATTTTATTATTTATATTATATGAGTTATTATTTATATTAATTATTTTATTTATGCAATTTATTTTTAATAATATTTTAATTATTTAATTCAAATACCATTAATATGAATAATAACTTACTTAAGTTAAATAACAAAAATACTGTACAAATAAATTGTATAATAAAGTCGTTAATATGAATAACAATTCATTTTAAATCTAAATAACAACTCATTTAATATGAATAATAAAGTTGGTATCGATTTTAATATCTGTATATCAGCTCCTTTTTTTAAGGTTAAAAAGCTATTTCTGTTTCTTTCATTCCTCAAAAGCACATAAAACAACAACTTCAAGTAATTTTGTAAGTTTATTATCTTGAAGGGATCTGTTCCTTCAAAGATCCTCAATTACATCACCAAAATATACATATATATATCTGTGTGTGTGTGTGTGTGTGTTAGCATTTCTGTGTCAAATACATTGTGCGCCAACACTACCGAAGATTGAACAGAGAAGAGATCCATTGTTTCATTATCAGAAAAAAAGAAAAGTTCGTGTCACCTGACACATCTTTTTCTTACTAAGTTATCCGTAGTTAGAATTTTTCTTCGAGTTAACCATAAAAAATATTTTTTAATTTTTAAGGGATACGAGCTTTCCAAAAGCAATAGCATAAGCTAGCATTGCTTTTTAACTCCACCAAATTGCAAACAACTGTAATATGAATGTGCACTAAAAAGATCTTTTTAGAGTCCCATCTCCCAACAATTTGATTAGGAATGAAGGCGTTTAATTTAGATATTTAGAGATCTTACCAGTGCTATTGAAGAGAGCTCTCCAATCATAAGCTAATATACCAAGTTCCCCAATTGTCTCCTAAATTAAAGTCTTAAAGTACCTTACTGAAAGGCTTGTGCTACTATCAGGTTCTAATTAGGTTCAGATTTAATACAAATTAGAACAGATTAGCATAATTATTATTGGTATATATCAAAAGAACATTCACCAATCCACCTATTTAAACAAAATTTAGTATACTGCTGTTTCTAACTACTTTGTTTAAACCAATCTCTATACTATCTTTTTCCCTAACAAATACTGTTCCGAAAGGAAGAGCAGAGCATCCAGCTGAAGTCCATCATCCTTCATATTTAGATCTAGTATTACCTTTCCAAATTTCTTTGATTGAATAGGACTATAAATTATCCGGATTTGTATATGCATCACTTTTACTGTGTTTAATTATTATTTGTATTAGTCACATATGCACATATACCAGTGTTTCATTTATAAATAATTATGTGGATATTTTTTAGCAGATTTCATGGGTAATTCGTTTATTTCTTAGTCCTAGTAAAGTCATAATTTTAGCTTTGTAAGTTAAGTGTAAGGGTTTCAATTTTGGTGAGACTTGGCAGATTTTTCTGAAGTTTTCCAGTTTCAGCATCACTGAAACAAAACCAGGGAATTGAAGGTTTTCAGTTAATTTATAATTAATTAATGTATTTTTTTCTTCTCCTATATATTATAAATAAAGAAGCTAGGTAGAAATAGAATTAATATATTTCCGCTCTCTTCTTCTCTTTGCCTTATTGTGTTATCTTTTCCTTTCTTTTAAATTCTTAACTGAAGTCAAATGGTACTGAACTGCACTTAATTTAATGCCTTGGTTAAAATTGAGATGTGTCGGATGTTGTTATTACTTATTAGCAAAACTCAAATATCAAACTGCAAATACGATTTGATTGCTTGGAAAGAAAAAAAAAGACTTACTACCACTTAGAAATCAATACAACAAACGTGTTGAGCAGCTTGTTCCAATAAAATATAAACGAAATCTTGAGATATTCCTAACTTACCGTTTTATACTTTTAGCACAATTTTATCTTGTGATTGGGCGACTCACGAGTATCTAAGGATATCTTTGATGCTACTCAGTTTCTGATAATTTATAACTTAATTGCAAGCTGAAGACGGACAAACCAAAGTACATTTCAATTAATGTGTATCAAATAAATATGATTATATATGTGCAATACAAAATTATATTTCTTTTTCTCTTGATTCTTGCTAACACATCTATACAGGTCGGTGGAACACTGGACTTTGACTAAGTTATAATAATTTTATAAAATTTAATTCTATCATCATTTTATGAAACATTGATAGTTGTCCTCCATTCCCTAATCAATCAATTACCAGACCTAAAACAATTCCTGCCATGTGGCAGCTGGTTTGGCCCCTCAAATCCTTCTAGGCACCAACTCTCCATCTTAGACTACCCATGAAGCCATCTTTTTTTCTTTATATTTTAATTTTCAAGTCAAATAGAATAAATGACACCTTGGGGCATTAATTAATTAATTATATTTGTGTGACAGTACATGGTTGCTTCTCCTTCAAACTCCACAGGTTCTCTGTTTCTTTCCACTTCTCTGGGTGGAATGGCACGTTGTAACATTATTCATTCCCCTGTAATTTGTTTTGGTATCTTCTTAATTAATTATATATCAAACAGATCTCCAAAAGAAAACTGATACCAAATTTAGTAATTTACCATTCTCTCAACCAATTAAATTCACAATCTCTTAAGAAATTTACCTAAAAGAAACATAGTTTTAATTAGTGAGAAATGATATCCTTTCACAGCATAGTTGATTCGTAGTTGTTTATTGGTGAAAACTGTTGAAAAGTCAAAAGTATTGGTTTTGGTCACAATTATGGTGTTTTTTTTCCTAAAAAAAATAAATAAGATAGGGGTCAAGCCCCTAAATTATATTTTTATGAATTGAGATAACATGACAATGATGGTTGTTTATTTATAATGAAAATGTGAATAAAAAGGTACTTCAGAGAAGAAAAATGTGAATGAAAGGAAGTCTTAGTGACGCATGTACTCTTCTCTAGAGGACTCCGCTCTTATATTCAACCCTGGTTTTTATCTTTTAATTTTTCTTAATGTAGAGCTGTTGCTAATTGTCAGAAGAAAAGAAAAGGAGCAGCAAAATGTTTCAAATAAAAAAAATATCCAGACTCCTGTATGATGCTTTGGTGCTAATGCTATGCACCAACTAACACAGTAGCATGATTTAATTATATACATTTTATCAAATTAAATAAACTAATTCCTTTGATTATATGGCGTTATGAATGCAGCTTCTGTGAATATCTATTATATGTACAAAAAAGTTGTTTGTGTACATATATCACCAACGATTCTAATTGATGCAAGTGGCCAATTAAATACAACCAAATATGAAAGTGATCTTACATCTGAATTTCCCTTTTAAGTCCTTTTCACCTAAATTCTGTACTTTTTTGGGTAGTTAACAAATTAACCTAATGGATTTTGACTTAACATTGGTAGAGTACTAATCGATGTTTAAAAGGGAAAAGCATGAATTGTATGCTTAATAAGTAATAATATTTTGTGAAAATTACACTCAGGAATTAATACATGGTTGTTTTCAATTTAACCTATTTCTTGAACCAGTCAAACTGGAGCATATATATACATATAACTAGCTAATTAATTTGCGTTCGTGCGCATGTTAGGTTATGATTCAAAATCAACTGATGTGATTAGGTAATATAAATTATGAAAACACCTCTCCAATCACGTAACATACTAAAGACGGATATCTCTATGACAAACGTATAGGAAAAATATTCCTACTATCACCTGAGTATATATATTAACGTTGATGTTATGTAAGCTCATATCCTGATATATATAGTTATTTTTTATTCTAGTACAACTTGGTATCAAGCGTTAATGTGTCCACTAGCTAATAAATTAACTTCTATTTATTAATTCTTTTCATAACAAAAACTTTTTTAAGGCAGTTTATGTTATTCATTTTTCACTGAACAAATTAATTTTGCACTACATTCTTCATTATATACAGTTTTATGAACCATCTAATTAACGAATAAAGAATTAATTAGTGTATTTACTGGAGTAATTAATTTCTAACTACAAAAAGAAAAAAAAATTGGATGACGCATAGGGCAAGTTACATGAGCTTTCGGTTTGAGCACTATAAATTTACAGTTTATTATCATTAATGATATAATAATGTGTGTAAATGTAATTAGCGTGCGATTTATGTTTAGAAAAGCGAACAGCTCACTTAATTCCATGGAATGAGTGACTACCACTTCACGATGTAGAGCCGGTAGACAGAGAGGCAATGCGCGCTTGGTTTTCTACAATTTATTGGTATAGAATTCTAAGCAATCTTTTTATTCATTGCCATACCTGCTAGCTCTATGCCAACCGATATTTGTGTGATTACTGACTACATGTACATCAATTCATATATATGTCTCGATGAAAAAGAAATTGTTTTTTTTTATTTGTAAAAATCATCTAAAAATCACAAAATTCTAGCTAGAATGATTAATTTTGGAGGTGGAAACCAAATAGTGTTAATTATGCTTATGCATACATCCCTGCCACTAAATTAATTGTACAGCTACCAATACCATGCATGCAAGGCGTAACGCTAGGATAAAGAAAAAGAAGAGAGAGAAGGAAAGGCACCCCACCAATTAATCCAATTTAATAGAATAGAATGAATAAACAAAAACCATAGTTAAAACCACAGAATCCATCCAAACCCATTAATAACACAGTTTCTTCTCTTCATTTAGTTGTGGTATTAATTACTTGCGTATGAATTATTAGCGCTAGCAAATCGCTGTTTCTCCTCTAACCCATGTGAAATTTAGAAAATGTCAAACCCTTTGTTTTTTATAGCCCCGTGTTAATATTCATCTCACGTAATTAAAGCTCAAACATGAACCAAATCTACTTGATTTTCTTTGGCTCTGTTCTATGTAGTGTTATGTATAGTTGTTTTTTTTTTTTTGCAGATCCATGTTTAATATTGCCACTAGACAGACTGTTTTTTTCTATAAGAATTAATTGTTGGGAAATTGGGATGATATATGTCATTAAAGAGGAACGACAAATTCCAATTTAGCAAAATTTCCTAGAAAAATAGGATATATGTCATTACTTTAGGGAAATCTAAAATAATTATAATTAAAGTTTATCTTGTACGTTAAATTAAGTAAAACCTTAAAATTTATTTTCCATTTACTAAAATATCTATCTTTATTTTTTTCATGCCAATCTCTTACGCTATTACGTGCTCACTCTACTCAATGTACAATTAGCAAATTTCTAAATAAAGAATGAATACTAACATTCATTTTTTTTTTTTGGAAAACGAAGTTAAATTTGTATCTTGACCTAGATATATATTATATAGCATGCTGCCACTTCTGATCAGCACATAATGCTTCATTGCACTGCAGCACAGAAGATCTGAAGCCCAAATATAGACGTGCACTTAACTGACACCTACAGCTCTGATCAAGTCATTAATTCCACCTTTTTAGTTTTTACACAAAACATATAAACAATTAAGTATACATATATGATATATACTTCCTTCCATAACTGTTAAACTAGGGTTAGGTTGAGTGACTCCACTTACTCCAACTCAACTTGCCAAGCAAACTCTTTCCCAGTTACTCCAAGTACAAGCAATCCAGTTGTGTGCCATTCCTGAAACTTGAGGCAAGAAAAGTATCTATCATACGTATACTTTTCTGCCTTCAGTACTGTACACACCTACTTGTGCAAAATATTGAACATAAATTCCTTATTACAATATTTAAGGTTTTTTTAATTTTTAATCAAGCAATTGATTGGTACGTACTTTGTGTCTGTGTATTAATTGTTAATGTATGGCTGGGATTGAGACAACATTATCTGATGGTTAACAGATTCCTAACACAGATGGAAGAGATTTAATTTGATGGCATTTATTGGTATCTAACTGCGACACTGACGTTTTAGGCAAAAGGAGAGGAGAGAGAAAATTGAACCTCCTGTACTGAGAAGAAGATAAACATGTAGATAGCACTTTAGGTACGAGAAAAGATGCAGCTAGATACATCTAAAACGTGAGAGAGAGAGAGAGAGAGAGAGAGAGAGAGAGAGAGAGAGAGGGGTAGAAAGAGAGAGAGAGCATCCAGCAAGTGTGTGGGCAGTTACTCTAGTAGGGATTCGTTTTATTCCATTTTGTTTTTTTCTTTCTTTTTGAATAGCCATTCCAATGGCATTAAATGTGAGAGGGAAGTTCTCGCAAACAAAACAAACTCATGATGAGGAAAAGAACCTGATCCTTTGGCCCCTCCTTTTTTACTTGGTGGTGGAGAAACCAAAAAGGGCTAGCTCT
Organism: x Bolboschoenoplectus mariqueter; assembly: GCA_037678475.1. Classification (NCBI taxonomy): domain Eukaryota; kingdom Viridiplantae; phylum Streptophyta; class Magnoliopsida; order Poales; family Cyperaceae; genus x Bolboschoenoplectus; species x Bolboschoenoplectus mariqueter. The sequence goes on along the minus strand of CM075245.1, from coordinate 4,185,202 downwards.
TCTCATTTGCATTATTCTCACTTTCTCTCTCAAATATTATATATTATGAGACTATACATGGCGAGTCACTGACCTGTAGGCCCATGCATTCCTATATATAATTTTGTTTTCCATATATATCTCAGAAAAACATGTGAGTCTGAACTGTAGTATATATGGAGACTCATTAAATAAAACAATCCAGAGAAAGTGCAACAGAGAAATTGCTGTTTGTCTCATGCACTCCATGACTTAACTATTTTTGTACCAGTATTCAACGCAACAAGAAGCATACACCAAGGAAAATAGCAAAGTAAATCAGAACAAAAATAGTGGCCTATAGGAAAAGGAAAAAAAAAACAATACCTAAACCATACATGAGTTTGATCACTTCTATTTACAACACACATCAATTCCTGCTCGGATATTCTTCAATCAAAGAATCAATTAATCAACTTCAATTGATGCTATTTGTAATTTAATTACATCAAGCAAACCAAATTCTTTCCTAAAAGTTATAAAAGTAAATAGAAAAGAAAGAATAATGTCAGCATCAATTTCACATCAATTTCTTGATCAGTATAGGCAGTTGGTTAGTGCCGAGCTCCCCAGCAAAAGCTGCGTCGGAGGGTTTCCCTCAAACGGGAAAACTGCCGGTGGTTGTTGTATTGCGTCTACTTGATCAGACGGAGGGAAATTGAGATCCAATTCCAGACCGCTTCTATCCTTTTTATTCCTCGATGCATCCCCACCCCCATTCAGCGGCTTGTGTCTCCTCATGTGACCGCCGAGTGCTTGTCCCGTGTTGAACTCAGCGTGACATATCTGACACTGGTGGACCCGCACTTTACTGCCGATAGTATGAACCGCGGGAGGTTTCACCACTGGTGAATTGACATGAATTTCATCCTTGTAGTTACTAATATCATCCAGCTTTAGAATTGTACCGCTTGTTGTGCCAGTGTTGGTGGGTGATTGCACCTTCTGGTCATCTATGCCTAGCTTCGGTTTCTTGTGGCTGGCGCGGTGGCCTCCAAGAGCTTGAAAAGAGTTGAAGCGTTTATTGCAAGTCTTGCATGGGTAGTCGTTGCCGTTGCCGTTTGTCTGGGCTGTGGACTCGACCAACTGGCCGCTTGGAATAATTACCTTATCGGTGCTTTCAGTTTTTTCGACTTGTTCCATCTTTATGGATGGAGGTGGGGAGGTGGTGGTGTTGGATCGCTTGGCGGTCGCTTTGTCCTTCAAATTACCGCCTTGGGAGAGGAGGATGAGACTGTTTGCAAGGTCAATCTCTTCCTCCTCTGTGGTGATACCAGAGAATTCGACCGACGAAGAGGTTGAGGAGGTCATGACCGGGGCTGGCGGGAGCGGCTGAGAAATCGTGTTGACATTGCAGTGCCGCTGCGTACGCTTGCGCTTCATCCACCTTTTAACATCACTATTCTTCTCAATTGGGGAACTCATGACTAAGAGAAAGAGAGAGAGAGAAGTGTGAGGTAAGAAGGGAGAGAGAGCAAGAGAGAGAGAGAGGGAAGTGGGGGAGGTGTAAAATTAAACTGATAGTGAAGGAAAAGGAAGAAAGGATGGGTGCGTTTATATCAGGAGACTCAAGCGACACAGAGAGAGATAGAGAGAGAGAGAGAGAGAGAGAGAGAGAGAGAGAGAGGCAGCAACTTAATTTTAGGTGTTTTATTTATTTATTTATTAGTTTGTTTGGTCTCTCTCTAATTAATTCTCTTTTTTTCTACTCTATTTTTATTTGATTAAGCGTGGAATGGAGGCGCGGGGATCGGTTAATTTGCCTTAGTTATGCACTGTAAAGAGACTTAAAAATAGGCAAAAAAGAAACTGCGGAGGAGATAGAGTTGGGTGTGTGTGATGTGTGATGTGTGATGTGTGTTATTGTGTGTGGTGTCTCATGCCTCATGCCTCATGTCTGTGTGTGAGTAGAGAGAGAGAGAGAGACAGAGAGAGAGAGAGAGAGGGGCATATGGCATTGTTTGGATGTGTTGGCTTTTTTCTATTGTTAGAGTGGTCTAACTTGGGTTGGTTGAGGAGGCCATAGTCAGTTTGGTTTCATTCTACTATTTAGTGGTGGTGCTACAATTTATTAACAGTATGCATAATTTTACACACTCATTAACAGCCCAGTTATCCCGCTTAATTAGTACGTTTTCTAGAATAGGTTCATTATTTCAGGAAAATTAACAGCAAATAAGAAAAAAGAAGAATGTGCTTAATTAGTAGATTATTCATTATTTACAGGTGCAGCTAGGTTCACTGGTTTTTAGTTCTACTGCTGCTTAATTGAAGCTAGAGAACAAGTCAAGTTTGTTTGTTGTTGGTTTCTGATGAACCTGCATATATTTATTTATAATTAATTTCCAGAATTTTAAAATTTTTTAAAAATATATCAAATTCAACTGTCTGAATAGGACATAATTGAATTCTGAGCTGATTAATTAAAGTAATCTATATAGTTATGCACAGATTATTATTAAATTATTTTCAAGCCAAGAATAATTGGGACATTAATTTGTGTGCCTCTGGGCTAATTTTATTTGACTATGTCAATGTAATTAATTAATAAATTAGAAAGTCTCTTATCATGCATATATATACTTCTTTTCCTAAAAAAAATGTATATATATTTCTAACAATAATCTACCAGATCGGATCGGATATAAATATACCTTCACTTAATTTCTAATATAAATAACAAAGTAATTTTGACCAAAATAAGTAGCTTAACTTAATATAGTTTGATGAACGGAAATAGTGTGAATGCATGGATGAAATGTTAAATTAAGTTGCCACACTCTACAAGTTACTTGAGAATTAATTAATAGATTAAGATTGATACATGCTTTAGGGATCAGTTTTTGCATCTGGTTGGTTCAATTGATGCGCTAATAAATCAAGGAGTGGAGTGTGACAGAAAGCTTCCTGAGCGCTCAAAACCATGACTTGGGAATATGTAACGGTTCAAAGCCAAATTTAATTTCAGCTAAAAATTTCATTCTGTACGGAAACATAGGCTCCACAAAAATTACAACAAAATCTATAAATAAACCGTAATTAGTGTTTTTTTTTGTCCCCCACTTATGTTATGTCATCTACAATTTGAACCGTTGGATTTCTTTTGATTCCCTTGATGTCAGCTAATTTGATAATTAGATTAATGTTGATTTCATTTTTTTTAAAATCTCTTTATTTAAGCTGCTGATTTCCTTTTTTTTGCAATTTATGATCTTGATTTTTTTTTTTTTTTTTTTTTTTGCAGAGGACTCCCTCATTTGTTTATCTTGGAAGTTTTTTATAGCTTTGTTGAAACAAATATATATAAGTGTGACAGAAGAGCATGGAGAACTTTCATGACTGCAAGGATTATCTTGCTTTCACAGTGAAAGCAAGATGACACAATCCTACTAATTAAAATAACTCCAACGATAGTAAATAAAGTACTGAACCTAAGTTTTGCTGTTTGAACACACCATATATGAATATATTATATTGCAAATTAATAGTCTACTATGTTTGCCACACTTGGAACCCTTAATTTGGCAACTATTGGTGGAACTTAAGAGTGAAGTGCAAGTATACAAACATGCATACATAACCGATACCACTTCACCTTTCTTTATTTAACTTTACAACAATGTTTTGCCTTTTTTTTATACCAAAGAAGTTATTTTAAGAATTCACACTAAATTCATAGTTCCACTTTTCAGTCAGTCTGGATAGCGACCTTTTTTGTGTGCACAGAATTAATGAAACCAACAATTTAAAAGTGAAATCATTTGAAATCTTCATATTTATAGAACTTCGTATGCCTTTGATTTTATTTGTTTCAGTTTAGCCCAACATAATTGGTTTCATTACATCAAAGAAAAAAGTTACTCGCATTAACTTCATATAGGATATATAATCCTAGCATAGTTCTGTCTTATATGATACATATTTTTAAAAATTGAAAAGTATTATCCAAATTAAAGATTAAAATTGCAAATGTACTTTTAAATTACTTAGATAAGACATGTATCAAATTTGAATCGATTTAAAAGATCTTTAATGGACTTTATGACGAATGATCAATCAAATTTGATACACATTCTATATAATAATTTAGAATGCATGCAATTTTAAACATAAATTAGGACATCAATTATAAGATTTTTTAAGTATGCCCTAAACTCAAGCAACCTCAAAACATCATGCATTATCCAATTTGAAATAGTGAATTCCATGTAATGTTTGCCTCTTGTACAAATCTTGTAACAGTGTTGGCTACACTAACCGCGCAACAAAAGATCAAACTTATCATCAAGAGAAGCCAGTAAACCATTACTGGCCTACTTCCAAAACCAACAGACACTAAAATTACAGAGATCTTGAAGTGTTTGGTGGTTGTCTCAAAATTAAGCAACAAAACTTTAGTTATCATCCAATGGATTTTGGTTTTCCTCTCTTAAGAGTGTGCTCTTCTAGTAAAGGCACATGCTTATGCAAAAGCTAACGTCAAAATTTATCTGGAAATTAATAGTCAGTAGATATATAATATATTTGTAATGAATGTTTTCAGCTTGTCTTATAGATTATGGAGACAGCACCGATATCTCCGTTATTTACAGAATTCAGAAATAGTTTTAGAAAACTATTCTTGTATAAAGTAAGCTTCTTTATTGTATTTAAGTTATGTTTCTTCCAAAAAAAAATACACTTGTTTATATGTTGTTCTCACTTTGTCGTTGTTTTATATACGTACAGATAGCAAATTTATATTATTATTATTATATAAAGAACCATCTCTTTCTTATATGTACGCTAGTTTAACAATGCTAGCTAGCACAGCAAATAGCTTGAGATTAAATAAAAAATATATGTGTATATATATATATATCCACGCATTTGACCTATGGCAACAAGGGCTTGAAGGCCCGCGAACGAGCCGAGCCTTTCTTTCAAAGACCCAAAAAAAGAAAAGAACATTTTATGACAGGAGAAAAGTGAAGATTTGTGTGAGAAGAGAGACAGGTCAACGTGGATTGAGTAATTGGGGGCAGATTCTTGGCGTAACGAAACGACCTTTTGCATTTGCATCAGTTTGTGTCAGGCACGCAGCCATTTCTCTCTTTCAACGCTACAATGAGGGAATTCTACCGCGCAAATTCCAGAGGAACATTCGGGTTTTTGGCTAAAATGATGATGTTTAATTCTGTGTCGGACATCGAGATGAACATCGTGTGCTATCCTTGATAAAAAGAAACACCCTCCAAATTAGATATATTTAAGTTCGTTTTATCCACGCAATCGTGTGCTATCCTTGATAAAAAGAAACACCCTCCAAATTAGATATATTTAAGTTCGTTTTATCCACGCAGGACGACCTGCATGCGACATGAAAACATGCATCCTTGTCGTGTTTTTTTTTTCTTTTCTGCTTTTTTAATGCAATTGTTTTAATTTATGTGTGAATATTTTATCTGTTAAAATGGGTTATATTTTGTATCATATAAAATTGATATTTTTTTTTTATTTGGTGTTAATTTCATAAAGGGAACAAACTAGTATGTGTATATTTAATGAGAAGAGTTTCAATATCACAAATTTTTGATATCATAAAATATTATAACTTTTCTTTATAATTTATATTTGTAAAATTTAAAAATAAATATCGAGTCAAAGCTGTTGATCACGTTCATTATTGTGAAATATGTGTCCATGTGAAATTTTATAATTATTAAATTCATTTTAAACTAGATGAAGTTATTTAAAATTTGATATCGGAATCCTCCTTATGAATCGGTGATGTTCAACATCTTTATTGATTTCTAGGTACAAAATACAATCCAAAAGTAAACCTTTATTTAGCTCTTAATCTCTACCGATCTAGTAATAGAAATGTTTGGTTTCTTGTTGAATTTTGGATAAGAGAGTTTCAGTCTCCTATTACAAAACATGTCCTTTGTTGACAACTTAATTTCAGGCCCAGTTTATCTTCTATGCTCCTTGTACTGGGCCTTATTCAAGTCTCTTCAGCCTTTGGAAAATTCTACCTGACACTAAGTGATATTTTTACATTCCAAGGTTGCTGTTAAATTCATCACTAAAATGGCTGTGAATATATATAAAGAAAAAAAGAGTTCTGTAACCAAATCCAACTGAGAAAGAACTATGATCTACACAGGAAACAGTAACCAAAATTTTGTCATGCCTAGTTGCATGGCTCTCTATCATTACCATTTAATTTGCTTCTTCCCAATGAGAAAAACCTCTGTGTTTACCTCCTTTCTCATGTACCCGTCGAATTCGACCGTCACTCCATTGTTCAATCTCTTTGTTTCAATATACCACTCTGTTTTCTCACCCCACAACTCCTTGTAATCATCCAAAAAATGGATTGTGTATCTATCCTTCAACAGATCGAAAACCGAAGTGTCAGCTTCATCCGTGGCTATATAAATATTTCTTCCATCATCAAATTTTTGTCCGAGAATTTTAAGCAAATCATCCGTATAAGGCCTTGAAATTTGCACTGCATCAAAGTCCCAGTCAAGTTTTGAGGCAATAGTTAATGCTATATCCTTTAATCGCGGAGACCTTTTCAGGAGATGCCATGGCCGCCGAACAATAGTCTTGCTTTCTCTTTGACAAACCCGGTACCAGTAATTATCAGGCTCGACGGTGCCAAATTTTCGCAGAATTAAAGTGTCCTTCACGCGATTGAGCTTCGAAGGGGTAATATGAAAATCTTCTACCAAGCGTACAGTTAGTTTATTTTTCTTTTGCCATAGTTCCCAATTGGTCCAGAATTGGCGCTGATCAATCACCGAGGCAGAGGATCTCAGGTGGTTGAAATCAAAGTAAAACCGGAAATCCTTCCCTTCTTCATTTTGCTGCCAAGAGGAATACATTGACGGGAGACAAATGCTAAGATCCATCACTAGGGTTCTATTCAGGAATCTGGCCTCACCGAGAGAACAAAAGAAGCTCCACAAGTAGTGGCTCATGCTCTTGCACCGATCACCACCACCTAAATATACCAAATACTTACCAGATGTAAACTTGCTTTCAGATTGATATTCACTGAGAAATGAATCTAGCTTGTTATTTTCATTGTTTAATTTCCCATTGCTCTTCTTCTTCCGAGCATTCACACCTGTGTGGTAATCGCCAATCTTAGAAACCGAATACCCACAACTTGCTGACCGGGATACCTCAAACCGCCGATAATCCTTGAAAATCCCTGGCCTTCTTGTCACTTTCGGCCGGTATCGCCATGCCATGTCGCAACTCTTCCCAGTGTCATCTCCCACCACAGGCTTGCCGAAGCGGTGGAAATGCACATCAGGGAAGGCCTCAATGGTAGCTTTCATCAGGATATGGAATACCTCAGGATCAACACAATTGATTGGTGAATTTAAATCACAGTCCTGATCTGAAGGCAGGGATATATCAGGTGACGGATCGAATATTGTGTTGGAATCGTCTTGTAAAGATGTTTCGCTCGTGACATAGTCAGCGGCAGACTGATCAGCGGATTCGGATGCCAGAAAGGAAGTGATATGGCCCAAGGAAGAGCTGAGAAAGGGGGTTTTCGGTTGGTATCTTGTGGTGATGAGAGTGAACAACGCAGCAAAAGCAAAGAAGGAGAAGCAGAGCTTGCAGATGAGTTTCAAGGCGCTTTGGCGGAAAGACGGCGAACGGTTTGGATACATGGTAGGTTATGGATTGCTTTGCTTTATGTTTCTTTTATTCTCTCTATTTTTCCTTTCCTTTATTGTGGGTGGTAGGTGAGGTGGGGTGCTGCGTGTGTGTTTGTTTAGAGGATGGGGTGCGGGGCGTGGGAGATTTCAGAAAGAAACACAAAACTAATGAATACAGGATCAATATAAGGAGATCTTTTTTTTTTTTTTTGCCTGAGAAGAGAAGCCCGTATGCAACAAGGGAGACGTATATGCAACGAGGTAATTTCTCAGTACAAAGTAAAAATAAATGAAGGACGGGGGGGAAGCAAAATGGGGATCTACACGATGAAGAAATGGTGGATTCCACAAGAAAAATAGCTACAAGCAAAACTCTCCAACCTTCAAAAAAAGAAAAACTATCATATCGGCTGCTAACAATAGTACATTAATTCGTAAGGTTCTATATATAGGCAGTGTCGTCTGATTAATCGCCCTTGTGTTAGCTCCCTCTCTCAATTAACGTTTAATTGTCATAACAAAGAGAGGCGCGAACAGCAAACTTGTAGCTAAAATTTAAGCTCAGATCAAAGCGAATTTTGATCAATTTATTTTCTTTTATTAAGGCATCTGAAAAGCTACACTAAAGACCCTTTCTGTCACTTAAGTTGAGTCCATTTAATTCCAAGTTGATACAAATAAAAGTTAACAACTCAGCAAGTTTTTTCCAGAAAATAGTTCTAAATTTCATAATGCTCAGAAGTGAAAGAGAAGCACTAATTTCAACCAAGAAAAATTGATCAACATAAGTAAAAAGGAAAAAAAAAAATCATAGTTCGGAACAACTACGGAGAATAAGCTATTCTACCAGCATCAAAAGTCTTATTTCAAAACCTCTCTACCTAACCCTTATACAAAGTACATCTACCAAATCATTTACTAAAAACAGAAATGAATCAGAACAGGGAAAATTAAATGCCACCAATATACTCATTTTTCTTTTTTCTTTTTTTACCAATTTAAGTTCTTACACTATACCTTACAAATTGCCCTTACACGTATTAATTCCATCCTTGCAATCACCTGTGAGATCATTAAAAGTCTCAATCTGCTTCTTTCCCCTTAAGAAAACCTCCATATCTACTTCACCTCTCATGTACCCATCAAACTCCACAGGTATGCCATTATTCAAGTTCTTTGTCTCTGTGTACCAGTCACTGTTCTCACTCCACATCTCCTTGTAGTCATCCAAGAAATGGGTTGTGTACTTATCCTTTAATGGGTCGAAGAATGACGTGTCAGGTTCATCAGTAGCAATATACAAATGTCTGCCATTATCAATTTTGTCTCCAAGTGTGGTGAGCAAAGCTTCGGGAGAGGTATCTGCTGCGAGATTTGGCCATAAGGCAGTATTCTTCGCCTTCTCTCCTCGTACCACATGAACCGAGTCAAAATCCCAATTCATTTTTGATGCTATACCAGACACTATATCCATTAACCGGCGGGACTTCCACAAGAGGTGCCATGGACGCTGGATAACGGATTCAGTCTCCCCTTCACAAACACGGTACCAATAGTTATCAGGTTCAACAGCTCCAAACTTCCTCATGATTAGGGCATCTTTCACATTGGCAAGTTTCATGGGGGTCACCCGAAAATCTTCAACCAAATGCATGCTCAACTTATCCTTCTTGTGCCAAAGCTTCCAATCTTCCCAAAATTGGCGCTGATCAATTACTGAGGCTGAATCTCTCAGGTGCTCAAAATCAAAATAAAACCGAAAATCCTTCCCTTCTTCATTCTGCTTAGAGGAAGTGTATATAGAGGAGAGGCAAATCGTCAGATCCATAACAAGGGTTCGGTTCAAATATTGTGCCTCACCAAGGGAACAGAGAAAACTCCACAAATAGTGGTTCATGCTCTTGCACCGGTCCCCACCACCCATATATACCAAGTACTTGCCGGTTCTAAATTTACTTTCTGATTCTACCACTGGTAAAGTATCATTTACAGTTTCACCGACAATTGGGATAATAATTGGCTTGGCTACACCAATTATCTTGAAATTGTTATCGCTGCGGCCAGATTTCTTGTTGCCTTTCTTCTTCCGGGCATTCACACCAGTATGGTAGTCACCAATATTCAAAACCGAGTAGGAGCAGTTAGCTGAGCGAGAAATATCAAACCGGCGGTAGTCCTTGTAAAGCGCAGCCCTCTTTGCATTCTTGGGCTTGAAACGCCATGCCATGTCACACTGCGTAGGGTTTGTGGTGGGGCCTGCTGGCACCGGCTTGCCGAAGCGGTAGATGTGCACATCTGGGAACCCATCAATGGTTGCTCGCATCATGACATTGAAGACATCGCGATCTGTGCACTTGATCGGAGCATGTACATCACAATTCTGGGTAATCATTTTTTTTTCAGAATTCTGTTAGAACATTTACAATTTTAATAACATTTAGACTAATGCTTATTGGAAGTGGTATTTGGTGCAGAATTAGAGCTTAACCTGGTTATAATTTTATACTCGCAAGAAAATCTCTTAGAAGACACTTGCCTTGACAAAAATCAAGTAGATATTTTTCCATTAATCTAGATGGAAACTAATGCGACGAAAATTTACTGATAAAAAAGGTTTTTAATGCTCTGACGTCACACTTGAACTAAGCAATTATGCTCTAAAAGGTTAAGCATTGTCTAACTACATCATACTCTTGTAAGTTACTTTCTGATCTCATCTCACTATCCACTATGAGATGCCCTTCCCCACCCACCATTACCTATATAAATCACCTGAGATTTGAAAGATGGATAAAGGCTTACCGGGGAGGTATCATCCTGATCCAACTGCTGGGCTGTGGAATCTGACGAATCAGACGTAGACGAATCAGACGAGGTTGAATCCGTTAAAGACAACGAATCAGGGGTCGGATCCGCCGTCAGATCGGGGAGGGGAACAGTAGACGAGTTGATGAAGTCTTCACCAGTGAGCAGCGGGGCGGGGTCGGTGGTGGCGGAGATGAAGGTGGAGTTGGAGGTGGAGGTGAGGAAGGAGGTAAGATGTGAGCTGGAGGGGTGGAGGAAGGGGTCGTCGGGGTGGTAAGTAGCGGCGATCAGCGTGAAGACTAGCACGGCGAAGACGAATAACGCGAAGCAGAGGTTTCCAGTCAGGCGGAGCGCCTCTTGACCAAGGCTCTCCGGCCGAAGCGTCAGGCCGCCGCCGGAGCGCGAAAGAAGCGGTCGGGTCGAGTGCATTGGTTTGAATTTGGTCTGGATCTGGGAGCAGCAGTGAGATGTGGTGTAGATGAGGTCGCTCTCTCTAGTGACGTTGGCGACGTGAGGTTGTTTATTAGTGGTTTTTTGGATGTTTCTTTGGCTGGTCTCAACTTCGGAGTTGGTCAATGTAGTATGTAGATTGCAGACAGTGGTGCTAGCGTGTTTATTTGTGTATTTTCCACTCTCTTTTTATGCTCAGTTGTGGCAAGTTGGAAAGCGAACGAGGCTAGCAAGTTTCGTGGGCTATTTGGATTTAGCAAGTGATATTAAAAGCAGAAAAAAATGCACAACTTGAAATAGACTAAATTTAGGTTATCAAATAATAACTGTGAATGTGAATGTGAAATATAGTATTATGACAATTATATTATGATGATATATGAAGCTTCTCAGACTTCAAGCATCAAACTAATTTCAACTGATTCTTCTTCGTTCAGAACTGTTTCTAGAAAGGAAAACGGACAAGCGCCGTTTATATGCTTTGGTAATCAAAACTTGGAAGTGGTAAGAGGATCTAAATATAACAAGTAATAGGGTCATGCAAGTAAAAAAGGCTTGGAGTTGGAAGCAGGAGCCAAGGCAAGCGGTGGGATCGGAGAAGGGAAAGGTTTGAACTTTGGAGAAATCAACGGTTGCGATGAGTTGATTGATGTTGCCTCGAGAAAAGAGATACTACGTACGAATGAGGAATTGATAGAGTAAATAAAAGCAGGGAATGAGCATTACTGAGTGACTGCACGGTCTTTGGTCTACCACCGACAATTCTGGGGAGTTACCGTGATCCCAACGGATCTACACTACATGTGACTGAATTAACACGCACAATAATGATGAAAGGCTGCGTTTAAAAGTTCGTGCAATTTAATTTCAAACTGTCCCTACCGAACCTCCAGCGGTCATGTACCACGTAATCTAATGTAATATAATATTTTCAGTAATATCCTCTATTTAATCTATTATCACTATATACAAATCTGACGCATCAATATTTTTTTTAGAGATTTATTTATCAATAATAGTTAGAACATAAGTGAAATATTTAGTTGGAAATGAAATATATTTTTTTTCATATGATAATGTATGCATTCGAGCGATTTGGATCGGATTAGTATAAATCTATATTCAGACACACTTTAAACACGATACACGTACTTATACATGCCGTGTTCATGTGTGTCATTTGATACTATCTATATTATTTCTATATTTAAAATAATTAAATAGTATAGAAATATATAAACAAATCTTTTTGAGAAAAAATAATATACGACGATTGAAGTAGATTTTACTCAACCTTTCTTATAAAATTCATAGTGTTACTCAACCTTTCTTATACAATATTTTTACGGATTAATGCTTCCATCACGTTTAATTTATGTCAAGTTAATAGCGGTAAGTTTTACAAAAAGTTCGTCATGATTTACAATAATCTAGGGTTAATAAATTTCAAACAATAATGTTTCTGTGTTGATGAAGTCCTATGTATGTACATTTATGATTTTATTATTTATTTGCATATATTTAAATATTCCGGCGCTTTGCTAATTGCTAGCGAACGAGGAAATGCTGATCCCAGTCAACGAAACATAGTCTACGTTACCCCCAGACCCCAGATCTCTACTTTCCGATCATCAATCCATCACATCCAGCGCTTTGCCTTTCAAATCCAAGCGCGAAAAGCTCGTATCAGAGAGGAAGTAGAAGAATCTGAATCGGCGCAAGGAAGGTGAGTTTCTCTCTAGTCGTCTCTTCCGATTCAAGCGTTTTCGCGCTTCAAAAAGCGTTTGGCCAGTCGGTTTGGAAAATCGCCCAGTTATCAGATCGGATCGTGGCTGCTCATAGATAAATTTTCCAAACCATGCTAGCAACGCAACAATGGAATCACTATTGCTTGCTATGGTAGAAGAAGGTTCACGAACAGTATAATCTGGGTGCCGTTGGGGCGGGGGGGTGGTGGATGGGGTTGGGGCCCCTCCGGCCGACCCCTCGCTCTATCTCTGCATATTGGTCATAGCATTGAAGTGACCGATGGATTTTTAGAGCATTTAGCATAGTATTTTGCTCTTCTGGAGATGTGCCTAACTATTAGATCATTTGCATTCTAGAAACTACCATGGGAGAACAAGAAGCAGGAGGTGATTCAGACATTTTTGCCCTTCTATCTACAATGCCTTATGACCGATGGATTTTAGTTAATCCATCATCCAGTTTTCGCCCTCCAGCTCGTTACAAGGTAAAAGTTCGAATTCATGCATGTTTCTTTTCTTATATTTGTTAGTATTTTGGGGCAGAGCCTAAAAATTGTTCTTGAAATATTTTGTCCCATAGTCACCACAAAATGTTAATATACTTCTCTCTTTTATACTTTGGATCAAACAAAAAGAGCAGGCATACATTGAACCAAACAAGTCCATGGGCCATTTTTGCAGAATTCATTTAGCATTTTATTTTTCTTTTCAATCTTGTACTTAATGTTTGGTGCATTTCTTGTTAATTGTTGTAGCATTCAGCAGAAGTTGTAGGAGATCAGCTACTTGTCATTGGGGGGACTCGAAATGGTCGTTATCTGTCAGATATTCAGGTTAGGTATTTGCTGTTTTGTTTACTTTCTGGTAATTATTAATCAATTTCTTAACATCAGAACATCCTGTATGACCCCTGAAAAACGAGGATATATTATGTACTTTATAACGTACCAGAAAATAACTGACATAGCTTTGGTAACTAGACACATGTGTGCGTAAATTGTCCTCATTTCTTCATTAATTGTGTTTATAAAAACATAGTGAAGCAGGGTAGCTTGCATCTCTTTGAAGAAGTGGGAGAATGCAAGAGTACCCGTCCCTTATTTTGTGATGATCAAAATTTCTTAGTTATTGCTGCTTGTGGTGGTAACATCTTGGGAAATTTGGCAGGTATTTGATTTCAGAAGCTTCAAATGGTCAACTATCCAACTCAGCATGAACCAGAAACGTCTTGAATCAGATGGCAGTATATCAGGTCAAGTCTTTCCAGCATCTGCCGGCCATAGTTTGGTATGTTGTTTATTTTATTTTTTTTTGGAAAGTTAAAAAGCATGACAATGTCATCTATATCCCAGCAAGATGAGTTTGGCGATAGAGGAATTACCATATACATACAGGACATTATAAGTACCTGTATCCTCCCTCCCTCGTTTGCTTGATTAAGATCTTCACAGATCACCTCCTTCCTCCCAGTTCATATCTTTACTATTAAAGAAGAAAGAATATTACGGGTACTGTAAAGAAATTCAGTGTAGAGGGTAATAGGTAATATCTATCATGCTGTGGAGAGGCATGAGAGATGTCTTCTGTTTTCTAGGTGTGTGGATGGTAATTGATGTTTAATAGGGGCACACTTGAAATCCATTTTGAAATATGGCTTACTGACTTTAAATGCTTGTCATTTGGAAACAGTGAAGTTATGCAGTGTTGTGTTTTCAGACTTGAACTCCAAAGTGCCTGCCATACCATTTGTTTAACTGTTAATCTGAAACCAAATCCATTAATCAGATGCATGATGAACAATGTTTGGAATCGTGATATGTTAATCTGGATCAGAATTCCAAAAATCCAATATAGAGATCTGCATAAACCCTTGTGCACAAAAGAAACTAAGTTAGGATGCATTTATGCTGTCATATTTTGAATATTTATATGATTAAGAAGCATTCTATGCAAAGATGTTATTCAAAGTTAACTTTTTTTTTATTGCTAAACATTTTTTATGTTAACTCCTTTTTGATATACTTTGCTTGCTCGAGTAGCAAAATACCCTTTGGTTCCAACTATTGATGACTATTTCTTCGTGTATTAATGACAACATGAGATTTTCAACCAACATCCATGTAGTCTGCCAAGTTATCTCTTACAGAACACTGTCTGCATGTTGAGCACAAACTATTATTTAAACTGCTGAAGCTATATTGTGCAATTTTGAACATGGGTGAGAATATGTTTTTCCCATTTATAGGTAAAATGGGGGAACAAACTTTTGGTTGTCTCTGGCAATTCCAAGATGCTGTCAGATACAGTCAGAGGTATGTGCTTTAATGCTGAGTAAATTTCTAATTAGGATTGGCTTGTTCCTACCAGTCAACTGCCCCCGTCTTTCCTCATCAAATGGTTCTTCTACATACCAGATTTATGTAATAGGCTATATTAGTAGTTGCCTATTGAATTTGTATATGGTATCAGTTTGGTATTGACTAGATGATTGGATCTCAGTTCATCATTTTTGTTATTTGTTTTTACTTATCTTGAATATGTTGATTTGAAGTTTGAATGGGTCCAATAAGTACCATATAGGATCCCAATACCTTACCAAATCAACTGGACTATCCTGTGCCATGCAAGTCTGATCATGTATCAGTACATAATATAACTGGTAGTTATCGTACAATGGTGCTTCAATCTCATTTCTTACCGAATCAATTGCCTGTGATAGTGTACCAGATCGACCTAGAGACGTACACGTGGTCCCTTGTCAGTACAGATGGCAAAGCCCCGGTAATTTTTATTTGAACTTTCTCGCATGGGTTAATTTCGAGTTTTGAGGGAAAATGTTGAAATACAATTGTATTGGTTTCTAATCAGATATCTAGAGGAGGTCAATCGGTGACGGTTGTTGGTTCCCGCCTTTATATGTTTGGTGGAGAAGATAAAAAGAGGGAACTATTGAATGATCTCCATATTCTCGACCTAGAGACTATGATTTGGGAAGTTGCACAGACAATGTAAGTGTTTAATTCATTTGATTAGACAATTACCAATTTGTCTAGTTAGAATAAGTTTATCTTGGGTTATCTTCCGAGGTACACACCCACGGAATATTTTCTGCTTCTTCAGGTTTATATTTTGTGTTCCGGTGTAAAAAAGAGCTTATATGGTTATTGTGAAAAGATGTCCCTGTTATTTAACTTGTGAATTTTTACTGGGCGCATCCAAACTTGAAACTGGAAAAAACAACTGAATCTATCATGGCTTGATTTTAGTGTAATTTGGCTCATTTGGAGGGAATAGAGGGCTTTTTGGGGAGGAGGATATAACCGTCGGTGTTTAGACTGAAATGCTTTCTTTATAAAGTCCAATACAAGAAATTTTGGGTGTAATCTGGAAAATATCTCATCACTTTTTTTTACTCATTTTCCATCTATAGGGGAGAGGCACCAGCACCTCGGTTCGATCACATAGCTACTGTGTATGCTGAACAGTATCTTTTAATATTTGGTGGTTCTTCTCACTCTACTTGTTTCAATGATCTGCACCTACTTGATCTGCAAACGGTACATGCAATCATCTCTCTCTCTCTCTCTCTCTCTCTCTCTCTCTCTGTAGCATACGAGAACAAGCACATTGCATAGATATTCTGTATTGAGGTTGGTATAGGTTATTGGTTTGCAAATCAGTGCTAATATAGAAATTGCAATCTGAGGTCAGACTTGAATGGTACTAAATTAAGTGGCGAGTCTCAAATAAGCATAGTTAAGCCATAGTACCCAGAAGTTCTACTTTTAATGAGTACTGTAGATACCATTAATTAACTGAGTTGGTTAATTAAAAAAATGACAGATGGAATGGTCTCAACCTGAAACTCAAGGAGCAAATGTGACACCAAGGGGAGGCCATGCTGGTACGAGCATTAATGGTAACTGGTACATAGTTGGTGGTGGAGATAATAAGAGCGGTAATTGTTTAGCCTGAGTTGCTGAACCTTCAGCTAAAGTTCTCTTTTTGAATCTAAGAAAAATATTTTTATCACATGCAATATCTATTTTGCAGTACACTTACATTACATGTAGTATCTTGCATTTATTGTGCATTTTTTTTTGTATTATATTTCTCTTGCCAATTGTAAAGCGAACAAATCTTGTTTTGCAAAAAGTTGCTTGCACAACCAACTTCTATTACTACAAGCCTCAAACTGCTTTACTTCGTTTACAATTAAAAAGACAATGACCTCACATAATTACATCTTTTATATAATAAATAATTTCTAGTGTGTTAGTGAAATTGAACACATCATTATTTCATAGTTAATTGGTAGAAAATTATATTACAGGTGCTACCGAGATGATTGTTCTGAATACATCCAAGTTTGTGTGGTCAGTGGCTACCACTGTACCTGAAAGACATCCGCTTGCTAGTGAGGTTAGTATTGGTAGAAAATTAGAATGTTATCTAGTTCATTCAAGTACTTTGCCTTGCTTGTACTCTACCAATGTTTAAGTCCTCCACTAAACCAAAGATTCCTTCATAAAATACCTTGATCAACCCAAAAGTAGCTAAACGTGTGTCCTACCAGTATGGTTTAGCTTAAATGTACATGCTGGTTCTGTAATGGTGTGAGAGCCAACTGTTACTGTACTGACTATGGGTTGCAAATCTTGGGTGAAATGCTATTGGCTGGTCTTGGTTAATGTTTGGTTGAGTCATTATAAAAATTTACAACAAAGATAAGAATTTTGCAAATAAAATCATTGAGGCAACTTTTATTCAAGGATTGGATTAGGATCCTTATCGATGGATTTGTAGCAAAAAGAAAGAACCACTCCTCAAACCGTTAATGTTTGGTTGAGTCATTATAAAAATTTACAACAAAGATATGAATTGTGCAAATAAAATCATTCAGGCATTTTTTTTGGTCAAGGATTGGATTGGGTTCCTTGATGAAGGATTTGTAGCAAAAGAAAAACTCCTCCTCAAACTCTTAATTTATTTTCTTTGATTATGATTTCTTGAAGGGTCTTACTCTCTGCTCAAGCACAACAAATGATGAAAAGCTTATAATTGCATTTGGCGGCTACAATGGAAATTATAACAACGAGGTACAGATATTGACTGAAGCATAATTCTGTTTGTGAATTATTTGAGTTGAGGAAAAAGAAGACTTGTGAATTCTTAATTTATTATAATTTGCTCTAGAAGAGTTCATCCAATTTAATTGATGCTCACTCCCTCAGCATATTAACAAAATTCATACATTCAGACAGCATGATTATTTGTCATTTGAAAAGAAAAGGTGTTGATTAGGTATTTGTTTGGTGTAAGTTATTTGCACTCCAGCTAAAATTTGTGGAGCTTTAAGTGGGTTTCCATTAATTCTTTACTTCTATCATCTTTGTTTTCCAAGTACGTTCTTTTACACGGAATTAAAGTGAGGAGAGGTAACACAAGCACCTCTTATCAAGCTCTCGGCTATAATATAATGAATCAGTGTTAAAAGTAGATATAGTTCAAAATTATGTACAACTTTTGCCTGTCTAAGATTCAATGCGCTTGCTTTGGCGAGTAGTTGACAAAACACTGATTGTTCTATCTACGAGAAATGTTTTTTGTTAATTTTATAACTATGATTCTCAGCAAGCTAGGTGTACTCTACAGTTTCTCGTGGTATAGGTTAACTGATACCAATTTTAATTAAATAAAACATCTCTGGGCAGATTTTTGTGATGAAACCGAAGCAGAAGGATATGGTTCGGCCACGCCTGTTGCAGTCCCCTGCAGCAGCAGCAGCAGCTGCATCTGTTAGTGCAGCATATGCAATAGCGGCTGCAAGTGACAAAAAGACTGCACATCCTAGTTCCACAGAAGATTCTGAGACAAAGAATGTTCAATCTGAGATTTCTTTTGTAAAGGAGACTGCATCTGAAATGGACAGGCTTACAGAGGAGAAAACTAATTTGGAAGCCAAATTGACAGAAATTAAGGCTGAAAACTCGAGAGTACTGGATAAACTTGACTATGCCAGAAGTTCCCACTCTGAATTAATGAAAGTAGGTTTTCTCTGATTCTAATTTTTTTCTTTTGATAAACACCTAATTCTAATTTTTTTTTTTACATGTTTGTTATTTTTTGATGTTTGGCCTAATAAAAGCCTGTTTTGCGTATCCTTATTTGCTCCGTAACTGTATATTTCAAATTGGTAGTATTTGCCTTTGCCATTTCAGTTAATAAATGCAAAGAAAATTAAGGCCTTGGTCATGCTTGCCTTGGTTCATTCGCCGAACAATAGTTCTATATCAAGCTACTTTTTGTTTGCTTTTGACAGGAGCTTCAGTCGGTACAAAGTCAACTGGCTGCTGAAAGTTCAAGATGCACTAAACTCGAGGTTCCATGATTGTGACTTTATCTTTGTCCATTTTGTGTTTGTAAATTTCTATGTCAAAGTTATGAAACCCAGAATATCATCACTGCAAGGGAAACCAGACCTAACAATTCTCTCTCTTTTTTTTTCCTTTTCCATTATTTTACTTTAGACACAAATTCGAACTGCACAAGAAAAATTAGGTGCAATTGGCTCACTGGAGAAAGAGATTGAAACCCTAAAAAGAGAAATATCTCAAATAGATAGGAAGGTGCCAACAGCTGCTCAGCCGCAGCGATCTGGTGGCGTTTGGCAATGGATGGCTGGATCTCCTCAAGACTTTGATGCCAAATGATTTGAAATTTAACCTGCAGCAAATAATTCAAATATAGTGAGCGTCATTATTATTTGTTCTCATTCTTATCTCAATTTTATAAATTCTTCATGTCTCATCTGGTATGATTATTTCTTTTCAGGTGCGGCTCTGGATGTGCAGAAGTTGAGTTAGTAGTTTGTAGCAGTTGATACAGATACTGGAATCTTGAAATGCTTTTGGAGTATATAGACTATAGACACCAAAGGAACAGAATTCTCATTATTTTTTTTGTAATGTACTTTGAGCATTAGTATCAATGCGGTTTTAGTTACTTCCTATATGCAAACCTTTTCAGATATGCAAGCTTATATGTATACAAATGTTGAACAAATTGAAAAAGAAATTCGTATTCATTGGATTTTCATTTTGCTGTCTCTAAGTGAATGGCTAAAATAAGAAAAGAACATGAAAAGTGACAAAAACATATTTAACTCCTATAATTACTCACTGCTAATGTCTCGATCCCTGTAATTAATTAACAGAAGCTTCTTAAAGCTGCTTTTCAACTCTGTAAACTCAATTGAAAAGGGCATACTAATTTCAGGTTTTTCAACACTCAAAAAGGTACATAACCAAAAGCAAAAGAAGAGCAAGTTCCATTAGTAATCTTGACAAGAGTATACAAATACATAAGAGAGCCCAAAAGCTTTTTCTTACTTGGAAAACCAACGTGCAAAAGCGCAAGCTCATAAACTGGCCGAAGCAACCAAAGCCCGTATCAGAAAAATACGTATTTGATGTCCCACCGCATGCATGGAGAGAGAGAGATAGGATAAGATAAGAGGCTACAAAAAAAAAGAGCCGAATAAGCGTCTCTCCTCTTCAATTCAATTAAAACAGCACCGGAGGTAGTAGCACACTCTCGTGCTGAGCACAGAGAACTGAGAAGCAATGGCGTCGCTATCGTCTCTTCAATTGCGCACCCCCTGCTCATCACTTGCCCAGTTCGTCGGAGGCGGGGATGGACTCGGTCGGATGAACCCCAATCCCAACGCCACGTATCATCGGTCGCTGGGGTTGAGGATCCAAGCCAATAAGAGCGTCAAGAAGATCCGTCAGGTTCGTTATTCAATTCCTGCTCCTCATCTCTCTCTCTCTCTCTCTCTCTCTCTCTCTCTCTCTCTCTATCTCTATCTCTCTCTCCTTCTTCTTGTACTAATTTCCTTCGAGTTTTCCTCGTTTGAATTCAGGTAATTTTGAAGGAGGATATAACTGGGCTAGGGAAAAGTGGGGAGCAAGTGAAGGTGAGAGCTGGTTATTTCCGCAATTATCTTCTTCCATATGGCAAAGCCGATCTCGTTTCATCTCGCATGCTCAAGTACTGTTCCTCCCCCTTTCTTCTCATATGATATCTTTCAGATTGTAATTTTCCTTTTTCTTAAGGGAGAGTTTGCACCTATAAGTTTCAAGCTGAAGATTTAAATTATTTGAGTAATGTAATGTCTATTATTCAGAAAAAAAAAGAATGATAGTTAACGCAGTATTAACTTGTATTCATCACATAAGCTACATTAACTAATGACGTTTCGTCAAGCAAGGGTCCGTTAATGGTTATGACTTTTGTATGCAAATAAACAATCAACTAAAAATGGCAAATGATATATGGGCAATTTTTAACCTTTAAATCTGAAGTATAAAATGAACCCGTTTAAAGTAGAGTTACCACAGCAAATTATTCTGGTGTGAGAGACAAGAAGCAATTCAGACTTTTGAGGATCTATGGAAAGTGTAAGGAACAAAAGAAGCTAAAAACTTGATTTCTCTTGAATCATATTAACCTTCTCATATTGATATTGGTCAGGGAAATGGAAATGGAGCAGCAGAGAATAGAAGCCGAGAAAACACGTGTAAGTATCTTTTGTTTTCATTTATTTGTCATTAATACTTTTTGATTTTAGTATCTTTTCATCTGTCTGAACAATGTTTATGAAGTTCATAAGAGACAACAGTTGTAAGAAAAACCAAAATGCTGACTCAACAGTCTGAAATTCGGTTGTTACCAGTGCCTTATATGATAGTGCTAAGGTTGACCGATTTTAATATCATGCATCAAAGACTCTTCCTTTAGTAGTAGTATTCATAAATCTAGTATGTTAATAATGATTTGAACAGGTAAAAGAAGAGGCAGAACAACTGGCACTATTATTACAGGCTGTGAGCCCATTTAAGGTCAGGCGAAAACCCTCACAAGGGAAACAAATTTCTGGAAGGTGAGCTCCTTGAAATATATTCTAATTCAATATTTGAAGATCTTAATTCTTTGCTCTGCAAATTTTTGTGCAACTTTTTAAAGCCGCATTGCCCACTTCTTGTCATATTTGGTATTATTTACATTCAGCCTTATCTTGGTGAGATTTTTCACCAGCTAGCTGAGCTATAGTCAAGGTGGTTGTGTTGGAAAAACATACCAGCATCTCTGCTTTATCTCGAACCTGTTTATTTTATGTAAAGGAGCAAGTGCACTGCCAACTCAAAACCTTTTTCTTGCTTCTAGTGACTGTTGTAACTTGTTAAACTAACAGCTGAATTGAATAGGATGTTGGGAAATTTCGTGAACTAGTATTAAAAGCCTCATTTCAAAGAAGAGCTTGTTTGTTCTTAACTCTTGTTTTCTCTTCAATAGTCTAACTGGAATCACTTTTAACTCGTTTTTATATTCCTGGCAGTCCTTTATTCTTTACCTACTTTTGAGCTAAATTAACATTGAAGTTGATTCTTCCAGAGTGCCAGTGGGCTCTAAAATCATTATTCTCATCTTTTCAGTTGTTATCTTTCTTCAATCTCAAGTAATTTTTCTTATCTGCTTTTCGAAAATTTTCTTCAGTGTAACATCACAAGATGTGGCTGACATCATAAAGGCTCAAATCAACAGGTACGCTTTTCTAAGGGGGACTGCAGAAAGTTCCCTACCAAGTAGAAACTATACTCCTTGTTTCAGTACCATACCAGTTTCAGCCATACATGTGCAGTGGAGTTGTTTGGTTGTGTTGTTTATTCTTAACAATGATCTTTTTAACCCTTTTCATTAATAGGGATATAGCGGAAAGCAATTTTAAAGTACCAGAAGTCACAGAACTTGGAGACTACATAGTTGAGATTAAACTTCATGAAGATGTCTCAGCGCAAGTTCGATTGACTGTTTCGCCAAGTTAACTCTTTCGTCACATAAACAGCTCAACTTGTTTGTGAAAAAGGCAAGTATTCTTTTTGATCTGTCCTTTATGATACAAATCCTTTCAAAGCTCAAAAAGGATACAGTACCAGGTTTGATCTAAAAGAAGGGTGACTTTCATAGATATTATCTGAAGACAGGTTCTAAACAATACTCTCCAATGAAAAAAAAAACACTCCATCCTATTATACTAAATAAACACAAGGGCATATTGTTTAAGAGAAAATAAGTGATGGATGAAGAAAAAATTTGTAATAAAATCAACTTTCAAGAGCTAATTTAGAAAGCTTTATCTATAGAGAGATTCGGTCCCCATAATTACCTAGTATATTTGTCTGAGTACTTGTTTTCTTCAAATGATATTCGTTCATATCTTGGAAGTTTGCTGAATTTTAAAATCTAATGTTGCAGATATTGGATGGAATGATGCGTGCAAACTTTAGTTAGCTAAAATTTTCATCTCTTGTTTCAATTTTGATTTGAGTTGTTTTCTTGTGAAATGTAAAGCCACCTCCGTTCTTTACCCTTCTGCTCCATTTGTAGCTTCTCACGTTTTACCCCGTCAATTTGAACTTTACAAATTCAAAATTCATAATGTGCAAATATTCTGCTTAGAATGTTTCATGTATCTGAGAACCTAAACAAATAAATTGCTAAATCTGGATACGAGCCGCATTTTTATTATTTTAACAACAAACTGTAACAGCAGTAAATCAATAACCTAATCTTTATGCGTTAATTTTCCTTTATTAATTACATGTTGCTCTTATGCTTTGGGATGGGTGATTTATTGATAGCTTAGGATGGATTATTGTCCATTTCCAATTGTTTTGGTAAAAACTAAAAAAGGAAAAATAGATCTTAATTGTTTAATTGATATCATACGTAGAGTTTGGTGGAGATCAAACGTCCCTGAGAAACTTTGTATCCTGACAATTTATGAAGTACAGATTCACATCCCATGCTTTCTACCAGCTCATTGATTTTTAACAGTTAATAAATTAGAAACAAAATGCAACCTTTGATTGACACTCTAAAATGCCTTCAAATTACCCAATCTAAAATCTCATACACTGCTTTCTCAAACTTACAAGCTTGAATTCGAAGACCTTCCATGAAAAAGTAAGACCATTATAAAACAAAAGGCCAAACATTTTACATGCCAAGTTGCTTCTTCTTGGCCTCCGCCGCATCGGTTGCTTCAACCTGTGCCTTGGCCGTCTGCATGTCAGCCTTGCTCGCTTCCTTCTCATTTTTTGCTTTCACCTTCTTCACCTATACATGCATCAATCAATGTGAGAAAGGTTTAAAAAGGAAAAAAGAAAAAAATCAATTGCAAAATAGATGATCTCATGAAAACCTCCAAGTTTGAATTTCAATTGCCATACAAATTATCCGAGTTTTAAATCATGAAAACCTGTTAGAAAATTACCAACTGTCTTACAAGTATGCCGCTGTTAGAAAAGGCTAAATTCCAAGCCCCACGGGATTTGATTGAATTGAAAGAGAAAAAAAAAAGATGGAAGATTGTATGCGTTGTTGTGCGCGCGCGCGCGTGTGTGTGAGAGAGAGAAAAAGAGTACATGGCCTATGATTGATGCTTTAACATACTCCCATCCTTCTTGAACTGAAGCTCCAAAAGCAACGGCTTGATTTCTTAGCTTAGAGAGAAACCATTCCTCGTTTCCATTTCCTTCCTCCATATACCTTTTTTGCAATTTGAACCTTCTTCCTTTTGTTGTACAAGGTAAAACCTCTTTTGAGTTCTTTGTTCTAGACAAAACAAGACAAGACCCTTCGAGTCTTGAAGACGCAAAATAATACATTGCCGAGTGTCCGTTTGCGGACACGTGGGCTGCTGTCGACACGACACGTCAAACCCGGTGTGCTTACAAATTGTTTTTATCCGCCTTCGGGAAGTTGCTATTTGCAACTTCTAAAAGAGAGAAAAAAAAATTGTTTAGGCTATTTAGGCCCATTTATTGCGCTTAGATTGTATTGCTTCAAAAGCCCCACTAAAGCACCATGTTTCGGAATTAAATTGTGTAATTTATCGGATTGATTTAAAATGGTAACCCTTTAAATTGTTTAGAAATTTAATTTTCTTCATTTTTTTAAAACATGTGATTTTATACTAAATAAACTTAGGGTATGTTTGGATCTTAGTACAAAAAATAGCGTTTTTTGGGTTAGCAGATAGAATTGTGTAAGGTTAGTGCTAATCCGAATTGTATGAAAATGGTGCTAATTTTGTAATATTCGGATTAGTGAAAATATTGTTTGAACGGTATGGTTAGTAATTGAGGAAATAAATAAATTAATGATATATATATATATATATACATATATATTTTTTCAACTAACTAATTCTATGTTATATCAAACAAAATTGACATATTTTAGATCGAAACTTTAGCGAAATAAGATAATTACCAACAAAAAAATTAAAACAATATTATTATTAATCTAACTCAAAAAAGAAAATTATAAAAGACACCTTGAATAAAGGTCATTATACTATCGTAACAACTCGTCGTATAGTTCAAAGATCCACAACGATAGAGAAAAAGATAAGCAATTAGAGTCACTACCGACTCGTCGTAACGAGGAGAGCATAACAACAATGTCAACGGCAACGATAAATTTATCTATTGCCGAAGATTTTAGAAGAAAGACATCAGCGAGCTTCTTTTTCTTTTTTTGAAGCAACACGATGTTGGATGAGAAATATATTAAAAAAAAAAAGGACCTCATCTCTATAGTTTAGTACTCTCTCTCTGCTTGAGCTCTTCAGATTACTATTCTAAGGTTTCATTAGATTAGCAGAATAGAGTTAACCTAATACTATTCTGAAACTTAGCAGTGTTTGGATTGTAAAAATTTAAGAATAGTAATTCTATTATGAAAATAACGTCTATTATGAGAATAGAGCTATTCTCAATCATCCAAACAAACCCTTAAAGAATTTACAAATTTGACATGTAAACATATTTCTCATCAAATAGATTAATTTGAACAATTTGGACTTTTTGTGTTTTTATTAGAAGCTTATCATTATCATACTAGAATTACACTGGCGAATCAACTTGATGGGTTTAAATTCTTGGTAGCTTTTACTCCTTTCAAAATTCCAGATGACTATAGGAAGAGAATGTATGCAAATGCAATAAATATTGAGAAATCATTGAGAGGAGAAAGGAAAAGAGTTTAAAGAGATGTAAAGAATCAAAGCCACCTCATTAGGGAATGTCCTTTTAGTCAAATTATCAAAAAAAGATGTTAAATTATCAAAAAGATGTTTCTCTTTAGAAACAGAACTATATTCTTTCTACGGTCGATATTTATGTTATGTACCACTTTCTTCCTTTGTCTTTCTTATTTTTCCTTTTTTGGTTTACTAACAAAAAGGTAGGTTGAAATTATTGAAATAGAGTTGATTTAGAATTATTCTTTTATTGGTATGGAGAATTAAATTCTTCTAGTTTACACAATTATACACACACACACACACACATATATATATATATGTGCGTCAAAATCATAGCTTTTTGTTAGAATTTGTTCTATCAATCAGAGTCTCTTCAGCAGCAATAATTTCCTAATATTATTATTATCCTTTCTCTTTAAATTTCGGAGTGTGAAATAATTAGGTGAACGACTCTAGTACATATTGATAGTGCTTAATAATTGAGGGTAACTCATGCATTTATGATTATGATTATGATTATTATTATTATTATTATAAGAACAGTTAGTATCATGTCATTATCAATTAGAGGCGCTGTCAAATACAATGGTCGGTTATAATAATAATAACATTACCAGTACCTTGCGCCGCCCTCGCCAAAACCTCCAATTGATTATCAAATTAATTCAAATCAAGAAGAGGCAAAAGCAAGTCAAAACCTCCAATTGATTATCAAATTAATTCAAATCAAGAAGAGGAAAAAGCAAGTCAAAACCTCCAATTAATTATCAAATTAATTCAAATCAAGCAGAGGAAAAAGCAAGTCAAAACCTCCAATTGATTATCAAATTAATTCAAATCAAGAAGAGGCAAAAGCAAATCAAAACCTCCAATTGATTATCAAATTAATTCAAATCAAGAAGAGGAAAAAGCAAGTCAAAACATTCCAGTGGCACACACACAACACAACATTGACCCCGTAGATAATGAAAACAAAAAAAAGAAGAAAATAAAAAGTTAGGCATGAGTTGTATGGACCGACGCTCGCCGACTGATTTATGACAGCTTTGTATTCTAATCTTCTATTATATATGTTATATTATATATGTTATATTATATATGTTATATTATACACGCCAAAATGAGGTGATATAAATAAAACCATGTAGTGGGTATTTTCCGTCCACATTCCTTTGTCCATGAATTAATTAATTACCAATTGAAAGACTTAAAGAATAAGATAAAAGAGAATGCATGCTTAATTAATTGTACTTTTCTCCGTTGATGTGCCATGACCATATTCCCACTACACTTTTATATCGACAGACACGACTCATGACATGCGTTCTGGAATTCTGCTCTTTTCATTTCTTGTATCTTATCATTAATTGTCATTACTTAAATGTTTAACTTATCCTCATGAATGCGTGGATGGAATCTAAGGTATTAGATTAGATTAGTGAAACAGCGTACTCGTGATAAATGGTTATCAAAAGCAAATTAAAGGGCTCACAACAGTCTTAGAATATACAATATCGAATTAAACGGTTGTCAAAACCAAATTAAAGGGTTCACAACAGTCTTAGAATATACAATATCGAATTAAATGGTTGTCAAAACCAAATTAAAGATTAAAATTACACAAACATTTTTGCACTAATTAACCGTCGAGATATGAAAATTCCACAATTAATTTACCAGTAAGATAATGACCTCCATATACTCGCTCTCCAATTTCTCTATGAACTTTGCACGCACTTCAAAATGTATACTTGACAATTGTATAATTACTTATTAAATTTTATATAATTTAAATATAAATTTATATTTTATCAAAAATCATTAAATATAAACGGTTATAAATATATATATTTCAATAATATACATAACATATAAAAAATAAATAGCAACACAGATCTCCAGCACCAACACAACCCCATATAGTTGTTGAAAACATAGAGAGAGAGAGAGAGAGA
The DNA here is from genome assembly GCA_037678475.1 of x Bolboschoenoplectus mariqueter. Lineage (NCBI taxonomy): Eukaryota > Viridiplantae > Streptophyta > Magnoliopsida > Poales > Cyperaceae > x Bolboschoenoplectus > x Bolboschoenoplectus mariqueter. The sequence continues at coordinate 4,157,445 of CM075245.1, read as the reverse complement.
GAGAGAGAGAGAGAGAGAGAGCATCATGTTAGCAAGATGCACGTGGTGTATGGAAAGTGACCATGTTGATCCGATAAGTCATAAATTGGTACCTCCTACTCTTGTCAGTTATCAGATAGATAGATAAATGATATGAATATTATATTTCTCTATTTATTTATTTGGATATTGTTCAACAATGCGCCGCTTACGTCTTATCACCTTATCTCCTCTTTCTTTCTTTCATACACTTGACATGTCAAATTAAAATCACCTCCTTTTTATAATGGTGATAATCAATGTTAAACTCCGTCAATATAAAAATAATAATAATAACAATATAAGAAACTTTGATGCTAGTTAATATAATTCCTAATGAGTTTGTTGATATCTTATTTTATATTTTAAGGATGGTTATAGCTGTAATATATCCGACTTTGTGCACATCATTAATTTAATATATTGGAAAATATTGTTCCAATTATAAGATTAAAATTGTAGACAAGTTCTTTATGTTTTTACATAAAATATGTATCAAATTTGAACTATAAGATTCTTTATGTTTTTATATAAAATATATATCAAATTTGAACTGATTTAGTAATAATTTTTTTTAGCATGTCATCAAATAATTTTGAATTTTTAATAAATAGAACTCTGGTGACTTTAGACGATTAATTATTGATCTCAAATTTAGTATCTATTCCATCTAAATAAATAAAAAAATATATTTTCTACTTTGAATAATTTAATTTAAAAGGAAATATTTAATTTAAAAGGAAATATATAATAATCTAAAAGGAAATATTTAATTTAAAAGGAAATATATAATAATCTAAAAGGAAATATTTAATTTAAAAGGAAATATTTAATTTAAAAGGAAATATATAATAATCTAAAAGGAAATATTTAATTTAAAAGGAAATATTTAATTTAAAAGGAAATATATAATAATCTAAAAGGAAATATTTAATTTAAAAGGAAATATATAATAATCTAAAAGGAAATATATAATAATCTAAAAGGAAATATTTAATTTAAAAGGAAATATATAATAATCTAAAAGGAAATATTTAATTTAAAAGGAAATATATAATAATCTAAAAGGAAATATATAATAATCTAAAAGGAAATATATAATAATCTAAAAGGAAATATATAATAATCTAAAAGGAAATATATAACAATTGGCAACAGAACATATGCTCTCTTGATTATTTTATAACATATTTTCCAAACTTTTTAGCACTAGTGCTAGGCTGCTGGCTAATAATACAACTTCCAACAACTGAGACCGAACCTTGGCCTCTCGGAAAGTAATTAAAAATGAAATATAATAACATAAAGCAAAAGTATACTACTTACGACAAATCTCTCAAGCTCATCCCCTGCCATTAAACAAGAAAAATTAAATGTTAGGAAAACCATACTACCAACCAAAAAACACCGATTATTTTTCATATATGAAAATTTATACAGTATGATATTTAACATTCTGTTTTTTAGTGACTCAAATAATTCTACTGTTTTAAGTGATAAATTATTTTAATATGAATGGAAGATTTATGACATTCTTTTTTATTTAATTAAAGGAAAATACACACGAGCACAACAATCAAAGGAAATCTCTACATGGACCCTTTTTAAGTTGTCATGATTAATTAATAATTCAAAAACGCTGGTCACACCAATTTTTATTTGCCATGTGAGATATATGACATGACATGGCTAAGAAAAAGAAAAGGATAAATCATTTATTATAGTTGAAATTAACGATTATTTAATATCAAAAGTACGCGGTCCCAATAAATTAAAAAAAAAGAAGAGACATAATATGACTTTTTACCTCAATTAATGTTTCAATTGCAATAAGTAGATGTATCATTGGAAAAGGAAAAGGATAGTAGTATATCGTTAGTAATTATAGCTGATAAACCTAAATTAATTAATTATGGATTGGGTTAGGTACTTGGGTTGCTTTGCGTCACTACATCGTAATTAATTAATTAATTAATTAATTAATTAATTAATTATTATTCGACGGCTCTAACGCAATCACAACTGTTTTACTTTTTTTTAATTAATTGGAAGAAACGATCCGATCAATAAATTCGATAAATAAATACATAAATATAAATAATCTATATGAATAAACTTAGAAGATGAAGCTAGAGGATCATAATATTTGCGTATATGAAGGCAAAATTCAGATTCCAGAAATATAAACAGGGGGGAAGAACCTCTGAAACTTGAAAGCAACAAGCATAATATAATATATAAAAGAAGTTAGCGTTTGATTGTGTCTAATGCAAGAATCTCTAACAAAATATTAGTTTACAAATAGAGCGAATAACTTGAGGAGGCAAACCCTTTCATTTCATAAACTAACACTAATCAGATTTTAGGATTAACTTAACTTGGGACTGTATATAATTTAATTTAAGGTGCGAATCCAATTGCAATCTAGTCATAGAACTTTTTTTTTTTTTACCAATATCTTCCTCCATAGATTTTAGATCTCGAGGGAATTTTTTATTTAAAACATGACATTGCTAGAGATCACTACAAAGCAAATTTCTTGATTATTTTTCCTATTCTCCTTTTCTTCTCAACTTATTTTTGGTTTATGTTTATTTATTGTACCTATTTTCTGTTTTATGTACCATCTCCAAATGTATCCAACTTTAATGAAAAAGAAGAAGAATTTTATATGTCCCCTTTCCAAAACTTCAAAATTATTTATTTCTCCTCTAAATTTCATAATATTATATTTACTCTCCCAAATTATTAAAACTCTCATATTTTTCAATTTATAATCTCTTCCACTAAAATGGACTCCACACTTACAAATTATAAGTACTTGATATATATAAAATGTATCTACAGTATGATACTTTTATATGTTATGTTCTCTTCACATTTCAAACCTTTTTACATACTTGTAAGAAATGTTTCTTACAACTTGTGTATAAAATGTGAATATATAATGCCAATGACCTAAATATGTTATTGAAGTTTGATAACAAAAAATAATTACATCAATTCAATTTATACAATATCATCACACAACTCTAATTAATAAATTGGATCAGGTTTGATCAAAGTTATTGATTTTGAATTCAATAAAGAATGGTTTGCACTTTGCACTAATAATAGTGGAAAAAAGTCAAATATGGCGAGAAAGTCCATTTTGAGAATATTTTCTTTTTTACAAAAATTAGTACTTTTGAATAATATGATACAAAATTTTCGTTGATGTCTATTAGCATGGATTTCTTACATGAAACTAAATTAGTATTAACCACAAATTTTATTTTTTTCCAAATGAAAAATACTAAATACAAATTGCATAAATCCTTCATCACTGTCATGACTTTTATTAAATTTATTATTATTCTCCAAGTTTATGCACGTGTAAGGAGTGGTTTTCGTGTACTCAAATCAAGCTTTCAGTTTTGCAAAAGAAAAGAAAATCAAGCTTCTAAAAAAGAAGAAATAAATCTTTCCAATTATTTTTCTTTTCTTTTCTTTTTTTCCTTCTTCCTTCATGGACAAAAACTAACGAACCGTGGAAGCACACGCGCTCGCGCTCTCTCTCTCTCTCTCTCTTTCTCTCACCCCAGTAGCTTGCTTTGTAGCTTCTTTTCTCTGCCTCATTTGTGCCCCTTTTTGACAGATAAAAGCCCAATTCTTGTCGCTCATACCTCTCTCGTTAGATCTCCTACTGCTGATGATACCTCTCGGACAAATCACGCTAAGAGGTAGCTGTAAGCTGCCCCCCATCCCTCCTCTTTCTTATTTCTTTTCTCTTCATTTCTAATATATGTTTAATCTCGCTCTTGTTCCAATGTTCTGGAAGAAAATATTTGTATTAGCTACAAATGTTAAAGAGACTTCTCGTGGGTAATACTCGACTTCTGACCTGCCTTTGGATTCAATTAATCGATTAAGATTAGTAATGTTTAATTATTTCAGAGGAATTTGTTCAAACAGTTTACCAGTGAAAATGATTTTTTTATGACTTGAGATATTTCTCTATGTTAAAGTTCCAAGTTTTGGTTGTTGACAAATATATAGCTAAAATTTGGGATTATGTTGGCTTCCTCTGATATATTATTTTGAGGTAGTCCTTAGAAATTTTTTAATCCGATACCTTACGTTCGGGCTTTATTATGTGCTGTCTCAATGTACGGTGCCCTTTACTTTTATAAATTAACTTCATAAATCAATCTGCAGGATTCAAGAGCAACTGCTTTGTTTGAGATTAGCAGTTGAGCCGACTTGCACAGAGTATTGCCAGTACAGGTACTTATAGTTGAAACATGCTTTAGGTTCTCATATTTAAGCTTTTTAAGAAAATACCCAGTTTCATTACCTGATTGGTACACTTGCACTGATAGTCATAACAGTAATTGACCTGATCTTTACCTCACAAAAATGAAAAGTTGCAACCTTGATTTGTGAACAGAGGCCTTTAACTCTAAAATAATCATTTATTTTTAGGTCACTATAAACAAGAAAAAAAGTGGTATTTTTTCTTGATTTTAATTGCATGTCAACCCACACAATAACCTCCGACGAACCAGGAGCTGCCACCTGTTCAGACAGATCTGGACCCCACCGCGATGCCAGTTGCAACCTAGAACAAATTCTCTTGCAAGGTTTAGCTCCATCTAGCAGTCAAGACACAAATGCCAGGTTTCGTGTTGGCAAGGTTGTCCTTCCGAATGGGGACAGCTATTCAGGCACACTATTGGGTAACCTGCCAGAAGGATCTGGCACATACATATGGTCTGATGGATGCACTTACGATGGTGAATGGAGGCGAGGAATGAGGCATGGGGTAGGGAGAACCACATGGCCTGATGGGTGTATCTATGAAGGAGAGTATTCAGGTGGGTACATGCACGGTACAGGTACGTTTCTCCGACCGGATACCTTGATGTACAAAGGTCGATTTAAGTTGAATTTAAAGCATGGGCTAGGGTTTCAAACATTTCCAAATGGAGATATATTTGAAGGTTCATGGATTCAAGGCTCAATAGAAGGTCATGGTAAGTACACATGGTGTAATGGGAATGTCTATGATGGAAACATGAAAGATGGCTTGATGAGTGGCAAAGGAACACTTACATGGAAAAATGGCGACACTTATGAGGGAAATTGGCTTAATGGCATGATGCATGGTTATGGGGTTTACACTTGGAATGAAGGAGGATGCTACGTTGGTACATGGACAAGGGGATTAAAAGATGGAAAAGGTGTGTTTTACCCCAAAGGATGTACTGTCCCAGCCACGCATGAGCTATACATAAATGTTCTTAGAAAAAGGGGCTTGTTACCTGATTTAAGGAGGCACAGTATGGGGTCACAGATCCTTCATTCATCTACAGTAGATATGGGAAATATCAACATAGGTATCAATAATGAAAGGTCTGGGTTGAAAAATATGCCACTGGAAAGAAGGTGGAGTCTTGAGGGGGCAATGATAGAAAAGATTGTAGGGGAGCGTGAGGATCAGGTACAGGCTGAGACCGGTGCACCAATCTTGGAGAGGGAATATATGCAAGGGGTGCTGATCAGTGAGGTTGTGATGAATGGTGCATTCCCAGTGTCTTCTAGAAAGTCAAAGAAGCGTCAGAAGAGGTTGGTAAGGGATATTAAGAAGCCAGGAGAAACAATTATTAAGGGGCATAGGAGTTATGACCTCATGCTTAGTCTTCAGCTTGGCATTAGGTAATTTGGTTTCTTATGTTTATTATTGTTGATTCTTGATTCTCATATCAACATACTCTAATTCCTTTTTTCCAAGTTGAGGAAACCAATATACTCTTATTTATTTTTATTTACTTTTGATAACTTTTATATGACTGTGGGTTGATCTATGGATTAGAGTACCGAGTTTTAGTACTGTTGCCATACCTTCGATGACAGCCAGTAATTGAGCTGGTTTTTCTAGGTTGATTGAAATTTTTTTCTGGTACATAATTGCTTGTCAAGACAATTTTATTCTATTTGGGTTCTGGAGTGGCTAAAATGATGTTTATACTGTAATATTTGGTCAGACAATTAGGGGAAAAACAGGGTTAATCTGGTATTGTATGGTACTACACTGATGGTGATTCTGCAGCTTGGTGGCATTCATGGTAATTTTATTACACTATACTGACTTGTCTCTCTATCATATTAATCACTGTTACCAACTGTTTTGTTAGACTGTACCTCAAGTAAGTGTTAGCAAAGTCTATTATCAACAAAGCTCGACGGTGTTTGAGCAGTACTACAATTTCAATTAGGTATACAGTTGGAAAAATCACACCGATACAAAGGCGTGAGGTGCGCTCATCTGATTTTGGTCGAAGAGCTAGCTTCTGGATGAACTTCCCAAAAGAGGGCTCACAGCTGACACCTCCGCACCGTGCCCAGGAGGATTTCAAATGGAAGGACTACTGTCCCATGGTCTTCAGGTTCTTTTCCTCTTATTGCATAATTGTGAATTAAATAAAAGATGAGCCAGAAAAGGGAATTATAGGAAGTTATGGATTAATTGTATTCTAATGACAGGAACTTACGGGAGATGTTCAAGATAGATGCAGCAGATTACATGATGTCTATTTGTGGAGATGCGGCACTTAGGGAACTTTCTTCTCCTGGGAAAAGTGGCAGTGTTTTTTTCCTCTCTCAAGATGACCGCTTCATGATCAAGACCCTTCGCAAGTCTGAAGTTCAGGTATAATGCTCATACTGTTCATCATGTATGCTCCTCCAATACGAGCAAAATCTTATATACTGCAATAAAATAGATATAAAATGTAGAAAATATCATGTGTAAATCTTCTGGACATGAAAAAAGGAATCTTCTATAATGCTTGCCCACATTTTTCTTGAGAATATTGTCCGATGCTGCTCTTGCTTTTGTCATATCAATGAGCATGTCAAATGTTTACCAATTTTTTATAGAGGCCGAGAAGATTTCTTGGAGTCCTGTAGGGGCTAATGCTGAAATATTCCTTTATACTCTCAAGCCACCCTAAAAAAATTAGTTCCTTGGAAGAAGTAAATTGATTAAGGTTCTCTCGGTGATTAAAGAACCTAGAACCTGCTGATCAGACATACCCTTTAAGCATTAATCAACAACAGTTGCTCTGAAATCTTCAACAAAGGGTCAGGATGGTCTTATTAATTTTGTATTCTGGGCAGGTACTCTTGCGAATGCTTCCAAAGTATTATCATCATGTTAAAACATATGAAAATACCCTCATAACCAAGTTCTTCGGCCTCCATCGTGTCAAACCTTCCAGTGGTCAAAAGGTACTAGAAACAAACTTTTATATTTAGATGCAATTCTTTTGGTTATATTTCTCATCTTGATACTTCACTAGTAAGTTGATTAGTAGTCCTTTCGTGTTGTGCCATTGCTGCTTTGATCCCTTATTTATAGTACCTGTCGTTTGTAGTCTTTGGAAGTTAGAACTATTTACTTTACCTTCTTACCCCATGTATGGACTGACATATCTTGTTTGTAAAAATCTAACATGGGTAAGATATGATACATGCAACGAGGAATTCTAAGTGAAAAGATGGATATGACTTGCTTAAAGAGCATGGATGCGATGTTGATCTAGATGAATTACTATGGAATTTTATCGAGGGACCCAAACAATCCAAAAGGAAAAAAAAAGATAAGAATTAAAATACTGTAGCGGTACCTAGAGACCATTATGTAATTTCTTATGGCATCACATATTTATGAAACTACTTATCGATTTTCTTGTGTGCGTTGGCAGTTTCGGTTTGTGGTAATGGGAAACATGTTCTGTACAGAGTTGAGGATCCATAGAAGGTTTGACTTGAAAGGTTCATCCTTGGGCCGATCGACTGACAAAATTGAAATTGATGAAAACACGACACTTAAGGATTTGGACTTGAATTATTGCTTCTATCTTGAACCTTCTTGGCGTGAGGCCCTGCTTAAGTGAGTGAAATGTTTCTCTATTTTCATTTTTCTGTGAATTGCTGTATTACTTGTTCTATGCAAATATGGGGAAACATTACTATTTGGATATGCTAGAAAGTCCTATTAACAGCTGCATTGAGGAAAGGTTTAAACCACAATTATATTTCACGAGATGGAATATCAAGTTCGTATTTGAATTTAAAACTTATTAAAACACAAAAATCATTTGTAACCAAAATGCAAATAAATAACTTCTTCAAAACAACCTTTCTCAAGAAGGGAGAATTTCAGAATTTGTTCAAGAGATGCTATTGCAGGTTTTGAAAACCCCTCATTGGTTACATAAGATATTCCATTTATACCCGTAAAAAAACATGCTAACCAAATTTAAGGTCTCAACAAAGAAAAACTAATAGTCCATGCCGCCTCGAATGGCCAAGTGTAATAAAAGATCAAACAGAAACATAAGTGTGCAATTACTAACTTTATCATTATGCAAGTGAAATATTGATGTAAAAAACAAAGGGGCTTCAAATTATCATATTATGAGTTGGATTTTTTTTAATGGAAGTCTTACTTCTGAAGCAATTATTTTTGTTGAAAACTGAGATCCAGAACAGTTAGATAAAAAAGGGGAGCTAGAGAATTTGAATTAATAGAGGTTACAATATTTTATATGGAGTATAATTGAGATAATGGTTTATTTTATGGAACGTTAAGATTAGAAAAATATAATTTTGATGACCAAATTCTTTGATGGAGTTTAGCTTGAGGGCTGTTTTTAAGAAAACATGTTTTGAGAGATGATTTTTTGGATAGGTAATTGCAAAAACTTTTGATTGTTGGAGGGTACAACGGGAACTTATTTTTTCTTGAGATAATTGTTCTTAACTTTTGGTCTGTCAACCAACTACAAAAGAAATGATAGTTTTTGGCTTAATTGGTGCCATGGTGGTGCATATACAGGTTACAGTTAATCTTAGGTCTAAAAAATTTATAAATCAACAGACAAAACAAAACATCCCTCTTTTAGAAAAGGTCACTCGACTAAATGAGCTTTGGGAGCGGATGTTAGTATTTGGCATCTCATTAAAGCACACCGAAAATGAAAGCTAACATTTTTTTTACCTGTTGTGCTATATGCTCCTAAAGAATAGTACTTTTTGACGTATATGTTCAAAATTCCTCAATTTCAAAATATGGTTCTTTGACCTTTTCAAGTCTGTCTAATTGTAAATTAAAATAATTGTCTTGTTCTCGAAAATTTTATAATTTAAGTGTATGCACTATTATTGGTCATGCAGGCAAATTGAGATAGATAGCAAATTTCTAGAGATAGAAAAGATAATGGATTACAGCCTATTGTTAGGGGTACACTACCGTGCACCTCAGCATCTCCGGTCCCATCAAGGACTTGCAGTCCTTGCAGAGGAAGGTCAGTGTTGGTTTCTATATATTGGTTTGTTTAGGTTTGCTCTTTCTATTTTGCTTCCATTCCAATTACTTCAAAGAAAACTGCTATAGTGCAATGATTTGATGGGTCTTTAAGCAAGTGTATTGCTGTTGACAGAGAACTACGCCAAACACACTATTTTTTAAATACTCATTTTTTTGTAGCTCTTTATTCTTTGATAAGGAAATTTACATGAATGTTTCAGTAACTTGCAATCATTTTTTAATACAACTGAAAAAAAAAATTTGTTTGTATATTTTTGCCAGTAGATAGATGCATTTCAGGAAAAGAAAAAACAACAAGAGTTTACAAAAATTACATTGTAAACTTTGTTTAAGAACTAAGACTAACACACTTTGTACAGATGCACAGGAGGATGAGATCGGAAACTATCCACAGGGACTGGTATTGGTGCAGCGTGGAAATGATGAAAATAGTGTTGTGGTGGGCCCACATATCAGAGGCAGCCGCCTGCGTGCTTCAGCTGCTGGTTTTGAAGAAGTGGATCTTCTCCTTCCAGGCACCGCTAGGTCAAAAATTTTCATTTATTTCTCTCTTTCTTTAAGTTACATCTTACATGGTTCGGCAAGGTCATGAATATGACCCATGCAGGTAATCATAGTCACTTCTCTGCTACATGATATCTTTTTCAAACCTTCTTTTTTTTTGTGCCTGTCTTGGTTCTGAACTTCATTCAAAATTATCCGGCTTTTATTAAAGCTTATTTATTAATTGCACCAGGTTACAAATCCAGCTAGGAGTGAACATGCCAGCAAGGGCTGAGCATATACTGAGTGAAGAAGAGACCCAACAGGTACACAAAGTCTATGATGTGGTGCTGTATCTGGGTATAATCGACATTCTACAGGCGTACAACATATCAAAGAAGATCGAGCATGCCTACAAGTCTATCCAATTTGATTCTGTCTCCATCTCTGCTGTAGATCCTGAGTTCTACTCAAAGCGGTTCTTGGATTTTATCCAAACAGTTTTCCCTGAGAACCCCTAACCTTATTTCTGTACCAAATTTATGTTGCTTTGCTGAATAGATGTAAATTATTACCACTGCTCGCTGTTACTATTCCTTGTGCAAAGACTAACATATTACTAAGCACATAAATTAAGGTTTCAACATGTAATTTTGTAAACAATATCAAGCAAAAAGGGATCCGATACCAATGTTCCTTGGTGCCAGCAGTATCAACTGTTTCATTCGTATTTAAATTAACAAATTAAAATTGTTAGATGCATTTTATTATCTCAATTATATAAATATAAAAACTTACAAAGTTTGGCCTCATTTTGATAGTATTCAAGGAAGAGAATCACAGAATTTGAACCATTCATTTTGTTTGCTTTTAATGCATAAAGTCAGATCTTATATGATTTTTTGTGTACAACGTAGTATATAATTTTTCCATCTAAAAGTTTGGAAATAATTATTTAAGATTTATTGGTTATTAAACTGATTTGACATTAAAACCCTTGAAAAATGATTACTTTCGATTTTTCTATCAAATTAATTTGAAACTAAAATCTTTGACAACGAATCGCTTAAAATTAAAAACATAACATAAAACTCAATTAGCAGCACGACAAATCACAAATGCATCAGTTGTTAATAATCCAACAGAGAAAATTAGTACATTCATGCGCAACACACCTTCAAAATAAGAGAAATGTGACTGTTAAAAACAGTCTGTTGAGGATTTCTTCACCAACTTTATCAAATTCTAAACACTAACAACAATACATCAAGCTTAGTCCATGGAGATCATGGAGCAAAAGTGTCTAGAAGTTAACAACATTATGACATGTTATGTGTATAAAGTCGAATTCTCGCGAGATCATATAATGGTATTTCTTCACTAATACTCATAAAAGAATACGACCCAAAAGAAGCAACCAGCTCAGCTCATTGACCTCGGATACAGATCGCCAACTTATAGCTCAAGGTAAGAATCGCCAGAGACACAAAGATAAGATAAAACCCACTCCTTAAAATAACTGAAGCCGTGTTGTTGTCTTGCATCTTTGTGACCATTTCTGGTTCAAATGGCACTGACTTTGTCAGCAGATCAGTAGCATCGGTACCATAAGAAAGCACATAGCTGTACATTCCATTCTTGTGCAAGGACCAGTCGAGGTCACCCCTTATTTGGATCATGCCAGCTGTTACGCGAATTGGGCCAGCAGCATTGGCAGCTGTAATTGACTTGCTGGACCCCGTGCCATATTCAGACGCCATTGCAGTAGGCGCTGAGATTGAACCCAACATACTGACGAGACGCTTTCTGATCGAAGATTTATCACTGTATTCATCTGCATGTCAAAGAAAGATTATATTCAGAGGGAAGTATCCAGGGAACAGGGATAATTTTAGTCCGAGCAAGCACTGACCTCGGATTTTTTTGAGTCAACAATGCATTCAACTAATGGTTGGTGAATGACTTAGTATTAATGCAACCATACTATTTTGAAGATTAAAATACAGCTAACAAGAACACTACAAGTGTTCATGATAAACAACTTTAAATTCACTATCAGTAATACCTGGTTTACTACCCATGGACATTTAGAGGATATCCCACACAGATTAAAAGTGCACCACCTCCTTACAGATTCCTAAGTTTTTCAACAGAGTACCATAACTGATACTCCGGAATCACCATGAGGGAATAAGGACAACATAAAAGATATGCACATTATATATTTCATAGCTCATGTGGGATTTTTTTTTTTTTGGTGCACCATTTAACAAAACCCTAGGATACCTGATAGCTCCGGGCGATCAAAGGTCTTTCTTTTCAAGTGGTTGTCATCAGACGACGAGGGCCCAACAGAAGAGGAGCATTCTCCCATGAACATTTCCTTCGGCTCTTCCATGGAAGTAGCATCACTTAACATGACTTCATCATCCTATAGAGAGAGAGAGAGAGAGAGAGAGAGAGAGAGAGACTATTAGCACAAAGCGAGCAGTTTCAACTTGAAGCTCTTTTGCATATAGCTTTGTGCTTAATTTACTTCAAAAAAGTTTCAACTTGAAGAAGTGATCACTTTCCATTGGTTAAATTTATTCAAGAAAATTTACACCAAGAATTGGTGCAGTGATTATCGGGATAATGGCTGGTAGGACTATATCAATAGCCAAACATTACATATGCAACTTAAATACTAAATCAATTGTGTTCTATTCTCAATTGTATGCATACTTCAGTATTTTAGGGTTCCTGGGCCAGAGTTGAACCTTGACCATATAGGATAAATCGATTCCTAATGAATAAAACTAGATATACTTTAGCATACAAGTTTCTATCGAAGTTTGTCAGGTAACTCTTGAAAGCATGCAAAGTTCTTATTAGGAAAACTGAATGACCATATTATTTTGCACTGGATTTCTCTTCATGCTTTTCTATTTATGTTCTATTTCGCCTACAACTCTGTCATTCTTAGTCCCGTTGGATCAACGAATTCTAAATTGCCAACAGCTACAACATACCTTTTGCACGAATGCAGGCAAGTCTGCACACTCAGTGTTGGATTCCTCCAAGTTCTGCACAGGTGCTGAAATATCATATTTAATATCGACCTCAGTCTCATCAAAGTAAGCCATCAAATCATCCAACCCATCTGACTCCCCATCACCCTCGTTCACACTGTAGAAAGCTGTTTTGCCCTCATCTATCTCGCTGCTCACATAATCGTAGTCACAGATTAGAGGAGACCTTATTGGACCATCATCCTGTCCCGTCTCTAAATTGGATTCAGTACCATCAGTGGTATTGTCAAAGAACTCATCAACATTCAGTATCTCTGACAAACTCACAATCTCATCCGCCCCGCCTGGGCATGTCGGGTCATCCCGTGTCCTTAGCGGCCACATGCTACCATTTTGCCACTCTGATGTGATGAGATTATCATCTGCATTATTTGCAAGTTCGCTGGTGTGGTTGGCAGATTCATCCACTTCTTGTTTGATCTGCTGCTTATTTTCTTCTTTCTCCTGCTGATTATTAGGAACAGAGGTAGCAACAGGGTTTGTTTTGGCAAGAGAGAGATTTTGATCGAGTGGGTTTTCATTCTGAAAAAAAAGACCAGGCAGTGATTTGTTCTTAAGATGATAGCATCATATCTCAGTAATGTAAAGATTCAGTTTGCACTAATAATAACACATGTACAGATAATATGAAGTTTAATTCATACAAATAGAAGAAATTGAGGTCTCAACAAAGACTCGGTACAGTGAATGGTACATTTGACCTAGGCAACACCTAATTGGCTAATTGCAAAAACTTGGACTAGAGCAAATGAAGCCCAAGCCCCCAACTGAACTCTAGCTGAACAATGTATGGTAAAATGAGGCTTAATTGAAGACTGGTTAAAACATGTGAATTAAGACAGGTTTATTGGGAGGCTCAACACCATTATGGGGTCAAAAAGATGAGAATTATCCAAGAACTAATTGCACAACTTTCAGCACTATTAGTACAACGTTCCCAACGATAGAACAATTCTGGGGCGCATGACAAAATAATTACAAATCAGGGAAATTTAGCTTATAGGAGGCTTATCAGAACAGTCAAGGTAATTAAGGAAGATCCAAATCTTATGTGGCAATTTATTTTTGCGACACAATTCCACAGCAATATTCAATCAGTGCACTTACAGGTAACAGGTCATTCATTTGTAGGTATTCATCATGTAACTCATCGTCTTTCTCGACTCGCATGACTGCAGCCATAGCCTCATCTCCTCCATTCACCTCCTGTTCCCATTCCTCCTCCATAAACGGAGCCCCATACTGCGCCCCATTCTGTGGACCGGACCCACTTTTCTGGAAGATCCTACACACCACATACAAATCCTTCCAACCCAACCCAACCCAACCCCAAAATTAAAAAGTACATGTCAAAAGCCGAACATAGAAGGAAAATTAGCAGAACTGGTCCAGACCAAAGGAAAGAACCTTTCCATACAAAAGCTGGATAACCACAAAGCGCAGTCTAGACTCTAGACCAACTGCTTCAGCAATACCACCAAACTATGCATATGGAGACTCAATTACTAAGATGACCATAAAGTACATTGCATGGTTGGTAATTCCACAACAGGAGAGAGAGCAATGTAGCAACAACCAAATCATTTCCACAATTGGTTCAGCACAACACAACAATTCTAAACCTACAAATCGAACTGCAAGAGGAAAAGAAAACACAAGCAATCGTGAATAAAAAAAAATCAATTAAGAAAAGCAGCAACACGAATAGAAAAAAAAAAAGCCCAAGTCACAAACTTGCACCCAGCAAAGCTGAACTACATTGCTCAAAACTAAAGTCTTGAATTACAAAAAAAAGGATAAAACTTGAAAGGCAAACCAATTTCAGCATGCCCCAATTATTACCTGTGATACGGCCGCTGCTGGGGCTTCGTCCAACACGCCATCCCCTTCAATCCGGTACTCATGCATCACCCAATTCGTCCTCTTACCACTCGGCGCGCGCCCCATGTGAAAAACCAGCGTCTTTTTCATCCCGACGATCCGATCTCCTCTCTTGACCTCGCGATCCTTCCCAGTTGTCTTCCAATAACCCTCCTTGGTGGCTCGATTCGTTCTGGACTTGTTGGAGTACTTGCGATCCAGGGGGCTGAAAAAATACCACTCCAAATCGCGGCTCCTGATCCGAGATTTGGAAGGGAGATCCCATGGCTCGAACTTGTAGAGATCGATCTCCGCAATCGCGTCTAAGCGGAGGGGGCGGCTCAAGATCTTGCGCTTGAGGTAGTAGATTACAAGTTCCTCGTCGGTGGGGTGGAAACGAAAGCCCGGAGCGAGAGGCACCGTCGCAGGTGTCGAATTAGGGGTAGGGTTAGGGTTCGAATTAGGGTTTTGAGTGGACATCGGAGAAGAAGAAGAAGGTTAAATTAAAATTCGGAATTGGAGAAGGTAGTAGGTACCGTATCTTGGAGCTGCCGTGTTGATTCCTGGAGATTAGGGATTTGGAACTGCGTGGAAGAGTCGGGGTCTAGTGTTGTGTTTCGAGGGGAAAAGGAAAAGGCAAAAAAGGGGGTAGGCGAGACGGAAGAGGAAGGCAGGTGCCTCTAAAGTTGTTTTGCGGAGGGAATTTGAACGTCGTACAGTGTAGCGAGTCACTTTGAAAATGGCTCCCGCGGTTGCAGCCGTGTGGGGCCCGACTACATGATCATGCTACACCAATGCTAGTTCAGATATTTAGAATTAAATATCCGAACTCAGTAACCGGTGCTATGCGCTGTTTCATTCTTGCTCAGGACGCTTTGGAGTTTGAAAAGTCCTTCCATAGAAGGATATTAAATTGTTCCAATTATTGTAGCTACTTAGCTCGTTGTAGTCTAGGAACTTAAACATAGACCGGGTCCACAGAGTAGAAATATCAGTACTTTAATTGTAGCTACTCAGGCAATATCGCTCTACACGTCACCACCTCCACCTCATTCCTCCCTCCTCCTCTAATCCTTTCCCCTCCTCTTTCTATTTATTTATCTTTTCCTCCAAATACCTTGAGTGTAATGGTGGGATTAGAATCTCATAAAAAGTGCACCATGTGCTTACAATCGCTTCAGCAAAAGAAAAAGAACGACCGAAATAAGTTCAAAATAAATAGGCTTATTATTTCGAAATAAAATTACAAAACCTGCGGATCTTCTCATCTCTATCTATGTTCCTGCTTTCGAGAAAGGAAACGTGTGCTTCAAAACTTGAAATCAAATCTCAAGGATCGGTTGTGTTCAAATATAGACATTCTCGACCGTATTAATTTTATTATTTATATTATCGTCCTTACTAATTATTTTTTTGTTTAAATTAATAATTTTATTTTCTAATTTAAATGATTTGTTATTCAGATTAGTAGATTAGTGATATTAAATTTGAATAATAAAGTATTGTACAAAAGAGGTTAAACATAACTAATTTAACATAAATAATTTAATGTGTAGATCCACAAAATTAAAAAAATTTATTTTTACAAAAAAGAACTCAATATTTGCATTATATGTATTTTATTAAACATTTGAAAATTGAATTAGTCGAGTTAAACAGAACGGCAGCATGCAGGACCACACAGATAAAACCATAGAGAACATAAACTAGATTGCCACAATGTTGTGGCCGTCAGAGCAAAATTAAGTAGGTTTAATTTGCTTACAATCAACTAATTCATCACTGTCATATAATCATATCTTATGTTTCAAAATTAAAATACAAAGGTTTGTCTAAACATACACTCATGATGCGTTGATTGATAAATATGGACTCAGAACATGAATTCAAAACAAATACGTAAGAATAATTTTAGGAATAGCAAAATAAAATTTTTAAATATCAAAATGTCCAATTAGTTACTTTCATTATCTAAGAGTTTAATAAATAGTTATTTTCAATTTTAATTTCATGATCATTAGATCTCTCTTCATTATTTAATATGCATAATAAATAACAAATACAGAAAAATATGAGGTATTTGATAAATTTGAATATTCACATCTTTTAAGAAACTATAAATCATTGATATATGTATTTGCATTATTTTATGGGAATATAAATTAGATACAAGTACATATAATTTATTTATACATTCAATAGTTATGCAAACACGTCAGAGCAAAAATTATTTGTTTCTTTTACACCCCTAAATTTTATCTATAAATCACTGTACAATTGAGAAAAAAAAAATAACATTTAATGATCATTATATTGAGCATATGAAATTATTAATTCACATAAAATTTGATGTAATTAATTTTCGTCAAGTTAAAATTTGATTTGACCATTATTAATTTTCATGATTAATAGTTGCTTATTGGGCTTGGGCCTGCTAAGTTTGCTATCATAACTCTATATAGTATATACACATATGCATCAATTATGAATGATAGTGAACATAGGAATTCAGCATTTTATTTTATTTTATTTTATTTTTTTTTTTTTTGGAAAGCGAGAGATTGATTCAATAAAGTAGACAAAATAAAATAAAATTTCAATTAACCACAGGGTCAGTAGAAATTTCAATAAGGTGATAAAAGAATTGAATTTGGTTGAGCTTATTATATTTTAGGTGACAAAAAATTGTATTGGTGAAATTTAAATTAATCAGTCATCTATATGTAAATCATTGAAATAAATTGAATATATTCTTAAATATAGCATCACTTAAAAGCTTCCGAAGGTCCAAATAGAAAACCTCTAGTACTAATAGTCACATATATATTTAGCACCTCAGCTTGAAAAATGAAAATATTGCTAATCTGAAATTATTTTCAATTATATATTGTCGTGCATGAGGATCCATTATATTGGTACTAATTAATTACTTGATTAATTAATTATTCGCAATTATATCTAGAGACAGACGTAACATAATATAAAAACAAAGAAGGTAGAATGTCATCAAAGAATCAAATATACGTACTCAAATAAAACTATTATAAAATAATCTGTAATATTATTATCACAAGATCAATTGATCGTATCTATGGTCTATTACACGGTAACTTCTTACTTTCTGACACAGGTACAGAAATTTATCATGTATTAGAAAAAAATAACATAGATTTTAACTTTGATTAATTAAACGTATTATTATAGGTATCTCAGCCACATTATAATAAACTCATGATCTGATCCATGCTTGATGGATGATGCATATGTCCCCGTCTATCCACGGCCGCCGCCGTAGCCGGACCCATAGCCTGAACCATACCCAGATCCGTATCCACCGTTACCAGAACCGCCGCCTCCGCCTCCACCGCCACCGCCTCCACCGCCTCCACCATAACCAGAAGCATTGCCAGCTCCATAGCCCGACCCGCTACCATATCCCGACCCACTTCCATATCCAGAGCCGCCGCCGCCGCCTCCACCTCCTCCTCCACCACCGCCTCCTCCACCACCTCCACCACCTGATCCATATCCCGACCCACTGCCACTTCCATACCCATAACCAGACCCGCTTCCACCTCCACCGCCACCTCCTCCACCGCCGCCTCCGCCACCTCCTCCACCTCCTCCACCGCCGCCGCCGCCAGACCCATACCCAGATCCATATCCTGACCCATAACCTGAGCCAACACCACCATTTGATCCACCTCCTCCACCTCCGCCTCCGCCTCCGCCGCCGCCGCCTCCACCACCACCATTGCTACCATAACCACTACCATAACCCGACCCATATCCAGATCCATAACCGGGTGTATATTGTGAACCAGGGAAGGATGTAGAAACACCCGTGCCGCTACCACCGCCACCTCCACCTCCACCACCTCCACCACCTCCACCACCTCCCCCGCCACTACCAGTAGTGTCGCTCATTAAGCGAACGGCTGCTCTTCCAGCAGCGATAATGTCAATGCAAAGCATCAGTAGGAGTGCAGTTGCTAGTGTCTTTGGACCAGCCATTGTCACTTCTTTGGTAATCAAATTATATTGTGATCAGTCGACTCTGAATGAAATTGTTGAGGAGGTTGGAGGGATACGTAAAGGGTATATATAAGCGAGAGATATATGCATGCAGAAACTGTAGCATAGTTGAGTGCTAACGAACCGTAGTAACCAAGTAATTAAGCACGTCAAGTTTTAGTCAAATAGTGCGAGTTGTTGAGGAGGTGGCTCTTCCTCTACAATCTCTCTGTCTGTACAGCTACAGTTCTATTAATTTGGTATATACATATAAAATATCGAGTGAAGATGGTTGAGATAATGAATTTAATGTCAAACGAAACATTATATATAAATTACTATAGGCGTGGATAATTAAAAGCTTGTTAAAGGGATCATTTTTATCCCTTGGTTTTTAATTTGAAAGTATATTTGTGAAAATACAGAGGTAAATGTCATAAACATTTGGATCTGTAATCAAACTTTTCATTTAATTTATAATAATGGAGAATTGAGGGTTTATTATAGAGGAGGGGATCTCTTGACAACTATTATTCTGATAATATTTATGACGACTAATTTTAAAATAATTTTGAAATAATTTTTAGAAATTCTCAAAAATATAAAAAAAATTGACAAACATATTTTTTAAATTATAACTAGATTGATTGTTTTCAAATTTCATATAATTTAAGAGTCATTTGATATTTCATTAAAAACCGTTAGATATGGATTGTTCTAAATATTATATAATTTTGATGGTCTTTGATGGAGTATCAAATGATACTTAAATTATATGAAATTAGAAACACAATCGATCTATAAGTTAAATAATATGTTTATAAATTATTTCTATTTTTTAGAATTATTTGAAAATCCGTTGTCAACGTTGTCAAAATATATAGTCGTCAAGAGATCCTCACCCTTATTATAAAGTGAATATTCTTAGTGCAAGTAGAAATTTGATCTAAAAATATACGTTCAAATTAACACCATGAATCATAAAGGAAGACATCAAATAATACTTTTAGAAAAACTTTTTCTTCAAAGCTGCAACGATTACTATATGGATGAATAATAATTGAGGGGTTATATATTAATTGTAGAGACAAGAATTACTGAGGAATGAGAACAAGTAGAGATGTGGTTCGGTGGGGGCCAACAGAGATTGGCAGAGTCCAATACAGTGAGACGCGTAGGTAGCTTGTAGTAGTTCTGGTGTACCGCACTTTGGAGACTGATGAGTCGTGGTGTACCGGAGCTCCTTCTCCTCCTCCTCCTCGGTCCACATGATTTGACCCCACTTTTTTTAATGAGTAAAAGAATCCGAGAGCTCTCTAGCTCTCCATTCCAGAGGAGCTTCCTAATTTGCAATTCCTATGGCCTAGAGACTTAATTTACTAGCTCCCCCACGGAAGATGTGCTTGTTTTGTATCTCCAATAAAATATGGTGTTATGATGTGCTGATGGGGGCGAATAACAGACGTGTGATTTGAAACAGAGAGAGAAATGGAGAGCAGAGTGTAGAAGGAGGTAAAGGGGAGGAACTTGAGAAACCCGCCACTTGGCAGCGTCAAGGAAGAAAGTGGGGTCGTTGGATGAAGGTTCTAAATTAGAAAATGGGGTATGGCCTAAATACTAGCGGTAGTTGGGTTGGCTCGTATTGTCAGCTTCGGTTTGACTTGATCTATAAATTAGTATATTCGCGTTGATAATGACATGTGATGGATTGATTCTTCTTCCTTCACTCCGTATGATGGCAGATATTGATTTGATGACGCAAATTAGAGAACAGGGGTGTATTTCTAGTTAAGGGGTCGGGTTAATTATTAACTATTTTCACATGAAAAAAAATCACGTTTCTCATCTTTAATCACAAGGTTTTTTATTTTATTTTTATATCATCTTGCTGATGAGTAATTGTATTAACCTGCTTACATTAAATCATTTAGTTGGTTCTTAGATATTTGTTGGTATTCTTTCTGTAATCCTTTTCCTTCTTCTATTTGACCAAAACAACACATCTTGTTTATAAATAAGATCAGAATTTGAAACATAATATAGCAAACTGATACTTCTTCTTTTTTTAATTAAGAAAGGAGTCATTTGGCATTCTCTTAACCATAACAATTTTGACAATGTAAAAAATAAAACATGAACTTTGAAATTCAACCTCATGCATGTGATCCGTCTCTTATATACACATGATGCTAAAATATAAATAAAAGACTATTATATTTGATGCATGTGTTTACTATTTATTGAAGATGGCTTGAAATTTACGATGGTTTGCGTAATATGCCTTTGAGAAATTTTAAAATCACACTTAAATTTGTGAAAAGTTTTAACTTAAGCCATCTAGCTATCTAATAACACGTATGTGAATTTATATCATTCTTAATATTAACTAAAATTGTTTGTCAAGTATATCAGGTTAAGAGATTTGTAATTCTTTTTAGTATACAAATTACCATATACACGTCCAAAATAATGCTTTTAGTATGTGATTTCTTATATTTTCTTTGGTCAAATTGAAAACATAAGCTTGATTGGGATGTGAACCGCCTGTGCAATTTTCACATAAATCTTGACCAGAAGTGAAATCACATAAGTCGTGTTAGAAGAGGCGTGATTAAAGATAAGCCCTCAGACAATATTACTGATCAGAAAAGAGAAGGAAGCAAGTTCACTCGGCAGAATTTTGAGGCAAACAAAGATACTAGCGAAATCACTAATGAAATGTAGAGATTCGAAATATTTGAAAAAAATAATGATTTCACAGATTGAAATTATCGAAACTCTTGGTTCCCTCAACAATGACCAGAAACAAATTGAAATGCAGGACTTGAGTAAGGACCCTGAAGTAACTTTGTAGGGTTGAACTTCATTAAGAATGAACACTTGCTATGGGGTTCTCTCTTTCAATCAGGTAAATATAATTTCAAGTTAACTCGTTGAAATCATTTTATTGAAGTTACCAAAAATTTCTAGGTTCCTATCAGAGTGATAGTATTCTACACCTTGCACAACAATTCTTAGACCATTTGTATAACCAAAAAGGCATCAATAACTTGAAAGAAAAGTACCAAGTAGCAAGCATGTTTGAGACACACATATCAACAACGGTATTTTCTTGCAAACACACTGAACTTGACGGTACTAAAACTGCCGGGTAAAAGGAACAAGATATGACATAGGTAACTATTTAGAAAACATAATCAACAAAAGATACTTTCAGAATTATGACTCTACTCTAACATTCAGATAAAATAATTTCAACTACTCTAAAACAACAACAACAACAACAACAAGCAGCTCCAAAAATAGAAAACTAAGGGGACATAAATAAACAACAAACAACATTCCTATTTTAGCATTTACTTTCTCTGGCCCTGTGGCCCATAGCGAAAACCGCAAACAAAGGAAAACAAACATTCTTCGACCTACCAGATGTTAATACCGCATCACTGTTTCATTCGGCCAAAAATTTGGAGATTTGACAACCCAAAAGCGCCTAGTTGTCACGTTCAGAGCTTGCCTGAACCCTTTGCATGATCATTGCCTCAGCAGTACGGATCGCCTCTGTTGCACCAGTGATTGTTACTTTCCTGAATCAATGACAACAATATTAACACCTAGCAAACATTTGACTCGTGACAAATAACCCCTCAACTTTCAAATTTGACAACCAGCTCCACTGAACGTCCAACTTGTGACAAAGTTACCACCTAGCCTATATAACTTACGGGCAAGAAAATATATATCCCTGATATTTTTGTTCTTATTGAAGATATCTTGAATAAGATATTTTCAATAATAAAATGTCTTCAATAAGATCAATTTTGCATACAAACTGACAAAATGGAAATCTATTATGCATATGCCACTAATCAAGTACATCTTAAAATATAATTTGTTTTTTTTCCTTCAAATTAAAAAAACAAAGATTAAAAGAATGACATAATAAATATACAAAGATATTTCGGTCATTGCTCATCTAAAAGTTTAACAAGTGAAATCTGCAAGGAGTTGAGGTCAATTATTATATATTGGAAGTTACAGGAGTCTATTTGCTAAAAATTTTAAGGGCCCTTTTAGGCATTACCCCATTCTTATTAAGATAGTACAATTCCTTAAATGTGACACCACACCCTAGCACACTGTGTTAGTATGATAAGAAAGAAAACCAAGTACCTGTCAGAGGTCCCACCAATGAAATCGCCTCGATCAGATATCTTAATTCTAGCACCACTAACCTGAGATTCCAATAAAGAACCAATCAAAATACAAAATATGCCCTAAAAAGATCTATAAGAAGAAAAGCAACACTGATTGGAACATTTAGAAAGTTATACCATAATTGATAATTAGAAACTAGAAAAGCTGGTATTTAGGCTTAACTTCAAAATAGGAACATATAGTATTTATAATTTGTTGCTGGTTTGAAGTCAAATTTAACACCTTCCTCTTGTTTATAGAAGAATGTGCCAGGTATCAGGCTCTCACTCTCAAAAGGAAAAAAAATGCTGTTACTAAAAGGGAACAAACACTGACATAATATAGAGTCGTTACTCATCAGAAGTAATTTTACTCATGTTTTCCATAAATGTTGTCAAAATGCAGAGTTTATTACCCATCAAATGGAGTCATCTCACTAAGCAAGGGGAAAAGAATGACAATACAAGTTCCAGGGGAACTTGGACTGTTGAACACAGCGGTTATTAAGAGGTTTGACTAGGACATCATCTAAATTCAAACATCACTAACCAAAAAAAAAAAAATTAATGTTCTTCAGGAATTATGTGAGGGGAAATATTTGAAATGTAACAAGGAATCTGAATGTTACAAAACTAAAATCTAAGATTATAATTTTAGGGTTTAAACTGCAGCGTCCTCTCTCTTCTCTCATATTGTTCCCTACCTCAGAGTTCTCTCCAGCTTCCCTCTGGTCTGACGTATCTCTCTTTCCCTATGTCTCCTTCAATCTTTCATTGCTGTTAGTTGTTACCATTAGAAAAAAGAATGTCAACTTAAACCAAAATCTAGAATTTTAGGTCTCTAGTCCACCAACACGACCAACTACAGAGCCACTAAAATTAGAGCTCAGTCAAAAGAAGGGCTTTATGTGGTGCAAAGGGCTTTCCATAAACCAGTATGGAGGATGACAGGAATTTTAGTTTAGAAACGAGCTACATTAAAGAAAAAGTTCTACAAGTAGAGAGTTAAATTCCTACTCTGGCACTAACGCAGAACTCAGATCTGAAATCCTTCTCTGTTTTCAATTCCAACCAACTATGATCCAGGGGCAAAAAGAAGTTACTAATATAAAAGAAAGAACTAATTTAACTGGAATCCTTACAAAATAGTGATATATTAACTAGATCAGGGATTACAAATATCAGGCATTGTCCTACAAGACAGGAAACTGCACATAGAATCCCAGAAGAAAAGAAAATATCCTCTGCACCTTTTCCTTCCTTATTTACTTACAAGAGAAGAAAAAGAAACATAAAAGCGATAGCAGAAGTTGACAAATAAGAACAAAGACAAGAATCCCAAATCCCATGGGACAAGGGTCCCATTAATGGTCAGAAAATCATCCTTTATAAAATTTTGATGGAACAAAAAATCATTTGATGGAAAATTAAGTATTGTCGAGGCATGGTCATAATTATGCATATAAGGCAAATAATTTAGTAATAGAATCAATTAGAAGTACTTTTGTGGACATGGTCAGTAATCAATTTGGAATTCTCAGTTTGCTATTCCAGTACATTACCATTTCCTGTTACATAATGCCACAGGCCCTCTGTATCACCCACTGGTAGCCCTGGCTGAAAATACCCAACATTCCTCGCTATTAATTTCTAGATGAAAATACAAATCTAAAAGACTGAGATAATTCCTTTTACTTGCAGGGAATTAGGTATACATGGAAATTTGTGTACTCCTTGACTTTGTAAATGTACAAACTGAAGTTGTTCGTAATAAACACCAACTTGATTCCTTCTTTTCTTATTCAAGAAAATTTTATTTACTTCATTGCCAAAGAATGATAGTAACATTATTATAGTACTTGAACACAGAACCTACCTGGCTGATTTCTGTAATGGTCCTGCCACCACGACCCACAACAGCACCAATATGCTCATCAGCTACACCAATCGTCTTTGAATCATTCCCTTCCTGGTTCGATGAAACTGGAGACCTTGGCATATTTCCCTGAAGATTAGATTTTGCACTTAGAATAAAAGTGCAGTTCATCAATATAAATTCATAAACAACAATAATGCTTAAACCTAAATTAGTGAAGAAGCACTGTCAGCTACTTTTTAACGAATAGAATAGAGATAGTTTGTCAGGTCATTTATAGCATAAGCATATACAAGGAAAATTAAATGATAATTGCAGGTATTATATAAAAACTAGCATCCAATAGTTGTTACATGAAGCCCATAAGAGCGACACCTTTTCAAGGTCAAATGGTCTTCAGTCTCCTCTCACACAATGGAATAACTGCTACAAACACAACCGAGAAGAAATTGATAAAATAAGTATGAAGAAAGCACTAGAATTTTTCTGACCTTGTTAGCAGGATACCTTCCTCCATGCCCACTATTTCCATAGTTCATGGAATTATACGGTGAAGATGGAACCATGTATCCCACAGGTGGCCCATAACCTGCCAAGGATTCTTCCAGATTATAACAAAAATCCAAAAAAAAAAAAGGAGGGAGTAGAAGCAAAACAAACACTTCATTCCCTAAGGCCCCATTTGGGAGCAAGATTAGTTGGGGATAATTAGGGGATAAAGTTATCCCCTGTGAGAGGTGGGGATAACTTTATCCCCTAGGGGCTTGTTTGGGAGGAGGATAAATTGGGGATAATTAGGGGATAAAGTTATCCCTTGTGAGAGGTGGTGATAACTTTATCCCTTAGTAATTCCCCTCCCAAACGGAGCCTAGATATCCCTCTCCCAAATATAGCCTAATGGAAAGAAAGAATTAATGCTACAGGCAGCAATAAAGAAAAACAAAATAATATATACCTGGATAAGGAAATGGAGTGCTAAGGTTATGGGGGTAATGCACATCATCCATTAACTTGTTCAGAATAAGATCTATAGCATGCATCTGTCTATCAAAAGGACCCGTTATGGTAACTAGCCTGTCATGTAGACCTGCATAGTTGTTATCCTGAGGTGATATCTTAATTCCTGCATTCGAATCTTCTATGAACGCTCTGCATCAGGGGAGAGAGAGAGAGAACATAAATTATACACGTAGATCTGTTTTCATTAAAATTTACTTCAGACCCAAAAAAAGTTCAGAAAAAACTACAGACCAATAATCTTGTGAATTTTGGAGGACATATATGGTATTTTGTCTGTACTTGGGAATAAACTCCAAATATGAATTAGCTAGTAAATAATACTCCCAATAAAAGTCCACAAAGCAACCCACAATGAAATGAGCAGAAAAAATGATTAATCATTACCATTGAAAATATGCCAGTTCAGAAAAGTATCAGACCAAAGCAACATAGAATTTGGACAGACTACATCTTATCTCAGGCTCACATTTATCTTGCCACACAATTGACTAAACAATCAAATATTATTAAACGTATATAAGAACCCAAATCTGGAACATGGGAACAACCAAAAAAATTACAGCACTTGAAACCAACAAATTGCAGCACACTATGAACTGAATACAGACTCACAAATATTGTTCAAGATAAAGGCATCACATAACTTACTTTATAGTAGAACCGCCCTTTCCAATAATGCCTCCGCATGAACTATTTGGGACCACCAGTCTGACCTTTGTCCTAGCCTCTGTGTCAGTAGTCTCTTCAGCTGCCTGAATAATATCAAGAGAGAACCTCAGTAAAGAATAAAATGTACACAACAAGATACCTTTTACTATGCAAAAGAACAAAGAACATATATTTCAATTAGTATATGAAAGATTAACTATTGTTTTGTCTTCTGTAGATGTGCTATATTGCTTTAAACCCAACAATCTAGCTTGTGTGCGTCTACACATAATGGTTCACTAAAGGACAACAATTAATCTAACTCGCTTTAAGACCAAAAATTATTCTAGTATAGACACATTTGAAATTTCACAGATACACAAGGATGATGACAGTTCGTTGAAAGATTATCGCTATAAAGGATGGCGACAAAAAATCATAATATGTTAGTACACATTCTTGAACCATTCCATCCCTTCAGCTGACTAACTAGCATGAAATCAGATCTCAACTGAAATGTTTATGCTGGTAGCAGCCAAATATGTAAACTACCTCATCAAGTAACTTCCTGAGAATTAGCTCAATAGCTTTCATTATGTCATCATAGAAGCCAGAGATGAGAATGATCCTGTCAGAGGTACCGGGAAAGAACTCGTGGCTGCGGGATAACTGTATGCGGGCCCCAGATTCAGACTGGAATTCATTAATTGTGGCCCCACCTTTCCCGATTATGCACCCAGCTGCCGTGTTCGACACCAAGAACCTCACTTGGGTTGGCTTCTCTTTGTCCTCTGCAAGGGGGTAAAATCGGGAACTTGCTTAAATTATAAAGTACGTGGCGCCAAATTTGAGCTTTTAGAAATGAAAAATTCCAAACGTCGCTTATGAATTACGGTTGTTAGCTTTTCACCGCTAAGTAACATTATTTATAACTTCCAAAAAAGGAATTCTTAAACTACATTTAAACAATTCAAGTCGGCATCGTTCAGATAATATAGGCTCCACTCCCCCTTCCATAACCAGACCATAATTCACAACTACTTTTATCTCAAAAACCCTAAACACTAATCGAGCAGACTTCAACTACTAGGGTTTTCCTAGAGACTTCCCAAGTCTATTTCAATAGTTGCCAGGCTTAAACCAGGCTACACATTTTTCAACCGCCAATTATTTATTTGTACCATGATCCAAATTGAGCTCAGAGCTATTAGAATTTAATAACAAAACAGTTAGAGTTCCAGAAAACTTGCCAAAAAAATAGAAAAAATATTACCAACAAGTAAAAAACATTATCTCTAAGTTTCCTAGTCAAACCTCATCCTTGCTAAACTATACAGGCAATTCTTTTCTCTTAAATCTTATCTTCTCATATATCTTATTTTAAGTCTCTCTCAGTATAGAAAATATACAAAAATCTAGGGTTGCATTGAAAGTTATCAAAATTATTTGATTGCATCGCACCAATACGCATGGTTTCTTTTCTAAAAACAACGTCAAAGGGGAACAAACTAATAACAGATCTCATCTCCAAAATATAAACCTAGTCAATCTGTGGATACACAAAACAACATAACAGCGCAAGAGAAAGAACAGGGAGGAGTGACGCGAGAAGCACGTCCCGTGGTACCTTCTTCAGGTGATCTAGGTTGCTCGGATCGGCGAGCGGCGTTCTCAGGCGAGGAGGCGTACGGCGACCCCGGGTTCTCCATGGAAAGGGAAAGGGAAAGGGAAAGCGAAAGGGAACTGAGAGGAAATGGATACGGAGAGGGAATGTGAAATGGGAATGGATGGAGGAAGTGGAAGGGGAAGGGGAAGGGGAGGAAGGGGAAGGCGAGGTTTTTGTTTGGTGCTTTTGGTTCTCCTACAACATTAGCTCTTTTGTTTGTTTGTGTTGTTTCGGGTCGTCTATAAGAAGCAAGCAAAGGCAAGGTGAGATGAGAGCGGCGCTCTCGTTCCTCTCCAGTCCTTTGATGTACGATGGGGTATTCTTACGTATGACTGTCTCCAATTTGACAAATACTGGAGAGGATCTTTTACGATAACGTGGAATCGTTTCTCTCTTTTTTTTTGTTGTTGTTGTTGTTGATTTAAGACTTAGAGACTTGGAGGCGTTGCGCTCGCTCGGCTGCGTGTCTAGTTTTCTCTATAATTTTTGTTAGTACAATCTAACGACGTAGAATCTTGCGAAACCGGACGTGGGAGAAATTCTATACTTTTCTATTCCAGTGCAATTGCAGAGATAAAGTCCGAGATAACGAAGTGGATAAACTCACACATACGTGACCTTAATACTTGCGAACAATCACCATTCCGATTTTATTACAGGATTGCCAGCCTGATTTTGCTTTTTAAGGGATAAGGGATAGGAAAATGTTAGGAGATATTATTATCATGTCATCATGCGAATTTTATTATATATAATAATTTATTTAAATTATATAATAACGATATTGTATAAAATAAATATGAATAATAATGTTATTAATATGTAAAATAACGTAAGAGACCGAGGGATTTGAAATGGGGAATTGTAGAGGAGCGGGACCCTGTTGTTGAGCTAGTAGATTTCTTCACCGTGAGCCTTTTTCCAGTGGTGGGCTCTCTCTGAAAAATGGTGCTTGGTATGGAATGAGCTGCGGCCCATCAGGCCCATATTGTATTGTAGTGGAGATATTGAAATTCTCAAAATGATGAACTTGCAACAACTCCTTTTTTTTTTAATTCAAATTATATCAAAAGTTGATTGAACTTAGATTTTTGCTTGAATTGAAATTCTTAAACGTTTGACGTATTTCCAGCGTTACAAGCTAACATACAAACTTAATCAGATCGCAGTTTTGTTTCATTATTTTTTCCCTTTTTAAGTTTCCAAAATCAACCTCTATCATATAATGATAAATGCACTGACAAAATATATATTGAGATAGTGTACCAAATTCAAACTTATTTTTACCTGATGAAGGCACAACAATCCTAGGTTCTACAACTCATCAAAACTATAATCAAGAATGCCATGCTACACACAAAGCAAGATCAATGAAGAACAGATACTGAAATGGAACATGGCTTTGCACTGGTTTAACAGGCTTGAACATGTTCAAATCAATACCAAGCATACTTGATATAAGTCTGATGCTAGCAGAATGGTACTGAATTCTGCATGCAGTTTACCACCCCCTAAGTTTCTCTGCTTTTTCCAACTAACTCTCTTTTCAAGCTAAGTTATCAAAACTCCACATCAACAAAAAAAAAAAAAAAAAATCAGCAGCATGGCACCAAACCAGTTCAGACCTACAGATTAGGAGTCAAATTTACCACTACCAACAATGACAAAATGAATGACACAAAATGTGTTAGGCGCTCATCTAGCCTTAGCTCACACTAGACCAACAAAAAAAGGTCACTTAAACATTTCATAAACCAACTCACGTGCAACATGTAGAACACATGGAGATCTCCACTGGAATGATAGAACATTGACACACGACTGCTTTTGATACATTGTTAATTTGTGATTTGTGAAACAAAGACCCGTAAATATCTGCTAGGCCAATGGTTTGCCATCTCTCTCTCTCTCTCTCTCGATCGCTCTCTGCTTGTGGAACCCAAAGTGGGCCCAAACTTGGCAAGGCTCATGGGCCGAGTATGCTAAGAACAAAATCAGCACATGGCATGATGGTAAATTGGTAATGCTAATAATCTCTGCTAGTTCGCCATTAATGAAGGAACACTAATGCACAAAATTTTCTTTTTGGATTTTGGTTATAAAATTTGTTAGCGATTAGATCTGTTGGCTGAGAATGCATCTAAGTGTTTGTATTATATCAATGGTGCATGGGCCTGGCCGGTATTAGTATGTGCAAATCAGTTGCAAACATGTCATTACTCGGACAGGTATCTCAGAAAACCTCATTGGCTTCATACAGGACCCCAAAAAGGACACCTACTACCCCAACGCTCAGCTCCAGGCTTCAGCAACCCGCTGGTACTTTGCCTTATAATTGTACAGTTCATCGATCTTTCTTTGGTATATATATACATCGTCTTGCCAAGATTAAGCTTCACGAAAACCCAATAATAGGTCAGAACCTCAGACATGGCGGCTATCATTTTTATATCGAATGCTAAATTAAATGACGACTTGAACTTAAAGGAGAATACAGCACACTATAAAAGCACAAATTGATTTGCAACAGAAAATTTCCGATTTAACCATCACTTTACAGAAAATAGCACATATTATATATATCTAAAGACACCTAGTAAAATTAGGTACTAACCAATACAAATCACAAATCACATTAAGCCCCAAAATTTTATATTCTCAAATGTACCAAGCACAACTAACAAAAAAATACCTTTGCGCCCATGTCTGCTACTCAGATGAGTAAAGCACCTATATATCAGCTCTATACACTTTATGCCGAACAACTAGGAAAACTGGATCTTCTATTTTCTTCAAAATATTTGAAGTGAATTAAGCCTCCTTCACTCTCTCCCCCTAAGAGGAATAAGCTTATGCAACACTGATGCCCCTTGAAAAACTGTCATTCGAGTCCCGTTGAGAACCTCAATGAGCTGTTACATGACACAACAAAGAATTATAAATCCTCAATTTCAGTTCTGCATTGAGAAAAGAGAGAAGCAATCACCGCTACAAAATACATTACTCCATAGTAGTTGGTTCTGACCACTTAGATATGACATCGGGCAAGTCCGTTCATCTTCTTTTTCTTCTATAATTTTATTCAGTATGTACATACCAGGTAGGTTTTCATACTGCTATACATCAGCACCAGCCAGGGTTCAATCAGATATAAGAGATATCACAATACTAGTAAGTTCAGTAAAGGGATTTATTTTAAAAAAGAAGAAGAAGAAGAAGATCACCTGCTGAGTGGTAATTTTGGAGAAACCAAATTTTGATGTCCAGAATGTCTCAGCTTCATCAGCAGCAGGTATCACAAAGTGCTTCACCTCGAGATTGCCCAACAGATGCTCAATGCAATTATATAAACAATGAAAATAACCCTTCACAACAATTATAAATAAGAAATAATGAGTCAGAAAATGATGAAAAAATATTGTGTGTCCCCTATTTGAGTGCTTCTGATTGATCGACATATAAATAACAGATCTTTGTAAACAAAAAAGTTCAGTCTCAGCGAGGAGAGCCTCAAAAATTGGGAGGCGTTTACCTTTGATATAGAACTGTCCAGATTAGCACCAAATGTACATAACCAGTGACAAGTACTGTACTGTACTGGAATCTAAACTTGACAGAAACACATGAGAATTGAATATGGCATGTACTGGACTGGTCTGGCAAATAGGCAACAGTACCAAAACACTTCTTCAGACAATGTACAGAATTTTGTACTCTACTTACCAATCCTTGGGCATTTCCCAATGTGGCAACCAGGGGCAATTCAGCAACGTCCCTCCCCATAACCCTCAACAGGGCCACTGAAACAACTGAAGAACTGCACACATTCGAACAAATATGATTTAGAATAACTCTTCCTCACTTGGAACATACATTCATAATTAGGTACCAATTTTTCTTTTTAATGAGCTTTGGAAACAAGAAAGTAATTATAACTAAAAATTACCCTTCGGTTAATATAGCACAGCACATCCCATGATAATCATGGTTCTTCCACTTCCCACTGCAAGGTCATACTTAATCAGAAAATAAATAAAAGCTGATAACTTTGTATCAGACCTAAGCACAAAGGAAATATGAGAAAAAGAAAGGGAGACCAGCTGGTGCAGCAATAAACAACTGGAACCACATGACAAGAATAAGAGAAGTTTAAACAGTATCTCTACCCCTTGACCATTTGAGGAATGAGGTCCTCTTTCATCGTAGCATCTTCAATAGGAGCAAAGGAACCCTGAAAACAAAAACGATAGTCATAAGTTCAAAATTGAAAAGAAAAGCAAAGTTAAACAAGAAAGAGTATGGCTCCTTTTTTTTTTCTTTTTGAGTGAGGAGCATTCCTCTACAAAACCAATGTGTCTCTGAAAAAGTTCTTCACTCAAAAAAATAGTAATAAGAGAAACACAATAATCTGTTAAACTAAAAATCAATAGATGGGACCTTACATGGAAAATGTCCACAGCTTTACCCAGCAGAAGCTTACAATCTTCCCCATTCCAATTTGAGGAGAGGAGTCTCCATCTGAGATCTGGCTCACGCCCCGTGTCCAGTCCCTTCTCAGATCGCTTTCTGCTGACAAGGTCCAGATCGGACAACTGGAGTTGCATGGCCCCAACAAGCACCACTTTCCTTATAGCTTCATGGATCCTCTTACAATCCACAGTACAAAACCAATCCTCCTCAGGTAGTCTCTGTCGTAGAAATATTGATACCAGAAATTGAATTGATGATCAGATAAAACCTGATTATACTAATTGTTCATAATAATACATTTCTATTGCCGACTGAACCAAATTTTATGGCCATTTTATATATTTTATATTTAATGTTTTTTGGTGGTTTGTACAATGTCCATTTAAGTTGGCCTTAATAAATATAAATAAAAGAAAAAAATACCATCTTGGTGAAACATATGCAAAACCTTCAGAGAAATCTGTCCAAACTTTAATATGCACATAACCTTTTGTTCATAAGGATATGAGAACCAAACTAAATTGCAACTGCCTCTTTGGAATCAGGTGTATTAACACAATCTATCAAATTCTTTTAGCACGAGAAATTTATGCAAGAGACAAAAAGATAACAATTAGTAACTAAACAGTCAAATAGCAAATTTCAACAAAGATCACCACAAATACCTTGAAATCAGCAATATTGTGCTCCCTGAGACAACCAACATGGTACTCTTTGTCACACTGGAGAGGGAAAAAAGAAGTACATAACAAAACAATAAGTTCCACAAGAAAATTCGAACAGGAGATCAACCATCTTTCTTGGTCACTTAAAATTGGATGGATCACTTGCCAAGGGAAAAAAATGCAACAATCTTGGCAACATTTTCCATTTTAAGCAATATTAATTCCAAAAGGAAAGAAAACATCAGAAAATGAATAAGCTTATAGGTATGTTGATGGGCACAAAAATAGCTTGCCTATAATGTTTTCTCTGCAATTCTGTATCAATTGATAATCCTTCAAAGCCTTTGAATGCAGAATGTTAAGAACATCAAATTGTCCAACGAACGATAAACAAGCATCACATATCAACACACATGCATAATAGGTATGTTGTATTATTCACACTAAAAATACAGGATTTTCAATTTTCAATTTTATTAACGATGCTTGTTAAACACTGCCAACAGATACTGATCCGTTTAGAATAATGATGGATCTATGAATTAAGTTTTATTCCACATTCTCGTACTTGGTCCAAACAGAATTGAGATGCCTAGCTGCTAGCCACTCTTAATTTACAGGCACAATGGTACCTGCTAAAATGGTGCTCATGGGGTATAACTTGCCAGCAATATACCGACTCCTAAAGGTTCAATATTGCTGGCCAGTACATCCTAATAAAAAAATATTATATCATTGTGAAAAAATTGAGAAGCAACAAAGCATCTTGTAGATGCACAACATACCTGGTCACATAAAAGCATTGTTTCATCATTAAATTCAGAGCTGCAGAAACCAGGTATCCTAATTCCAGAAAAGATGTATAAGTAAGGTTAAGTTCATAAGACAGGAGAATTTGGACATGACCAGAAACAGTAAAGTTCAAGTCCATGCTGGTGAGTACAGGAATAACTTATTTTCCTTCACTCTCGTTTCTTTTTGTCAATTTGTGTCAAGCAACTGGTAGGCCCTTTCCCCTTTTGGGCTTAAGTGATAGCCACATCGATAGGAAAAAATAAAAACATGATTGAGATAAACAGTTGAGTCTCAGTCTAATCAACAAACAAAGGGGGAAAAAACAAAAAGACACATACACAGACAACATGCACGTCATGTGTGCATGCACAAACACAGATAGAGAGAGACTTACTTGCAGAGCGCACAACCACCGACAGAAGTCTCTGGTGCGATTGCAATGCGTGTGCACTGCTTTACTATCTGCTCGACCTGGCCATCATCTCCATCCACTCGTTTTGAAGGCTTGCAGAGCCTGCAGAAAAATTGCCCTTCAGGTATGTCCTTCAGACCTACGCATTCTGCAACATACCAATATTTGGTAAATTAAGTTACAAGTGTACCATGGAACGTCAAAGATTGCTGATCTGCTCAATAACCAACATTTCAGACAAATTAAAGGTGACAGTTCTATTTTTTTTTCTTAAATGTATTTTTGGCTGGCCATTTATCAGGCAATTATTGTTAAAGAAGAAAGAATCATAAATAAAGGAATTGATGAACTGGATTCTGACAGTAAAATAAGAATGATAAAACATAAGCAGAAATAAGCACGGCGACAAAAGTTGTATAACCTTACTTGCAACACGATAGTAAAAAAGGGAAGTGAAAACTACCTGGGTGAAAAACACGAGGGCATATTTCACAGACGATTAGCGTGCCGCCATCACCACAGATGCGACATAAATCATCAGATCGTCTTGGGGCTAGTGCTGGGTCTTTTGACAACATAACTGCCAAATCATGCAGTGAGGTGTACGTGCTACCTTCATCAGTTTCGGCATGAATGTATGTGTTATTATACCTATGATAATAAGGTGGATGATTAGGAATGCTGAAATAGAATACAAGGTGAATGGATTTAGATTCTGACCATCAATCAGGCTGGTACAAAATCATTTACATAGTAATAGAACCGACATTTAAAAAAAAAATTATTGCAGATTTTCAAGGGGGTTGCAGGTGCTTTCAAGGCTGGGACATGTTATTTCTGACCCATTCAGGTTGGGCCGAACCACATTTACAGTTTATTATTAGTGTTGACTAGAGCAGACATGACCCATTAACACCTCTAATTTATATGAAATATGTATGAAGTGAGCTTCTGCCAACTAAGAACAGAAGCTAAATAGTTCTACTATTTTAATTCATACTGAAGCATTAAGTCTTAGTCGATACAGACAAGCGAGTACAGTCGTGCCAGGACTGTACCAGGTATCAGTAACCTATTAGATTATTGTTCAATGTTGTTCATCAGTAGAACAATGCAATTTACAAGACTGTCTTGTACAAGTGTTCTATTTCACATTTTTTCCTTTTTTTTTTGATAGAAGTAGGGGGAAACCTACCTGTTTCATTGAAACAGAAAGGTTGTTTTTTCGGTACAATAACACTAGTACCTATTACATCACAACTACTAAGAAAAAACAGACAAAAAACTTACAGTTCCAAACATTAACCTATTCTATTTCACTTACCGTAACCTTTTCTTTCCTATTTAGAAATTATATTTACTTGCACCTTTAAATTGTCTCTCTTGTTTACTGGGTGCATTTCTCTGTGTTTGGGTTTTGTCTGTATGATTATATGATAGGATCATTATGTATACTGTTAACCAACAAACAGTTAGAAACCTAAATCATGCAGGTTCCAAAAAATACAAAAAAGATTCATAATAGGAACTCACGGTTTGCGTGTTGCAGGACGACCAGCGTGAGCTTCAAACTGAGAAGGACTAATCTGTACACGCAAATTTATGATAGACATAAAAAAACTATGCCACAACAGTTAAGTAAAAGTTAACAGTTCTATAGGAAGGAGAAACAAAGTAGAGAGAGAGAGGTCAAATGGAACAGAAAATTAAGTGACCACATCAACAAGAAGAAAAAAGAAAGCATACAAGAACATTCCTAAGCTGCTTCCTACTGACAAGTACCCCTGGCACAGTAAAGTACAGCCAGACAGGTTTGTATCAAGGACCACCACATTGTCATGTTTCATATAACCGTACTGTTTCAAACTGGTATGCAATCAATTAGAAGATTTGGATGATTAGATCCAAAGCTAAATGCTTAATCCTTACTGAACTGTTGAAACAAAAAACATCAACTAAACACTAATTAAGAGAGGAATAAAATAAGGAGGGGGAGGATGGCAGGATAAACTGTTTGAACTAGTACTAGGCAAGAAAAGCATGGCACCAAACCAGACAAGGAAAATTCCAGATTACATAAAAACTAACTTATCATGCAGGCTAATTACAAGAGTTACCATGATAAGTGCAATACATTAAAACACTGTGGTTGGACTCTTATCAAGATCCAACAAATTACCACTTTGCTACAGCAGTCGCAGTATATTCCAAAACCTTTAATATGCCCTTTTAGTAATGTCACCATTTTTTCTTTCTTCCCCTACAAGTTATCACAATGAAAGAATTGTAAATTATAAGACCAAGAATGCAGTACAGACCCATGCTGAACAGTATAAATCCACTGCTTGGTTAAAACAAATTTATCTTTTAATCTTGAACAAAAGATAAACTACACAAATACCTTAACATGGACTCGGTAGCAGACCATAGTCCCTTCAGGCACTTTCTTTGACTCGAACACAAGCTTGTGCAACCCAAGATCCCTTCAAACAGAAAAGAATATATATGTCTACTTGTAAATTAACAAACATAAAGAAAAGGGTGGAGAAGAAATGCACAAACCAGTTAAATATAGAACTGAAATGTATATGCTAATCAAATCTTTGGTGGACATCATCTAAGATTTTTACTTGTTCATTTCTAAACATAAAATCCTAATAATTCTACACAAAAACATGGATCTTACAATTTAATTCTAGTGTTAAATTGAAATCCAGAAAGTACTAATTAACAATTCTTGGATAGAAGAATTTAAAAAATAATAACATCTAGTGACTAAAATAAAATTTTAGAATAATAGTTTTAGTACCTATACTTTGGTTATGTTTGGACCATGTCTTTACTTAAAAACTTCAGAAATGGCATAGACCTAAGACCAGAAATGTTCCAGCACATATCCATAAATGTTCACAACAAAAAGAGTAAAAAGGAGCACACTACTAACTTCAAAGTTAATTGCCCAGAGCTACTGGTCTTTTTTGCTGAACAGGCCTTCGTAGGAGGTGATGCTGGACCGAGCGACTGGGCAGTCCTGAGAACCAAAATCATATTTTAGTGGGTCAATCTGCAAGTTTCTATTGAGTAATGACTAATGCAGGAAATCAGGATAGGACATAACCAAAGAAAAGATGAACTACCTCCCGGATGTAGCCAATCTCCTTGGGGTGCTCTCAGATTGATGCAGTTCAGAGCACGAATCACATAAAGATGATAACTTACCACTTCTATAAGTTAGAAATGGCTCTGCAAGTCAAATAATAAACTTTGATGGCATAACTTCAATTATTTTATGTTAAATGCTCAGTTGACCCCTCACCCCCACCCCACCACCCCCACACAAATTGAGTAATTCTGAACTTGTCCACATTGCAGCAGAAAAAGTAATTCTCATGCTCTCTGAACTTGTCCACATTGAGTAAAAAATATCATGTTTTCCTGATGAAACATGAAACAGATTACATGCCAATATGCTTCCTCATCATATAACCTACTTCTGGGTACAAACTAATAAAAAGTTGAAAATAACACCTTCTACTAACTTATGAAATGTCGAATATGTTTTTATGTCTACCCCTTCTCTCAAATCTATTCTTTTTAAATGAAGAGCAAAGCCATAACACATCATACAACAGACACTTTTGTTCAATCTCCTTTCTCTAAAGTCTAAACCTTACTCAACAAAAATTAAATTGTATATTTTAGTATTCAGCCACATGAAAGGAACTTTTTTTGTGGCTTTTCATTTTCAAGAGGCCTCGCAACATTGAGCACATTTTTTTATGGTTAATTGCCTGTTAAATTATATGGCACGTACACAAGAAAATTTAAATGACTAATATTGGTGCTATTAAACCATTCTGGTAGCAAGCCAGTAAGGTGCAATGCCAATTGTAAAAGTATGAAAGTTGCACCTTTGCAGTTTGAGCAAATAGTAGCCTTCTGTTGTGATACCGTGCCAATTGCATCTTGGATCGCAGATTCCAGCATATCAAGAGGAACTTCAGTGCATGCTTTCATAACAGCATGAAGGTTATTACCATTTTCCAAGTAGATATACCTGGAAGGGTGTTTTTTCATGCTATTCGCATGCAACTCAAAGTCCAGTGGAGACACAGCCTGAAATAACACGTCACCATCAGAAAATCAGCAGCAGGTGTTTTTGGCAAGTATAAGCCTACATGCTGTGCCATGTTAAATTCACAGGTTTTGTTAATATATGTGAACTGGACAGGTTTCGAGTCTGGAACTAGCTGGGAAAAAAGTATCTCATGTTGCTCTCTTTAACATAGAAAAAAATATATATCAATACAGCCCTTCCCTCCTTATTGACAATACCCAAATGCCTTTCTTATGCTTTTCCATTGCAGTACAAATATATGAAAGTCTACTTCACATCTTACCTCGCAAATGGAAAAATGGTTTTAAGATGAGTTGTCAGGTGAAATAGGTACATTGTTGTATTCCTATGTTTTCATGTGATATTATGACATTTCTTGTTTAGCAATTGGCCAAGCATTCTACAGACTAAATATGTGAGATACTGTACCAAACGAAGCACATAGCATACAGGGAATAGACCTAACATATACATTGGTACCTGTCAAGTTCATTTTATTATGGTTAATTTGTTATTATTGGCAATTCAATTGCATATTACTGGATATCTGGAGGAAGAAGATACCTTGCTACTCCTACAATTGGTGCATGAACACAAGATTTTAGTGCCCTTGATGATTCCATGGAGCACTGGTAACTGAAATAAATAGCAATTATAAACAGTCGTCAGTTTGGTGCGGGGATTATTATCATGCATCAAAAACATGTTATGGGATCTGGTTACCAGTGTTCAAAGCACATAACCAATTTATACTGTTTACCTGTATGAAATGCACATATAACTAGAACTTAAGCAAATACCAACAGATCAGAAAGTATGGAAAAACAACTTCTACTTGATGGATTATCAGATGGAAAAAGAAAATAAATTGAACAAGAGAAAATTGGGAGGGAGACTAAACTTTCCCTGATGAGACTGTAACGGATACTTTGTGACCAGTTCTTACTAACAACTACCAATTAACTATGGAAGAACAGTTTGTACTATGAGACTGTACTTCAAAATTAATCATTAGATGCAAAATATCAAAATGGATCAAAGGATTGTTGTTTGTATTTGAAAACTGTACTTTACAAATTAAGAAATGAACTAAAGCAATACCATACCAGAACAGACCTATGCAAGAACATAAAAGCAGTATTTAATTATACCTGATACATAACAGTTGAGGACTAATGGAGGCTTATAAGACACCTAGAGTTTCTGTTCTAGCCAAGGGCTTAGCAAACAAAGGCTAAATTAAATTAGCAATGAGCTGGTCTGCTAATTTGCTGGAACAAGTCTTTACTGGTACAATGTCACATGGTAATCCAAGAAAGAACAATAAGCAGAAAGAATTAAACTAACATGTCAAAATAAAGCAAGATCGCCGTACCCTTCCATTTGGGAATTTGTATTCCACTGCCAGCCCCTCAAGCAAGCCTGTACTGAGCAGGTCTTTCACGGTACTCGGAACCTTGTTAACCGAGATTTTTTTCGACATCTTAATCTCCATATTATTTTTGCGAGAAGGACCTCCACTTGCACTTGCCTCATCTGCTGCAGCCCCACTGCTCGAACCCTCTGCCTGATCCTTCAGCAATGACCTCGTGAACCGCCTCCCTGGCACTTGTTCCTGGTGTGCCATGTCAGTATTCACCGCATCAGAAGCTGCCCCTTCTGAACCATTCTCTTCAGAAGTTTGCGGCAAAGCTGATTGAGTGAATCCAGTGACTGGCTTATCACTAGAAACTGGAGACTCCAGTTGCAACTGTTCCTCCATTGGCTTCGACACAGCGTCTGTGTTTGCCACCTCACTCCTTTTTTCCAAGCAAGCAGTCTTCAAATTCCTGCGCCTCGAGTAAGTATAAAGGGGGGCTTCCTTTTGAGGCGCACACACCGGTCCACCAGCGGCTTCTTCTCTGCCGTTGTTTGCTGTACATGCATGAGCCTCGCCGCTCTGAGAAGAAACCGGGTGAGAAACACTGACTGGAGTCTCCATGCCGGCCCCACATTCAACCAAATTCTCTTTATTTTCAATTTCACCCCCTGATTTCATCCCCTTTACATCTAGATTGTCCATAGAACTAGGTACATTCACCTCAACAAGAAAGGAAGGAACAGGAACTCGATCCAACGGCTGAGACCGACTGGAGAGAGGAATTTCAGATACCTTCGGTTTTTTGACTGGTTGAGAAGACCTGGTTCGACCGAAAAGGGAAGGGAGCTCGGATTGAGCGCGCATGGCGAAGACGAACTCCCGCTTGAGACCCGCGCGCACGCCGGAGCGGAGCACGAACTGCCCCTCCAAATCTGGTGGTGGCTTATTGCTGGCCATGTGGTTAGACGATTGGTTTTAGTGAAATTGGGAGAACACTGTATGAAATTGAAAGAGAGAGGGAGAGAGAGAGAGAAGGGGAGTAGAGGAGGAGGAGTGGGAAGAGAGACCAGAAAAAGATAGAGAGAGGTTTAGAGAGGGGATTTAGAATTTAGATATAGATTTGCTTAGAAACTATTTTCTAGGAAATCTTTTTGGTTAATTCTAGTAATAAGTGGTTTGAGGCATCCTCCAAATCTGGGAAGGTAAAAAATGACGAGAAGCAAGAGAAGATAACAAGACGCAACTGTTGGGGTTCAGCTGCAACCGTCTCTTTGAAGGCAACAATGTAACGAGTTACAAAAATCAAGACTTTGCCTAAGAAATTAAAGAATCAACAATTCAGTATCTTTTTTATTTCACCCATAACATATCTATCTAAACCAAGAGAGTCCCAGGAAATTATGATCCGGGAATGAATATTGTCTTTTTTTTTTATTTTTTTTTTACTTTTTGTTTGAACTCAGGAGTGAGGATTCACTGGAGGAAGGTGAATTCCAGCTTGTATGTAGCTTTTTATGTTGCGAGTTATTTTGGAATTTAAAAATAATTCGATGAGATTTAAAATTCATTCGTGATTCGAATATAATATGATAGAATAATATTTTTATTATAATGTATATAAATATATCAAAATTCTAAAGTTTTAAGAATGATATAATTATATAATAATTTGTAAATTTGTACAGTTCATAATTAATTTGGAAATTTTGGTGAAAGCTAAAACTTTGTTTAATCTGTCCGCTTATGTTAAAAGGTGTTGGAAATAAATAATTCACAAATAAATCATAATTATTCGTAAATTTTATTACTATAATATATCATCAAATTACACTATATATATGAATCCGAATCTACCGATATTCTAGATGGAAGCAAATAAAATACTTGATAGGAAATATCAAAACAACCGAAGGTACTTCAAAAAGCAAAGAAGACGGCAAAATTAAAATATTACCTTCTTAATTTTGAGAAATTTAATTACTAAATGATGTTCCGCATAATAATAAAAAAGAAAAACGATAATTCAAGATTATTCTTACATTATATAACCCTTGTAATTACTCTCACATTATATATTTGTGTAGGAATAAAAAGAAGATAATGAGCTAGTTCTTATCACCACCTTTGCATTTTAATTAAGAAATAAAGTGAAAAGGATAAGAAGATATATGTAATTTCCTACTTTATTGCTCTACTTCTATACTAAACATGATATAATATATATGATAAAAAGATAATATGATAATTGTTATTGTCAGATATATCTCCATCTAACATAGTCAAATGAGATAAGAGTTATTTTCTTATCCTTATATTATTATTCTACCAAACACAATCTAAATATTTTTCCTCTCTGTTTAGAATACAAATTGAGAAACTTTATAATAAATTAACAATGTTGGTCATAGTTATTTTCGTGTCCCGATAAACATACAAAAGTGATTTGTAAAAATAAGAAACTACGCATGATAGTAAATAAATGACAATTGTATCGTTTATGTTCTTCCCAAGCAATTTGTGATGGTTTGAACTCTCTTTATTTTTATTAATTTAAAAAGATATAATTTTTTGATGAGTGAGATAATTAATACTTTCCTCTTTGGATCTCCCCAATATATTAATTATGGATATGTTTGAATTGTTAAAGCTTGTCATATTTCATAAGTTCAATAAAAAATTAAAAATAATTTTGAGTTAGTGTACTTTGCTAATTTAATCTTTGTCAGGAATAGCACCATATATTGATTCTAAAATAGCACAAAATCATATACTATTCAAATTAGTACTCTTTTTACATTATTGTTTATTTTAAGATTTATTAAAGTATGTGCTAAATTAGTCTAAATATTGGCATTTGATTATAACAAAGTAAGCGGACGAAATAGTGATTGTAATGTTGAATAAGATTTGAAATTCTTTGATAATATTGATAATTATGACAATATATTTCTTAATTTAGTTAAAAAATATCTAAAGAATAGAAAAAAACTTTCATAGATATATAGTTGGACCTCTCTCTTCCCACCTACATCTCCTGTAAATAATCTTATAATCCTTTGTTATTTAATGAAATCAATAGTAGCTCTTCTCCTACTGCTTCCAAAAAAAACGAAACAAAAAAAAGAAAAACTTGAACCACAAGATACGAACTTTCACCAAATTCTGGATCCATTCTGCCACAGAAGATCACTGCACGCGGCGGTCCCTTCATTAAAGGACAAGGTCCAATAGGCTGCTACCACGTGTCAGGCTTTTATAGTCTTTTGTGCGTAGCACTGAGGCTGCTCTCTCTATGTGGCAAGAATATTTTTTCTTTTCGTGTGTATTTTAGTGCGTCTGATCGAGATCTAATGGCCGGGGTAAATTATCACAGAAGATATTTCCAAAATAATTTCATGAAGATCTTGATCAGATAGAGCATGAATTTTTATACTCTGCTTTCAAAATTTCTCATTGTTTCTAAAGCTAGGGAAAAGGAAAATAAATTCCCACAATTTGTGTACTTAAAAGAGTTGATTCTAATTTGTCATAAAGCGGATAAATTTTAACCATCTTTTTTAGAGCCCATTACTAGGAGGAGAAGAAAAAATTGAGCATTTCTCTATTTTTCTTATAGTTTCCTTTATATATGTGTATCTTGAAACTAAAAAGTTCTAAATACAAATAATAAAATCCTGCTCCTTACTACGTTAATTAGAAGAAGATAAAGTTTATATATGTGCTCCTTACTATGTTAATTATATATGTGCGTATTCAAATGAGAGAAACCAACATTTTTCATTTCACGACTATGTTAATTAGAAGATGGCTTAAGTTCTCGCCTTTAAGTTGTTCCTGCTCCTTACTTAATTGAGTTAAAAAACATGATTTTTGTTAATCAATAAGTTGCTTACCGAACTTAAGCTTATATGAAGGAAAACTATAAGCCATAACACTTGACACATTTCAATTCATCGCCACAAAAAATATAATAAATAAACGAACAAATCGATGGATGCAAAAGAGAAAGATGCATTCTTTTTTACAATGCTTTTAATTAACCTTCTAATGAGAACCAGATAAATCAATTGGTTCTGATGAGGAATAAGCCAATGATCGTGACGACAATAGTGGAAGGAAAACCAAAAACAAGGTGACCCAAGAAAGAGAGGTTGTAGCCGTAGTGCACCGACCGCCGTGCCTGTTCACACACAATCAAGTTCGCGGCAGATCCGAGGAGAGAG
The DNA here is from genome assembly GCA_037678475.1 of x Bolboschoenoplectus mariqueter. Taxonomy (NCBI): domain Eukaryota; kingdom Viridiplantae; phylum Streptophyta; class Magnoliopsida; order Poales; family Cyperaceae; genus x Bolboschoenoplectus; species x Bolboschoenoplectus mariqueter. The sequence continues at coordinate 4,113,175 of CM075245.1, read as the reverse complement.
AGGTTTCCGGCGACCGTGCTTACCCATGCAAGAAATAGCCATGCTCGGGTCTCCTCGGCTGGAGAAATTTCAGCTGCTGATGCGGCTACTTGTGCGCCAAGTAGCAGAACTGTGTTGAGAAATTAGGAGATTTTTGTTGTTACAAAAAGGAATTTGGTTAACCTAATAAGATAATTCCAAAGATTATTACCCTGCTGGAAGCATCTGCAATGGTGGTTGGATTTAGAATTTACAGTACTTATCAATACCAAGACTAATGAAGTTCTATTTTTATTTTTTTAATTGGTTTAAGGGTCCTTGGGGTATCAATGATAGGAGTTTAAGTGACACAAAATAGGATATGCTAATAAATCCATATTGATATAGGACCTACAGACCATAATAGTACTAGTATTTTATACAGAACAAAAGCTATGCCTAACAACTCAACAAATGAAGCTGAAGAAAAATAACAAGCAACAAGAATTGGAACTTATTAGGTTGACATGGATAAAACTAAAATTGAATTTACATGATAAGTTGGTTTACCAAATCAGCATCATTGATGCGTGGGAGTTACAACTTAATAAAATAATAGCAAGTCTTTTGCTCCAAAAGAATATTTCTAATAGACCTAGGGGTGGAGCTGTTGTGCTTGGGACTGGTATGTAGTGATAGAAAAAAGTAAAACCGCAAGTCATACTGTTTAGTACTTAAACCAAATTGAATGGTAATAGCTTTTGTTCATTAATCCCAGCCTTTTCTTTTAAGGAGCGCATCAAAGTATGGCAATAAGAAAATAAACAAAGAATATATCTATGAGTATTTATGTTCAGCATGAGGATAACAGCATTCAACTTTTAATATGTTTAGATGCTACACATTTGGAGTAAAAGAACTAAAAAAAATGAAAAATGCATACCGGTAGGTACGTTGGAGGCAACATTCGAGAGGAAGAGTATTACAAAAGCCAAGACAAGCATCCCACTGAAGGTATCAATCTGTGCATGAGGTTTCATGAAATCCCAGAAGGCACTTGGTACACCTGTTTTGTTGAACCCGTCTACCGTCACAAACATCCCACAGAAGAACAGCAACAACCCGTAAGAAACCTAAAATTGACAAGTAGGTATTTAACGTTTTGTATTCTTCTCTCTTTTTTTTCAGGTTTATTTTCTTTTTCAAATGCTTAAAGCTGAAGCTTACTTTAATGCAATCTCATTTCTATGTTTCCAAGAGGTTGACAAGATGAGAGTTTTCGGGTACTGCATTAATAGTACATGACCAATTTGACTGGAATAGTGCTCTAAGTATGACACCATAGCAGTAATAGGCGGTTATTGGAAATTAGGGCCAGATTCAGATGTCAATACTCAAGTGAGCATCGATGCGTATATAAAATCCACTTAAAAGTCAAACTGGAGATGACATCGGTACCAAACAGGTACTGTTCTCTAATGATCAGTTCATTACAAATCTGCAACAAATGGAGTTGAAGACCAAACAACTAACCACCTCTAGTTGTTTCATTGAGCTTGAACTTAATGTCCTTCTTGAATTAGCCATTTATTAAGCTTAACTTTAAACCTTTTCTCTGATTTGGTTGAGCATCGAGGAAATTCAATTTAAAATAGGAATGGATAAAAAGGATTCAGGGCAGGGGCGGATCTAGACATGGGCATGCCTAGGCCCGTGCCCAGGCTTAAATTTCGAAGACGGAGATTATAAACATTGTTTCTTTCTATAAAGTCTATACTGCAGTGCAAATCAGATGTATAATGGGTATTTGTGCGCAGGCTTGTAAAACAACTAAATCCTTGTTGATGAATAGACATCATTAGAGAGAGGGTCCCACCAAAATGCTTGATAAATTCAAGACTTGTGACCAGGAATAGATAGATGGAAATTAGATGGGCATATTAAAGTATTGCAAAATTTAATTCATTTCTTAATTACTATCTTGCTTCTCTCATCAAATAATCACTAAGTTCTAAAGGCTTTGACCAACAAGGAAAATAAATAGAAATTTGTGAGATCCTATTTTTATATTCTCAAATACATTAATATTTTACTTATTGATCTGTTGCAAGAATTTCAAATTTAATATTTTTGCTACTGAAGTGTTATTCAATTTATTATTAGTGTTAGTTCTTAGTTAGTAATATCAAGCTCATAAATTTATATCATTATTAATTGCTCACTGCGCTTATTTTTTGAGACTTCCTTATCATAGGTAAGAGTAGTTAGAATATCAATTACTAATAAATATAACGATGAACATAATAAAAATTAAATCAAATTGACAAGTAAGAGCAAATTTACAAAAATAAAACCGTACTCAAACAACTACTTTGTAATGGAAAAACTCTAAACATCCAAGGGGGTTACGAGCTTCGGTGCCATCGGGATTATATAATATTAAATACAACATAAATTAATAAAATAACGATAATATTAAGAACATAATGTTACTTTCTATTATAGTTCTGTCACATTTTTTACTTGAAAATTTCCTCTCTTTTAATGATAATTACATTAATTTGCATTTAATTTGGAAATTTAAATTACATAATTTGGACTGTCATTTTTCAAATTTTTATTAATCATGAACAATATCAAAATCCTTGACTGCAAATTGATCAACATAAATTTTACACTTTGTATAATCGAATTAGATGATTTTAAATTTTAAGAATTCAATTTTCAATTTATTGAAACTTTTTGTGTTATTTTTGCCCCTCACTAGAACCCAACGAAAAAAAAATTGACCTGTATTAAAAGATCAATGGATCAAGTGATCAAGTGGTTTTGTTTTTCTAATTTGATAGTTCTTTTTTGTGCCCAGGCTTCATTGGCTGTCTAGATCCACCACTGGTTCAGGGAACTGGTATGTGGTACACAATGTACAGCAATGATAACAAAATCTGCACAAAAATTCAATCTTCAAAATAGAAAAAATCAAAGGAAACTACCTTCTCAAGACACGGGCCGGCATCCTTGAAATCGAGCACTATAAGTGCAAGAGCGGCTGTTATCGCACTCCAAGACATGTTCAACCCTGACCAGAGTGCAATCAACATGCCAAGTGTGACAGCATAAACACAACTGTTCCAAAGTAGCCTCTGCCACCTATCCATTGTTGCCTCTTCATCTGGCAAGTGGTGGAAGGAAGCCTCCTTTGTGCAATTCGTTAGCTTACTGCTGCTCCTCACACGTCTCCTCACAACTCCTGTACCCTCCTTGGGTTCGCCGAGGCTGCTGTACGCATGGCCATCCATGTCCTCCTGCCCATTTGCTATTGTTTGTGGGTTGTGGATGCAGTCCAACAAAGAGCCTGAGCTGGAGGAAAGGTGGTGGGACATTGTCGCAGGTGAGAACCGATGACACGTAACATCTTCTTCTTCTACAACCTCAGGTTGTGCAGATACATCGACCTCCTTGTAGTGATACTTCTCCCCTGATAAGTCTCCCCAAAAGTAACACAGAAGTATCCCCATATTTATAAGAATACCTATCAGCATAGCAGGGAGAATGCCGAAAAGGAAATCACCAAAAGGGATCTTACTCTGCACTGCTATTACCAGATTTTGCGGGTTACCAATCGGGGTTGTGGCTGACCCAATGTTTGCACTGGAAGCCAGGGCTAATAAGAAGGGCTTAGGTGGTAAATTATTTTGCCTTGCAATTTTCAAAATGAACTCAGTTAGGACAACACAACAAGTATCATTTGTGAAAAGAGCACTTGCCACGGCAGAGACCACACAAATTCGGCATAGAAGATCCTTTCCTCCCTGACTTTTCCAAGAGAGAAGCTTACCCAGGTACTTGAACATGTCTGCTCGTTCAAGGTACACCGACACTACCATGGTACCGAAAAGAAGACCAAGAATTTGAAGGTTGATTGCATCATATGCTTCATCAGCCGAAACTACCCGAAAAATTACCATTAGCATTGCACCAAGAAGGGAGCCAGCGGTACGGCCGATCGGAAGGAAAGGCACAGCTGGAAACACGGCCAGTACCCAGAAAATGCCGAATGCAATCGAGCCAAGTATAAACTTGGAGGCGGGTTCCATGGCCAACATTTTTTATGCTTTTCTGGGTATTTGTTGTAAGGTTTCAATAATCTTTGTGTAGGGGCTGTGTGCGCTGGAACAAAAGTTCAATGATTTGCGCTGATTTTTTTTTTTTTATATCAATGATTTGCGCTGATTGAAAAGGGAACCGGAGAAAATATATATGGAAGCCGAAGAGAAAACTGGAATCACACGGCCATGACGAGAACACAATGGTTTGCTTTTTGGTCTTTTGTTCTGATATTGCACAATCAAGCTTGAAGAGGTATAATCCAATTTATTGGCATTTGTTTTGGTACACTCAGTAGAAATTATCCGAACTCGAAGGGCCCACGAAGAAGGAATGAATCATGAAAGTGACCCAAAATTCTAAAAAAAGAAACAGATCTCAGGCAAAAGAAATTAAATCTAAGAGGCAGAAAAGGTAGAGAGGGAAAAGGTAATACCTTTATGCAACTGAAACAAGCTCTGAAAAGTAGCAATTAATCATCAGACAGAGAGGAATTGGCAGAGATGCTTGAGATTTTAAGATCTGGAGAGGGTATTGGAAGTTGGTTTGCTCTGATTGGCAATGAAACTGGAGAGATGGAAAGAAAGAGAGAATCATGTGACGATAATTGTTGGGAATAATAGTGGCCTAAACAAGTGTCAAGTGTAGTGACCAATGGCAATTATGAAGGTGGTCATAAGAGACGAATTCGCACTTTCACATAAAATAATTTTTTTATTTATGTTTCATACCTGGCAATAATATCTACGAGTTTTAAGTGGTTCACATTTTTTATTATTTTTATTTTTTTTACAAACGTCATGTCATTGTTTAGTTTCTGTATGGATATGGTAGTAAGTGGAGAATTTTTAAAGAAATTATTATTGCATTAATATATATCTCTTTAGGATTTTTTTTAATACCAATTTCTGTAAGTTGGTGAAAATGAAATATCTCAAGAGAATTGTTACATTACTACTCTTGTCACTATCATTTCATATTAAAAATGAAACAATTATTATGCCAATTCTCTTGGAAAGCTCTTGTTTTTTAATTATTAAAAGAAAAAAAGTTAAAATTTTGAGTCTGGCTAACATTTCTAAATAGTAATTTCTTATTATCCATTGTTATGTAAGTCTTTGGTACCATTTTCTCAGATATCAAAATTTTGTCATCTATCAAAACTAATGATAGATGGAAGAACAATTGTTTTTTCTTGTGGAAAAAAAATGGAGTTGGACCAATAAAATATTATACGGTCCGGGCTTTTATGATTTTTTTTGTGTTCATTTTTGAGAGGTAGAAGAGAGAATAAAAAGCTCAGATAGACAGAAAAAAAATTATCCTAACTTCTGACCAAAAAAAAAATATATTTTCTAGGTATGATAGCATGTAGTGAATAATATTATTTTATTTTCATCTATATATTATTTTGTTTGAACATTAAATTAAAGTATGATAGCATAAATATGCTTTGGTCACATCATTATTATTCATTTTTTTCAAGATTTATTCATCCTCAATTTGGATGGTTAAAAAATTTAACCTCCTTTCTTATTCTTTTTATAAGTATATGTAATTTAGAAGTCATGCTAAGAACAAATCTGTTGATAATTTATTATTTTCCTTTTATTTTTCCCATAGTCAATTTTATTTCTTTGCAAATTTGTATTTATTTTTCACAGTTTAATCCTTTAAAGGGCTAAAGAAAATAGATAAATGAAATCAGAGCCGTACTAAATTGTCAGAAAAGCCAGTATAAGCTAGCTGGTTCTAGAATCAGATTCAATTACCACCAAAATAGAATCCAAAGATGAACTTAGATAAAAATCATATAACCTCAAATCTCAATCGCAATTATTGTTTGTCAGATGTGGACAGGTGATAAGGGCTGTGTTTGAATTTGGTACCAGTAATCCTAAGGTTCAAATTAATCAATCAATTTTGTTTTCCTAATAACATATATATATAGATCCAAAATATTCAATCATTCCTCTTTTCCTAATAACATATCCATATATTTATATTTAATCATCAACCATCAGCGAGAGCAATTTTCAAAGCAAGAACAAAATTAATAATGACGTCGACTCGCATGCCAAGAACAAAATTAGGTCAAATCATCATCCAAACTCATTAACATGATCATTTTTTTTTTAAACAAAAGATATCAAATTATTTTGTTTCAGAAGTAGGATCATTACTTTACAGTTTACAGCAAGCCAAGAAATATATAAAAATAAAAGAAAACAAAGTGCAATAGTGTTTTTACTGAGTAATTCTTCTGACTTTATTATCTTTTGAGATAAAAATGAGTTAAATTTTCTAACTGTAATATTTACAATAGAATCTCTATTTCTCCAGCATGATTGTTTTTAATCTACGACTTCTATACGAAAGATATTATCTTTACATCTCAATCAAAAGAATGATTCTTCTCTTTGATTTTTTTATGAATAAGTATTGTGAACAAATGAGCTCTACCTCCATTCAATATATATATATATATATATATATATATATATATATATATATTGTGAACAAATTTGTTGAAGTACGTGTACCAATATAATTGAACTTTCCATGCAAATGTCAGTTTAATTGTAAGCTTCTTGAAAGATTTCACATTAAATAAGACAAGAATTAAGTAATTCAACTTTAAATATTCAAAAAAAAATCTTTATATTGAATTTTAAATTTGTGATCTAAAAGATTTTTCGTTTGTCAATTGGATATTTTCTTTCTTTTAAATTTTTTATAGCAAATTTCAAATGGTCAGGATATCTTTAGTTTGGGAGGAAAATATGGTAAAAACTATAGATTTATACTAATCAGTACTTGTTTTGAGTACTATATATACTTTATTAAATGTATTTTCTCTATCTGTTTTAGTTTCTTAATTTGTTACGAGTGTATTTCCTCTGTCTAATTTAAGAATTTGTCGTCTATACATACCCCAAGCCACAAAATAAATTATGAATTTCTTTCTAACATGGTCTTTGCCATATTTGTAGACACTTATATATTTAATAAACATAAAGCCGATCGACACTAAACATATACGATAGGTATTTGAAAGATGAGGATTAATACACCCACAAAAGGAATGAATTATGGAAGAGTTTTATCTATTTTCTGCAGCATTTAATTTTAGCTGAAATTTAGGTGGGCAGTGCTAAACCAATTAATTTGGACCACATCGTTTATTCGTTTTTTTTCTTTCATTTCTCAAATTTCAATATTTAATGACTTAACTAATTAAGGAGAATATTAGTGGGGCTTTCAATGAATATCTGTTGTGTTACAGTGGCGGATTCAGATTTTTAAGAAGCATAGGTATAATAACCAATTGACTTTCAAAATTTCAAATTGTGATTTTTAATTCCTTTGTTGGCTTTTCTTGTTGGTTTAAGTTACCAAACAATTCTTAAAAAAAAATAATAATAAATAGTGGCTATCTTATACGCATTGGGGAGAGAAGATGCTATTCTGGATATGTTTATCTATATAATACAATTTTATTTCATGCTTTCTCAATCAAGTTTTGGCTTGTTGGTTCCAGTTTGTTTAATTGTTTGATTAATTAACAGATCTCCACTCATTTTTATTGGCTGTCATTCAGTTTGAATATAGTTCGATTGATATAGAAAAAAGATCCGAATTTTTTCACCTGTGTATTCTGAATTGAAGGTCTGAAAGAGTTGGAGAGATTTCAATCTGTAATAACATCTTAAAATTTATAATTGAGAACAAAATGAAGGTGTCTTTGAAATTTGCCATCCTTGGGTTTTCTTTTGAATAATGAAGAATGAATAGCTCTCATAATATCTGCCTCATTTATCCCATGTATCTTCAGACCGTCCGATTTGAAATGGACGGACTGGATTGAAGTTACCAACGTCTGATACTATTCTACAGTTTTTTTTTTTGATGTGATTGTGATGTGGGTCCTTTTTTACTTTTGGCAATTTCGTTGTGATCTGTTTGTTATTAATGGGATGATTCTGACATAAAAGACAGTCCCAGTAGATCTTAAATTAAATTGAGGAGGGATTACTTAACAAATAATTATTTTGATAATCTTTACCAATAAATTTAAAAAATTCAAATAAAATTAACAATTAAAAAAATTTATAGATTTGAAGATATAGATCATTCAGCAATCAAATTTTATGCAATTTAAGTATTGTGAGATGAGCATCAAAAACTTCTAATTTGGACTGTCGATTATTCAAATCACTTGAGGTATAATAAAATATATACAAAATTTCATTGTATTTTATAAAGCATCGTCAGGTGATCTCTACCGCTAGCATAAACCGTGTTGTAGATTGTTTTTTTAAATTTTTATATTGAGATAAAAGTGAAAATCAAATCATTTAACTTTAAATATCCATAAATAATGCTGCAAAACTTTTTGATAAGTTCTGCGGGCATGACCTTTCACTTCGAAATTCAATAATTGAGCGGAAATCTCGATTTCAGTTCTTTTTTTTTGTGCTTATATAAAAGAAATCCAGAAAAAAACTGATGGAATTAGGTTGTATTATATTTTAGCTTGATTGATATTACCAGCTCATGATGCAAAAAGAACTTACAACACGGTTGAGTGAAATAGTCCTGCTATGCTCATAAAAAGGCTTTCTGACAGTTCCGATAATTCCTCACAGAATAGCAGCTGAAACAATATTTGAAAACTGTCAATGAAGAATTCATTCCTTAAAGAGAGAAAATTAGCATGATTCATGGAGACCAAGTTTTTCAAATCTAAAACTGAATCCCCTCCATATATACAGTCCATTGATTTGTACAAATTAAGTATGATGCGCAGCTACTACAACATATTACATCAAAATAAAGAAAAAGGAAAAGAAAAAAGAAAGAAAAAGAAAGAATGGGGTAATTAATTGACCAAATCACCACCCAACAAGAACCTAGTTACCAGTTACCACTAACACAACAAAAAGGTTCAGTGCAAAACTGTTAAGAAGCACCAAAACATAAAGAACAATCGATTAACCACCAGCTGGCTGTTGTAGCATAGGAAAGAAGGACCAGCTCTTACGAGGTGCCTCGATTTCTGAACCAGACGATACCTCAATTTCTGCACTTTCGAACTTGAACTCCTTATTTGTGGGAAGAGACAAAGAGTGCCTGACCTTTTCTGGCAGATCATGGTAAGTTTCATCTACCAGTGGTACAGGACCAACCAATATTGGTACCGGCTCAACTGTGCTCTTCCTTTGGAGGCACCTTGCTACATCCTCAGGTGTGAGCTCAAAGGAAACACGGTGGTTGAAATCAACCTGAGGAGGTACTGGCATGAGGACTGGGATGGCTTGGTGGTCTCGTGGGACCCTGGGTGGTACTGCATACCGGCGGACTGGGGTGCCCTCAGAGCTCAAGTTACGGGAGGTGTCACTCCCTGGGTACTGCTCTGAAGTCAAAAGACGCGCAAATGGGACCTCAGGGGAAGGAGGTGTTGTCAATTGTAGGGTTTCAGGTGGAGGGGTTAGAGGTGCCGTCGAGGGCTCAGTTGTAAAGGCAGAGAAAACTGGAGGGGTAACCTGTCGATAGTACAAAATTTGTTATTTCTTTGTAATCAATTTATAAAAACATTTGTATTTTTTTCAGATATAGAGACTCAAGTCTACATTGTCTGAATCAAAAGTTTTCACATGTTACCCTCCAAACCAAGAAGTTTCAAAATAACTGATATATCCTGGGAAAACAACTACCTCACATATTCCTTTAAAATAAATTCTCATAGTCTAAAATCAGTTCTACGAGCAACTTTCTTCAGAAAATATCTAAACTAATCTTCCTTTCTTCCTCTTTAAGTAACATAAGAAAAAAAAATGGGCTTTACATTTTGCTCTTTTATGAAGAAATGGAAACACGAGCTATAAAGTGTTATCCTAATTTTGCTAAACAATTGTCTATTTTCAATTTCTAAGGAGCACAATTTACTCCAAAAAGAAAACAAACCAGTATGTCCAGGCCTATATATGGCAAGGCTTTCACTAGAAAACTACGAACTGGTTCGCAACCATTCATGGAATATTATTCATCCTAAAATACCATTTAAAATAAGACCATGTGTCAGCAATGCAATATGACACAAATTTCAAGGCATGTGTACATTCAAAATTGTGATAATAAGATTTTTCTAGAAAGGAAGTATAAGATTGTACCAGTATAATACAAACCAACCAGGTTAAAACATATCCAAGTGGAAAATTATCATATTACAAGGATTATGAAATTAATTCAAGATTAGACAAGGAAAAAGAAATACCAATTGGGTCTCATGAGCATAGGGGCCCACAGTGAAAGCTGGCAAAGGACCTGGCAGGGAATTAGTGGAGACAGGGGAGAACGGGGTGGGGCCCGCTCCAGGGGAGTGGGAGATGGAGGCTGCCTCTGATTGGAGGAAGGAGGCAGGAGAGGAAGGGGGCACTGCAAAAGGAAGGACGACAGGAGGTGGCTGGTTCAAATTATCAGATGCAGGCACAGAGGAGTTGTGTGGAGCCAGGTCAGGTGCCAGGACTGCATGCCCAATCCGTTTCGTGATTTTGTGAGAGCCGAAGCACCAGTAGGAGCTGAACCATGACTTTCTTCTCGCCCTCTGCAATTTAATGGACTAGTTAGAGAGAACAACTTTGCAGGTCCATACCGAAGCAGGGAGATCTCAAAAAACTAATTTAATGGCACAAAATCACTATAATATGGATACCCCTATTTCTCTTTGATTTTTGTTTTTCACAATTTGATTGATGTCTTGTTTTAACTAATTTTGTGATCCTCAAATGAGCCAACAAAATGTGCAAAAAATCACATAAACTTAGAGCCTCTCAAGCAGCAAATGACTGGTTTCATCAGACTTATACCCTATACAATTGATACAACTGAAATGGAGTTGGAATCACTTTATAAGAAGTTTTGAAATTGTGATGTATACATAATTGATCTGATTTACCATTTTACATCAGTAGACAACCAGTGAGTGTAAGAATTTTTTTGTTGTTGTAGACAATTGGTGTGCTATACCAACTTGACTAAGTTCTGATATAATAGAACTCTAGATCTCAAAGAACTGATGCTCAATAGTTGGATATACAAGTTCAACATTGGCCGACGGTAAGACCATAGTGCATATTACTGAACAATCCCCCCAACCCCCTTATTTTGATGTTCCTAGTTTAATTATCATCTTTGGAGAACTTCAAATAACAACTGTCATTTGTGATACATGAAACCTGGTAAACTCAATGCATGTATACGCTAATATAAAGCGAAGGGTTCAGCTTGGTGCAAAAGGGCCAACTTGCCCCTTCATCATCGCATTTTCAACAATTCCATAATAATTAACCATACGACATATGATCTTGCACTAGAAAACATCATACAATTGATGCTGAATTGCTGATAGAAAGCTCAGGCTTAACAACAGAACTTGTCATTATATAATAGGATGGTGATGTGAAAACTTATTCCAAATCAAACACCTATTACATCACAACTATATAAGGTAACCTTTCTCTTAATATGTCAATTTAACAAAATTATCATTTACTCTATCTATTTTCAGAAATTTATTTTGCTATGTTCAACATTTCTCAATGACGGCTTATAATCGCAATCAATGTTTGTGAAATCTGCAACCAAAGGCAGTGTATAGACATCTTTTCGACACCCACAACCACAATTGATCTTCAGTTTCAGTTGGTCAATTGCTCGATTCCAGAAAACATTGATTGCGAGAGAGATTTCCCTATCCCTTTCCCTTTTCATATTTTTTCCTTTTTCTTAATTCCCTTTTCTCTCACAGGGGTTTTTTTTTTCCTTATTAGGTGCTTTTAGTTCATGAATGTAATTTAAATTACTTTCAAGCACTCCGTACATAATTTCAATTTTGTTTCATTAATACAAATTGTTAGTTCACTAACCTTCAAAAAAAGAAAAAAAAATCCTCTCTCTCTTACCACAGGTCTCTCTTTCCTAATTAAAAGCATAGGGTAGTAATGTGGTCATTAAAAGCTTCTCCTTCACAACACTGTATCAATTTTTAACAAATTGGATCAAGGTTTCTATACATCCTTCCCACTATTTTTGACGTTACCAGGTCCTTTTCTAAATTCTGGAGCATAGCTAAAATTATCTCAAATTCCACACTCTGGATATGTCTTTGATACATATGAATTTAAAAGATCTAAAGACTTAAAACCCAAAAACTGATTTCTTACCGTACAGTACTGGTAATTACAATCCCATGACTGCCATATCAAATTGGAATTCTCCTCAGAATATTATTCAACTCTTCCAACTGTTCATGACAATTGCAAGGATTTTCAAGACCAAAATTGACGCCGAAATAAACAACCGAAGTCACTCTTAGAAAAGAGATCAACTTTTTTCACAGATTCGTTTTGAATTGTTCATGCATGCTTGAAATAAAATAAAAAAAAACAAAAATTAACAAAGGGGAATCGATTAATCCCACCTGAGCAGCAGTAACTTGTAGGATCCGACTCTCAGTAGTTGCGATTGCGGCTGCCGCTGCATTCACAGTATCAACACTGCTATTGTGCACACCGCTCATCCCTTCTCACAACAAATTCAACTCAAATCACCTAAAAATCTCCGTAATTTCTCCTCCGAATTCACTCTCCAACACAAAAATTCACTCAAAGAACCGACTTTGCCCGTCAAATTCTCTACTGATAGGCGGAATTGGTAAAGAAAGTACGAACGAAATCGGAAAAATTGTTTCTCCGCATGCAACGGAGGTTGGTAAGCGAGAAGCTCAGAGGTGGATGGAGAGTGAGAGATCGGGTGGAGTTTAACAATTTTTAAAAGGGGGGGAATCTCAGAATGTATATATACTCTGTGAGGTCAAACACGCTATGGTTTTACGGCTAACCGTGATTACCATATCAACCCTTAATTATAATAACCTGCACACGGTTCATGTGCCGTACAAAGAGAACTCTATCATGGGTCCCACAATCAGTACGAATCTACCTTGAGATTGAGTGCGCTCGGTGCAGACAGAATTGATTAATTACGCAATTAAAGCATTCTTCCTTGGTAAGAAACGTCGAAACAGTACGGGCCGTCGATGAGAAAATTGACATGGAACGGGGGATTCGATGCGTTTCTGACATTCTATTGCAGTCGTGGCAGAACGGTAATTAATTACAAAAGAAAGGGCTTTTCCGAAAGGAATCACGTGTGTAGGTACGCTAGCGACCTAAATATTTTTTTTGTGGCATCGGAAATGATCCCGACGTCGCAGACTATACGACAGTTTACAAAAAACCAATTGTCGTGTTTATACTGGCTAATCTTCTCGACAGTTCCGCACGGCTTCGAAGATTGCGTTAGAGAAGTAAAAGTTCGTAAATGGGAAGGAAAAAGACGGAAGATCCAGGGGGCTCGTTATGATATGATGCCTCGCGAGCAACGGGTTTGGCGTGGTGGGCTGGTGGCTGACGTTCCCCTCGTGCGCCATGCATGAGGGCCCACCTTTTTATGTCCTTTGATTTTCTGTGCCCATTTATATTATACCTGTTATGTCAATTGTGTGGCTTCCGGGTTTTTGGAAAAGGAAAAACAGGTTTGTGTTCTTAAATTTTCTCAATGGGAAGTTATTAAAGTAGTGTTTAATTTTTATGGAGCTAAATGATACAAATCAAATTTAAAGACTAATTACTTTTGGAGAAGGATCGATTTTTTTTTTCTTTTACATTTCATTCTGTAATTAGAATTGTAGAGCATATTTGACAATCTTTTATTACAATAATTTTATCAAAATTATGTTATTTTTATTTTTACATGTCTAATCCAATAGCAGAAATCCAGCTTTACTTTAAGCTTTGGAATATGTAAATTAAAAAAATTGTTTTGGAATTCTTGATATTATTGGACTGTAATAAGTGAGTTATACATGATAATAATTTTTTTTATAAATGTTGTGACTATCATCAAACTTGGAGTAATCAATTTATTATTTTATATATGCAACATTTTTTTACGTATTACATGATGAGATTAAAAGTCAGATAGCAGCCACTTTTCTGTTTTGTGATAAAAAATATCGGAATAATACATCAACGATGTTTTCTCTAAATCTCTGATAAAAAGTCATATGCTCCATAATATATAGATCATATTTAGCTTTCAATACTATAATATCAATATCCAATAACCTTTTTCTTTGTTCTATTTTAGAATCTTCGTATTTGAAAAGAAAATTCTAGACAAAACTTATTCTTTTTATACAACCCGAACAATATGAAACATTTAAACTTATTCTTTTTAGAATCTTTTTTTATGCAATATTCATTCTCTGTATTATTTTAGATTCAAATGGAAACAACATGAAAATATTACATATACTTTCATAAAATACTAAAATATATTGAATATTAGACTTGTTTAGCGTGTATAGATAGGACAAATATTTTGAAAACATATAATATTCGCACTCAAACAATATAAACTTTCAAAAAAAATTCAAACTTTTACTTGCTAAGATATATGTAAGATGACAAATTCCAGGTGGGCTTATACAAAAAATTAAAAAAATAATACTACTTATATCGATGACATTCAAATTAATATTCACGCTGAAACAATAATCATCATCAAATGTAAATCCAATAACAGAGTTTGACCAAAATTAATGGAGGGACTACTGACCTACGACCATTTTAAAATCAAGCCTCAAATTTTTAATTACAGTAAAATATCTTAAATTCTTAATACATATAAATTATTATAACTAATTTTTAAAATTTTTATGGGGAGGGATTGCTGCTCCTCCCGATCTCCGCTAAACTTCGCCCCTGCACAAATCGGATGACTAATACCCTTAGATAAATAGGCTCCTATTATTTTTCTTAATGCCTTGTTTCCTCAAATACCACATAGCATCACCACATGGAACTCTCCAGAGAAGATCAGAGAAGCCAAAATATCTATTTGTCCAAATAAAAAAAAAGTAATGGGGAAGTATGCATTGTACCTATATTCACTATTGTACTAACTTCTAATTTTAGTCATTTTAAATATTAAGGTATGGATTTTGATTTTTGAGTTTGGACAACTAAGATCGAGGCGGATTAATTAATTGCTACCATTTTATTTCTGTAAGAAGAAAATATATATCGACAATTTAGAGGTACTTTTGGTATTAATCAATGGAATTAATTTAAGCATCTGTCTATTTTGCATGTATTATGCTTGAACGAGCCATCAAAACTTAAACTAATTAATAAAGTCACTAAACTCAAATTCACTAATAATCTCGCTTTCCGGATATTTAAATTTTCATATTATAAATAGGCCGTGAAAAATAAATAAATAAATAAATAAATAAATAAATAAATAAATATTAAAGGTACGTATTTGATCTGATATATTTATTTTATAATATCGTTCAAGCTCCATGCACCAACGCAATAATGATATTAATTGTCCATATTTACAAGCTATGGTTAGCTTAGCTGACTTACATCCCACCTGTGCATCATATATAGTTCAATTGGGGAAGAAGATTTCTTTAATTTGTTGTTTGTTTTAGGGACAACACAAAAAGGTGCATGTAAGCTTATCCCTTCACAACTAGTAGCATGTGACAAGTAGAGTGCATTACATTTATTGCGTGTACAACTATATGTATACATATGTATATCTTTTAGTTAGGTGCATGCCTCTCAATCTCTCTCTCTGTGGTTGTCATGCAGTGCATATAGCCATACATGGAACCAACTCTCTCAGACTCAGGCCAAATAGCCAGACCGTACGCGTGGTTTTGGTGGTGATACAAACTTACAAGCAAAGATAATCACTATTATCGGACAAATTCAAAGCCATTTTGGCGAATCTTCACTCTCTATGGTCTATATGCCATCAACCCCTACACCCAATTTTCAATCTGTGTGCCTATTTGCAAAGATCATCACGGCATCATCTCAGTCAACACAAACCAAAACCAAATTGCAAAGAGTAATAATTTATATTGGTGGACCTTACAATTCCTTTCTTGTGTTCTCTTTAAGCCTCTTGTCTTGTACAGAACAATCCTTGTAAATAATTATCAAAACAAGTGATTGCAGAGTTCTCCATCTCTGGATTGATTGCAATCAATAACTAAACAACAGTCTCGAACAATTAGGTGACTACACACATTAACATACGAGGAAAAACGGAAAAAAAAAATTCATTGATGTATCAAGTGATTCAAATCATTGCAGCTCATTGCAACCAAAGTAGCAAGGCATTAAACCTGATGCGTCACATGTCTCTACAATTTTTTTTGATCTTTCAACCAAATTAATGTGTATAGACAACAAGTTAAATATACCATACCAAAAATCCATTATTTCGATTGTTTCAAACAAAAGCAAAACGTTAAAATTACAATCCAAAGGAATTGTTAAACCATTTCTTTTACTTTCATCTTTTTTTTTTCTAAAGAGCACGCTTATATAAGGACAATTAAATGTTTGATGGTAGAAGTTATTTACAATATAGACCTTGAAAAAGTGACCATTGATTTGAATTACTCATTGGCTGAAAGCAGAAGATTCAGTATGTGTTAGCGGATGGACCTGGTTGTTAGTCAGAAGTACTTTAATCCGATTCAACGGTCCTGCTACTGTGGAATTCATCCCCTGAAAGGAAAAAAAGAGTACAATTAGAGCTTAAATTCATGCAACAATTCCTCGTGTACCCCTGAAAAACTCCAAAATTTTCAAATGCCTTCCAGGAGTGACCTTTGGAAGCATTAATGTGCTTGAACCAAATTTACAAATAATACTGGTAGATAGAAAACTCCACAAATTATTGCACCAGTTGGTACTTCCCTGTACTGTGAAATGACTCTCAAGTTCATTTCTAGGCCTCAAATAAAAGCCATACAAGAGGCAACCAAAAGATGATAGGAAAACCAACCAAAATTCTTGTATTTTTTACGTTTATTCCTTGGTATATTCGTCTCAGTATGAACACATACCTTCTCAGATTTGAGATCCAATATCAATCAGCAAGCATAGGATCAGTATAAAAACCAGCAATCTACAAGTCTCAAACCATGTACACAGATGCAATACCAATATTTGTGTTTCAAGAATTACAAAAAAATAGAAAACAGTACCTGTTCACTGAGACTAAACTGTAGCTTCTCCCTCTGCCACCTACGGCTGAGAATTGCGACTCCGACCAAAGCAGCGGTTGCCGCATAAATACACAGCATCTTGTCTTCACTCACCTTCTGATAAATCAAACCCAATTTCTTCAACCACCAACTCTCGCTCCCACCCTTGTTCTCTTCGATTGCCTTCTCCTCTTTGCACCCACAGTCTTTCCTTTCCTCAATTGCCTTGTCCTCATTGTACACTGAATTGTCCTCTACTGCTCGGGTCACATCTTCAACATGACTTGGAGCATACTCTATTGCGGCATATAATGTGGGCTCAATAAAATCCACATCTAGCTCATCCTTGGTTTTATCTGATGCCCCGCTTGAGTCCATGGTTTGGTGGCACGATTCGGTTTGCACTGCAGACTTGCCATAAGAGCCCACTAAAAGGGATTCAATCTCGGTTTTTTGAGAGAGGGAGAAGTGGCCAGACATGAACATGGCATCAGATGGGGCTTCCTTATCTTTAGCCTCGTCTAAGGGTCCAGTGACCGCATGCATTGATTCTGTTACTGAGACAACTTCCCAAGCCGCAGTCTCGCCATTGTTTTTGTTGTCCGCCATAGTGATTTAAACTCTGTATAGATATTCTATAATTGTTTAGATATTTTGTGTATTTCTCAGAACAAAATACAAAAAAGCCTTGCTACCAGCTGGATGCCAGTGCATTGTATATGAGTAAAAAAATTCAACATTAGAGTAATGAAACAATCGTGCATCATTAGTTACGGCACTTTTAATGTGTAATATATCATCACAATTGCCAGTTGATTTCTCAGCTTCTACTGCTGATTGGGATATTGATGCATAACCCCAAACTGTTCAGGTCCAGTACCAGTAATTGCCAGCAATTTTCACTACCAGTGATGTTCTTATTGTTACAAGAAACTCACTAAAATTAAGGAACTCAAGAGAAAGATCATTATCTGAGTTGGATCAATCACTAAAATAGGCAACACCAAGGCTCTTCAATGAGAAGCATCTTTTAATTTCTGTTCTTAATTATAAACGGAAGCACCTAATTCTGAAATCTAAAATCTCTACATCAGACAACTTAAAACATCGATCAACAGTACACGAACAAAGCTAACATATCAAAAACCAGCAAAAAAATGGAGCATCTATTAGTCCCCAAAACATGAAGGGGACGATCTGAAATCAAGCCCTGAATATAAATAATCTACTAAAAGATCAAAAGCCGAAACAAAAGAAGAAATAAACCCATCGATCGTTAAAAAAGAGAGAGAGAAAAGAGGAGAGATTGGGAAGCTTACCTAGAAAAGCAAAAGGAAATACCGCTTCTCACGCCACAGAGAAAATTGGAAAAGAAAAAATCCACCGAATAGATTGATCTGAGGTTAATTAATGAATATATATAATGTATTTGGCGCGGGGGGGGGGGGGGGGGGGGTGATTTTCCTGTTTGGTTACCGGCTAACAGCGGTCACGTCAGCACGTGACTCGTCTTTTAGTGTTGTAGAGACTTGGTTCATGTACGCCTGGTCTATATACAAACCGCCCAACAAAAGAGGCCAAATACGGAGGTAGAGACGGATACTGTACTTTTTTTCATGTTCACAATCACAAATTCACAACTTTACATGAACGAAAAACAATGTGACAGTTGACAGAAAAAGATACTTCAAACTTGAATTAATTATTGGATGGATGAATATAAAGTCATGTTTTGTTTCCAATTTTAAGAATACATGAATTTATTTTCAATTGTCAAAACTCAAATGTACTACAAATTTAAGTAGGAGAAGGAGATTTTCCACAGTGATTGTTTTGTCAATGTTGATGATTTTTTTTAAAAAGTCAATACAAAACTGAAAATTAAAGAAGTAAATTATAATTACATTATTGGATATATATATACATAACATAACATAACATAACAATATAATTTCATAAAATTTCATAAAATTTAAATATTATTTGTTAATGTATCAATATAGGGATAAATTTACAATATGATAAGTCCAGACATGCATGTAGACTTAAGTTTCAATTTGATTGAAATAAATTAAGCATAAATTATAAAGAGTGTTCATATTTGTGTTGGTGGCTAGCTCTATTACTACATCGTAGTAGCGGAGTTTGAGCTCAAAATAAGAGGGAGTCAACTTAACCAAAGAAAAATATCATGACATGTGTAACTTTTGTGATCCAAATAGCAACCGATCCAAAAAATATATTACTTCTATATAAAACTTTGGATGAGAGGAAGACCATGGTCCACTCTGGTTAGAGCTAAGCTCCTCACGTGCTACACCAATATCCATTTTTTAGATCGTTAAAATTTCCAATAATATATGATGAAAAAATATGAGTCAAATTTCAACATTTTTCTTATAGACATGATACTTAAATAATAATATATATCAAACCTATAAATTAGTTTTCATATTTAAGTTTTACATTGGGAAATTGTCAAAACAAGAAAAAATAAGTATTAAAGACGTTGTTTGACATCAAGAGCGCGTTTCCCTATTAATTTGCTGCTTGCTTAAAAAAAGTATTTTCTTTTCTTTTTTTAATGCTTTTTCTTAGCGTCTAAACTGTCAAATATTATAATAAAACGATACTTTATACAATCTTTTCTATAAAATAAACGATAACAAAACATGAACCAAAACAACACGCGGTCTCAACTGTAGCAATTTTTAGTTTTCCAAACCTCACAAGTTGTGTTTATTATACATTCTTATTTAAAGCTGTTTACGTCGTTAAAAAAATAAAGAAGAAAAGAAAGTTAACATCTGATGAGAAAATGATGATTAATTAAATCCACGGATGAAATTGCATACACAGCCATAAAAGGATTATCCAGTATCCACTGAGGAAAATATAACACTGGATTCTTGGATTAGGCCACCTTAAAATAAATAGTTTATAAGAAAAACAAGCAGCATATATATAAATAACAATTAACAAAAGTATGTAATATCCGTCATGAAACAATATGAATAAATTAAGTAATTATATACAGCTCCGGAGAATATTTTTGACCGGTGAACTCCCGCTATTGGTAACCGGCTATGGTCATGATGACCGGATATATATAGTACGGATGCAAAATTGTATAGACCTGGTCTACAAGCACCAGGAGCCCATTGAAAAAGACAATCATCAGCACATTAATGAAAATTTTTCATAAAAAACTGTGGTGGCACCGAGGCATCACTAATTGATTAAATATTTGGATATATATATATAGGTAATACGATAAAATTGATATGATTGCATCTCTGTTCAATTGGGTCCCAAAATGGCAATGCAAATTTAAGATAGGAAGATAAAATAACAATAGCGTATTGCTTAATTTCAGAATCAGACACTTACAAATCCAGAAACATTAGTTTACGCAGATAAAGTGTACACAAATAAACTTCATTTAACCAACAAAAGATGGAAAACAAAACAAAAACACTAACAAACACCATAATTGATCTCTAACTATAAAAACCTCTGCAAATCACAGATCACATCTCACATATCACCAACCCCCATCGTCATAAACTTCAGTGGATTCATAAACATCTGTAGAATCGTAAACATCATTGGATTCGTAAACATTCGTGCTTTCATAAACATCGGTCTCGTTTACGTACGTCACGTTCTCCACGACAGTCGTCGGTGCTTGGTTGTTGTTGTTGTCGTTGCTCAAAGCTTCCACCCCCTCGGCAATCACAAGCCCTCCGAGTAGTCCGGCTGTGGCCCCCACTGCCAGTCCAGTCCCCATGCCGTGTTCGTGCTTGTCCTTCTTTTCCTTCTTCTCCTTCACTGGCGCAGCTATGGGGGTACCCACCACCGTAAGCCTACACCAGCGGTGCGGGTGTCCTGTATCCATATGTGGTGGGGTACCCCACTGGTGGTGCTACAACTGGTGCATTGTATGGATATTGATATGTTGGTTGTTGTGGAGGCGGTGCGCCATAGCCGTAGTAAGCTGGTTGTCCATATGGATCAACCGGACGGCTAGTCAGTTGATCTTAACCCCGATCTTGATCTCGAGCTTCCCATGAGGCCGGCCTTGTTAATTATCACAAATTTAATTAATTGTTGTTTTTAATAAGAAAAACAGATTAATATTTACTATATATAGGCATTGTTTTTCTTGGCAATATTGCAATATTTACTAGGTACATCATTAATATTATAACCAATTGGTGTGCAGCAGAGCTAATAAACCTAAACTTCCGAATTCAAAGATGATGAGTAGTAGCTTACTGGATAAATTAGCTTCTCAAGTAAAAAGAAATTATAATGAAAAAAGATATATGTCAAAGCTAGCAGACCTGAGGGACGCTTGAGCTTCAAGCTACAGGGAACCTTCCCGCTAGATCGTGCCTCGTTAAGGATTTCTCGCAATGGTAACTGAGCAGACCCAACGAGCGGCTTTGTACCAGGAGGGGCATTGGCATGGACAATGTCGATGTAAAGTACAGCTGTGTCGGGACGAGAGGTGGGCGGCAGGGTGATGGACATTTTCTCGTCCCAAACGGGATTCTCATCATTTTCGACATCAACCTTACTGGAGCATTTCGGGCCGGAGTTGATCCACAGAACGGCATATGGCTTGAGGTCGCCGTGCCACCAGTTGACGTTCTTCAGGTTTTTTCCTGAGACAATTGTGACCTCCACCTGCATTTTGGTTATCTTTTGGGTTGAATAAGAAAAAAGATGATATATATATATATATATATATATATAGTAAAGTTAAGGCGAGTTTAAGTTCACCAAATTTTATGGCGAACTTAATTCGAACAATGATTAAAACGGTTTCAAACGATAAATCCGAATAGTATAATAAATTCTTCATATTAAAATCTCTTAGGATACCAAAATTTTCTATTTTAAGAGTTTTCTAACTATATTTCTGAATTTTTAAAAATGATTCTAAAATAATAATAAAATAATAAATGTTTTTATATATGAACATATCATTTTCAAAAAAATTTGAAAACAATAGTTAAAAAACTCAAAAAGTAGAAAAAATTAGTATCATACAAGATTTTGATATGAAGAATTTATTGAGCAAATCGGATTTATTATTTGAAGTCGTTTCGATAATTTTTTGAGTAAAGTTCAACGGCCTTGGTAATTTTATAGAGTAAAACTAGAGTGCTCCATAAGTATTTTGATTCGAAATGCTTACGGATCAATTTTCAAAATGTTGTGTCTGAAACGTTGATTCAAGTAGCTCAATAAATTTTTCATATTAAAATCTTGTATAGTACCAAAATTTATGAGGATTTTTGAATTTTTTAATGAATTTTGAAAGATGATCATAAAAATAATAGAAAAATATTAATATTTCAATGATAAAAAATGATCATTTTTAAAAAATCACTGAAAATAGTTCGAAAACTCTAAAAATGGTAAATTTTGATATTCTACAAGATTTTGATATAAAGAATTTATTGAATTACTTGGATCGACGTTTCAGACACAGTATTTTGAAAATTAACCCGTAAGCGTTTCGAACCAAAATGCTTATGGAAGCACCTTAGTTTTACTCCATATATATATATATATATATATATATATATATATATATATATATATATATTCAAAATTCATAAAAATAGTTCAAAATTCTAAAAATGATAAATTTTGGTATTCTATAAGATTTTGATATGAAAAATTTATTGAGTTACTTAGATCGACATTTCGAATATAAAATTTTAAAATTTGGCTCGTAAGTATTTCGAATCGAAATGCTCGTAGAAACATCATAGCTTTACTATATATATATATATATATATATATATATATATATATATATAAGGTTGAATTATTATTATGATTAGTATTATTATTTGGCGATGAGGAACTAAGGACGTTGCAATTGAGGAAGGGTCACTCTCAAGGGAATGTGTTGACCTTAATTAGATGGATCGTTGACCTAGCTACATCTCCAAACGAAAGTTATCGGAGCAAATGGCCAGTATATATACATCTCAAGATTATTTTGGTGGAGGATTAAGGTCATTTCATAACAGTACATCTATGAATAACTGAATATAAAACAGAGCTCACTAACTTGAGGGATAATAAAACGTCATTTCTATAAAAATGGATTTATATGTTGGAACTGGAGAAGAGAGGATATAATAAGTCAACTTGGGAGGGAACTTATAACTCTATGCATGCATGATCATCATCATGACAGCCATATATTATTCCTATAAAAAAGGTGCTTCTTCATTGCATTTTGTTTTTCAATTCAACCTCCGGAGACTTGACTCCAAAATATTACAAGTCTCGGAATGAGACGTTAACACAAATCTTTTTATAATCAAACAGCAGTTATTTTGTCTATCTGATTGTTTTTGCTTTCGTAAAGAATACATACACAGAATTAACGCTTTTGATTATTTTAGTGCATTTACTTTTCAAAAAAATTATGATAATTGAACCTATTCAATAATAAATTTTAAATCTACAACTTTTTATGTAAGATTTAGCTTGATAATAAAAGTAGAGAAGAGAAAAGGAGGAAGAAGGGGTGATAAGACCAGTCAAAGCTATTTCAAAACATTAAGAAATGTAAGAGAGAAAGAAAAAGAAGGGTAAATACTTTATACGAACTTGGTTAAATTTGTATTATTGTATTTTCCAAATTGAAGTGTAAAATTAATGTTTGTCATTAAACTAGACATGTTTCTCATAAAGAGAATCTTAATAATTTTAATTTTATTGTACATTCATCTTTTAGTTTATATTCAACTCTTATATTATATGTATTTGAAATATTATTTAAACAAAAAATTAAAATAATGGATGTGTTATAAATTATTTAGATATGATATATAATAAATTTGAGTCAATTTGAAATTTAATTGATCATTTATCGTAAGCTCATTAAAACTCCATTGTGAAAAACTTTTAAATTGTTTGATGAAAGGCTAATTATTTTTTAAATTGACTCAAGTTTTGATACATGCTCTATCTAAATAATTGTGAATATATCTAAGATTCTTTGTGTTAATTTAAAATAGCATTTTTAAAAAAATATATACTG
This sequence comes from x Bolboschoenoplectus mariqueter, assembly GCA_037678475.1. Taxonomy (NCBI): domain Eukaryota; kingdom Viridiplantae; phylum Streptophyta; class Magnoliopsida; order Poales; family Cyperaceae; genus x Bolboschoenoplectus; species x Bolboschoenoplectus mariqueter. The sequence continues at coordinate 4,088,894 of CM075245.1, read as the reverse complement.
TAAAAATTAAATATATTATAAAAGTTAAATATACATTAAAATTATTTTTATTTTAATATGAACGGCATCAATTTCTTCTCAGCCTGTTCAAATCTAAACAGTCTGAGCTTAGTTATATTTTGGAAAGGTGTTGGTAAAGGGAAAAAAAGACTTCTGGCACATAGTAGCTAATTAGCATTGAGTAATTATTAGCTTCTTATCAAGGTGTTCTCTCATTCATACTTGTTTTCTTTGATTTAATTATAGGAAAGTTGACTCAAGTTAATGATTTGATTCCATTTTTTTTCTTTTTCTTTGAGAGGGACTGAATATTGGTGAATGTGGTTTTTCATTGAATGACCATTCTGGTTGAATAATCATTACAAAACAGCATCCTTTAATTTTCCAACTAATCTAGATGTCATTTTATATTCATATCAATCCTCATGATACTGAGGTTAGTTAACTATCCTAAACATAGCAGCACATCCTCAAAATCTTAGAGTTGTTGATTTAATATATATTTAAGATTTGTGGCGGAGATTTCTTTTTCTTCTGTGGTTATTGGTTATCAGTCTCTGTGGAAATTTTGACTTTAACATGTAAAATCACAAAATAAAATTAAAAATAACTAGCAAGGTATAAGCTTGAGCAACTTAATAATAGATAACCAACATTTCTTTACTTGTCATGATGATTTATTAACAAAGAAGCATGTAAGAAAGTATGAAAATTCAAAGAAAAAGAAAAGCTGGATGATGGAAACAATTAAATTAAATCGCCTTAAATCTTGCAATTTGAGCCCTCAATTCTTAATAATCACATGACACATCAACTTCTTCACATTCAACATTACTGTCAAGCCCGGCACCATCAAACGCACTGTCGGATTGTCCATCAACATAATCCTGACCATTTTCATATGCTTCATAATCGCATTCCTCACCAGCATTCATTTCATAAACTCCGTAATCGCATTCCGCACTAGCATTCACATCATAATCTCCGTAATCGCATTCTGCACCAGCATTCACATCATAAACTCCATAATCGCATTCTGCACCAGCATCCATGTCGTTACCTCCATTATCACATTCCCCATGACCAGCATTCACATCATAATCTCCATTGTGATTTTCTTCAGTAGCAGCATATTCACTGTAGGAATACCCTCCATTGTCGCTTCCAACGGATGCATATTGAGTTTCTTCATATGATAAATGGATGCTTTCTGCATCATTAAATGTCTCAACAGAATGTGCTTCTTCAACTTTTTCCGCATTAGAATTGTCAACGGCATTATTAGCATTAGCAGCACTATTTGTTTCTCCGTTATCATTCGGCCCTGCAGCTGCACTCTTTGTTTCTTCGTTATCATTCGCCCCTGCATCTCCTGGTGCAGCATTGTTGTTGTTAACATTATTCGCTAACAGCCCATTTTGGGTTTGTGCAATTAGCATAGCTCTGCTCATCCTTGTAGCACCTGCCCCAGGATCCATCCCAAAAGCAGGATTGTATTGTTGTTGTACTGGTACTGGATTTCCTTGACGGTATCGAGGCCTGTTTGTAGCAGCAGGCATGGAACTTCTAGGTTCTTGTCCAGGTGTTTGCCTAACAGGTCCTTTTGCATTTGGTGGGTGAACTGGAGCTGCCTTATTAGTCTGTTTCTTCGTTGGCTGTACCTGTGGTACCTGCTGTTGTGACTTAGGACGTGGCTGCGGTTGAGGCCGAGGTTGGGACTGTCCTTGGGGTTGAACTTGCGGCCGTATTTGATACTGACCTTGAGGTTGGACTACCGGTTGAGGTTGAAACTGACCTTGAGGTTGGACTACCGGTTGAGGTTGAAACTGACCTTGAGGTTGGACTTGCGGTTGCGGCTGAACTTGTTGCCGAATTTGATACTGACCTTGAGGTCGGACTTGCGGTTGCGGTTGAGGTAGATACTGACCTTGCAGTTGGATTTGTGGCCGAGGTTGAAATTGACCTTGCGGTTGAACCTGAGGCCGAGGTTGAAATTGACCTTGCAGTTGAACCTGAGGCCGAGGTTGATATTGACCCTGAGGTCGAAAATGAACCTGAGGTTGCATCTGGACCTGAGGCAGGGGCTGTGCGGCCACATGTTGTTTGTGTGGTGTTTGCTGTTGATTGTATTGGTTTATCTGACCCATATTTGGATCTTTTACAGTGATCTTGATTTCCACGGTCCCCTGGGGTCTGCCAGAGGGCCGTTTAAGATTTAGGCAAAGTGGCACCTTTCCATGGGCCCGGGCTTCATTAATAGCCGCATTTAATGGAAATCGGACCGAGCCAATCAACGGCTTGGTGCCAGGTGGGGCATTGGCATGTACTATGTCTATGTTGAGAATGGCGGTTTCCGGGAAGGAGGTTGGAGGGAGATTATAGGTGAATTTTTCATCCCACACAGGATTCATGCCATTGCTCATATCGACCTTAGTTGAGCATTTGTGGCTTCTGTCGATCCACAGCACGGCATATGGATGGAGCATGCCGTACCGCCAATTCACGTTCTTCAAGGCATGTGCAGAATTGACAATCACTTGCACCTGCATTGTTGTTAGTGTGAATCTGTATGCGGAAAAGGGAGAGACACAGAGAGAGAGAGGGAGAGAAAGAGAGAGAGAGAGAGAGAGAGGTTTGTACCTGAGCAAGTAGGAAGGCAAGTTGCTTAAATTTGTAGGTGGTTGAGGCTAAGGGATAGTTGACTAGGTAAGGGGAAGAGATGATGAATTGGAATCAGCCATTGAGAAATCTCAGTTGACTTGCAAGGCTCTTAGATTATTTGTTTTTCCATAAGGGTCCAGAAAGTCTATGGTTACTGGCTCCAAATCTCTTCTCTAAAACGAAACACTTTGAAAATGAGAACCACCCCATGTGCGGATGTTTCGCCTGGTATGATCAAGTCAACAAAACTAATTAGAATGATAATCCAGAAACGAGATTTGAATTATATGATACAGGCAGAGGTAGTGCTCAATTATTATTTCCCTTATCGTTCTCTCCAGTACTGTTAAGTCTTATTCTTTTTTTATTTATTTTAATTAAACTCTGAAAGTTCAATGCTAATCACAAATCAGAATTCAGAGCTGGATTTCCAATTTGGAAAATACGATACAGAAGATTAATAGGTCTGGTATTCTAGTCAGTGTTAAGTGTTAACGATGCAAAGATGAGAGGTATGCCATGGTGCTTGATATGAAGTATCAATTGCTTTTGTGCTTTGAATTTAAGAGCTTGTTATTTGTTATTGAAACGATTAATCCAAGCAACTCAATTCGATGTAGATTCCCGAAATCTTGTTTAAACAAAGGTCTTATATTATTTGAATTTTTACTTTTTTATGATGAAAGAAAAAAAAAGTTTTTGTTATTTGGTCATATTATACTCCAATGGCAAACTACATCACACCATGCCCCAAACTGAATGCTTTGGAAATCTTTAGTGTAACAAATTAACTAATACAGTAAGTATAAAAGATGTTTTGGAAATATACAACAGAGATGGGTTAGTCCAATTGTACAAAATTGATTGGAAAAAAAGTTTCTGATATTTTATTAATTGGCAAGTCCTTCATGCTTGATATATATGATGACATGGAGGTGCCTGATATCTGATCATATATACATGTCAATTTTGTGGAAAGTAATCAATAGAGAATAGACAAAATGAATAGAAAACCAAGACAAAACGAAAGAAAAATCCATGATTTCATCAAGTAGTAAAGGCAACTTGCACACACGACATTAACACAATATTATAAACCAATGATTCACGCTTACAAAAAATTAAAAAGAAGTAAATTTGTTGCCAAGCAATACAATTTTCAATAGAGAAGCATGCGATCAGTTAAGCAAAACAAAGATGCATATGATTGGTACAAGAAAAACCAGCATTCAAATGGGCACATCAACATAAATGTTTTAGAAAAACATTCAATATGTGTGTACCTCCTTTTTAAGATGTGAGAATATCAATACGAATTTTATGATTCTTCCAACTTTGATGAACACATAATAATAATAATAATTACTAATAATAGACAGATAAATTAATGTGCCACTTGTTGTAGTTACCTATCATTTAACTCCAAGCTCTTTTAGCCAACTTCTTTTCAAAAAAAAAATAAGTGTTCATTTTAATTGAAATAAATGTTTGTTTAGCTTAACATCTTAAGGTTGTTCAAGCAATGAGTTTGAAAATTAATTTGTAAAATCAAGCACTATTTAAACAAGTATATATTTTGGAGGGTTGGAGTTATAACATTGATAGTTAAAGAAGGTCGTATGTTTAAAACTCAGATATAAAATTTTTATAGATATTTAAAATTAAGTAATATTATTTTCTTAGATCAGAGTTTGTCAAAAAAATTATTTGTGTTAGACATTTTTTAATTTATTAGTTTCAATCTAAAAAAATAGTATGATCACTAAATAATTAACTAAATAGATTATAGTAGTATGAGGCTTTGACCTAGTAAATATTATTGAAATTACTAAGACATTTTACCTTGCAGAAGAATATTACAATTCCGCATGACGAGATATTAAATAAATATTTTTTAACCACTAAAATAAGAAACAAAATTATTCAAAACAGTGCATTCTTTAAATTATATAGTAGAGATACATTAACCAATAGAACAAAACTCTAAATTTGGAAAGTGGGGAAGGTACGATATTCTTCGGATCAAATTTAAATTTGATGGATAAAATAATTATTTGAAGACATCAAAATTTGTACTAAAATTTCGCTCTGAAATTTTAATATTTATACAAAATATAAAATTTAATCGCCTAATGATAAAAAAAATATTTATTAGATCAAAATTTAATTTAATGGACATCAGAACCGTCCCCATTCTCTAAAATTGATTGGTCACTAGCTTGATTTTTTTTTTCTTTTTGAATAAAAGTTGCAAAGCACTCGTTTCATTTACTGAAACAAAAAATGTTCACAAGAAAAACTGAAAGATACACTCTAATTGAAAAACCTCTTGACACCATATCTCAGCCACACACACATCTTCCTTATTCAAGCTCCTATGTACATTGATACTGATATGATGTCAGTAACCACACCCCCAAATCCCAATTAACCTATAAAGATCACAACTTTATTACAATCAAGTAAGAACTGATACTAGTATTGACAATGATGAAACTCCGCCAGTTAACATTGAACAAACTAAGCATATAACTTGATTGCTTTTCCTTACGAGAGGAAAATCAACCCAACCCACAACCCCAATAATCAAAATCAAGTGCATTAAGTTCAAACATTCACTTACTACGCTTGTTGACCTCTATCAAGTGTCACATCGAAAACGAAGAAAAATGAATTCCACCACCGCCAAGCCCCCCAAAATCAAGCCCATTATTGTTGCCAAACATCCCCATGTCGAGCCCACCATTGCCAAACCTTCCTAAATCAACCCCACCACTTCCCAACCCTCCATCAGTACCGAACTGTCCATCACCAAAGGTGCCAGTGTTGTAAGATGCTCCATTGGTACAGTTGCCGAGTTCTCCGATGTCATTGACCATTCCCATGTCACCTTGTGCTCCTTGCAAGGCACCGAGATGCATCTGTTGCATTGACCTCCTCTTCATCATGTTTTCTACCTGACTGCGACTGTTATCTAAGATGAGTCTGCCGAGTGTCGCTCCTAGTAACGGTTGTGGGATAAAGGGGCGATATTGAGGCATCATAGTTGGCATGAACCTGCCATTTCCAGGTTGTTGCGCAAAGCTTGGCCTAAGATTTTGAGGTGAATTTGCTGGGTATCTCAGCATCACGGAAGATGTAATGGCGAAGACTTGATAAAAGAAATTAATTGTTGAATTTTTTTTATCTCAGATAATCAATTTTCTTAATAAAAAGGATGCAAGTACATAAACAATGGATCCCTAGTGACATAAAAAGATATATTTCTTTTTTTTTTTAAATTTAATAGCTGAAGATTTAACAGATACTGATAGAAAATGAGGACATATGTATATATAGAGGATTTCAATGTCAACGTCTTCACACACATAAAATATATATATATATATATATCAATTTGGTGGTTGCCAGATCATTGGTGCTACTTTCATCAGAAAAATTCATAGCTTGACTTGGCACAAAACAAGCTAATAGATATTACAATCTTTTATATAGATATAAAATTCTATATTGCTCATAAAACAACAAAATTAATGCTTGATTAGTGCCCTAAATATGATGCAGTGTTTGAATTAGCTGTCTGATTTTAAAAAACAGAAAATGTTGTTTTGGTTTTTGATCTGTTGACACTATATATGTAACTTTTTAAGGCAAAGCTAGCTGCAGGGACTTTTGTAACCAAATCATCAAGTCGAAGCTCATAGAATTTATCAGAATATGAAGTTGGCACTGATTGATATATTGTAATTAATTGCTACAAGAAGTCAATACAGAGCTTATTTAAGTTGATTTATGAACTCCTTTTGGCAATACAGATCTTAGGGAGGTTCTGTTGGGGGAGGTTTTGAGAGAGCTGATTGATGATAGCTTCCTATGAAATTTGTGAGACAGCTGCATAAATGTATAAATTTAAGTTAATTGTTAAATTTTTCAATGTGCAAGAGGATTAATTGAAGCCAAACCAGGGCCTATCTTTAATGTAATTAATATATTTGGTCCATTTGCTAGAGAAAAAGCAATTTAGTGGAGAAGGAAACTTTTTTCTTATTTTTTCATGGAAGAACGATATAATTAATAGGATGAATTATTTAATTCGTTGGTGAAGTGCAAGGTTGTATATAGATTTGTAATTGAATGGACAAAGCATGATCATGAAGTGCAATCAACCACTGGAATAATTAAGTTTAAGTTGGCTTTGATTCCAAATAAACACAATTTGGGTTTATCGCTAGGCTCTTAATTCAAAAAGGAATCATCATATCCAAGTTGCAATATTTTCTGTTTTCTGGGGTTATGCAAGTTGTGCCAGTTCATTAATAAGCAAGAATTGACAGTAAAAAAAAAAGTAATAACATGTATGAATGGATAACATTGATGTAGAACCATATCGATCGCCACCAAATTTCCAACTGAAATTTTTCCCTGTTGCATCCTGATCAGTAGATTAAAGTAAGATTAATGGCTTATATGAATGTGATCTGATCTGTTTTATCAGTACAGGTGCACCCATGCAAATTAGTTAATGAACTCTTATTGGAGTTCAGGTTTTTATATCAGTGATCTTGATAATGCATGATTGAAGACTACCAGATTACGGTATATCATTGCATAGACAGTAAATTGATGATACTCAATTGTGTCAAGATCAATTTGGATCCATTGAAAATTTTAAATAATTTTGATCAGGTCATATTATTATCAGGATTTCACTTGGCATGCACTGTCAAGATCAATCTGCCAGATTTAATGTAAAGCTGTTTCTATTTTTATTTTCAACTACTTGTGTTATCATGTCAGACACCCTAAAATTATTTGCAAGGAATTCTAAATCTTACGATTCAAACATTTCAAGGAAAGCAAAAAATATTTTGGGGAATTCTTCATTTTCTTCTAATACATCAAACTGTTGCTGTCAATTTGTTAATCGTTACTACTTCAGTAAAAAAAATAGAATATATTTCTGATCTTAATACCATTACTTGACGCCTTTTGGCCTCCTCAGGAATTCCAATGCAAGAATAAATATTTGAAATTACTAAAACTCTTTCTGCTTTAAGAAAATATTACAATTTTGTCCAAGGAAATTTCTGAATTAAAGCAAGAAATGAACTCATTCAAAGAAATGCATGCAACCTAATTAGTAGAAGTAATAATTAATCAACGGATACAGAACTCTTCATTTGATATCTAAATTAATTAATTCAGTGCGCTCACTACCTTGCACTTCAATCATTCAAGTTTTACAAATGACTTCTATTGTTGATTGTGTTCCGTCTTACATGGAATTGTCGAATTCACTGGCGAGCCCCCCTAAATCGATTCCACTAGCGTCGAACCCCCCTAAATCGAGGCCACCATTACCGAACATCCCCATGTCGAGCCCACCATTGTCGAACCCTCCTAAATCAGACCCGCCACATCCAAACCCTCCGTCAGTACCGAACTGTCCATCACCAAAATTGCTGCCATCATAGCCAACGTTGTCGGGTGTCCCTGTTGCATCATACCCTGCTGCATTATCATATCCTTGAGCTGCAGATGGATCATTGCAGTAAGTTCCATTGTTACCGTTGCCAAGGAGCCCGGTGTTATTTTTTACCATTCCCATCTGTGTGGGTTGAGGTCCTCGGAAGGTACCAACCTGCATCCGTTGAAAAGATCCCAACACTCTTCCTATCTGACGGGGGCTGACACCAAAGGCAAGAGTGCAGAGTGTATTTCCTAGTGATGTCATGACCTGGTTAGCAACGGGGCGACATTGAGGCCTCATATTGGGCATGAGCATGGCATTTCCGGGTTGTTGTGCTAGGAATGGCCTAAGATTTTGCGGTGAATCAGCTGCATAACCAGGCCTTACAGAAGCAGGCATATTAGGATATTGACTCATTTGCCATGCTTGATACTGAGGTTGCAGCTGGGGCCGAGGCCGGGGCTGGGGCCGGGGCTGAGGCTGAGGTTGCGGTGACATATATGGGGCTTGTTGTCCGTAGGGTCCTGTTTGATTAATGAAGTTGAAATCTAATATTTCAATCTGAATTTCAAGAATCCCCTGAGGCCGGCCTGACGGTCTTTCCAACATCAAGCTAAAGTAGGCTTTCCCTTGGGAGCTGGCTCCATCGAGCGCCGCTCTAAGGGGCATCTTGGCCGACCCGATAAGCGGCTTCATGTCTGCAGCGGATTTCGCATGGACTATGTCTATGTGAAGAATGGCAGTTTCCGGACGTGACGCCGATGGGAGGTGAATGGTGAACATCTCATTCCATACGGGATTCTCTCCATTGTATACATCGATCTTTGTGCACCATTTGCCGCTTGAGTCGATCCAGGCTACGGCATACGGCTGCAGATCGCCGTAACGCCAGTTCACGTTCTTCAGGTCGTACGCCGAGTTCAAAAATAACTTGAGTTGCATTTTGAGTGACAAAGAGAGCAAGGGAAATTAATGGTTTAATTAAGAAGGAGAAAGGTAGAGATGAGAGACTGCGCAACTATCTATCTCCTTCCAGCTGTAGCAAACCAATGGGAATTGTTGACTTTTTTTATCGCAAATCATCAATTAAGTTAAACATGATATATAGTAAGGATGCAAGAATTAATAAAATAGGGATGATTTAATATAAAAAATTCAGACTCTTATATATATAATAATTAATGATAAATACATAAAACATGATGTTGACCAGTGAGTCATCTCTCTTATATATATATATTCAAAAAAATATTCCACACAGAAATTCTATTAATTAGTTAGTGTATATATTTGATAATGACAAGTGCATTAAAGAATACACTAATGTACAACAAGTGCATTAATGAATACTTGTGCTTTAATGCACTAAACTAACATTAGTGCGCTAAATATGCATGGTACAATATAGAAGTTTGGAATTATCTGTCTGATTTGACAAAAAAAAAAAGTTGTATTGGTGTTTTCATCTGTCAACTCGATATATTATATGTACCTAATTTTAATGTGAGGGGATGCTTTGAAAATTATTATTTTGATAATTTTAACAATGGATTTTCAAATAATTTCGAAAAAAATTTATAAACATATTCTTGAATTTATAAATTGATTGTGTTTCAAATTTTATATAATTTAAATGTTAATTAATATTCCATCAAACACTGTTAAATATGAACCATATAAATGTCATGTAATTTTGATAATTTTTGATGAAATATTAAATAATATTTAAATTATATGAAATTTGAAATACAATCAATCAGAATATTTTTGCTAAGTTTTTCTATTTTTAGAATTCTTAAGTACTATTTAAAAAATTATTGTCAAGTTAAATAGTTGTGAAAGATTCCAATCCAATTTTAATTAAGGCGGAGAAAGGAATTTAGTAACCAAGTCCTGAAAGTCAATGGTCATGGAATTAATCAGAAAAATTAAAATAATCAAGAGATACTATTTTGATTGATTGTTGATTGCGACAAGAAGCCAATTTGGGGCTTATAATTTTGAATTAAGAACTTTGAAACATAAACTTCATGCATGAATTGCAAATGGAGATCTCAATGATTTAATATTTTTTTTAATTTATATGTGGATTTTTTTTATTTTTGAAATAAATATGGGAATCAATTTTTTTACCCTCAAATATTTATAAAGATTTTATGTCAAATTTTGGGCTTGTGATCTCCAATAAAAAGACCATTATCTTAATTACTAAATCAAATACTTTTTGTTGGAACTTATATATATATATATATATATAGGATAAATTAATTAATTCGTTGACTTTGACTCCAACTGCCATATTCGTGTGTATAAAAAAAAGCATGAATGAATAGTAAAATAATAATAATAATAATAATCAATGGGTACATAACTGAGTTGCTAAAACATGATTGCTAGTAGCTTTCTGATATGGACTACCAAAAAAAAACAAAACCAATAAATATAGAATGTATGAATTGGCAACCAATGTTCTGGTTATACAACTAAGTAAAATATGATCAAAATATATTCAAAACGAAGATTGCTTGGGAGAGACCAAATCAAAGAAATTAAACAAACACTCAGTTTGATGGTTTAATATTCAAATCAAAATTATGGAAGGAAACACATCTTGAACTATATATGCATTCACATCTTTGTTTATTGACTTTATCTATTGATCCATCATTATAACAGTGTTTAGTTGGATGTATATATTAATAGATGAGAAATTAAAAAAAAAAAGAGTGAAGGATGTTAATTATCTCAAGAAATTTCATTCAGAGTTTGTCCTATACAGAATTTAATTTTTTTTTTCACTTTAAAAGTTGTGTGAAGTTCATTTTTCAAATATATAGAATTTTATTTTTTCAGAGCAAAATAAAGAGTTGCTCTAACACTGACGACAATTTCCAACAATCAAAATCATTATCTCAAAAACAAAAAAAAAAGAGATGAGAAAGTAAAAGAGACAATTAGAAAGAAAAAAATGTAAGATAGAAACGGATATCCGAATTTACATCCATATCCGATTTCGAATCGAAAATTATACCTACATCCATATCCAGTTAAAAATATCGTATCCAAATTTTGACAAATATTATTTGATTTTGACATCATTGCAAATACATTTCTAAATGAGCACTCATTTGCTACATACACTCTTAAGATTTAGATTGTGCAAGATAAGTTTAGACAATTCGGTGAGTGTTAACAAATTTTGATATATTCTTCCGATTTAATAAAAAAAAATCCCAAGATTTTTCTAATGGGTAACATGTCATCATATTCCTAATTTGTCAATAAATTAATGCTAATACCCAACAAGCGGCAGCTGCAAAATTCATTCCCCACAGATCGTATATGTAATCAGGCAATGGTAAGCAAAATTCATTCCCCAACCACACCAGCAAAACCTATGGAACCAAATAAGAACCCCTCCAGCAATTAAAGTCGAGTAGCTAACACAAAAAAAAAAGCACACAAAGGCAACTGAAATACAAAAATACTCAAAAATGCCAACATTGTTTTTACTGACAAAAATTATCCTAACTAGTGTTCTAATACAGAAAACAATCCATCATCACTCAATGCTACTCCACGAAGCAATATTACAAACCATTTAAGCAGAGCCTTTGCTTCTCAGTATAAATTTAATTTTGATGATAGGCGCACCTAAGCTGCTGCTTTGGATTTCTTTGGCATGCGGTAACCACCAACAACACATGCATGGTCACGCTCAAACGGCTCCAACGTAACCTGCTCTGCTGGCTTGAACTGCTCAGCCTGCAACTTCTTCACTTCACTTGCAAACACAGCCTCAGCAGGCACTGTCGAGTCGATACAGTTTGCCTAACACAATAGATAATTTAGTCATTTCCATCATTTGGAACAAAAAAGATGGTTCATGTAAAATACAACACATAAAAGCACAGTTCTACATTGTAAAAACAGATGAGATTCACGTAGATATTCTTTATACAAAGGGCCATAACTTTGATAATGTGCATCAAGGATGTTCTAGTGGATTTATTTTCTCTTTATTTAATAAATGTTACTCTTATCATCAAGAGTTTCTCTTTAGGATTCAGTGCAACTTGAAAGATCTTTTTAGACTCATCCACTCTTTAGAAAAAAAGTTTTTGAATTTGCTTCTTATCTCAATTCCACAAAATAAGAAAAAACTACCTCAAATACAATGTAAAGGAGTAACTAATCAGATGTAGTAACAGATGAAAATTGATATATCAGAATACAAATTTAAACAAAGCCATAAAAACTTGCTGCTAACGAGAACAATTATATACCTTGATTGAAATAACAAAGTGACCTCCATTCTTCAGGAAATATGAGGCATTCAATGCTAAGATTCTTGCCTGAATTATTGAACAAGTAACAACATCATATCAAAGCAAATTAAAGATGCACAAATCCCTGACATTTCGGGTCACCACTGTATACTGCAGTAAATCTAACTCAGCTAAATTCAAGTGCATCGATTATCAAATTAAAATTGCTTTAGCAAATAACATTAAACCAACTACACTTAATATTGCTCACATAACCTTTTGCACATCAACTACACTTAACATTGCTCACATACAGATGACAAAATTGTCATTACCTTTTGCACATCAAACCAAATAGTTATATTATAAGATCATTATACATGGAGCATAATAGAGGCAACAAATCTTACCACTAAACTTTGGTTAAAAATTGGCTAATTTTCTGAACAACAAAAGCACCAAAAAAAACCAATGAATATTTCAAAATTTGCATTTTCAGTTCAAGTACATCATTCAAGAAACCAAGAAAGGACAATATATGATGTCTGCATTTTCAATATAAATGCATCATTCATCAAATTAATTTTTTTTTAATAAAAGAGATTTACAAATTAAAATCATTATATACTAGAGGCACAATCAAGATATATATATACCAATCATAGGTACCCCATATCAAATTAAAAGAAAATTCTACACTACAAATGGCAGAAGAAGATAAAACAAACAAATATGGCACTTGAATCGCATCAGATACTCAAATTTAATCATCCAAAGATGTCCTTAAGGGGAATCCGAGTAAATAAATATCATCATTTGCCAGTGCCATCATAATAAAAATATGAGAAAACTCAAAAAAATAGTTACAGAAGTGCAAAGTTTGACAAGGAAAACTTACTTTTTAAGTGATAATCCAAGCATGACCAGTTAACATTAAAAAAATATTTAAACAACCGAAACTCATATATTACACAGGACCCAGGAAACTCATTCAGATGGAAGCTGGTCTCAAGGATTTTTCATTAAAAATAGCTAGAGAAAAGTATACCTGGTCAGGTTGTGCCACATCAGAGAATATAACATCAACCATACCAACCAGCATGCGGTACTTGGCAGGATGCCTTGCATCTTCTATGATCGGGATCACATTTGTTCTCTTCTTGGCCATGTTAACCAAGTCTCGTCCACTTCTGTGGGAGAACTCAACCGCATAAACAACCCCAGTCTAACAATAAAGTAACACATCTTAGTAAAACAGAAAGTTCACAACACAAGACACAAAATTAATATGGTTCTTAGAACTTACCGGGCCAACAAGGTCAGACACATGAGAGACGGTGGTACCAGAAGCAGCACCAAGGTAGAGGACCTTGGCCCCAGGAACCTGAAAGTTTCATTAGTATCAGGAAACATGATCAATTTAAATCAGTGACTTGTATTCAGTAAATCTCATTTACAATACTGGCATATTCAACAATCAACTAGACCTTTATATAACACTCGGCCTTCATATGCAATATACATGAACAAATATGCATAGTCCAACAATAATGGAGAAACAGTATCAAAAATGTCACATTAACAACTAGAACTTCTAAGTATACTACCATGAGAAGTGTGCCAGTCACTAATCTACTGGAAATAACAACAGATTGAAATGAGAAAAACTTACAATCCAAATGTTGTCAACACCACCAATTATAGCAGCTGCCAGCTTGGATCTAAATGGATTCCAGACACGATACTCGACCTTGGTCCCATCTTCATTCTATAAATCGAAAAAAATAACTTTATTATACTACGCCACAAAATGGAAAACCATTGCTTGTTTTCTCCGCCCTCCTGGTTAGAGAATGAGATAAAACTATGCTAAATCCAAAACTAAAATAAACGAAATCACAAACCTGAACAGAGATGCGCTTTTCTCCGTAGACAGATTCTCCAGAGACCATATTCTTCGTGCAAAGAGCATCCTCCTTCCCCTTCGCCAAGAACACTCCGTCGTGTCTATGAGGCACAACTGTGACCTTGGCCCCACCCTTCATACCTCCCCTTCCACCACCCCTTCCACCTCTCCCTCCACCTCCGCCGCCAAAACCTCTGCCACCTCCACGGCCTCTCCCGCCTCCTCCGCCGCCAAAACCTCTACCTCCACCTCTACCACCTCCATCGCGACCCCTTCCCCTTCCTCCGCTGGAACTGCCTCCCCTGAACGGAGAGCCGCCGCGACCACCTCCTCTAGGAGCCCTCATATCTTTGAGCCGAACAGAGAAACTGAGAGTGGGAGGACTGAGCTAGGGTTTTAGTAAACGAGGGTTTAATGGGGGCTGGAGGCTGAGAGAGGAGTTTGAGTGTTTTTATAGATGGGAATTAGGGTTTAGGCACAATCGGAAATCGGTATACAGCGTAGTAGCATCTCGATATGGGCTTGTTTGTTACAGGCTATGGAGCCGAGTTAGGAGAGCCCGTCAGCTTCGTAATGTTGCGCGCAGTTATGTGAGACCCTGTGTGGTATTCGTAGTTTGGATCCATGGGAATATGTTAGAGCACGTTCGGCAAACCAAAATCTCATGAGATCTGTTGCGTTTTATTATAACTTATCTATAATATAATAATAATAATAATATGAAGGTTGGGAGTTCGCGGAGCCGTTTCTGTAGTGATATGAACAATAATTTTTGTTTTTGTTTTTTGGCGGTTGATGATTTTTATTTTTTTTTAGTTGTTTGTTTGTATAAATATTAGGGATGATTCGAATACTGTAGTTTTTATGGTTGTTTGAATAGTATTTTTTTTTTTTTGCAATTTGTTTGTAGTACAATGATAGTTTCTACAGCGAAATGAATAGTGATTTTCTTTTTTTTTTAATTGTTTGTTTATATAAATATTGGGGGATGGTTCGGATACTAGTTTCTACAGTTATTTGAACATTTTTTTTTACAATTGTTAGCAGTACAAAAATAGTTCCTACAATGGAATGAATAGTAATTTCCTTTTTTTTTATAGTTATTTGTTTGTATAAATGTTGGGGATGATCCGAATACTATAGTTTTTATAGTTGTTTGGACAGTGTTTCTTTTTTTTTATAATTATTTGTAGTACAATAATATAAATATTGGGGAAATTTTAATTTCTACAGCTTTTTTTATATAAGGGCTTCTATTAATACCGACATTTATTCATTTTCAAATGTCTTTTGCATTATTTAAAATCTACGTCCCTTCGTAGAACTACCGGGGTAGAGAAGTGCAGCCGAATAAGTCAGCTTTTTTCTTTTCTCACTCCGTTCGTAAAGAAAATATAAATAACACTAATTTGTCTGAATCGTGACTCATGGACCTTCTCACCTAACCTGTGACATTGTCCTCCTTTGATGTAGATATTCAACAATCCCTATAAATCTCTCCTCGTAAGGAAAACAATTGTCAGCCAAGCTAGCGTCGTTTGAGTATCATTAACAAGGATTCGCCCTTCGGGCTAGTATTAATGTTACGAGCCTTGCCGACGATTGAGAACGAGATATGCTATGAGGCGAGCACCGATTGAGCGTCCCGCAAGTTTTAAAGAATGGCTCTCTCGATTGTTTGAACAATTCCTTTAAATTTTTCCGAATCAAGCGCTTATTTATTAAATTTCATATATTATTTTTTTGTTACTTTTTAATGTGTGTTGATTAATATATTATCATCATTGTTATTTTTTATTATAATTTGTGTGTCATCTCACTTATTTGAAATTGAGATACTGTTATGTCTTATTAGAAATTTTTTTTTCTTTTTTTCTCTATTTTCTCTATACAGCGATATAAAAATGCATTATGTTCTTCTCCTTCGAACTTATAAGCATGAAATTTTTTTCATTATTTAACGTCTATTTAATTCTCCTGACTAATTAAAGTACTTTTTAGAAATTAAAAATTGTACATTTTTTCATCTTTTTTTTCTACTTTTGTTATTTTTTTAGTTTTTATTCTGAAAAGTTAGCATTTTTTATCCACTTATTAAAGTTGAAATATCTTTGTTAATTTTTTATTATTTTCGTCTTGTCTCTTATTTTGCTCTTGATGGTTTTTCTATATATATAAAATGAATAATTCTAACATATATCTAATTTTTATGATACATTTATTTATGATATATATATTTGAGAAATATTATTGACGTTAAAAAAATATTTGTAGATGCATACGTAATAAATTAGTTAGGCCATGTAGCAAATTTGAGTCATTTTAAAATTTGATTAGTTATTCATCATAAAACCCATTAAAACTCTACAATTAAAAATTTTATATTGTTTGATGGAATGCTAGAGGAATTTCGAATTAATTTGAATTTCATACATCGTTATCTAAGTAATTAAAAATATATCTATAATTTTAACTTTTATTATGAATAATATTTTTTTTATTATATGTATCATAAATATTGAATATATTATGAAATTTAAATGTACACTAAAAATATTTATATAAAATAAAAATATACATAAATACATCGTAGCGGAGCACCATGCTTGCTAGTTTGGTATTATTTCCAAGCTGGACAGCTTTTTTTCCCATGGATGAGGTGGATTTATTTTCCAATGAAGAACCCATTGTAAGTCAACATGGTGGGGGGAAAAAAATAAATTGGATCAAAGAATTTTTTTTCTCACAAATGGAACTTCATCATTCTCTTCTACAAAATGTCATTAAACAACAAAAAAAGAAAAATAAAGTATATATTTTATACTTAAATAATATAAATATACTCTTATGTGAGAAGACTCATAAATACAAGAAAATAAAATAAATCATATTACTTATACTTAAATTAGTAATTAGTGTTTTGCTTTTATAAGCTGCGTCATTTATTAAATTTGACAATTTTAATTTTTTGGTTTTTTTTATTTAATGAATTATTTTTCATGAATTTTCTTTAATTTATTTAATTTTGATTAGAATAAATTAATGGCAATTCTAATTTAATTATAGCAGTAGCTTATAATATTATTTTAAGTTTTTATGTAATCAAACAAACAATTTTGATTGGAATTCTAATTTAGCATATATTTTGTTGCAATTGATATACTTAATTGAAAATAAAATAAAAAGTTCTCACAACTATTCTCATGGTGTAACGGAATACCTATATATATTGTTACATGCTTATAGTTATTCCATGAGCATGGGTTCCCACAAATCCATTTGTGGAATCCCATATTGTGTTATGTCGCTGGAGATTGGTCGGATGAGATTGTTACGATTATAGGAAATTTATAATTATGACAATGCGCGAGAACGATGCAAAAATTTATAATCATGAGAATGCGCGAGAACGGTGCAAAAATATATAGAAATTTGGTTGTATCGTGAAAATTATTATCAATTTTTTTACTAATTCTAAATTTCTTATTCATAGTAAGTAATATTATTTGAATGAGATAAATTTTTTTATTCATTGAATCGTTCAAGATATCTACGACATTGTATTAAACATGAAAAAAAATATTGAAAGTTAATTAAAAAGTTCACCACATTCTCGAGGTATCATCTTTTAGTAGATGCGTGACATAACATGTCATGTCTAATGATGTCTATACTTATCAATAGGTGAATAAAGTTTTATCATGAGATTATTAGTCATAAAGTCAGGATGGCCGAGTGGTCTAAGGCGCCAGACTCAAGTTCTGGTCCTCGTGAGAGGGCGTGGGTTCAAATCCCACTTCTGACAACCTTCTTTCTTTTTTTTTTTTTTTTCTTTTTGGTAGTTGATTCGCAAATTTTCTACACTTCTTCACAACATTTTTTCAGGAGCGATCTATGGTGTTTATTTTATTATTTATATTTTGACTAATATATATAATTTTAATAACATGCCTATGAAAAATTATTGAATTTTAATTTTATTTCGGTGATCATTAAGAGAGTGGATTAAATCATGAAATTTGGTTTATTGATTTTTATTATAAAAAATATTCAATTAATTAGTTTTATTATTTAAAAGTTTAATAAATAATTATTTAAAATTTAATTTTATGATCATTATATGGATCAATAATTATGGACATTTGATCTCTCCTCTCTTTTTTCCCCTAACATAGTAATCAACCAACCAGCATTTTCTATTGAAGAAAATATTGAGCGATGTTTGTCTACGTCTCGCTTCAAAATATTGTCAAAAATATTGAAACTAATGACGCTTTTATATCCATCTTCTACACAAATGTGTTTGGTTAGTAATGAATTAATGATGATTTAAGTGCAAAAGGGAACATTTTAAGATATTTCTAGGTATAGAAAGAGAGAGAGAGAGGGGTATATCCATAGATTTGAAACTTAAAGCATCAAATTTTTAAATTTTTACACTTACTACTGCACCTCCACATACAATCTAAATTTTTAATTTTTTACACTTACTACTTCACCTTCAAATATATAAAGACAATTTAGTCTTTTTATTTAATAATTTCTCCTCTCTTTTACTACTACCAAACATAATTATTTAAGATGATTTAGTGTAAATTCATTTTTATTTTCCTTGCCACTTGCCAAAGAATAGCTCACCAATTAATGTTAATGAAGTACATTGTCACCACTAGGGAACCATCTAATTAAATGTTCAGCAGGTATTTAACTATCACATACCACATTTAATATTTGGTACCTAATATTGTTAAAAGAAATTGGTTTGCTCAAAAAGATAATTCCGTTATTTTTTTCACCATGTATCACAAGAAGTTACAACTCGAAAGCTGTGAAAATATTTAGCTTTTGTGGTTACAAATGTAAATTCAAATGCATTACATTAATTTCATTTAATGAGCTATCTGTGGGAATTTACAGCAGAATATTTGTATAAAACCACACAAACTTGAATTTAGTTGCAACGCCAGATGCACCGAGACTCCAAGAGCAATTGTCTATTGAGATCTGCAAAATCTAAGAAAAAATAATAACGGTTAAGACCAACAAATACAAAAATGAAATCTTCTTGGTCCTTTTGACTAAAAAAAAAAGGGACAGATATCAGCCATTTCGACTAACGGAGAGTAATGGTTAGGGTTTAGGGCCTAGGATTCCATTTTGACTAAGTCAGACAGATATCAGCCATGTCTAGTCTGACGAGGTTGCGTTGCTAGATTTACAGAAAGTGAAAACACAACTGTACCTAACAGCAGCTGAATGTTCCAAATTCGAAATCCTACAGCTCTTACTGTCAGCTTCAAGGCAGTTTATGTATAGGTATGGCCATGCAAGTGTACAGTCGATCTGCTAAGAACAAAATTAATCCAAATTAACAAATCAGATTTAGGTTCCAACTTCACACCCTTTGCTCAAACATAGCATTCATACACAAAACACAAAAGCACCACCAACAAATAGGAACTATACGAGAACCCCCAATTGCACCACCTCACCTCCCCTACCCCCTAAACCTACCCAAAAGAAAAATAAAATAAAATAAAACCACCCAGCCCATCAAATCCGCACAGACACACAAAAATAGATGAAAACAAATAAAATGAAGAAAGTAATAAGAGAAGAAGGTAAAAAATGATCGTAGTCATACTGGTATGCATAGCCCCTCACAGGAACAAAAATATGACAGGCAGAGCAACTACAAGAACTACAACTATTAAATATCATAGAACTCTTCCTAAAAAAAAGTATCATAGAACTGAATTAACATACCAGACGTGCATGAACCGATCAGGTAAGCAAACACCAGGACCAGCCAGGTGATCTCCAATAATCCTGAGTCATCTCTTGAACTCTTTGTCATAGTTACCAAACAACGTAATTGCCTTATGATCTGGCAAAATACCAGCCTTTACCATAGCCCTGTACATCCCAGATGCCTCTTTATTCATCCCTAGTTTACAATACCCAGTAATAACGGCCGTATAAGTCACCACACTTGGTTGGAACCCCAACTTTTGCATCTCACCCATTAGCATAAGTGCCACATCCATCATGAGCATCTTACCGAAACCATCGATCAAGCTCGTATATACAAAAGCATCCGGCTTCAAGCCCCTCCTGTCCATTTCACGAACTAACTGAAGAGCTCCCTTCAAGTTCTTCTCACGGCAAAGGCACGCAATAAGAGAGGTATACACCTTTCTATCAGGAACTATTCCCTCACTGAGCATTTCATCGAACAGTTTGAAGGCATTTGACATTGTACCTTCTCTGCACACTCCATTTATCATAGATGAATATGTAAATTCATTCGGTGGTATCCCCTCCTCCAACATTCTGTCGTACAAAGAAAAAGCTTCATCCATATCTAAATCTTTGACGGACCTGTCTATTATTTTACTATAGAGCACTACATCTGGTATATGACCTCTCTTTATTAAATCCCCCAAAAGCCCCCAAACACCGTCCAGTTCTCTCGCACCACAGAGATTACTAATTATGATGTTATATGTAAAAATATTAGGGTGTATACCAAAATCACGCATTCTACCAAGGAATGAAAATGCTTCCTTTAATAGCCCTTTTTTGCAAAACCCATCTATTATAACTGTGCATGTGACAACATTTGGTAGGATCCCCTGACCTAGCATTTCTTCAAATTGACCCAAAGCCTCTTCAAGAAACCCCATTTTACACAAACCATGTATTATACTCGTATAGTGATACACATCTGGTGTGAAATTACGGGCAATCATTTCCTCAAATAGATCGAGAGCAGACTCTAATTCTCCAATTCGACATAAACCATTGATTAAAATGCCATAAATAATTTTATCCTCCCCAATTCCCATCAAAGCTAACTCTCTAAACAACTTCAGTGCAGTTTTAACTTCTCCCATTTTGCAAAGCCCGTGCAAGAAAGAGCTATAAGTAACCATACTGGGCATTATACCATCATTCGCCATATCCAAAATCAAACAGTAGGCCTTTGAAAATTCACCCTGTTTAGATAGCCCATCAATTAGTATGCTATAGCTATACAAATCAGGTTTGCACCCCTTTTGCCTCTTCATCTCATCCAAAACTGATAAGGCTTCTGTCAGCTGGCCTGCCTGACAGAACCCATGGATCACCTCATTAAAACAATGAGTGTTACAAGGCATGCCTCTAACAAAAAGATTCTTAAGAAACTGCCATGCGGGTCCAACTTGACCTGAACGGCAGAGGCCATGTATGTAAGTGCTATAGGTCACGGCATTTGGTTGAACACCTTTTCTCTTCATTTCACAAAGCACCTCATGAGCTTCTTTCATGTACAGCCTATCTCCACCAGTATATAAATTGATCATGATAGAATAGGTATACACATTTGGGGCAGGCCCACACCTCATCATGTCATGAAATAAGCCCCTGGCAAATCTTATTTGCTCCCCGTCAACCAGGGCTTTGAGCAAGAAATTGCAAAGGTTTATCTCAACTCCTACTTTTTTCACCTCAAGGTAAGTTAACAAAGCATCTTCATACATACACGATCCAACAAAATAACGAATTACAGCGGCATAGGCATGTAATAAGGTCATGACACCGTTTAATTGGGTAACTAGTTCACAGATTAAAACGAACAGGTTAGGCCCGGCATTTCCACAGTAACATACCATGCTACCAACCAGGTACTGGATTTGTCTGTTCATTTTTCTACCAGAAAATGATTCTGTCAGGACTGCAAATAATTTCACAGACCTAGGCAAGCCATAACAGTTTACTGATTCTCTAAAACTTATACCTCTCACAAACCTCGAATCCAATGTGCGCAATACAACAGCAACCAGCGGTGAAACGGAGAACCGTCTCCTCGAGCAACGCTCAAACTTTGCAACACGATTTGTGATGGGATTGATAGGAAGCTCTTGGCTATCCACACAAGAAACAGCCGAAGCCGAAGAGAAGAACCTACAGAAACTGCCTCTACTCACGATTTCTTCTCGAACAAACACATACACACCGATTTGCGACTTGAACATAGATTAAGGGACCTCGATTTATGGTTCAGCGCACACTCTGCAGTTATAAGGAGGAAAGAGGCGATGATCTGATAAAACCTCATGGAACAAGCTTATACTAGAAAGGGAGACCTCGATAGAAAACAGGAAGAAGAAAAAGGAAAAAAAAAAAGGCTCAAATGTTTTGGCATGAAATCAGAAATAGGCACTAGAGAGAAGCATTACACTGTAGCAGCAGCCAAAGAAGAAGCAAGAAAGGGTTTTAGCAATGAGAGAGCATGAACAAAAACGACACACAGTTAAGAGATTTTTGAAAGATCTACACCTTTTGTCTTTGATCGGACGGTCCTGTTTGAGTCTCTCCATAAAGACCAATTGTTTAAGCAGGTAATTAAGCACCGGAAATGCTTACCAACTATTCTACAAAAAAATATATATGCAAAGCAATAGAAGTGCTGTTGAAGACTATTTTAATAATTCCAAGCTTGTCTCTTAAAACAATAGATTACTCTGAGACGTGTATAGTTTGAAGCCTTATTTTGTGGATGCCTTACATGCCAGTTGGGATAAAATTTCAGAATTGACGATGCCAATCTAGCCAAGCATAATTATATTCTTAAACTTAATTCCACAACTCTAGATCAAACGCTACAAATCAGTGAATAGACAAAAGTAAAAAGAAAAAATGAAACATATAGAGATGGCATCAATAAGAATTCAACACTAATTAAAATGAATATATAAGAGAGACTCAGAAAAGAACATGCCGTGCAATCTGCAATCTTTTCTGTACTATTTGCACAACTTAATCTAATTCTATATATATTTTACTTAAATTGGCTTTAATCTACTTCATTAGCATGAGATCATCACCATAACCTCATGCAAATAATAAATGCTAAATCCCTAAACTTCCTATGACAGCTTCAACTAGAACCAAAAGAATAGCAGCTACTTCAACAACGACCGATCTATTCAACCTTTGGTTGATGAAATAATTTTCGACAGAAGCTATATATCTCCGAAAGGTTAATTAATAAACTTCAGTTGGCAGCTTTTGCTCCTCTTGACCTCCCCACAATCTAACTCTTTCCAGAGCTTTTGCTGCCTAAAATATTTCAAGGAACAAAAAATTGAAAGAAAAAAAAAACAAAGAGAAAAGATTACAGTGCCAGGTACTGGTACATCTGAATGCCAGATTGGGTTCAACCCAATAGGGGAAAAATTGAAATTCAAATATTCAATTACCATACAGAGGC
Organism: x Bolboschoenoplectus mariqueter; assembly: GCA_037678475.1. Classification (NCBI taxonomy): domain Eukaryota; kingdom Viridiplantae; phylum Streptophyta; class Magnoliopsida; order Poales; family Cyperaceae; genus x Bolboschoenoplectus; species x Bolboschoenoplectus mariqueter. The sequence goes on along the minus strand of CM075245.1, from coordinate 4,065,333 downwards.
ATCTAGTTAGCTAGTAGCCTTGTACATTCCACTACTGTGACCTACCCAAATTGTTTACCAGTTTATACCAGTATCTGGTATGCTAAAAGTTTGAGCTATCCTGATATATCATTTATTAATTTGCATGAAAAATCAGTTCAAAATTATTTAACCAGAAAATAAGCATTATGAGTTTAAGCACAGAAAAACCACCTCATCCTTCCAGTTTGTTCTCCAGACAACAATGAGAAGTATGATCGTTTGAGCGCTTGTTCCACAAAGCATTCCCATCCATATTCCCTGTCACCACATAATACATCCCTTGTTAGCTTGTTTATATACCCGGGCAGTGAATCAGTATGTTGTTTGTTTCAGTTTTGTTGTAAGCGACTTTCCTTGGTACAAGGCTGGTACATGATTTTTTTGTCATTTTAATCATACTACAAACATTGTCGAGAAATCGACAGTAACTTTGAAGCAATTAGTTGTCCAAGGAAGATTTTATAGTTATTTCTATAATGCGTACCATACAAGTCAATCAAATATGGAGATAAATTTCTAAAACGAATCCTCTAGTAAGAAAAATGTTCTTTGTACCTGTACACCCAATTTGAGAATGTAGCCTAAAAGGAAACCGAAAGGAAGCCCAAAAATGTAGTAGCATCCGAGGTTAATATATGCCACCAATCCTTGCCAACCCCCTCCTATTGCTACTCCTGTCAAAGATTTTTAAGAGTTTGAATGTAAATTGTAGTGTTAGCAAGTTCCATCCGAAATGTTTTTATAATATGAAAAATGTAACCTAATTTTCCAGCCAACGTGACAAATTACTTGAGGTGCTGGTATGTACCTCTACCAAACCACACTTGATATTAGCAATCAAATTGAGCTTGGAATTGGGATAAGTGATAAATAAAATGCAGAGCCCTAGATGATGGAAAATTAATAATCTCAAATGTTTAATTCACTGGAAGTAATTGCCAGTTGTATACCAGATGGTACATGCCTATACCAGGTTTGATTGTCCTCCATACAGTGTAGTATCAGCATATGGCATTCTACAACCTTGCTTTGCTTCCAAGTATAAACGAAAATTCATGTCGAATGGCCATGAATCGTGAAAGAGAGTTTGACCTGAGATGACAGGCTGAATACTGTTAAGGACCATGGTGATGGAGAGGAGGTAAGCGATGTCCGCAACGGCCTTTTGTAGTTCATTGTCATTTGTGAAAATGATGGAGAAGTCATTTCTGAAGACGAGGATGGCGATCATGGAGAGGATGCCAAATGCCAGCGACTGGACCACGACCACTATCACTGCATACATGGTTGCCCGAGGCCGGCCTGATCCCAACTCATTTGACACACGCACACTGAAATGAGAAGACTATGTGAAGCTCTATCTTCTTCTTTGAAGAAATAAATATACGGCTTAATTAAAACTTATGTTTACGACAAATCCATCTTTTTAATTTCCTTCTTTCCCCTACTTTTTGGCTTTGATGTTGTCAACAGTAGAGCTTCGGTTTAGTATATACCTGATAGCAGCATTGAGTCCGATAAATAGCATTCCTTCCCATCCATTGATGTTCAGGCTGCAATAGAGGACAAAAGAAATTACTTCAGTAGGTAAAGCAGGGACAATAGTGTACCAAATCTGGTACAAACCAGTATCAGCACTGATGCATTAAAAGAAAGCACAGTACATACCAGATAGAAATGGAATCAACGGCAATCTCGGCATCTTTAAGGTGTCCAGTAAGCACAACCAAGACCATCATGTACCAAATCTCAAGGCACAGCATTACAGCCGAGGCGAGCGACAGCTTGACAAATGCCCACAGGTCCTTGAACGCTCCCCACGAGAGCCCGGTCCATCCGTCCTTACACCATCCAACTACATACACCAGCTGCGATATCGACACCATCCAACTTGAGATGTCATATGCCAATGCGGCCCCACCGAGACCCCATCCTAAACCGAATATAAACAGACCCAACAACCCAATGTGCACGATCAGGGCTATGAACCCGATCCATGCGAGCACCATAACCTTGCTCTGGGACTGGAGGAACTTCTGTGTTGGGAAGTTGATTGCGAGTGCAAACATCTGCGGGACAATCCAAACTGTGAACCGGCCGGCCTGGACAGCAATTTCTTCATCCTGACCGAGGAGCCGGAGAATCTGTGTGGAGAAGAAGTACAGGGGGCAGAGAAGGATGGCAGAGCAGGTGAGGATGATCCAGGAGCGTTGCATGTACGTGCCGAGCTTTGACACCTGTCCCGCGCCGAATGCCTGGCCGCAAAGCGTCTCTAGAGCACTTCCCATGCCTAACTGTCAGTGCAGAGGGCAAATAAAAAAGAATTTAAATAAGAATAATAGATTAACACTGACATTAACACAGAAAAGAGATGAAGAGTATCTATTGCGGAAACTATTGAATTTTTTACTAAGTGCTTAACATGTATGCAAACAGGAAATGATCTTTCTTTCCCCGAGCAAAAAATATTACGTATGTAATATAATGATGATAATGAGGTAAGAGAATCAATGAGGATTTCAATTTCTAAAGTACAAGATGTCAGATGTGAAAGATCATAAATGCTTCTTTACGAAGAACCTAACAATGAGGTAAGCGGATCAATGCTGATATCAAAATGCAAAAAAAAAAAAAAACACTTCCCAATTGAGGGCTTATATAAAAAAAAATGGAGTCCTGATGTTCTGATTTTAATTCCAAGGAGCATTGCCCTATATGATATATGGACAAATAAATTATATAAAAAAAATTTTAGATTTATTTTACACGAAACTTGATACAATCGGATCTGTAACATGCTGTGTCATACGATACAGCGCAACAGAGGATATAAACTCAAAAAAATAGAGTTTTGATTTGTTACTGTGTAACACAGCATACGAATGAATAGATTATAGGATGATTTTTTTTAGATTTATTTTATATAAATCTTGATACGATCAGATGGATGGATGATCTGGACCATGCTGCAGGACAGACTCAAATTTGCTCGACTCTCTTAATAATTTTTTTGTTGGTTTTCTAATAATTTGCTGGAATCATTTGATGCTTTAGTAGAATATTTATTATTTACGAACTGAAAAGGTAATAAAGCAAGCGATCTTTTTAAATGAACTTTCAGCTAATGGGTTTTTACTTTTAGTTATCTGTTCTAGTGTGATAACACCATAATTATGAATTTATGACACACATGATCTTTTAGAGTGAATTTTTTGAGATGCATATTATTAAATTTACATCAAACGGTTACATATATCATAATAGATATATTTATGACAGTGCAGCAGATGGGGACTCTCACCTGACTGATATTGATAGTTGTTTTCTAATATTATACCAAGCTGAAAAAAGGACTAGTGTTGCAACTTGCAACTCCTTTTATTTTTTTTAAATCCATCTCCATTTTAATAATCTCGTAAGAATATGAACCCAAATAGATGAAAGTATTTCTTTTTGTGCTGTACTGTAGCAAAAAGTAAATTAACAGACCAGAATATTTGTACCAACGCTAACACTGAGTATTTGTAAAGTAATAAAAAAAATGTGCTAATAGAACACAAAGTGTGGTCGTGCCGGAGTGGTTATCGGGCATGACTAGAAATCATGTGGGCTCTGCCCGCGCAGGTTCGAATCCTGCCGACCACGATTTTTCGCTTTCTTTTTTTCCCCTCTGATCTGCTCGCTGTTTCCGGAGGATCTATGCGGAAAATGGTTGCATACGCATTGCCAAAAAATTAGAAGGAAAAAAAAGAGTTCAAAGAAACTAACTGACCAAGAAGCCGAAGGAGAAATTCGACACGACCGACAGCCCGACAGCTACGGCGGAGAGCTCGAGATTGCCGACGTGCCCGACGAATATCTGAGTCGTCGAATTCATCCCATACAAGCAGATTATATTAAAAGCTATTGGCGCAGCGATTGCCCACAACACCTTCGATTCGTCGACAAACACCTCCCATGCTTCCCTCGCATTCTTCACCTTCTCCGCATCTTTGACGCCCGCCACTGCCGCCACGCTATCGAGTTTGACATCCACCGCCGTGTTGACTGTCTCGTTTTCACCAGCAGCGACGGCAGCAGCCGGGATGAGAGCGCCGGTCTCCTCCTCCTCATCGTGTTGCGCCAGTGCGGCCTCAAAGGAGCAGCAGTTGGTTGTCGTGGTGCTTCTTGCAGTGTTTCGAGTCGTAGGATCGCTGGAAGGGATGTCGACTCTCGAAATGAGAGGAGAGTAGTCCATGGTGGAGGTATTAATCAATCAATTTGCTTTTCTTAGGGGGTTGAAGTTGTTTGGTTTGTTTGGAGAGGAGAGAAGAGGAGAGAAAACGGTTGGGGATGGATCTTCGTCTCCGTTCTTTTATAAAAAGAAAAAAAAATTACATGCAATAGTATACCTCCTTCTCTTTTATAAAGAGAATTGAAGATCGGTGTACTACTTGTAGCTGCTCTCTGCATCACTGCATGGAAGAACTGTGGTGTGACTTTTTGCAATGCCAACCCTGGTAAATTTGATATTGTGGAAGCAAGAAATTACAGTGGAACCGAATTTACTGCTTTGTCTTTTTTTATGACTTCGTTTTGTTTGTTTCCGAAATTGGGGGCAAATTTTCAAGGATGAATGTCACCTAAAGCGAATCACAAGCAAATTTCAATTTTGGAATTCCATGGGAAAAGTGAATAAATGTAATTGCAAAAAAAAGATTAATGATTAGTAAAAAAAAAGGGAATTTATGTGATAATACCAGGCATGATAGTAAAAAAAAAATTGTCCTGATTTTTTTAATTCGGTTGTGAAATGACAGCATACTCTTTACCTTATAAATTAATTGGTAAATGAAAAATAATACAAGATGTTTTTTATTCGTTTATTAACTGCATATTATTTATTATTATAGCAAGGTTGATTTATATAATAATATTATAGAGTTTTGTTAATTAGTTATTAATATATTTTTAAAATATAATGAAGCCAAATTCTTTATTTGCTGAAATAAGATTTTTGTGTCGAAATTATTTTTCCATAATTGGAGTTTAATGGTGCTTCTCTCTTCTTCTTTTTTAAGATAAAAAGAGAATCCAGTTTCTCAAAACTTATTTATTCTATAAAAAAAAATTCAGTTAAATTTTTAGTATGTGATCTTTTACACAGAAAATCAAGAAAATTATGATCATTATATTAAATGTTAGTTCTAATATCTCACTCTAGCATCTTCATCTAATTTAATTGTTAATTGTCACATTATCATCTAATAATTTTCTACATATTAATTTTAAAATGTCTTTATATCTCCAATTATTAATTCACTGACATGATAATTTATAATCGATAAAGAAAATAATCTGAAGTAATTTCATAGAAGAACATATTTTCCTATCACTTGAAAATTAATTGTAATTACCTCCATCCCTCAAATTACAATTACAATTATCATATCATATTTAATAATTTATTTATTTATTGTATTTTATCACCTCACTAAGTCACCTGAAAAAAGAGAAGTTTGTTTTATTAATTTATTACTTTCTTTCCCTTAGTGGTCAAACCCAAAAAAAAAATACAAATTAACAAACATCAAATTCTTAAATCAAATAATTATCAAATATAAAATATGTTAACAACTTGACATACTTCCAAAAGTGCTAAAAAATAAAAAAAAATACTTTGTATTTGGTCTCATTTATTTTCATGAATTTGGTCGCCAATTAATAGCCAGCAAATTCATCATGGATTTTTAATATTTATTATTCTTATCTCTGCCTTTTATCGATTTCTCAAAATTATTTTTTTATGGCTGCCAGAGACCACCGATTTAATCGTACTCAATTTTCACTGACAAGGCAAAATTTCACGAAATTTTTATTCATGACCAAAAGAAATAAAAAATCATGAAAATAGTTGTATAAATAAAAAAAATTATGAAATTAGACATGCCACCAAATAATTTGGCGTACATAGTACGAAACAATAATTTGGCGTACCAGATACACCAAAAAAATATTTGGCGTACATCAGCTATCATGTTATAATTTTTTCATTTGGTGAATATTTTTCAGTGAAGACCCTAGAAGTTTATTTGTGTGTAACACTAAATATATTTTTACTACAAAAAAGTTTTATAATTAAAAAATAAAATACGATGTTATAAAATTCATTGATAATCTTAAAAATAATATTCTTAAAAAGACATAATATTATTATCAAAACATTAAAAATAAAATCTAATTTTTTTAAAATAGTATAAAAATTCATTGGCAATCTGAACATAATATATCGAGTAGTAAATAAAATGTGTATTGAATTGATATGATTTTTGTAATGATTTTGATTCGTTTTCTGTATTCAATTAAAAATAAAAAATGTTAAGATATTTGATATCATAAAACACCTTTTATAGTTAGAAATCTAAATAGTTTTTACCATTATTTTGTTATAATCATTATATAGTTAAAATTAATTGATTTCTTTTCATCATATTTAATAAATTTTGTAATGCAAATTTTGAGAAAAATAGTAGTATTAATTGTCAAAATTTCTAAAAATAATTCTAAAAATATAAAATTTCAAAAATATTACAAAATTCATTGACAATATGAACGTAACATATCAAAGAAAAAAAAACTAAAAATATTTTGCATAGTTTAAATAAAATACATATCGAATTGATGTAACTTTTGTAAAATATTTAATTTATAGATTCTTGTTTGATAAATTATTTTGAAAGCTTGTGTAATTATAATAGTTTGAAGGACTTTGACAGAAAAAAACTCAAGATATATATAAGAGGTGGTCCAAATCGGTGCAAAATGTTTGGCTGCATTTTTACTTCTTTAAATTAATATTTTTGTAACTTTTAATTTAGTTGAAATTATTCATCGAAGATCTTGAAAGTTTAAGTTTATTTTAATTTTAAAGAAATTTAATTAAGAAATTTTTTAAATACTCAATAATTTTAATTATATAATAATTATATCAAAATAATGATAAAAACAATTAATGATAAAAAAAATTTTGATATTTTTTCTCATTATTTCTAATTGAATATAGAAAAAGAATCAAAATCATTATAAAAATTACATCAATGTAATACACATTTTATTTCAATCATGCAAAATATATTATTGAACTTTTTTTGTAAGAACAATATATTTTTAGGGTCTTCAATGAAAATATACATTTAATAAATAATTTCATAACACCATGATGGAACTTTATTAATTATATACATCCAAATTGGGTCCATCCTATTATACGCCAAATTATTTGCTAGAATTCTTAGTTTCGTGATTTTTTTTTTAAATTTATACGGCCATTTATGTGATTTTACATTTTTTATTGGTTATTAATAAAAATTTCAGCAAAACTTCTCAGCAATATTTAAACAGAAAATTCCACCGTGAAATAAACTTTATTTATAAATTGAATCGTTATTTATAAATTGAATGAATCTAAATGATTTTCTTTACAACTCTATGAGCACTATATATCATATATATAATATATATGTATATATCATATCCTCAATTTCAAATATTCCAAATTCATTTGTGGTTGGAATTCGGTGGAATAAACTTATATTTCAAATTATTGATGAAATTAGTTCCAGCAATGAGAATAAAGAGTTTACATATAATAATATCTCATATTCTCAGAAAATGGAAAAAGCTTGTTCTGGTTTTTAGCCCAAATCAGAATGTCTGATTTTTGATTGAATTAGGCCAGTTTGAGAAATTGGTTTGCCAGAAAAACCCCACTTATTGAATTGTGATTTGTGATTTGTGAATTGTGATGTCATGTTTTTGTTGTATGATTTTCGAACAAATCGTCTTGAAAATCAGCGCATAATCTCAATTTTTTTTATTTATATTTTCGAATTCAAATCATTGAAATTTTTAATTTTTTTCTTTTTTTTTTGGAAGATGCAGATGCTATGTAAGATTTTATTATGATTTTTTTAATTTATTTTCTACTTAAACAAATAGTTGAGAAATAAATATATCTACATACTTATTTATAATAAATTAATTCATTCATTCATTTTTCATACAGATAATATAATATAATATAATATAATATAATATAATATAAAATGAACTCAATTCACATTATAGAGTGCCTTTACAAACACAAAACCCTTTTATACATCCAAATCACATCCCTTCTTTGAGCATTCAAAAAAGAAACAAAAGAACCAAAAACATTTTACCTCAATTAACATAGTTTTTTTTTTGTGTTTTTTTTTTACTTTTTAGTAACAAAATTTGAAGAAAATGAAGCTTGTTGCATGAAATGACTTTGATAATTTGAAATGTAAAAATAATAATGTGGTGAAACTTTGTAATATCAAAATTTTCCATCTCAAGTATGTATCTTTACCAAATCACAAAAAAAAAATAAAAATAAATAAAAAGAGGAGCAAAAATTTCTTGGATTTTTTTTTCTCAGATTTTTATTGTTTGTGTGAGTTAGTTCAACAATGATGCACAAATAGTGAAGCAAAAATAAAAAGAGACAACTCAAATTTTGTCTTCTTGTATTTTAAATTTCAACGCTCTTGATCAACCTCACCAACTTCCAATGTGCATTCGGTTTTTTTTTTACATCATAAATATTTAATGAATTTTTTCTGTTTTCAATATTTTTTTAATATATTTTTTAGATTATTTAAATGTCTTTTTGGGTGGAAAAGTAAAACATTATATTTAGTGGGACTTGAACTTGAGATCTCAAATGTTAAATCAAAATTATGGTTTTAATCACTAGATTGAATTTATTTATTTGTCTAAAATTATGAACAATTATTATATTTTCAAAATTAATTAGGTTGAATCGGATCCGAAAATTACCAATTCAGGTCGGTTCGAGTTGGATCTGATCCATTAATTAAAGAAATATTATAAAATAATGTTACATAAGCGTGTAATTTTTTTTTTCAAAATCAAAATAAGTGCAAAGTTAAATATTAAAAAAAATATTAAAATAGTAAATTTTCGATACATATCTTATTTATATGTAGAGCGCATTGAACGACTTAAATTAATCGTTCCAATGTGACAAAACGAAATATATCTTGAGCTATTCATATTTCAATCAAAACACAAATGTTTTTACACTAGTGTAACCATATATGTTTATACATGTGTGTATGTATGAAAACATTTTTACTATAGATATAAAATTAACTTTTCATTCCAAAATTGAATCTTTAATTTGAATCCCAATCCCTCAACGGCTGTCTAATCTGTGTCCATACCATGTGCTGGGGACCAGGCGCATTTATAGTGGGACCGGGTCAATTTTTGTGAAGATTCTACCATCGCCGATTCAGGTCAGGCTGTCAGAAGCTCGTCACACGAGCTGGTTCAGAGTAAAGAGTCACTGAAAATCCGCTCTTGCAATTCGAAGGCGATGGAGACACGTGTGCGCCCGAGACGGCGACACGTCCGCATGGCGTGTCCGGCCCGTTTGCACCGAGCCTGAAATCGAGCCCGACTCGAACCAGCATCTCCGACACGGCCCTAACCGACTCGTCGTCTCTTGTTTCATTTTTTTTTATTTTCACCCCTCGTTTCGTCGCAAATTGCAAACACGAGCAATAATTGAGTCGCGCTCGCACACGAAACCCTTAATAATTTTTCCGATTTATTCCACGGAGAGAAGTTTCGAACTGTATGCAGGTGGCACAGGGATTTTTTTTTTTTTTCCTTTTGTCTTCCCATTTACGCCTAGCTTTGTTTATTTTATAGTCTCGTTTCGTTTCGTTTCGTTTCGTTTTGTTCGAGATAAATTAGGAATTTAGGATAGAGGAATCTCGCTCGACATTTTGCTTTTTTCTTATTTTATCTCGAAAACCCTGATACTTCTCTTCTTTTTATATCCATTCCTCAAAAGGCCCCTACCTCTCTCTCTCTTCCCATCTCCCTCTTGCGCTCTGATGGAGATCGAGGCAGCGTAGGAGAAGAATTCTGCGATTGTGTGAGGTTTCTCCTGTGATTGGGAGAGAGAATTATCTTCAGTGGATTTTCTCCAAGGTATGATCGATCTCATGTTCCTTTCGAGTAGATTTGTTGCTGCTTTCTTTGCTCAATTTTCAGCTTAATTCATGTGTTCGTTCCTTATTTTACACACTGATCGGTGTAATTTTGTGAATTTGCGATACCATACGCTGTTTTGCTTGTCGTAGGAGCCGAAATTGAACATGAATTTTTCATGCTTTTATTCGATTCACTTTATTTATTGCTTGTCCATGCCAGTATTATTCTCCCTTTCTTTTCTACTTCCCTAATTTATTATCGTTGCTTCTCCTGAAATTGAGAGAGCTGATAATTAAACTATGCCCTTTTATTTATCAACTGGAATGAATGATAGTACAATTCAATCAATGAAAAGAGGCGACCGCACAAGTATATATAGTCTTGTGAAACTGAGATTTTTGTGTTGATCAGAGATGTGCAAATAATGTTCATGTCTCCTCTATCATAAAATAAGGGAAGAAATATCGGCGTATTAAATGCGTGATAAGATATTTTATATGTAAGGTAAGGTGTACCATAAGAGATAATTAATACCTAACACCATTATCCTGGCATACCAAAAAAAAATACCACCTGCAATAACAAAATAAACTAGGAAATATATTGTTCGGTGTTTAAATCATTGCATGTTGTATATTATTATAATCGATGATACTTATAAGACTTCAGGAGCTCAAAAAGGAAGTGCTACCAATCTCTACTTTCTCAAGGGTTTTTTACTTACAATTTCAGCAAAAGAGTTGATCTCTTCTAAACTTCCTTGTTCATATTGTTTATTATGTGTTAATTTTTTACTTGGAAATGCTTGTTTGTCTAGATTATGAGAAAGCTAGCATTTGTTTGGATTCTACAACATTTTACAATAGCTGGTTGGTAGAAGAATGGGTGCATGTTGTTGTGTTGCGTCAGGTAGATCAGAGCCTGACAGGAGACATATTTATGTATGATGTTCTTACTCAATTAAGATGCGTACTGCACATGAAAATTGTATATAAAAAGGTCTCGATTTAATCCAACCTGACCTGATTTGGGCCTCTACAATTTAAGTCTCGGTTTTGGTTCAGGAAAACCAAGAGAAGTAAAAGAACTAGTAATACCAGCAGTCAAAGTGCTAACCATGCCATTGACATTATAGTTCATATATCACTAAATCAATGAGAATTCTAGTCTAAGTTATCTTGAAGTATCATTTTCTTAAATCAATGAGAGTTTCTGTTTATTTTTAATTTGACTCTTATAGCATCTGCCTAGTATAGAAGAGAATGAACTGCTGTCATTGACAAACGATGGGTCTTCTCTTAATTCGAATGCTGTATTTGTGGACACAAATCTTGATGGGTCGACTCCTGACACGTTTCGGGCCCCACCTGCTCCTCTGCCATATGATGGGGGTCTCACAGTTCAAGAAGTTCTAAGCAGAAACCCTGACAATCCGGGTATTGTATTATTCTGTACTAGATTATAATGGCCGACTGGTGTCATGCAAGACTGATACATCCTGGTTCCTCCAACTCCTGCATTTGAGCTTCAGTCAATTGAGCCCTCAGTTTGTTGTTAATTTGCACAAGCAAAGCTAAATTTATTCTAAAGTGGACCCAAATTGGTCATGGTACAAATTGTTGTGTTACCATTTAAATATGTGAGGGAAAAGTTTACCAAAAAGGGAAAATTTTGGTAAATACAATTCTTGGTTCTTAGCAGACTCAATTTGCAGCACCTTGCTTATAAGTTGGTAAAAGATTCTTGAGTCTTTAAATTTCGATTAATTTGGTTGATGAAATTTTAAACAGATACAGGTCAGGATTTGGAGAAATCCATTTGCAAGGAAAAGGTGAAGGAGATGGAATCTCTCCCTCTGGCTGAAGAGGAAGATGATTGCCCCATCTGTCTTGAAGGTATCCTCTCTCTCTCTCTCCAAATACCCAGATAAGCCCACGTTCCCCACTCACATGAACACAGTAGGGTACATTGTCTCAATGAGAATCCAATCAGGATTGGATTTGCATGTTTTGCAACTTGTGAGTTTTTACACAAACACTTACTCAAAGGGCCCTACTCAAGCCTGCTAAGGAATTATTGCATATGTTAATGGTGAAATGGTCAATAATGTACTAAAATGATGTTCTGGGTTAATCATAGAGCTTTTGTATAAGAGGAGGATCACCTGAAATGGTTTATCTTGACAATTCTGACAAAGAAATTTGATTTCCAATGTTATGGCCAAGATCTATATGCATGCCTAAAAAAGATGGTGAAATTTGGGACAGGTTTTATTGTTCGTCAAGTGATTTGAATGTTTCAATGTTCAAAATTGCTGTCCTTGATGCATCACCAAATGATTCAACAACATATTTATAGATTAAATTTTTTATTTTCGTCCTTATCTGAATTAATTTGAGAGATGGTTGTCAACAGTGTCAAGGTAAATCATTGTCAAGTGATTCTTCTCCTTAACAAATATGATGCAACATGTATTATTGTCTCTAGTATGAGCATGAGTGATTTTGATTTTTGGACTTGACTTTTGCATTACCGTGTTTTTATAATTGTTGTTCGTTGTTTTCATTTTATTTTCTATTGTTGTGCAGAGTATGATAAAGAGAATCCTCGTTATTTCACAAGGTGTGAACATGAGTTTCATCTTGCTTGTTTGCTTGATTGGATGGAACGGAGCGAGACCTGCCCAGTGTGCGACCAGGTTGGCATAATTTATTTTATTTGTTGTTCTTATTTTATGTTTCTATTTTCTCAAGGAAAAAAGTTCTTTTTCAGATCTTGATGATCGAGGAAATGTACCAGTAGGGACAATGCTTACTAGAGATACAATCCTTTCATCCTCAAATGCATTAAAAAGGTACAGGGAAGTATTAAGTATGGGTACTTGAAAAAAAAGACTTAAAAGAACCACAAAACCATATATTGTTCCTCCTCTCTTGGTACATGTCACTTTAGTTTTTCAATGCAACAACTTTCTTGACCATGTTACTTATTTGGCTCTCTTTTTCTCTGAATTTTGTCTCCACTGTATATCATCTCTTAATAGGATAGAAGTTTCAACATATTATGGTTATCTGGTCTTATTGTACATGGTTTGCTGTAAAGGCTCCTTCTGTAGTAGCAAAAATTGGAATTGAAATTTTGGAAATTTGTCGATTGTCATACTTTCATGTTAATCTTGTGTTTTGTTTATTTATTTTCTTAGTCACTCAAAACATGTGCAAAGACAAGGGATTTCTTTGGTAAATCCGTATTACATATTTTTATTCAATTAGGGTACAACATGTGTTTTTCATATAATATTATCTAACTATAGATGTAGCAGGAGGGATATTGAAATTTTAAAGATGGAATATTGATGAAATTATATTTTATTTTTCAATGTTGACATCTAAGTCCATAGCAGAATTTAGTCTAATTCAAAGTTTTACAGTAGAAGATTTAATTGTTTGATATTTCGAAATAAAATATAATTAAAAAAAATGATGTACGAAGCTTTTGCTGCAGAAGGGCACTGGAACTCATGCTTCATATTCTGGCTTTGTGATGGTAAATTTGTAATGTAGTTTGTTAATTATTATTGCTTAGATGAAGCTAATTAATATGTTGAACTTTTAGCATGATGATTTTTGTTATGGAAAAAGGGTAAAGAAATGACTGGTAGAGTTGTCCATTTTTGACACATAAAACTCCCATGGAATCATTACTAAATAAATTACCCACTACTTCAAAAAAAGAAAAGAAAAAGAAATTGGCAGCGTTCAAGGAAAATGACTTGATTAGTGGTTAGTAAAAAAATCTTACTAAAAAAAAATGTGGTTGCTTAAATAAAAGTAGGTTACAAGTCATTCTAAGCCATAACTTTCAAGCTTGGAAGATAGGATAGTAGTCAAAGACGTCTCTGATGTCTTTCCTACTGTTGTTAAATGTCTCATTTGCAATCATGTTATTTTGGTGTTTTGAATTTGTACATGGAGTGGATTTTAATCCTTCTCTTTGAGTCGTCTGTCTAGAGGATCAGAAACCATCTGTTTCCCTTTTCTATAATTTATATCTGCTATTTGTTGACTTTTGCATCGGTACCCACACGACGAGTCAGAAATGCTCCTTTCTTTTTTTTGTCCTTTTAAATTTCTCAGATTGTTCAGTTCCAGTTCCCGATTGACGAGATTTTGATTTTTTTTTAAATGTCTGCGTTATGAAAACTATATTGGAGTTGCAACCATTCTCATATCGTGAATGATGGCGTGTGTGACTTGAAGAAATATCGGAGGCTTGAAGTCGTTGTTTCATGCAATTATGATGAGAACGAATTAAACATTAGTTTCAAGAAAACCACACACATGAAGTCTTTCTTGGGGTGAATTGTCATTAATTGAATATTGCTGGTCAATTTTTCTCATTCAAGAAAAGCAGATGCTTGGAAGTTGCAGTGGTGACCAAATCTACACCTAACGGGCTATTACGTTAGCAAAGTAATATGAAGATATTATAATTGATATTATAATTGATACGATCATTAATATGAATTTTATTATATATATATATATATATTAATGAGTTATTATTTATATTAACGATTTTATTTTGTATAGTATTTTTATTATTCAACTTAAAACATCACTGATATGTATAATAACTCATTAAGTTGAATAATAATAATGTTATATAAAATAAGTTTGCATAATAAAGTCATTAATATATATAATAACTCATTTAACGTGTATAATAAAACTCGCATCGACAACAATATTAATAACCGTAACTATATATAAGCTCTCATTGCATTAATTTACATGAAAATATGGAATAAAATCATGAATGTAATGTTGCTTAGTGACATCCAATTTCTTTATTCCCACAATAATTCATTGTTATCCTCCCATCTCAATCATCCCCATTTTTATTAGAATATTCACTCATGACAATAAAATAGACTTTTATTATCAATATATTAAAATGTTAACATCCAAAACAAATAAAAAAAAGTTCTCGCATCTATCAAATGGGGTTTGAAGTTGACAGACAGACAGAAAGGGAGTTTTATATTAAGCGAATATTTATTTTTGATAATTAAAAAAAAATACTTCAATTTGAGATTTAACAGTACAAATAAAATTATATAATGTACATATCTTATCTGCATAAAAATAATGAAATTTTTATGTGTCTCATCACGCATCAAATGGTCCGAAATTTGAACTATATGCTCGAAACTAATAAAATTTAATATAGTATCCAATGATAATTAAATTATATGAAATATAGTTAGTACATAATCTGTATATATACACAATAATATATTTATAACTTTATTTTTGCTTTTATCAATTTTATTTTAATTGTTGTGAAATAAATCTTGTCAAAAATATGCAACAATTTCTTGTATTAAATCATTTTTATGTTTAGCTAGGGTGTCAAACTGCCAATGGTTTATATGTCACGTGTACGGTTCTGAAGTCAATGGTTTAATCATTCCTGTGTTGACGAAATCTGCGCTCGGTGTTCAAGATAACTGCATGAACCTTGCTTTCGGTGCAAACATTAATGATGGTCCTGAGCCAGATAATTAGAAGTACTTGACCTACGGCACGTGACACCAATTAAAAAAAGGGAAAATTGTGTGTATACCCATTAAAACTTGATGATTTAGATATTTCTCCATGTACACATTATAATTAGATATTTATCCATTAAAATTTCATTGCTTTTGATATATCCCCAAGAATCAATTAATTGATCTCAATTAAATTAATATTTCAAAACTCATTAAAAATTGAACGGACAAAAATATCCTTCTCCTTCCTATCTTCTCTTCTCCTCTTATTTCTGTGAACTCTACATTCATTATCAAAGGAGTAACATTACATCATTTTTTTTTAATTACCACGAGGGTTAAAACTTAGCAAAAATATTAATCTCTTTCGTTATGCTTTAATTCACATGTTGCGATTGGTTACCTGTACTATTCTATAAACAATAAAGATTGCACAATGAGAGTAAAAAATTACGTTCTGACACTTCCGCTTTGATAGCCATATGCACCATTAATTTACTCTCATTTTTCTTGTGACATCACACAAAGGTGAGCAGATGTGCTCCATCATTTTCATAATGTAACAAAATTAATACATCTTTGTATCATGTATGCCTATCCTCCTCGCCTTCATGTGATGATCCATCTGTGAAAAACTAAACTAGCACCTTCTGATCAAGTTCTCAGGTGAAGGATATTTTCGTCAATTAAATTTTTAATGATTCTTAAATGTTAATTTAATTGGGATCAAATGGTTCATGCGGATATATCAAAAGCAATGGGATTTTAATGGATAAATATCCAATTATAATGTTTAGATGGGGAAATATCCAAATCAACAAGTTTTGATGGGTACACACCCAATTTTCTCTTATTAAAAAATAATATGAAATTATTATTAAAATAACAAAAATATAATAGCGATAGAATAGTGATATTTAAAAGAACGAAAAAATGTTATTTTTGAATTATTTGGAAAAATAAAAATATTGTTTGACAAAAATACTCTCTTTCTCTATTCCGACGTGTAAAAAATGCACACTCTTCTGTTGTTCAATCAAAATGCTCGATTAGTATAGTAATCTATTCATAGCACTGTTCCGTATTGTTATTTTGTGTTTGATATCTCTAACCAATTAAAATAACATGCTGTTTCACTATTTCGATTTGAATTGGGAGTGCCAAACACATTAAAAAGATAACCGCAATAACAAACATAAAATTTATCAAAATTGAGAACTTCGAGTGCAATCTACATAACTTTTGAGAGAGTTGTTAACCAGCATTTAAAAAACTCATCTAGAGACATAATTAATATTTTGTCTAAAATTATATTAGAATGCATTTAAAACGATGTAGATCATATTTATAAACGATTTTAATTAATTTAGTCTCATTTTTTATTCAAATATTGTCTAAATTCACACATATAGTGTTAGATATATCTATGAAATATTTATATGTATTTTTAGAACTAAACTAAATAGATATATCCTGCGTTCAATTACATTGAAAATGGTGTTGAAACATATTTATACATATTTTTAATCAATTTTGCCTCATTTCTAATTCAAATGTCATCAAAATACACATACATGCTACCAGATATGTTTATTTATTGTTTATATGTGTTTTTGGAGCTTAGTCGATTAGTTATGACCAATATTTCATGTCAAATTGCATCAAAATGTAATTTAAATGGTTTTGAACATGTTTATACACGTTTTTAATCAATTTAGCCCGTTACTGATTCAAATATCATCAAAATTCACATATATGCTACCAAATATATTTATTTATCGTTTTTCTGTGTTTTTGTAGCTTAATTGAATAGTTAAGATCTATATTTCACCTCAATTTGCATTGAAATGCATTGAAAACGGTTTTGAACATGTTATACACGTTTTTAATCAATTTAACCTCATTTCTGATTCAAATATCATCAAAATCCATATATATGTTGCGGGATATGTTTATTGATAGTTTATCTGTGTTTTTGGAGCTTAATTGTATAGTTATGACTTCTATTTCACCTCAAATTATAATAAAATACATTTCAAACGGTTTTGAACATGTTTATACATGTTTTTAATCAATTTGGCCTCATTTCTGATTCAAATATCAACAAAATTCACATCTTTATCCAACTTTTATTGTTTATCTATGACGTTGGAGCATAGCTGATTAGTTATGACCAAATATTTCATATCAAATTGCATTATGCATTCAAAATGGTTTTAAACATGTTTATACAAGTTTTTAAAAATTTTGGCCTCATTTCTGATTCAAATAACATCAAAATTCACAAATATGTTGCAGGATATGTTTATTTATTGGTTTATCTGTGTTTTGGGACCTTAGTTGGTCAGTTATGACGATTATTTCGCCTGAAATTGCATTAAAATGCCTTGAAAACGGCTTTGAACATGTTTACACACGTTTTTAATCAATTTCGCCTCATTTCTGATTCAAATATCATCAAAATTCACGTATATGTTGCCAGATATATTTATTTATCTGTGTTTTTGCAGCATAATTGTTCGGTTATGACTTTTATTTTACCTTAAATTGCATTAAAATGCATTAAAACGGTTTTGAACATGTTTATACACGTTTTTAATCAATTTGGCCTCATTTCTGATTCAAATATCACCAAAAATCGCTTCTTTGCCATTGGATATGTCTTTTTTTGTTGTTTGTATATGTTTTTGGAGCTTAATTGATTAGTTACGACCAATATTCCGCCTGAAATTGCGTTAAAATGCATTTGAAATTGGTTTTGAACATGTTTATAACCGTTTTTAATCAATTTGCCCTCATTTCCGATTCAAATATAAAAAAAAAATCACAAATTTGCTGGACCATAATTGACCATAATTGACTAGTTATGACCTATATTTCAACTCAAACTCATTCAAATGCATTGAAAATGGTGTTGAAACATGTTTTTAATCCATCCCGCCTAATTTCTGATTCAAATATCATCAAAATTTAACATATATGTTTCTGGATATGTTTACTTATCGTTTATCTGTGCTTTTGGAGCTAAGTTAGTTAGTTCTGACCAGTATTTCACGTCATATTGCATTAAAATGCATTCAAAACGGTTATGAACATGTTTATACACGTTTTTAAAAAAATCGGTCATTTCTGATTCAAATAATGTCAAAAAAAAGAAATATGTTGCAGGATATATTTATTCATTGTTTATCTGTGTTTTTGGATTTCTGTTGGTCGGTTATGACCAATATTTCACCTCAAATTGCATTAAAATAAACTGAAAACGGTTTGGACATGTTTATACACGTTTTTAAATCAATTTAGCCTCATTCCTGATTCAAATATCATCAAAATTCACATATATGTTGTCGGATGTGTTTATTTATAGTTTATCTGTGTTTCTGGAGCTTAATTGTATAGTTATGACCTATTTCACCTCACATCGCATCAAAATGCATTTAAAACGGTTTTGAACATATTTTCACATGTTTTTAATCAATTTGGTCTTATTTCTGTTTCAACTATCATCAAAATTTACATATTTGCTGCTGGATATGTTTATTTATCCATTGTCCGTGTTTTTGGAGCATAATCGATCAGTTATCATCTATATTTTCACCTGAAATTGCATTAAAATGTTTTGAAAATGGTTTTGAACATTTTTATCCACGTTTTTAATCAATTTAGCCTCTTTTCTTATTCAAATATCATCAAAATTCACATATATGTTGCCGGATATGTTTACTTATCGTTTATCTGTGACGTTGGAGCTTCGTTGATTAGTTATGACCAATATTTCATGTCAAATTGCATTAAAATGCATTCAAAATGGTTTTGAACATGTTTATACAAGTTTTTAAAAATTTTGGCCTCATCTCTGATTCAAATATCATCAAAATTCACAAATATGTTGCGGGATATGTTTATTTATGGTTTATCTGCGTTTTTGGATCTTAGTTGGTCAGTTATGACGATTATTTCGCCTGAAATTGCATTAAAATGCCTTGAAAACGGCTTTGAACATGTTTACACACGTTTTTAATCAATTTCGCTTCATTTCTAATTCAAAATATCATCAAAATTCACATCTTAGCTGCTGGATATATTTATTTATTTTTAATTGTATTTTTGAAACTTAATTGAGTTGTTATGATTTATATTTCACCTCAAATAGCATTTAAATTCATTGAAAATGGTTTTGAAAATATTTATGTGCGGCCCTTTTTCGCGGCCCACGCGCGTGGCATCGGCGTCCTCGCTCACGGGGGAAGAAGGTGCAGGTACATCTCTGCGCGTGTTTGTGCGCTCAAGGACTTATTATTTTAGGTGATTGTGGGAACTTTTATTTTCCGACGGGCGCAAGCCCCCGCCGTTAATTACCCCGGCTCTCGCCTCGGGAACCTCTGATTAATGGGCTAAACTAATCAAAATATATGGATCAGATTTGTGGCTTTATTTCTTCCTTCCAATTTATTATAATACATGTTTGAAATAACCCAAAGGTGTAACTTTGGTTAATAAGACTAAAGACGTATGATCTAAAGTCAGAGAAACGTATAATTTCTCGTAAATCGGATATCGAGGATGTATAATCCTATTGATTTCACGGAGTTCGAATATGAAACGCACTGCCAACTCGATACTCAAGGAACCAGAGATGTTTGATCTCTAGAATGGTTCATGTCAAAGACAAGGACGTATAGTCCTAAACAGTCTATTGACCTTCCAAATTCCGAATCTGAAGCGCTATGCCAATTCGAAACCTGGGAAAATTGGAGAATCGGGAACATATAATTCTTTATCGATTTCCAAAATGAGGTACATTAAACCTGAAGCGCACTGCCAGTTTAATGTTCTCGAAACATGATTTGATATGATTTGATATGTTGGTATGTTTTTACCAAGTTTTGGACTTATCTGCATATTTGGCATATTTGGTCAGAGATTTGGACATATTTGCATATTTGAAATATTTTACCAAGGGTTTGGACATATTTGTATATTTGGCATGTTTGGCCAGAAATTTGGGTGTATTTGCATATTTGACATGTTTGGTCAAATGTTTGGGTTTATTTGCATATTTAACATGTTTGGTCAAAAAGTTTGGTCATATTTGCATATTTGACATGTTTGGTCAAATGTTTGGGTTTATTTGCATGTTTGATATATTGGGTCAAATATTTGGACATATTTGTATTTTTGACATATTTTGTCAAATATTTGGGTATATTTGCATTTTTGATATATTTGGTCAAATATTTGGGTATACTTGCATATTTGACATGTTTGGTCAAATATTTGGGTATATTTGCATATTTGACATGTTTGGTCAAATATTTGGACATAATTGTATTTTTGACATATTTGGTCAAATATTTGGGTATATTTGCACATTTGACATGTTTGGTCAAATATTTGGGTATATTTGCATATTTGACATGTTTGGTCAAATATTTGGGCATAATTGTATTTTTTGACATATTTGGTCAAATATTTGGGCATAATTGTATTTTTGACATATTTGGTCAAATATTTGGGCATAATTGTATTTTTGACATATTTGGTCAAATATTTGGGTATACTTGCATATTTGACATGTTTGGTCAAATATTTGGACATATTTGTATATTTAACATATTTAGTCAAATATTTGGACATATTGACATATTTAAATATTTTGATTTGTTTTATCAAAATATAACAAGGTTTAATTATTTTGAACATTTTTTATTTGTTTCATAACATGATTCAATCATCTTTGAATATTTTGATTTGTTTTATCAAAATATAACATAATTTTGATTATTTTGAATATTCCAATTTATTTTATCAAAATATAACATAATTCAATCATTCTTTAATATTTTGATTTATTATATCAAAAGATAACATGATTTGATTATTTTGAATATTTTTATTTATTTTTATCAACATATAATATCATTTGATTATTTTGAATATTTTTTTTTATCAAAATATAACATGATT
This sequence comes from x Bolboschoenoplectus mariqueter, assembly GCA_037678475.1. NCBI lineage: Eukaryota > Viridiplantae > Streptophyta > Magnoliopsida > Poales > Cyperaceae > x Bolboschoenoplectus > x Bolboschoenoplectus mariqueter. The sequence goes on along the minus strand of CM075245.1, from coordinate 4,043,762 downwards.
TGATTATCTTTGAATATTTTGATTTGTTTTATCAACATATAACATATTTTAATCATTTTTTAATATATTTTTTTTATTTTATCAAAATATAGCATAATTCAATCATTTTTGAATATTTTGATTTGTTTTAACATATTTAACCATTTTTGAATATTTTGATTTGTTTTATCATAATTTGATTATTTTGAAAATTGTTGATTTGTTTTATCATAACTTTCACTTATTTTTGAATATCCTATTTGGTATTTTTAATTTATTTATTTTTTACATATATCATATATTTTGAATTTTCTTTTATTTTATAATAAAAAAAAAGAAAATAAAATCAAAATTGGCATTTTATAGTCTTAAAAATATTCATAAGTGAAATCATGATTTTTGATATATTTTTCATAATTTTTGGGCTTGAGAAATCATTTTTGTTTGGTGTTTAAAGTTTATTTTCAAAACAGATTAATATGGGCCGTCAGATTTGGGCCCACGCATCAAGATCTGAACTTAAGTTCAGTTTTTAAAGCATCTTTTAAACTAGGCCGTTGGATCTCTGGCGCACATCAAGCCTTCACTGGGCTGTTCGAATTTCATCAAGATTCGCGCTTTGAGATGCATCAATATTCGTGCTCATCCTCCCCGACACTGATCGAGGCCCTGCCGGCGTCGGATCTCCGATCAGGAGGCATGGCTAGCATCGCCGGAGCGTGGGGAGTCCATCGGCGGCGGTCTCGGCGGCGGCGGCGGCCTGGATCGCCGGAAATGGGGGTAACCACCTGGTTTCGGTTGGGAAGTTGGCTGAGATGAGATTTTGAGGGATTTGAGCTGATTTTTGACAAATTGACTCGATTCCTTTGTCATATAGCATCGTTAGAACATGTTTATCAAGATTTTGAGGCTTAATTTGAGTTTAATCCATCAATTTTGCAACTTTGGCCATTTGGTACCAAACTGGTTTCGGGGCATTGGTACCAAATGGTATTTCATGGCTTTTCTGTGCAATTTTCTTCCGATTAACCCTCCAGACAGTGTCGTTTAGTATGTTTGAACATGTTTGGATGATCAATTTCATCAATTTAGATGTGCATTGTCCTTTATGCACATTGGGTCATTTCTGGTTTTATTTCAAATTTGGTTTTCCTTTGATTTCTGTACACTCCTCTCAAATTGCATGTTTAAGTATATTTATTTGGGTCAATTGTATGTTTTGGAAATGTTTTATACTAGATTTGCATGTGAATTTCGTTTGTATGTAAGTTAATTTCATTTTTTCCTTTTCTGGTATTTATTCCAGAATTAACTCAATTCTGATTTTTACAGATCCAACTTCAAAAATTCATAGAAAATCACAGAAAATACCAAAAATGGTAAAACTTGGTGAGTGACTGCATTAAGGCTTATTTTGTATGCCTAAGAAATTTCAAGCTAATTGAGTAATCAGAAAGCATGTTTCTTGTATTTTCACCAGAATGGACAGAAATGCCCTTTCAGATATGTTAAAAATCAAATTTGGCTTAACCTATGGATTAAAGCCTGGTTTAATTATTCTAAACCCTTTAAAACATCACATGAGGTGTCATAAAGGTGAATTAATCAAGAAATTCTGGATTTTTGAATCAAAAGAAAAATGAACTTCTCAGTTTGACCCAAAGTTGACTTTTTTGGAGTTTTTAACAGATGAGATTGTAAAATTCATATCAATTCACAGAAAATTGCAAAAATTATAAAATTTATGTGTTAAGTCATTATAAACCTAATCTACATGACTGTGAAATTTCATAAGAAATTAACAGCCAGACTGAGAGATATGGATTGATCTCTCAGCTGGCCAGAAACAGGAATTCACTGGACTCAAACCAGTATTGATGTTTATTGCTTTTCCATTGCTCAATTATGAACTTGAGCTATTAAGCACATCAGAGAACATGAAGGAAAGAACTAAAGAAAGAAATAAAACCAATTTGCACCAAAAAATCATATATTATAACAAATTGAAATACAATACACATATAAAACATGGAATTTTGTTTCTCCATGGAATTTTGACAGCATAACAGCTTGTATAAAGCCATTATTGAGCCTTACACAGCCACTGCACATGTGCACAGGGCTTGAGAGAGAGGGGGGATGAGCATGTGCCCATCCCCATGAAACCAGATTGGCATGTGCCAATTGGTTGGAGTATGCTGCCCAAATCCATGGTGAACTCACCATGTGAGCTCCTGAGACTCAAGCTCAGCCACCAATTGAGCTCTGGAAGGAGGGAGGCACATGTGCACCTCCCCAGCCATGGGGCTAGCCATCTCACCCAGCAAGGTGAGACTGGCTCCTTGAGCTCAATTGAGACTGAGCCAAGCTCAAGGCTTGACTCCTATGGCTCTTACCTAGCTATTCAAGACTTGGTTTCTTCTCAGCTAGCTTTTTTTTTGTGGAATTTGGTGGAATTGAGATTTTGGCAGAGTTTTGGCTATGTTGCTCCCTTCTTTTCTTCTTCTTCATTGGGGGTCTATTTATAGCCCGGAGGGCATGGTTTAAGCCTCAGGGCTGAGCTGGCATCATCCCAGCCCTTGGTTTGATCAAATGGCCAGGATTGAGCCAGCCAGGCCTGTGCTGGCCTGAGGCATGTCCTTGGAAGATTCCTCCAGCTAACTGGCGCTCAGAGGTCTCCATTGAGGTGCCTACACGTGTCCCTGACACAGGCCTGGGGAGAGAAAAGGAGCCGTTGGCTTTGTCTTCTTCCTTGGGTCAGTGTGTCATGCCTTTCGGGTGTGAGCATATCCCGAATATTCCTTGGCCTTGCTGGCGCTTGACATGTCACCAAGGTGTCACTGAGTGTGCCCAACGTGTCAATTTGGTTGCTTGAGTGCTGAGTTGTGCCAATTGACCACCCCCAGATCAGACTTGAGTGCCAAGTGGTGCACCTGTCAATTGAGTGCTTTTCACTCCAAATTGACACTTCAGGCAGCGTCGTGGAAGCATCTCGGAGCTCCCCCAGGTGTTGGCTTGGCCTCTCGAGCTCCCAATTGCCCTATCACCTTCAAGGTCGAGGTACTTTCTCCTTCGATTTTCTCCTTGTTTACTTTACTATTTTCAATGCTGTTTGTGGCATTGAACTCCCCTTAGGATGTAGATTAAGTCCCTAGAATGGTTTAGACCAACTCGAACCATACACCCGAACTCCATTTTCGAAGCTCCACTGAGCTCTGGAGCTCGAGGAGGAAGAAAGGAGGGAGAGAGAGAGAAATTCAAAAGGTTTCTCTCGCTTGGGTTGGGTGCACGTGAACCGTGCTTTAGTTTCGGGCTTGTCAGAGGGAGGGAGCGCTTGCACCGCGCTCACCTTTCTTTCCCTTCTTTTCTTTTCGCTGGCCAAAATAACTCTGGGCGTTGGGCCCCCTTGGCAGTGAGACTGAAGGAGAGGGGCCCAGTCGTCAGGTTTAATGAGACACAGCCCCAGCGAAAAACTGAGGGTTGGGCTGTGGGCTTGGTCCTTGTGCACCAAAACGTATTGTCAGTGGTATGGTGCATGTGTACTGGGTCCACGCAAAGCGCCTTTAACACTTTGTGTGTATGACAGGCGGGTCCCAAGGGCAGAAGTCGTGTTTGAGCTCCCCGTATTGCACCCAGAACTATCTCCAGTTCTGATTTTTGGTATTTTCTTTATATTTTTTTCATTTTATTTTATTCTTCATGAAAAAATCCATGAAAAATTACTGAAAAATCACAGAAAATATATTCCATGATTCTGTTATTTTGGGTAATATTTTTGGTACTTTTGGGTGTGAAATTAGGCATTAATTTCACTTAAATCATTAATTGTATATGATTAGGCATATTAATCTTATACAATTAATATTTTGGCATGATTATCCCAAAGAATCATTTTTTAATTCCAAGGGATAATATTTGGGGCATTTTTCATGAATGAAATTCATGATTTTTGGATTTGGCATGTTTAATGATATGAAATTGTTTCTTGATTTCATATAATTAGGGTTTTGTGCATAGATTTTTTTTTTGCACACATGTGTATATATTTTTTGAAGGGGGTTTGGTATGATTATTTCATGAAATTATTTTTTAATTTCAAGAAATAATTTTGGGATTTAATAAATCATGAGATTGGACATAATTTCATGATTTAATATTTGACATGACTATTTCATGAAATTGTTTCTTTAATTTCAAGAAATAATTTTATGAAATTGAACATAATTTCATAATTTCAAATCTTTGGTATAAAAATCACATGAAATTATATCATTAATTTCATGCAATTTAATTTGTGTATTTTTATGGCAACTTTTAAACAGCAAACAAAGAGCCACCCACCAGAACTGGTCATGAGGCTTTGCTGGCCGAGAGGCCTGTTCTGGTGCCAATGTTTTTCCTTTCTTTTTTTTTAAGAGCCTTGAGGAAACAAGGGTGTGTCCCTGTTGTTCAAGTTAGGGATTGGTGCACATGTGCCTCCCTGTCTCTCGTTTTATTGGCTTGTTATTTTGCTTTTTGAAAAAAATGAGATTGGGCACATGTCCTTTCTCTTATTAAAGCACTGGGCACATGCCTCGTTGCTCCTTTGAAAAATCAGGATCGCCCCCGGTACAGGGGAGATGCTGCCAGATTTTTCTCTTTTCCTTTTGCAAAGATCTATATTACTTCATGGGCTTATCATCTTTTATTTTATGTTTTTCGCAGGATATTATGGCTTCCTTTCAGGGTCCTATGCCTTTATATCCACCGGGTCATTTTCCACCTCTCATGAAAGACCCAGCAGATTGGACACCCCAAGGCCCTGATCACACTGGCACATACAACATGATAGGGAACAACCTCGTCATGAGAGAGTATACTCCGTGTACAGTGAGGGTGTTGAGCCCAAGTGTCGGGACGACTAGCCCGCCTCCTTTGCACCTTCTGGGCACGGAGATGACATCATATCGGGCGTGTCCTTGGGACGACAAACGCGTGCTCCGCGGGACTTTAGAAAGGCGCCCCCGACAAGTGGAGTGAGTCCAGTTCACCTTGCTTACAGAGGAAAGCATGCTCAAGCAAGCGGGGATTTATGAGGCGGTGTACCTCTCGCTTTTTGGATACACCTAGGACATATCCTTGTTTCGGGCATTTGCTGAGCGCTGGAGCTATGTCACGAACACCTTATTCACGGAGGATCGTGAGATGACTTTGAGTCTATGGGACCTCTCCCAGTTATCAGGGTTGCCGATCTATGGCCTTCCGTATGATGAGCATTGCCTCAGTGGAGTGGATCTCCTCAGCCTGAGGCCAGACGGGACTCCGATGTACCCAGCGTCTCTTCGTCAGGTATATAAGATTTATCATGAGATTTTAGGGGACCGAGAGGGTGTATCATTGGGCCAGTGGGTTTCTTACTTTGCCGATGCTCCGACACATCCCCGTACTTCCTTTGCCGATCCTTGTGATCCTTTGGGGGTAGGGCTATCAACTGGTATTGTGCATAGGGGGCCCAAACCAGGCTTGGGGTCCATTACTACCAGGATTGTGGACGAGGAAACATTGTTGACCGCCTTTCTATCATGGTGGCTGTGCTATTTCGTCTTGCCCAGTTCTCCAGTTGGCAGGATTAGGTCTTCTTCATTTGTCGTTGTTTGCTGTTTAAAAGTTGCCAGGAAAATACACAAATTAAATTGCATGAAATTAATGATATAATTTCATGTGATTTTTATACCAAAGATTTGAAATTATGAAATTATGTTCAATTTCATAAAATTATTTCTTGAAATTAAAGAAACAATTTCATGAAATATTCATGTCAAATATTAAATCATGAAATTATGTCCAATCTCATGATTTATTAAATCCCAAAATTATTTCTAGAAATTAAAAAAAAATGATTTCATGAAATAATCATACCAAACCCCCTTCAAAAAATATATACACATGTGTGCAAAAAAAATATATGCACAAAACCCTAATTATATGAAATCAAGAAACAATTTCATATAATTAAACATGCCAAATCCAAAAATCATGAATTTCATTCATGAAAAATGCCCCAAATATTATCCCTTGGAATTAAAAATGATTCTTTGGGATAATCATGCCAAAATATTAATTGTATAAGATTAATATGCCTAATCATATACAATTAATGATTTAAGTGAAATTAATGCCTAATTTCACACCCAAAAATACCAAAAATATTACCCCAAAATAACAGAATCATAGAATATATTTTCTGTGATTTTTCAGTAATTTTTCATGGATTTTTGCATGAAGAATAAAATAAAATAAAAAAAAAAGAATAAAGAAAATACCAAAAATCAGAACTGGAGATAGTTCTGGGTGCAATTTGGGGGATGCGCAACACTCTGGGTGCAATCTGGGGAGCTCAAACACGACTTCTGCCCTTGGGACCCGCCTGTCATACACACAAAGTGTTAAAGGCGCTTTGCGTGGACCCAGTACACATGCACCATACCACTGACAGTACGTTTTGGTGCACAAGGACCAAGCCCACAGCCCAACCCTCAGTTTTTCGCTGGGGCTGTGTCTCATTAAACCTGACGATTGGGCCCCTCTCCTTCAGTCTCACTGCCAAGGGGGCCCAGCGCCCAGAGTTATTTTGGCCAGCGAAAAGAAAAGAAGGGAAAGAGAGGTGAGCGCGGTGCAAGCGCTCCCTCCCTCTGACAAGCCCGAAACCAAAGCACGGTTCACGTGCACCCAACCCAAGCGAGAGAAACCTTTTGAATTTCTCTCTCTCTCCCTCCTTTCTTCCTCCTCGAGCTCCAGAGCTCAGTGGAGCTTCGAAAATGGAGTCTAGGTGTACAATGCGAGTTGGCTTAAACCATTCTAGGGACTTAATCTACATCCTAAGGGGAGTTCAATGCCACAAACAGCATTGAAAATAGTAAAGTAAACAAAGAGAAAATCGAAGGAGAAAGTACCTCGACCTTGAAGGTGACAGAGCAATTGGGAGCTCGAGAAGCCAAGCCAACACCTGGAGAAGCTTCAAGACACCTCCACGACGCTGCCTGAAGTGCCAATTTGGGGTGAAAAGCACTCAATTGGCAGGTGCACCACTTGGCACCTTGGTCTGATTTGGATGTGGTCAGTTGGCACAACTCAGCACTCAAGCAGCCAAATTGACACGTTGGGCACACTCAGTGGCACCTTGGTGACATGTCAAGCGCCAGCAAGGCCAAGGAATATTCGGGATATGCTCACACTCGAAAGGCATGACACACTGACCCAAGGAAGAAGACAAAGCCAACGGCTCCTTCTCTCTCCCCAGGCCTGTGTCAGGGACACATGTAGGCACCTCAATGGAGAGCTCTGAGCGCCAGTTAGCTGGAGGAATCTTCCAAGGACAAGCCTCAGGCCAGCACAGGCCTGGCTGGCTCAATCCTGGCCACTTGATCAAACCAAGGGCTGAGATGATGCCAGCTCAGCCCTGAGGCTTAAACCATGCCCTCTGGGCTATAAATAGACCCCCAGTGAAGAAGAAGGAGAGAGAGAGCAACATAGCTGAAACTCTGCCAAAATCAAAACTCCACCCAATTTCCACAAAAAGAAAGCTTAGCTGAGAAGAGATCAAGCTCTGAATAGCTAGGTAAGGGATAGAAGAGCCAAGCCTTGAGCTTGGCTCAGTCCCAATTGAGCTCAAGGAGCCAGTCTCACCTTGCTGGGTGAGATGGCTAGCCTCTGGCTGGGGAGGTGCACATGTGCCTCCCTCCTTCCAGAGCTCAATTGGTGGCTGAGCTTGAGTTTCAGGAGCTCACATGGTGAGTTCACCATGGATTTTGGCAGCATACTCCAACCAATTGGCACATGCCAATCTGGTTTCATGGGGATGGGCACATGCTCATCCCCTCTCTCTCTCAAGCCCTGTGCACATGTGCAGTGGCTGTGTAAAGCTCAATAATGGCTTTATACAAGCTGTTATGCTGTCAAAATTCCATGGAGAAACAAAATTCCATGTTTTATATGTGTATTGTATTTCAATTTGTTATAATATATGATATTTTGGTGCAAATTGGTTTTATTTTCCTTTTAGTTCTTTCCTTCATGTTCTCTGATGTGCTTAATAGCTCAAGTTCATAATTGAGCAATGGAAAAGCAATAAACATCAATACTGGGTTGAGTCCAGTGAATTCCAGTTTCTGGCCAGCTGAGAGATCAATCCATATCTCTCAGCTTGGTTGTTAATTTCTTATGAAATTTCACAGTCATGTAGATTAGGTTTATATCAACTTACCATATAAATTTTATAATTTTTGGAATTTTCTGTGAATTGTTATGAATTTTACAATCTCATCTGTCAAAAACTCCAAAAAGGTCAACTTTGGGTCAAACTGAGAAGTTCATTCTTCTTTTGATTCAAAAATCCAAAATTTCTTGATTAATTCACCTTTATGACACCTCATGTGATGTTTTAAAGGATTTAGAATAATTAAACCAGGCTTTAATCCATAGGTTAAGCCAAATTTGATTTTTAATAAAGCTGAAAGGGCATTTCTGTCCAGTCTGCTAAAAATACAATAATCATACTTTCTTTTCACTCAATTAACTTAAAATTTCATGGGCATCTAGAACAAGTCTTAATGCACTCACTCACCAAATTTTACCATTTTTGGGATTTTCTGTGATTTTCTGTGAATTTTTGAAATTGGGTCTGTCAAAATGGAAATTGAGTTGGCTCTGGACCATTACCAGAAAAGTGCAAAAATGAAATTAACTCGTGTTCAAGTGAAATTCATGTGTGAAATTGATATAAAACCTTTCTAAAACATGTAATTGACCCAAATGAATATAATCAAACATGCAATTTGAGAAGAATGTGATGAAATCAAAAGGAAACCAAATTGAAAATAAAACCAGAAATGACCCAATGTGCATAAAGGACAATGCACATCTAAATTGATGAAATTGATCATCCAAACATGTTCAAACATACTAAACGACACTGTTTGGAAGATTAATTGAAAGAAAATTGCAAAGGAAAGCTATGAAATACCATTTGGTACCAAAGCCCCGAAACCAGTTTGGTACCAAATGGCCAAAGTTGCAAAATTGATGGATTAAACTCAAATTAAGCCTCAAAATCTTGATAAACATGTTCTGACGATGCTATATGACAAAGGAATCGAGTCAATTTGCTAAAAACCAGCTCAAATCCCTCAAAATCTCATCTCAGCCAACTTCCCAACCGAAACCAAGTGGCTACCTCCATCTCCGGCGATCCAGGCCGCCGTCGCCGCCGAGACCACCACCGATGGACTCCCCACGCTCTGGCGATGCCAGCCATGACTTCTGATCGGAGATCCGACGCCGGCAGGGCCTCGATCAGTGTCGGAGAGGATGAGCACGAATATTGATGCATCTCAAAGTGCGAATCTTGATGAAATTCAAACAGCCCATAGAAGGCTTGATGCGCGCCAGAGATCCAACGGCCCAGTTTAAAAGATGCTTTAAAAACTGAACTTAAGTTCAGATCTTGATGCATGGGCCCAAATCTGACGGCCCATATTAATCTGTTTTGAAAATAAACTTTAAACACCAAATAAAAAAATGATTTCTCAAGCCCATAAATTATGAAAAATATATCAAAAATCATGATTTCATTTATGAATATTTTTAAGACTATAAAATGTCAATTTTGATTTTATTTTATTTCTTTTTTTTATATTATAAATAAAAGAAAATTCAAGACATATCATATATGTATAAAATAAATTCAAAATATCAAATAAAATATTTTTAAAATAAATGGAAATTATGTCATATGAAAATGCTCAAAACAAATGAATTCTTTTTGATAAAATAAATCAAAATATTCAAAATAGTCAAATTATATTATATTTTGATAAAATAAATAAAGATATTCAAAATAATCAAATGATATTATATTTTGATAAAAATAAATAAAAATACTCAAAATAATCAAATTATGTTATATTTTGATAAAACAAATCAAAATATTCAAAATAGTTAAATTATGTCATGTTTTGGTAAAACAAATAAAAATATTCAAAATAATCACATTATGTTATATTTTGATAAAACAAATCAAAATATTCAAAAATGATTGAATTATGCTATATTTTGATAAAATAAATAAAAAAAAATATATATTCAAAAATGATTAAAATATGTTATATGTTGATAAAACAAATCAAAATATTCAAAGATAATCAAATCATGTTATATTTTGATAAAAAAAATAATAAAAATATTCAAAATAATCAAATGATATTACAATCAAATCATGTTATCTTTTGATATAATAAATCAAAAATATTAAAGAATGATTGAATTATGTTATATTTTGATAAAATAAATTGGAATATTCAAGATAATCAAAATTATGTTATATTTTGATAAAACAAATCAAAATATTCAAAGATGATTGAATCATGTTATGAAACAAATAAAAATGTTCAAAATAATTAAACCTTGTTATATTTTGATAAAACAAATCAAAATATTTAAATATGCAAATATACCCAAATATTTGACCAAATATGTCAAAAATACAAATATGTCCAAATATTTGACCAAACATGTCAAACATGCAAATATACCCAAACATTTGACCAAACATGTCAAATATGCAAATATGTCCAAATATTTGACCAAATATGTCAAACATGCAAATAAACCCAAACATTTGACCAAACATGTCAAAAATACAAATATGTCCAAATATTTGACCAAACATGTCAAACATGCAAATATACCCAAACATCTGACCAAACATGTCAAATATGCAAATATGACCAAACTTTTGACCAAACATGTTAAATATGCAAATAAACCCAAACATTTGACCAAACATGTCAAATATGCAAATACACCCAAATTTCTGGCCAAACATGCCAAATATACAAATATGTCCAAACTCTTGATAAAATAGGTCAAATATGCAAATATGTCCAAATCTCTGGTCAAATATGCCAAATATGCAGATAAGTCCAAAACTTGGTGAAAACATACCAACATACCAAATCATATCAAATCATGTTTCGAGAACATTAAATTGGCAGTGCGCTTCAGGTTTAATGTACCTCATTTTGGAAATCGATAAAGAATTATATGTTCCCGATCCTACAATTTTCCCAGGTTTCGAATTAGCATAGCGCTTCAGATTCGGGATTTGGAAGGTCAATAGACTGTTTAGGATTATACGTCCTTGTCTTTGACATGAACCTTTTTAGAGATCAAACATCTCTGGTTCTTTGAGTATCGAGTTGGCAGTGCGCTTCACATTCGAACTCCGTGAGATCAATAGGATTATACATCCTCGATCTCTGATTTATGAGAAATTATACGTTTCTCTGACTTTAGATCATACGTCTTTAGTCTTATTATCCAAAGTTATACCTTTGGGTTATTTCAAGTATGCATTATAATAAATTGGAAGGAAGAAATAAAGCCACAAATCTGATCCATATATTTTGATTAGTTTAGCCCATTAATCAGAGGTTCCCGAGGCGAGAGCCGGGGTAATTAACGGCGGGGGCTTGCGCCCGTCGGAAAATAAAAGTTCCCACAATCACCTAAATAATAAGTCCTTGAGCGCACAAACACGCGCAGGGATGTACCTGCACCTTCTTCCCCCGTGAGCGAGGACGCCGATGCCTCGCGCGTGGGCCGCGAAAAAGGGCCGCACAGGTTCTGGCACGCCCGGTGGGACATATCTTTGTCCTCTCATCTTTTGGGCTAAAATAATTAAATATATGGACCAAATAAAAATATATATCATAAATTTTTAATGAAATATGGCTAATTGATTTGTGGAGTTTATGCTTTTCAGGAAATGATGTCTGGAGCGAATTCTCCGTTTGCAATTGCTGTCCCCGTCTCCCTCAACGAGGCGGGCCATATGGTGTTCTCGTTTGGGGACTTTCCCCAAATGATCGTTCTTCCTCCTACTTCACCATCACCGACACCAACTCTGGTCAAGGATGAGGACCATGAAGTCTCCTTCAGGATCACCCAGAAGGGGATTGACAACAAAATCATGGCGCTCCCTCCAAAACCTCAGCGCCCCAGGAGACAACGCTTAGTGAACAAAGTCTCCCCGACCCTTCCGACACCGGTGGCCCCAAAGGTCACTAAGAAACGGGCTCTCCAAGCCTACCAGGATGAATTGGTGGCTGAGCCAAATCTTCCCGTCTCCAACCCCTTCACATCCCTAAGGATTGTGAAAAGGAACTCTCCAACCGCTCGTATCCGGAGCGTTTGGGAGGTTCCACAACCAAAACCTCGCCTAAACCAGAACTTCTCGACCGAGTCGGGAAGACCCTTAGGCCTCAAACAGGCCGACCTTGGTAAGTCTCTATACGAGACTCACCAAGCCATTAAGGCGCGTAAACAACAGCGCCGAAACAAACTCCAAGCCTCTGCCTCTCAGGCCCAAGGGAGACAGGTTCATTTCCCCCGGGAATCGGGGAACCGCCCATATGAACGGGCACAAGGGACCAAACAAACATGGATCCCAAAATCTCGTCTGACCCAAACAAGCCAGACACCATCCACCTATATACAGGTGGCTAAGCCCAAAACACGGGCTACGGTCAAAACCACCGCTCTCTCGAAAAATATCGAGAGTGAAAACGTGTTTAATAGGCTGGGGTCAAAGATAAAACCCCAAGCCTCGAGCACGACTGTGTTTGACAGGCTAGGGCCAAAACTAAACCCTAAGCCATTAAAGTCAAGCAAAGGACTGGTTATCACTGTTCCTGATCAGGCCCGAAAGAAAAGGCGGGTCTCTCGTCTGGCACCCTATGCTGATGACGAAGAAGAACACTTCACAGTCTATACTGTGGGGGCGTATGACGAAAGCTCCTCTGACGATCAAGAAGAACGTCACGCCACATATATGGCTGACGATGAAGAAGTGGGCCCATCCCATGACCCACCACCTGGTCGAGATGTCGAGAATGCTCATGCGGCCAGGACCAGAGCCAGGACCAAAAGAGGGCAAAAAGGGGGCCCTCCAACTGACGACGAATCAGCCCATAATGAGGCAGAAATGGAAGACACCGGTGGCTCCGCGAATGATTTCGTCGCCCAGTTAAAACGACAACTGTCTATACGAGAACGAGAAATGGAAGAGTATAGACAGAGAAATGAGCAAGAAATGGGAGAGCTCAGAAAGCAAAATCAAGAGGCTTTAAGCCTGATCAAGTCCTTAAGTGACTTCCTGACCAAAAAGGGGATCACAAATGAGAGAATGGAAGATGAAGGACCCTCCAAACATGCGGGACCTCAACCATCACAACATCCAAGCTTCAGAGACCCCGACGGTCACAAAGAAGACCTCCCATGTGGAGGAGAGAGCTCTCGAGTCAATATTGCTCGGGGCTCTAACACTCGTACATATACTAACGAGAATCAAGGATTGACTAAAAAGGAGATCCAAGAGATAATTAGTCAACAACTTCAAATAGCGGGCGCAGGATTTACCGTCTCACCCTTGAAACGAACGGGGAGGCCGTATCCAGCCGATTACGACGCTATACCTTACCCAAAGGGGTATATAGTCCCGAAGTTTAAATCCTTCTCGGGAGAAGGTGTAAAAGACACCAACCCGGATCAACACTTGGCCCATTTCATGGCCTCGTGTGGAAATACAGGGAGCAATGACGCCTTGTTGCTGCGTCAATTCCCGCAAAGTCTGACGGGTCCCGCTTTCGAATGGTACTACTCATTAGAAAATGGGAGTATTAAAACGTGGGATGACATGACTGATGCGTTCAGGGCAAAGTTCGCGGTCATGACTGACAAAATCAGCATTGCGGACTTGGCCAATACTAGGCCCCAGAAGAATGAGAAAGTTCTGGAGTACATTAGTCGCTGGCGAAACCTCAGCATCAGGTGTGATCGCCCGATAACCCAAAGGGAGGCGGTCGAGCTAATACTCAGGAACGTCGACAACTGGATGACACCGTTCTTGGGGATAGCCAAAATTACGACATATCAGGATTTGATAAACTGTGTGTCCAGGCTCGAAAATGCACCTCCAAATTCATGGCCCAACTACTCGGGTCAGAGATTCCAAAGAGGAGGAAAGGCTGAAGCCAAGGTAGCCAATACAAGCAAATCCAGCGGCAAAAACACGGCCGCTAATGTCAACACTGTGAACAATGATGGCTCGTCAAATAAAAATGACGGCGGCAGCAGTGCAAAACCCGTATATGGAAGCGGGCAGCCTCTTAAAAGTCTGGAGGAATTGAAGGACAAGCCTTATTCATTCAAAAGGGATAAAGTCGCGCGACTCTTCAAAGATGCCTTGAAGGACGGGCTCCAATTACCTAAATGTAAACGGCCCGCCGACATGGAGAAATCCAGTGACCCGAACTACTGTCCATATCACAGAGTGCTTGGGCACCCCATAGAAGATTGTTGGGTGTTCAAAGACTGGATAGAAAGGAGGTACAAGAATGGCGAGATAACTCTGGCTGATAGTATCCTCCAAACGCCAGCCCCGCATGAGCAGGTGAACGCGGTCTCTCATATAGAGATCAATATTGAGGATTCTTCGACCGAACCTTGGAGTATCCACCTGTCCCGGAAAGCAAAGAAACTCCTCAAATCCATTCAGAAAGAACCAGGTATTTTGTGGAAGAATGATGTAACTCCCATTATCCCTGAACCACCAAGAAAATCGGTGGCCTTCTACAAGAAAGCGAACAAAAATGGCAGCCGCAAACGGGACAAGAAGCCAGTAAAGCCAAAGGAGTATCCAGAAAAGTCAGAACTCCAAAAGTACATTGATGCGCTCGAAGAATACGAACAAGGTCAACCGATACCGGCCATGCTTCGAGACTTCATTCCTAAACGAATTCTCAACAAATTAATGGGTATAGTCGATGGAGACGAAACCACAGATGAAGGAGATGAGTTCTGGGATGAAGGATGCTGTGTCATCACCCACGTAGAAACTCATGAGGTGAGTGAGTCAGAAGACTCTGATACTCTCCCTTGTCGGGAGAAGCTTTATCTCAACGAGCTTCTCGGGCAAGTTCACCATTTTATGAATGGCAGCAAAAAGACAACCAGCATAGACTCAAAGTCGACAATTCGGAAATTCAAACCCGAAGGCATAAAAGGGCTAGTGGAAGACATGCCCTGTCGAATGAGAAAAGAATGCGAGAAGGGACATGAAATGAATGGGTTCCTTAGAGTTGGATTTACCCGAGACGAGGGAAACTCATCTTCGGGGCGCCCGAAAGAGGACATGGTGATCATAGTTTCTCATGGGCATCAATCCAGAAATGAGGCGTTTCGGCCGGGTCAGGCCCGAAGGAAACCTCCCAATGTCTTTTTAGTAAACATAGATGACAGAGAGATGTTGGAAAGCATAGCATGGCAAGATTGCGGCCACGAAGAAAGGCTGACGATTGAAACCACAAGTGAGGAAAGAGGTGGCGAGTCTCAGGCCGTTTCTACTCAAGCCAGGAATTTCTCCGTTGTAAACCCAAGGAGAGGGTCAATAAACCCTGAATCAAGGAAAGAGGGTAGGCCCGTCGACGGCCGAAAACGCTCTTTTAAAATAGAGAACAGGGAGGAAGGGCAATCAAATCCTCACAAATACACCCGTTCCGCGCCTAACCAAAAAGAATGGTGCCATGCAATACATCATAATAGCGATTCTGAAGAAGACGCACACTTTCCCGGGAGTCTATTTTATCCCGAAGAAGGTAATGAGGCCACTACCTCTGAAAAGGAAAAGACAGAATGTCAGGTCGTTCTGCGTTCGGGCACCTACATCCCCGAACGTCAACCTCCAAAGGAGTCTGACCGAAATGTCGCGAAGACCAAAAGTACAAGCAAAGAACCAGAAAATGGCCTACCCACCCGTGAAAAGTCAAAACTCACGGTAGGAGATTACAATGTGCTGGCGCATCTCCGTAAGATCCCAGCCTTGCTTAGTGTCTTTGACGCATTGATGATGTCGAAGGATATGCGCGACATATTAATATACGCGCTCCAAAATCCTGAGCAATTCCAGGCCTACTTTGCTGAAAAGCAATCACATGAGACGGCATACGTCAACAGCCGTTCAACGGGTATCCATTTCACTGATGAAGACCTGTTGACTGGCACCGCCGATCACAACCGGCCGTTGTATGTAACTGGCGACTGTGAGGGGCAAAGATTGAATCGCATTTTGGTCGACTCGGGGTCATCAATAAACATTATGCCCTTGAGGATCCTGAAAACCTTAATGCTGGACACCAAACCATTGTCGAATGAGAAGGTGACCATTCATGGGTTCAATCAACATTCACAGAAAGCCATGGGTGCGGTGACCCTAACACTCCAATTCGGGGGCCTGATAACCTCGACCAAATTTTATGTCATTGACGTCGATACGTCATACAAGGCCTTACTCGGTCGCCCTTGGCTGCATGAAAACCGGGTGGTACCATCAACTCTTCACCAATGCATGAAATACATGAAAGACGGAAGGCAAAAAAGGATAAATGGGGACATCAAGCCGTTCGGGGTCCATGAAATTGGCCTTAGCGACGCCCGTTATTTCTTAACGCAGGAGGAGAAGGATCAGCATAAAGCGCTGATGGAGTCTCTAAGCTCCGTCTTACAAGGAAATGGCTTGGAAATGCAAACAAGCCAAACCAAATCCACGCCCAATCTAGTGTCATCTCATGATAAAAAGGCACCAACTTTGAGTAATAAACCCATTTATGGGTTGTCCTCTGATGAAGAGGAAGACAAGAAGGAACGAGTGTATGGTGTCACTCCCTTATTTAGCGCCTCTTCTGATGAAGAAGATGAGAAGATCTCGACGCGCCGGGTTATCCCGCTATACGGGGCCTCAACAGACGATGAGTCAGAAGAGGAAGCTCCTATAGATGGAGAGGTGTATGAATCGGAAAGTGGATCAGAAGAAGAAATCCTATTTCACGTCAAACCGACATACAACTTCGAAACTGACGAGAGCCATGAATCGTCTTTAAGGGTTGAAAAGGTACCCGAAAGACATTACAAGGACCTTTCTCCCAAAGAAGTGAACCAAATCCAGAAGTTGCGGACGTTTGTTGTTCCTTCTAAGGTCGAACGCTTGCCAGGGAAGACGGTCACTCATAGACCAATCAGATTCTACAAAATCGATGCAATCAATCCTGGTGATAACGCCCTGATCCACGAGTGGAGTGGCTTATTGTCAGAAGACTCCGATGACGGGGAAGTCAATATCGAGGCGTCCCGGTATTTCGGGAAGAATCAGGGCCAACTGATGGAAAAGGTCCGGTGTCCTCAAACCATATCAAAATCCAAAATGTATTATTTTGAGAAATTATGGAATGGCTCGACTAATACGGTCAGGGGCCTCGATGACAAGATCAAATACACTCGCGGTTTGGGATACGACTCTGAGTCAGAAGAAGACGGGGATCCCGACGAACGGTGTCGAAGCTTCTTCAAGAACCGAAGAGTTACCTGTCATATGGTATCTGAGGAGCCGGAAGAAGAAGACTTCATCCTGGTGGCTAAAAATGCACCAAAAGAGTTGGAGGACGGCGCGCCAAACACCATTGACGAGTTGGTGGAAGTTAACCTCGGGACAGATGAAGACCCCAGGCCAACCTTCATAAGCGCATCCCTCCCCCAAGAGAAACGGGAACCCTTGAGGGCCTTGCTCCAAGAATATGCTGATTGCTTCGCATGGAGCTATGAAGAAATGCCGGGTTTGGATCCCAAAGTTGCGGTTCACAAACTCAAAATTGACCCAAGTATAAAGCCGGTCAAACAGGCACCACGACGAATGAGAATAGAACTCGAAGAAAAAGTCGTGGCTGAAACCAAGAAACTTATTGATGCAGGCTTCGTACGGGAAGAAGAAACTCCCGATTGGGTGGCTAGCATCGTTCCTGTAAAGAAAAAGAACGGGCAAATACGCATATGCGTCGACTTTCGGGACCTGAATAAAGCTTGTCCCAAAGATGACTTTCCTTTACCGGTGACGGAAATCATCATCGACCATACCTCGTCCTATGAGGTATTCTCTTTTATGGATGGGTACGCGGGGTATAACCAAATCAAAATGGATGAAGAAGACCAGAAGCATACGGCCTTCCGCACTCCGATGGGTATTTATTGTTACAAGGTTATGCCTTTTGGCCTCAAAAATGCCGGGGCCACATACCAGCGAGCCATGACGAAAATATTCGACGACCTAATTCATAAGATTGTCGAATGCTACGTGGACGATTTGGTCGTAAAGGCGACGTCCTATGACGAGCATCTCATAAATCTCAAGGTCGTGTTTGACCGTCTGAGGCAACATGCGCTGAAGCTAAACCCGTTAAAGTGCGCCTTTATGGTTTCGTCGGGGAAATTTCTTGGGTTTGTTATTCGACACCGGGGAATAGAAATAGACCCGGGTAAAATCAAGGCAATACAAGAATTGCCGCCACCCAGAAACCTTAAGGAGCTTCGCTCGCTTCAAGGCCGCTTGGCATACATTAGGCGATTCATAGCCAATCTATCGGGTAGGATACAACCTTTCACCCGATTGACCAAGAAGGATGTCCCGTTTAAATGGGACGAAGCCTGCCAACAAGCCCTAAATGACATCAAGGGCTACCTCCTCAAACCACCAGTGCTAGCAGCTCCAATACCAGGAAAAGAGCTGATATTGTACACGACGGCCTTGGATGGATCTCTCGGGGCCTTGTTAGCACAAGAAAATGAACAAGGGAAAGAAAACGCCCTCTATTATTTGAGCCGCATGCTGGTAGGGGCGGAATACGCCTATACACCGATTGAAAAGCATTGCCAGGCATTGGTGTTCGCTGTGAAGAAGTTGCGACACTACATGATAGCCCACAAGGTCATCCTCATCTCAAAGATTGACCCCTTAAAATATCTCATGACGAGACCCATGCTTACAGGCAGGTTGGCAAGATGGGCCATAATCCTGACCGAGTTTGATATAACTTTCGCGCCACAAAAGGCCATAAAAGGGCAAGCGATGGCTGATTTCCTAGCGGCCCATCCAATACCCGACGACTCTCCTTTGGCATGCGAATTTCCAGATGAAGAAGTTTTTCATATCAAAGATGAAACCCCAAGTTGGGAAATGTACTTTGATGGGGCATCATCAATACGGCCCACCGCGGGCCCAAACATCCCACAAATACGGGCCGGGATAGGCTTAGTCTTCGTGACACCAGAAGGGGGAATCATGCGTCATGCCTTGGCATTGACCGAGCCTTGTACAAATAATGAGGCTGAATATGAAGCGCTCATAGCCGGGATAGAGCTTGCGCTGAATATGGGGATTAGAAAACTCCATGTGTTTGGTGACTCCCAATTGATAATAAATCAAATCACCGGAGCATATAAGGTACTAAAACCAGAATTGGTAAAGTATCACGCTAGGGTTTTGGAATTAATAGATGAAATTCCCGAAATCCTATTCAAGAAAATCTCGAGAGCCACAAATGGCAAAGCTGATGCGCTCGCTCGGGTGGCTAAAGAATTAGGCGAGCCTAGCGACGAAAATGTGCAAATTGTTGTCAAAAATCGACGACCCCTGTCCTCATGCTTCACGGGGACCAAAGATAAAATCCAGGTGGCTATGGCCGAAGAAATGGAAAGTGACCTGGAAGATGTCATGGTGACTCAGCCGAATGACGATTGGCGCCAACCTTTCGTTGAATACTTCAAATACGGGGTTCTCCCGAATGAGAAATCAGCGTGAGAGCAACTCAAGAAGAGAGCGCTTCGCTACGCCTACGTTAATGACACCTTATACAGGCGATCATACGACCAAATGTGGCTTCGCTGTGTGTCAAACTCAGAAGTCCACCAAATCATGAAGGAAGTTCATTCGGGTTTATGCGGAGCACATCAGCCGGGACCCAAAATGCGACTTAAGATAAAGCGCATGGGCTATTATTGGCCCACCATGGCACGCGATTGTATCGAGCATGCCAAGAAGTGTCACATGTGCCAAATACATGGCACGTTCATACATCAACACCCAAACCCGTTACACCCGACTGTGTCATCTTGGCCGTTTGATGCATGGGGTACTGATGTAGTCGGGCCCATTGACCCGCCTTCCTCCAAGGGTCATAAGTTTATCTTGGCTGCGACCGATTACTTCACCAAGTGGGCCGAGGCAGTCCCGCTTAGGGAAGTGAAGGCAATCGATGTCGTGAATTTCTTCAAAAACCATATCTTATACCGATTTGGGACCCCGAGGAGAATCATTTCTGATAACGGGGCCGCGTTCAAAAGTGCTAAAGTATACGCACTTGCGGAAAAGTTCAAGATTGATTGGAAATATTCTTCCATATACAATCCCAGAGCAAATGGTTTAGCAGAGGCCTTCAATAAGACCTTGATAAAAATCATGAAAAGGACGTTGAAAGGAAATCAGCGCGACTGGCATGAAAGGCTACAAGAAGCGCTTTGGGCCTATCGAACCACATGTCGAACCCCCACTCAAGCGACACCATATTCCCTGGTGTTTGGTGTCGAAGCTGTCCTGCCGCTTGAGGTGGAACTCCCGTCCTTAAGGGTGGCGCTCCAGAACGAAATGTCGTTTGATGAGCAGAAGCACCTCAGGCTCGACGAACTCGACGCTATGGATGAAAGGCGAATCATAGCCCAACAAAACTTGGAAATATACCAAGCGAAGATGGCACGGGCCTACGACAAAATGGCCCGCTCAAGAACTTTTCGTCAAGGGGAATTAGTACTCGTTCTCCGAAGGCCCATAATCGGCCGGCATGTCGGCCCAAAGTTTTCACCTAATTGGGAAGGCCCATATGTGGTTGAGAAGGTGTTTGACGGAGGAGCATACCAACTCATAGATCAGAAAGGCGAAAGACCATTACCTCCTATAAACGGGCGGTATCTTAAGAAATACCATGCATAATACACCAAGAAGAAAGGTGGCTAAACCAATACACCAAGAAGAAAGGTGGCTAAACCCATACACCAAGAAGAAAGGTGGCTAAACCCATACACCAAGAAGAAAGGTGGCCAAACTCAAACACCAAGAAGAAAGGTGGCTAAACTCATACGCCCAAAAGAAAGGTGGCTTAAAGTCCCGGGGTAAAAGGTACTTATCCATGTCCCGCCGGGTGCAAATCGGCTTTGTCGCCTTGAGCCGTTAATCAAGGGGCGTGGATGGTGTCCACTGAAGAAATACCACAAACAAAGTTGTCCCATCGGGCATAAATCGGCCTTGTCGCCTTGAGCCGTTAATCAAGGGACGTGGATGGTGTCCACTGAAGAAATACCATAAACCAAAATGTCCCCTCCGGGCATAAATCGGCCTTGTCGCCTTGAGCCGTTAATCAAGGAACACATGTGGTGGCTAATACAAAAGCTACCAAAACCTCTGACAGGCCAAAAAGAAAGGTTTTGTCCACATCGCCAGATGAAGTCGGCGCCCGAACTTTGGAGCCACTAAAGCGGGGAAATGGTTTTGGTATTTGTGCCTCCAATACAATTACCACTGTGTTTGCCCATTTGATACAGAATAAATATGAAAATGGGCAGCGTTACGATTTGTCGTTTTAAACAAATCATTGCTGAATAAAACATTACCTTATTAATTAATAGTAAGACAGAGTATTGAAGGCATAAATAAAAAGCCCTATAATGAATGAAACCTTCTTATCCTTATGATAAGCTTGGATAATTTATCAGGGCGAAATCCCCCTCCAAATACATAAATAAGTATGCGTGGAGAATGAGTGAAATGTGAGGATTCCACACTTAATAATGAGTGGAGAGAATAGAAAGGATCCACATTAAAAAATGGTTTTGCCAATTTGTACCGTAAACAATTGACACTGGTATGTTCATCTGACCAGTCATAAAGAGATGAACAGGCTTTTTATCTTGTGCCTAACAAAATAACAAAATACCAAAATACTGATAATAATATAAATCTTCCCAAAATATATACTCAATCCATACATCATACAAAATACGATAACAAACCTAAGCTCCTCAAAATAAATAACTAAAACCATGTCCAAAACAAACAAAATGCCAAAAATACAAACAAATCCCACCCTAAAGGCTAGGATAGCGACTACGCAGCTGGGCCAAGAACCCGTCGATCCGGGTAAACAAAGAACAGGCGGCGGTAAAGTGACGCTCCTCGTCAGCCACTAGGTCGTCTACACTAGCTCGGGCGGCCTCATAATCATATGAGTAGTCACGAAGAGTAGAGAAAGCGGTGTCTACCAAACCCTCCATGCCCTTGATCTCACTCTTGAGTGACTGGGTCTGATCAGCTAGGTGGCTAGAAGCCCTGTAATCAGCCCCAGAAGCTAGCATACCTGCACTGAAAGCCAGGTGACATGTAAGCTGATCCTGGAGACCCCTGAGGCGGTGACGAAGTGAGAATAACTCCGACTCGGCACGAGACACCGATGTCGCGAGAGTCGAGAGAGTCTTTCGTCTCTCCCCGAAAGCCCAGGCCAAACGCTCGCGGGTTATACAAGACAAATGCTCTTGACAGGGGACGATCAAGTCGTCAATCACCCCCTGGAAATCAGGAGAGTTCCCGGAAACAGGGACCAAATCCAAAACACGAAGGTCCAATGAACGGTGGGCTCGAGTAGAGTTGCTAAGGGAACATAGCTTCTCCAACAGATGCCGCATCTCCGATACAGAAGGACCTACAAACCAAACCAATGTCATCACATGCAATATAAACATGAGATCCAAAGTGAGGGGATATAAGAGCACGTACCATCGGGAGAAATGTCACCCGAGAGTCTCTCCTCCTCAGGGTCCGCCTCGAAGCCTTCTTCGGGAACGACGTTGAATCCTGCATCGAGCTCAACCTCTGGCTCTGCCTTAATCTCTTCGTCAGGCTCCTCTTCAATATTGTCGTCGTATCTGACATCAGACCTATCGCCGAACTCTGTGCCGGTCGCCTCGGCAATGACAAAATCTTCAGGGTCTGAATTAAAAACAAGAATAAGATCCCCGAAGGGAGAAATGAAGAGAGTAAGGTATTGTGAGATGGTGAAATGACAATGGAATTATACCTGAGTCACTAATCATGATAGGCTCCTGAAGGACAGCCAAATCTTCCGCTTCCCTTAACGGAGAAACTCTTGCAGGTGAAGCAAATTCTCCGCCGAGAGCTGGTGCTAATGGACTCTCAGCGTCCCCTTTTGTTTCAAAGAAGAGTGAAATAAGCAAGGGAAATTATGTGAAGGATATTTAGTAGAATATTCTGAAAAGAAAAAATCATACCTACGACCGCCTCGTCCCCCAAGACGGTGGGTGAGTTTTCCTGGGCCTCCGTTGTAGAAAGGTCAGCGCTCTCAAAGCCTGGAAACAAATCAAGGAGAATATAAGGGAAGAATGATCATTTCCCTAAATGTAAAGGACCTTACAAATATAAGTACCTGGCAAACCCGCTCGAAAAATGAAGAGCTCCTCCAAGACGGAGTCAGGTGCCTCTCTGTCGGTCGACCCTCCTGCATTTTCTCCGACATCAGTATATCATAAAGAAGTCACATAAGAAACTTCAAGGATACAAATACAGTAAACAAAAGAGGCCATAAATAATAATCACCTGTCTGAGAAGCGATAGGAGAATCTAATAGCACCTTGCTGTCGAAGCCCTGAAAATCAAGTAAGGCGCGAGAAGAGGAAGAGGAAGGAGATCTCCGCCGCTTCTTTTCATTTTTCTTTTTGTCCGGCAGTGGACAAGTCACACGTGCCATATCGGCAGGGAGTATCGCCTGATATGCAGAGATAGTGTGAGTATACCACCTATGATACATGGCGGTAAAAATCACCTCCGAGCGTGAAGCCCGAGGCATGGTAAACTGGGAACCCGTACCCATACGAAGTATGGAAGACCAACATCTACTCAAACCCTCCAGGTCTGCAGAAAGCGACTCGGGACGGGAAAGCAACTCGGGAATGCCCTGGTCATATCCAAACTGATGGGCACAACGGTGAGGAGAGTATGGCTCCAAGATAATATGCTCACCGATGCGTAGAGGTAAAAAGCCACACCGAATGCTAATGAGGTGCTCAGTGGCTGCCGAATCCTCTAAAATCCCCTGAACCAACCTAGACCGTGGAATGTCCACAACAAGTCTATCTGAACCTCTGGGCATCCTACGCGAAAAAGCGCGTACCTCAGATCTCTGGAGTGCCCCTCGCGAACGGAAGAAACGATAGCGAGCATCTTTGGGAGAAAGGGATGATGCCGAAGCACAAGCTATGTCGGACAAATAGGGTAGTATAACCCGTATCTCCTGAGAAAGGACAGGGGTATAAAGACCCATCCAGTGTGCATGAAGCCAACCACTGATGAAATGAAAGGGAATGACCTCCCCACTGAAAGAAGGATCGCGAGAGGAAACTAACCCGCGAAGAGATCGATAAATGTTGGCCAACGCCGGGATAGCCAGGGAAACCCTATGTCCCCGAGCCAAGATGTTAGCCACAACAAATGAAGAAGGCCTAATCCTACCAACTGGAGAACTGGGCAAGACGAAATAGCACAGCCACCATGATAGAAAGGCAGTCAATAATGTTTCCTCGTCCACAATCCTGGTAGTAATGGACCCCAAGCCTGGTTTAGACCCCCTATGCACGATACCAGTCGATAATCCTACTCCCAAAGGATCGCAAGGATCGGCAAAAGAGGTACGAGGATGTGTCGGGGCATCGGCAAAGTAAGAAACCCACTGGCCCAAGGATACACCCTCTCGGTCCCCTAAAATCTCATGATAAATCTTATATACCTGACGAAGAGATGTCGGGTACATCGGAGTCCCGTCTGGCCTCAGGCTGAGGAGATCCACTCCACTGAGGCAATGCTCATCATACGGAAGGCCATAGATCGGCAACCCTGATAACTGGGAGAGGTCCCATAGGCTCAAAGTCATCTCACGATCCTCCGTGAATAAGGTGTTCGTGACATAGCTCCAACGCTCAGCAAATGCCCGGAACAAGGATATGTCCTGGGCATATCCAAAAAGCGAGAGGTACACCGCCTCATAAATCCCCGCTTGCTTGAGCATGCTTTCCTCTGTAAGCAAGGTGAACTGAACCCACTCTACTTGTCGGGGGCGCCTTTCCAAAACCCCGCGGAGCACGCGCTTGTCGTCCCAAGGACACGCCCGATATGATGTCATCTCTGTGCCCATAAGGTGCAAAGGAGGCGGGCTGGTCGTCCCGACACTTGGGCTCAACACCCTCACTGTACACGGAATATGCTCCCTCATGACAAGGTTGTTCCCCATCATGTTGTATGTGCCAGTGTGATCAGGGCCTTGGGGTGTCCAATCTGCTGGGTCTTTCATGAGAGGTGGAAAATGACCCGGCGAATATAAAGGCATAGGACCCTGAAAGGAAGCCATAATATCCTGCGAAAAACACAAAATAAAAGATGATAAGCCTATGAAGTAATATAAATCTTTGCAAAAGGAAAAGAGAAAAATCCGGCAGCATCTCCCCTGTACCGGGGGCAATCCTGATTTTTCAAGGGAGCAACGAGGCATGTGCCCAGTGCTTTAATAAGAGAAAGGACATGTGCCCAATCTCATATTTTTTTTTTAAAAAAGCAAAATAACAAGCCAATAAAACGAGAGACAGGGAGGCACATGTGCACCAATCCCTAACTTGAAGAACAGGGACACACCCTTGTTTCCTCAAGGCTCTTAAAAAAAAAGAGAAAGGAAAAACATTGGCACCAGAACAGGCCTCTCGGCCAGCAAAGCCTCATGACCAGTTCTGGTGGGTGGCTCTTTGTTTGCTGTTTAAAAGTTGCCAGGAAAATACACAAATTAAATTGCATGAAATTAATGATATAATTTCATGTGATTTTTATACCAAAGATTTGAAATTATGAAATTATGTTCAATTTCATAAAATTATTTCTTGAAATTAAAGAAACAATTTCATGAAATATTCATGTCAAATATTAAATCATGAAATTATGTCCAATCTCATGATTTATTAAATCCCAAAATTATTTCTTGAAATTAAAAAAAAATGATTTCATGAAATAATCATACCAAACCCCCTTCAAAAAATATATACACATGTGTGCAAAAAAAATATATGCACAAAACCCTAATTATATGAAATCAAGAAACAATTTCATATAATTAAACATGCCAAATCCAAAAATCATGAATTTCATTCATGAAAAATGCCCCAAATATTATCCCTTGGAATTAAAAATGATTCTTTGGGATAATCATGCCAAAATATTAATTGTATAAGATTAATATGCCTAATCATATACAATTAATGATTTAAGTGAAATTAATGCCTAATTTCACACCCAAAAATACCAAAAATATTACCCCAAAATAACAGAATCATAGAATATATTTTCTGTGATTTTTCAGTAATTTTTCATGGATTTTTGCATTAAGAATAAAATAAAAAAAAAAAGAATAAAGAAAATACCAAAAAACAGAACTGGAGATAGTTCTGGGTGCAATTTGGGGGATGCGCAACACTCTGGGTGCAATCTGGGGAGCTCAAACACGACTTCTGCCCTTGGGACCCGCCTGTCATACACACAAAGTGTTAAAGGCGCTTTGCGTGGACCCAGTACACATGCACCATACCACTGACAGTACGTTTTGGTGCACAAGGACCAAGCCCACAGCCCAACCCTCAGTTTTTCGCTGGGGCTGTGTCTCATTAAACCTGACGACTGGGCCCCTCTCCTTCAGTCTCACTGCCAAGGGGGCCCATCGCCCAGAGTTATTTTGGCCAGCGAAAAGAAAAGAAGGGAAAGAGAGGTGAGCGCGGTGCAAGCGCTCCCTCCCTCTGACAAGCCCGAAACCAAAGCACGGTTCACGTGCACCCAACCCAAGCGAGAGAAACCTTTTGAATTTCTCTCTCTCTCCCTCCTTTCTTCCTCCTCGAGCTCCAGAGCTCAGTGGAGCTTCGAAAATGGAGTCTAGGTGTACAATGCGAGTTGGCTTAAACCATTCTAGGGACTTAATCTACATCCTAAGGGGAGTTCAATGCCACAAACAGCATTGAAAATAGTAAAGTAAACAAAGAGAAAATCGAAGGAGAAAGTACCTCGACCTTGAAGGTGACAGAGCAATTGGGAGCTCGAGAAGCCAAGCCAACACCTGGAGAAGCTTCAAGACACCTCCACGACGCTGCCTGAAGTGCCAATTTGGGGTGAAAAGCACTCAATTGGCAGGTGCACCACTTGGCACCTTGGTCTGATTTGGATGTGGTCAGTTGGCACAACTCAGCACTCAAGCAGCCAAATTGACACGTTGGGCACACTCAGTGGCACCTTGGTGACATGTCAAGCGCCAGCAAGGCCAAGGAATATTCGGGATATGCTCACACCCGAAAGGCATGACACACTGACCCAAGGAAGAAGACAAAGCCAACGGCTCCTTCTCTCTCCCCAGGCCTGTGTCAGGGACACATGTAGGCACCTCAATGGAGAGCTCTGAGCGCCAGTTAGCTGGAGGAATCTTCCAAGGACAAGCCTCAGGCCAGCACAGGCCTGGCTGGCTCAATCCTGGCCACTTGATCAAACCAAGGGCTGAGATGATGCCAGCTCAGCCCTGAGGCTTAAACCATGCCCTCTGGGCTATAAATAGACCCCCAGTGAAGAAGAAGGAGAGAGAGAGCAACATAGCTGAAACTCTGCCAAAATCAAAACTCCACCCAATTTCCACAAAAAGAAAGCTTAGCTGAGAAGAGATCAAGCTCTGAATAGCTAGGTAAGGGATAGAAGAGCCAAGCCTTGAGCTTGGCTCAGTCCCAATTGAGCTCAAGGAGCCAGTCTCACCTTGCTGGGTGAGATGGCTAGCCTCTGGCTGGGGAGGTGCACATGTGCCTCCCTCCTTCCAGAGCTCAATTGGTGGCTGAGCTTGAGTTTCAGGAGCTCACATGGTGAGTTCACCATGGATTTTGGCAGCATACTCCAACCAATTGGCACATGCCAATCTGGTTTCATGGGGATGGGCACATGCTCATCCCCTCTCTCTCTCAAGCCCTGTGCACATGTGCAGTGGCTGTGTAAAGCTCAATAATGGCTTTATACAAGCTGTTATGCTGTCAAAATTCCATGGAGAAACAAAATTCCATGTTTTATATGTGTATTGTATTTCAATTTGTTATAATATATGATATTTTGGTGCAAATTGGTTTTATTTTCCTTTTAGTTCTTTCCTTCATGTTCTCTGATGTGCTTAATAGCTCAAGTTCATAATTGAGCAATGGAAAAGCAATAAACATCAATACTGGGTTGAGTCCAGTGAATTCCAGTTTCTGGCCAGCTGAGAGATCAATCCATATCTCTCAGCTTGGTTGTTAATTTCTTATGAAATTTCACAGTCATGTAGATTAGGTTTATATCAACTTACCATATAAATTTTATAATTTTTGGAATTTTCTGTGAATTGTTATGAATTTTACAATCTCATCTGTCAAAAACTCCAAAAAGGTCAACTTTGGGTCAAACTGAGAAGTTCATTCTTCTTTTGATTCAAAAATCCAAAATTTCTTGATTAATTCACCTTTATGACACCTCATGTGATGTTTTAAAGGATTTAGAATAATTAAACCAGGCTTTAATCCATAGGTTAAGCCAAATTTGATTTTTAATAAAGCTGAAAGGGCATTTCTGTCCAGTCTGCTAAAAATACAATAATAATACTTTCTTTTCACTCAATTAACTTAAAATTTCATGGGCATCTAGAACAAGTCTTAATGCACTCACTCACCAAATTTTACCATTTTTGGGATTTTCTGTGATTTTCTGTGAATTTTTGAAATTGGGCAAACATACTAAACGACACTGTTTGGAAGATTAATTGAAAGAAAATTGCAAAGGAAAGCTATGAAATACCATTTGGTACCAAAGCCTCGAAACCAGTTTGGTACCAAATGGCCAAAGTTGCAAAATTGATGGATTAAACTCAAATTAAGCCTCAAAATCTTGATAAACATGTTCTGACGATGCTATATGACAAAGGAATCGAGTCAATTTGCTAAAAACCAGCTCAAATCCCTCAAAATCTCATCTCAGCCAACTTCCCAACCGAAACCAAGTGGCTACCTCCATCTCCGGCGATCCAGGCCGCCGTCGCCGCCGAGACCACCACCGATGGACTCCCCACGCTCTGGCGATGCCAGCCATGACTTCTGATCGGAGATCCGACGCCGGCAGGGCCTCGATCAGTGTCGGAGAGGATGAGCACGAATATTGATGCATCTCAAAGTGCGAATCTTGATGAAATTCAAACAGCCCATAGAAGGCTTGATGCGCGCCAGAGATCCAACGGCCCAGTTTAAAAGATGCTTTAAAAACTGAACTTAAGTTCAGATCTTGATGCATGGGCCCAAATCTGACGGCCCATATTAATCTGTTTTGAAAATAAACTTTAAACACCAAATAAAAAAATGATTTCTCAAGCCCATAAATTATGAAAAATATATCAAAAATCATGATTTCATTTATGAATATTTTTAAGACTATAAAATGTCAATTTTGATTTTATTTTATTTCTTTTTTTTATATTATAAATAAAAGAAAATTCAAGACATATCATATATGTATAAAATAAATTCAAAATATCAAATAAAATATTTTTAAAATAAATGGAAATTATGTCATATGAAAATGCTCAAAACAAATGAATTCTTTTTGATAAAATAAATCAAAATATTCAAAATAGTCAAATTATATTATATTTTGATAAAATAAATAAAGATATTCAAAATAATCAAATGATATTATATTTTGATAAAAATAAATAAAAATACTCAAAATAATCAAATTATGTTATATTTTGATAAAACAAATCAAAATATTCAAAATAGTTAAATTATGTCATGTTTTGGTAAAACAAATAAAAATATTCAAAATAATCACATTATGTTATATTTTGATAAAACAAATCAAAATATTCAAAAATGATTGAATTATGCTATATTTTGATAAAATAAATAAAAAAAAATATATATTCAAAAATGATTAAAATATGTTATATGTTGATAAAACAAATCAAAATATTCAAAGATAATCAAATCATGTTATATTTTGATAAAAAAAAATAATAAAAATATTCAAAATAATCAAATGATATTACAATCAAATCATGTTATCTTTTGATATAATAAATCAAAAATATTAAAGAATGATTGAATTATGTTATATTTTGATAAAATAAATTGGAATATTCAAGATAATCAAAATTATGTTATATTTTGATAAAACAAATCAAAATATTCAAAGATGATTGAATCATGTTATGAAACAAATAAAAATGTTCAAAATAATTAAACCTTGTTATATTTTGATAAAACAAATCAAAATATTTAAATATGCAAATATACCCAAATATTTGACCAAATATGTCAAAAATACAAATATGTCCAAATATTTGACCAAACATGTCAAACATGCAAATATACCCAAACATTTGACCAAACATGTCAAATATGCAAATATGTCCAAATATTTGACCAAATATGTCAAACATGCAAATAAACCCAAACATTTGACCAAACATGTCAAAAATACAAATATGTCCAAATATTTGACCAAACATGTCAAACATGCAAATATACCCAAACATCTGACCAAACATGTCAAATATGCAAATATGACCAAACTTTTGACCAAACATGTTAAATATGCAAATAAACCCAAACATTTGACCAAACATGTCAAATATGCAAATACACCCAAATTTCTGGCCAAACATGCCAAATATACAAATATGTCCAAACTCTTGATAAAATAGGTCAAATATGCAAATATGTCCAAATCTCTGGTCAAATATGCCAAATATGCAGATAAGTCCAAAACTTGGTGAAAACATACCAACATACCAAATCATATCAAATCATGTTTCGAGAACATTAAATTGGCAGTGCGCTTCAGGTTTAATGTACCTCATTTTGGAAATCGATAAAGAATTATATGTTCCCGATCCTACAATTTTCCCAGGTTTCGAATTAGCATAGCGCTTCAGATTCGGGATTTGGAAGGTCAATAGACTGTTTAGGATTATACGTCCTTGTCTTTGACATGAACCTTTTTAGAGATCAAACATCTCTGGTTCTTTGAGTATCGAGTTGGCAGTGCGCTTCACATTCGAACTCCGTGAGATCAATAGGATTATACATCCTCGATCTCTGATTTATGAGAAATTATACGTTTCTCTGACTTTAGATCATACGTCTTTAGTCTTATTATCCAAAGTTATACCTTTGGGTTATTTCAAGTATGCATTATAATAAATTGGAAGGAAGAAATAAAGCCACAAATCTGATCCATATATTTTGATTAGTTTAGCCCATTAATCAGAGGTTCCCGAGGCGAGAGCCGGGGTAATTAACGGCGGGGGCTTGCGCCCGTCGGAAAATAAAAGTTCCCACAATCACCTAAATAATAAGTCCTTGAGCGCACAAACACGCGCAGGGATGTACCTGCACCTTCTTCCCCCGTGAGCGAGGACGCCGATGCCTCGCGCGTGGGCCGCGAAAAAGGACCGCACAGTCGTGGCTAACATCCTGGCTCGGGGACATAGGGTTTCCCTGGCTATCCCGGCGTTGGCCAACATTTATCGATCTCTTCGCGGGTGTTTGCTGTCAAAAAAAAATATAATACCAAAAATACACACAAGTTAAAATACATGAAACAAATATGATTTCATGTGATTTAATGTCGAAATTTAAAATTACGAAATTATGCCCAATTTCATAATTCACCACGTACGAGATTTATTTCTTGGAATTAAGAAACAATTCCATGAAATAATCATGCCAAATATTAAATCATGAAATTATGCTCAATTTCATGATTTATCACATATGAAATTTATCTCTTAAAATTAAGAAATAATTTCATAAAATAATTATTATGTGAGATTAATGCCTAATCTCATATGATACACAATGATGAAATGAAATTAATGTCTAATTTCATTTCAAAAATACCAAAAAAATTCTTAAAAATCATAGAAAAGCATTCTATGATTTTACAATAATTTTCATGATTTTATCACAAACAATTTCATGAAAAATAATTTAGAAATGAAAAAAAGACAAATAAAATAGCAGTTGGAGACGTTTGTGTGCAACTTGGAGTTGCCAAGCATACCTTGGCCTTTATTTTTTTCTCTCCAGCGAAAAGGAAGAAGGGGAGTGAATGGGTGCGCTTGGTGCACTTCTGTTCTCTCTTCACCTCAATTCAAATTAATACACGGACCATGTGAACCAAGTCCAACTGAGAAATGCAATATGTATGTCTCTCATTAAACCTTACAAGTGGGGGCTACGTTTTCTTCTCTCATTGACAGGGGGGCCCAGCACATGCCCTTCTCTCTCTCTTCCCCTGCGCCCTCTCTCTCTGCCCGCTGGGACCCACATGGCAGATCCTTCTCCCTCCTCTCCTCCCTCCTCTCTTTCTTCCCTGCACGAACTGGGTTCGGCCAGCGGCTGGCCGGAAGCTAGGCGGCGACTCCGGGCACCTCAAGGCGATTCCTCTTAGCCCCGGGTAGAGCTCGGCGAGGAGAATTCGGGGAAGCCGTCAATTTCAGAAATGGATGAATGAACGAGGGAGAAATCGGGTACGAAAGTTATCTCGGTGAAGAGGCCAAATGAGCAAATTGGGGATCAAGAGCTCAAATTGAATGGTCTTGGAGCATCTCAAGGGTGTCACGATGATGTTCAAAGTGTATATTTGAGGTTTGGAACGCTCAATTAATGGGACCACCGATTCACATTCGGGTGTAAACCGAAAAAATCTTAAATTGGCAAAATTAAGATGTGAGAGTTTGGAAAATGCATAAAACATGTAAATGCAACATGTTTGAGACCGGTTGACACGATAAACAAGTGTTAGAGAGGCTTCAATTTAATTGGAACACGTTAAGCCTCAAACCGCCACCGGGAGACACCAAACCGTGCCTTGGATGCTCATTTCCGAGAGCCAGCGCACCAATACACGTGTTAGGCTATGATAGGTGAAGCATCTCTGCGAAAGAAACGGAAGGAATCTTCCAGAAATGAGCTGTTACACCTCTTGAGCCCGGTTGGCTCAATTTCGGCCATACGATTAATTCAACGCTCTAGATCAAATCAGAGCTTCCCTGGAGTGTTGCCCTAGCTCTTGGGTTATAAATAGACCCCCAGAGAAGAGAAATCAGGAGCCAATACCCCCCCATAAGCTCAAGCTTGGCCAAAGCCTTGCCAAAACCGAAATCAAGCCTTAAACCCTCTTCTCTCCAAATAAAGCTCTGTTAGAATAGTTGTTGTAATTGATTGAGACACAAAGGGGCCAAGCCTTGAGCTTGGCTTGGTCTCAATTGAGCTCTAGGGGTTAGTCTCACCTTGATGGGTGAGATAGTCAAGCTTTCGGGTTGGAGATGGTGCACATGTGCCTCTTCCCTTACCGAGCTCAATTGATGACCAAGCATGAGTCTCAGGTGCTTACTTATGCGTATTTTCTATGAAATTTGATAAACACACGATAACCGATCGGCACATGTTGATTTGGTTCAATAGGGATGGGCACATGTTCATACCCTCTTCTCAAACCCTGTGCACATGTGCAGTGGTTATATAAAGGCTCAAAACAGCTTAATACAAGCCGTTATGCCGCCAAATTTCATAGAAAATAAAACCCCCCATGTTTATGTGATGTTATATGTTGATATGTTATGTTAAATGCAATATTATATGAAGTTTTGATCAAATCTGGTTTTTTATCTCTCCTTGATCTTTTATTTTGCATTTTAAACATGTTTGGATGCTCAAAATCATATTTGAGTAAAAGAAAAGTAATAAATATGCATGCTGATCTGATTCCAGCAAAGGGGCATTTCTGTCCAGTTGAGAGATCAGTCCATATCTCTCAATCTGGTTGTCCATTTTTCATAAAATTTCACAGACCTGTAGAGTAGGTTTATATTAACTTACATTTCGAATTTTATAATTTTTGGAATTTTCTGTGAATTGTTATGATTTTTCAAATCTCATCAGTCCAAAAAATCTCAAAAGTCAACTGATGGTCAAACACCAAACTCAACATCAAAAAAAAAAAACTGATTTAAATAAAAAAAATATAGCCTGATAAAGGGTGATTGTTTATTTGATTTGGATTTTTTTTTAGTTGATTAGGATGTGTGAATTGCTTGAAAAAAAAAAAAAGAAAAAAAACAGAAAACAGAGCTGGCACAGATCTGGCATGTGCCTTATCTGGCCAGTTCAAAGATCAGCTAATATATCTTTATTTACTCACCCATTTGATATGAAATTTTGCAAGAATATAGAGTATGTTTTCATAGACATTTTCCCAAAATTTCATATTTTTTTGAATTTTCTGTGATTTTATATGAATTTTTAAAGTTGGGTCTGTCAAAAGGAAAAAACTGGGTTGGTTCTGTTTTTTCCTTTTCTGTTTTTTTTCCTTTCTGATTTTTTTTTCGTTTTTTTCTCCAGAAATAAAAAAATGGTGAAATTGACCACTCAAATATACTGGAACATGGTTAAATATGTTTTTTAGAAGAATCAATTGAAGAGAAAAACAATGATAGATGCATGAATTTCCAATCGGTACCAAATCCGTTTGAGCATATTCGGTACCGGTCGATGAAACTCACATATTCAGAGATTTAAATTAAAATTAAATTTCACAACTTGTTTGTCATGTTTTAACGACGCTACAGCTCGAAGGAATTGAACCAATTTGACAAAACGAGCTCAAAATCGACAAAAAACCGATTCCCCACGAGTTTCCAGCCCTAGCCGAACTGGTGGTGCTATTTCCGGCGATCGCCGGAGCTAGTGGCCCCGAGACCAAGACAGTAGTGTTCTCCTCCCCGAGACGACTCCGGTGGTTCCCCCCGATCGACGATCCGACGCCGGCAGAGCTCCGATCAAGCAAGAATACGAATATTGATGCATATGAAAGTGTGGATATTGATGAAATTTGAACTCAAGCATATGGGAGGGAAATCGCACAGATCTTGATGCCATCCGACAGCCTAGAAAAATTCAAAGTTTGGATCTAGCTTTAAATCAAAGGCTCATATTAATCTGTTCAAAAAATAGATTTTAAATATTAAATAAAAATAATTCCTTAAGACCAAAAATCATGAAAAATACATCAAAAATCATGGTCTCATTTGAAGATATTTTTGAAATAATAAAAAGTCAATTTTGATTTTATTTTTATTTTAAGAAAAATTCAAAACATATAAAATGCATATCATCTTGTACAAATATTTTTCTTATATTTTGGTAAAACAAATCAAAATATTCAAAATAATCAAATTATGTTATATTTTTATAAAACAAATCAAAAATATTCAAAATAACCAAATTATGTTATATTTTGATAAAACAAATCAAAATATTCAAAATAATCAAATTATGTTATATTTTTATAAAACAAATCAAAAATATTCAAAATAACCAAATTATGTTATACTTTGATAAAACAAATCAAAATATTCAAAATAATCAAATTATGCTATATTTTGATAAAACAAATCAAAATATTCAAAATAATCAATTTATGTTATATTTTAATAAAACAAATAAAAAAATATTCAAAATAATCAAATTATGTTATATTTTGATCAAAATAATCAAAATAGTCAAATTATGTCATATGTTGATAAAACAAATCAAAATATTCAAAATGATCAAGTTATGTTTTGATAAAACAAAATCAAAATATTCAAAAATGATTAAATTATGTTATAAAACAAATCAAAATATTCAAAATAATCAAATTATGTTATATTTTGATAAAACAAATCAAAATATTCAAAAATGATCAAATCATGTTACATTTTGATAAAACAAATCAAAATGTTCAAAATAATCAAACTTTGTTATATTTTGATAAAACAAATCAAAATATTTAAATATGTCAATATGTCCAAATATTTGACCAAACACGTCAAATATACAAATAAATCCGAAATCTTTGACCAAACATGTCAAATATGCAAATATACCCAAATATGTCAAAAATACAATTATGTCCAAATATTTGATCAAACATGTCAAATATGCAAATATACCCAAATATTTGACCAAATATGTCAAAAATACAAATATGTCTCAATCTTTGACCAAATATGTCAAATATGCAAATATACCCAAATATTTGACCAAATATGTCAAAAAATACAAATGTATCCAAATATTAGACCAAATATGTCAAACATGCAAATAAACCCAAACATTTGACCAAACATGTCAAATATGCAAATATGACCAAACTTTTGACCAAACATGTTAAATATGCAAATAAACCCAAACATTTGACCAAACATGTCAAATATGCAAATACACCCAAATTTCTGGCCAAACATGCCAAATATACAAATATGTCCAAACCCTTGGTAAAATATTTCAAATATGCAAATATGTCCAAATCTCTGGCCAAATATGCCAAATATGCAGATAAGTCCAAAACTTGGTAAAAACATACCAACATATCAAATCATATCAAATAATGTTTCAAGAACATTAAACTGGCAGTGCGCTTCAGGTTTAATGTACTTCATTTTGGAAATCGATAAAGAATTATATGTTCCCGATTCTCCAATTTTCCCAGGTTTCGAATTGGCATAGCGCTTCAGATTCGGGATTTGGAAGGTCAATAGACTGTTTAGGACTATACGTCCTTGTCTTTGACATGAACCTTTCTAGAGATCAAACATCTCTGGTTCCTTGAGCATCGAGTTGGCAGTGCGCTTCATATTCGAACTCCGTGAGATCAATAGGATTATACGTCCTCGATCTCCGACTTATGAGAAATTATACGTTTCTCTGACTTTAGATCATACGTCTTTAGTCTTATTATCCAAAGTTATATCTTTGGGTTATTTCAAGCATATATTATAATAAATTGGAAGGAAGAAATAAAGCCACGAATCTGATCCATATATTTTGATTAGTTTAGCCCATTAATCAGAGGTTCCCGAGGCGAGAGCCGGGGTAATTAACGGCGGGGGCTTGCGCCCGTCGGAAAATAAAAGTTCCCACAATCACCTAAAATAATAAGTCCTTGAGCGCACAAACACGCGCAGGGATGTACCTGCACCTTCTTCCCCCGTGAGCGAGGACGCCGATGCCTCGCGCGTGGGCCGTGAAAAAGGGCCGCACAGCGGGTTAGTTTCCTCTCGCGATCCTTCTTTCAGTGGGGAGGTCATCCCCTTTCATTTCATCAGTGGTTGGCTTCATGCACACTGGATGGGTCTTTATACCCCTGTCCTTTCTCAGGAGATACGGGTTATACTACCCTATTTGTCCGACATAGCTTGTGCTTCGGCATCATCCCTTTCTCCCAAAGATGCTCGCTATCGTTTCTTCCGTTCGCGAGGGGCACTCCAAAGATCTGAGGTACGCGCTTTTTCGCGTAGGATGCCCAGAGGTTCAGATAGACTTGTTATGGACATTCCACGGTCTAGGTTGGTTCAGGGGATTCTAGAGGATTCGGCAGCCACTGAGTACCTTATCAGCATTCGGTGTGGCTTCTTGCCTCTACGCATCGGTGAGCACATTATCTTGGAGCCATACTCTCCTCACCGTTGTGCCCATCAATTTGGATATGACCAGGGCATTCCCGAGTTGCTTTCCCGTCCCGAGTCGCTTTCTGCAGACCGGGAGGGTTTGAGTAGATATTGGTCTTCCATACTTCGTGTGGGTACGGGTTCCCAGTTTACCATGCCTCGGGCTTCACGCTCAGAGGTGATTTTTACCGCCATGTATCATAGGTGGTATACTCACACTATCTCTGCGTACCAGGCGATACTCCCTGCCGATATGGCACGGGTGACTTGTCCACTGCCGGACAAAAAGAAAAATGAAAAGAAGCGGCGGAGATCTCCTTCCTCTTCCTCTTCTCGCGCCCTACTTGATTTTTAGGGCTTCGACAGTAAGGTGCCATTAGATTCTCCTATCGCTTCCCAGACAGGTGATATTATTTATGGCCTCTTTTATTTACTGTATTCATATCCTTGAAGTTTCTTATGTGATTTCTTTATGATATACTGATGTCGGAGAAATCGCAGGAGGGTCGACCAACAGGGAGGCACCTGACTCCATTTTGGAGGAGCTCTTCATTTTTCAAGCGGGTTTGCCAGGTACTTATATTTGCAAGGTCCTTTATGTTTAGGGAAGTGACCATTCTTTCCTTATATTCTCTTCGATTTGTTTTCAGGTTTTGAGAGCGCCGACCCTTCTACAACGGAGGCCAAGGAAAACTTACCCACCGTCTTGGGGGACGAGGCGGTCGTAGGTATGATTTTTTTTTTTTTTTTAGAATATTCTACTAAATATCCTTCACATAATTTCCCTTGCTTATCTCACTCTTCTTTGAAACAAAAGGGGACGCTGAGAGTCCATTAGTACCAGCTCTCGGCGGAGAATTTGCTTCACCTGCGAGAGTTTCTCCGTTAAGGGAAGCGGAAGATTTGGCTGTCCTTCAGGAGCCTATCATGATTAGTGACTCAGGTATGACTCCATTGTCATTTCACCATCTCATAATACCTTACTCTTTTCATTTCTCCCTTCGGGGATCTTATTCTTGTTTTTAATTCAGACCCTGAAGATTTTGTCATTGCCGAGGCGACCGGCACAGAGTTCGGCGATAGGTCCAATGTCAGGTACGACGACAATATTGAAGAGGAGCCTGACGAAGAAATTGAGGCGGAGCCAGAGGTTGATCTCAATGCAGGACCCCACGTCGTTCCCGACGAAGACTTTGAAATGGACCCTGAGGAGGAGAGACTC
The DNA here is from genome assembly GCA_037678475.1 of x Bolboschoenoplectus mariqueter. NCBI lineage: Eukaryota > Viridiplantae > Streptophyta > Magnoliopsida > Poales > Cyperaceae > x Bolboschoenoplectus > x Bolboschoenoplectus mariqueter. The sequence goes on along the minus strand of CM075245.1, from coordinate 4,005,005 downwards.
TCGGGTGACATTTCTCCCGATGGTACGTGCTCTTATATCTCCTCACTTTAGGTCTCATGTTTACATTGCATGTGATAACATTGGTTTGATTTGTAGGTCCTTCTGTATCGGAGATGCGGCATTTATTGGAGAAGCTATGTTCCCTCAGCCATTCTACTCGAGCTCACCGCTCGTTGGATATTCATGCATTGGATTTAGTTCCTGTTTCTGGGAACTCTCTTGATTTCCAGGGGGTGATTGACGACTTGATCGTCCCCTGTCAAGAGCATTTGTCTTGTATAACCCGCGAGCGTTTGGCCTGGGCTTTCGGGGAGAGACAAAAGACTCTCTCGACTCTCGCGACATTGGTGTCTCGTGCCGAGTCGGAGTTATTCTCACTTCGTCACCGCCTCAGGGGTCTCCAGGATCAGCTTACATGTCACCTGGCTTTCAGGGGGCTTGCGCCCGTCGGAAAATAAAAGTTCCCACAATCACCTAAAATAATAAGTCCTTGAGCGCACAAACACGCGCAGGGATGTACCTGCACCTTCTTCCCCCGTGAGCGAGGACGCCGATGCCTCGCGCGTGGGCCGTGAAAAAGGGCCGCACAGGTTCTGGCACGCCCGGTGGGACATATCTTTCTCCTCTCATCTCTTGGGCTAAAATAATTAAATATATGGATCAAATATAAAAATATATAATAAATTTTGCATGAAATATGGCTAATTGATTTGTGGAGTTTATATTTTTCAGGAAATGATGTCTGGAGCGAATTCTCCGTTTGCGATCGCTGTCCCCGTCTCCCTTAACGAGGCGGGCCACATGGTGTTCTCGTTTGGGGACTTTCCCCAAATGATCGTTCTTCCTACTCCACCATCACCGACACCAACTCTGGTCGAAGATGATGAAGAGGTCTCCTTCAGGATTACCCAGAAGGGGGTCGATAAAAAAATCATGGCGCTTCCTCCCAAACCTCAGCACCCCAGGAGACACCGTTCTGAGAAGAAAGTCTCCCCGACCCTCTCCACACCGGTGGCCCCAAAGGTCACCAAGAAACGGGCTCTCCAAGCTTACCAGGATGAGCTGGTGGCTGAGCCAAATCTTCCCGTTTCCAACCCCTTCACATCCTTAAGGATTGTGAAAAGGAACTCTCCAACCGCTCGCATCCGGAGCGTTTGGGAGGTTCCACAACCGAAACCTCACCTAAACCAAAACTTCTCGACCGAGTCGGGGAGACCCTCAGGCCTCAAACAGGCCAACCTAGGTAAGTCTCTATACGAGACTCACCAAGCTATTAAAGCGCGTAAACAACAGCGCCGAAACAAACCTCAATCTCCTGCCTCTCAAATCCAGGGGAGACAGGTCCACTTCCCCCGGGAATCGGGGAACCGCCCATATGAACGGGCACCGGGGACCAAACAAACATGGATCCCAAAATCTCGTTTGACCCAAACAAGTCAGACACCATCCACCTATATAAAGGTGGCTAAGCCCAAAACACGGGCTACGGTCAAAACCACCGCTCTCTCTAAAAATATTGAGGGTGAAAACGTGTTTAATAGGCTAGGGTCAAAGATAAAACCCCAAGCCTCAAGCACGACCGTGTTTGACAGGCTAGGGCCAAAACTAGACCCTAAGCCATTAAAGTCAAGCAAAGGACTGGTTATCACTGTTCCTGATCAGGCCCGAAAGAAAAGGCGGGTCTCTCGTCTGGCACCCTATGCTGATGACGAAGAAGAACACTTCACAGTCTATACTGTGGGGGCGTATGACGAAAGCTCCTCTGACGATCAAGAAGAACGTCACGCCACATATATGGCTGACGATGAAGAAGTGGGCCCATCCCATGACCCACCACCTGGTCGAGATGTCGAGAATGCTCATGCGGCCAGGACCAGAGCCAGGACCAAAAGAGGGCAAAAAGGGGGCCCTCCAACTGACGACGAATCAGCCCACAATGAGGCAGAAATGGAAGACACCGGTGGCTCCGCGAATGACTTCGTCGCCCAACTAAAACGACAGTTGTCTATACGAGAACGAGAAATGGAGGAGTATAGACAGAAAAATGAGCAAGAAATGGGAGAGCTCAGAAAGCAAAATCAAGAGGCTTTAAGCCTGATCAAGTCCTTAAGTGACTTCCTGACCAAAAAGGGGATCACAAATGAGAGAATGGAAGATGAAGGACCCTCCAAACATGCGGGACCTCAACCATCACAACATCCAAGCTTCAGAGACCCCGACGGTCACAAAGAAGACCTCCCATGTGGAGGAGAGAGCTCTCGAGTCAATATTGCTCGGGGCTCTAACACTCGTACATATACTAACGAGAATCAAGGATTGACTAAAAAGGAGATCCAAGAGATAATTAGTCAACAACTTCAAATAGCGGGCGCAGGATTTACCGTCTCACCCTTGAAACGAACGGGGAGGCCGTATCCAGCCGATTACGACGCTATACCTTACCCAAAGGGGTATATAGTCCCGAAGTTTAAATCCTTCTCGGGAGAAGGTGTAAAAGACACCAACCCGGATCAACACTTGGCCCATTTCATGGCCTCGTGTGGAAATACAGGGAGCAATGACGCCTTGTTGCTGCGTCAATTCCCGCAAAGTCTGACGGGTCCCGTTTCGAATGGTACTACTCATTAGAAAATAGGAGTATTAAAACGTGGGATGACATGACTGATGCGTTCAGGGCAAAGTTCGCGGTCATGACTGACAAAATCAGCATTGCGGACTTGGCCAATACTAGGCCCCAGAAGAATGAGAAAGTTCTGGAGTACATTAGTCGCTGGCGAAACCTCAGCATCAGGTGTGATCGCCCGATAACCCAAAGGGAGGCGGTCGAGCTAATACTCAGGAACGTCGACAACTGGATGACACCGTTCTTGGGGATAGCCAAAATTACGACATATCAGGATTTGATAAACTGTGTGTCCAGGCTCGAAAATGCACCTCCAAATTCATGGCCCAACTACTCGGGTCAGAGATTCCAAAGAGGAGGAAAGGCTGAAGCCAAGGTAGCCAATACAAGCAAATCCAGCGGCAAAAACACGGCCGCTAATGTCAACACTGTGAACAATGATGGCTCGTCAAATAAAAATGACGGCGGCAGCAGTGCAAAACCCGTATATGGAAGCGGGCAGCCTCTTAAAAGTCTGGAGGAATTGAAGGGCAAGCCTTATTCATTCAAAAGGGATAAAGTCGCGCGACTCTTCAAAGATGCCTTGAAGGACGGGCTCCAATTACCTAAATGTAAACGGCCCGCCGACATGGAGAAATCCAGTGACCCGAACTACTGTCCATATCACAGAGTGCTTGGGCACCCCATAGAAGATTGTTGGGTGTTCAAAGACTGGATAGAAAGGAGGTACAAGAATGGCGAGATAACTCTGGCTGATAGTATCCTCCAAACGCCAGCCCCGCATGAGCAGGTGAACGCGGTCTCTCATATAGAGATCAATATTGAGGATTCTTCGACTGAACCTTGGAGTATCCATCTGTCCCGTAAAGCAAAGAAGCTTCTCAAGTCCATCCGGAAAGAACCAGGTATTTTGTGGAAAAATGAAGTGACTCCCATTATCCCTGGACCACCAAGAAAATCGGTGGCTTTCTACAAAAAGGCGAACAAAAATGGCAGCCGCAAGCGGGACAAGAAGCCAGTAAAGCCAAGGGAGTATCCGGAAAAGTCAGAACTCCAGAAATATATTGATGCGCTGGAAGAATATGAGCAAGGTCAGCCGATACCGGCCGTGCTTCAGGACTTCATTCTTGAGGCGAATTCTCAACAAATTGCTGGGTATAGTCGATGTAGACGAAACCACAGACGAAGGAGATGAGTTCTGGGATGAAGAATGCCGTGTCGTCACCCACGAAGTGAGTGAATTGGAAGACTCTGATACCTTTCCCTGTCGGGAGGAGCTTTACCTCAATGAGCTTCTTGGGCGGGTTCATCATTTCATGGATGGTCGCAAAAAGACAACCAGCATAGACTCAAAGTCGACAATTCGAAAGCTCAAACCTCAAGGCATAAAAGGGCTAGTGGAGGACATGCCCTGTCGAATGAGAAAAGAATGTGAGAAGGGACCTGAAATGAATGGGTTCCTTAGAGTTGGGTTTACCCGAGACGAGGGAAACTCATCCTCAGGACGCCCGAAAGAGGACATGGTGATCATAGTTTCTCATGGGCATCAATCCAGAAATGAGGCGTTTCGGCCGGGTCAAGCCCGAAGGAAACCTCCCAATGTCTTTTTAGTAAACATAGATGACAAAGAGATGTTGGAAAGCATAGCATGGCAAGATTGCGGCCACGAAGAAAGGCTGACGATTGAAACCACAAGTGAGGAAAGAGGTGGCGAGTCTCAGGCCGTTTCTACTCAAGCCAGGAATTTCTCCGTTGTAAACCCAAGGAGAGGGTCAATAAACCCTGAATCAAGGAAAGAGGGTAGGCCCGTCGACGGCCGAAAACGCTCTTCCAAAATAGAGAACGGGGAGGAAAGGCAATCAAATCCTCATAAATACACCCGTTCCGCGCCTAACCAAAAAGAATGGTGCCATGCAATTCATCATAATAGCGATTCTGAAGAAGACGCACACTTTCCTGGGAATCTATTCTATCCCGAAGAAGGTAATGAGGCCACTACCTCTGAAAAGGAAAAGACGGAATGTCAGGTTGTTCTGCGTTCAGGCACCTATATCCCTGAACGTCAACCTCCGAAAGAGTCTGACCGAAATGTCGCGAAGACCAAAAGTACAAGCAAAGAACCAGAAAATGGCCTACCCACCCGTGAAAAGTCAAAACTCACGGTAGGAGATTATAATGTGCTGGCGCATCTCCGTAAGATCCCAGCCTTACTTAGTGTCTTTGATGCATTGATGATGTCGAAGGATATGCGCGATATATTAATATACGCGCTCCAAAATCCTGAGCAATTTCAGGCATACTTTGCTGAAAAACAATCACATGAGACGGCATACGTCAACAACCGTTCGACAGGTATCCATTTCACTGATGAAGACCTGTTAACTGGCACCGCCGATCACAACCGGCCGTTATATGTGACTGGCGAATGTGAAGGGCAAAGATTGAATCGCATTTTGGTTGATTCAGGGTCATCAATAAACATTATGCCCCTGAGGATCTTGAAGACCTTAATGCTGGACACCAAGCCATTGTCGAATGAGAAAGTGACCATTCATGGGTTCAATCAACATTCCCAGAAAGCCATGGGTGCGGTGACCCTAACGCTCCAATTCGGGGGCCTGATAACCTCAACCAAATTTTATGTCATTGACGCCGATACGTCATATAAGGCCTTACTCGGTCGCCCCTGGCTGCATGAAAACCGGGTAGTGCCATCAACTCTTCACCAATGCATTAAATACATGAAAGACGGAAGGCAAAAAAGGATAAATGGGGATATCAAGCCGTTCGGGGTCCATGAAATTGGCCTTAGCGACGCCCGTTATTTCTTAACGCAAGAGGAGAAGGATCAGCATAAAGCGCTAATGGAGTCCCTGAGTTCTGTCTTGAAAGAAAGTGACTTGGAAATGCAAACAAACCAAGCCAAACCCACGCCCAATCTGGTGTCATCTCATGATAAAAAGGCACCAACTTTGAGCAATAAACCCATTTACGGGTTATCCTCTGATGAAGAGGAAGACAAGAAGGAACGAGTGTATGGTATCACTCCCTTATTTGGCGCATCTTCTGATGAAGAAGATGAGAAGATCTCAACACGCCGGGTTATCCCGCTATACGGGGCCTCAACAGACGATGAGTCAAAAGAGGAAGCTCCTATAGATGGAGAGACGTATGAATCGGAAAGTGGATCAGAAGAAGAAATCCTATTTCACGTTAAACCGACATACAACTTCGAAACTGACGAGAGCCATGAATCGTCTTTAAGGGTTGAAAAGGTGCCAGAAAAACATTACAAGGACCTTTCTCCCAAGGAAGTGAACCAAATCTAGAAGTTGCGGACGTTTGTCGTTCCTTCAAAGGTCGAACGCTTGCCAGGGAAGATGGTCACTCATAAACCAATCAGATTCTACAGAACTGATGCGATCAATCCTGGTGATAATGCCCTGATCCACGAATGGAGTGGCTTATTGTCAGAAGACTCCGACGACGGGGAGGTCAATATCGAAGCGTCCCGGTATTTCGGGAAGAATCAGGGTCAACTGATGGAAAAAGCCCGGTGTCCTCAAACCATATCGAAATCCAAAATGTATTATTTTGAGAAATTATGGAATGGCTCGACTAATACGGTCAGGGGCCTCGATGACAAGATCAAATACACTCGCGGTTTGGGATACGACTCTGAGTCAGAAGAAGACGGGGATCCCGACGAACGGTGTCGAAGTTTCTTCAAGAACCGAAGAGTTACCTGTCATATGGTATCTGAGGAGCCGGAAGAAGAAGACTTCATCCTGGTGGCTAAAAATGCACCAAAAGAGTTAGAGGACGGCGCGCCAAACACCATTGACGAGTTGGTGGAAGTTAACCTCGGGGGAGATGAAGACCCCAGGCCAACCTTCATAAGCGCATCCCTTCCCCAAGAGAAACAGGAACCCTTGAGGGCCTTGCTCCAAGAATATGTTGATTGTTTCGCATGGAGCTATGAAGAAATGCCAGGATTGGATCCCAAAGTTGCGGTCCACAAACTCAAAATTGACCCGAGTATAAAGCCGGTCAAACAGGCACCACGACGAATGAGAATAGAACTCGAAGAAAAAGTCGTGGCTGAAACCAAGAAACTTATTGATGCAGGCTTCGTACGGGAAGAAGAAACTCCCGATTGGGTGGCTAGCATCGTCCCCGTAAAGAAGTAGAACGGGCAAATACGCATATGTGTCGACTTTCGGAACCTGAATAAAGCTTGTACCAAAGATGACTTTCCTTTACCCGTGACTGAAATCATCATCGACCATACCTCGTCCTATGAAGTGTTCTCCTTTATGGATGGATATGCGGGGTATAACCAAATAAAAATGGATGAAGAAGACCAGAAGCACACGGCCTTCCGCACTCCGATGGGCATTTATTGTTATAAGGTTATGCCTTTTGGCCTCAAAAATGCCGGGGCTACATACCAGCGAGCCATGACGAAAATATTTGATGATCTAATTCATAAGATTGTCGAATGCTACGTGGACGATTTGGTCGTAAAGGCGACGTCCTATGACGAGCATCTCAGAAACCTCAAAGTCGTGTTCGACCGCCTGAGGCAACACGCGCTGAACTTAAACCCGTTAAAGTGCGCCTTTATGGTCTCGTCGGGGAAATTTCTTGGGTTTGTCATTCGACACCGAGGGATCGAGATAGACCCGAGTAAAATCAAGGCAATACAAGAATTGCCGCCACCCAGAAACGTTAAAGAGCTTCGCTCGCTTCAAGGCCGCTTGGCATACATCAAGCGATTCATAGCCAATCTATCGGGTAGGATACAACCTTTCACCCGATTAACTAAGAAGGATGTCCCGTTTAAATGGGACGAAACATGTCAACAAGCCCTGAACGACATCAAGGGCTATCTCCTCAAACCGCCAGTGCTAGCCGCTCCAATACCAGGAAAGGAGTTGATACTGTACACAACGGCCTTGGATGGATCTCTCGGGGCCTTGTTAGCACAAGAGAATGAACAAGGGAAGGAAAACGCCCTTTATTATTTGAGCCGCATGCTGGTAGGGGCGGAATACGCCTATACACCGATTGAAAAGCATTGCCTGGCATTAGTGTTCGCCGTGAAGAAGTTGCGACACTACATGATAGCCCACAAAGTCATCCTCATCTCAAAGATTGACCCCTTAAAATATCTCATGACGAGACCCATGCTTACAGGCAGGTTGGCAAGATGGGCCATAATCCTGACCGAGTTTGATATAACTTTCGCGCCACAAAAGGCCATAAAGGGGCAAGCGATGGCTGATTTCCTAGCGGCCCATCCAATACCCGACGACTCTCCTTTGGCATGCGAATTTCCAGATGAAGAAGTCTTTCATATCAAAGATGAAACCCCAAGTTGGGAAATGTACTTTGATGGGGCATCATCAATACGGCCCACCGCGGGCCCAAACATCCCACAAATACGGGCCGGGATAGGCTTAGTCTTCGTGACACCAGAAGGGGGAATCATGCGTCATGCCTTGGCATTGACCGAGCCTTGTACAAATAATGAGGCTGAATATGAAGCGCTCATAGCCGGGATAGAGCTTGCGCTGAATATGGGGATTAGAAAACTCCATGTGTTTGGTGACTCCCAATTGATAATAAATCAAATCACCGGAGCATATAAGGTACTAAAACCAGAATTGGTAAAATATCATGCTAAGGTTTTGGAATTAATAGATGAAATTCCCGAAATCCTATTCAAGAAAATCTCGAGAGCCACAAACGGCAAAGCTGATGCGCTCGCTCGGGTGGCTAAAGAATTAGGCGAGCCTAGCGACGAAAATGTGCAAATTGTTGTCAAAAATCGACGACCCCTGTCCTCATGCTTCACGGGGACCAAAGATAAAATCCAGGTGGCTATGGCCGAAGAAATGGAAAGTGACCTGGAAGATGTCATGGTGACTCAGCCGAATGACGATTGGCGCCAACCTTTCGTTGAATACTTCAAATACAGGGTTCTCCCGAATGAGAAATCAGCGCGAGAGCAACTCAAGAAGAGAGCGCTTCGCTACGCCTACGTTAATGACACCTTATACAGGCGATCATACGACCAAATGTGGCTTCGCTGTGTGTCAAACTCAGAAGTCCACCAGATCATGAAGGAAGTTCATTCGGGTTTATGCGGAGCACATCAGCCGGGACCCAAAATGCGACTTAAGATAAAGCGCATGGGCTATTATTGGCCCACCATGGCACGCGATTGTATCGAGCATGCCAAGAAGTGTCACATGTGCCAAATACATGGCACGTTCATACATCAACACCCAAACCCGTTACACCCGACTGTGTCATCTTGGCCGTTTGATGCATGGGGTACTGATGTAGTCGGGCCCATTGACCCGCCTTCCTCCAAGGGTCATAAGTTTATCTTGGCTGCGACCGATTACTTCACCAAGTGGGCCGAGGCAGTCCCGCTTAGGGAAGTGAAGGCAATCGATGTCGTGAATTTCTTCAAAAACCATATCTTATACCGATTTGGGACCCCGAGGAGAATCATTTCTGATAACGGGGCCGCGTTCAAAAGTACTAAAGTATACGCACTTGCGGAAAAGTTCAAGATTGATTGGAAATATTCTTCCATATACAATCCCAGAGCAAATGGTTTAGCAGAGGCCTTTAATAAGACCTTGATAAAAATCATGAAAAGGACGTTGAAAGGAAATCAGCGCGACTGGCATGAAAGGCTACAAGAAGCGCTTTGGGCATATCGAACCACATGTCGAACCCCCACTCAAGCGACACCATATTCCCTGGTGTTTGGTGTCGAAGCTGTCCTGCCGCTTGAGGTGGAACTCCCGTCCTTAAGGGTGGCGCTCCAGAACGAAATGTCGTTAGATGAGCAGAAGCGCCTCAGGCTCGACGAACTCGACGCTATGGATGAAAGGCGAATCATAGCCCAACAAAACTTGGAAATATACCAAGCGAAGATGGCACGGGCCTACGACAAAATGGCCCGCTCAAGAACTTTTCGTCAAGGGGAATTAGTACTCGTTCTCCGAAGGCCCATAATTGGCCGGCATGTCGGCCCAAAGTTTTCACCTAATTGGGAAGGCCCATATGTGGTTGAGAAGGTGTTTGACGGAGGGGCATACCAACTCATAGATCATAAAGGCGAAAGACCATTACCTCCTATAAACGGGCGGTATCTTAAGAAATACCATGCATAATACACCAAGAAGAAAGGTGGCTAAACCCATACACCAAGAAGAAAGGTGGCTAAACCCATGCACCAAGAAGAAAGGTGGCTAAACCCATACACCAAGAAGAAAGGTGGCTAAACCCATACACCAAGAAGAAAGGTGGCCAAACTCAAACACCAAGAAGAAAGGTGGCTAAACTCATACGCCCAAAAGAAAGGTGGCTTAAAGTCCCGGGGTAAAAGGTACTTATCCATGTCCCGCCGGGTGCAAATCGGCCTTGTCGCCTTGAGCCGTTAATCAAGGGGCGTGGATGGTGTCCACTGAAGAAATACCACAAACAAAGTTGTCCCATCGGGCATAAATCGGCCTTGTCGCCTTGAGCCGTTAATCAAGGGACGTGGATGGTGTCCACTGAAGAAATACCATAAACCAAAATGTCCCCTCCGGGCATAAATCGGCCTTGTCGGCTTGAGCCGTTAATCAAGGAACACATGTGGTGGCTAATACAAAAGCTACCAAAACCTCTGACAGGCCAAAAAGAAAGGTTTTGTCCACATCGCCGGATGAAGTCGACGCCCGAACTTTGGAGCCACTAAAGCGGGGAAAATGGTTTTGGTATTTGTGCCTCCAATACAATTACCACTGTGTTTGCCCGTTTGATACAGAATAAATATGAAAATGGGCAGCGTTACAATTTGTCGCTTTAAACAAATCATTGCTGAATAAAACATTGCCTTATTGATTAATGATAAGGCAGAGTATTGAAGGCATAAATAAAAAGCCCTATAATGAATGAAACCTTCTTATCCTTATGATAAGCTTGGATAATTTATCAGGGCGAAATCCCACTCCAAATATATATATAAATGTGCGTGGAGAATGAGTGAAATGTGAGGATTCCACACTTAATAATGAGTAGAGAGAATAGAAAGGATCCACATTCAAAATGGTTTTGCCAATTTGTACCGTAAACAATTGACACTGGTATGTTCATCTGACCAGTCATAAAGAGATGAACAGGCTTTTTATTTTGTGCCTGACAAAATAACAAAATACCAAAATACCGATAATAATATAAATCTTCCCAAAACACATATCCAATCCATGCATCATACAAAATACAATAACAAACATAAGTTCCTCAAAATAAGTGACTAAAGCCATGTCCAAAACAAACAAAAAAAATTATATAATAAATACGAACAAACCCACCCAAATAAATGAATAAATAAGAGGGGAGCGATGCAAGATTCCACCGAATAAATAAATAAAGGAGAGAAAATGTAAGGTTCCTTCAAATAAAATGACTTTGGTATTTGTGTCTTTAATACAATTACCACTGGGTTCGTCCATTTGATACAGAATAAATATAAAAATGGACAAGTGTTTGCAATTTGTCCCTTTAAAACAAATTGCTGCCTAACGAAAGGATTATTTCATTTTTTATGATGAGATAAACCTTTGAAGGCAATTCCACCAAATAAAATTGAGTGGAGAATGAGCGAAAGTGATGATTCCACACCAAACCTATAAAATGAGTGGAAAGAATGCGAGAATCCACTTCAAAATGGTTTTGCCAATTTGTACCATAAACAATTGACACTGGTTCGTTCATCCAACCAGTCATAAAGGGATGAACATGCTTTATATTTTGTGCTTAACAAAATAGATTGTAGTATCTTGCACGGACCAACTGCAAAAACCTCGACAAATCATGCTACAATCAAAACCAAGCCAAACATGCTAAAACCAAAACAAACCTTGGGCTTTGAAAGCTGATGAAATTCATGTAAGCCCCAACCATTTAAATCAAATCCCAAATCATGCTTAAACCTGGGCTTTGAGAGTTGATAAAATTCATGTAAGCCCCAACACTTTATATCAAACCAAAACCAAACCAACATATGCCAAACATGCTGAAGCAAAACCAAATTTGTGGAAGCCAAACATGCCGAAGCAACCAAACCTGCAGACGCCAAACATGCCGAAGAAACCAAACCTGTGAAAGCCAAAAATGCTGAAGCAGAACCAAACCTCTGAAAATCAAAATTGCCGAAGCAACCAAACCTGCGAAGGCCAAATATGTTGAAGCAAAACGAAATATCAAAGATAAACCAATCAAATTAGAAGGCTTCCATGCTGTAAACTAATTTGGTGCACCAGAGCAGGCCCTTCAGCCTCTACGGTCTTCATGACCTGCTCTGGTGGGTGGCTCTTTGTTTGCTGTCAAAAAAAAATATAATACCAAAAATACACACAAGTTAAAATACATGAAACAAATATGATTTCATGTGATTTAATGTCGAAATTTAAAATTACGAAATTATGCCCAATTTCATAATTCACCACGTACGAGATTTATTTCTTGGAATTAAGAAACAATTCCATGAAATAATCATGCCAAATATTAAATCATGAAATTATGCTCAATTTCATGATTTATCACATATGAAATTTATCTCTTAAAATTAAGAAATAATTTCATAAAATAATTATTATGTGAGATTAATGCCTAATCTCATATGATACACAATGATGAAATGAAATTAATGTCTAATTTCATTTCAAAAATACCAAAAAAATTCTTAAAAATCATAGAAAAGCATTCTATGATTTTACAATAATTTTCATGATTTTATCACAAACAATTTCATGAAAAATAATTTAGAAATGAAAAAAAGACAAATAAAATAGCAGTTGGAGACGTTTGTGTGCAACTTGGAGTTGCCAAGCATACCTTGGCCTTTATTTTTTTCTCTCCAGCGAAAAGGAAGAAGGGGAGTGAATGGGTGCGCTTGGTGCACTTCTGTTCTCTCTTCACCTCAATTCAAATTAATACACGGACCATGTGAACCAAGTCCAACTGAGAAATGCAATATGTATGTCTCTCATTAAACCTTACAAGTGGGGGCTACGTTTTCTTCTCTCATTGACAGGGGGGCCCAGCACATGCCCTTCTCTCTCTCTTCCCCTGCGCCCTCTCTCTCTGCCCGCTGGGACCCACATGGCAGATCCTTCTCCCTCCTCTCCTCCCTCCTCTCTTTCTTCCCTGCACGAACTGGGTTCGGCCAGCGGCTGGCCGGAAGCTAGGCGGCGACTCCGGGCACCTCAAGGCGATTCCTCTTAGCCCCGGGTAGAGCTCGGCGAGGAGAATTCGGGGAAGCCGTCAATTTCAGAAATGGATGAATGAACGAGGGAGAAATCGGGTACGAAAGTTATCTCGGTGAAGAGGCCAAATGAGCAAATTGGGGATCAAGAGCTCAAATTGAATGGTCTTGGAGCATCTCAAGGGTGTCACGATGATGTTCAAAGTGTATATTTGAGGTTTGGAACGCTCAATTAATGGGACCACCGATTCACATTCGGGTGTAAACCGAAAAAATCTTAAATTGGCAAAATTAAGATGTGAGAGTTTGGAAAATGCATAAAACATGTAAATGCAACATGTTTGAGACCGGTTGACACGATAAACAAGTGTTAGAGAGGCTTCAATTTAATTGGAACACGTTAAGCCTCAAACCGCCACCGGGAGACACCAAACCGTGCCTTGGATGCTCATTTCCGAGAGCCAGCGCACCAATACACGTGTTAGGCTATGATAGGTGAAGCATCTCTGCGAAAGAAACGGAAGGAATCTTCCAGAAATGAGCTGTTACACCTCTTGAGCCCGGTTGGCTCAATTTCGGCCATACGATTAATTCAACGCTCTAGATCAAATCAGAGCTTCCCTGGAGTGTTGCCCTAGCTCTTGGGTTATAAATAGACCCCCAGAGAAGAGAAATCAGGAGCCAATACCCCCCCATAAGCTCAAGCTTGGCCAAAGCCTTGCCAAAACCGAAATCAAGCCTTAAACCCTCTTCTCTCCAAATAAAGCTCTGTTAGAATAGTTGTTGTAATTGATTGAGACACAAAGGGGCCAAGCCTTGAGCTTGGCTTGGTCTCAATTGAGCTCTAGGGGTTAGTCTCACCTTGATGGGTGAGATAGTCAAGCTTTCGGGTTGGAGATGGTGCACATGTGCCTCTTCCCTTACCGAGCTCAATTGATGACCAAGCATGAGTCTCAGGTGCTTACTTATGCGTATTTTCTATGAAATTTGATAAACACACGATAACCGATCGGCACATGTTGATTTGGTTCAATAGGGATGGGCACATGTTCATACCCTCTTCTCAAACCCTGTGCACATGTGCAGTGGTTATATAAAGGCTCAAAACAGCTTAATACAAGCCGTTATGCCGCCAAATTTCATAGAAAATAAAACCCCCCATGTTTATGTGATGTTATATGTTGATATGTTATGTTAAATGCAATATTATATGAAGTTTTGATCAAATCTGGTTTTTTATCTCTCCTTGATCTTTTATTTTGCATTTTAAACATGTTTGGATGCTCAAAATCATATTTGAGTAAAAGAAAAGTAATAAATATGCATGCTGATCTGATTCCAGCAAAGGGGCATTTCTGTCCAGTTGAGAGATCAGTCCATATCTCTCAATCTGGTTGTCCATTTTTCATAAAATTTCACAGACCTGTAGAGTAGGTTTATATTAACTTACATTTCGAATTTTATAATTTTTGGAATTTTCTGTGAATTGTTATGATTTTTCAAATCTCATCAGTCCAAAAAATCTCAAAAGTCAACTGATGGTCAAACACCAAACTCAACATCAAAAAAAAAAAACTGATTTAAATAAAAAAAATATAGCCTGATAAAGGGTGATTGTTTATTTGATTTGGATTTTTTTTTAGTTGATTAGGATGTGTGAATTGCTTGAAAAAAAAAAAAAGAAAAAAAACAGAAAACAGAGCTGGCACAGATCTGGCATGTGCCTTATCTGGCCAGTTCAAAGATCAGCTAATATATCTTTATTTACTCACCCATTTGATATGAAATTTTGCAAGAATATAGAGTATGTTTTCATAGACATTTTCCCAAAATTTCATATTTTTTTGAATTTTCTGTGATTTTATATGAATTTTTAAAGTTGGGTCTGTCAAAAGGAAAAAACTGGGTTGGTTCTGTTTTTTCCTTTTCTGTTTTTTTTCCTTTCTGATTTTTTTTTCGTTTTTTTCTCCAGAAATAAAAAAATGGTGAAATTGACCACTCAAATATACTGGAACATGGTTAAATATGTTTTTTAGAAGAATCAATTGAAGAGAAAAACAATGATAGATGCATGAATTTCCAATCGGTACCAAATCCGTTTGAGCATATTCGGTACCGGTCGATGAAACTCACATATTCAGAGATTTAAATTAAAATTAAATTTCACAACTTGTTTGTCATGTTTTAACGACGCTACAGCTCGAAGGAATTGAACCAATTTGACAAAACGAGCTCAAAATCGACAAAAAACCGATTCCCCACGAGTTTCCAGCCCTAGCCGAACTGGTGGTGCTATTTCCGGCGATCGCCGGAGCTAGTGGCCCCGAGACCAAGACAGTAGTGTTCTCCTCCCCGAGACGACTCCGGTGGTTCCCCCCGATCGACGATCCGACGCCGGCAGAGCTCCGATCAAGCAAGAATACGAATATTGATGCATATGAAAGTGTGGATATTGATGAAATTTGAACTCAAGCATATGGGAGGGAAATCGCACAGATCTTGATGCCATCCGACAGCCTAGAAAAATTCAAAGTTTGGATCTAGCTTTAAATCAAAGGCTCATATTAATCTGTTCAAAAAATAGATTTTAAATATTAAATAAAAATAATTCCTTAAGACCAAAAATCATGAAAAATACATCAAAAATCATGGTCTCATTTGAAGATATTTTTGAAATAATAAAAAGTCAATTTTGATTTTATTTTTATTTTAAGAAAAATTCAAAACATATAAAATGCATATCATCTTGTACAAATATTTTTCTTATATTTTGGTAAAACAAATCAAAATATTCAAAATAATCAAATTATGTTATATTTTTATAAAACAAATCAAAAATATTCAAAATAACCAAATTATGTTATATTTTGATAAAACAAATCAAAATATTCAAAATAATCAAATTATGTTATATTTTTATAAAACAAATCAAAAATATTCAAAATAACCAAATTATGTTATACTTTGATAAAACAAATCAAAATATTCAAAATAATCA
This sequence comes from x Bolboschoenoplectus mariqueter, assembly GCA_037678475.1. Classification (NCBI taxonomy): domain Eukaryota; kingdom Viridiplantae; phylum Streptophyta; class Magnoliopsida; order Poales; family Cyperaceae; genus x Bolboschoenoplectus; species x Bolboschoenoplectus mariqueter. The sequence continues at coordinate 3,989,108 of CM075245.1, read as the reverse complement.
AATTATGCTATATTTTGATAAAACAAATCAAAATATTCAAAATAATCAATTTATGTTATATTTTAATAAAACAAATAAAAAAATATTCAAAATAATCAAATTATGTTATATTTTGATCAAAATAATCAAAATAGTCAAATTATGTCATATGTTGATAAAACAAATCAAAATATTCAAAATGATCAAGTTATGTTTTGATAAAACAAAATCAAAATATTCAAAAATGATTAAATTATGTTATAAAACAAATCAAAATATTCAAAATAATCAAATTATGTTATATTTTGATAAAACAAATCAAAATATTCAAAAATGATCAAATCATGTTACATTTTGATAAAACAAATCAAAATGTTCAAAATAATCAAACTTTGTTATATTTTGATAAAACAAATCAAAATATTTAAATATGTCAATATGTCCAAATATTTGACCAAACACGTCAAATATACAAATAAATCCGAAATCTTTGACCAAACATGTCAAATATGCAAATATACCCAAATATGTCAAAAATACAATTATGTCCAAATATTTGATCAAACATGTCAAATATGCAAATATACCCAAATATTTGACCAAATATGTCAAAAATACAAATATGTCTCAATCTTTGACCAAATATGTCAAATATGCAAATATACCCAAATATTTGACCAAATATGTCAAAAAATACAAATGTATCCAAATATTAGACCAAATATGTCAAACATGCAAATAAACCCAAACATTTGACCAAACATGTCAAATATGCAAATATGACCAAACTTTTGACCAAACATGTTAAATATGCAAATAAACCCAAACATTTGACCAAACATGTCAAATATGCAAATACACCCAAATTTCTGGCCAAACATGCCAAATATACAAATATGTCCAAACCCTTGGTAAAATATTTCAAATATGCAAATATGTCCAAATCTCTGGCCAAATATGCCAAATATGCAGATAAGTCCAAAACTTGGTAAAAACATACCAACATATCAAATCATATCAAATAATGTTTCAAGAACATTAAACTGGCAGTGCGCTTCAGGTTTAATGTACTTCATTTTGGAAATCGATAAAGAATTATATGTTCCCGATTCTCCAATTTTCCCAGGTTTCGAATTGGCATAGCGCTTCAGATTCGGGATTTGGAAGGTCAATAGACTGTTTAGGACTATACGTCCTTGTCTTTGACATGAACCTTTCTAGAGATCAAACATCTCTGGTTCCTTGAGCATCGAGTTGGCAGTGCGCTTCATATTCGAACTCCGTGAGATCAATAGGATTATACGTCCTCGATCTCCGACTTATGAGAAATTATACGTTTCTCTGACTTTAGATCATACGTCTTTAGTCTTATTATCCAAAGTTATATCTTTGGGTTATTTCAAGCATATATTATAATAAATTGGAAGGAAGAAATAAAGCCACGAATCTGATCCATATATTTTGATTAGTTTAGCCCATTAATCAGAGGTTCCCGAGGCGAGAGCCGGGGTAATTAACGGCGGGGGCTTGCGCCCGTCGGAAAATAAAAGTTCCCACAATCACCTAAAATAATAAGTCCTTGAGCGCACAAACACGCGCAGGGATGTACCTGCACCTTCTTCCCCCGTGAGCGAGGACGCCGATGCCTCGCGCGTGGGCCGTGAAAAAGGGCCGCACAGCGGGTTAGTTTCCTCTCGCGATCCTTCTTTCAGTGGGGAGGTCATCCCCTTTCATTTCATCAGTGGTTGGCTTCATGCACACTGGATGGGTCTTTATACCCCTGTCCTTTCTCAGGAGATACGGGTTATACTACCCTATTTGTCCGACATAGCTTGTGCTTCGGCATCATCCCTTTCTCCCAAAGATGCTCGCTATCGTTTCTTCCGTTCGCGAGGGGCACTCCAAAGATCTGAGGTACGCGCTTTTTCGCGTAGGATGCCCAGAGGTTCAGATAGACTTGTTATGGACATTCCACGGTCTAGGTTGGTTCAGGGGATTCTAGAGGATTCGGCAGCCACTGAGTACCTTATCAGCATTCGGTGTGGCTTCTTGCCTCTACGCATCGGTGAGCACATTATCTTGGAGCCATACTCTCCTCACCGTTGTGCCCATCAATTTGGATATGACCAGGGCATTCCCGAGTTGCTTTCCCGTCCTGAGTCGCTTTCTGCAGACCGGGAGGGTTTGAGTAGATATTGGTCTTCCATACTTCGTGTGGGTACGGGTTCCCAGTTTACCATGCCTCGGGCTTCACGCTCAGAGGTGATTTTTACCGCCATGTATCATAGGTGGTATACTCACACTATCTCTGCGTACCAGGCGATACTCCCTGCCGATATGGCACGGGTGACTTGTCCACTGCCGGACAAAAAGAAAAATGAAAAGAAGCGGCGGAGATCTCCTTCCTCTTCCTCTTCTCGCGCCCTACTTGATTTTTAGGGCTTCGACAGCAAGGTGCCATTAGATTCTCCTATCGCTTCCCAGACAGGTGATATTATTTATGGCCTCTTTTATTTACTGTATTCATATCCTTGAAGTTTCTTATGTGATTTCTTTATGATATACTGATGTCGGAGAAATCGCAGGAGGGTCGACCAACAGGGAGGCACCTGACTCCATTTTGGAGGAGCTCTTCATTTTTCAAGCGGGTTTGCCAGGTACTTATATTTGCAAGGTCCTTTATGTTTAGGGAAGTGACCATTCTTTCCTTATATTCTCTTCGATTTGTTTTCAGGTTTTGAGAGCGCCGACCCTTCTACAACGGAGGCCAAGGAAAACTTACCCACCGTCTTGGGGGACGAGGCGGTCGTAGGTATGATTTTTTTTTTTTTTTTAGAATATTCTACTAAATATCCTTCACATAATTTCCCTTGCTTATCTCACTCTTCTTTGAAACAAAAGGGGACGCTGAGAGTCCATTAGTACCAGCTCTCGGCGGAGAATTTGCTTCACCTGCGAGAGTTTCTCCGTTAAGGGAAGCGGAAGATTTGGCTGTCCTTCAGGAGCCTATCATGATTAGTGACTCAGGTATGACTCCATTGTCATTTCACCATCTCATAATACCTTACTCTTTTCATTTCTCCCTTCGGGGATCTTATTCTTGTTTTTAATTCAGACCCTGAAGATTTTGTCATTGCCGAGGCGACCGGCACAGAGTTCGGCGATAGGTCCAATGTCAGGTACGACGACAATATTGAAGAGGAGCCTGACGAAGAAATTGAGGCGGAGCCAGAGGTTGATCTCAATGCAGGACCCCACGTCGTTCCCGACGAAGACTTTGAAATGGACCCTGAGGAGGAGAGACTCTCGGGTGACATTTCTCCCGATGGTACGTGCTCTTATATCTCCTCACTTTAGGTCTCATGTTTACATTGCATGTGATAACATTGGTTTGATTTGTAGGTCCTTCTGTATCGGAGATGCGGCATTTATTGGAGAAGCTATGTTCCCTCAGCCATTCTACTCGAGCTCACCGCTCGTTGGATATTCATGCATTGGATTTAGTTCCTGTTTCTGGGAACTCTCTTGATTTCCAGGGGGTGATTGACGACTTGATCGTCCCCTGTCAAGAGCATTTGTCTTGTATAACCCGCGAGCGTTTGGCCTGGGCTTTCGGGGAGAGACAAAAGACTCTCTCGACTCTCGCGACATTGGTGTCTCGTGCCGAGTCGGAGTTATTCTCACTTCGTCACCGCCTCAGGGGTCTCCAGGATCAGCTTACATGTCACCTGGCTTTCAGTGCAGGTATGCTAGCTTCTGGGGCTGATTACAGGGCTTCTAGCCACCTAGCTGATCAGACCCAGTCACTCAAGAGTGAGATCAAGGGCATGGAGGGTTTGGTAGACACCGCCTTCTCTACTCTTCGTGACTACTCATATGATTATGAGGCCGCCCGAGCTAGCGTAGACGACCTAGTGGCTGACGAGAAGCGTCACTTTACCGCCGCCTGTTCTTTGTTTACCCGGATCGACGGGTTCTTGGCCCAGCTGCGTAGTCGCTATCCTAGCCTTTAGGGTGGGGGTTTGTTTGTATTTTTGGCATTTTGTTTGTTTTGGACATGGTTTTAGTTACTTATTTTGAGGAGCTTAGGTTTGTTATCGTATTTTGTATGATGTATGGATTGAGTATATGTTTTGGGAATATTTATATATATTATTATCGGTTATTTTGGTATTTTGTTATTTTGTTAGGCACAAGATAAAAAGCATGTTCATCTCTTTATGACTGATCAGATGAACATACCAGTGTCAATTGTTTACGGTACAAATTGGCAAAACCATTTTGAATGTGGATCCTTTCTATTCTCTCCACTCATTATTAAGTGTGGAACCCTCACATTTCACTCATTCTCCACGCATATTTATTTGTATATTTGGAGTGGGATTTCGCCCTGATAAATTATCCAAGCTTATCATAAGGATAAGAAGGTTTCATTCATTATAGGGCTTTTTATTTATGCCTTCAATACTCTGCCTTACTATTAATTAATAAGGCAATGTTTTATTCAGCAATGATTTGTTTAAAGCGACAAATCGTAACGCTGCCCATTTTCATATTTATTCTGTATCAAATGGGCAAACACAGTGGTAATTGTATTGGAGGTACAAATACCAAAACCATTTCCCCGCTTTAGTGGCTCCAAAGTTCGGGCGCCGACTTCATCCGGCGATGTGGACAAAACCTTTCTTTTTGGCCTGCCAGAGGTTTTGGTAGCTTTTGTGTTAGCCACCACACGTGTTCCTTGATTAACGGCTCAAGGCAACAAGGCCGATTTATGCTCGGGGGGACATTTTGGTTTATGGTATTTCTTCAGTGGACACCATCCACGTCCCTTGATTAACGGCTCAAGGCGACCAGGCCGATTTATGCCCGATGGGACAGCTTTGTTCGTGGTATTTCTTCAGTGGACACCATCCACGACCCTTGATTGACGGCTCAAGGCGACAAGGCCGATTTATGCCCGATGGGACAGCTTTGTTCGTGGTATTTCTTCAGTGGACACCATCCACGACCCTTGATTGACGGCTCAAGGCGACAAGGCCGATTTATGCCCGATGGGACAGCTTTGTTTGTGGTATTTCTTCAGTGGACACCATCCACGACCCTTGATTGACGGCTCAAGGCGACAAGGCCGATTTATGCCCGATGGGACAGCTTTGTTTGTGGTATTTCTTCAGTGGACACCATCCACGACCCTTGATTGACGGCTCAAGGCGACAAGGCCGATTTATGCCCGATGGGACAGCTTTGTTTGTGGTATTTCTTCAGTGGAAACCATCCACGACCCTTGATTGACGGCTCAAGGCGACAAGGCCGATTTATGCCCGATGGGACAGCTTTGTTTGTGGTATTTCTTCAGTGGACACCATCCACGACCCTTGATTGACGGCTCAAGGCGACAAGGCCGACTTGCGCCCGGCGAGACATGGATAAGTACCTTTTACCCCGGGACTTAAACCACCTTTCTTTTGGGGCGCATGAGTTTAGCCACCTTTCTTCTTGGTGTTTGGGTTTAGCCACCTTTCTTCTTGGTGTATTATGCATGGTATTTCTTAAGATACCGCCCGTTTATAGGAGGTAATGGTCTTTCGCCTTTATGATCTATGAGTTGGTATGCTCCTCCGTCGAATACCTTCTCAACCACATATGGGCCTTCCCAGTTAGGTGAAAATTTTGGGCCGACATGCCGGCCAATTATGGGCCTTCGGAGGACGAGTACTAATTCCCCTTGACGAAAAGTTCTTGAGCGGGCCATTTTGTCGTAGGCCCGTGCCATCTTTGCTTGGTATATTTCCAAGTTTTGTTGGGCTATGATTCGCCTTTCATCCATAGCGTCGAGTTCCTCGAGCCTGAGGCGCTTCTGCTCATCTAATGACATTTCGTTCCGGAGCGCCACCCTTAAGGACGGGAGTTCCACCTCAAGCGGCAGGACAGCTTCGACACCAAACACCAGGGAATATGGTGTCGCTTGAGTGGGGGTTCGACATGTGGTTCGATATGCCCAAAGCGCTTCTTGCAGTCTTTCATGCCAGTCGCGCTGATTTCCTTTCAACGTCCTTTTCATGATTTTTATCAAGGTCTTATTGAAGGCCTCTGCTAAACCATTTGCTCTGGGATTGTATATGGAAGAATATTTCCAGTCAATCTTGAACTTTTCCGCGAGTGCGTAGATTTTGGCACTTTGGAACGCGGCTCCGTTATCAGAGATGATTCTCCTCGGGGTCCCAAATCGGTATAAGACATGGATTTTGAAGAAATTTACGACATCAATTGCCTTCACTTCCCTAAGCGGGACTGCCTCAGCCCATTTGGTGAAGTAATCGGTCGCAGCCAAGATGAACTTATGACCCTTAGAGGAAGGCGGGTCAATGGGCCCGACTACATCGGTACCCCATGCATCAAACGGTCAGGATGATACAGTCGGGTGAAGCGGATTTGGGTGTTGATGTATGAATGTGCCATGTATTTGGCACATGTGACACTTCTTGGCATGCTCGATGCAATCGCGTGCCATGGTGGGCCAATAATAGCCCATGCGTTTTATCTTAAGTCGCATTTTTGGTCCCGGCTGATGCGCTCCACATAGACCCGAATGAACTTCCTTCATGATTTGGTGGACTTCCGGGTTTGATGCACAGCGAAGCCACATTTGATCGTATGATCGCCTGTATAAGGTGTCATTAACGTAGGCGTAGCGAAGCGCTCTCTTCTTGAGTTGCTCTCGCGCTGATTTCTCATTCGGAAGAACCCCGTATTTGAAGTATTCAACGAAAGGTTGGCGCCAATCGTCATTCGGCTGAGTCACCATGACATCTTCCAGGTCACTTTCCATTTCTTCAGCCATAGCCATCTGGATTTTATCTTTAGTCCCCGTGAAGCATGAGGACAGGGGTCGTCGATTTTTGACAACAATTTGCACATTTTCGTCGCTAGGCTCGCCTAATTCTTTAGCCACCCGAGCGAGCGCATCAGCTTTGCCATTTGTGGCTCTCGAGATTTTCTTGAATAGGATTTCGGGAATTTCATCTATTAATTCCAAAACCCTAGCGTGATACTTCATCAACTCCGGTTTTAGTACCTTGTATGCTCCGGTGATTTGATTTATTATCAATTAGGAGTCACCAAACACATGGAGTTTTCTAATCCCCATATTCAGCGCAAGCTCTAACCCGACTATGAGCGCTTCATACTCAGCCTCATTATTTGTACAAGGCTCGGTCAATGCCAAGGCATGACGCATAATTCCTCCTTCTGGTGTCACGAAGACTAAGCCTATCCCGGCCCGTATTTGCGGGATGTTTGGGCCTGCGGTGGGCCGTATTGATGATGCCCCATCAAAGTACATTTCCCAACTTAGGGTTTCATCTTTGGTATGAAAGACTTCTTCATCTGGAAATTCGCATGCCAAAGGAGAGTTGTCGGGTATTGGATGGGCCGCTAGGAAATCAGCCATCGCTTGCCCCTTTATGGCCTTTTGTGGCGCGAAAGTTATATCAAACTCGGTCAGGATTATGGCCCATCTTGCCAACCTGCCTGTAAGCATGGGTCTCGTCATGAGATATTTTAAGGGGTCAATCTTTGAGATGAGGATGACCTTGTGGGCTATCATGTAGTGTCGCAACTTCTTCACAGCGAACACCAATGCCAGGCAATGCTTTTCAATCGGTGTATAGGCGTATTCCGCCCCTACCAGCATGCGGCTCAAGTAATAGAGGGCGTTTTCTTTCCCTTGTTCATTTTCTTGCGCTAATAAGGCCCCGAGAGAGCCATCCAAGGCCGTCGTGTACAATACCAGCTCTTTTCCTGGTATTGGAGCTGCTAGCACTGGTGGTTTGAGGAGGTAGTCCTTGATGTCATTTAGGGCTTGTCGGCAGGCTTCGTCCCATTTAAACGGGACATCTTTCTTGGTCAATCGGGTGAAAGGTTGTATCCTACCCGATAGATTGGCTATGAATCGCCTGATGTATGCCAAGCGGCCTTGAAGCGAGCGAAGCTCCTTAAGGTTCCTGGGTGGCGGCAATTCTTGTATTGCCTTGATTTTACCCGGGTCTATTTCTATTCCCCGGTGTCGAATAACAAACCCAAGAAATTTCCCCGACGAAACCATAAAGGCGCACTTTAACGGGTTTAGCTTCAGCGCATGTTGCCTCAGACGGTCAAACACGACCTTGAGATTTATGAGATGCTCGTCATAGGACGTCGCCTTTACGACCAAATCGTCCACGTAGCATTCGACAATCTTATGAATTAGGTCGTCGAATATTTTCGTCATGGCTCGCTGGTATGTGGCCCTGGCATTTTTGAGGCCAAAAGGCATAACCTTGTAACAATAAATACCCATCGGAGTGCGGAAGGCCGTATGCTTCTGGTCTTCTTCATCCATTTTGATTTGGTTATACCCCGCGTACCCATCCATAAAAGAGAATACCTCATAGGACGAGGTATGGTCGATGATGATTTCCGTCACCGGTAAAAGAAAGTCATCTTTGGGACAAGCTTTATTCAGGTCCCGAAAGTCGACACATATACGTATTTGTCCGTTCTTCTTCTTTACGGGAACGATGCTAGCCACCCAATCGGGAGTTTCTTCTTCCCGTACGAAGCCTGCATCAATAAGTTTCTTGGTTTCAGCCACGACTTTTTCTTCGAGTTCTATTCTCATTCGTCGTGGTGCCTGTTTGACCGGCTTTATACTTGGGTCAATTTTGAGTTTGTGAACCGCAACTTTGGGATCCAAACCCGGCATTTCTTCATAGCTCCATGCGAAGCAATCAGCATATTCTTGGAGCAAGGCCCTCAAGGGTTCCCGTTTCTCTTGGGGGAGGGATGCGCTTATGAAGGTTGGCCTGGGGTCTTCATCTGTCCCGAGGTTAACTTCCACCAACTCGTCAATGGTGTTTGGCGCGCCGTCCTCCAACTCTTTTGGTGCATTTTTAGCCACCAGGATGAAGTCTTCTTCTTCCGGCTCCTCAGATACCATATGACAGGTAACTCTTCGGTTCTTGAAGAAGCTTCGACACCGTTCGTCGGGACCCCCGTCTTCTTCTGACTCAGAGTCGTATCCCAAACCGCGAGTGTATTTGATCTTGTCATCGAGGCCCCTGACCGTATTAGTCGAGCCATTCCATAATTTCTCAAAATAATACATTTTGGATTTTGATATGGTTTGAGGACACCGGGCTTTTTCCATCAGTTGACCCTGATTCTTCCCGAAATATCGGGACGCCTCGATATTGACTTCCCCGTCGTCGGAGTCTTCTGACAATAAGCCACTCCACTCGTGGATCAGGGCATTATCACCCAGATTGATTGCATCGATTTTGTAGAATCTAATTGGTCTATGAGTGACCGTCTTCCCTGGCAAGCGTTCGACCTTTGAAGGAACGACAAACGTCCGCAACTTCTGGATTTGGTTCACTTCTTTGGGAGAAAGGTCCTTGTAATGTTTTTCGGGTACCTTTTCAACCCTTAAAGACGATTCATGGCTCTCGTCAGTTTCGAAGTTGTATGTCGGTTTGACGTGAAACAGAATTTCTTCTTCTGATCCACTCTCCGATTCATATGCCTCTTCATCTGTAGGAGCTTCCTCTTCTGACTCATCATCTGTCGAGGCCCCGTATAGTGGGATAACCCGGCGCGTCGAGATCTTCTCATCTTCTTCATCAGAAGAGGCGCTAAATAAGGGGGTGACACCATACACTCGTTCCTTCTTGTCTTCCTCTTCATCAGAGGATAACCCGTAAACGGGTTTATTACTCAAAGTTGGTGCCTTTTTCTCATGAGATGACACCAGATCAGGCGTGGATTTGGTTTGGCTTGTTTGCATTTCCGAGCCATTTCCTTGTAAGACGGAGCTTAGAGACTCCATCAGCGCTTTATGCTGATCCTTCTCCTCCTGCGTTAAGAAATAACGGGCGTCGCTAAGGCCAATTTCATGGACCCCGAATGGCTTGATGTCCCCATTTATCCTTTTTTGCCTTCCGTCTTTCATGTATTTCATGCATTGGTGAAGAGTTGATGGTACCACCCGGTTTTCATGCAGCCAAGGGCGACCGAGTAAGGCCTTGTATGACGTATCGGCGTCAATGACATAAAATTTGGTCGAGGTTATCAGGCCCCCGATTTGGAGTGTTAGGGTCACCGCACCCATGGCTTTCTGTGAATGTTGATTGAACCCATGAATGGTCACCTTCTCATTCGACAATGGTTTGGTGTCCAGTATTAAGGTTTTCAGGATCCTCAAGGGCATAATGTTTATTGATGACCCCGAGTCGACCAAAATGCGATTCAATCTTTGCCCCTCACAGTCGCCAGTTACATACAACGGCCGGTTGTGATCGGCGGTGCCAGTCAACAGGTCTTCATCAGTAAAGTGGATACCCATTGAACGGCTATTGACGTATGCCGTCTCATGTGATTGTTTTTCGGCAAAATAGGCCTGAAATTGCTCGGGGTTTTGGAGCGCGTATATTAGTACATCGCGCATATCCTTCGACATCATCAATGCATCAAAGACACTAAGTTAGGCTGGGATCTTACGGAGATGCGCCAGCACATTATAATCTCCTACCGTGAGTTTTGATTTTTCATGTGTGGGTATGCCATTTTCTGGCTCTTTACTCGTGCTTTTGGTCTTTGCGACGTTTCGATCAGACTCTTTTGGAGGTTGACGTTCAGGGATATAGGTGCCCGAACGTAGAACGACTTGACATTCCGTCTGTTCTTTTTCCGAGGTAGTGGCCTCATTACCTTCTTCTGGATAGAATAGACTCTCGGAAAAGTGTGTGTCTTCTTCAGAATCGCTATTATGATGAATTGCATGGCACCATTCTTTTTGGTTAGGCGCGGAACGGGTGTATTTGCGAGGATTTGATTGCCCTTCCTCCCCATTCTCTATTTTAAAAGAGCGTTTTCGGCCATCGGCGGGCCTACTTTCTTTCCTTGACTCAGGATTTGTTGGCCCTCTCCTTGGGTTTACAACGGAGAAATTCCTGGCTTGAGTAGAAACGGCCTGAGACTCACCACATCTTTCCTCACTTGTGGTTTCAATCGTCAGCCTTTCTTCGTGGCCGCAATCTTGCCATGCTATGCTTTCCAGCCTCTCTTTGTCTTCTATGTTTACTAAAAAGACATTGGGAGGTTTCCTTCGGGCTTGACCCGGCCGAAATGCCTCATTTCTGCATTGATGCTCATGAGAAACTATGATCACCATGTCCTCTTTCGGGCGTCTTGAAGATGAGTTTCCCTCGTCTCGGGTAAACCCAACTCTAAGGAACCCATTCATTTCAGGTCCTTTCTCGCATTCTTTCCTCATTCGACAGGGCATGTCTTCCACTAGCCCTTTTATACCTTCGGGTTTGAATTTCCGAATTGTCGACTTTGAGTCTATGCTGGTTGTCTTTTCGCGACCATCCATGAAATGATGGATTTGCCCGAAAAGCTCATTGAGGTAAAGCTCCTCCCGACGGGGAAGAGTATCAGAGTCTTCTGATTCGCTCACTTCATGAGTTTCTACGTGGGTGACGACACAGCATTCTTCATCCCAAAACTCATCTCCTTCATCTGTGGTTTCGTCTGCATCGACTATACCTAGTAATTTGTTGAGAATTCGTTTAGGAATGAAGTCTCGAAGCATGGCCGGTATTGGTTGACCTTGTTCATATTCTTCGAGCGCATCAATGTACTTTTGGAGTTCTGACTTTTCCGGATACTCCCACCGGTTTTCTTGGTGGTTCAGGGATAATGGGAGTCACTTCATTTTTCCACAAAATACCCGGTTCTTTCCGGATGGACTTGAGAAGCTTCTTTGCTTTACGGGACAGATGGATACTCCAAGGTTCCGCTGAAGAATCCTCAATATTGATCTCTATATGAGAGACCGTATTCACCTGCTCATGCGGGGCTGGCGTTTGGAGGATACTATCAGCCAGAGTTATTTCGCCATTCTTACACCTCCTTTCTATCCAGTCCTTGAACACCCAGCAATCTTCTATGGGGTGCCCAAGTACTCTGTGATATGGACAGTAGTTCGGGTCACTGGATTTTTCCATATCAGCGGGCCGTTTACATTTGGGTAATTGGAGCCCGTCCTTCAAGGCATCTTTGAAAAGTCGTGCGACCTTATCTCTTTTAAATGAGTAAGGCTTGCCTTTCAATTCTTCCAGACTTTTAAGAGGTTGTCCGCTTCCATATACGGGTTTTGCACTGCTGCCGCCGTCATTTTTATTTGACGAGCCACCATTGTTCACAGTGTTGACATTAGCGGTCGTATTTTTGCCGCCGGATTTGCTTGTACTGGCTACCTTGGCCTCGGCCTTCCCTCCTCTTTGGAATCTCTGACCCGAGTAGTTGGGCCATGAATTTGGAGGTGCATTTTCCAGCCTGGACACACAGTTTATCAAATCCTGATATGTCGTAATTTTGGCTATCCCTAAGAACGGTGTCATCCAGTTGTCAACGTTCCTGAGTATTAGTTCGACCGCCTCCCTTTGGGTTATCGGGCGATCACACCTGATGCTAAGGTTTCGCCAGCGACTAATGTATTCCAGAACTTTCTCATTCTTCTGGGGCCCGGTATTGGCCAAGTCCGCAATGCTGATTTTGTCAGTCATGACCGCGAACTTTGCCTTGAATGCATCAGTCATGTCATCCCACGTTTTGATACTCCCATTTTCTAATGAGTAGTACCATTCGAAAGCGGGACCCGTCAGACTTTGCGGGAATTGACGCAGCAACAAGGCATCATTGCTCCCTGTATTCCCACACGAGGCCATGAAATGGGCCAAGTGTTGATCTGGGTTTGCGTCTTTTACACCCTCTCCCGAGAAGGACTTAAACTTCGGGACTATATACCCCTTTGGGTAAGGTATAGCGTCGTAATCGGCTGGATACGGCCTCCCCGTTCGTTTCAAGGGTGAGACGGTAAATCCTGCGCCCGCCATTTGAAGTTGTTGACTAATTATCTCTTGGATCTCCTTTTTAGTCAACCCTTGATTCTCATTAGTATATGTGCGAGTATTGGAGCCCCGAGCAATATTGACTCGAGAGCTCTCTCCTCCACATGGGAGGTCTTCTTTGTGACCGTCGGGGTCTCTGAAGCTTGGATGTTGCGATGGTTGAGGTCCCGTATGTTTGGAGGGTCCTTCATATTCCACCCTTTCATTTGTGATCCCCTTCTTGGTCAAAAAGTCACTTAAGGACTTGATCAGGCTTAAAGCCTCTTGATTTTGCTTTCTGAGCTCTCCCATTTCTTGCTCATTCCTTTGTCTATACTCCTCCATTTCTCGTTCTCGTATCGACAGTTGTCGTTTTAATTGGGCGACGAAATCATTCGCGGAGCCACCAGTGTCTTCCATTTCTGCCTCATTGTGTGCTGATTCGTCGTCAGTTGGAGGGCCCCCTTTTTGCCCTCTTTTGGTCCTGGCTCTGGTCCTGGCCGCATGAGCATTCTCGACATCTCGACTAGGTGGTGGGTCGTTGGATGGGCCCACTTCTTCATCATCAGCCATATATGTGGCATGACGTTCTTCTTGATCGTCAGAGGAGCTTTCGTCATACGCCCCCACAGTATAGACCGTGAAGTGTTCTTCTTCGTCATCAGCATATGGTGCTGGACGAGAGACCCGCCTTTTCTTTCGGGCCTGATCAGGAACAGTGATAACCAGTCCTTTGCTTGACTTTAATGGCTTAGGGTCTAGTTTTGGCCCTAGCCTGTCAAACACAGTCGTGCTTGAGGCTTGGGGTTTTATCTTTGACCCCAGCCTATTAAACACGTTTTCACCCTCAATATTTTTCGAGAGAGCGGTGGTTTTGACCGTAGCCCGTGTTTTGGGCTTAGCCACCTGTATATAGGTGGATGGTGTCTGGCTTGTTTGGGTCAGACGAGATTTTGGGATCCATGTTTGTTTGGTCCCTGGTGCCCGTTCATATGGGCGGTTCCCCGATTCCCGGGGGAAATGGGCCTGTCTCCCTTGGACTTGAGAGGCAGAAGCTTGAGGTTTATTTTGGCGCTGTTGTTTACGCGCCTTGATAACTCGGTGAGTCTCGTATAGAGACTTGCCTAGGTTGGCCTGTTTGAGGCCTGAGGGTCTTCCCGAGTCGGTCGAGAAGTTTTGGTTTTGGCGAGGTTTTGGTTGTGGAACCTCCCAAACGTTCCGGATGCGGGCGGTCGGAGAGTTCCTTTTCACAATCCTTAGAGATGTGAAGGGGTTGGAGACGGGAAGATTTGGCTCAGCCACCAATTCATCCTGGTAGGCTTGGAGAGCCCGTTTCTTGGTGACCTTTGGGGCCACCGGTGTCGGAAGGGTCAAGGAGACTTTGTTCGCTGAACGGTGTCTCCTGGGGCGTTGAGGTTTTGGAGGAAGCGCCATTATTTGGTTGTCAATCCCCTTCTGGGTGATCCTGAAGGAGACTTCCTCATCATCCTCTTCAACCATTGTCGGTGTAGGCGATGGTGGAGTAGGAGGAAGAACGATCATTTGGGGAAAATCCCCGAATGAGAACACCATGTGGCCCGCCTCGTTGAGAGAGACAGGAATGGCAATCGCAAACGGTGAATTCGCTCCAGACATCATTTCCTGAAAAATATAAACTCCACAAATCAATTAGCTATATTTCATGCAAAATTTAATATATATATATATATATATATTTTGATCCATATATTTAATTATTTTAGCCCAAGAGATGAGAGGAGAAAGATATGTCCCACCGGGAGTGCCAGAACATGTGCGGCCCTTTTTCGCGGCCCACGCGCGAGGCATCGGCGTCCTCGCTCACGGGGGAAGAAGGTGCAGGTACATCCCTGCGCGTGTTTGTGCGCTCAAGAACTTATTATTTTAGGTGATTGTGGGAACTTTTATTTTCCGACGGGCGCAAGCCCCCGCCGTTAATTACCCCGGCTCTCGCCTCGGGAACCTCTGATTAATGGGCTAAACTAATCAAAATATATGGATCAGATTTGTGGCTTTATTTCTTCCTTCCAATTTATTATAATACATGTTTGAAATAACCCAAAGGTGTAACCTTGGTTAATAAGACTAAAGACGTATGATCTAAAGTCAGAGAAACGTATAATTTCTCGTAAATCGGATATCGAGGACGTATAATCCTATTGATTTCACGGAGTTCGAATATGAAACGCACTGCCAACTCGATACTCAAGGAACCAGAGATGTTTGATCTCTAGAAAGGTTCATGTCAAAGACAAGGACGTATAGTCCTAAACAGTCTATTGACCTTCCAAATTCCGAATCTGAAGCGCTATGCCAATTCGAAACCTGGGAAAATTGGAGAATCGGGAACATATAATTCTTTATCGATTTCCAAAATGAGGTACATTAAACCTGAAGCGCACTGCCAGTTTAATGTTCTCGAAACATGATTTGATATGATTTGATATGTTGGTATGTTTTTACCAAGTTTTGGACTTATCTGCATATTTGACATATTTGGCCAGAGATTTGGACATATTTGCATATTTGAAATATTTTACCAAGGGTTTGGACATATTTGTATATTTGGCATGTTTGGCCAGAAATTTGGGTGTATTTGCATATTTGACATGTTTGGTCAAATGTTTGGGTTTATTTGCATATTTAACATGTTTGGTCAAAAAGTTTGGTCATATTTACATATTTGACATGTTTGGTCAAATGTTTGGGTTTATTTGCATGTTTGACATATTGGGTCAAATATTTGGACATATTTGTATTTTTGACATATTTTGTCAAATATTTGGGTATATTTGCATTTTTGACATATTTGGTCAAATATTTTGGTATACTTGCATATTTGACATGTTTGGTCAAATATTTGGGTATATTTGCATATTTGACATGTTTGGTCAAATATTTGGACATAATTGTATTTTTGACATATTTGGTCAAATATTTGGGTATATTTGCACATTTGACATGTTTGGTCAAATATTTGGGTATATTTGCATATTTGACATGTTTGGTCAAATATTTGGGCATAATTGTATTTTTTGACATATTTGGTCAAATATTTGGGCATAATTGTATTTTTGACATATTTGGTCAAATATTTGGGCATAATTGTATTTTTGACATATTTGGTCAAATATTTGGGTATACTTGCATATTTGACATGTTTGGTCAAATATTTGGACATATTTGTATATTTAACATATTTAGTCAAATATTTGGACATATTGACATATTTAAATATTTTGATTTGTTTTATCAAAATATAACAAGGTTTAATTATTTTGAACATTTTTTATTTGTTTCATAACATGATTCAATCATCTTTGAATATTTTGATTTGTTTTATCAAAATATAACATAATTTTGATTATTTTGAATATTCCAATTTATTTTATCAAAATATAACATAATTCAATCATTCTTTAATATTTTGATTTATTATATCAAAAGATAACATGATTTGATTATTTTGAATATTTTTATTTATTTTTATCAACATATAATATCATTTGATTATTTTGAATATTTTTTTTTATCAAAATATAACATGATTTGATTATCTTTGAATATTTTGATTTGTTTTATCAACATATAACATATTTTAATCATTTTTGAATATATTTTTTTTTATTTTATCAAAATATAGCATAATTCAATCATTTTTGAATATTTTGATTTGTTTTAACATATTTAACCATTTTTGAATATTTTGATTTGTTTTATCATAATTTGATTATTTTGAAAATTGTTGATTTGTTTTATCATAACTTTCACTTATTTTTGAATATCCTATTTGGTATTTTTAATTTATTTATTTTTTACATATATCATATATTTTGAATTTTCTTTTATTTTATAATAAAAAAAAAGAAAATAAAATCAAAATTGGCATTTTATAGTCTTAAAAATATTCATAAGTGAAATCATGATTTTTGATATATTTTTCATAATTTTTGGGCTTGAGAAATCATTTTTGTTTGGTGTTTAAAGTTTATTTTCAAAACAGATTAATATGGGCCGTCAGATTTGGGCCCACGCATTAAGATCTGAACTTAAGTTCAGTTTTTAAAGCATCTTTTAAACTGGGCCGTTGGATCTCTGGCGCGCATCAAGCCTTCACTAGGCTGTTCGAATTTCATCAAGATTCGCGCTTTGAGATGCATCAATATTCGTGCTCATCCTCCCCGACACTGATCGAGGCCCTGCCGGCGTCGGATCTCCGATCAGGAGGCATGGCTAGCATCGCCGGAGCGTGGGGAGTCCATCGGCGGCGGTCTCGGCGGCGGCGGCGGCCTGGATCGCCGGAAATGGGGGTAACCACCTGGTTTCGGTTGGGAAGTTGGCTGAGATGAGATTTTGAGGGATTTGAGCTGATTTTTGACAAATTGACTCGATTCCTTTGTCATATAGCATCGTTAGAACATGTTTATCAAGATTTTGAGGCTTAATTTGAGTTTAATCCATCAATTTTGCAACTTTGGCCATTTGGTACCAAACTGGTTTCGGGGCATTGGTACCAAATGGTATTTCATGGCTTTTCTGTGCAATTTTCTTCCGATTAACCCTCCAGACAGTGTCGTTTAGTATGTTTGAACATGTTTGGATGATCAATTTCATCAATTTAGATGTGCATTGTCCTTTATGCACATTGGGTCATTTCTGGTTTTATTTCCAATTTGGTTTTCCTTTGATTTCTGTACACTCCTCTCAAATTGCATGTTTAAGTATATTTATTTGGGTCAATTGTATGTTTTGGAAATGTTTTATACTAGATTTGCATGTGAATTTCGTTTGTATGTAAGTTAATTTCATTTTTTCCTTTTCTGGTATTTATTCCAGAATTAACTCAATTCTGATTTTTACAGATCCAACTTCAAAAATTCATAGAAAATCACAGAAAATACCAAAAATGGTAAAACTTGGTGAGTGACTGCATTAAGGCTTATTTTGTATGCCTAAGAAATTTCAAGCTAATTGAGTAATCAGAAAGCATGTTTCTTGTATTTTCACCAGAATGGACAGAAATGCCCTTTCAGATATGTTAAAAATCAAATTTGGCTTAACCTATGGATTAAAGCCTGGTTTAATTATTCTAAACCCTTTAAAACATCACATGAGGTGTCATAAAGGTGAATTAATCAAGAAATTCTGGATTTTTGAATCAAAAGAAAAATGAACTTCTCAGTTTGACCCAAAGTTGACTTTTTTGGAGTTTTTAACAGATGAGATTGTAAAATTCATATCAATTCACAGAAAATTGCAAAAATTATAAAATTTATGTGTTAAGTCATTATAAACCTAATCTACATGACTGTGAAATTTCATAAGAAATTAACAGCCAGACTGAGAGATATGGATTGATCTCTCAGCTGGCCAGAAACAGGAATTCACTGGACTCAAACCAGTATTGATGTTTATTGCTTTTCCATTGCTCAATTATGAACTTGAGCTATTAAGCACATCAGAGAACATGAAGGAAAGAACTAAAGAAAGAAATAAAACCAATTTGCACCAAAAAATCATATATTATAACAAATTGAAATACAATACACATATAAAACATGGAATTTTGTTTCTCCATGGAATTTTGACAGCATAACAGCTTGTATAAAGCCATTATTGAGCCTTACACAGCCACTGCACATGTGCACAGGGCTTGAGAGAGAGGGGGGATGAGCATGTGCCCATCCCCATGAAACCAGATTGGCATGTGCCAATTGGTTGGAGTATGCTGCCCAAATCCATGGTGAACTCACCATGTGAGCTCCTGAGACTCAAGCTCAGCCACCAATTGAGCTCTGGAAGGAGGGAGGCACATGTGCACCTCCCCAGCCATGGGGCTAGCCATCTCACCCAGCAAGGTGAGACTGGCTCCTTGAGCTCAATTGAGACTGAGCCAAGCTCAAGGCTTGACTCCTATGGCTCTTACCTAGCTATTCAAGACTTGGTTTCTTCTCAGCTAGCTTTTTTTTTGTGGAATTTGGTGGAATTGAGATTTTGGCAGAGTTTTGGCTATGTTGCTCCCTTCTTTTCTTCTTCTTCATTGGGGGTCTATTTATAGCCCGGAGGGCATGGTTTAAGCCTCAGGGCTGAGCTGGCATCATCCCAGCCCTTGGTTTGATCAAATGGCCAGGATTGAGCCAGCCAGGCCTGTGCTGGCCTGAGGCCTGTCCTTGGAAGATTCCTCCAGCTAACTGGCGCTCAGAGGTCTCCATTGAGGTGCCTACACGTGTCCCTGACACAGGCCTGGGGAGAGAAAAGGAGCCGTTGGCTTTGTCTTCTTCCTTGGGTCAGTGTGTCATGCCTTTCGGGTGTGAGCATATCCCGAATATTCCTTGGCCTTGCTGGCGCTTGACATGTCACCAAGGTGTCACTGAGTGTGCCCAACGTGTCAATTTGGTTGCTTGAGTGCTGAGTTGTGCCAATTGACCACCCCCAGATCAGACTTGAGTGCTAAGTGGTGCACCTGTCAATTGAGTGCTTTTCACTCCAAATTGACACTTCAGGCAGCGTCGTGGAAGCATCTCGGAGCTCCCCCAGGTGTTGGCTTGGCCTCTCGAGCTCCCAATTGCCCTATCACCTTCAAGGTCGAGGTACTTTCTCCTTCGATTTTCTCCTTGTTTACTTTACTATTTTCAATGCTGTTTGTGGCATTGAACTCCCCTTAGGATGTAGATTAAGTCCCTAGAATGGTTTAGACCAACTCGAACCATACACCCGAACTCCATTTTCGAAGCTCCACTGAGCTCTGGAGCTCGAGGAGGAAGAAAGGAGGGAGAGAGAGAGAAATTCAAAAGGTTTCTCTCGCTTGGGTTGGGTGCACGTGAACCGTGCTTTAGTTTCGGGCTTGTCAGAGGGAGGGAGCGCTTGCACCGCGCTCACCTTTCTTTCCCTTCTTTTCTTTTCGCTGGCCAAAATAACTCTGGGCGCTGGGCCCCCTTGGCAGTGAGACTGAAGGAGAGGGGCCCAGTCGTCAGGTTTAATGAGACACAGCCCCAGCGAAAAACTGAGGGTTGGGCTGTGGGCTTGGTCCTTGTGCACCAAAACGTATTGTCAGTGGTATGGTGCATGTGTACTGGGTCCACACAAAGCGCCTTTAACACTTTGTGTGTATGACAGGCGGGTCCCAAGGGCAGAAGTCGTGTTTGAGCTCCCCGTATTGCACCCAGAGTGTTGCACATCCCCCAAATTGCACCCAGAACTATCTCCAGTTCTGATTTTTGGTATTTTCTTTATATTTTTTTTCATTTTATTTTATTCTTCATGAAAAAATCCATGAAAAATTACTGAAAAATCACAGAAAATATATTCCATGATTCTGTTATTTTGGGTAATATTTTTGGTACTTTTGGGTGTGAAATTAGGCATTAATTTCACTTAAATCATTAATTGTATATGATTAGGCATATTAATCTTATACAATTAATATTTTGGCATGATTATCCCAAAGAATCATTTTTTAATTCCAAGGGATAATATTTGGGGCATTTTTCATGAATGAAATTCATGATTTTTGGATTTGGCATGTTTAATGATATGAAATTGTTTCTTGATTTCATATAATTAGGGTTTTGTGCATAGATTTTTTTTTTGCACACATGTGTATATATTTTTTGAAGGGGGTTTGGTATGATTATTTCATGAAATTATTTTTTAATTTCAAGAAATAATTTTGGGATTTAATAAATCATGAGATTGGACATAATTTCATGATTTAATATTTGACATGACTATTTCATGAAATTGTTTCTTTAATTTCAAGAAATAATTTTATGAAATTGAACATAATTTCATAATTTCAAATCTTTGGTATAAAAATCACATGAAATTATATCATTAATTTCATGCAATTTAATTTGTGTATTTTTCTGGCAACTTTTAAACAGCAAACAATTTATACACGTTTTTATTCAATTTTGTCTCATTACTGATTTAAATATCATCAAGATTCACATATTTACCGTGGAATATATTTATTTATCATTTGGATTTGTTTTTTGGAACTTAATTGTATAGTTTACACATGTTTATACATATTTTTAGTCAATTTTCTGTTTTATTTCTAATTCCAATTTCATTAAAATTCACATATATGTTGCTAAATATATTTATTTATTTTTATATATTGTTTTGGATCTACATTGATTCATCATGACATACATATCACCTCAAATTGTATTAGTTATGACTTATATATTTTGCATAAAATTGCATTGCAATGTTTTTAAAACGCTTTGGAATATGTTTATACGAGTTTTTATTCTTTTGGCCTCAATTTTTATTCAAATATCATCCAAATTCACACATAAGCTATTAGATATATTTATGAAATGTATTTTCGGAGCTTGAAAAAGAGATATAACATATATTTTGCTTAACATTGTATTATAATGTATTTAAAATGCTTTTGAATTATACACGTTTTTAATCTATTTATGTCTCACTTTTGCTTTTAATACTACCAAAATTAACATTTAAGATGTTAGCTAGATATATTATTAGATGTTTATATGTATTTTATGAGGCAAATTAAAGAGATATGATTTGTATTATGTCTAAAATTGAATTAGGATGCATTTAAAATACGTTTGAACGTGTTTATTCACGTTTTTAGTTACGTTCGGTCTCATTTCTGATGTAAGCTATTAGATATATTGATTAGATGTTTTTATATATTTTATGTGTTAAACTAAAGAGATATGACCTATATTATGTCTAAAATTGCATTAGAAAACATTTAAAGTTTGTTTGAATGTGTTTATTTACGTTTTTAATCAATTTATGTCTAATTTCTGATTGTAATATAATCAAAATTCACATATAAGCTTCTAAGTGTGTTTATAAAATGTTTATGTGTATTTTATAAGCTGAAGTAAAGATGTATGACTTATATATGCCTAATATTGTACTATGAAGCATTTAAAGTGCAATTGAACGTGTTTATTCATATTTTAAATCAATTCAGCATAATTTCTTATTGTAAAATAGTCAAAACTAACATATATGCTCGTAGATGTATTTGTAAAATGGTATATTGTATTTTATTAGTTGAAGTAAATAGATACGACCTATATTATATTGCATCAGAATATATTTAAAGCGCGTTTGAACAGATTTATTTACATTTTTAATCAATTTAGACCTACTTTTTTTTTAATGTAATGTAGTTGAAAATTCATCTATAAATTTTTAAATATATTTATTAAATGTTTATATGTATTTTATGGGTTGAACTAAAGATAAACTGTAGGGACTGTACACTACAACTGTAGATTGATAGCAAACTTGAAGATCCTAGTAATACCATATTTGCCTTCTCGGATGGGTCAGATGTGAGCCGTCAATGATGTCATCATTGAATCAATTGATGGGTTAGCATCTGGGCTTAGTGAGTTGTTAAGCATTCCGCCCAATGCGCTAAAAGAGTCCTTCGATTAATAGGATAAACTAATAACCTGGTGAATATGATTTTATGTTTCATTTTCTTAATCGTTTAATCCTTCCGAATATATCTTTTTAAGCGCAGATTAAAACACTTTTTTTTTAATTTCATTTTATCCGAAATTTTAATTTACATTCCTGCCTATTCAGGTCTGATCCATAGCTTTCAAGTTTCAAATAAAGCAACGAAATATCTACAAGTGAATTGTTCAAAGTTATTTTTCAAAAATAAAAAAAGAATTATTCAAAGTTGGACAACTGGATTTTCTAAGGTTTTTTTGGAGTTTAGCTAAGTGTGTGCAAAAAATCTTTTCAAGTCAGCTTTCATGTAAGAAAACCTCCCAAAAGACTCAACACAGAGCAACAAAGCACAGAGCATTGACTACGGAGTCTTTTCAACCCAATCAAATTTCTTCAACTATATTTCGCTCTCCCATACCTCGCGCCACAGCGCACCAGAGTCCAGAAACCGGACGCAGTCGTCAATCTATCATTCAACGAAGAACTATTCAGCGATGGCCACGCGCTCTTCTGACCACCGCAGAAACTTCTCCGGCGGAGGAAGGAGAAGAGCGTCGGTCTCCACTGAGGTTCCTGACAGGTGGGATCCACCCGCCAGTCCGTCCTGCTCCGTCTCCACTTCTTTGGCCGCCACGGGTGAATCGAGGCAGGGTAAGGTTGGGGATTTCTTCAGGTCCTTCGGGCTCTGCTTTGGCGTTTCTGAGAAGGCGTCTATGGCTCAGGAGAGCATGTCGACAAATTCCTCCTGTGCGTTTTCTGATTCTTTTATTATTATTATTATTATTTCTCCCCCCTTTTAGATCAGGGTTTTCCTTTTTGCTTTTCAGTGCGTATTTCTGTCGTATAAACTTGAGGCTGGTTAGGAGAATTCTATAGATGTTTGTATTGGTGTTTGTTATGAGTCACTATGCTGCTTCCACTTCTTTGTCAAGTTCGGAACAGAATTTGGTGCACCAATAACTTGAGAACCGTACTGTCCTGAGGAAGGTTCTCTGTCTATGATTACCATAATTATCAGAAGGAAAATGTCTGGGAGATACCATCGTTGATACGTAATCAGTACTGACTTTGTTATTCATATAAAATTAGTTATTATTCGTGTTAACGATTTTATGATGTAATTTATTTTGTACAGTATTTTATTATTCAACTCAAATATCACTAATCTGAATAAGAACTCATTTAAGTTGAATAATAAAAATATTATATAAATAAGTTACATAATAAAGTCGCTAACATCAATAATAACTCATTTAATCTGAGTAACAAAATCGGTATTGATGACGATATCAATAACGGTATCTACATATATAGTTCCCTTTTTAGAAACCATCCAATAAAGGATGGTGAAAGATGGTTTTTATATCAATTGCAACTTTTGTAATTAAAGGATATCCATTTTAAGGATTGGAACTTTCAAATTTAGTTAATTTGGTGCGGTTTCTTTCTGTAAATCACAACTCCTGTTTTGGTCTCAGCTGCACCATTTCATAGCCCGTTCAATGGTTCATACAACACAAGGGGAAAGCAATCCGGTAGAAATGTATTTGGCAACTTCACAAATGATTTCCAGAGCTGCATTTTTACCATGGAAGAGATCTTGCGTGCAACAAAAAACTTCTCCCCAGGGCTCAAGATTGGGCAAGGAGGGTTTGGCACGGTGTTTAAAGGAACACTTGATGATGGTACACTTGTTGCAGTTAAACGTGCCAAAAGGGTTAGAATTAATTCCTCTTTTGTTAATTTCATGAAGGAAAGATATTTCTTTTACTGGGCTGCTAGGACTGTATTCAGGTTTCAGATCCATTGTTGTTTGCTACAGAACGGATCTTAGATGGTATACAAGGGATGATTTTCATATTGGGGAAAATAGTTCTCCAACTTGACAAACTGCCATTCTGCCAATATAGTTGGAGCATCTATAAAGCTTGAAATTTTGTTGTTTTCTCAACAGCCCTGGTTTCCATGGCATGCTATTAAATTAAATAACAGCCTGTTTACATTAATTAGCTGACCCCACTTTAAAGAACAGCATCACCTTAGGCTTCTAAGTAAATAAAAAGGCCGAGAAAACTTAAAGTCCTAGCTATTAAATTTAGCACTAGGGTTTCAGACTTTGCAATTTTAGGAATGCCATTGGCAGTTTGTTAATTTGGGAATTACTTTTTCCAAATTGAAAAAATCGTCTATGCTAGGAATTCAAATGGCATTTCTAATCAGAGTATTAAATTCTTATCTCAAAAATCTAAGCCTGTATTTATTCTGTTTTGAAGTCATGGTCTTTACATGAAACCTCAACTCACCAGAAAAGAAACCAAGCAACACCACAAAAGATATGAACCGATATCATAATGGCATATAGTTGTATAGATTAGTACCGTATGACTTGTTTTGTGTATCATTTTTCCCTTTATTTGCCCTTTTTTTTTGTTCGTCTGAAGGTGTAAGCATGACATGTCAGCAATTAATGACTTTTGTTTTATCCATTCGGGCAAGAAAAATGTCCCAGAAGTTAACTTTGGACTTTCTTCAATTCAGAGCTTATATAATCCCCATGTGAGGGTGGAGTTTCAAAGTGAGATTAAGATAATGGCTCAAGTCGAACATTTAAATCTCGTAAGGTTCTATGGATACCTCGAGCAAGGAGATGAAAGGGTCATTGTTGTGGAGTATGTACCAAATGGAACATTACGGAATCACTTGGATGGTATGTGAAAGTTAGGTGTGGTAAAGATATATGTTGACTAAACATTTTGTCCCTTCTATATAATTTTTGTCTGTGTTTGCTTTTACCATTTGTCTTTTGAGTAGAATCCAAATCCAAATTTTGATAAAAATCTCGTGAACCGGTGTGGCTTCAGGTCTGGTTCAGTTTTCGTATGAACACTTGCTTTAAATATATTATCAGCCTCAGATCCTAATACTACATAAGAATACATTACCTTGCCACACTTTGTATTGCCTTTTGGTTTGATTCTTTTGGTCTTTTTTTATTTTTGCTTTGTGCTTGGTTTTGGTTAGGTTAGCTTTGATTAGGCTGTAATCATAGTTTTTGACGAAACTGTAATCATCCTTACTAGCTAAGATTGAAACAAAAACCAGCCAGTACAAAAATGTTTTCAATTACATGCAGCTTACTTGGGTTGAGCGATATATGATATGTTATGCAGGATATCAGGGCAAATATCTAAACATGGGTGCACGTCTAGATATTGCAATTGATGTTGCTCATGCCATCACTTACCTCCACATGTATGCAGGTATATGGTTGTACTTATTATATCCATACTTGGTGCTTGGTAACCCACCCTACATTTTACACGTTTTTTTTTCCTTTTATTTTAAATGTTACTTCTTTTTTCTTAGTTTCTGTTTATATATCGCTTTTATGTTTCTTTCTCTCCTTAATTTATTTTCATAGTTCAGGCACCAAACAATGTGAAGCTTGACTAAGCCTTTAAAATTAAATTCTGTGATTGGGGCTATTCCATGTTGAACCTGCAAACTAAAGTTACTAAACTGAATTTATCACTTTATCTTCATAATGTTGCAGATCATCCAATAATCCACAGAGACATAAAGGCATCCAACATCCTTCTTACTGAAACCCTGCGTGCCAAGGTTGCTGATTTCGGCTTTGCGCGTCTTGGATCGGGTGGTGATTCTGGTGTGACACACGTTTCAACCCAAGTCAAAGGAACTGCAGGGTATCTTGACCCGGAGTATCTGAAGACTTACCACTTGACTGAAAAGAGTGACGTGTATTCCTTTGGCGTGTTGTTGGTGGAGCTGATAACAGGTCGAAGGCCAATAGAGCCCAAGAGAGAAATTAAAGCTAGAATAACTGCAAGATGGGTATGTTTATTTCTGTAGGAGGGTTCAAAGGCCTCCAACTTTTTGTCTCGATTATGCCTCCATTTTTTTAATTTTCAAATAACAAAAATTTTAAAAATAAAATGTCAAAATAAAATCATTAGATATGATCTATATTACTTTCTCTATATACATGTAAGAAATGATTATATTTTAACGTTATTTTGTTTGGCATCAAGAGCTCTAGAAATGCAATGATGTGGATAATTTCTGAATGTTGATTTTTTAACTTATTGATTCATATAAAATGAAAGAAAAAAGTCAATAACTTTTTATATGTGTGGAAAGAAAATAATATAGATCATATCTAACGGTTTTATTTTGACATTTTTGTTTTAAAATTTTTGTTATTAGAAAATTAAAAAGTGGAAGCATGATAGAAGTACAAGAAATGAAGACATTTGAACCCTCAACTTATTTCTGACCTCCTTATTTTTTTTTGGAGTGTACTTAACTTTTGCTGTTTGATGCCTGATAACCAGAATGTAGTACTTTTCCCTTTTCTTTTTCCCTTTCTCTTTAGAGGATTCTCAAGCTCTGCTTCATTAGTGCCCACATTCTTACTTGATCCATTAACTTTATGTTTGCTCCGGTGAATACACGATATCCCCTGTTGTGAGTTCACATCTTCCTCTTTATCTGCTAATTTTTTGGTTTCCTAGGATCTCCAATTGGTTGGAGTTTTTCGGCTAATTTTCTGTCCTTTATTCTGAAATATTTGCAAATAGGAGGCCCTTATTGAAAAATTCCTGTTATAGCCTTTTCAAAGTACCACTACTGTATAGATGGTACATAGTTCAATTGGCTATATAAGTTGGTAGGGCCAGCTTGCTAAGGCCCAATATCTGGCCCACCTGAGGCCCAATACTGGGTCTGCCTGTAATCACACCCGATTGATCATTTTTCTTACTACTTACCACTATATCCTGTTCCATTCTAAGGTCTACCGTGATACTAACATATCAGTAAGAATCCTTGGTACCATAATTGCATAATGCAATTTCATATTTGCATGCTTAGTACTGATTGATCGTTTTATTTTGCATGCTTAATACATCTCAATTGTTCACCTAATAACTGATGACATAGGTGGTGGATGAAGAAAACAAATCAACAGAAAGACAAATATTAACATATGGCTTGAACAGGCAATGAAGAAGTTTACCGAGGGAGAATCCATAGAAGTGCTGGACCCTGTTCTTCCAAGAAATGAGGCAACCAGTGTGGCACTTGAGAGGATACTGGAGCTCGCGTTTAGTTGTCTAGGTCCAGAAAGAAATGAGAGGCCCGGCATGAGGCGGTGTGCTGAGATCCTCTGGAATGTTCGAAGGGATTTCAGAGACCTATAATCTTCATCAGATTCACTTGGTCAATTATCTGATTGCAATTAGGTGTCTATTAAGGTGATAAGAGTTCAGAAAATACTAACGATGGATGTGTAAGCATTCTTGCTCTCAAGATTTGCATGCTTGTTTCATTTGATTCAGTTTTTTGCTGGTGTTTCACAACCAAGCACCAAGACTTCCAGTATATATGGTTTGGAGCAGAATCCTTTGGAAACTTGAATTACACATTCTTTTCGGGTTGCTTTTCTTGTTATGTTTGGTGTCACATTTATAATTTGAGTCAGTTGAGCCTAGTTTAGCCTTAATAGATTTCTGGGACTGGATAAATCTGAACTACTGTGATAGTGTTGTTTTGTTTCAGTGCCTGGTACTTGTACGCATTGCTTGTTTATCCTTTCTGATGTGAGAAGGAAGTCTGTTATATGTTATTGTTACTGGTGGTACTGAGTTTGAAGCTCTGAAATTAACTGAAAAGTATGGATCTGGTATGTCAGCGAAATTACAATCATTTATATGGGAGAATACTGGTGCAAACACCAAAGACTACAGAAGCACATGGATATTGCATAACTAAACAAAGTTGCAAGGGTAAAATTTGAATTTATGTAAATATGGAAGATTATAGAATATTTTCCTTTAATGTATCATGTATAGAACTGTTACTGATGTTTTGGTTATCTTTTGTGTGTATAAGTAGGGAGAATGCACAGTGTGTGCGTGCTTGGTACATAGAATGTATGTTTATTCTCTGTGTAATTTATTTCAATCATCATATACTGTACTAAAATATAATTCTTGACTTGTATTAAGATTCTTGGACCAACACGTAATAATGTTTTTGAACATATATGATTTCATAAAATTTAAGTTACTAGATAAATAGTGTTTTGTATGCAAAAACTGGAGAGAGAAACCCATTTTTTTTTTTATCTACTGAAACCGGAGCGGTTCTTATAGTAGACAAAAATTATCAACAAATATGGCCAAATTATGTTTTTCTCGTCTTCTTCTTTGATCAGAACATTTGTTAAAGTTCTTATCTGATGTAATCCAGCTTGTATGTCATCTAGAAAGTTATTAGTTTAATGCATGTCAGAATGTAATTAGTTTCTGAATCTGGCAGCGACACATAACAAAAGGCACAATATATATCTTTTTTCTTTTTAAGAGTAGGCCTTGAAGTTGAATATTTTGCCTGATTCATAGTTCAAACATAGAAACTCATTCATTCTAATAGCACCTTTAAACTGTGCTTTAACATGGTTGTTTATTGTTGTATCAATACCCACATATTGTCATATATTGTGATTCGACAAAAAATAACAAATTGTCATACATTTCATCAAGAAGAAGATTTAAGAAAAATAACATAAACGTGGATTATACAGGGCGTTAACCATATGAAAGAATAAAAGAACTAGATAATAATTAAGGGAGCTGATATACAGATATCGTCATTAATACCGTTGACGATACCAACTTTATTATTCATATTAAATGGATTATTATTTATATTAGAGACTTTATTATATAACTTATTTGTATAGTATTTTTATTATTGAATTATTCAAATTAGTGGTATTTGAGTTAAATAATAAAATATTATATAAACTAAATTATATAATAAAATCGGTAACTATAACGATATCAATAATAATATCTCTCAAACATTTTCCACTAATTAAAACTTTGAAAATAGGATATCATATACATGCTTAGAGAGGAACTATGACTTTGAGACTGCTCCAGATGGAGGTAATGAAAGGGAGAGGAGGGAAGGTGAGGGGAGAAAAAGTTTTATTACTTGCTTCCACAAAAAAAAAAAAAAAATTGGGATGGGAGAGGAGAGGAGAGCAGAGGGAATGACATTTTTTTTTTCTTTGGAGAATCCAAAATTATAACTCTTAAATCAGATTATAGATAAGATGATATGCTTTCTTTCTCTTTCGAACTCAGAAACAAAGTAATTTTATTTAAATTCTTCCCTCCTCTCTCTTTCCTTCCCCTCCCATCCGGTCCCCTCCCCTCATCTAGTGTTCTCAGTATGTGTTGTACGGTATCAAAAATTAGGAGAGGACAGCATGGTACAGCACGGTTAAGACACGACGTACTGCATATGTTGTGTCGATTTGATATATCGTGTTAAACGTAATGTGTTTTAACCGTGCTGTATCGATTTGACACAGCAACACAATGTGTTTTTATTGTGCTAAATGTGTTTGGCGAGAAAAAAATTCGAAAAAATCATAAAAAATATAAAAAATTTGGAAAAAATTCAAAAAATCATGCCTATCTATGCTAACCGTATCGTGTCGTATTATTCGTGTCTACACGTGTCTATTCGTGCTTAATTGTACCTAATTGTGCCTATGCATATTTTCACGCCGTGTATATACATATCCCGTCTCGTATCGATCCGTTTAATTGTGCGTGCTGTGCTGTACTTTCGGTGATAAAAATCTAATACGATATGAATAACGATACGATACACAATATGAATAATACAATATGTATTGATATGCCGTATCATCCCTAACACTTAATGCGGCTTATAAAATTTAGAACTCTCCCCTCCCATCCCCTTATCAATTTTCTGGAGGACAGCCCGAGTGACTTCAAAGCTAGTCTAAGCTCGTCACTTGGCACTTGAAAGTTGGCACCAAAATTAGATTTGAAATTCAAAATCGAGTCTAGAAGCGATCTTGCTTCTTTCTTGGGGTTGAGCATTATGGCGTGCTTAGACGCAGTCGCTCTTCTCCTCCCGCGTTGTGATCTCCGTCAAGACGCTAATACCATGCCTTCTTCTTCTTCCCCAACCCTTGCCCCTACCTCAATCCATGGCGATGCTGAAGAGCAGCAACAGCAAGGCCACCTGGTCCATTCCCCAACCCCAACCCCAAACCGAACCCGATCGGCAACCTCAATCCCAGCCCCAACCCGAACCCGATTCACCTGTGCGTTCTACCTCAGTGGAGGAAGAGGACAACAAAAGAAAGAGCGCCGGATCGAACAACAACGAGAGCCCGGCGCCATCACGTGATTCCCACAATTCGATCGGCAAGTCGGGAATGCCAGCGACAGCTGCAGTATCCGAACTGGAGCTTCTCGCAACGCGATCGAAGAAATCCCCAATAGCATCCACAACTGGAGCATGCAGATGGTGACCTCTCGCAACCGCAGTTTGCAAAGGCCAAGCTGGGCAGACATGTGGGTAGGGGGCTGGAGGTCGCCGCCGCCGCCGCCAGGCAGTAATAGCAGCAGTGGCAGATGGAGCTGGAGACTGTCGTTTTCGGTTTCAAGACGGAGTCTGGATGGGATGCTGCCGGTGACTGGTAACAATGCTGGTTGGAGATCACAGTTTTCCTTCTTGAAAGGTAGACAGGATGTGCAGGATCAGAGAAATGGGGGCCACAAGACAAATATTCAGTGGCTTACATGCTTTGTGTGAAACTGTTTCAGTAAGAAAAACAGGGGGAACACCGGCCCTGTGGTGCCATTAGACTCCCGTGAGCATCTCTCTCATTTTGAAAAAAAAAATAATTAATAAAAAATGAAAACAAGGGATCTGTACCTGCCAGAAAATGAAAAACCCAACATTACTTTTTGAAATAGAAATGAGGATAAAACCGAAATCATAAGGTTCAAATCTGTTAATATTGATTAACTAGTCAATATAATTTCGAAATTTGACAGCAAATTTTCTATTTGAGGAAGATAGTTCTGCACCGCAGCATCGTGATTTCAGTATTAAAGACATACATAAAGCAACAAATAAATTCAACCCACATTACTTCTGGGACAAGGTTGGTGCAGCGCTGTCTATACTGGGATGCTGAAAATTGGCAACCTGAAAGAACCAATACTTGTTGCAATTAAGCGCACGAGAAAGGTAACCGATATTAGTGATTGATAACTTCTTCTCTCTTTTTTTTTGGGTTATATGATACAAAACTTCATATAGAGACATACCTTAGACTCAATCAAGCTAGTTTATCTCTAAACAAGAGATAGATTTCCAAAATACTATGCATTGATCGATACTAAAAAACACAGCTATTAAGCTATTAGCACTTCTCACCAGTAAAATGGATAGATTTTCCAGAGACGCCTTTCTCATTATTTTTTCTCCTTGATATCTGATTTATTCATGATCTCTTCGGCCTGTGTGTAGTCCCCTTGATGCATCAGAATTTCGGTTCCAAACTGCAATTTCGACGTTGAGGCTTTTGGATAATCCAAATTTGGTCAAGTTCTATGGATACTTGGATTACAAAAATGAGAGAATATTTATTATAGAATACATACCAAATGGAAATTTAAGAGAACATCTAGATGGTAATTTCTCTGACATCTTTTTACCAGCTTGGCTTATTTTATTTATTTATTTCTTTTTGGCCAAATTGCCCCTAGGCTATTGACGAACAAAGTAAAATTTACAATCCTTAGTCCTAAAGTTCTTTTGTTTAAATCTTAATATGACAATTTTAGATTAAGAATGTTATAAGAAAGGTTGTTTGGTGTTACTTCTGCAAACTTGAGACATCAGGCAACTGAGCTCATTTGTGAATCATATCTTGTTCTATGGAAGTATGGATCCTTGGACCAAGTCAATGAGAGCAACTGGTGCAGAAAAATAATAACAAGTAAACAACAAACACATAGTAATCTTTTTAAGAATTACATATGAACAAAGTATAGTAAAAAGAATATTATAATTGGAATATATGATGTGCTCTGAAAATCTAGCTAGACACCATAATTGCACTTTTACTTCTTGTTTGTCAACCCCACTTAAGTTTTGGTTTAAAGCTACATCCTTTTTTCCTAATGCTGTGTCTTTCCATTGTTCTAAATTTAGCATAGCAAAAATATAAACTGCAGGTACATATGGAATTTTTCTGGGTTTTTTGACACGACTCAGCATTGCAATAGATGTCGCTTCAGCCATTTCATATCTTCACACATACTTTGATGGTAATCTGAAAACACATTGCTCAACACATTGCCCTTAGCAGTAGTTTCCTATTTTTTGTCTCTTTTCTATTTTGCCAAGAAGTTTTTAGGTGAGCATTCTTCAAGATTCAAGTTATTTAATAATTCATAATAGTTTGCTTTATTACATTTTTTTAAAGAGATAAGTTTTAGCTTCTTAAATGCATGTTTGTGGCTTTCGCAATTAAGGTCTACTTTTCTTGTGTTGGGTGCTGTTCATGCACATGATGATACACTGAAAGAGTAAAGCTTGCTTTGAACAATCTAAAAGAGTAGGCTAAGCCTTTTTATACTATGCTTGTAAGCCCTTTTTATTTGATTTAATACAATCTACAAACAGTATGCGTTTGGTGTGCTACTGGTTAAATTAATGTCTGGGAGGCCTCCTATTGACCCTGACAGTAGATCAGAGGAGAGAATTACAACAAAATGGGTATGCATTTTTTTCTCCCTTCATTTATGGTTTGAACAGAATGCTTTTCAGTTGATACCTGGACCAAAAAAGTTCCCAAAGTAGGACACTATGACTTCCTTCCAAGTTTCTACAGAGTACTAATTTGTTAAAAGTTTTGTGTTGTTGACTAGTCAAATTCTGTTTGCATTTGAAACAGACTAATGTTTTGATGGTTGTTGCACTTTATTAACATAATGAATCATTAGCAATTGGTCGGTGATCCAAACAAACTTACTTTTTCTTAGTCCAGTGGTACTGCAAATTTGTCAGTACTTTAGTCAGGTATCACTTGGCTTACTATTTGAAAATGAAAAGACTCTGATGTTGATACCTAGAGGCATGGTGCTAGTGGCCAATGATGGTGTAATTGGATTTACTATGACCAAATCATTATCAAGTAAAAAAAAAGGGAAAAAAAATACCAACAACAAATAATGTTACAAGTGTTGTTAATAGGCAATGGCAAAACTGGCAGAAAACAGTGTGATTGTGGCTTTGGACCCTCAACTTCCGCCTTTGGAAGCTAATTACAAAGCGCTGAAAGAGATATTTAACTTGGCCAGAGATTGTTTGGCTCCAGTTGATCAGGACAGGCCAAACATGACTACATGTCTGTCAACTTTGATAAAAATCAAGGAAAGCTATGAACAAGAAGCTCAGTGTCTCCCTCGAGCCTTTTCTTCTGTCTCGACGGCAGAAAGAGGAAAACTCCATGGCAGAAAGAGGAAAAGAGAGATTGCTACGCCGCCGGTGTGTCTTTGTATAGTTGTCCTTTTGGTATGTTATTTTTGTTGAAGGTGAAACAATTTGCTCTATCTGTAATCCAGGACTGTGCAACGTGTAATATGGTTAGCGAGATGAGTGTTTCCTTGTTGGCTTTAACCCTCTTTGTTAAAACTTGCAGTTGACACATTGTGAGCATTGAAGTTCCTTGATGCAACAACACAAAATATGGAGTGGTGCTAATTATCCTTGTGATCAATGCTAAACACCTATTGTCCTGGTTGATTGGGTTTTTCGGTGGAGTCAAGTAGGGTTTGATTCTCTAGATATGGATCCTTTTTGAGTTTGATAATTGGAATAATATTTTTGTAACAGAGCATTTTCAGTTGTAATTCACGAGGCCTAAGGCCTTCTAAAATTAATAAAATTGCAAAGAAAAAACAAGAAAAAAATAATAAATTGGTTTGTTCCAGGGACTGATGATTTTTTTTAATTATAAAATTTTTTTAATGAAGAATTTTCTTATAAAATGTTGGAGGCTTTGACATGTGACAGGTGTGTTTCCCAGTACATTCTTTGTTCTTTAAAAGTTCATTTGTCTAGTTTTTTCTTTTCTTTCTTTTGATATTGTTCATTTGGCTACTTAAGTTGTCAGATTATTTAATTCAGCATAAAATTGTTATGTTTGAATAGCCATTCAAAATATATTTGGTTATCATTTTATTTATTCAGGCGCTTCAGTTATCAATATTAACAATTCTATTCATAAAAAAGTGTATTCAGATTGGCATTTCATACATAAAGTAATGTTTTTTTGAGATATGATAGTCAAATCATCCAATTTAAATGTTTATAAAAAAAATCTTCTATCTTAATTTCGAACTTGATATGAAGAACATTGTTTTAATCATAAACCAAAAATATATAAATTAATGCTGTATACACTAGCGTTGATAACTTGATATATAAGAATACATAATAATGTTTTACTTTTTTAAATTACATTTTGCAATTGACTACTATTAAATATGGAAATACCTGATGGCTGATGCAATGCCATTTTGCATTTTCTTTTAATATATACACAGTTCAATAATACATATTGAAAAGCAGCATTATCAGTAGTGGTGGAGTCGTAAGGAAACAATTTAGTGTGGTTTGAAATTGAAAATTTCATAATTAATTTAGTCTTAAATTATATCTAAATAATCATATTTCTTTCACCATTGTTCTCTGTGCTATATAAATGCATGGCATGATGAAGAATGGATACAAAATATATATGTATTTGCTAGTTTGCAACTCTTTTAGATTAATTTTCTTAGATCCAATTTTGCACTTTTAAGAGAAGGCCAGAAAGTTGACTTTTAATCTCTACAAATACATCAACAGTTTTAAGTTCAACATTTTGTCTGATTTCAAGTTATAACCTCATACTAATATCACCTTAACCATGCTCTACCAATGGTTGTATATTGTAATTATAATGCCATGGTAATTGTTATATATTTTTATCAAGATGAAAATTTAAGAAAGAAAATATAACTGTGTGTGTATTATATATTTATATAATATATCAGGGCGTTAACAATATGGACGGATAAGAACATTAAATAATAATTAAAAGTTTTGAAAATGTATTGGACAACATATATAAAGGATAAATTGCCTAGAGTCAACTAGGGAAGTTTAAGTCACTAAGCATTTCTTTTTCTTTTTAATAATAATAAAAGCTTGCTTATTACCATTTGAGAGTCAAATATCAAGATTTCCAGATTATTGGAGGACGAACTGATATAAGATTCAAACAAAATTAATAAACAAACAAACTGAAACTTCAACGACATTTTCCCTTTTCCTAAGAACAAAATCGAGTCTAGAAGCAGAGAGAGAGAGAGAGAGAGAGAGAGAGAGCTTTCTTTCTTCCTTCCTCGATCACTGTTGCGTGCTCAGATGCAGTCGCTCTTCTCCAGCTCTCCTCCTCTCGTATTATTATTATTATTATCTCCGTTAAGGCACTAACACCATGCATTCTTCCTCAATCCATGGCGATGCTAAAGATGAGCAAGAGCAAGAGCAAGGCCAGCTGGTTGATACCACAACCCCCACCAGAATCTGATCCACAATCCGAATCCCCGGCTATGATGAAGAAGAGCAAGAGCAAAGCGAGCTGGTCCATTATTCATCTGTAGCAGATTGGGACTCAGCATTCTCCATGAAACAGATAAGAAAAGCCACTGATAATCTCTCCAATGTGTTTGCACGAGGCATGTTTAGCACAGTTTACTATGGGACACTAGAAGATGGAAACCGCGTTGCGATTAAATCTGACCAAAAGGTATTACAAAATCCTCTCCCTTATTTTCTTTTCTCATTTGTCCCCATCTTTTGTGCTTTGGCAAAGCCAGAGGCAAGACCAACCAACACAATGCTTTTTCTCTACTGTTTCTCCATGTAGGCTTTGTACAATCCGCATAATTCACTGGAGTTTCAAAAGAATATTCAAGTACTACAAATTCTTGATCGTCCCAATTTGGTTAAGCTCTATGGATATCTCGAGGAAGGTGAGAATTCCATTTTTGTAACTGAATATGTCAGAAATGGAAATTTGAGGCAACATCTGGATGGTGAGATTCTATTGCTCGTTTTGTACTCTTGTTTAATGGCATGTTTAAGCTAAGCATTCCTATACTTCTGGTACCAAAACATTTGCTTGAAACCATTTATAGCTTTGACAATATTCATCAATCTTTATCTATAATGTAGAAGTTTTTCTCTTATTGCATGTCTGCATTTCATGACCAAGGATTATAGTCTCAAATCACAGGATATTTTAGAATTAATGTTTGGTAAGTGCTCTGTTCTGGTCACCAGCTGTCAATACCTGATTGATAAGCTGTATTTTAAATTGAGCTTAAATAAAATTCTGTATGTTATATGTTTTGATAAAATGATGATAGAAGTAAAAAGGTACCAATTGCCAACCTAAAACCTAACATAAAAGTAGTTCCTGCACATTCCCTCCATTGTTTTCGTTCTCACTTTTGGTTAAACTTGTGGCAGGGGAGTTTGAGAAGCATTTGGGATTTCGGAGACGATTGGACATAGCAATTGAGGTGGCCAATGCTGTGGCATACATCCATCCAAACCCTGGTAATTGTAGATCTTTCTTTGTGATTTTGTTTGATATGGTTTACCCATGAGTTCTTGATGGAGCAACTTTCATGAACACATACCACAATCTTATCAAAACCATAAGCAAAAAGGATTTGTTTTTTTTTTTTGTGCGTCTTTTTTTGGTTTTAAGACCATCTGCTCAATCGTCATATTTTGGAACTAACAAAGAGACAGGATAAAGAACCTACTTGAGCCACATTTGGGTTCTTATTCAAATAATCATCCAGCCATGTAAATGTGTTATGGAAAGATACACTACGTCAAGCATAACTGTAACAACATGAGGTGCTAAGTGCTAAAAATTAGTGCATTGAAACACTTCATATGCTTTGCAACATTCATCATTCTTTTTTTTTAATTTTATTTACTCTGTGGATGCAGTTATTTCATTATTTAGTTTAAAAATCAGTTTTTTTTATGTATCTATTTTCACAATAAATAGTCACTGAAAAGAAAAAAATGGCATTTTTGTTTTGTTTCTGCAGGTTATCCTATAATTCACGGAAGACTTAAATCTTCAAATGTGCTCCTCACCAATAGCCTGAAAGCAATGGTATCTGATTTCGGTTTTCCTCCCCAGTCTGACAATGGATGGGATTTCTCAGCCTCTTGTGTTATCCCTGTTGTATACTGTATCCAGAGTACCTCCAAACCTATAGGTTTACTGAAAAAAGCGATGTGTTCTCCTTTGGTGTAGTGCTCATGGAATTACATACGGGCCGACCCCCTTTGATGATCGATAAGGATTCTGATGATTATGTAACTTCTAAATGGGTATGTATATTGTTATTTATTTACGTCATTTTATATGAACCATTTTGTACTTAGCATTGAAAAGCTATGTCATTGCTGGTTTGGTACAAGTATTAGCATCGTAAAAGAGTTTCCACTTTTCAAAATTATATGCTTCTGTTTTGACTTGCTCTCTGTTTATAGGTATGAGGATAAAAATGTCTAGATTGTATTTCATTAAGCGTGTCTGAGCTTAAATTGGGTTAGTTTATACATAATAATGGTTCAACGGGTTCACTTGAAGCTCGTTTGGAAATCTAAAGACTCAGTACTATATACCAGTCTGAACCAATATCCTTGTGTTAATAAATGTTTATTTATTAACATTTCATCCAACTTTGAATAGGTGAAAGATATGTTTGAACAAGGTAGAGTGATCGAAACACCTGATCCTCAGCTTCCCCGTGTTATGGGAACGATATTTGTGGCGGAGCAGATACTTGCGCTTGCTGTGCTTTGCTCGAACCGGAAGGGAAAGAACAGGCCTTCCATGAGCCACTGCATCAATCTTTTGAACCAAATCAGGGAAGAGTACAGTGAGCTTCTGTTTGGGTCCTGATTCAAATCCTTGATATTTTATTTGTAAATGCTGTTTCTCTTCTTGTCTTACAAGCTACAACTAGTAAGGGGGGATTGTAAGGATCTCTGT
The DNA here is from genome assembly GCA_037678475.1 of x Bolboschoenoplectus mariqueter. Taxonomy (NCBI): domain Eukaryota; kingdom Viridiplantae; phylum Streptophyta; class Magnoliopsida; order Poales; family Cyperaceae; genus x Bolboschoenoplectus; species x Bolboschoenoplectus mariqueter. Next base: position 3,950,711 of record CM075245.1, on the reverse strand, counting down.
TGAAGGAGAAAAAAAAAGAAGAAGGTAAAATCAATGTTCAGAAATCATGGCCATCCTTTTATAGAGAGATTTCGCTTGGCTTGGGTTTGTGTGCTTTGTGGTTTGTGGGTTTAAGTTATATTGCAAGAGAATAGAAGGAAACAGGCTAGATATTTATCCTCATTTATAATAATTTTTTGGAAGATGTATGCTTTTCCGATTCCATTACTGGTTGCACACTATAGCCATATGTATATATAAAAGTTTTCGTGTTAACCATGAAGTTGTTTTAAAAGCTTTCCCTTGTTTGTTTGTTTGTTTGTTAAGTGAAGTAAAATAAAATATTGATAAGTAAGTATTAAATCATTTTAAAATATTGATGTTTGATAACATTAAATTAAGTAGATGAAATAGTGAGTAAAAATTGTTAAAAGTTATAAAATTTAGTGATTTAATTTTACTCTACTTTCGGATGTGTTTTAATTTAATCTACATTAAATCACCCCCGTTTGATGCATTAAAACATCTTAAAATATTTAAATCACCTTTACTCTATTTGTCAAATGGGGATTTAGCTAATAACTCTAACTCCTCAAAATCTGCATAGCCTATTTTTAAAGAGAAATCCAATCTTCATGATCAGTAATGTCACATCAGTTACAATAAATTAAATTTTAAATAACTATTTTATCAATTTTCAAATAATAAAATTAATTAATTGAATATTATGTATATATCATGCTATGTGTGTATACAAAAAGATATATCATTTCAATTTTATTTTAATATGCAACAAATATACAGAACCAACAGATCAAATTTTGATGATTTAATCTTATTTTCTGATGACTATTGGAATGAAATAAAATTTTTTAATTATGTATGTAACTGAGATGTTGTAAAATATATCTAACAATTTAAATTTGTTAATTTAAACATAATTACAAGAATTGACACATTTAATATTAATGATCATGGATATCTGATTTCATTCAAAAATTCTGGATACACGTCATTTAATTACGCTCCCTCATACAATTTTAAGTTCTAAACAAGACAAAAAAAAGATAACAATTGTCACAAAATTATAGCTAAACAAAACAATAAACCTATTAATTACTAATATACAGCCCAATTTTTAGCATTTTTAAGATTCACCAAGAGGTTACTGTAGAATGGAACATGGTGTAATTACTAACTATTTTTTTTTATATATACTTTCTAGAATTACAAGTACTACAAATAAGATAAGAGATACTATAAAAAAATTGACCTTTTACCCCAGACGCAAAAGAAAATCAAGAAATTAATTTTTTTTATATTTTCACCTCGGAAAATTAGTTGAATTTTCTTTAATACAGCTAAAAAAAATTCTTAATCAAAGATATATAATAGAAACTGTTCTCTCCATTGTCTATGAAGGTCTAAAAAATCAGTAGGGAATTAAAAATCTCTGTCACATTGGTTGCAACAGGTACTCATTCAACTTCTGGAAAAAAAAAATTTGACAATTTATTGTAAAAGAAGCATCAATTCCATCAATTTTCTTCATACCATTTTAATAAATGCGAAGTCTAGAATCTAGATGACCTTATATTCTCATAACTGAAAATAGTCAGAAAATAAAACCATAAAAAAGTTGGATCAGAAATTGGCCCCCACAATTGAGAGGCTGTTTGTCAGTGCCACTGCACACAATTGTTTTTCTGTGCCTTGCATCAGAAAATCCAAATTACAAGTTGGTTATGTTAGTTGCTCACTATTTCCCCTTCTTCTCATCCTCTCTTTCTTCTTGTTTTGATGCAATTCTTCTAAGGTTTGCTCCTCTCTCACCCTCTCAACTGTCTGCAATGGAAATCAACAGAGAGTTAATCACCATCTCCGATGAGCCTAACTGAGGTTTTTACGGGTCGTGCTTTATTTCAATCATGTCTAGTCCTATCTCCATCATTTACAAGAATAACCCTAGTTCTGACAAGTCGAGTCCTGCGTTTGATCTCAGTCCGACCTCTTCCGAGCCTAATCCTAGTTTTGATGACTCAAGTGCTATATCCATCAATCCTAGCCCTACCTCGGAGCATATCCCCGGCTCAATTGTTACAAAATCTTGGCATCGATAAGCGCAACACCGGCTTCACTGGTTGCCTCCCTGTCCACCCCGCAACAATCTGTTCCTTCAAAAGTAACCAAGCATCAAGTCCGGCAATAGTTTCATCTTGAAGCCTATCTCGGTTCCTGACGCTGCTTCATCCACCTAACAAAAGCAAGTTGCCAGTGAACCTTACATCTTATAAGCATCCCTCTGGTTGCAATGGTACGAACTTCAGCTTGACCAGGGTATACAAGTTTTGCACACCGCAGTCAATTCGTATCTGTAGGGCAGGCGATGATCCCTGTTTGACAGGTCCATGTCGCAGAGTCAAGCCTGATATTTCGACAGAAACTTCAATTAGTTAGATTGATATGAATTGCTCAGCTTTTGATCACATCGATAAAGATGAATTATTTGTTAATTTTTATTAAATCAGTAGCATTTTTGTCTGCATGATTTTTGTTGTTCCTAAATTAAGCCAAAACCATTGAAACACACATCAGTAAATCTGTACTGACAACTTGTAAGAATTTTGGTAGATGAGTCTTCACCTGTCAGTGTATCACAAGTAAAGAAAGCAACAGGTGGCTTCTCCCATTCCTTGTTGATTGGCCAAGGCATGTTTAGCTCTGTTTATGACGGGATGCTTAAAGACGGCACTCGTGTTGCTATCAAATGCGATAAAAGGCATAATAACCCCCCCCCCCCCCCATTTTACATCTTTTTTAGTATGTCAATTTTTTTTTGTTGAATAAACTAGACTGATAAACAAAGTTTTTTGTAATATTTACAGAGCTTGTACAATCCAAAGGGTTCGATAGAGTTCCAAAGCAATAACAAAAATTTCCGAAATATCGACCATCCAAATTTAGTTAAATTATATGGATATCTAGAGCACAATGAGAATTCGATTTTCGTTCTTCAGTATGTTCCCAATGGAAACTTGAGGCAACATCTGGATGGTAAATTTTCTTTGCTCCAAAATAATATCAATTTATCCTTATTTTACTTTTTATCCAAGAAAATCAGGGAATTTTTTTATTTAAACTTCCAATTATATGACACTTGCAGTTATATAGATGCTAACAATATACATATTATTGATCAACTAACTTACAAAATTCAGGGAAGTATATGGGTTTTGGAGTGCGCTTGGACATAGCAATCGACGTCGCCCATGGCGTTGCTTATCTTCATGGAAACCAAGGTTTGTTTTGGAAGCATCATTTTTACAAAATAAGTTCATTTGGATAATTTATGATGGATATGACCATATGAGAAAGAAGAGAGAGAAGAGAGGATTTTATTGAAAAATTAATCATAAGGAGTTAGTGTTGAGATCAATGTAGATAAACCGATTATCCACGGGAGGCTCCGATCCTCAAACATACTTCTTTCAAACAACACGCGAGCAATGGTTTCAGATTATGGTTTCCCGCCAGCTGCCGGAATTCGGTTCAATTCTTTGAGCTCCAATATTATCCTCCTGTCATACTGTGATCCGGAGTTCCTTTTTACTTTCCGGCTCACAGAGAAGAGCGATGTATATTCCTTCGGTGTGGTGCTTGTGGAGTTACTTACCGGGCAGCATCCTCTGATGGGTGATCCTGATTACTTCGACTATGTTACAACTAAATGGGTATTTTGTTCTCTATGAAATAAGAACTGTTTTTCATTGTATTTTCACTTTTTTTAGGTTCGGTTCCTCTCGAAATTTTGTGAGATGCCCAACTGAATTGAGTCTCAAATTTGACAACGGTGCATTCTTAATGAAGCATGATCAAATCAAGGCAGATGATTGGTAGTTATAAGTACCATGGATGCTTGGTTCTTTATAATTATGAGCTCAAAAATCAGTATTGAGACAGACTGAAATATTCTAATATTATATACATTTTGGACTAAATTTGGACGGAAAAAACAATTTTTCATCTAGGCAGGGGATCAGTTATTTTGGATCCGCATGTCCCTCGCATTCCCACGACCATGATTGTTACTGATACACTCCGCTTCTTTTCGGGCCACATGATAATAACAGATCACACACACTGTTATATATATTACGCTTATTTATCATGTAAATATCTCTTACTGTGCATGATATCTTTATCTGATAGCCATGTGTGGTTATGTGTTTTAATTGCCACTATTATGCTTATTTATCATGTAAATATCTCTTACTGTGCATTATATCTTTATCTGATAGCCATGTGGGGTTATGTGCTTTAATTGCCACCACTGTTATCTTCAGTCAGCATTAGGCATTTGTTGATGTTTATATATAGTTGAGATGAGATTTGTAGGACATGGTACTTCAACAAACTTTTGTGAACAATTAGATGTATTTGGGCTTCTAATGCACTGCAAAATTCAATTTTTTAGTACAATCATGTCGCGTTTTTCTTCTTTTATAATTTGTTGATGTAAAATTGTTGCTATTATTTTGAGAACTGGTTGTTACGCATTAAAATCGTTATCAAGATAAAAGAGAAAAAACTGAAAATAATTGATTGCTTATCATCGCTGCACTTGCATGTCACCTACAACAGAAGCTATCCTGCTGAGCGTTAGCTCCTTGTTCTCAGAGCTGAAACCCGTTCTGTACAAAAATTCACTGTGTATCGTCTTTCCTTGGAACGCACTACCATTTCTTCCATGAAAGATGAACAATAATTAATTCCTAGAGCCCATGGAATTCAAAAGGTAGCCACCTGATGCCATGTTAGGTGTTCCCATTGAAGGAAAAGGTTCCAACTGCAAAGGAGTGCAGTCGATTGGCCATATATTTAGCGAAAATTTTATCGACCTAAAATTCAACGTGCACATGGAAAGTGCTCGACTTCACAGGTGATATAGGAAGAAACTTTAACATGGATGGCCAGCATTTAACTAATCACACAGTTTATCTGATATCTGCAATTATGTCCTTTTCGACCAGAGCAATAACTAAATCTTCTATCAAGTATACTTGGTGGTATTCTCATGCTAGGAAAGAAAAAGAAAGAACAAAAAATGTATGACAAAGAACAACGTCATACATGCTCTTGCTCTAGGGCATGAACATCATGTCAGAAGAAGTGAACGGTATCTTGTAGCTAACAACTTATATAGCTAGGCCGATAAAACAAACTTTTAGCTGCCAACCTAGCCAATGAAAAAGAACTTTTCAAGAAGGAAATCAGGCTTAACATCATAGAATCAAATATACTTGTATCTCACTGTCATAGAATCAGGCTTAACATCATAGAATCAAATATACTTGTATCTCACTGTCATAGAATCAGGCTTAACATCATGCACATTACAAGCTAAACATTAATGATCGATAAGCTAGCCTTACGAGAGTCCGAGACATTATTCAAGGGAACACACACCACACCCTGAAAATTTCAGATTAATCTCACAAACTTGAACATAATATGTAGCATAGGCAAACACAAGATGGCACAGATTCAAATGCATCCCCATAACAGTTTCTAGTCATACCTACGGTACCCATTGTCCCTGTGCCTGCGGTATGGATCGCGGCCATATGGGGACCTCGAGCGGCCGGCCCTTCTGCCCAGAGACCGTGACCTCGACCTTCTCCGGGATCGGTAAGGAGAACGACTGCGTGACCTTCTGCGTGCTCGGCCCACTGAAGAATTACAGAGAGAACAATAGCCTCAATATTCCATACTAAAGTGGACAAACATCAACCAGAAATAATCTGTTTCTATTTCTTTTATTTATGTACTTGTTTTTTGTTGTGTGTGATTTTGATATGGATCTTATATGAGTCTATGAAACAAACTGAAAGTGGAATCGATAAGGTCTGCTTCTGGTGTATACAGTTAGGATACAAGAGACAAATGAGGAACCTCAGTAAACTTGGTTTAAAATAACTATTACACACAATATAAATTTGCTAATTGGCTTGTGTAAGTACCTCGGGAGCCACAGTATTTGCCAGGAGTAGGAGTCCTTTCACGGTTTCTTTTTGCCTGAAATTAGCAAGAATATGTTTAGACTCCATAAGCATCATTTAGAAAAGGGAAGGGATCACTTGGCTATGGTTATTTTGACAATCTTGACAATGAGATCTCAAATTAATTCAGAAAAATCTTAAAAATACAAAAAAAAAAATTATAGATTGATTGTGTTTCAAATTTTGTGCAATTTAAGTATCATTTGATATTCCATGATCATTAAATGGGGACCATTGCAAATTACATAAAATTTAGTGGTCTTTGATGGACTATCGAATGATACATGAATTGTATGAAATTTGAAACACAATCAATCTATAAGTTAAAAATTGTATCTATAAACCTTTTCTACTTTTAAGATTTTTTTTTTTCGAATTCTTTGAAATCCCATTGTCAATATTGTCGAAATAACTATTGTCAAGTGATCCCTCCCCTTTAAAAAAGGGGAAAACGTAATCAATGAAGCATGAGATACAACACCTTTTCAATCATGATTCGGCGGCCCTCAATTACTGTGCGGTTTAAGTACTTGATGCAACGCTCAGCCTCCTCAGCAGAAGCCATTTTCACAAAGGCAAATCCACGAGACTCCTTTGAACGTGGGTCCACCACTATCTGACAATCCTCGACCTACATACCGGTACATATGAACCAGATAGACCAAAATAAACAGAGACCTTACATCAATAACTAAAACTTCCAGAATTTGAAATTTTGAACCCACAATAATTGTATAAAAGTATGTAAACGAGTGCAGATTTGAATACTAAGCTTCTGATCCAACATTTAGGTGGTGCTCATAGAATTAGTACATGTGTTCTTTTTAAAATATATATTAAATTAAATGGTATTAGTCACTGCTAAACAATTATAACAAGTGGTGATAAATACAAAAACCAATTTAATCCTTCTCTCACATGGCAAATCATTTCCCTATTTCAGTTTTGTTTTGGATTTTGTTTGTTCAACTACCTGTCAACTTTATGTGTTCGAGTTGTTGTGAGTTTGAGGTTGCATGCCGATGCGGCTCGGACTATTGTCACTTAAGTTGAGTTGTTGACTCGAAAATGGTCATTTGAGTTGATTTGTTGGCCCGATATATGGTTCATTCGAGTTGATTTCTTGGCTCGAAACATGGCCACTTGAGGTGATATGCTGATGAATGATGGTAGTTACAATACACTGCTGAAATGATGTCACATGATTCATCGAGAAAGTTGTCGCTGACATGACCCAAAAATGGGAATGAGTCGTCACTGACACAGATTGGAAAGATGATTTGTCGCTGAACACAATTGGTCCTAATTGGTTGTCGAAGCAGGCCCCTTGATAAATGGTGCAAGATCTTGCATATAATATACGGGCAGTGATGCTGCAACATTTGGTACTTGGTGAAAAAAAATCAAGGGTTGCTTCTGGCGCTGTTGGCTGTTGCAATGCTCACAGTAAATCGGGATGACTAAAAGGAAACTGAGCTAGTAATTCTTGCAAAACCTGAAAAAACTACTTTCCCCTGACGCATTAAACCAAAGACTGAGAGTCCTTCGAACTTGATACAATGCCTACTAACATGCAATGTTGTTTGAATGGTCATAACGATTGAGTCAAAATGCACATACCTTTCCTTCTTTGTTAAAAAGTCTCTCAAGATCAGTATTTGTTATACGAGTAGATAAGCCTGTCACATAGAGGTTGTTTCCAGGATTTTTTGTCTCAACACTCCTACAAAGACAATAAATAGAATATTCAATCCTCTTGTTCTGGGAGAACAGCTCAAATTATACCAGAATTATCCTGGTTCCCCACAATACCTTTACCAGAATTATACCGGTAGTAGCTCAAATTAGTTTTAGGACAACAGCTCATGGAAAATCAGTTCAAATTCAAACAAAAAAGAAAATATGACACCAAACAAATAAATAAATGAATAAATATATCATGGCCCAATCACCATATGCAACAACAATAAACAACTAACAATGGGTTTAAGGAAAATACTCCTGCCTCTAGGATAATTAGAAAAGTAAATCCAGACAAGTCAAAGAAATTGTATACAGAAAGGAGAGAAAACAAAAATATAGGCCATCATAATTCTAATAGAATATAAATCAAACATAATGAGAAGGTACACATGCCTAGATCTGCTTCTTTTCCTGGACCTTACAGGAGATCGTGACCTTACAGGAGACCTTGACCTGGCTGGTGACCTTGACCGAGCCGGTGACCTTGACCGAGCTGGTGATCTTGACTGAGATCGAACAGGTGACCTGGAGTGACTCTGGGCTGGAGACCTTGACTTAGCTGGTGACCTGGATCCAACTGGTGACCTAGATCGAGGGCGCCTCTTGGGAGGGGGCGTTATTGACCTAGCAGTGTACCTAAGGCAATAAATTAAGCAGTATGGTTTCATTTTGATAAAAAATCTACATGCCCCAAATTTAACGAACTTTCCAATGCAGCCTTGCAGAACCTCAAATTAATATTCATCCTTCCATAATGGAAATACTACATGTTTAGGGATAAAGGCTATAGATATTTTGGTAGTTTGACCTTCTCTGTTTGTAAAGGAAAAAAAAATCCTTCCTCACTTTACATCCTGCTGTGGGTTATTAGGCAATCATTGTTTTTCTTGTTTTTATTATGGCAGGAAACTTTACAAGAAACAACATTCAGGCTTTTGAAAGGGTCAAATTTCAAACATTGAAAGGGGTACATCAGAATTTTTGCTTATTCAGAGAAAAGAGGAACATGAATCTAACCTGACTTCTTTTGTCTGTGGCATCTTAGTTAGAACAGAAACTACCCGACTGCAGCAACAATTGAACCAATAAGCTAAAATCTGTAAAAGAAATTAACAGTGAGAATTATTACAAAAGAACAGTGTGCTGAAATATTCATAAAAATAAAGTGGTAATTCAGTCCAAGAAGGCAAGAACTGATAAATACTAACCAGATCCGTATCAGAGATTATTCCAGTTCTAAATTCTCAGTTCACTATTTCTATTGTACAAATTTATTTCTTATTCTCTATATAGCATCTCTAATTGTAACAAAATACTTGGATTAAGACATCAACCCTCCAAAAAAAAACAGAAAATAACATTCTTTATCATCAAGATTGTTTGCTCAATCATACACTAATTTAAACACGAAACACGAAACAAATTTAACTAATTGCAAAAGAAATAACAGGAATCTGGACTCCAAACCAATTCCTAAAAAGACAACTTCCCTAAACCAAGTAATTCGACGTATGCGATCAGTAAGAATTAATAGCCTAGGGTTACTAACGACGATCTCTAACGGAGCATCGGAAGATGATGTAGAGAGAGAGAGAGAGAGAGAGAGAGAGAGATTTCATACCAGAAGTCGGATCAAGCTGGATAACACAGGAGGAAACCCTAGAGAGAAGAGAGAGAGAGAGAGAGAGAGAGATGGGGGTTCTTTCTTCTTTGACGGGTCTCGGGATAAGGTTGGATCTTGTAATGGTTCGGGTCGGTTCGGGTTGTATTTAGAAGGATGTTATATTCTATTCTATTTCGGTTCATACCATAATTAATCAGCTGAGAGATCCGAATTGCAAACGGGTGGGGCATTTGGGTGTGAGTCTATGGGACTATGGATGATACAGATCCGAAATGAGCCCAACTTCTCTTTCTCTCTTAAAATCTAGTCTTTTGTGTGTCATTCGGATTTCGGAGCCCATTAAATTTAAATCCGAGAGCCCAACTTCTTCTGGGTCTTAAATAGAGATAATAGTGGGAAATTAGTGACTTAATGTTTGAAAAGTGATCCGATAATTAATGCTTTTATATATATATATATATATAGAGAGAGAGAGAGAGAATAGGCTATTTTAAAAAATAATGAGCTTAACTCAAAAAATGATCGAAATGACTTCAAATGATAAATTCGAGTAACTCAAAAAAATTCTTCGTATTGAAATATTCTAGGATATCAAAATTTTTTATTTTTAGAGTTTTCTAAGAATTTTTGAAAATAATTCTAAAATAATAATAAAATAATGAATGTTTTCATATATGAATAGGCTATTTTAAAAAAAATTGAAAAAAAATAGTTAGAAAATTCTAAAAATAGAAAATTTTGGTATTCTACAAGATTTTGATATGAAAAATTTATTGAGCAACTTGGCTTTGTTGTTTGAAGTCGATTTGATAGGTTTTTGAATTAAACTCATCAAAGAACTCAGTAAACTTAAGCTCATATTAGCTTTACTCCTTATATATATGATCCGTATTATGTATTAGGTGTGCAGCATATAGAATATATAATCAGTATAAAAGGTGCACCATATAGATTCATATTATAAAATCAGTGAATTATTATAAATTTAAGAAGATTGGTTCAATATCAGAATAGGTAAAAGTCAGAATAGAGATGCAAATGCATGCATACAGCAAGGAAAAATTTGTCAAACTAATAAAGAAAAACAAACAAAAAAAATGTAAACATATTAGCAGTATAATCAAAGAAAAAATATTATTTGTCTGTAATATTATATCCCTACTTTGTCCTCAACTGTCACTGATAAATGAGGTCCTCTAAAAAACATTAGCGCGTGGACTGCGTGTACAGTGACAACAGGAGGAAGTAGAGGGACATAACTGGGGGCACTGTATCACTACCCATGGAAAATGCCCACATTATATATATATATATTTATTATTTTTTTTTTAAGAATTAGCCCTAGTTTATACATGCTTTACAATTAAAAGTCAGAAGTCAAATCTGTAATAAGAAGGGTGTGCCAAGTCTAAACAAAGACCATTCAAATATTTCTCATTTTCTTTGACCAAGAACATCTCTGTTGAAAACCCAAAAACAAAAAAGAAGAAACATTAACCTAATTAATTGTCTTCCTTCTTCAAAAATATAGCAATTAATGAAGATTGCATGCGATCAGGAGAAGGAAATGAAGGCATCCAGAGATGATGTTTCCAATACATCACATGATGATGATGATGATCATCATCATCATGATCATAGAAAGAACAAAGAGCACTCTAAGACGACACAGTTTTACAATTGCACATACTGCAAGAGAGGTTTCACAACTGCTCAAGCATTGGGGGGTCACATGAATATTCACAGAAAAGATCGGGCCAAGACGCAAATGAGCACGTCTTCTTCAGGGGAAACAACACTACAGAGGCCGCCGGCGCATGGACTAAGTTTGTTTCTCGATGATCACGACAAGCTGAGTTTGGATAAGAGACTTACGAGTAGTAGTGATCGGGATCGAAATACAAAGGACGATGAGGCGAAGGAAGAACTCGATCTGACGCTTCGACTTGGTCATGAAATGTAACTTATTGTTTGCTATATATATATATGAAGTTTGATTGATCTGCATTATATAAGGTGGTATTTCATGAGGATTATTTTATGTGATGGGAAGAACTTAATTAAAGCACATTTATTGGATGGAGTTCTCTGTTTCCAGAGTTCCATTATATATATTTTTTTCTTTTTGTTTTGCTTTTTTATTCTGTTTTCTAAAAGAAAGTTTTGACAAAAATGCATATCATGCATACAAAAATGTAAATAGAATTGGATTATTGAAACACCTGTATTAATTGTTGTTGTTATTCAACAGCTTCCATGGCTATATTATTTATGATCAACCTCTTGTTTATATAATCCATGCATTGAAGCTCTTAATGTTCTCTCATTCAATAAATCTGATGAATATTTAATTAATTTGGCTATCAACAATCTTTTGGAATTAAAGATGGAGCTCAAGCCCCTTGATTATCAACAAATTATATGCCAGTGATCATGTACTTTGCAATCTTGTATAATTAACTGAAGAAGGAATGCAAATGTAGCAAGTTTAATTATACATAACCAACATTCGGATTAATCCTTTTGTCCCAATTCAAATGAAGGTATATTTGAAAAAAAATCAACTATAATGAGAAAACATAATTATTTGCATTCATTATCTGCGAACTGCGCGCTTTTATAAATATATAAACTCACTATTTATAATATATTGCACATAGATTTACAGATAATATTCCGGACATATATTGTCCACAAAATTTCTAATTCTGAAAAATATATAATTTGATTCTCAATTTATACACTTTGGATTTTCAAATTCCTAATTCTAGTGTACATTCAATTTTTAACGTATATCTAACTCTTATGATATATATTTTTGAGAAATATTGTTTAAATAAAAAAATAAAATCATAAATGTGTTTCTAACTATCTAGATATAATATATATCAAATTTGAATCTATTTGAAAGAGATTTTATCTTCCATTAAGCAATTTTAAAATTTTAACGGCGGAGTTTTAATGATTTTGTGATAAATGACTAATTAAGTTTCAAATTAACTCAAAATTAATATACATTGAATTAAAATAATTAAAAATATATCTATAATTTTATTTTTTTTAATTTAAATAATAATCTAAAAAATATATATAGTAAGAATTGATTGCATTATAGGAGTCAGCTGACCCAATTCCTTGATTAAAAGTATGAATCAGATAAATTATGACATGGCCCAATAAAAGCCATGGCCCAATAAAAGTATCACCTGATCTGGCCATGTAACAAATTTCATATTATATAAAAAAGGACAGTGGAAAGATAGGGAGGAACGCATAAATCAGATAAATTATATAAAAAAAGGACAGTGGAAGGACAAAAAATTCACATAATAGTATAATACAAAACATTTATATATGAATTAGTCTATAACGAGAAAACATAATTATTTGTACAAGTGTGACCACTGTTTTAATTAGCTCTTCTTCTTCTCTTTCTTCCCATTTCTTATTTCTTTACTTTGCTTGTTTGATGTATGTTCAAGTTGCAAATACAAGCCAAAAACATTCTTGCTTAAAACTGATAGTATAATCAGTGTCTTAATGGAGACATAGTTGGGACATATACAGGCTATATATATTAAATTTTTGTCATGTACATGGATAACAAATTTTGTTTCAACTTAAACTAAATTGAGAAGGGTGAATACATATATTATGTTTTTTTTTAATTTCTTTGGAGTTATACTAATGTACCAATGTTAATATATGCTAATGATTCAAAACATTCCTTCTTATACATACATACATACATACATATATATATATATATAGTCAGTTCAACCTGATAATTAAATAAAGTATATAGAAAAAAAGGGAGAGAGGTTTGCATGTGTTTGTGATATAGAGATATAGGATCATAGGACCACAAGCAAAAGGTGAGAATCATGGTGCCACTAAAAGGTTGTTAATTAGATTGATTAATTAGCTGGTGGATTCTTGTACTTTTCTCTGTAATGGTCTTGCTTTGTTAAAAAGCAAAGGCTAACCACTTAATTAGTTTCTTAATTACAAAGTTCTTTGGTTCCTAATACAAGTTGCTTAATGTGGTCCTAGCCTAGCTAACTACAAAGCATTTCAAATGGCCACTTGTATATATACCAAAGCACAGATAATATAATATAATTAGGTGTTATCTATACTTGTATGAAAGGATGCTTAATTAATTCAATTGTAATTTATATTTTCACAATATCTAACATCCAATAAATATAGAAAAATAAAAACATGTTTAATTAATCAATTAATTATCGACGTCTAATATATTAATTAAACCGTGCTATAATTTATTTTATTAATTATAAGCATGCAAATATATTTAGAAAAATTGCAATATATATCACACATGCAAGTATGACATGATTTATTTACATGGTGTTGATATTCAATTGAACAACTAATTAAAAGATCATCATCATCATCATTGCTCCTGAACTTCCAATTTAATTAATTAATGCCAAGTTGACAATAATTTTTAAAAGGTACCAACAAATTTCATATATATAATTGTTCTTTGGTTTTTGATTGTAAACATTTGTTCGACGATCATTGTTGTTATTGTTGGCTTATTATTTAAAGAAAATATCTAGGAGATACAATATACTCACTTTATTATTCATGTAAAATAAGTTATTATTTATGTTAATAACTTTATTATATAACTTATTTTGTATTATACTTTATTATTCAACTCAAATACCATTAATCTGAGTAATAATTCACTTAAGTCGAATAATAAAAATATTGTACAAATAAGTTATATAATAAAGTTGCTAACATGAATAATAACTCATTTAATCTGAATAATAAAATTAATATCAATGACGGTATCTGTATATCAGCTCCCATCATTTAATTGGTAGGGATTCCTTAACAACTATCATTTTCATAATCTTGACAATCAATTTTCAAATAATTCTGAAAAAAATTTAAAAATAGAAAAAAAAATTTATAAACATATTCTTACACTTATAGATTGATTGTGTTAAAAATTTCATACAATTTAAGTATCATTTAATATTTCATCAAACGCTATCAAAATTATATAACATCTACAACGGTCTATATTAAACAGTCTTTAATAAAATACTAATCGATACTCAAATTAGATGAAGTTTAAAAGACAATCAATCTAGAAATTCAAGAATATATCAATAAATTTTTTCTATTTTAAGATTTTTTAAAAATTACTTCAAAATTATTTAAAATTCCGTTATCAAAATTATCAAATTTAGTAGTTGCCCAAAAATCTCCCTCCTTATCTAATTTGTTACCAATGCAATAGTATATATTTTCAAGATTGAGAAAGAACGACGCCATAACGGGTTGTCAATTTTGGTATCTAAAACAAGGTTTGTTCAGAAAATAATACAAAATTGATCATATCAACCATCGTAACTAGGTGGAAAGTCTCGTGTTGCTTCAATCTTGTGATGTTATTTATTTATTTTTCAAATTATAAGGTTGACGTGTGCAATTGATAGTGGGCATTATGCAATTAATTAAGTTAGTAGAATTTTGATTTTGAATTTTTATAATGTGATATTTTCATGATAAAAATTAAGAATTTAGTAAAATTATATACATATTTTTGGAAAAAAAATAAGAATGTATAAGTTTTAAAAAATTTAGAATAACATTTCAAAAATAAATGTGTAACACTTTTAGTTAAAAATTACCGTAAATAGGCATTTAAAAAATAAAGTTTATGAGAAATAAAAAAAACATTTTAATTATTCACAGCAAAAGCTCGATTAAATAATTTAAATCATAATTAAAAGAACAGAAACAACAACTAATGCAATGAAAAATCAGCACTTGTGCAACACAATGCAACAACTAACTTAGCATTCAAAATATTTAATTAGGAAATCTTATTTTATTTTATTTTCTTTTTGTTTGATTTGTTCTTTCAATTTTTTGTTTTTGTTTTAGTGTCTAATAAAGGAGATAATTACGCCCAAGTATTAGGAGGCATTTAGTCACTATAAACTCAACACGTGGTCTTTGAAGAGGAATTGACAAGGAAACCTTCCTTTTTTTTAAAGTTTTTTTTTAAAGATATATCAAAATTGCAACAAAAAATTTCACAATAATGTAATTAATTTCATATATTAAATTAGATATGTCCCACACAATAATAACATTATTTAGTAAAAAAATTTAAATTTAAAATTATTTTCAATTATACAATTCAATTTTAAAAAAGTTAAATTATTTCCAATACCCAGCTAAGCTAGAGGCGGAAAAATTAATATTGAGACTCTTCAATAATTAGTTTAATCTGGTGCTTGCATTTTTTTTTCAATGAAAAATATCCTAGCAATAAAAAAATTATATAATACATTTTGTAATGCTGTCTCATTGAGCAGCCAGTAGTTAAAATACATAAAGAAAATTTAATAAATCAAACCATTAATTCTATGTGCTATATATGTCAATATGGTCAATTAAGTTAATTGAACTTTTGTTTAATTAATACTATTAACCAGGATATTTCAAGACTAAGAAATTTGTCAATCCACATCAGATAAACTCAGCATGTTTCTGTTAACCCATGATACTCTCTAATTAATTAAGGGCCTATAAACAATTAGTATAAAAAGTAGTGTTTAAATGAAACTAAACATTATTCAAATGAAATTTGTAGGGGTATGTCATCCTATTCCTTTCATACAACAGCAGAAGTTATCGAGTCAAACAAATGTGATACATATTTCTATGAAGATCCCAAGTTTGCACCAAAGTTTTCATATGATGAATATATAATTAAGAAGCTAAAAGTAATTTTATTAAGGTAATTTTTTCCCCTCGTTTATGGATCTCCTTTAGGTGTAGAATATATGTATTTTTATATAATTCATACTTTTTATAAACACATCGTTAATATGTTCTTATTCTTGGAAAATGATGTTTTCATCAATTTACTTATATGGAGTTGAGAATAATTATTTATATTGAATGTGCATATTAATGGAAGATCACAATTTCAGATATCAAGAATATATTTGAGACTAACTAATAGGATTGTTTTGTGAAATCAATTTTTTATATAAGAGATACTCAACTTAGTAGTAATATAAAAAAAACTTAAAAAATGGTGTATAACCTAAAAACTATAACAAAAGAGAAATATATATATATATATATATATGTAACAAGTTATATGCTTATTTGGTGCTTAAAAATGGTGTATAAGTTGGGTTGCATTATATTTTCCCTTTTAAATACTTACAACTTGGCAATTCATCTGTAGACTTATAAGAGTTGGTGGCATCAACCATCTTGATGAACGAGAAAGAAAGTGACATGTGGTGCAAACTCCCAAGTTATTTTTTCTTTTGTTTTGTTTTAGGTCACTCTCTTCCTAATGGAATTAATTAATCTCCTATAATATTAACACATGTATGTGTAGTAGCTCTCAAAGAGGGAGAGAAATCAATCTAATCTAATTAATTAATTGATTGAAGTCAACAACACTCAAATTAATCCTTGACATTCTGATATATAGTAGTATAGTCTCTAGCTATAGCAGCTAGCATGATATATAGATAAATTAACATGGAATTAATAGAACAGTTTGAAAAATGTTATATAACAACAGAGAAAACACAGGATATATTCCAAGTGGTTGGTTAGGTCAGAAAACAAGGTGCTAGCTAACTAACTATAGTTTAATGTCAATGTTTGCGTTCATATTTAGGAATTGTACATATAATATATGTGTGTGTATGTATTAGATGATAAAATAAACTTCCTTGTTGAATTTGGCATTACAGATATTAATATATTAGGGTTCAAATAATTGTTTGGGACAAGATCCATTCAAAGGCCTTTTTAAGTGTTAAGATCAATCAGGATATATATTATACCAGAATGATTTTGATGCTGCGTTAATTCCACTGTTAAGCAAAATTAATTAGGAACTTAGGATAGTTTTTCTTCGTCTTCCTAATTGATTTCAATTTATCAATCGTATATATAGCTCAAAGACCGCAACTTTTATGAAGTTTTCGAACCAGTTCCAAACCGTTATATATATATATATATATAGTACTCTAAACATGAAAAACATGTTAATATAGTCATATAAATAATGAAGTGAAAATAAAACCTCCAAGAGTACTGAAAGAGGCCATTACCAGTAAAATTAAATACCAAATGGGTGTTTCTTAATATCAGAGTTGAGATAATTTGAGAACAGCAGTAAAACAGGCTTGTTCTATATGATTCTCTCTCTCTCTCTCTCTGTTTTTTTTTTTTTTGAGGATTCTATATGATATGAACTTCCTCACAAAGCATAATCTATAATAATAATAACAATAATCATAATAAATAGTATATAATAATATAACATTAATATATGATTAATATTAAATTGTTAATAATGATAAGAAGAAAGGGGTAAATTTACAAGAAGAGTTTTGTAATGTACGAACTGTAAAGCAATCAGGTGGGTTAGAATCTGCACTGCACCGTGCTGTGTGGCTGAGAACATATATGAGTTTAGATAACTTGATATTGACGAACGAAAAGCTGTACGAACTTGTTTTCTTCTTCTTAAATTTTGATGCAAAGATGCGCTATTTCTGTAGATGAACCCTAGGGTTTGCTCCCAAATTGGAGAGAACAGAAAAGAAAAAGAGAGGAAAGAAAGGAAAATGTAAAAGAGAGGATAAGTTTGTTATTGATCCTCTACTTTTAAAGGAAATAATTTTTATAAAAAAGTGAATAGAAAACTTTTCTTTATTTCTTCTCATTTACTTCCTTCTATCTCTTAAAATTAAGACTCAAAAATCAAGGAAATAAACATCTTTCTTCTCTTCCTTTTCATTCACCTCCTCTATCAAACAAAGAGCCAGTATTAATTTTTTTACCCTAATAATATATAAGTGAATTTCTGGCGTGAGAAGTCATGACAAAGCTTAATTTGTTTTACTGATCAATATATTCAGTAATTAGGTGATACGAGCTAGCTATTGATATTAAAGAACCCATCCATGCAGAGTATGAACTAGCTAGGGTTCAGCAATGTATCAACATTTAAACGCAAACAAAAGACATGGATAACAATCATAAAATTAATTAAGACACCATCATTAAAAAAATATGATGCATATATATTTCTCATGACAATGAGAAAATTTATCTTTTCATTTGCTAATTGATACTAATTAATGGAATCAATGACCAGCAGATTTTATATGGAGTGGATTAAGTGGAATAAATAAAATTCATATTCACTATTAAATGAAGAATTATGGAATGATTGAGGTTCAAAGAATTTTATATGAAGTTACAAGTACAACACAAATGTTTAATTAGCGGATTGCAGATCAGTAGCGGTTGGGAATTCGCCATATATATAATGGGATAATTAACAAAGAGGATTATTTGGCAAATGCTATTGGTTCATAAATAATTATCTTGTAGTCCATGATTATTCAAAAAGGATATTAAAACACAAAATCATATCATAGTATTAATTTGAACAATTTTCTAAGAGAAATTTATAAGTTAAATAAATATTTTCTCATAGTAATTACGATAATTAAGCGTAACATATGAAGTAATTAATAAAATATAATTATTTTAACGAAATGTCTATAAAATAACAATTGCCACAATAAAGATACACTAAATGGAAAATTAAATGTAGACAATTTTTTAAAAAAATAAAATGGGAGACTTTTAAAATATTCTGATAAAATAACAGCAAACACTATTATTCACAAAAATACAACTAATTGACTACTATGGTATATAAGTAAAATAGTGATAATGAAAAACACTAAATATTATGTAATTTTTATTTGCAGCACAACTTCTTTAAAATATTCTTGATAAAGCGTCATACGGAAATCTAACATAGATGAAGATATGGATATCACTTCTTTACATAGAGACACAAATTTAGTTCTGTCAAAAAATAGCTTAAAAGAAATAAATTTTAGACTTAAACAGTAGTTGTTCTTACTAAAGAAATCTGTTGTGTCTATGCTTGCTTTTTATTACTTTTCCTTGATAAAAAATAATATCATACCATCAGGTTTTTCTAATTAAGAAGACTAAGGAGATTATCTCTTATCAGAATCACTAGCTATTTACCTCAAAAAAAAAATTACTAACTATTGCACATATATATATTTTCAACACTTGAAGGATAACTTCCCTGAGAAATAAAATTATGCACCATACGAAATTCTATAACAAACAACCTAAGAATATTTTTTTGGATACACAACAATTTATATTACTTTTTTTTTAACGAATCTTTATTTCATTTCTCTAATTCACCCATCTATTGTATATATTTTTACCAGCCATAATTAATAAACATTAGCCACTTCCTTTTTTTTTCCTCCTCTTGTTACTGAACTAATGCGGCAAACAATTTATTTAAGGAAAATATTTAGGAGATATTATCATTTGATAATGTAATCAATACTGATTTTATTATTCATGTAAAATGAGTTATTATTCATATTAATGACTTAATTAAGCAACTTATTTTTTACAGCATTTTTATTATTCAACTCAAATACCACTAATATGAATAATAACTTACTTAAGTTGAATAACAAAAGTACAGTACAAATAAGTTGCATAATAAAATCGTTAATATGAATAATAACTTAATTAATCTAAATAATAAAGTCGGTACCGATTATGGTATCAATGACGGTATCTATATATCAACTCCCTTTATTTAATTAATGTTTTTTTTAGTAGCGCATGCAATAATCTTCCATGAAATTTTCACTAAAAATATATATATATAGTATATATGTATACAACCATGCAGATTAAAATGTTACAAGTCCTAGAACACGCCTTTATATCCAGTTTCCCAAAATAGCATACACATTTCCATTAACAATTATTTTATTTTGAAAGGTGTCTTATGAAACTCCCTTAAACTAATAACTCTGGGCGTATATCTATTGGATGAACTAGTTAATTGAAGAATTAATGTTTGATTAATCTACTTAAAAATAGAAAATGTTTAATTGATGCATGGAATATATGAGCATATTATATATGTATAGCAATTAAGTACTTAAGGGAGAGTGATTAATTAAAGTTTTGCGTGATGATATGAGAAGCTTTAGTTATTTGAACCAAAATTTAATTAATCCGTTCATATATATATATATATATATATATATATATATATATATATATATATACATATATATATGCATGCTACTGTATATAATCATGCATGAGCATATATGTAATTTCACTAACGTCCGAAAACTTTACACACGACAATTTTGTTTATTAATTAATTAATTAGTTCATGCTACCAAAATTATACATATAATTAAAGAGTTAGGGGGAAGGAATTTAACCATCCAACAAAGAAATGAGAGGAAAAAATAAAGAATCAAACATAATTAAGGAAGCTAATTTGTTGGAAAATTTAAACCAATAGTGATAATTAGTGAATATCTAAGAAAGATGAAATCATATATAAATATATAAAACTGACGCTATTTTATTAAGAGACAAATTAATTAAGAAAGAGAGAGCTCCAGAAACGAAGAAACAGATAAGCTCAGCTCCCCTTGAAATTAAAGAGAATTAAACATATAATTGTTCTTCACTAATTAAACATTATTGGCTAGTACGGTGATTGCTGCCATTAAAATTAAATAATGTGATTGCATGCGCTTTTGTTAGGATTCCAAAGCCAACCCACATGAGCATCATCTCATCACATTTCTCTAATTAAATTAAAACACATCTATATTTTATTAACTTAATTAATTATGCGTCAATTCTAATTCAATAAAACAGTATCCATGAACTCACCATTTAATTGTCTTCCTCCTTCCTCAGTTTTAGACTTATCGATCCTCCGTGTTCAATCTTCTAATAAGATGGCCGTCCATGTGTCGACCATGCAAAGGCGTCGTGCCCTAACTGTCCACCTCCGTTTGGCACCAAATTGGGGGGGAGGTTATATATCGGCAGTGCCGAGGGATCGGGGATGTTGCTGCCTCCAGCACCCATCTGTTGCTCTGGCCCACCTGTCAGTGGCCCTGAACCAACGCCTCCTGGACCCATTCCTTCCTCTTCCTCGTCTAGTGGCAATCTCTCGTAAGTTGCATTCGCAAAGGTCGAAGCTATCACCATTACAGGACCAGCTGCTACCAGTGAGCCCACAACGCTTCCTCCGACCACTTGTCCTTGACCACCTGCCAGATACACCGTCAAACCAGTCGATCCTGGTGGCGCTGGACCCGGCAAAAATGTCCCCGTCAGAGACAAAATTTCAAAGCGTCCGTGTAGAGCCACAACGGCACCAGGAGCTGATGGCTGGCGTAGTGCCACATTGGCAACAGTACCAGCACCACTGAGCACACAGACACCACGCTGACGGCGCCTAGCAAAATGGGCAATTGACTCTGCAACATCTGCACCACCGGCGACCTCCATTACATGGCTCCTAAGAGCGTTAGGGCTATCACGTGTAACGAAAATTGGGGGTTTTGGTTTGTTCTTTGAACCAGGGGGTCGGCCACGAGGGCGACGGTTCCCGGCCACCACCGCACCCTCTGTGTGCTCGCCGGTGTTGCCACTGTTTTCCTTTGACTCGTCATCATTGTTTGGTTCATTTGAGGAATCGGGCTTTTGAGGGGTTTCTAATTGGATCGGATCCTTCGTGCCACCGCCAGAGGAGCCAGACTGTGAGGCCCCGGCTAAGCCCAAGTGCCCAGTCCACCACCGGTTCGCCAGCTTGGCAGTTAGTTGCTTGTGTTGTTAGCTAGGTCTTGCTTCTTGAACTTAATTCGGGGATATATATCTAGCTAGAAACAATTCAATATTTCCTTCGTGACCGTCTTGGTTTTGAGAAAACAAAAGGGGATTCGAGAAGAACTATCTCTGTATGCGTATGCAAGAGAGAGAGAGAGAGAGAGAGATCAGATAAAAGAGTACCTGACTAGATGGCGAAGAATCTAAAAGCCTAAAATAGCATCTTTTCTTATATCACTCAGAGATATAAAATAATGAAGAAGAAGAAGGGAAACTACTGTAGAGATATGTATAATTTGTACTTGGATTAGGAAAGAAAGAAAATAAAAATGGTTTTTTCTCTTGAGCCCTTTAAGCGTCGACAGTGGGGGGGGGGGGGGGGGGGGGGGGGTCCGGAAATGAGAAAAGGGGGAAACCAATAAGGAGACTTGGTTTTCACAGAGAGAGAGAGAGAGTTTCCATATTAATTAAAAAAAGAAATAGAGGGGCCAAGATTAATGTTACTGTTGTGTACTATATACTTGTACTTTGGATGATGCAGTTGTGAAGGGAGAGAAGGGGGGGGGGGGGGGGGGGGGGGGGGGGGTTGGTATGGACCGGAGTCTCTGTTTTGGAAATTAGGGTTTCGTCTAGCTAGAACCGGGTGCAGGAAGGAGAATCGTTAATTTCTCTGTTGCATGCATCAGCATTGCCAAAGTGGTCTTGTTTGTTGTATATATATTATATAACCCACTTGTATTGTATATTTGTATAGTAAACACTCACTCATTTAATGACAGTTGTTATTCATTTTGTTGACTTGGTCCAAATGTATTATGATACAATTAATTTTCAATAGTTTTTTCACATGCACTTCAAAACCTTCTCAAATCCTCCAAGTTGCATGTTCAATTTTCTGTTTAAAACAATATACACTTTAAATTGTAGAATGTACACATGCCGATTATACACATATACTTGTATTATTTTGTACTTCAACACTCATGGCTATATATTGCATAATAATACATAATCTTTTTTTTTTGGGAAGTTAGACAAAAAAAAGTTGGAAGTATGTAATTAGAAGAGAGAACTTGGTGTATTATAATATTCCAAAATCTAAAAGCAAAATGTTTGGGAAATATCATTGTTGATATCATTATCGATACCGACTTTATTATTAATGTAAAACAAGTTTTTTTTTATTAACGATTTTATTATACAATTTATTTTATACAGTATTTTATTATTCAATTGAAATACAATTAATATAAATAATAACTTACTTAAGTTGGATAATAAAAATACTATACAAATAAGTTGCATAATAAAATCGTTAACATGAATAATAACTCATTTAATTTGAATAATACAGTCTCTATTGACGAGAATATCAATGACAATATCTATATATTAACTCCCAATCAATAGTATTTATTTACAGAATTAATAGTTCCTTTTTGTTAAGGGCGCACGTATATAACATAGATATTGTGGGTCGAAAGTCAAAATCAAATATGATACCTAAATAGATAAAAAAAAAAATGAAATGAATGATTGAACCATATGAATTCAAACACGGACTAGGAATGAACAAGGTATACTACCAAGTACCAACAGTAGTTATACAAGCATACAAAAATAAGTATTTTATAACTAATATAATGAAAATTTTGAAATCAAGAAATTGATAGCATACATGCATAATTAATGTTTTTTAATTATACTTATATATATATATAAGTTATAACATATAACAAGTATATAAAACATAGAAGTATTTCGAAACAAAAAAAAAGGAAAAAAAATTAAGATTTGAGATATTTCTATATGTATAAGTTGGATGTATCATAAAACTTAGATGTGTTTTATATAACTATAGAAAAAAATACAAAATTAGCTTATTTTTATCTCCTCCTTAAAGTATATAGTAAAATGATTAGGAAAAAAAGATGTTCACTTCATGAGCTTAATTTGTAAATGGTTTTCTTTCTTTTTGCTTACATTATTTAATTATTGTATATTGAACTTTAATTAAAGGTGCTTGATCTATATATAGATCCATCTGCACTATGCCAAATTAAAGTAATCATCCGATTAGCATGATTGGATTAACAACCATTTGGCTCAATCATAAAAATTAACTATCTAAACTATCATTCATCATTGTCATATATATATTAGTTTAATTTTTTTAATTCAATGTCATTATGCTCTATCATGCAGCAGTACCTTGACACACTATAAATTAAAAATCCACCTAGGCAATATCAAGCGATCATATATATATATATCAATATTCACCAAGATATATATGCAGTAAAATGGTAAATTAATTATCCACCTATGACAGTATAATATATATTTTTATAGAAAGAACAACAATATATATATATATATATATATATATATATATATATATATATATATATATATATATTCAAAGATTAATTGCTCGGACAATCTATATATTAATCATACACTCGGCTACATATACACGATACAAGAGCTCAACTACTAGGATTAATTAGTATTAATGGTCTACTAATGAAGACAATATAACGATCACGTCAACTATACATATATAAATTGCTGGTTGTTCAGTATTATTAAGTTATTAACTACAAGCGACAGAAATTTTATGACATTATTTATGGGGATTTAATATACAAATGCAGTTGTTGATACCGTCGTCGATACGAGTTTTATTATACATGTTAAATGAGTTATTATGTATGTTAATGGTTTTATTATACAAACTCATTTTATATAATATTGTCATTATTTAATTTAAATGAGTTATTATACATATTAATGATATTTAAGTTAAATAATAGAAATATTGTATAACATTAATTCGTTAACATGTATAACAACTCATTTAATATATATAATAAAATTTGTATCGACAACAATATCAATAATGCTATCTTTATAATATTTTCCTTATATATGAGAGCCAGTCAGCCTGGGACTTGGGATGTCCCCACTAGCTTTGATTTAATTAATTAAACCGATCTTATTAAATTCTTATTATTATTTAGATAATCATATGCGTAACTAACACGAGATGAGGATTTTAATGTCACATATTATCTTCTTATTTTATGTTTCAAAATCTGAAATTAAAATACCAAATTCAAAATAATGTAGATATATCGTTTATTTTTATAGAAGATATATATTCCATGTAAAAGAGGTTACAGATTCTAAACTATTGTGCGGCCCTTTTTCGCGGTCCACGCGCGAGGTATCGGCGTCCTCGTTCACGGGGGAAGAAGGTGCAGGTACATCTCTGCGCGTGTTTGTGCACTCAAAGACTTATTATTTAGGTGATTGTGGGAACTTTTATTTTCCGACGGGCGCAAGCCCCCGCCGTTAATTACCCCGGCTCTCGCCTCGGGAACCTCTGATTAATGGGCTAAACTAATTAAAATATATGGATCAGATTTATGACTTTATTTCTTCATTCCAACTCATTAGAATACCTGCTTGAAATAACTAAGAGATATAATTTTGGATAATAAAACTAAAGACATATGATCTAAAGTCAGAGAAACGTATAATTTCTCATAAATCAGAGATCGAGGACGTATAATCCTATTGATCTCACGAAGTTCGAATATGAAGCGCACTGCCAACTCGACACTCAAGGAACCAGAGATGTTTAATCTCTATAGAGGCTCATGTCAAAGACAAGGGCGTATCGTCCTAAACAGTATATTGACTTTCCAAATCCCGAATCTGAAGCGCTATGTCAATTCGAAACCTGAGAAAATTGGAGAATCGGGAACGTATAATTCTTTATCGATTTCTAAAATGAGAAACATTAAACCTGAAACGCACTGTCAGTTTAACGTTCTCGAAACATGATTTGATTGATTTGATATGTTGGTATGTTTTACCAAGCTTTAGACTTATCTGCATATTTGGCATATTTGGCCAAAGATTTGGACATATTTGCATTTTTGACATATTTTGTCAAGAGTTTGGGCATATTTGCATATTTGGCATATTTGGTCAAGGATTTGGGTACATTTGCATATTTGACATGTTTGGTCAAAGATTTGGGTACATTTGCATATTTGACATGTTTGGGCATATTTGCATTTTTGACATATTTGGTCAAATATTTGGGTATATTTGCATATTTGACATGTTTGGTCAAATATTTGGAAATACTTGGGTTTATTTGCATATTTGACATGTTTGGTCAAAGATTTGGATATATTTGCATATTTTAAATATTTCAATTTGTTTTATCAAAATATGACAAAGTTTGGTTATTTTGAATATTTTGTCTTGTTTTATCAAGACATAATATAATTTAATTATTTTGAATATTTTTGATTTGTTTTAAAACATGATTCAATCATTTTTTAATATTTTAATTTGTTTTATCAAAATATGACATAATTTGATTATTTTGAATATTTCGATTTGTTTTATCAAAATATAATATAATTTGATCATTTTGAATATTTTGATTTGTTTTATCAAATTATGACATAATTTGATTATTTTAAATATTTTGATTTGTTTTATCAAAACATAACATAATTTGATTATTTTGAATATTTTGATTTGTTTTATCAAAATATAACATAATTTGGTCATTTTGAATATCTTGATTTGTTTTATCAAAATATAAGAAAATTTGGTGATTTTGAATATTTTGATTTGTTTTATCAAAATATAACATAATTTGGTCATTTTGAATATCTTGATTTGTTTTATCAAAATATAAGAAAATTTGGTGATTTTGAATATTTTGATTTGTTTTATCAAAATATAACATAATTTGGGTATCTTGAATATTTTGATTTGTTTTATCAAAATATAAATAATTTGGGCATTTTGAATATTTTGATTTGTTTTATCAAAATATAAATAATTTGGGTATTTTGGATGTTATTTTTTGATTTGTTTTATCAAAATATAACATAATTTGAGTATCTTGAATGTTTTGATTTGTTTTATCAAAATATAAATAATTTGATTATCTTTAATATTTTGATTTGTTTTATCAAAATATAAATAATTTGGGTATCTTGAATATTTTGATTTGTTTTATCAAAGTATAACAAAATTTGAGTATCTTGAATATTTTGATTTGTTTTATCAAAATATAAATAATTTAGGTATTTTGAATATTTTGATTTGTTTTATCAAAATATAAATAATTCGAGTATCTTGAATATTTTGATTTGTTTTATCAAAATATAAATAATTTGGGTATTTTGAATATTTTGATTTGTTTTATCAAAATATAAATAATTTGAGCATCTTGAATATTTTGATTTGTTTTATCAAAATATAAAGAACTTGGGTATTTTGAATATTTTGATTTGTTTTATCAAAATATAAATAATTTGAGTACCTTAAATATTTTGATTTGTTTTATCAAAATATAAGAAAAGTATTTGTACAAGATGATATATTTTGAATTTTTTTAAAATAAAAATAAAATCAAAATTAACTTTTTATTGGTCCAAAAATATCTTCAAATGAATCCATGATTTTTGATATATTTTTCATGATTTTTGGTTTTAAGGAATTATTTTTATTTAATGTTTAAAGTCTGATTTTTGAAACAGATTAATGTAAGCCTTTGATTTAAAGCTAGATCATCAAGATCCAAACTTTAAATTTGTTCTGGGCTGTCGGATGGCATCAAGATCCGTGCGATTTCCCTCCATATGCTTGAGTTCAAATTTCATCAATATTTGCACTTTCATATGCATCAATATTCGTACTCCTTCTTGATCGGAGCCCTGCCGGCGTCGGATCGTCGATCGGGGGGCACCATCGGAGTCACCTCGAGGAGGAGGACACTACTGTCCCGGTCTCGGTGCTACTAGCTCCAGCGATCGCCGGAGATAGCGCCACCAGTTCGGCTAGGGCTGGAAACTCGTGGGGAATCGGTTTTTTATCGATTTTGAGCCCGTTTTGTCAAATTGGTTCAATTCCTTCGAGCTGTAGCATCGTTAGAACATAACAAACAAGTTTGTGAAGCTTGATTTTAGTTTAAATCTCCGAATATGTGAGTTTCGCCGATCGGTACCGAATGGGCTCAAACGGATTTGGTACCGATTGAAAATTCGTGCATTTATCCTTGTTTTTCTCTTCAATTGATTCTTCTAAAAACATATTTAACCATGTTCCAGTCTATTTGAGTGGTCAATTTCACCATTTTTATTTCCAAAAAAAACGAGAAAAAAAAACAGAAAGGAAAAAAAACAGAAAAAGAAAAACAGAACCAACCCAGTTTTTTCTTTTGACAGACCCAACTTCAAAAATTCATATAAAATCACATAAAATTCAAAAAAAATATATAATTTTGGGGCCATGCTCATGAAAACATACTCTATTTTCTTGCAAAATTTCAGATCAAATGGGTGAGTAAATCGAGATATATTAGCTGATCTTTGAACTGGCCAAATAAGACACATGCCAAATCTGTGCTAGTGTCCTGTTTTTTTTTCCAAGGAATTCACACATCCTAATCAACTTAAAAAAATGTAAATCAAATAAATAATCATCCTTTATCAGGCTATATTTTTTTATATTTAAATCAGTTTTTTTTTTTTGGTGTTGAGTTTGGAGTTTGACCAAAAGTTGACCTTTACAGAAACTTTGGACCAGCGAAATTCAACAGGTAATATCTCACTGTTCATAAGTCCAAAAATTATGAAATTTTAGGAGAATGTTTGTTTAATCTTGTTCTAATTCCTGTCCAAATTTGAAGCCAATTGGCTCAGTAAATAAAAAGATATGAAATTGCAAAGAAAATTGGCAAAAATGCCCCTGTTTGGTACCAGTTGAGCATCATAAGGCTCAATGAGTTTTAAAGTTGTTTGGTACCAGTTGATGCTTAGCACTGTATTAAATCTGGAACAAGGGGTAGAATTCACTACAACACCTTATTTCCAAATTTTTTTGAGAGATGGCATTCACCATAACCATCTTAAATATATATTTGTCAAAAATTTATAAAAAAAAAGAAATTAGATCAAAAAAGCTAATTTTAGATTGAGAAAACAAAGATATAGAGGTAGCATTCACTACAACACTAATCTTTGACCTCCTTTTATTTATTTTTTTTAAAAAAAAACAACAAAAGCAAAAAGGGAAATATATTTCATTCATCAAGAAAAATATAAAATTTCATTAATTGCATACATATCATATCTTTCACCACTAAAGAAAATGAATTCAAAATTTATAAATGAAAATTTCAGTTTTTTTTGAAAAAAAACCAAAATTTTTGAAATTGGCTAACCCTAAGATATTTTTTTTTCTTCTTTTTTCTTCTTCTTTTTTTCTCCCTTTTTTTTGCAGATGGGGGTCCTTATATAGCCTCAAAGCTAGAGCAACACATTGATATCATCTCCACCATCAATTTTGATCAAATGGTGGAAATTGAAAATTGGCTAAAGACAAAAATTCCCAACATAGCATAAAATTTGTTTTTTTTCTATTCTTCTGATTCTTCTGCATTCCTGAAGCCTATCAAAGTGTGTCAAGTGTCTCCAAAAAGCTGGATTGTGTTAGAGACATTCAAAACACCCTTGTCTTTTTCAATTTTCGGGTTTGGAACAGCTTGTACTTTTTGGATGCGTTTGATACTTGTTTTACATCATTGAGAACTTATTTGACATCCCCATAGCATGTTCATAGCCTGGAATTACCCTTTGTAACCCTAAATTGCTCAATTGAGGCCGAGCTTGTCCACATTCGGGCTTCCCTTTGTGACCCCGCCATTCCACCACTCCAAACTTCAAATTGAAACTTTGAACACCGTCGTAGAACCCTTGTGACGCTCCCCAACTATTCAATTTGGGCCATTGGTCGCCAATTTGCTCGTTCGGCCTCTTCACCAAGATAATTTTCGTACCCGATTACTCCCTCATTCATTCATCTATTTTTGAAATTGACGGCTTCCCCGAGTTCTCCTCGTCGAGATCTACCCAGGGCTAAGAGGAATCGCCGCGAGACGTCCGAAGCCGCTACCCCGCCGCCGGCCAGCCCTTGGCCGAACTCATTCTGTGCAGGAAAGAAGAAATGGAGAAGAAGGGTCTGCCATGTGGGGTCTAGTGGCAGTGGCAGACCCTTTCTTTCTTTTCCTTCTTCTTTTTTTTGAAAAAAAGAAAACAGAGTCGGTGGGGGCAGATTGTAAGTGGGAGAAATAGTGTGGATCCCATTTGTCATGTTTAATGAGACACATTTCATTTTCCAGTTTTGCGTGGTCGTAGTTCACGGAAATTGGCCCATTGTCATATTTAATTAGAAAGAGAGACGGTGCACCGGAGCATTCACTTATCCTTCTTGCTTCCCTCTCTTTCTCTTTCTTTTTTTCGCTGGGAAGAGCTCCTCATGTGGCCCATGCAACAGAGCCCCAAGTTGCACACAAATGTTTCTTCACTTGTGTTATTTTTTGTGTTTTTTTTATTTCTAATTTACTTTTCATGAAATTGTTTGTGATAAAATCATGAAAATTATTGTAAAATCATAGAATGCATTTCTATGATTTTTAAGACTATTTTTGGCATTTTTTGGAATGAAATTAGGCATTAATTTCATTTTATCATTGTGTATCATATGAAATTAGACATTAATTTCATTTTATCGTTATGTATCATATGAAATTAGGCATTAATCTCACATAATTACCGTATTTGATATGATTATTTTATGAAATCATTTCTTAATTTTAAGAAATAAATTTCATATGTGATAAATCATAAAATTGAGCATAATTCCATGATTTAATATTCGACACGATTATTTCATGGAAACCTTTCTTAAGTCCAAGAAATAAATTTCAAATGTAATAAACTATGAAATTCGACATAATTTCATAATTTTAACATTTGTCATAACCATTTCATGAAATTATATTTTAATTTCAAGAAATAAATTTTATATGTGGCAAATTATGAAATTGGACATAATTTCATAATTTAAGACTTGGCATGATTATTTCATGGAATTGTATTTTAATCCCAAGAAATAAATTTCATATGTGGTGAATTACGAAATTGAGCATAATTTCGTAATTTTAAATTTCGGCATTAAATCACATGAAATCATATTTGTTAATTTCATGTATTTTAACTTGTGTGTATTTTTGGTATTATTTATTTATTTGTTTGTTTATTTTTGACAGCAAACAACTATACACATTTTTTCATTGATAGTGAGAACTAACATTTGATCTAATGGCGAATGCGATGTTCTCTGTGTACGAGGTTGCAGGTTCGAAATCCGGATATGAAGGATTTTTTATGAACATTTAAAGTTGAGTGATTTTGACTCTCATTTTTATCTAAATTTTTTTTTCTGTGTCCATACAGATGAATCGTTGATCAGTATATTCAGGAGTGCAGTTAATGATATATAATTATTGAGATGCAGTTATCATCTCCCTGATTTATATATAACACAAAAATTTGTACCCTTGAAATTGGGAAACCTTCATCTTCATCCGGAATGGAAATTAGGTATCGTTGCATGCAAGGTTTGCATGGTCCGTTAGATTTGGCTAATTAAAATTAGTACACTAAAAATTTACATCAAACCCAAAGAAATTAAAGAAGTGCCCAAGGTAATATTTATTTTTTTTTTGAAGTGTTTCTCATCATCTGATTAAAATTAGATGGCGAATAACTTAATGTTTGAAACAAATCAGATACATTATATTTGTTTTTCAAATTCCTAGTTTGACATATATCAAAATTAGCCGCAATTGAAAGGCATGTGATATATACATAAAAGCACGTGTTCAAAGAAAAATAAATATTTGTGTGTCAACTGATAACTTCTCCTTGAGAATTAATTAATATAAAAACAATGAAGAAAATATGACTTAATTTTTCTCTTTCTAACAATACCTAGATGAGTAGTTGGGACCTTGAATTTTCATCGATTTAACTAAAATTAATCACATATTACTAGTACTTTATTAATTAGCAGTTTAGCATTCATGATTCCTATATTTGCATCTCTATTTCTTACGTCCAAAAAAAAAAAAGAATTTCATCTGCAACTCTCAATAGTTTTTTTTTTTTTGACATAAAGATGAAGGTCAGACCACTCAAATTTAGATGTTCATAAAGAACCCTACATCTGGATTTTGAATTTATGACATTTCATACGAAGAACTTTATTTTTATCACTAA
Source organism: x Bolboschoenoplectus mariqueter (assembly GCA_037678475.1). Classification (NCBI taxonomy): domain Eukaryota; kingdom Viridiplantae; phylum Streptophyta; class Magnoliopsida; order Poales; family Cyperaceae; genus x Bolboschoenoplectus; species x Bolboschoenoplectus mariqueter. The sequence goes on along the minus strand of CM075245.1, from coordinate 3,918,387 downwards.
ACTAAAGAATGATTATCATAATTAATTATAAGATACCTGTTGTATTCTTTTTATTTATTTTTTTTAACTATTTATGCGAGCAGCTCCTAATTAGGAAATGCACATGGATTAGCTTTCTGACAATTTTATAATTTACAACTTAATTAATTAATATCCTTAGAACTTCAATTATTTAGAGAATGTTTATTTTAGTGCCATTTGTTCTGAACACCAAATAAATTATAATAAGGGTGGTAACAATTCTGGAGTTTCAGACCTAAAAAAGCATTAATTAATTTATTTCTGCATCTTTCATCATAGGATGAATTAATTTATTTAATTAGACAACTGGTTTTTGATGTTAGATTTTGTACTACTTCATCTTCATGTCACTAAAGCCAAAAGGAACCAATTCTAGTCAATTCAGTCAATTTGCTAAATTATGACTAAAAGATAACAATATAAACTTGGTGAGTTTGAAATTTTACTTTTTTAAGTGTATAGTGGACCCAAATTTGAATTGCTGAATATTTTTTTTAGAGAAGTAGGTTAATTATTTCTTAATTATTTCATCATTTCATTGTCTATATGAAACAAAAAGTCCTTCAAATTTCATAATAGTTGAGGGTCTCATGACCAAAGTGAAAAATAATTTTGATATGGGAATCATGCAAGGGAAATACAATTTTTGAACATTTTGATAGGGAATAAAAAAATACCTAGTAATAGTGAAGGAGAATAATTTGGATCATCCAGAAAATTTTGTCGACATTTCGTATGGTACATGATTAATTTTTATTTGCGTGAAGAACAATAAACCATGTACATTTGAAGATATAATCATCTACGGATTTAATGCAAAAGAAAAATTAATTCTACACTGGACAAAATCTGAATAAAATTTTTGAACACAAACCTTCCACAAAAAAAAAGAAATATTTAAGATTTATGAAAAAAAGGTTAATTAATTCTCCACATATATTTGATTTCCTTTTTTTTTCTGGAGAATAGGAATGGACTTAGAAAACATTTCTCAACCTTCAATACACATGCTTTAAATGTTTTTACTTGGTTGTTTAAAATTAAACAAAACTAATGAAGGTTGATGTACCTAATTCTAGTTTATTTATTTGTATTCTGTGTATATATTGTTTCTTCTGTTGCATGTATTAAGTATGATGTGATGTCTAGATACACTTTCAATCGTTCTTTCAAAACATATAAGAAAATATATATATATATATATATATATATAGATTTGCATTGATTTGAACCGTAACTATATATCGCATGCCTTTCTTATAATCTTTGTTTGTAAAATAATTGGTCGTTTTAATTTACCGAAATTGAAGTATTTAATTGGCCAAAAGAAATATATATACAGATTATTTTATCAACATAAATAGTTTATGATATCGTTTACGTCAAAAAAACAAATAATTTAAAATTGAACGGCTTAAAATCTAACTCAACATGATCTCATATTTAAAATTAACGTAAGACGATCTAGAATTCAGTTCAACCTAACTCAATGAGTCTGTATCCTCTAAAATACTTCACATCATAAAATGGTTAGCAAATTAATCCAAGCCATCTGATATTGAATTATAGATAGATTTATACAATGTTGAAATTCGTAACGAACGATCAAAAAATTTTGGTTGGTGGTTGTCACGTTATGATCCAAGGGTGGATCTATTAAGGGGCAAGCACTGGCAAGTGCCCCCCCCCCCCCCCCCCCCCCCTAATTTTAAATATTATTAAAAATTATTATATTTTCTCTTAAAAATTTAATAAATTTAAGAGTAAAGTTAAAGTGAGTTTAAACTCACCAAGAGTGTTGGTGACCTTAATTTAAAAATCTATCGAATCGATTTCAAACGTCAAATCCAAGTTGCTGAATAAATTTTCATATCAAAATATTTTAGAGTACTGAAATTTTCTATTTTTAGAATTTTCTAACTATTTTATTTAGATTTTTTTTAAAATAATATATTCTCATATAAAAACATTAATTATTTTATTATTATTTTAGGATTATTTTCAAAAATCCGAAAAAAATAATTAGAAAACTCTAAAACAAAAAATTTTGATATCCTATAAGATTTTGATATAAAAAATTTATTGAGCAACTCGGATTTATCATTTAAAACAGTTTCATTTTTTTTAGTTAAACTCACCTTAACTTTACTCATAAATTTAATATACTAATATTAAAATACCTAGACTTAATATCTAATAAAAAAATTATATTTTATATTCATACTTATCGAACTCTCTGAATCCGTCACGTGACCATTATGATCTACAAGGGTACATCAAGCTAAGCTAGCAATTAATGTTACGTATTGTAGGCCCAATCTCATAACCGATCCCAATGTAATTACTCAAATAAAATTGCTACGACGCTGGAGAGAGGGAGTCCCAAGTCTCGAAATAAAAAAAAAAAAACCTCAGAAAACGGGCCCTCTCTCTTTTCATCCGGCCCAATTAATCCTCCTTTCATTTCGTTTCTTACCGAACCTTCTCGACTCGACCCATTCCAAATCCCCGACGAACCCAAACCCGAGAGAGAGAAAGAGAGAGGGAATGGAGGATGACATATTCGCTGGTTTGCCTCCGCCATCGGCGCCGGAGCGCCGGAGATCACCATCCGCTGGTCCCATTTCAGCTCCAGTACCTCCCCCGGTTCACGCGCTGAAGAGCGCTCTCAAGCGGAGCAAACCCTCCTCTCAGTCTCAGTCTCAGTCTCAGTCTCAGTCTCAACCCCCTCCCTCCGACTCAACCAAAGAAGGTCTCGTTTTGATGTATTTTGATTCTTTACCGCCTTCTAATCTCTTGGTCGTTTGTTTCTCTTTGCATGTATTTATTCTGCTTGACGAAAATCTTGTATCGTTGACAGCTGTGGCTCCTAAGAGTGCTCTCAAGCGAGGCAAGCCCTCCTTTGCGGATCCACCTTCTGATGCAAATCAAGAAGGTTGTGTTACCATCTCTTTTCTTTTATGTTGGTAATTGGTTTGTGCAAATATGCTACTGAGGTCCAGTAACACACCTTGCTGAATCCTCGGTTTTTTAGTTACTATCAATTTGACCAAATTTAGCCTAAGTTCACACTAAATTTTGCAATTGGGTACCAGGAAGAAAGACTATAGAAGTTCTTTAGTTGAAATGGAAGTTGAATCTGTAATCATCTGAACTGTCCAGTTCACACTGTTACCGGACAGATAGTCCTATACCACTTGTTACCTTATAGTGTATGAATCTCGTACTTGGCCACATTCAAAGAAGGTATTGTACTGATATCCCCAAAGTAAGTTAAAGCACCTTGAGAGCAAATAGAGCCTTGCAGTACCTTACCAGTTGTCACTTTAGTGACATACTCTTTAAATGTGCACATCTTGGTGTTAAGTACCCTGCTGGTACTTGGCAACATTCAATGAAGCTATCTACTGATCACCTGAAGTAAATTAGAGCTCCTTGTGAGCAAATTTAGAGCCTCACAGGAGCCATATTGTTCATTTAGCCCTGTATTAGCTGTTAAATGTGCAATTACACCATTGAAAGAAATCAAACAAGGTTGAACTTGATTATTGACAATAGTTGATTTCATATCAAAGTAAGCCCTAAGGCTAGCATCTGATTTAGCAGTAACCTAGTAGCAATTGCAACAATAAATCTGCAACACAGTGCAGTTTTAATTTTGGAATATTTTAATGGTTGTTTTCTACGTTCACCTATAGAAATATATGTTCTTTTTATCCCAGCACCATGAAATTTCTCTTTAAAATTTTTAAGACGCAAACTGATTTGTTCCACTTGAATTTTGTCCTGTCAATCAGCATCTGGTAAGCGACTCAGGTTCAGAACAACTGTTGATGCTTCTCAGACTCAAGTTATAGAGGCAATGCAAAAAATTGCTTCTCACATAAAGAACCCATTGAAGTTCGGCAAAGCCTCCAAGCTGGCATTGCAACTGATCCAAGCAGGGAGCGTCAAGGAAGGGACAAGTGGTCAATTTTATACTGTGTTAGAGGCAGCCATGCAGTCTCTGTCAACTTGTAACGAGCCCTCAGTTCGTGCTGATTATCATGAACTTTTCACTGCAGCTCAGGATGTCACTGAGGTACGCTTTAATTGTTTTTTTGCTTCATTTTATGTGCTTTTACAATCGTCTGATTTTTTTTTTATTAAGGACTATTTAACTGGGTGTATTTAGGGGGAAATTTTCTATCTTAATGCAAAAATTATTACACTTGAATTCAATGACCCAATTCCAAATATAAGATGTACATATAACAGAATAGGATAGCTTAAATAATCTTACTGAAGTATAAAAGGACTATGTTAACTAATTGTGCTGGTAATTTATTTGTTAGGAACCATATTGATATTTGTCTCGTGTAAAACCATAATGTTTGGTGTTCGTTGAACTCATTCTTTTCATTCTTTAATTTTTGTATAGACTTGGATTATTGGTGAATCAGTCTGGTTACACTTATAATCAATTAGGTCTTATCTAATGGGTGAGAGAGAGCATCTGCATATTTATGTATTGCAAATTTAGGATCAGTAACTTGGAAGCATGCTTTTTCTGATCTAATGAAACAAGCCAACTACCTTTCAAAAGAAACAAAAATTAAGAAAATGAGGCAAAGCTGTGAAATTCCTTGATTACTAACAAGCCAAGTATTTGCTGAATTAATACTGGTACACATAAAAATTAGTAAAATGCTATAGCCTTCTCCTGACATCCATTGAGCTAATAACTTTCTTGCTTCCTTTGTGTATTTCAGCATTTCAACAAGAAACAGAAGAATCAATTGGTCATTTGGACATTGCATGCTGTTGTAGCAAATGATCTCCATACTGATGATAGCTTTGTGGTAGGTGCAAATTTATTTGACTCGACTTGTTTTTGTTATGGTGCATATTGAAGCAGGTATTGCTGAATTAATATATATGTACAAGACTGAAAGTGAATGATATGCAAGAGTCAATCGATGGTTCTCAGCATCAACTGTGGAGTGAGTATAATTAGTGATTGTTGGTATGAATCGAAATTGGTTCCTTAACTATTGATCAAAGTAAAAGTGACATACAGGTAAATTAAAAACAAGAATAAGTTTTAATTTTGCATTTGTAGGGATTCTTAATTGGTTCCTTTCACAGGCCCGATCATTGACACTTTGCAAGGCTAAAGCTACTTTGAGGTACTAAAAACCGTTTCTGTGATCATGAGCTCCATAATTGCCAACCTCTTGCATATTTGTATTTTTTTTGTCCTTGTTTTAGTCATTGTACATCTAGATTCAACATAAAGGATGTTATGCACCAGCATGCCCAGTCTTATGCCAGAAGATCAAATTTAATATTTGCTTTTCTATTGTTCGAGTTCACAATCCTATGGGAAGTCACTGGGAGTAATGTTTCACCTCTTCATACACTATATGGACTTAAAATTATTTAAACCCTATTAATAGTGGTATGCTTAATTTTACACCTCACAGTTCTCAAAGACGGTAACCAAGATTAAAGAAGCTGTATTGAATCTCCCTCTAGCGACTGCAGATGATGACAAAGAAGAAGCTGAATCACTTGCTGCAACTGAAAGCTCTGTGAGTGGGACAGGGGCTGAGACTAAAGAAGAAGATAATGCGTTAGCTGATCCATTTGGATTGGACGATTTGTTTACTAATGAATCAAAGAAACATGATAAATCACGAGGGAAAGAGGTTTCCAATCTGAATAAAAAGGAAGAAGAAGATGAGATAAAGAGATTTTTGAAATCACAGAGAGAAGCATTACTGAAATGCCTAGAAATTGCTGCTAAGCGATATAGGATACCATGGTTAGTTTTTCATGATTTCTTTTTTTTTATAGTGGTCATACTTCTGTATACTATTATGATCTGTATCGAATTTAGGTTTTATTAGAGTTGCAAACTGTGCTGGATGTGTATTTGAACCAGTTTTCCTTTGTTTGAGTGATATGGTTTGGTGTTTAGATGCATTATTTGAGGATTTTGTGAGCCAAAAAAAAAGGTACTAACAAAAAAGCTATTGGATATGTGCCAAACTTGTTGGGTACCAGGCAGTTACAAGTCCAATACCAGTATAGTATGTTACTGTTACAGTGTTTGGTATTCCATTCACAATGCTTACCTCAGCATTCACTTGACCATCAGTCAACAAGTTGCATAGCTTGCCCTCAGCAAACCTGGCATTGTAAGTGGCCAGAGAATTGCAACATCAAGATGTCATGTACACATTCCAACTAGGTAGAACAACTATTTAGTAATGGTGCTAAAATTTGTTCATGTCAGGACACAAACAGCAATTGACATACTAGTGAAGCATGCATTTGACAATGTGCAGAGGTTCACAAGGCAGCAGAGGGAGGCGATAGAGAAGCTATGGGGATCAATAAAGGAGCAGCAGATAAGGAGGCGGCAGGGTAAGTCAGTGACTGGGAAGCTGGATGTCAATGCCTTCGAGTGGCTTCAGGAGAAGTACTCCCACCAGAAGATCAGCATCCGGCATGCTGTTGGTGGAGGTGGGGACCGCCGCTGCGAACAGTGGCTTGGTTGAGAATTTAGTCATAGTAATTTTCTCTGTCTAATTAGTTAATTATCTTTGAAAGCTGTTGTATGGATAAAACATGGGGCTGTTTGTCAGCTGGCTACTTTTTTTTTTCAAGTCATACCTTGTGAATTACATCTGAAGGCTAAGTTCTCTGAGAAGCTTGACAAGAAGTTAATAGCCTAATTATGTTTATGTTAGCTAGACATGAACTCTTTAGCAAACAAAATATGAAGTAAATGCTTCTACGTAAAGTAAGCACGCAACGAAATACTATCTTATTAAATATTTCTAGGCTATTGAATTTGAAATTCTTTACACTTTCTATATCTATTTTTTGTTCTCTACAACTGAAGGAGAAGCCACACCCGGGTTTGTGGGGAATCGGAGGCACGAGATTTTGGAATCATTATATATTTATATGTACTCAGTAGTACTAGTACTCGATAGCAGATTAGGTTAAATATATATATATATATATATATATATATATATATATATATATATATATATATTTTATAAGTTGTTGGCAATATGGGATAAATAATTGGCAGCCCATGAGTAATGCATGGCAGCATGATATATATACAGATACATATATACAGCCATACGCTTAACATGGCGTTGGTGTCAATCAATTAAACATAATAGATTAGGTTTTAAAAACAATTAAATTATTTGAAGCAAAAAGAGTCATGTGCTAGAAGACAAAGGGATGTTGCACGAATCGGCCGAAACTGCTCTCTTTTAAAAATGATGGAGAAGAGAAGACCCAGGCAAATCAAGTAGCTGGCGTTTCATTGGAGTCCAAAACCAAAAGCATCAGTTCGTGCAAGTGAATGTGAATCCATCCGCATTGATTGATTGTACATTTATCAATGCATCATCCTTGCTTTTTGTGTGTGTGTCCCTATTAAGTAATTTATTAAAATGTATATATATTAACAAGAAATGTTCCAATTTGATATGTGTATTATTTAAGAAATACAAATATTTTTTTATAATTTTAGTTTTTTTTTAATTTGAGTATTTTTTTTTAAATATTAGATGGATGTACATAAAAAGTACAACACACTAAAATTCATGGTCCTTTTTGTAAATATTGCAACAGAAAAAGAGACCAAATTCAAAAGGAGAGGCGTTTTTTCCCAATTGCTTTTTTTTCCTGACCTAAAAAAATAAGTGATAAATCACCGTCACCAAGCAATGGAAACCTAAACTATATATACCCAACAAATAAACAAAAGAAGCACCATATATATATATATATATATATATATATATAACAAAACGAGCTACCTCTTAGTGCGGCGTTCGGCGCATAATTCATACTTTAAACACTGTCATATTATCTCCATATTTTTTTTATGTACTATCTGTTAAAGGTTTCCATTATTCAAATCCACATACTTTCAAAATATATTTCAACCAAGACCCCCCTTTTATTCAACTCTCCATCAATACCCGTGTTCCCTTCGAACCATACACTCTTCCCTTCCTTGTCTCCTCTCTCTCAAATATATATACAATTATACCTAGCTATCTCTTTTGACACCGGTTTAATTAATCAACCTGTATGAACAGATTAAACATGGCGACCGGAACCGGTTCACCTTGCGGTGCATGCAAGTTCCTGCGCAGACGGTGTGTGTCGGACTGTGTCTTTGCACCGTACTTCAGTTGCGATCAGGGCGCGGCGCGGTTTGCAGCTATTCATAAGGTGTTTGGTGCGAGTAATGTGTCGAAGCTTTTGATGCACTTGCCAGTAGCCGACAGGTGCGAGGCTGTTGTCACAATTGCATATGAGGCTCAGGCCAGGATCAAGGACCCCGTCTACGGGTGCGTGGCCCAGATCTTCGCTCTGCAACAGCAGGTGTTATTAGGTTTAATTTTCTCAAATTGTAACAGTTTAGGATTAAGTACTGGATGTAGCTACTGGTATACCTAGCTATCTCTTTGTCAGGCATGTATATATACAAATTATTAGTAGAAACTGTAGATATTGGTACAATAGGGCTCCAGATATAAGCCATCTTATAACAAATTGAGACTAAAGAATATTAGAAAATAGCTTAAGACTTTGATAAATAAGTTTAAACATATGATGTAGCTAGATGTAATATGTCATGTCGTGTTATGTGCACATTCAATCAACTAAGTGTTACAATATAAGAAACAATCTTTGTTGCTTTTTTTTTTTTTGGCTCGAAGTCAGTATTACAAAATAAATCGGTTCCCCTTTTCAAATCAAATATACAAGTACTACATAAAGAGGTGCATTTTCATACATAGATCTTGGCCTACTTGTCTCAAACATGCATCCAGAGATAATTAATCATCATATATATATATAGTATATCAAAGTAATATGCTCATCTCAAAATGATTTATCAGCATTTCAAATTGTTTGTACCAGGTGGCAATACTGCAAGCACAAGTCATGCAAACAAAGGCACAAATTGCATATGGCCTTATGGAACTGCAATCATCTCATCAGAGAAATCAGAATGAAAAGCCAGTACCAGGTTGCACCAAGAGACCTCTTGATTCTGTGGATTTTTATAACAGTGCTGATCATCAAGGAGCACTGATGCAAGAAACTGGGTTTAAAGAAGAAATTATCTCAAATCAATTGGTGCAATGTAACAAGAGATTTGCTGGTCACAATGAGATTGGAGATCTCCAGTCCTTGGCATTTACCATGATGAACAGCTCTCAATCTTAGAAAGATCTTGTTTTCACTGAGCATTTAGAAATTTGATTTAGATGGTGCATGGGGTTCCATATATATATTAGAAATATATAAAGGATGAAATATCGTATGGTTATAATATAAGTTAAGTGCAGTTCATCAGGAGTACTATATCCAATTTTAGTGATAGATTCATTTCATATCTTAAAAAATATTTTTTAAACTAACAAATTGTTTCACATGTTCAAAATTCTGATGGTGAATCCATAAAGGACATTTAAAGTTAGATGATTTAACTACTACATCTTTAAGATTTTGAATGTGTTTGAACATCATAATCAATATGGATAACACTTAAAAATTATCTAATTCATAACTTGATAATCATAAAATTATTAAGAGTAGAAAATTATATATACTGAATTTTTTTTATTTTGTAGTACGTGTTTCTAAGAATAAGTCATTTTTTTTTAAATAAGGGTTCTCGTTAGCCCTGACATTTATTTATTTTCAAATGTCTTTTACGGAATTTGAACGTATGTCTCTCCGTAGAGAGATAAGATCTACAATCACTGTATTAGATTCTAAGAATAAGTCAATTTTACAAAGAAAATATTTTTTTAAAATAAAGATGAGAGTTAAACCATTCAAATTTAAATGTCCATAAAAAACTTTTTATTCTAGTTTCGAACCTACAGAGAGCATTATCTTTGCCACTAAACCATTACAAAGAAAATATTGTGTATAAAGCATATTGTAATGATCATTAGAGCATCCAACAAATAGTTTCACATCATGTTAACATAGATTTTTGTTCTGAAAAATAGTTATTGTGTACGCCATTAGATCAATATATAGTCAATAATCAGAAGATTAAGAGAATTCTCAAACATAATTAAAACATGTAGAACGCCATGGTGCAAAAGCTGGAGATGTGTACCAAAGACCACGAGTCATTTCTCTGCATGTACAATTGTTGGGTGCTTTTATCATTTCCCTTTACATAACAAAACACAAATGCTAACAAAACATATTTAGAAAATGATGGGATCATTGACAATAGTTTATTTAACAATCTTAACAATAATCGTTTACATAAATTTAAGATAAACAAATAAAAATAGTAAAAAAAAATTATGAACATATTATTTAATTTATAGATTGATTTTGTTTCAAATTTTATACAATTTAAATATTATTTAATATTTCATTAAAGACTATTAAAACTACATGAAATTTACAACGGTCTATATCTAATAACTTTTAATAGAATATCAAATAACACTTAAATTATATGAAATTTGATACACGATCAATTTATAAGTTAATAAATGTATTTATAAATTTTTTTCTATTTTTAAAAAATTCGGATTCAATTAAAAAATCATTGTCAAGATTATCAAGTTATTCATTTTCAATAAATCTCCACTCTTTAGAAAATATAACTATATATATATATAATTTTATCTTAGTAGTATGCGCTCTCTTTATAATATAATGGATATATAACATGCTTATCTGCTTCCATTTCCTTTATGGTAATTGTACTTTATTTTCATTTGTAATTGATTTACAAAGACCAGATCATTTACTAAGGAATTGTTAAATTTCTTTTCGAAATTGATGGATTATTCTCACTACCATCTTTTATATATAATGAATATATTTTTCTTATTTAGTTATAGATGTTTTTCAGTTTTAGAACATTGAACTTGTAATACTTTTTGTCATATGAATATGGTATGAATCAAATTTTAATTCTATATAAAATTTGTCCATAAAGATCATTAAATTTCAACCGTTAAAAATTTTAATTATTTAATAAAAGTTAAGAAAAGAAATCAAATTTAATCTATGACTATCGTTCTATCAAAATAATGAAGGTCAAATCTATAATTTGTTTAGCTAATACAATATGTTTCAATATATCACATGAATGTGGCATAAAAGAAGTTATATTCATTAGAATAATTTAATATTAATTATTGAGAATTTGAAAACAAAATATAATATATTTGCCATTTTTACATAAAAGTTTCTGAAGATGGGCTTCTTTTTTCCCTTTTAACCCTCGCCTTTTTCGTAATTAATAGGTGTAAATAATGTACCGATATGATATAATTTTCTTCTTCTAAGCAAAATAAACTTTGGCTTTTAGAGATTTGAACAGCTCACACGTGCAATGTCATAATTAATATATAAATATATATATATATATATAAATATATATATATATATAATTAATACATAAATAAATAGCCCAAGAGACTATCACAGATTACATTGGGATGTGGCCTATACTAAATTATATACGCGGTTTTGTATTAGGTTATGACTTTATGATATATATATTAATATATAAATATAGGTTATTAATTAGGAGATTGAAGCTTTACATGCCATAAATAATTAACAGCTATATAACCCTCTGCTACTAATTAGACCACTTTTTTTTAGTTTGGTAACATTCCCAATCTCCTCTGAATTTTCAATATTAAGTATTAAATAATGGAGTAAATTTTACTTTATATATATTTAATTTTTATGATATATTTAATTGAAAAATATTGTTTAAATAAAAAAATAGAAGTATAGATATGTTTGCAATTTTTTAGATAGAAATTGTATCAAATATTCCATCAATTTGAAAATTTGATTGGTCATTTATCATAATTAAAATCAACAAAATTATACCGATAAGAATTAAATTGTTTGATGAAAGACTGAAACATCTTTTAAAACGAACTAAATTTAATACATATTATATCTAAATAAAAAATATATATATATATACAATTTTATATTTTATTTGAATAATATTTCTTAATATATATGTCACAAAAATTAAATATATCATTAAAGTTGAATGTACTAAAACTATACTATTGATTTAATGATGATTAAGTTTAATCCAGTAGCTTTGAGTTCAAATCTACATCAAATCAATTCAATCTGATGATTGTTCTAGTACTCCTAGATCAAACAATTAATAATTAATGATGATCAAATTTAATTAAAGCTGCTAATTAAGTTGTCTTCACTAAAATAATTAACTTTTTGTTGTCAATAACTTGACCATTAATTACAACTTGCTTTCTTTTGGGACCTTTGCTTAATTAAGCACAAAAGAGTACTAATCTACTAGATATTACAAAACAAAACAAAAAAAAAAAGGAGCCATGCTCAATCATTAATTATTCAAAATTCAAAAGCTTAATTGATGTCACCACACAAATACACACTTTCCCTAATAATAACATGATAGAAGTAGACCAAACAAAAGTTAAATCAAAAGAAGAGTTAACAAGAAATTAGTACCATTTGATTTGATTTTGCCTTTCTTTTGTAACCTTATGATTTTAGTTTTATTAATATAAAGAGGGGCCAGAGCCTCATCTTTTCATCAAAAAAAATAAAATAAAATTAGTACCAATCAGAATACTTTCCTCTAAAGTCATCAATGGATGAGATCAAGTCACATTGGATTAAAAATTTATTAGCAATTTTTATTAAAAAATTACACAAACATCAATAATTTTATAATTTAAGTGGATTTTTTTTAAGTAAAAGCCCCTATTAATCAATCAGGTATTTATTATTTTTCAAATATCTTTTGCAGAATTTGTCAAAATTTAAACTTTCTTTTTAATTCATTTTAAATACAAGAGCAAAAGAATGGAAAAATGACTATATTAAAATTATGAGAATCATTAATTGATTTAATGATTAAGATATTATCTTTTTAATAATTAAGAGGTTGCATATTCAAAATCCGACTTAATAATCTTTGTGAATAGTTTGAAACTAAGTTCTCTTAGTCTCAATCTTTATTAAAGAAATGCTAAAATTATATATTGTAAACATCTAATAGAGGATCCACAACAATTAGCATTTGTCAAATCAAATGGTGGATGTTTAGCGATAATTATCGGTTTGCATTAAATATGATATTTAATTAACTTTCTGTAGGTTCATGGATATTCAATAACCAAAAAAATCTAAACATAAAATCATATTATGGCATTAAATATCTAATTTTTCGGTACTAAAATAAGAATTTTGAAAGTTAAATCAACATTATCATTTTCGTAACTATTTACATTAAGCATCAATCTTCAAAACTAACCAAAAAAAAAAATTATACACAAGAGGAGGGATCATTTGACAATCTCAACAATAGATTTTCAAATAATTTGAAAAAAAAAATCTTAAAAATAGAAAAATAAATTTATAGATATATTTTTGAACTTATAAATTGATTATTTTTCAAATTTCATATAATTTAAATTATATTTGATATTTCATCAAAGACTGTTAAATATGAATAGTTGCATATTATATAAATTTGAATGATCTTTGGTGGACTACTAAATGAAATTTAGATTGCATGAAATTTATAACAAAATTAATTTATAAGTTCAAGAATTTTTTTTTATAAATTTTTTTCTATTTTTAAATTTTTTTTTTCAAATTTATTTGAAAACTCATTCTCCAGATTGTCAAAATAAATCTTGTCAAGTGATTCTTCCCCTTCTTTTATTATTGTTTTTGCACTGCATATTTTATAGGAAAATATTTGGGAGATACCATTATTGATATCCACTTTATTGTTTATGTAAAATAAGTTATTATTCATGTTAGCGATTTTATTATGCAAATTATTTTGTATAATACTTTATTATTCAACTTAATATGAATAATAACTCACTTAAGTTGAAAAATAAAATTATTGTATAAATAAGTTGTATAATAAAGTCACTAACATAAATAATAATTTATTTAATCTGAATAATAAAGTCAATATCAACAACAGTATTTATATTTATATATCAACTCCCTATTTTATAAATCAAGATCTATTTAATCAGTTAATTGGTTTATTTTCCTTAACAAAATAAGTTGCTCTTTCCCAAACCCATGCTTGAGTGTTGCACTTAAAATTTTTAATTTAATTCCTCTTGTTATATCTCAATTAAATTAAACTCCTTCAAAAGTCCAAACCTAACAATTAATTAAACCACTTAAATTTGGTTTGGTTTGGTTGGTAGCTACTAAATTCGATGCACCAATGGATGAGTCAACAATTCTAAATTCTTAATTTAAAACTAATTAATTAAACTCTTGTTTGCTTTATCCAACAAGCTAGACCCATGACAATAATTAATAATAATTAATGATAGTAGATTGAGTTGGATTCGTACATAGTGGAATGATGGAATCCGTGAGTCACATTAATTGCTAATGTGCCAAATTGATAATAATGATGTTGATAAATTTGTATGTAATTGTGTTTTAATTGATTCTTTTTTTTTTATCATTGAAGTAATGGTTTTTTTTTATTTACTAGATTTCATTAAATTAAGTAAATAATCTATCAACATTCTTAACAAAGAATAATGATAGAAACCCATTAAAAAAACTTCATATTTATATATTAAAATCAAATAAAATTTTATAACTAAATCATAATTGTCAAAGAACTAAAAGATGTGCATGCATCACAACATTGTTTATTTCGCCAATAATCAATAAGAGAATTATTTAACCATGATATATTGCAAATTTTTTTGGAAATTCCATCTATAAAATTCATGCGGATAGTCAATTAATTAAAAGTTCATAGGTTGCTATTTTCCAAAAAATAAAATAAAATGCAACAATTATTGAAGCTATATATATATATATCTAACTGAAATGTGGGACCCATATATGGAGCTTTTATTGCTTAATTTTCTATAGTCAATTAGTTGTCATTTATTATATTTGTTTTTTGTTAAGTGGTGGTGATTAATTATGAGATGATGCATCAAGTCAATCATTAATCATTGCAATTGAGTTGCCTATCAACTTATTTCATATCAAGAAATAATCATTATAATATATCCATGAGAAGCATGCTAAAGATACATAGAATATACAAAGCGATGGATATCATGAATAGTATATATCATATTAAATGTGACAACATACTAAATGCACAAATATATTCAGAACACGCCGAAATTCTTTTTTTTTTGTTGTTGTTGTTTTAATTTGGGAATCGTTAACACTGAAATAACTTGTCATTTTGATGATATTTTTTTAAAATCAAGTTAACGAATTTTAAAAGTACAAAAATATATGTATGGTGTTGGTTTTATAGATTGATTTTATATTGAGCGTCATTTGATATTTCATTAAATAACATAAAATACAGGTCATTGTAAATTTTAAAGTGTTTAATAAAATAAAATTTTGATCAAATTTCTTCATTTTTTTTTCTTCTTTCTTAAATAATGATGGTGCCAAGTAATATCTACAATAAATCTCTCATCTAGAATTCAAATTTTGTGACTTCCAACGTAGAATTATTATCTTTATCATTAAATTAAAGACTGATTTTTTTATGTATTTAATATCAATATAATATAGCTCACATTTTAGACGTTCAATTTCAAAATTATAATTTTTTTTATAATCATTGAGATTGCCAAATTAATTCATTATGAATGGATTTCAACCTCTCTAAAATTTAATAATATTTGTCACTACAATTAATATTTGAGAATATGAAATTTCTTATTTTAGAAAGTATTTAGCATATACTTTTAAGTTCACCAAACAGGCTTTGCTAATACCAATAATCTGAAAAAAAAAAGTAAAAAAAAATGTTGGGCCCCAGACAAGAAATCATTTCCAGTGCTGATATATATATATATATATATATATATTCTGCATCTTCAAGTTTAAAACAAATCATCTGTATTTCATTAATTAATCATCTCTCCATCAAAATAACTTTCCTTGTTTGTGATATGCTCATGTAATTCAAGATATAAAAAACATTGTGGCAACAATTACATAGTTAATGTTCTTTTTAAATTTCACTACACCTTATATCAGTTTGAACTTTGAAGATGTGTTGAATTTTCATCAAAAAAAAAATGTGTTGAATATAGGGAACAGGCCGATTTTTTTTTATTTAAGAAAAATAATATTTAAAATTAAATAAATAAAAAAATGGGATGAAAAATTTTAAATATAGGAGTAACGAATTTTCAAAATCCGTTCCTCTTATATTTAAAAATTTTCATTCTATTTTTTTTTTTATTTAATTTTGAATATTACTTTTTTTTAATAAAAAAATTAGAACAAGTGTTTACTTGCAGCCAATTTGTGAAGTCAGCAAATAATTTGGAATTTGGTGATGTGAGCAATTTTGATCCATTTGGGCCGAAAAATCCAAATTGAGCCGTTACCAATTGAGGTTTAACCAAAATTTAAATAGTTTTTCTCTTAAATTGGCCCAAAATGGTTTCATCTTAATGTAATGACCTCAGTTTGAGAACTAAACATGAAGCTTAAAAGTTTATAATTTCTTTTCTTTTTCTTTTTACCGAAAAATAAAACAAACAATAAATAAGTTCCATGTTTGTTTGTTTTAAATTTAAGATAAATAAATAAAGACCAATTATGTTATGAATCAAAATTTATATTATAAACGAATAGATCAAACTGAAAATAATGATTATTTTCATAAAAAAAATAACAGTTATAATTCATTAATCACTAAAAATTTGATCCATAGTGAAAATTTTGAATGAACACGAGATGCATTAAATTAAAATAAAAATTCCAAATTATCAGCTTAATTAAAGCCAGTCAATTAAACCCCTAATTAAAATTAAAAACAATCAAAAAGCAAAATCATTAGGCTCACCAAACCAACCCCACCAAGCCACCATCAACGGCTTCCTTTTTTCCTCCTACCCCTATTCCAATCCAGATTCATATCCTCTGATACGCTGCACCATACAGCATAATATTTTATCTGTCCGATCACATTAAGATCTGTACAAAAATAAATTTAAAAAGAAAATTTTATAATCCATCCGTCTGTATGTTATACAGTGCGGTGTTGTATAACAGAAGATCAGAACATATCCCAATCTAATCATAACTAATTTCCAAGCCCAACCAAACGCTACATAAAAATACATGCCAACATGCCATTATTCAATTATTTTCTCCTCTCTTAGATCTATCTATTCCCAACCCCTTAATTAATCACGGTGCCAAGATCCATTCTTCCCTCATAGACACAATTAACCTTATGGCATCCAATTCATCAATCAGAACCAAGATCATAGATCAATTTCAAGTCTTGCCGCCACCGGGCTCCGTTCCGGACTCGTCGTCTATACCGCTCTCCTTCTTCGATGCAGCATGGCTCTTCACAGGCCCGGTTGAAAGGCTTCTCTTCTTCTCTCTCCCGATCTCAACCGTCGATTTCATCTCCACTCACCTTCCGGCTCTCCGATCATCCCTCTCTGAAACCCTCAAACAATTCTACCCGTTAGCTGGTCGGGTCCGTCCCTGCCCCGACCCATCACCCGACAACCAATTTGAATTCTACTTCTGCTCTGATGATACTATTCCATTCTCTCTAGCTGAGAGTTCATCAGACTTCGACAAGCTTACGGGAAATGAGATGAAAGATTTCACCGAACTGTACTCGCTGGTACCACAACTTCCACGCGCAAATGACGGAACAATCCCACTTACCGTGATTCAAGTGAGTGTATTTCCAGGAAAAGGCGTTTGTATCGGAGTTGCAATGCACCATGTTGCTTGTGATGATTCTAGCTTCATGCATTTTGTCAAGTCATGGGCAGCCTCGAGCCGGATTGAAACCGTTAACGGAAGCGGACCACCTCCTCCGTTATTTGACCGGGCAATAGTATCCGACCCGGATAACCTCTACTCCAAGACACTATCTGAAATGAAGGAAATACTGTCCAAAGGGCCGCCCCCTCCAGCGTCGGATCCTCCTCTCAACCAATCTCGACCGCTGATTTCCACATTTGTGTTAACACGAGAACAAATTGATGCTCTGAAAGAAGGCTTAATTGCAAAATCAGATGGCCCGCCTTTGCATTGTTCATCTTTTACAGTTGCATGTGCATATGCATGGGTTTGCCTCATCAAATCCCAGGGAACTGTGATCAATCACAACGGTTTTACAGAGAAAAGTGCACATTTGCTATTCTCTGTGGAATGTAGGTCCCGGTTAGAGCCACCAATCCCGGCAGGGTATTTTGGTAATTGTCTGCGGCCTTGCTTCGTGGAGGCCAACTTGCATGAACTGCATTTGCAGGGAGGCGTGTTTACAGCAGCTATGGCTATTGGGAAAGCAATAAAAGGGCTAGAAGAAGGGGTGCTACAAGGGGCAGAGGGATGGTTTAGAAAAATCCTGTCGCTTGTACCGAACCAACCAATGTCGGTCGGCGGTTCACCGAGATATAGGGTTTACGACGTGGATTTTGGGTGGGGACGGCCAGTGAAGGTCGAGTTACCGACAATTGAGAAGACGCCGGGTACGGTTTCGCTTGCGGAGAGTAGAGATGGAAAGGGTGGAATTGAGATCGGAGTGGTTTTGCCGGAAAATGAGATGCAGCAATTTGGATTGTGCTTCTCTAATGGTATATTGGATATTTGAAAAGAGTGATGTATTAACGTATAGGTTGAAGGATATAAAGCCAAATTAGTGATTTTTAAGTATTTGTTGTGAAGAGGTTTGGTATAGGCGATTTAATTGGGAAATTTGTAATTTTCATAAATGAAATGAGTCAATAATAGTCACTATTGAGAACAAATTTTTGGTCATTTTGTTGCAATTTTATATTTTTCTATTAAAAAAATAGTTACATTTTGTAAGCTTAAATATCCATAATGGATCTTAATTAAACTGGTTTGACCTGTGACTTGCTTATATTATTAAATTATGTTTATCATTGTTGTAGTTATTTAAATAGAATTGCAAAATTGAACAAAAAAAAAGTGAATTATGGTTTAACATTATATGGAAAGTAACTAACAACACAATCTGATGTTGGTTGGAAAGAAATTTCCTAAAAGATGCATTACTTGGTTGAAGGTAGCTTTCAACATTTTTGTTTTAAATCCCTCTTTTTCTGTACTGGTGAAATGTCTTTTAAAAAGCCATGAATGATGCTGTCCCAAAAGAATCAATTGAAGTATACCTATAATTTTTTACCCCAAAAAAAGAGGTATACCTATAATTTTAACCTTGACGCAATGGGTATACCTACCGCTAGGGTTGATATTTTCTCTTATATTATATTATATTATACAACGTTATATATAAAGAGATTTTTACTTTTTGATATTAAAATTCGTACAAAATAAATATCAAATAAAATTTCTTTATAATTTATTTGTCTATATAACACGATATTACATAGTAAAAAAATCAAGACTCCTACCTCTGACATCAGTCTTGGTACCTACTTCAGCTTCTTTTTTTAGAATTTTTTTTTGTTAATTCTATTTTATAAATGAATAATAATAACATTTTTAATATCAAATATTTGACAAATTTATACTTATTTTCTAAATACAGGCATTCACAATATACATAAAATATTGTTAAATTCAAAACTGACAAATTATGAATATAGGTGTTCACAGAAAACATATAAATACAATTTTTTTTGCTTTTGTGCATCTGAACACAAGACTCTGAATATAGAGTTTAGATGCAGTATCTGAACGTAGAGTCCAAATGCAAAAAATGCAAAAATTATTGTGTTTACGCGTTTTATGTGAACGCATGCGTTCAGAAACATCCAGTTTCGAACTTAAATAAAAATAAAGATATTTAATGAATTTAAAATCATAAACGTATGTGTGTTAAATATAGTTGTGAACTCGTGCATTTAGATAATAGGTATAGAGTTGTTAAATATTTAAAATCAACGATACTATTGTTATTCATTTACAAAATCGGGATAGACAAAAAAAAAAGTTCCTTTTTTTATGTACTCCCAAAAGAAAAAAAAATTACAACAACTGGTAACTAAGCAGTTGATTGAATGGTAGAAAAACCAATCAACTTTTTTTTTTATCATCACTTCAAAGAAATAAAAAGAGGAAACAATCCTAATCATAATTAGTGGTCAGTAAAACCAGTTGATTGAATAGATGATACTTTAACTGTGAATGGGGGCATCTCTGCAATTATAATTAGTTCCATCCTGTTAAATTAAACAGTGTGTTTTGCTGTCTAGGGTTTAAGCTCAAAGTCAAAGCCCTCACCTCTCTCACTATACTCTCACCTCTCTCGTCTCGCCATGAGAAGAAGAGCTTCCATTTTCCTCTCCGCCATTCTCAAATCCAAGCTCTCTCTCAGAACCCTTCCCAAACCTCCCGTCCGCAAAGTCCCCTCTCTCCCCCACTTCCCCAAATGCCCCTCTCGCTCTCTCCATTCGCATCCGAGCTCCCTACCTCCGGTTCTCTCCCCTCGACGGAGAAAGCTCGAGGAGAAATCGAACATAGAGGAGAGATTCGAGTCCGCCACATCGACCGAGGAAATTCTATCTTCTTTCAAGGAACTCGAGACGACGCTCGATCCGTTTGACAAGAAGCTCGGCCTCGCTTGTCTCAAGGTAGGTCAACATCTTGACTCGATCGGGTACGATGACCATGAGCAAGTTCTCGATTTCGCCATGAGAGCTCTGAAGATCCTTGAGTCTGGTGAAAAGAACTCGATTTCGGTTGCCATGGCACTTCACCTAGTAGGATCGGTTTGCTACAACCGGAAACGGTTCAATGACAGCTTAGGGTTTTTGAATCGGGCCAATCGGATAATTTCCGCGTTGGAAAGAGATGGAAATGAAAGTTTTGACATAAGGCCAGTGAGCCATGCTGTAAATCTCCAGTTAGCGAATACGAAAACTGCCGTAGGAAGGCGAGAAGAGGCGCTAACCAACCTAAGGAGGTGTTTAGAGATCAAAGAATCAATCTTTGAACCGGATAGTCGTGAATTGGGTAACGGGTACCGGGATTTAGCTGAGGCGTATGCTGCTGTGTTGAATTTCAGGGAGGCCCTGCCTCTCTGTTTGAAGGCACTAGAGATTCATCAGGGAAAATTAGGTCAAAATTCGGTTGAGGTGGCCCATGACCGGAGGTTACTGGGTGTGATTTATACTGGCTTAGAGAAACACGATAAGGCACTAGAAGAGAACAAACAATCACAAAAGGTGTTAAAAAGTTGGGGCATGAGCTCTGACCTACTCAGCGCAGAAATCGATGCCGCTAATATTCAGATCTCTCTAGGGAAGTATGAGGAGGCAATTCAAACCCTAAGAAGTGTCGTGCACCAGACCGAGAACGACAGCGAGACCCGTGCCGTGGTGTATATCTCCTTGGCGAAGGCCTTGTCTAACCAAGGAAATGCCACTGCTGACACGAAGAGATGTCTAGAAGCAGCTCAACAAATTCTCAAGGGCAAGGAGCACGAGTCACCGGAGAGTGTATCTGAGGCCTATGTAGAAATAGCATCGGTTTATGAAGCCTCAAATGATTTTGATAAGGCTATAGACATACTGAAGAGAAGTCTTGACATGATTGAAAGGTTGCCATGTCACCAACACCTTGAGGGCAATGTCTCGGTTAAGGTCGGATGGTTGTTGCTACTGACAGGTAATTTGATTTAATGATGGACCACTGTGCCTAATTCAGGTTTAGTTTCGTAAATTGCCATGATTTGAATTTATATTGGTAGCATCTGTGCAGATGGACATTTTCCAACTGTTAAAATGTAGGGGATGAAATTGCATGACAATTTCACAAAACATACACATGTTCAAGTGCAAGACTTGATTTAAAACTCAAATTTGACAAGTGTGTTTGCAATCAACTTTGTATTTCCACCGAGTTTTAACCTCCAGTTACTAAAATAGATTAGGACTTCTAGACCAATTGCGATATATTTTAAATCGGCTGTGCACAAAACCTACATTTTATGGCATCAAATTTACAGTTACTTTGAGGTGGAAGGTTGCTACATATCAGTAGCAGTACCATCACTATAGATTGAAGTAGAAAATGAAGAGAAGTTTGAGGCTGAAGCATTTCTGTGACCCATTTTCCAATTTATAAGTCGTCATGGTCTAAAATGCACAATATCTAAACCTGTGCACTTAATCCAGATTTAATGATGGTGACCATTATATTTTCCTGTTGTCCCCAGTTTGGTATTTTATGAATGAAGCCTGGATAGTATAAACCTTAAATTTTCTAGGTTGCTAAAATTTAAAATCACATTCTAATATCACAATGAACAAATAACAACAATTTATGTTCATATTAACTTTTTTTTTCAAATTTTAGGGTCCTTGGTGCTGATTTGTATGCATAATTTAAATTTTGTATACCAGGTAAGGTGTCAGAGGCGGTACCGTACCTGGAGAGTGCGGTAGAGAGAATGAAGGAGAGTTTTGGGCCAAAGCACTTTGGGGTGGGGTACATCTACAACAATCTGGGTGCAGCTTACATGGAGCTGGATCGTCCTCAGACAGCCGCACAGATGTTCGCACAGGCCAAGGATGTCATGGACGTCGCCCTCGGGCCCCACCATGCCGATACTATTGAGGCCTGTCAGAGTCTCGCCAATGCCTATAGTGCCATAGGAAGGTATTCTGTTTTTTCTCATCTCTAATCTAATGCCATCATTTGATATGGATTTTCACAAGGACAGATGTACTTGTTCCATTATTAACTTGCTATAGTAAAATATAATTGTGTTTACTATTGCAATTGTAATGTTATATTTACTAGTAATATGCTTAATGTCCGATTTGAGACTTGATTAATGTCAAGTTATCAAACACTCAACACATCTAAATTTGGGAGCGGATGGTTCTCATAATCAGCAAATGATAAAGTAGTCATTATCATTTCTTCTGATAATCTCAATCTGTTATGAAATCTAAATGAGATGTGCTAAGGCTTGGACCCAGCTGGGCCCATTACATGGTTTCTGTCCATTGACTGACAGCAGGTCTCAGTCAAGTAAGTTGCAATTATGCGTGATGACCTCCAATTTTGGCTGAGCAGATGTGGCTCTGGTCTGGGGATGAACTTAAGGACATAACAATAGGCCGAAACAGATGTTTGTGTCAGTGGAGAAAATTTATGTTTAATTATATGAAATCTGAACCTTCAAGAAAAAAAATATTATACAAAATCTGTCTTTTCTTTTTTTCCTTTTATTGTCTGGTTTAATCTTTCTACTTTTCATGGGAAAGATTGGAAAAAAAGAAAAGAGTTCCAAGTGCAAATACAGATCAGAGAACCATTGCCATATTTACTGCAGTGTTTTATGCATTTTGGAAGTCTAGAAACCAGTTTCTTGCTACATAACTGTTCGTGATGTTTTTTGCAAGCAGTGGTAACTGTACAGACCTGGCCATATAGCAAATTTTGGTTTAATTATGAGAAGAGATTATAAAATTGGTTACATAACTTCAATATTGCCTGTGTTTTCCAAATTTTAGATATGAAATCCAGTTTCGAACACAAACTCCTACAAAATAACCTAGTATTTCTTTTTTCTCAAGAAAAATTTGTTGTCATTGATGTAAATGACCAAACCTCTAATTTGTAAAGACTGTATTTTTCTTTTCTGTTTATTCCGGTCTTCATTTTTCCATTATGCAGCTATCCACTTGCAATGGAATTTCAGAAACTAGTGATTGAAGCATGGTCAAGCCATGGTCCTGGTGCAAGAGAGAAGCTCAAAGAAGCAACTCGGCTTTACGAAGAGTTAAATGAAAAGGCTCTGGAGTCTCTTATTAGCACTGCTTCTTCAGAAGTTAATGATTATGATGACAAGGATGACAATGATGATGATGAGGATGATGATGATGATGAGGATGATGCGTCGAAAATCAAAGCTCAAGACAATAAGGCTGACCTACTCAAACTTGAAAAATCATGATTGTCTGTCTACTTTACTAGTTGACATTTTCATTTTCTTGTCATTTTTTTTGTTAATTTAGACACTATAGGTACCTTAATACATAAATGAAAATGAGCTGTATCATTTCCCCCCGTGCTCCCATGCTTCCAAAAGTTATATATAGTACCAAATCTCTTTCCTCTCTCTCAATAGGACCTAATTCAGAGAATGATTATTGGTCACTGAGACATAGTATCCATGTGCAGTAGTTTTCCTCAATAATGTTGTTGAATAAGGTTTTGCTCTTGAATCACTCAAAATAATTTATACATGTTTCATCTAAATAATTAAAAAATACATCTATAATTTTAATTTATTAATTTCATAATAATATTTTTTCCTTAATAAAGTTGGATGTACATTAAAATTATTTGTTATTAATTGTCATCTTTAGAAACAAGTCACATTAATAACAAGGCTGGCCTTGTTTTTCTCTTACATTTATATAATATTTTTTTCCCTGCGCATGGATTGGTTTAAATTGATTGCAGCGATTTTATTTGTGTATGTTAAGGTTCAGCAATTTCTAATTTTATATGCTGTTTCCCCCTGGCAACAAATGCATATTTCTAGAAGAGAAAAGTTAACCCTGTATTTGTTATTACTTATCAAATATAAAATCAAAACTTATAAATTCGGTGACGTTGCATTGTTTTTTTCTTTTTTTTCACTTACACCAATGAGCTACTTTTTTATTTCCCAGAATACCTGGCTGAATTAATAAGTTAATTAATTACAAAGTGTTCAAGTTTTGGCTTAATTTCCTACTTAGCTTCATTTGATCAACGCCAGGAGTACACGTAGACTACATATATACCTACGTAGTGTCACTGAAAGCGGGACCCAGTTAGAACATATCATTGAAAGAACTCGGAAGCGCGTCTCGGTCACTTTCCTCGTGGTGGGGGAAAATAGACAGACAGCTGTCACGCGTTTCGTGATTTTCTTTCGCCTTTCCGCCCTTTTCTCCGGGTTCGCTCTTCACTCCCGCGGCCGTGCAATAAGCTGGGCCCACATGTCAGGACACATCCGTGCTTCAGTTTTCGGCCTTCACTAATCATTCATTTTTTTGTTTAACGGGTTTCCTGATTTTCATTTCTCTGTCTCTCTATGATATAGGGAAGGATATATGTATATATATATATAGTTTTTATTTCCCCTGAAGAAGGTGACGCTGAAGAAGGGACGAAGGGGTCCCCAAAAATGAGGTCACGACACACGAGGTCATGAGAACAAATCTTTGATTCCTGAATAAAAGGGGAAAAAAAAAAACAGATAAAAGACGAAGGCGTAGGTTGACTAATTGACTAAAGGGATGCATTGGAATAGTAAATTTATCGTGCCTTATCTGTATCGTATTAAGTATACTTATCGCTTAATAAAATATTTGTAAGAACACAGCATACTTATCGCTTAACAAAATATTTGTAAGAACACAGCATCTGATACGTCAAATAAATATGTCTAAATATATATGTCGTATATTAATTATAAATAAATATATATCATTCGTATTGTGTTTAAGTGTTATGTATTTTTATTAATACACTAGCAGTGAGCTTTCTTAAAACAAGGAGAGGAGAGGATGAGGATGGGCCGGACGTGCTGCGGGTCAAGATTGTATGAAACATGAGACCCGCTGTACAGAAGGCTGTAAAGTAAAACTCGCAAAGGATGGATGGATAGAGAACGAATAAGGCAAATATCAGAAGAGGCTCCTATCAAGATGGAACTTCATCAGGAAGGAGGAAGAGGTATACATCAAACTAGGATTTCCAATCAATTATCACAAATTTTATGACGCGCAATTTGAACGGTACATTTTGAATTCAATATGTACGAAAAGTTGTGATTTTTTGGAAGAGTATTTTTGAAATTTTTATAGATTTATATAAGACGATTGGGATTATGTATCAAATTTTATGATTAAAAAAAATTATAAAAATGGATATGAATTTCATTAATTATGAGAACATTACGTTGATGCAGTTGTGTTATGTGCAATTATTTTAAAGAAAATGTTACGAAAATATTATTATTAATATCAACTTTATTATACAAATTAAATAAGTTATTATTTATATTAACAATTTTATTTTACGACTTATTTGATACAGTATTTTTATTATTCAACTTAAATATCACTGATTTAAATAATAACTCGTTTAAATTAAATAATAAAAATATTATATAAAATAAGTTATATAATAAAATCGTTACTATAATTAATAATTTATTTAATGTGAATAATAAAATCTTTATATCAACTCTCTTATTTTAAAAGGTAAAAATCAGTTTGAAAACAACAGATAAGCATCAGAACAAATTTTTTATTGACAGTTCAACCAGGAAGGTATTGGACCAAATTACTACACGTCCAATTAAATGGATTAAATATACTGTCACCAATAGAAAAGGAACAAGTAGTTTGTATACAAACTTAATGGCTCAAGTACACAACTGCTGGAAAGCAAAAAAAAAGAAAGAAAGTACACAATTTCTCTTTAAAAAACAAGCAAAAAAAAATACAAGAAGACTACAAGCAATACTCAATAGTAGAATAAATTAAAAAAACTAACAAGAAGATAAGCTGTCTATTATTCTGTGTAATCAGAACAATAATTAAGAAGGAGATGTATTGAGTATCCATTGCAAATCCATTGGAAGGGTTATTTTGGGCACAGGTCCAGCATTGCCAGCAAGTGGTGTTGCATGAAAGAGGGGATTTTGCTGCAAAAGCTTTTGCACCTCCTTGCTCAACCATCTATCGGCCGATGAATCCACTGAAAAAGACCTCCTTATCGGCATCCCGGCAAGCTGCTTCTCTCTCCTGATCAGTTCTATGATCTCATCACCCCTGCAACTCCTTTTCCCTCCGGCTGCCGGAGTACTGTTTGAAGTTGTGGAATCATCTTCGCCGACATTTATCACAGCTTCGGAATTAGTTTCTGCAAGAACATGGTCCGGTTCCTGATCGATAGAAACTGAGGAAGTGTCTGTTGTGATAGGTGACCTACACAACGGGCAATTCGCATTTTTGCGCAACCATTCATCGATGCAATCCACATGAAAGAAATGCAAACAGTTGGGTAAAACCCTAGTCTTCTCTTCCTCTTCGAATTCGGTTAAGCACACGGCACAGACATGGAGAACCCCCAGCTCCTTCGGTTTTCGATACGTGACAGTCGGTATCAATTTTATCATCGATTCATCCAGGCCATGTGATTCTCCAGTCTCCAAAGGATGCAATGGCAGAGACTGATTGTGGGTTCTATAAATACGGCGACGGGGCCTGCCGCTTCTTGCCCCTGATCGTTGCCAATTTAGACAGCACTTAATGACAAAGATGTAGTAGCTTCCGAGAAGAATCAAGGCCGCGAAAACACCGATAATCATTAAGATTAGAGTTGGAAAATTTGTTATAGACATGGTGGAATAGAGAGGTATAGGTGCTCTTGAGATATGCTTAGATTGAGAATTCTATCTTTCTATCCCACTGTGATGTAGTAACAAGTAATAGGAGGGTTATAAGAGCAGTAACCCTGTTTGGAAGGGAAAGGAAAATAATAGGTTGAAGAAAATCAAAATAGGATTTTCTAAGACCATATAAACTTACACTTTTGTGATGCAAGTTGCTGGCATGTGTAGTTTTATAAGCTCATGATTGAGATAAGAAAGGCATGTGGGTCCAGGTTGTCAGAGATTGATTATACACTCTTGCACAGTGTACAATGCCCAAACAGTTCCAGAGAATTTTCGGTTTGAAAAAGGGATTAGCAATTTCGGAAAGGCTTAGGCTAAATTATGAAAATGAAAAATTGACTTGTTAGAGCATGGATTAGACATAGTGGGAGAGAAACAAGGGAAAAGGTAAAATTGTTGCTTGTTGGTTGGATATTTCTCACATAGCTACAACTGTGTCTAATTAATTAAGTTCCTATCCTCTGTTTGTTTTGTCTACTTGTATTTGTCATTCCAAGTGGAGTCTTATGAAATTTTCTAATTAATTACTTCATTACATTATTCAGGATATATATCAAAATTGTTGGATTTAGTATATGTATGTAATTTAAATTGGATTTGTGATTTGTCCCAAAAGTATAACATTAAATGTCTGGATATTTAAGATGCCAATAAATCACAAAAAAAGTCTACTTTTGGACAGATAAGATCACATGAATATCAAAATCCACAAATTAATGAATCTTTTAGAAAGAAAATTTTGAGTAAGAAGTTGTGCATGAACATAATAATGTGGTAATAATGTTTGACTGTATCGTGGAAATTATGTCAAAAAAGATGTTATTGAATTATTTATATTGCTTTACGTTTATCCATTGTGTTTGGTGTCTCTGTATGTATGTATGTATGTATGTACCATGTGTGCATGTGTTTCTGTATGTATATATGCAGTAGCAGAATTTAAACTCAAAATAAGAAGAGGTTAATGTAACTAATGAAAAAAATCATAAGATAAAGTTAATTAACATAAATAACAAGAGACTCAAAAAATATAATTTTAATATAAAATTTTAAATGAAAAGAAAAATCTTTCCGCCTTGATCATACCTAAGCTGCGCTCCTGCATACGTGCATAGTCTTTAGAGTTTATACAGGCCTGAAAAAAGGGACATAATGTAACGAAGTGTATAATTTTAAGGCCCATGAGCGTCTTATAATGTGACCAAATAATTTACAAAAAGCACAAGAACCCATCAATTGGTTCACACAACATTTATCAGCACAAACACATCCAATTCCCACATGGTATGGATTAATTTTAAATAAAAAAATAGAGTTATGAGAAGAATTCACCCCATTGCTATCCATCTTTTATTTATTAATATTAATTATATATTTATTAATTAAAAATACATCATTATTAACTAATAAAATTTAATCATTTTATATACATTTTTGTATATAAAATTATTAAACTTTATTAATTAATAATAATAATGTATTTTTAATTAACGGATACATAATTGATATTAACAAATAAATGAATGAATGAATGAGTGAACAATAAGGAGATGAACGCTAAATATTTTCGAAAAAAATATTAATACATTAAACTTGCAACAGCTTAGATGTATATATCCACTGCAGTGAAGGGTTGGTTTTAACTCAGTTTTGGTATCAATTATTTTTTCCCCCTTGGTGCTATTAGATTTTTACACGCTGATTTCACCACAATTAAGCCCAACTACCAATTACAAGTTCAAATTTGTTTTGTGGCTTAGTTGCAATAGTTCAGGCACAAATTAAAAGCTAAATCTCTTTTGTTAATACATGCTAAATACATAATTACCAAGTATACATCACAGCAATGTGTTCCTTATGTAGTTCTATATTGCATCCCCTATTAGATCTTTATATATTTTTTATTGAATAAGGGGTTTTATTGATGAGGGAGCACTTGACAATGAATTTTTTTCAAAAAAGTTCAAATACCATTAAAATTATAGATAATGAATTCTTAAAAATAGAAAAAAATTTATAGACATGTTGTTGAACTTGTATAGATTGATTGTGTTTTAAATACCATACAATTTAAGTGTTATTTAATAAAGATTCGAGCAGATCTTCTTCTACGACGTACGATGCGTAATGTTGCTTCTCTAACACGCTTTCATATCGACGGCTGAGATTACATCAGAGATTCGGGAGATTCTTTTTTTCATAATCATACGTGAAGCGGGTGCACTGCACGTCTCGTCGTATTATTTTATTTGAAGGAACCGTCTCCTGTCAGTAACTCACTGCATGAAAGGTTACACCAGTTGCTGAAACCGAATTTTTCTGAAAAGGAGGAGAAATGTTCTAAGCAGTTGGATTTGAACCCGTAAACAAATATGGATCCATTTAAGAATTCACATCCGGTTTTTATTGATAATTTATTATTGTTATTGGATGAATGATAAATGAGATTTATAAATTAATTATTAAAAAATATTTTTTATAAGTTAAAATATAAACTGTTGTGAATAAGTTGAGTTGTTGTAATTTTATAATAGTGAGTTGTCATAATTTTTTAGTGACAGTGAATATGATTTCATGTATTTGAATTGTGAAATTAAAAATATGAGGCTATAATTTTGAGAGCCAAATTTACAACATTGAGAGCAGAGAGAAAAATTTTTACCATATATACCAAGTTTGCCCCTGTTAAAGTTTTTTTTATTTTTTTAATCTAAGCTGAAGATAATCAATAATGCATTTTAAATGGAAAGTATTCAACACATTGAATGAAAACAGATCTGGCTGCATTGTTCAGGGAAAGTAATTTTTTAAATATTTCATGCTTCTCATTTTGAATATTATTAAATTTCAAAATTAGTATGGTTTCTATGTTGATCTTTTTTCTTAAAAAAATGAAACCTATTTTAAAAAGTAGTAGTTTGGAAATCAATTTACAAAACTAGCCAGTATTGCATAATGGTTTGAGAATTATGTACAAACTTTATTTCAAAGAAATATGCTAGCATTTAATTAAAAAAATGCTATGCTTTCAATTTAGAAAAATATTGAACACCTTAAATCCGCTATATTAACTTGACATATTGACAGTAACAAAAATAATTTATAATTTTGGAATTCGACATTCAAAATATAATTCATACTATATCAATATAATACGTATGAAAGATGATAAAATATGATGTGAATTTCACTTTTCATCAAACGACAAAGAATTTACAATAATTTATATTTAACAAACTTGATTAGAATATCAAATATTATCTTACATAACGACAATACAGTAGCATATTTAAAAATTGTTTTCTTATTCTTGATATTTTTTAAATTTAATTAAGTATATATTCAAGATTATTAAAATATTTATTGTCAAAGAGATCTGAAACCTTATAAATAATCTCAGTTAGATCACATCTAATATAATCTTTAGCAAAGAAAATTCTCTCTCAACTCTCAATGTTATGATTTTAGCTCTCAAAATAGCAACCCCCTAAAAATATACTTTATATATTTGCATTCTTACATACGTAAATACTCTACGAAATCTTTACATACCGTCACAATATACTTTTGTAAAATTATAATTAATTCAAAAAAATTATGCCACGAATTTTGAGACTTATATTTTTTTTCTAATTCATGATGATAAAAACAAACATAAATTTTAGTGATTATGGAATAGAGAAATTGTGGAATTAAGAATTAGATATTCTTCCAATATATTTTGATTGTGTTCATCATCAAACTTAAAATGAAATGATGAAAATAAATGTATTTTTAAAATAAAGTAACAATTAGAAATGACCATTATAGGCTTATTGATCTTATGTCTTTATTTTATACATGTTGTTGTGTATGTGAATACTGTCATTCAAATTAATAATATGAATTCAGTACAATTGACAGATACATACTAAACAGATGAAAATACAGAATAAATATGTACTTAAAATGACAATTAGCTGCTAATTTTTTTGTGATTTCTGTGTTTAATTAAATTGACATCAATTAGAAAATGAAGCTAATCCTCAATGTACTTTCACAATCAGACCATTAAAAGTCAAGTACCTTGAAGATAATGTTTGCAAACAAATTTTTTATTTATTATGAAGATCATTGAACATGAATAATAGATTATTAATGGAAACTAATGTTAAGATTAGATGTGACGCCGCATATGTGCGACACACAATCTGACAAATATTTTTCTTATGACTCGTACATTATTTGAAATTCATATTAATCCTCTTCTTTTAAAAATTCACATCGTCCGTACAATGCGCAATAAGCATGTCGAAAAAATGAGCTATATATATCCCTCTCATTTGTAAATATTAGATTCTAAAATATTATAGCGGAGAAGCTGAAATCATGTTTCAAACTTTGTCAACAATAAAAAAAAATTTATGAAAAATATTTTTTTTTCTAAAGAAAGCGCTTAAAGTTTGGTTTAATAGAGTAGGATGTTAATTATCACATCTTCACGCATAGATGACAATACAAATGTAAAATACTTTGGCCACATAAGATCTGAATTTTGAGAAGGTTTTTATTTTCAATGGTAGAAGAAGGATGTTTTAATGCTTAATTATATCCACAAATACACACCAAATCTTTCTTGAGATCAGATCATTTATTCTTGGTCGATTAATTTTGAAACAATTCATTAATTTCCTCGAGAAATGGTACAAAAAATAGGAGCACAATTTTCCTAAAAACAGATCTAATTGGGCCTGAGAAATTAAGGGCCTGTTTGTATCCATCCCTAATACAATAAAATAGAATTCATGCATTGTTAACTGGGCTATATATATTCTTTTATTTACATTTTGTTTGGAAAATGGCCTGTATATTTTGCTCCATATGCAATTTATACTTTTATCGATCTTTGCCTTATCTCACATCTAAATTTGACACCACCAAGTTAGAGATAGATTAATGAGAAATTCAATAAAAATTTGAAAACGGAATTTTTAATTTTAAACAGACGTAATTTTTGATAAGAAATTCCGATTGAGACGTTTCTTATCAATTCAAAAAGCTTGTAAAATGCTCTATACTTGTTACATGGCGTAACCCCGTAATAACCGTTTTGGGGCCCAAAAAAAAAGTAATTTGAGCCTTCTAATTTTGGATTTAAATTTCTGATTTTCTGATATTTAGGAGTAATTTCTATATTTCATGTGGTTATGTAATTTTCTTTAAATCTAAATCGAAACAACACTTTATAAGGCATGCAGAATGTATCTTTCATCACGTGTGAAATTAAAAGTTAGTTTTTTTTTTTCCTTCTATTCTGCGTGTTCAGAGAGAAAAGAGCGCTCGCTGCGTCGTAAACGAATCTCACCGGCATTGAAACGGATTTTCAGAAACACTTAATGTCATTGGTACTATAGATTCCAAAAGGCTTGCCAGTAATGATCTTAAAGATCAAAAGCCTAAATTGAACACAATTTCTTGATTAATTAAGAAGCTTATTATTCTGTAGTTCATGACTAGATCTCACAAATCAAACTGCATTATATATATATATATGCAGTCACATAAACGGCTCCGGTGGAGGCTTGGGTATGAACCCATCCCCAGGATTAAGCATCATCACGTACTTGACGGGTGTCAGAGATGCTACGAATGGCTTGTCATGCTTCGCATCAGGAGGCGGTACGGACATCATGGTCGGCAGTGGGTTAGGAGGTACTATGGGTAAGGGAATGATGAATTTCGGAGGTTCCGGAGTAAAGATTTTGGGAGGTGCCTTGGACTTGTGAATGTATATGTCGGCATTATCGAATTCTGGTTCAGGCGGTGAAGGCGATTTCAAGAGCTTTCTTAGTGCCATACTACGCACCGGTGGATTTTCAGGGTCGGGATCTGGCGCCTGTGATGTGACCAAATCCGCTGACTTGATTGGAAACGTGTGAGTGGTGTCTAAACCTTTTGGATCAGGATTTTGGTCCGGCGAGGTGGCAACGGACAACTGTATGTCTCCTAGAAACAGTGCTACAACAAAAAACTGAGGAATGGAAGGCATTCTTTCTGGTAGTCTCAGGTTTTTACCAGTGTATGTGATTTGATGTGTGGTTGTTGAATTAATTGTGCAATGTGGTTTTATGTATTTATCGGCCCTTTTTGGACCAAAAAAAAAGGCTTAGTGCTGAGCTGGTAAATTGAGATCCTAGTTTGGTTAGTTCTCTACATGGGAGATTTTAGATATTAATATATTATAGCTCTTTTAGATTATTGATATCTGAAATAACACCAGAAAACAAAAGTCTAGTTGATATTTTAGATATGAAAGCCAACTTTCATGGCATTGGAAATTTAATCTATTGTATGGTTTCTTTTTCTTTTCTTTTTTTTGATAATGTTCTGGAAAAATGTATATGTTAATTTTTATGGAAACAAAGTGTATGATCCTTAGGCATGCAATTAGAATATCACATTTTCAATTTTTCAGTAAATAAATAAATAATGATGAATAGATAAGTGTCTATTTTAGTTCGAATGAGTGTTTATTTCATTTCAAACAATAATTCATCAGTTTGAACATGTATGAATCTCGAAGTTCAAGAAAATAAACGTGTATTTGGATTCAGATGGATACATATTTGATTTTGTAAAATTAAATGTGCATTCAGTGTGTAGTAATCAAAATCTAGAAATTCAAGTAACTTCTAGTAGTTCTTTTAAATTTTGGTTCGCATAAGTATGCATTTCCAAGGTGGTGTACAGAAACTGTGAGAAGCAAATTAATTACGGAGAACAAATTTTGGAATTGTCTTTATTTAAGTTAAATTTTTAGCAACTGCTTAGATCATTAGGTAATCTAGCTCTTGAATTGATGATGGAAACTCATTACGGAAAATTTTGAGTAGATATTTTAGGTTTTAGCACAAATTTTCATATAATTCGAAGGAACCTTGATAATAAATTTGAATATCAATTTCTAGTAAAAAAATAATATTTTTGTGTGAGATGTTGCATGTTAAGATTAAGAAAGAATTCAATTTGCAAGATAAAAAGATTGGTTCTGTGAGTACAATTTGTAACTTTTTAACTTTATGATATATTATATTGACAATAAATGTATCTTTATCTATACAAGTTAAATTACGTATATGTTCCAAAAATTCAAATACCTTGTATAACAAATTTGAAAACAAATTAGTCAATCATCAAATATGTTATATACATCATATACATAAAATATGATGGAACTTTCTATAAATTTATCGTTCCTCAAATAATATTAAATTTACAATAATCCATATAGAACGACATTTAATAAAATATCAAATAAAACATAACAAATCTAGAATAAAAATAATATGCCGATAAATATCTTTTATTTTTTAAATTAATTTAAATAAAGTCGTCAAAATAAGTAGCGGTTAATAAATCCCTATCCTTTGTAGTTTGTACTATGTATACCTTTTAAATACTGTTACTGTCAGCAAGTGATGTTAAAATACCTAGAACAAAATAATAGACCGATTTCACAATCCACTGTACTGATAATGAACCAGAAAACTTGCTTTTTTTTTTTTTCTGAAAGTACTGTCACTTTTAGTCAAAGAAAGCTACTGGAGCATTATTGACTTAGTCAAAATGCAGTACGCATCCATTGGCAAAACAATAAATGCGCCATGCTCTTTCTAGTATTCTTCCAAAATGCCAGCATCATGGTAAAAAGAGAAAAGCTGGAATCAAACGAGAGTGAGGGGCAAGCAGGTGTCATAGTTACACATAAAAGATCTGATTTAAATCAAACACGGCATACCTGCTATGACTTGTAAAGGAATTTTGTTATTGAAATGAGACCTGATATATAAATATAAATTATTTTTTTTAATAATTTTATTATATAATTTATTTTGTATAATATTTTTATTATTATTATTCAGATTAATGATATTTAAATTAAATAATAAATTGCCACAAAAATTATATTATAAAATTATTAACATTAATAATAACTAATTTAACTTAAATAATAAAATCAATATTAATAATAATATTGATGGCCTCTCTATAACATTTTATCTATAACATTTAATATTTTTTTAAATAAAAATTTCTATTAATTCTGATATTTATTTTTTTTAAATGTCTTTTATGAAATTTAAACTTACACCTTGAAGAGCAAAATTTAAATTTAAACTTACACCTTAAGGAGCAAAATTTATCGTCACTGTATTAAATTTAAAGAGCAAAATTTATCATCACTGTATTAAATTTAAAGAGCAAAATTTATCGTCACTGTACTAAATTTGCGGTCGTATGGTTCTCTGAAATACATTCAAGTCGGACAACTTTCAACTGCGTGCTATTGTTTTATACTTTCAACTGTGGCAACGCATGTCAGCTCAGTTAGTTAGATACTTGCTCCATTCTAGCAACTCCGCCAATAATCTGTTGTTTAATTGGAGACCGTGCAAACACAGCTATTTTTATTCATAATTAACATACAAAGAAAGAAAGGTTTAAAACTTGATCAATGAAAAATAATTATTGACAGTCCAAGCTAACATTATTATATAAATATTCACACACCTTTACATTGACTTGGTATTCACACGCCTCTTCGACAAACGAAATCAAATCCTTTTTTAAAACAAAATAAAAAAAGCTTGGCAGCGGTTGCCAAGTTGACAAACGAAATCAATCAATCAACCTCTCTATTTCTCTCTCTTTCCTCCTCAATAAACAAATTTAATCAACAAATATTTTTGCTACTTTTATATACAACGTACTTTTACAATCACTGAGGATGAAAATCAGTAAAAATCATGCCAGGATATATATATACTTTGTTCCAATCAATTCGGCAAGACCCACAACCACCACAAGCATCATGGATCCCACATCGCCTAGATATTTTATAGATAGAAATGAAACCTTGATAATATATCATATTATCATGGTTTTGGGGCCAACCTTGATCACATCAAATGTTAGTTAGTCAGACCAAGAATATTTTTTCTTACTTGCATGCGTCTATTGACTACAAAGACTGGATCAAAATTGCACGCCTTATCTCAGTACTCTAAGACTCATCAACAGTACTGTCAATTTGGTACAGAATTGTTTTGGGTGAAAACAATACATCTCAGTTCCAGAAATCCGGTACAGAAAAACGTACCTCACAGTCACCGTGGAGCAATTGAGACGGAGAAATCGGTCGGTGGCTGGACCCGCTCGGCCCAACCTCTCGATTCAAGATATATCTTCGAAACCTTTACGGCAACCCATGTCATATCCGGTCGTGTTGCAGGGTCGGCATCTACACACCGCAATGCCACTGAGATCAACCTCTCGGCTGTATCGACCGGGTACGAATCTCGCAATCTCCTATCCACCCATTTTCTCACCCCTTCTACCCCTTCTTCCACAGCTTTATTTGCGGTGTCAATCAGAGAAATTCGTTCGAACTCTTTGTTAGTCTTATTGAAGTTGAATTTCACCGGTTCTTCACCGGAGATCAGCTCTAATAGTACTATCCCGAATGCATATACATCAGATTGTTGTGATACCCTTCCACCTGAGATCAATTCTGGCGCCATGTAACCTCTAGAGCCTTCAATTCGTTTCTGTCCTTTAGACGACTTGCTCTCCTCGAGCTCTCCGGATAAATCAGACGAGCCGAAGTGACAGATCTTAGCACGTAGACCTGGATCAGTGATGATCACAGCCGAACTCTTCATCCGGTTGTGAATCGTCCCTGTTTGGCTGTGGATGTAATCGAGACCGTCAGATAGATCAGCTGCTACCTGGATGCGTGACATCCAGGTGGCGAGTGGCGTGAAACTAGGGTTTTTAGGGTTTCTAAGACAGTCAGAAAGAGACGCACCGGAAACGAATTCATAGATTAGGTAGATGTGATCGCCGCCACCAGCAATTGAGGCGCCGAGAAGGCGGGCCAACGCCATGTGGTGAGATTTTCCCAAATTGGATAGAAGACCGGAGACGAACGCCATGGAATCGGAATGTTGAGGAAGGCGGAAGGTGCGCTGGAATACAACGGCGTCATGGTTGAGGATAGAGCAGCGCCAGGATTTACTGGAGAGACGATTAGAGAGGAAGTGGTTGGTGGTACTGGAGAGATCGGAGAAGGAAACTAGGGAAGGCAAGGAGTCGCGAAGATAGGAGAGAGTAGCGGAGAGGGAGGAGGAGGTGGTGCCGGAGGAGGCGGTGCTGGCCCCGGTGACGGTGGCTGGAGGGGTAGAGGATGTAAATTGGTGGTTGGATTTGAAGGAAGGAGTAGAGGGGGTGGTAGGCGTGGAGGGGAGAGAGCGCGAGGAGCGAGAGGGGCGTGGTTTAGGAGTAGTTGCCATGGCGGCTGATTTGGATTTGCACATAGAGGAGGGGTTATGAGTAAAAAAGGGTAACCATTAATTTGCGAAAAGAGAGAAAGAGAGAGAGAGAAGGTTGGCAGTATGATGTGGATTTTCTTCAAAATTGTGGGGCCAGTTGAAACTTGAAAGAGACAGAGAGTGTGAAAGGGGGGCAAAAACCTGCCTTCTCTTCTCTTCTCCTCTCCTCTCCTCTCGTCTCCTCTCCTCCCTTCTCAATTCTCAATTCTCAGCTCTCACCAATTGGAATTATTAGGAAATTGGAATAGCATTGCACTCTCAGCTGGCGTGTGGGGAGGGAAAGGAAGGGATGATGGTTGACGACGGATGAATTGAAATGGTAATTACTTACTTCATTAATAATTAAGCTTTTTTTATGGGGCAGATTAATTAAGTGATCAATTAATTGATTGATTGATTGACTGTGGCTTCCAAGGTGAGAATCAGGATAATAGAATATGAAGTCATGGAGACCATTTTGTATTTGATTGGGATATCCTTTTAAGGATCCATTGACCTATGTTGACCCATCTTTTAACATGATGTTTTTACCTCTTTAAGTATTTTTTTTTTTGAAAAAAGTTTGTATTATTCTAATGTTTTGTAGTATTTTTTTGGCACAAGGGTTTAGTTATTAATCAGTATTTCATAAATGAAGTAAGAATGATCATGAATGTAATGAGTGCTAAACAGCTAATAACCAATAACAGACGTCAATAAGTGTGCAATAGAATTAAATGTATTAGATCCACCTCCTCTCTTAAAACATTGTTGATGTAATAGTTTTAAATTCACAAATCATTCTCAATAATTTAGAAAAGATTACCCATTAACTTCACAAATTTTTGGTTAGAAATGCATCAATTTTTGTAAATGCACCAGCATGGCCTTAACACATTACCTTTTTCTATAGCCATTATTTCTCATAAACTTTCTATTGTATCACCTAACTACATAGTTTGCTAATTAATATGGAAAGAAACCAATATTACAAAAAGAGATCTATGATGAAATTATTGGTTAATATCTCAAAGAAAAAAAAGATTAGTTGTACAAGTAAAATAATGAATTTATAAGAAAAGAAGGCAAGAAAGTTGCTGAATCATCATGAGGAAAAGACAACAAATTTGACCAAATAATTTTCTTCTCAGCAAATTATAAAGAGATTGAATGGTGAGCAGGAACTTTATCCAAATTCAAATTCAAACATTTAAACCAACAAACACCTCTTGAAGAAAAAAAAATTTATTGGGTTGAAAATCTTGCAAATTCCCAGCATGTAGGAATAATCCGAACAGGATCTAGTGTCTAAAAATAAGAAATTTATTGATAATTATTAACCTGAAAATAATTATACAAAAGTTTATTAATGATATGTACTATTCTTATAAAAATTTAAATTTAGATATGTATATGTCTAATAATAACTTTATAATGAGAAATCAATTTTTGATTTAGTGATAAGAACGATATTATTCATGCGAAAAATTACAGATTCATAAGCCATATAGAAAATCTTTTATGAAAATTTAAAGTTGAGTGATTTTGACGTTCATCTTTCTCTCGAAAAAATAAAGAAAAAAATGTCCATGATTTATTTTATTTTTTAATTCAAGAGTCTCTTAAAAGTAATATGGTAGAGATTATTAACAAATTATCTTGTTGATAAATTTCATGCCTTGACTGAGTATGAATTGTGAGCTAAGTCATTTTCTCTATGGCAAATTATTGTAAATTTAATATATATTATACGTGTCATAATGAAAATTCATCTATAGACAGAGATCTTTTTCTCAATTTACATGAGTTTGGATAAGCATTACTAGTGCTTGTCAAATAAGTTTGCTTTTGAATATATCATAACAGAATAATACAAATAGAACTTGAGTAAGGAAACAAGGAAGACCTTAATTAGTAATTAATAAAAAATGATGCAATTTTTATTAAAGAGGTGAAGCAGGAATTATGGAATGATTTTTTAATAGAGTATATTAGTGGAGTATACATATCTTTTGATTCCTTCCTTTAATTGAGGGAAATTGGCATCTTTTAGTAGATCTAAAAAATGAGAGTTGATATACAGATTTCATCATTAATATTGTCGTTGATATCGATTTTATTATTCATATTAAATGAGTTATTATTCATGTTAACGATTTTATTATATAACTTATTTGTACAATACTTTTATTATTCAACATAACCGAGTTATTATTGAGATTAATGATATTTGAGTTGAATAATAAAGTACTATACAAAATAAATTAAATAATAAAATCGTTAACATGAATAATAACTCATTTTACATGAATAATAAATTCATGTATTGATAACGATATCAGTGATGATATCTTCGAGATATTTTTCTATATTTATTGCTTTAAGAAATTGAAGGATCTTTTTCTATGTTAATTGCTCTTCAATTTTTCTAATGCCACGTAAGAAAAAAGAATTATTAAGAAGTTCCAAACTTAACAAAAATCATAACACATTAGCAATTAAGTAATTAAAGATGTAACCGCCTGACATTTTGACCATAGAAATTTGGCGTTTTTAGTAGGTAATAATCATATCAAATATTATATTTAATTATCTTTTAGATATTTGTTTTTGACTTGAACTGGTTAGATTACTTAGAAAATTAGAAAAGCAACATCACTCATCACAAGAAAAGAGATATTTTCAGACGATAGAGAAAATGACATGAGAGCATAATTAATTAGGCTATGTATGTATGTATGTATGTATGTATGTATGTCACTTTCATAATTTTATATTATTTTTAAGGACGACTTTCAAACTTTTAACATGAATAAATTAAATGAAACTAACAAATAAAAGATTTGTCTGTACTTTCTATTTTGGTCCCTACAAAATCTGATTTGTACATTTCTGTTATGAAATTTGGGGGCCGCCTTAAACCATTATCTTTTTATAAAACAAAAAAAAGAAATTTTGATTAGAATTTTATATGGAAGAATAAGACTTGTTTTGAACAAAAATTATGTTCTATGTTTTTGTGTTGAGTAAACCCAACCAAAGGAAGATTTGTTTTGATTTGGTCATGAAGTTGATCTTTATTTGACCAATTAAATAATAATATGTGACATAGTGAAATCAGTATTTTATCTACTGACAAATACAATATTTTCTGTATGAGAGGTTATAATTTTCAAATTCAGATAAAGTATATTTTACGAATATTTAAATTTGAATGGATTTACGTTTATTTTTATCTCAAAAAATAATATGTACCATAGTTTAGTGATAATTAGTCTTTTTTTGAAGTTTTTTTTAAGACTTAAGATCAAGAAAAACCTCTCTTGAAATCTAATAGTAATTAGATCTAAGACATGATTTAAATTTATATCATATAATTCATCAAGAACAAAAATAATTTCTCACCAAGTCTCCTTAATCCTTATCCCTTATTTTTGAACTAACAGAGAAAATTTATTTTAATGTAAAAATCATTGCATTATATATATATATATATATATATGTGGGAGCACAATACAATTTTAATAAATGTGAGAACTAAATTTTGTACATATTCACACTTTATGGAAAGAGGATGACGTGGCTCAATGAAATTAGTAGATGAGATTGGAACGAAATTTATTTAGCTCACCTCTGAAATTTAATTATATCATAAATTAATGTCACCTACTAGAATTCTATTTTATTAGGTAAAAATTATGAATAGACTGATTGTCACAATAAAGTTATCTTCTTTTTTTTTCCCTCTCTCTCTTTTATATTTCCCAAATATATAAAATCATGAGTAGATAAATTGCAATTTGTAAGAGAATCATTAAAATTTTGGAATGCTAATTCAAAATGACTTGTCACATATGCTGCCATCAGAGTTTGGATAGCACCGTGTGATCAAGTTTGAAAATCCAAAATTAATGGAAGATTTTTTGAAGACAAAAGGATTTATTTATTATTTTTGTTTTGTTTTGTTTTTCATAATATCCACCACCAATCATGCTCTTAAATATACCTCACTTGTAATATTTTATGAAAAGATCGTGTTCTATTTGTACATGTCAAGTACTTATATATTGACTATGCTCTTAATTGTATCTTTACAAAAAATATGACACGATATGATACATGCTCTTAGTATTTTATGAAAATATCGTGTTCTATTTGTACATGTCAAGTACTCATATGTTGCCTACACGCATCGTATTGTATAAATACGTATAAAAATGAGTATGTATCATATCGTGTCATATTTTTTGTAAAGATATTGAGAATAATATTTATAACGGCACAATACGTGCTTATTTACACGTGTTTTAGTTGTTTTTAAAAATATTCAAATTTTAATTGTATATAACACTAAAAATTAAAGAAAAAGAAAAAAAATCAGAAAAATTGAGAAAAAATTATAAAATGGGAGAAAATATATTCAATAATTAAAAATTTTAATATTTAAAAAAAATTATTATTTTACATCAAAATATTTTTTTAAAATAAGATATATCTATTTATACTTATATGTGTTTGGATAAACATGTACGTATCACATGCTTACTAGATACTTGAACGTATTATATCATATCCGATACATCTATCACCTAACACGACACATGACGCATAAATAAATATGACACGTGTAAACACACATATCGTATTTAAGTCATATCTGAACACGTACATGTCGTGTTTTATTTATTTATTATTATTTTCATAATTTGTAAAAGAAAAATAAAAGCAGGAAAAATAAAACAATGAGGCCATAATGGTCCAAGTCAAAAAGAGTCACGCGGTTCTATCAACGAAAAGTAATTTTCCGAATGTCAGGCCCAAATCGCTTTTTCAAAATGGGCCCATACTTCCACATAATTACCGAATTGGAACTCATTATGTGCGCTTTTCATGGTGTTTCTCGAATTCTTTCTTTCTTCGTTCTCTCTTCGTTCGTCGTTGAGTTGCGAGGTTTTTTGTTGGTTTGTTCGCTATCAAGCCATGGTTGCGGCTCGTTTCTTACTCCAGCGCCGGTTCGGTTCGGTTCTCGGCCTAAACCGGACACGTTTCGTTCTACCTTTACTCGATACTGGTGCGTACCTCGTTTTCTTTTTGATGTTTCGTTTTTCCCTTTTATGTATCTCCCTAGTTTTCGTTTCTTTTTTGTATATATCAGTATTTTTCGTTGAGATCTGATGGTATTGAGGCATTGGATGCTTAAAATGAGAGAGAGATTTTTCGTTGAGATCTGATGGTATTGAGGCATTGGATGCTTAAAATGAGAGAGAGAGAGAGAGAGCTTGGTTTTTTATACTGTTGGAATTTGGAATAAGGCAATTCATTGTTGCATAGTACCAGAAAGATGTATCAGTGATTGATGGAAGCAATAAATTGAGCATATTAAGTGCTTCTAACAGAGAAGGGAAAGAATTTATCAGTTTATCCTTTCTTTGCCACAATCTATCTCAGCACCCAAGGACAGGACCGATTAAATCTCCGTAGATTCTGATGGAATTCTGACAAATATAATCAGAGGAGAGGTTAATAGTTAACCAATTTATATGAATTTCTGATCGAAAGCTAGTTTAAGCACTGAAAGAATGACTGATATCAGGGAACCAGGGGCGTTCCAACGCCCATTAGACCGTATTTTGGTCCGATGGGCAAAATCACTGTTGGATCATTAAATTTGATAATTCGTACGATTATTTAAAGTGTGGGGGTGAAACTCTTGTGCGAATCTTAATGTTATCGGATGGTTGTTTTGCTCATCGGAGCAAATTTTGGTCCAATGGGTGTTGGAATTCTCCCGCTTCCTTGATATCAGTTGGTGACTTGGCATATACCAGCATTTTTTATCCTGAATCTTTAAATCTGGAATCATATCATTTCATTTGTACATGACGCTGATTGACAGTATGTCTTTCTTCACATCTGACAGGT
The DNA here is from genome assembly GCA_037678475.1 of x Bolboschoenoplectus mariqueter. Taxonomy (NCBI): domain Eukaryota; kingdom Viridiplantae; phylum Streptophyta; class Magnoliopsida; order Poales; family Cyperaceae; genus x Bolboschoenoplectus; species x Bolboschoenoplectus mariqueter. The sequence goes on along the minus strand of CM075245.1, from coordinate 3,874,581 downwards.
GGCATTAGGCTTACTGGTACAAAGGCTGAATCAGAAATACCAGCAACTGAACTTCAAGACGATCCAAAATCCCCAGAAACCGTTTCCAACGTTGTTCTGAAATCTGACGAAGAACCAAACGTGACTTACAAGGCATTTTCAAGTTTGAAGATATCAACAAGGCATGACATGGCCATGGTATTTACATGCAAGGTCTGCGAGACTCGATCTATGAAGACAGCTTCTCGCGAGTCGTATGAAAAGGGAGTCGTGGTGGCACGTTGTCCCGGGTGCAATAGCTTCCACCTGATTGCCGATCGACTCGGTTGGTTCGGTCAGCCTGGCAGTGTCGAGGATTTCCTGGCTGCTAAAGGAGAAGAGGTGAAGAGAGGTTCGGTTGATACATTAAATTTTACACTAGACGATTTCACTGGTACCGGTAACTCTTCATGATTTCTTTTTTGTGGGACGATCTTTATTTCTCAGTAGGACGGTCAAAGTAGAAATTTGTATATTTTGGTGCTACAGTTAGTGGAATCTTTGTCCAGATGCGTGACGTTGAACTGTTTTCGTAGGTAATTTGGGGGATGGTTTCTTTTGTTAAGGTGCAATTGTCATCCTGTTGTAATGACTCAAAATTGTTTGCCTCCGGTACGAGTCCGGCCAATATCTTTCAATCAGAGTCTGATCCAGATTTATAACACTGATCACGAAAGTAATTATGGTATGTAAATTTACTCGTAGAAGTAAAACTATGTAGGTTTATCCTTGGCATAGCATGGAAATATCTTCCATAGCTATAGACTCGTTGCAATGCGTGAAGTCAATATTTACCCAAAAAAAAACAGAAATGTCAAATTTTTTATGGTGGAATAAATTACACAAATGTTTTTTGGTTTTGAAGTGTTGCTCATTTTTTATTATGTCCTTAAATTAAAATGAAGTAAAAAATGGAAAGTATAAGGATCCATATGATACCAAGTAAAATAAAGATCAAGTAACTTAATTTTAAAATGTAGATGTTTGATAGTATGAGTGTTTATCTACACCCATAACAAAAAAGTTGACAAAATTTAGGATACAACAAAAATAATACATAAATGATCGTTAAAGTATCTTTTTTTTTCTATTATGATTCTTAAAGTATCAAAACTACTATATTAATCCTTCAAGTTTGATTTTAGGCCATGTATTTTATGTTCATTAATTACTTGAGGAATTACTAGTAACAAAATTTTTAAGTTCTGAGCTAAGTAGTTTTAGTATCATTCTTGTTCTTTTTGTTTTGTTTTTTTAATAAAGAGGCACAAAATTACCATGACTTTCTTTATCATTTTTCTATTTTTAGCAACAGCTTTCCTTGACTATTTTCTGACGAATTTCCAACAATCCGGTTTAGTCACATTTTCAAAGAGGTAAATATACTTTTCTGACAAGTAAAAGTAAGAACAAAGAACAAAGAATATAATAAACAAAAATATTTTTATGGTTTATTTAAAAGTTACTGAGCTTTCAACCTTTTTAAACAAGTTTGGTTTCTTCTCATTGAGCAAAAGTTAAGAATACTAAATATATTTTTTTTATTTATATCTTCAGTTATAGCTTGGACAGATTTTTCAAAAATACATATATATATATATATTTTGATGACCTGAGGGAATGTTAGGATATTGATAGCTTTTCTAATAGATGTACTGAGATTAGTTTTCAGATTTCTCTTTAAAAAAAAAATTGGCGTTGAAAAAAAATTTGTGTTAGTTTTTATTTATTATATAATATTTTATATTTTTCATTATTATTTATGTTCAATCTACAAAATATTAAAAATTTATGTTCAATCTACAAAATATTAACATATAATTAAAAATTATTAAAATTAATTAATATCTATCTTGGTCTTCATACATAGAGACCTTAAAAAAAAGATAAAATTAATGACCCAATCTGAGTTTAAGACTTGACACCTTAACAGAGTCAGTGCCTTTATTTATGTCATTATTAATTTATTATTATACTTCAGTTAACAAGATTCTTAAGTTCTTTTTTTTTTCCTTTGAACTTACAATCCTACGCTCTTTCGTAAAATTAAGAGGAATATTTTATTTGCTTAATTCTTTTCCTCGCCTAATTTCAAAAAAAGAAGTGTGTTTTACAATATAATTAAGAACATCAAGTTTCAAATTGCTTAATTTAGTTGTGCTTTACACTTAGATTTATATATAGATAAGTTCAGGTCAGTACTTAGATTTATATTTCAAAAACAATTTTAATGTAGCAATTTTTCTTTCAAAATATGTAGAAATATAGCCTGAATTTCTATCATATTTGGGCTTGATTAAAATTTTTGGATTGAAAGAAGGATATATTTATTTATATGCTCAGACTTATTTCTGATCCTGAATTTGCCCCTACTTATATGATGGTTTGTAACAAAATATTGAATTTTATCTGACAATCTTGATAATTTTTAAAAAATAAAATTTAAATTTAGCATGATCTTATTATTCACATATTATGGTCGTACATAAAAAGTAATTTGCCATTTGATACTATATGAATTAAAATCATTAATATATCATTAAACAATATCTCCTCTCTTAATCAAACAATGCCTCTCAAAAATTCACACTATGACAACAATGTCTCACCATCAAGTCTCCACACTAGAATTAAAAAGAGAATATTATTCTCTCAATTTATCTTTATAGATCTCTGAGTTTTATAATCTCCTTAATTAAGAGTACGGAATGAAAATAAACAAAGGATTTATATGAGTTGTACAACATTTCTCTTAATATAGAACAGAATATTAAATTTTTTATCCCAATTATCCATATGACCAATAATCTTTATGTACTAATTTCAAATTGGACCTATATGGACTTAAATCTCAAAAAAAAAAAAATCTTGGAGGTTAAATTGCATCCGGATGGGAGCTGATATACAGATATTATTATTGATAATAACTTTATTGTTCAAATTAAATGAGTTATTATTTATATTATGTATTTTATTATGTAATTTATTTATATAGTATTTTTATTATTCAACTTGAGTGAATTATTATTCAAAGTAGTGGTATTTGAATTGAATAATAAAATACTGTATAAAATAAGTTACATAATAAAATCGATAAATTGAATAATAATTTATTTTATATAAATAATAAAATCGATATTAATGACACTATCAACGATAATATCTCCTAAATATTTTCTTTCCTACAGAATAATATACTAATTAATTACCAACCACAAGCAAATGGAGGTCACTTTTCGCTATATATATATATATATATATAGTTTTAATTAAGTAGTCAGAACTTATAACAAATTAATTCTTACTAAATGTGAGATCGTAAAAATATTTCAATTCTGATTAATTAAAACTAAAAATATCATGTCTGAATGAGTCAAGAGTGCTGGTATTAAATTAAAAAAAAATTCCTGTACTCTTGTATAGAATAATTAAAGAACTAATTAGTACTACCCCATGCCATTCCCTCCATAATTATGTCGGAAAAAAAGAATAATTACTTCACGTTCTCTGACGAATATATATATATATATTTTTTGTTGTAATACGTCTGCATGAGTTGTATCTTTGTTTTGATTAATATAATATAATAGAATAAAGTATAAACATATATTTATATATATATAACAGCTCATCTCCGTGTGTGTATATATATATATATATATGTAGTAGTAGTGTAGTTTAATTAATTTATTAATGGGATAATCAGCACAATGTTTGAGCAATTCCTTTAAAATTAAGAGAGGAGTCCATCCCTTATCATCCATTTATTTATCCATATTTTATTTATTAACGTTAATTATATATTTATTAACTACAAATATATTATTAATAACTAATAAAATTTAATCATTTTATATACACAGTATATATAATTAACAGATATATAATTGTACATAAAATGATTAAATTTTATTAGTTAATAATAATATATTTATAATTAACAAATACATAATTTACGTTAATAAATAAAAAATAAATAAATAAATAGACAATAAAAAAATAAACCCTAAACATTTTCATAAAATTTAATTCACAGGTAAGTAGCAGGTTACCAGCGTACCTAAAACGCAGAAGACTGAGACAAATCGGTGTTAAAATTCATGAAAAACAAAGTCAATAAAAGTAAATCAGGAAATATTGACCAAACATTGTATAATTTACAAACTGCATCTGTTAATAATATGACATTAGAAACTGAGAAATTATTGCTGTTCTTCACTCTCTGCGTCATTTATTTATATACTAAAAATATTTATACTGAATAGATAATTTATTTATATCTGAATTTGGAAGTATTTATAATTAGTATAGAAGGTGTTTATCAATTTTTTTCTTAAATTATTATAGAAAAATTTAAGTTAAATTTTTTTTTGTTGTATAAATAAAAATACAGCTTATATAATAAGTATATATACTTTTATCATTAAATACAAATATTTTCTTAAAAAATATTAATATATTCAGAATGTAAATAAAATGTATAGTTAAGAAGTGCAATTATTATTCCTCTTAGAAAATTTACGTTCTAGTAAATCCAATTTGCATCAAGAGGAAAAAAAAAAGAAATATGAGGAATTTTAAGATTTGGTTTGGATAAGAGCCATTCTTCTATAATGTCAATGGAATCGAGTCAGTATCTGATGAAATACTTCGTCTGAAAATGGACAAAAATTCCTCCTAAAAAGCTACCCATATAATTTTTTCGTCCATTTCATCCTCTAAAATAGCTATCGACATAAACTAGGTGGAACCTACTTAATTTTCTAACTTTAACAAAATCAAAATCAAATCAATCCAAATGCATTTATTGCCTTGCACTTGTAAAATATTGAAATTAGTTAGTGAAGGTGGAACCTACTACATAATAACTTCCTAATTTCTTCAAGAGTTGACGATTTATAAAATACAGACAAAATTAGAGGTTGGTGTACAAATTTTTAATAATGAGAGTCAAGTGTTTATTAATTGAGTATTGTGTGATTATTAATTTACTAATACATCGTTTTTGATGTATATGTGGGGTGTCAAAATGAACAATTTATGTGTAAAATATGAGAGTCAACATGACTTATATGTCTAAATTTTTCAAAAAAATAGATGAAAAAAAATTAACAAAAATGAACTATTATCAAGTATTTATGTTAATTGGTCTAGTCAGATTTGATTCTAATAAACCTCTTTGCTTATGATTTTTTTTTCCTTTTGTTATAAATTTTTTTGATTGAACACTAGTCAAAATTATATTCAAAATAAAACATATAACATGAATACTAAAACTTATAAAGTGAACACTTACACAAATGTTATTAATGTGCTCACTAAAAATAACAATGATGATAGCCATGAATTTATCTGTCTATCAGCTCTCTTTTATGTTTGTTTTGGTTTATTGAAATTTTTTTTTATCTCTTTCAACTCGCTTTTAAAAAATCTTTCTCTGTAAAATAAATAATTTTATATTGAAAAATAATTCAATCACCTTTTTTTTTTCTCCTCATATATTTTTGAATGAAACTTATAATGAAATATAATCCTCTCATGATTTCCCTATCCAAAAACATGAGCTAACTTCGGAGCAACGGTGTCTTTATAATTAAAATGAAGAACAAACTAATTAAAGAATAATACTTGTTTTCATTGGAAAAATAAAAAAATTAAATTAAACAAAACCAACCATACCACAAAAAGGCAATAAAATTCCTAAAAGGTCCCCACCATGTGAGTACCAAGGACTGAATAAAAATTTTAAAAAATGAAAATGGTAGATTGAGAATATTTTTCCTGTCTTCAGTAACTTATCTACTATAACTCATTTTCACATCCTGAAATAATCAAAGAAAATGATTTCTGAATTTATTTTAGCATTTTTCTTCTCATTTTTTGTATACTCTGTGCATGATAAGTAATGAAATGAGAGAACTCATTAAAAGAAAAATGTTATTGAAATTAAAATACACTAGAATATTCACTGAGAGATTTAGTGTTTGTGCATGATAATTAATGAACTTTGACTTAATCTTTTTTTTTTCAATTCGCTAATCATTTTCTTAAAACAAATGAATGTATCTCAAATAAATTATCTCCGTCACCTTCTTTTCAGTCTAAAATACATTATATCAACAACGACGTTTGATTATTCCAGTAAAATTATTTTTATGGAGAATGATAAAAAGCTAATTTACTAGATATGATTAAATACTCACTAATTTGAGAAAGATAGATTAAAATTCAGCGACTGATTTAGTGACCTATTTGTAATTTTGTACCAAATTAAAAAAAAAACTAATTCTGTTATGGATCATAATAATTTATATTATAGATAAAAAAATTAGACTAAAATTAACGGTTATAACTTATCGGTAGTTGAAAATTCTGATCTATTGTAAAATTGCTAATAAAAAAAAAATGTCCATTTAATTTGATGACACTGTACACTACAGTCTTCTAAATTACAACAATATGATATAAAAAATAGGGAGCTCATATACAGTATTAATATTGATATCATTATTGATACTGATTTTATTATTCAAATTAAATGAGTTATTATTTATGTTAACTATTTTATTATGCAATTTATTTATACAATATTTTTGTTATTCAACTTAAATAAATTATTATTCAAATTAATAATATTTAATTTAAATAATAATAAAAATACCATACAAACTAAATTATATAATAAAATTATTAATATAAATAATAATTTATTTTATATAATAATGAAATTGATATCAAATTAGTATGTTTTGATCATTTCCCATATATATAAATATAATCTTGTTTTTTTTTTGTGTGTGATTTCCTCCTCCAATGAGTGTAGTATATCTGTGATTTCAGAGTTGTCGATTTCTTGAAAGTGAAAAACAAATAAAAAAGAAGAAGAAATCAAATAAGAAGGCCAGCACCCAACTTTGACTCTTCAAGGTCTGGTCATTGATTGATTGCTCTCTCTCTCCCTTCTCTCTCTCCCCCCCTCTCTCTCTCTTTCTCTCTCTCTGTGTGCTCTGCTCTGTTGTGTTTGGAGAAAGTGTCCTTCTTTGAGCCTCTCTCACAGTCGCTCTTGAATTGGGGAAGAAGACCCAGTGGAGGAAGAGAAGTTCTCTAAGTTGACAAAGGTATGTGGTTTTGCTAAATTTGATAGCTTAATTTCATTCCTGCCTTATATATATATATATATATATATATATATATATATATATATATATATATATATATATATATATATATATATATATATATAATTTTGATGGATCTTTAGTTTAGTTGTTCTCTTCTTTCTTTGTTGAGAACTAATTCTTTTTGGGGATTTTATTATCTGCTGCTTGCTCTGAGGTTTTGAATTGAAATTTTGGGGATTTATTATCTTATCTTCTCTTTTGCTTAACTGAAAAATCTCAAATTACTTCAGTTTTTGGTTGTCTTTGTCCAAATCTAACAATCATACAGTTCCAAGTTACTATCAAGTGGTTCAAACTAAAAGGAAATTAAAGGGGTTGAGAAGATATTTCTTTTTTTATCATTTTTTTGCTTCAAATTGAGATGGAATATTTGTGTAAAACCAATTCTTGCTTTGCTATCTCTGTTCCAATATTGAACTTTTTTCTTCTTTTTGCCAAGCAATTGTGCCTTTTTCATGTGGAGCATTTCTTAGTTATTTCAATCTCCTCAAACCAAACATTAAAATCTTATCTCTCTAATGCTGAGTATGTCATAATATATATTTTTTTAATGCAAACTAGTAAACTTTGTATTAATCCTCTCCCAGTAGGCTACATTAAAATAACCTGGCCTATAAAAAAAATTGTAAATGGACCACAGAACTACCATAGAAAATTCCTTGAAGTTAGTAAGCATATTGGAGAAAATTCTCAAATTATTTCACATTGGTTGTACTTTCTCAAATGTAAACAATTACAGTTCTAATTCACATATAAAGGAAGAAAAGTACTGATCAATTTGTATTTGGTTTCACTTTAGATGTGTAATTGTTATATCTAAAACCCATTGTCGCTTGTGTTGCTGCTTCTGATTCAATATATATATATATTTTTTTTTTGCTAAAATAGAGTCTCTATTTCCCCTACATAAGCTGTAATTCTTATAGCATATTGTAGAGGCAATACAGGGCAATAGTTGGTCTCCCGGTAAATCGAGCATGTCTTTTTTTTTTATACAAAATAGTTAATTCATATTAATTTTATTAATACAGGCATATAGAAAATAGTGGGAAAAAAAAGGCTTCTACCATGAGGTGGTGCATCCCATTACTAAATGGAGAGAACAAAGAAGAAACTCCAATTACAAAATCCGCATCAGTGCGGTCTGTGAGCACCACATCCACAGACAGAGACTTCCGATCCGGGTCAGAATTCAACTCCCGAGATGCATCTGCATCCGATGTAAGTGCAGGTTCGCTGGTCCGTGCCCAGTATCCGAGCTTCTCACAGAGACCGACCAACCTCCGTGTATTCTCATTCCTTGAACTGAAGACCGCAACAAAGAACTTCAGCCGGTCGTTCATGGTCGGAGAAGGCGGGTTTGGGTGTGTCTACCGGGGCACAATTCGCAATTCAGAGGATCCGGCAACCCGGATTGAAATTGCTGTCAAACAGCTGAATCGCAAAGGACTTCAGGCAAGGTTTCCTGTCCCCTTTCGATCATTATTTGTTGTTATTTAGAGAATTGTTTCAGTTGATGTCTTGCAATAGTTCTTCTTCAGCATGAAATATGCCATTTAGCATGTAATGTTACCACCTTTTGCATCAATATTCTCACGTTAATATTCTCAACTATTCATCTGCATTTATATTCTCACATTAATAGATCTCTACAAGGACAAATTACTGGGATTTTATTTTTCCCTATTAAGTACTGGGACCGCCGGGGAGGGAGGGGGGGGCGAGGGGTTGAAGGGGTGATGGGAGGGAGGAGTCATGTGAATTTGATGGGTACCATCCAGTAGTTTACATTATTTTGCAGAAGTCAATAATTATTAGCAATCTCATGGTTCCAGTGCAACTTGGCACATGCACTTACTGCTGCTACTTTTTTACTTTTTACACTGCTACCTGTACGGCTGTACTATCTTAAGAAAGAACAGGCATATTGGATTAACATCACATAGCCTGGCGAATGGCCTGTGCAGGAAAACTTAATTTAAACGTGAGATCACATGTCCAACCCTAATTATTGTTCTAATCCCAATTTCAGGGGCACAAGGAATGGCTGAATGAGGTAAATGTGCTAGGGGTGGTTGAGCACCCCAATTTAGTAAAATTAATTGGGTATTGTGCGGAAGATGATGAGAGAGGTATACAACGCCTGCTGGTGTATGAATTCATGCCAAACCGAAGCGTAGATGACCACTTATCAGCTCGGGCTAGTGCTACACTTTCATGGCCAATGCGGCTGCGTATAGCCTTGGATGCAGCCCAGGGCCTGACATACTTGCATGAAGAGATGGATTTTCAAGTAAAATTTGATTTTATTTATGAAGCACAATTTCATTTTATTTATGAAAAAGGAAAGCATTCTGCATCACACAGAGGTACAGAGGAAGAAAGATGATTTTTAAAGCGTGTAGAAATAATATAAGTCCTGATGCCTGTATGGCATGGTATGTAAAATACCAAATTAAAATTAAATTAAGGTTTCTATGGTGAGAGGTATTAGGTAAGGCTTTCAGCACTCAACCAGTACAGAACCAGACCAACACCTATCCTATCAGAGATACATCAGTCCATTTGTCAATTGGGTTTACCTAGGGACAATGGTCTTTCAAGACCTGTTATATTACAATTGCCTTTGCACAATTCTAGGATAACTTTTCCAAATTCCAATGGGCTTGTGTCAGTTCAGACCTTGCATACGGCTAGTTGTGCGAATTTTATTCTTATTATTCAAATAAGATTTTATATAAAATTGCTAAAATACGAGTCATTATTGACTTTCAGATCATATTTCGTGATTTGAAGACATCAAATATTCTCTTGGACGAGAATTGGAATGCAAAGTTGTCTGATTTTGGGCTTGCCAGGCAAGGACCAGAAGAAGGTCTAAGCCATGTTTCCACAGCGGTCAGCACTCTTTCTCTAATTGGGATATATAATTGTAATATACCCAATTCAACATTTTATTATTTCTTGGATTTGAAACTAGTTTCGTTCCATTGTGGCAGTACATGCCAGGAAGTTGCTTGTCTGATCTGATAATACTTGGCCACTTCTAATCATAAGACTTGAAAAGAACTATTTGCTTGAAGTCAAGTTCAGCATGATCTTTGATTCACAATGAGACCCCCCCCCCCCCCCCCCCCCCCACCCCAACTCCAACACACACACAAAAAAAAAAAAAGGAAGGATAGTTTTACTTGACATTCAATTGTCTTAAATGTCCTCTGTGTAGACAGAAACTTAATGGTTTGGTTGTAAACTGTGTTTGGGCGTGGTGTGCCCTGGTGTGTGTCAACAGAATAGGAAAACTATATTATAATTCTTGTAAACAAACAAGATAACAGTCCTCCCATGTACTGATGCATGACTGTACCAGTAAGCCCAGGTAAACAACTGAGGCAACTGATAATCCCCAGTACATACAAGCACAGTCCTACCTGGCACAACATCAATTTCCTGTACTATCTATGAAGTGGTCCATTTCTACCTATAGATCCCAACCAGCCCCCTAATAAACATTAATCACAGCCTTGCAAATTGTATTTTTATATATATATTTTTTTATTGAAGACAGTTCATAAATCCTTTTCCTATCATAAATAGGTAGTTGGGACGCTGGGTTATGCAGCTCCTGAGTACATCCAAACTGGTCGATTAACCGCAAAAAGTGACATATGGAGCTACGGAGTGGTTCTGTATGAACTCATAACAGGTCGGCGCCCTATAGACAAGAACCGCCCAAAAGGTCAACAGAAGCTTCTAGAATGGGTCAAACCCTATATCACGGACATCAGAAAATTTCGAATTATCGTTGACCCAAGGCTTGAAGGGCATTATAATGTAAAAGCGGCCGCAAAACTTGCAAGTGTGGCTAATAAATGCCTTGTCAGGTTGCCGAAATCCCGACCAAAGATGAGTGAGGTGTTAGAAATGGTACGAGTGATAGTTGAAACTTTTGAAACTGGGGCCCCACAACCGCCACTGTTAAGTACTGATGTGACAGTGACAGAGTCAAAAGAGAGAGAGGTTAAGAAGAAGGAATTTGATTGGAAGAAACCATTTCGCAATTTGAGAAAACTCGGAGGTGGGCATAGTAAGATCGTTTGGAGGGGATGGAAACTGGAGATTGTAGATCAAGTATGCTGATAAATAAGTTTCTGGTTTGTTAATGTAAGTATCAGTTGTTAAACGGTGTAGTTGGTGTGAATTTGATTTTCTTTAGTCGTGAAGATTAGAGGCCGGATGCATAGAAGAAGAGGTGCTTTGTTGGTGTGCACTTGATAATGAAAAGGTTGAGTCGTCTGATTTTCTTTAGGGTGTGAAATGTAGAGGTGAAAAGCATAGAAGAGGTGCCATGTTTTATATGCTTGGTAAAATTGGAGATGGTTGATATGTTTTGGTGCAACTTTGGTTGCTGTTTCTGTTTTGACATTTTTAACTAAATTTTTTTCCATTGTTGAAATTGAGCTTCGATGTATCGAAGAAAATGCAATTACGATTTACAAAAGAAAACTCTTCTTTGCATGAGAGCAATGTAATACCAGTAGTGCCCGGTACAATGCAACTGTACCAGTGCTTTTGAATTTTTCTGAAGGGTGGTCCCTGGCACAAATCTTTACTAAAAATACCAGTATCACAAAACCAAGGCATCTGTTTAATCTGTGTTTGAACTTTTTCAGCACTATAAACAATGCCAGTTCAAGTTTTTTTCTATAATTAGCTTCTTAATTAATAGAGGCCTTACATGAAAGAATAGAAGCTAAGACAAGGTTTTTTATTTTTTAAGGCCCAGAAGATTATAGAAAAGGTTTTTTTATACCAAGGCCACTTATAATATTCCAGGCCCAATGTTCATGTAATCAAATTTAAAGAGCTGATTTTGAATTGAAGCCTAGCTAGTTAGGTTAGAAATTTACATGAAAAATGTATAAAATTTCACATTTGCTCATGTATATATATATATATGAGCAGTATTCTCAAAACTTATCAGTATACATTGTATAGGAAGTTTCAAATACTGTACATCCAAGTCAAAATGCGAACCGGATCGGTCTTGATCCTCTACGGTGCACGAACGGGTGGATTTATAGTGAGGAATTTTCAAGATCCGTTATGCATGAATTTTGGAGCATTCGAATAGACTAAATTATGTGTCGCAAGATATTGCATACAGTAGAGAATACGGATCCGAACTGGACAAATAATGCCCAATTGCCATATTGGTGATAATAATGGTATAGGTATGATCGTTAATGCATCAAATTCATGCTGACAAGTATGAACTAATAATGTTTTGCACCTTACACCTCTATGAATTTTCCTTTCTTTTTTCTTTGAATGATGAAAAAGACTTTGTATATTCATTCCCCTTTCATATAGAGACAACTCGGCGTTTAGAAATCAAACATGATTTAAATGTCATCATGATAATATACTACTTTATTAATTGATGATCCAGACATCACAAAAAGAAAAAAAGAAAAAAGAAATCAAGTCATTGTCTATAAAATTTGTATGTGGTGATAATTATATATTGATGACGCATTTTATATAGAAATATGGAGCCATCGTTGAGTTACCTGTCACTTTTTTTGGGATCAAGTAACCCCTTTTGAGATTCCAGTTCATGCAAGGAGCCGAAAGTTTTTTACACCAAATTGGATTATTTTATTTTATTTTATAGTATTGTATTGTATTGTATTGTTGCTTTATAGGTTGCTTTATAAGAAGTATCAGGAAGAATTAGTTTTTGACCTGACAAAAATAATATTTTTTTCATATAGAAAGTCGTTCAGAAATTCAAACAGATGATTTTTTTATGAACATTTAAAATTGAGTGATTCCGATTCTCATTTTTTATCTTAGAAAAAATAGTATCCATGAAAGGGAAAAATGTGGTGTTTAATTTATGGTAACTTAAGGATAGTGCAGACAAAGGAACTAATTATCTAAAAAAAATATATAGAATTTTCCATAAGGAATATTTGTGATATAGTGTGATGTTTACCTATGAATTTTGCATGATAAAATATTATCTATAATTTCCAAAAAAAAACAAAAAAAAAGATAACATACAGATCTTAAATTAAAAAATAAATTATAGTGGCTGAGACAATACTCTCCATAAAGAAGATGTAAGTTTAAAACCGATTAAATAATTTTGATCAGGTATTAAGAAAAGAGAAGCATAAGCCCTTCTGTAACCAAAAGAAATAACAAATTAATTTGCATGTACTATTTAATACTCTATAATAGATAATAGGCATGCAAAATATGATCTCTCAAGAAAATAATGAAAAAAATAATAATTTAAGATATGCTAATAAAATTTCGGATGCTAATAAAAAAAAACATGATTTAAGATATGCTTAATAAAATTTCGGTTGCTAACAAAAACAAAACATGATTTTTGTACAAATATACGAGGATTGAAGCATTACTTACGTGAACATATAAAATACATATTTAAATTGTTTTCAACCACATTATGTCATCTCATTTTTGTCCCCTTTTCACACTTGATTTGATATAACTGTGGGCGAAGGCACTAATTATTTCATGGTTTTTAAATCCCTTGTTAGTGGTATTGCTTCTACTATTTAGCAAGTGGAAGGAGCTCTTGCTTGATTAGTTTGCATAAAATTAGGTATTTGATTTTTTTAATCAATGAATTCGTACTTTAAATTTATTTATTTATTTATTCTAATTTATAATTAGAGAAAATATTGTTATCTCTCACCATCTGTATCTCAATTTCTATACCCCATGATTTATAGCAATGTGGTGTTATGTGGTCTGGTACGTTTATTTCGTATATAAATACATTTGAATGTTAGTATAAATATTTTTTTATCTCATGTATAAATATATTTGAATAATAATATAAACACGTTTGAATGTTATTATAAATACGTTTATCTCGTGTATATATATATGAGATTGGAAGCACAAAATTTTGGAAAATTTGGATGTTCCGTAACTAATCTATAAAATCTGCACCCTGAATATATTTTATAGAATATCAAAATTAAAATATAATTAACACACCTCTTATAATTAATCTCTTATAATTAGCCGAACGGATAGACACTCGTTGAACCAAATTTATATTCTAACTTATTAATCAATGATAAACCTCCAACCTCCTTTAATTTCTCAACGGGCTATATATTTTTGACCAAAATTTAAACCATCTTCATCTAATTTTGTTTGTTTTTGTGGTACTCAAAAACAAGCTATCTAAAAAGAAAACCATGAATTATCCGAGACAAAAAATAAATTAATAATAAATTGGTGTTGATTAATTAATTTATTAATAATACAACCATGGGATGGATAATAAATTAATAATATTATATAACATCTAAAGCAATCTGAAATGAATTTGATCAGATATTTATTGACTCGAACCACAATAAAAAAAATTGGTGTTGATTAATTAATTTATCCATAAACAAACAAAACCCAACAAAATAACCATTCGTCATGCTAGGTCATAGGAGAATTGATGGAAGACAAATATATATATTAAAAAAATATATTGAATGATGGAAGGTGACAATTACTACACTTTCTTTCAAAATCAGAATTTTCAAGGTCCCAATCAGACAGGGAAAACCATTAAAATCAGAATTGAAAAAAATTGCCAAGTTGTTGTCTTTTGTAACTTTCCACGTAAGCAGGAGAGTTCTTAAGAAAGGCACTGCAATAAAAAAACAAAAAAAAAAACAAAGAATACAATTAAAATTTAACACTTGTTAGATGGTCTCGTTTCAAGACCATACATAGCTTATCATTTCATATTAAGAAAGTTTCTTAACATAAAATTGACCAATCGTTTTTATTTTTATTTTTAAATAAGTCACATGATAATTTCAATATTTATTTTTTAAAAATATTTTTTATAAAATTTAAACTTATATTTTTTCGTAAAAAAAAATAAAATCTATCATCATTGTATTAAATCCGTACTTCAATTCACCAATCAAATTAATATTACGTTAGTAGTGGTGTTCATAGTGAGACCAGTATATCAGCTTTCTTTTCTTTTCATTTATGTGAAAGAGAGGAGGAAGACTTAATTAGGCTTATAAAGTAGTATTAGTATTTCCAAAATCTTCTCTTTTAATGTAATCAAACTATGTAACTATGTGTGCAGTAGTGGAATAACGTTGTTGTAGCTTTTGTTCAAGAATAAAATTGTGTACAACAGAATAAAATAGCTATGTGCTGATCTTAGATTTCGCAATCAGCGACGGGGTTTGACGGCAACTAGCGATGGGGTTGGTTGGGGAGACGGCGAGGCCGGGTTTTGGACCAACGGAGTCGATGCGAGCGGCGGTTGATGGTTGGCTACGAGATAGGTGAGGAGCAGAGAAAGGGAGGGAGAAGGAGAGATTCCGTGTGTGCGATAGGACGGGGAAGAGGTTTTCTCCTCCGTTTTAAAAATTAGCGTTTGTTTAATATGATGTGTTATTTTAGATAGATTTTTTAGTTTAGCAAGATTGTTAAAATAAAAAGTGCTTTTCATTCATAAAATTATAATTGGAACTGTTATATTACTATTAACAAGTTTAATTGGAAGTGAGATGAAAATGCTCTGAGTTTCTGATTATTACATTTTTTAGAAAATTATAACATACTTTCACTTAATATTTTCAACAAAAATTGACAAAATTTGTTTAGACAAAAGGTAGAGATATATTTTTCATAATTTTTTTGAGGTAGAGTATATTAATTTTATTTTAATTGATGTTGTTTAGCTACTACATATAATGGAATTGTGAATAGAGAATAGTATCTCCCCATCTCCATTGTTTCTACAAAAAAAAAAAAGCCTATTTTCATACTCCTATAAATTAGATATTCTGAAAAAATAATAAATCGCTAAAATCTACATATAATGGAAATGTGAATAGAGAATAGTATCTCATCTCCAATAATGATTTAATACTTATTTCGTTTTAATTTTATTTCACTTATTAAATGGAAAGTTAGTTCCTAGACTATATATTTATCATATTTTATTCACAAAGTCTAAAAATACCGGCCATTTTTTTTTCCTGCACCATTGTACAGGTTTTATTAATTATGTTCTTCCTGCTTTAGATATTTTAATATCATACATATGCTCACCCATAATTAGATATATATTTTATAGTTTATTTGAAGTAATTAATAAACAAACAATAATCAACTAAAAGAATTTAATTTTTTTAATCTATGTTCAATTTTATCTTAAAATTATACAAATAACTACAATGAAATATACAAAATATTATTTAAAAAAATATCCGTAATTATAAATAATAAAACATGATAGGATCGTAGAGCAAAGCCGCCTTCTAAGTTCATGTCACATCGTGTCTTATCGAGACGTCGTCATATCTTATCTATCACCTTCTAGGACCAGATGAGCTTAGAGTAGTACATGATGAACTAATACGAATGAGGCGAGCTATGAGTCGTATTGCCATCCCTACTTGTAACAGATCAAAATAGTTTTTTTTATGAGATAATGTGTGCAAATTGGAACTATAAAAGTGTTATTAAAAAAAATAGCTCAAAAGTTTTTGGGCAAAAATGAATTAAATATCATTCGTCCGTACAATAATATTTGTTCAAATTTTGTATATAAGAGTTTCCATTAACTCGGCATTCATTTCATTTCAAATGATTTTTACAAGACTTAAATTTACGTATTCTTATAAAGAGGCGAGTCTTATCATTATTCATATAGAAATCTCTTATTAATTAATTAATTAATGATTATGATGCATTGCTCTATAATTTATATAATTTCCATACTAAATCACAATTTTATCTTTCTGAGAATTGATCAAAGATCTTGTTTCCGAGAAATTTTGAAAGGAGAGTTGTTTTGACTTAAAATTGACAAGAACTCAAATCATCCAACATAAAATTAATATACTTAATCAATTTGATAATGTTAGTAATCAAGTCAATCTATGTGTGTTTGTTCCAAAACAACGATCTAAAAAATAAAATAAAAATTTTAAGATCCAGAATCCCAAATAACAGCAGATATGAACTGATATTAACACATATATAACATAACAGTTTCTAAATCTAACTAAGAGTGCATGTAATTTTTCTTTTAGAAGAGCAAATATCACATCTATTCATACATGTTTTTTTCCCTATTAAAAAAAATGCTATCTTACCATAAAATATTATTAATTCTGAATTGAAATTCAAACACGTATACTTGACAAATTAGTCTTTGATTTAATAATAAAAATAATATTTTCTGTGTGAGAAATCACATGTTAAAAATTCAAATAATTTTTTTTATAAATATTTAAATTTAAATAATTTAACCCTCAACCTTATTTAAAAAAAAAACCCAATTTGTCAACAACGACATATATATGCATTAAATCTCCGCTACTGTTGAAAAATAAATGTAGGCGAAAATCATAGAATTTAACATTTATTTTGTAACCATATTTTTTTATTATTTTTGTTGGACAAAACGAATTCTATATTTTATGTTTCCATCAGCCAATGCGCACCCCAATTAATTAATCATACAAATTTTAATTAGAAAGAATCATAGAAATTGAAGATATATAATTTGACCATTCAAGTTAGCTTTGGCCAATATTAATATCTTGCCAATTGCAAATTTGGAATCAACAAATAGGAATATGTCTTTTCATGAAAGCGACTTAGAATTAGTAAACACCAGATATATACACATCCTCTTAGAAGCTGACGTGTCAAATATACATTGACAGATAAATTGATAATTTTTAATATTCCGCTTAAAATTCAAAGTTTTTATGGGTCATATGATAATATAGCCTGAGAAAAATATGATATTTATATTTGGCATGTAGTGAGGAGGAATTTATGATGGCTGTTTTTTTATTAAGCATTCCCCATGGAAATATATGATATTTTTTGTTTTTTTATTGTTAATTGAAAAACAAGAGAATAAATTTAGGTTAAGTAATTTTTTATTTTTTATTTTATGTTATGATTGAAACGTGCATGTTTGTAACTCTTTTAAGTTTCAAAATTATTTTGTATAAGCTTTGTTGCATTGGGAGATTTTTCTTTTGTTCATTTAACCTCTTAATTTATGGAAAATGATTTTAGTTTTGTTATAATTTAACAACCTTTTTATATAGGGTTAGGATCTATTCAGTGGCGGAGCTTTGTTCTGGTCAGAGTGGGCCATGGCCCTTTTTTCCATTCAAAATTTTATACACAGACAATATATTTTATGAGTCAGTTGTTATTTGAGTTATGAAATAGCCCCCTTGATCAATTTTGTTTCATGATTTTTCTTCTCTGGTTAAATTGGGTGTTTATAAAAATATGAAAATATTCTATCATTTTAAAAAAATATTTAATACTTTAGATATAATAAACATATTTTTAAATGAAGAGAGAGAAAATGATAATGCGACACGATTAAAAAGTTTTGAAAATCAATCGTTTTAAAAATGGAGTATAAATTTCAGACTTTTCTTTTTATAAATTAGACGTGACTAATTTATATCAATAAATAATGAGATGAAAAAAAGGAAAGAAATGCAAAAGGCTTGAATCAAAGAGGAAAAACTAGACAAAAAAAAAATAGTCCTTGAGAAATAATTGTCAACAAAATTTCCTTGAGAAATCATTTTTAGCACTAATCCAATCATTAATCAAGTTTGCACATTTTGTTCCTATGATAGTTAATTAATATTATATAGAAGGGTTAGAGTGCAATATTTTTTCTTAATTGGATTAGCAAAAAAAAAAAAGAGAAAGTGGAACTATAAAATAATGTTCTAGCTATTGGCTTGTGCTTTAGAAAAATTAACCATTAAGGCATCATTTTAATGAGAAAGATTAAGAAAGTCATATCAGATATTCAACAAGAAAAAAGAAACAAAAATATTTTATTTAACTAATTGGCAATTTAAATAATCTAAATTAATTGACAATATATTTATGCACCCACATAACATGATTAGTTTATAAATGTAAGATTAATGTTTTACTCAGTGGCTACACTACAAAATATTGAAAATTTTTAATTGATATTCCCTTTTTATGTGTAAAAATTAAAGGAAATTTTTTTGAGAAGGGTGCCTAATTCACTATTTTTTCACATATATATTAATTATATTAGGATTAAATTAAGCCTCTTTTAATGTAAAATATATTGTTGAGTGATTGCATCCCCTCTAGTTCTTATGAAGATCTGGCCTGAAAAAATTAGTTGATATTAATTGGTATTTAAATACATCAAACTTAATATTCCATCCAACTCCATACTTTATATAATTATATAATGGAAGTTGATATACAGAGACTATAATCAATACCGACTTTGTTATTCAAATTAAATGAGTTATTATTTATATTAATGACTTTATTATGTAACTTATTTGTACAGTATTTTTTGTTATTCAATTTAAGTGAGTTATTATTCATATTAGTGATATTTTAGTTGAATAATAAAAATATCGTCAAAAATAAGTTGCATAATAAAGTAATTAATATGAACTTATGTAATATGAATAATAAAGTCGGTATCGGTTTTGGTATCTCCCAAACATTTTCCTTATATAATTAGAGTTGCCTTTAATTAAAGCCAACCGATTCTTTGTTAATTTTAGTTTAAAGATTTGAAAGCTACTAACCTACTACTATAGTTTGACAATTATGACAACAATAAGAAATAATTCATATTTCTAAAATTCGACAAATAGAATATAACATGTACTTTATACATATTATACACACACACATAAAATAATGAAGTTTTATAGAAGTTTTATCTTAATCAAATTATATAAAATTTACGATGATTCATATTTAATGACATTTGATGAAAAATCAAATGATACATAAATTGTGATGGCAATTATTAACGCCTAAGAAAAAAATTGAACTAGTTTAAAAATAAAATGTAAAAAAAATATTTATTATCAAAGCAGGTTAAGTGTGGATTATGTACATTTTCTGTTCAGTATAAAGTTTGTACAATTTTGAATTTATGCCCAATGGAAACCAATATTACTTTTTTCCATAATGTGCCTATTTTTTTTTAATAGATTTGAATTAAGTAGAATGGACACTTTTGTAATTAAGTATGATTTGTATATAAATTTTCTATAATTCAGCTGTTAGACCATGGTTTTTTGTTTTTAGGAATTTTTTTGAGAGATACCATCGTTGATACCGTAATCGATACCGATTTTATTATTCATTTTAATGACTTTATTATGTAACTTATTTTTTACAGTACTTTTATTATTCAATTCAAATATCACTAATATAAATAATAACTCACTTAATTTGAACAATAAAAGTATTATACAAATAAGTTATATAATAAAATCGTTAATATAAATAATAACTCATTTAATATGAATAATAAAGTCGGTATCGAATATAATATACATCATCTCCCTTGTTTTTAAATTATATCTGAAACAATGATAATTGCAAGAAACAATAAGCCTCAAAAGTCAAATTCAAAATTAATTGAAACAATTAATATTGTATGTATTTAATGATGAAACTCTCACCATTATATTTATCAACACCAAAGCATTGAGCTGTATCAGACTCATATTAGTGTCATCTCAGTCCTTATCTGACCCACTTTATTTATTTCCCAATTTGATGCTTTTAAGTTCCATTTAATTTTATGTACTATGATGTCCTTAATTTTTTTTTAATGTATGGATGGATGGATGGCTTAATGGTTTGCCAATTTTGAGTTAATTTTTGCATATGAAACAAAATTGTAACAGTTCCTAAGTTCTATTTAAATTAATTCGGAGAAAGTAAAACCTAATTTATATACTGTTGTCATATAATTATTATAGATAAGTTTTTTATATAAAATATTATGTTAATCACGGCATCTATTTTTTTTAAATAATTATTACAAAAATTAAAATTATATCTCTCCGTAAAAAACCGAGATCAATAAATAAATTATTTATGCTAGAACTACACCCAATATACAAAAGTCCCTGTGTATATATGGTTCTTTATTAAAAAAAAAGAAAAATAAATTGTGAATCATTAAATTGATTTCAGAAAAGAAGGCAAGATCATAAATCATAACAGACCTTGTCACAAATTAATTCTCTGAATCTCTGGTGCCAATGTGTCAAACCATGATTCAACCAAATTTCTCTCTTTCTATTGAGACAGCAGCCTGAGGTTAGGCAGATTTTGACCGGGTCAAACTGACCCGTTTCTGACGTAATCAAACGCAAGCTAAAAAGATTTTTATAAAATGAAGATAATTTTTTTTATATAATTTATTATTTGTACGCTGTACCACAAAACAGAAAATCTGAACCCATCCGATCTTGCACCTTGACAAATGTGTCCATTTAAAGTTTAAATGGTTATTTGAAAACTAATTCTACGCAACAAAATATGTAAATTTTAAAATGAGACGGGGGTATATTGACAATTTTGACAAGGCATCTCTCGCTTGAGCGTCAAGTTCTCTCACCACCAAATCACCACCATTCAAATCAGTACCAGTTACTTACTCGCACAGTCGCACTTACCTATAAGCCTTTACTTTTAAGCCAATTGAGAAGCACACGTTTCTCGTGATCCAGGTTCACTCACCAAATAATGTCTTTTCGTTGTGCTGAGAGAAAAATAATGATCTTTTCGTTGAGTTTCTCTGTGTCGATTTATCAGGGCCTTTTGTTTGTCTAACAACCAGCAAAGGACAATTTGAGTGCGCTAACTGACTCGCCACACTAAAATATACAGAATTTAACATCAGAGGATCTACATTTTGTTTTTCTAGCGTGCTTTTTTGATCCCTCCTCTCTCTCTCTCTCTCTCTCACAATCAAAAACCAAAGCCCCTTCTATTTAATCTCGCTCCTCGCTCCCTCTCGTGTTGCCTCGAGGAGATTGCATGTGAAATCGGAACCGTTTGATTTTTATCTTGACCTGAATTCGAATTGCGTCTATCATAAGTAAGTATTGAAAATTTTTCCGATTTTAGTCTTTTTTTTTCACTTGTGCTGATTGTAGTAATGCATCTTTTGTTTAGTAATCTTTGATTAATTGGAGCCAGTGATTGCACCAGATTGCTTATAATTCGGTATTAGATTTCGATGCTTGATCGATTAGATCAGTATCTAGAATTGAACTGTGATAATTATTTACATAATTTACTGATATCAATTTGTTATTATCATTTCAAGCTTTCCGTGCATCCTAATTTATGTCAAATTTTACCATAATAGTATAGAGGAAAAGGTCTATTATTGTTTTATTTACAGATAGAAGTTTTTTTCCTTTTTAATTTCTGAAATTTTAGGGTCGGAGCTTCTGGCTTTACAAACTTAGTTTTAATTAATTAACACAAGTAGCAAGAGATATTATCCTTTTGGATTTGTTTCCATGTTCTTGAAATTTGTGAATATATGATGATTCCATGCCCTTCTGAGCTCTTCTAAGTCCAATATCCTGAAATTAGCAACCGGCTTCTTGTTTCATTGGAGATGCTTCCATTGGAAATCATACAATTTGTAAATTTGCTCCTAATTTGAAGCAGGATTTTTTCCCTATCAAAAAAGAGAACAAAATCAGAGGTTCTATTCATTGAATGTTAGCTTGAGATCACATCATTCACTAATTTTAATTTTCTGTTTTAGAAAGAGAACTCAAAGAGTAAAAATGATTCTTGGGGGATATCATACTTTTGTTGGTTGCTGTTCTTAACGGATAATTAGGCTGGAACTGAAAGAACCAATTTTTTTATTATCTATAAGTGCAGATTAGATCTGTGTCACTGCTTTATCAATTAGTTGGACTTTTACTGTTACAGGACTGCACGACAATTTTTATGTTAATCAAGGTATATTTGAGCACATAGATTACCATGGAAGAAACCTGATTGAAACATATGCATGTTTATTTATTTATATTGGCATTTCGCCTTCGATCAGGACTCTAGGATTTTTCTTCATTTTATATCATTTTTCACATGCAAATTTAAAGAGACTTCCTGTAGTTGCTACCTTGCTGGAGTCATTTAACAATCCTGATTGGTTCTACCTTTCTGTTTTTGGTGCAGCTTTTTCCTAGTTAAAGTTCTTATTTTATTTTATTTTTTACATGCAAGGATTGCCAAGAAGCATGTACAATCAACATGAATTTTGGGGCTTTGACTTGTTTCATGGTCCCTATCCAAGCAGCAGCTACTATGTGGATCCAAACCAGCCCCAAGTTTTCAACTACCATGATGTTCTACACTCGAGGGAAGGTATCTTTGGTGCCTAAAATTATTGCATTGAGATGGAACATTACTCGATTCAGCAATACTATGTAAACCAATCCATGTAAAAGAGAATTTTCTGGAATTTGAGATCTGACTGTTATATGATGTATTGTTACTGGATAAGGCCTTAAAAGTACTGGTATGCTGTAGTACAATCCTCACTGTACAAAACGAATGGGTTACTGGTTTAGTATTGTATGTAGTATAGGTAATTTAGTGACAAGTTCTGCAATCCTTGGTACAAATAAATACTATGTCAACATGGATATCATAATAAAGAATCATATGGAAAATGTTGCAGAGGTAGCTAGGTCATCACACTCAGACGAACGGTACTTGCACGTTTCTTTCGACCCGCAAGATTTCTCTGGTTCTTCTATGAGAGTTTACAGATCAGGTATATTCTTCTGGTAATTATTCTTAGATCTGTGGACCATAAAGTTCTCTAATGTAAATTAACAAATGCGTTCTGAAGTTACTTGCAATTACATTTTTGTCCTTGGAGTTGAAATCTAGAAGGATGGACGGCAGCTGTATATTCTTACAAGCATTGATGGAAAAAAGTATAAAGCTTGCATGTGAAAGGCTAATGCAAAATGTTTCTCTCCAAAATTGTTTTCTTTGATGACGTCTTTATTTTTAAAATCGGAACAATGAAATAAGTACCTTTCTTATGAAAAGGCTCCTTTGTATGTTTCTTCTTTCAAAACAACACTTTAGGTGTGTTTTCTTTCTGATACTTTTCGGATACAAAATTCAGAAGAGCCAAAATGATACAAACAATAGAAAAGTTTAGAATTACTAATTTGCCTTAGCATGTGCTATATGGGATGCAACTTTTTGTATGCCCTTCCGTGTTATTAGATTGGTTCAGGTTTGGATACTCATTTTCTATCAACTCAAGTTTCTAGACAAACTAGGTATCATCTTATAGAAGCAAGTTTAACTCCTATCTGGCTTTATTTTCTATAAATGTTCCTCAGTTGCAAGTCGAATATGTAATAAATTCATCAACAAAGTACCACAATGAGGGAGCATAATGCACAGGAAAGAAAAGAAAACTCTTCAAGTCTTCTTATTTTCACTTTAAGTTTGAGTGTTTAGAGCAACTGGTTTTTTGTGATGTATATATTATCTCTGATGGATCTAGTAAGGGTGTGTTTGCAACATTTAGATGGATGCATTGGCTAAATCACCTAGAGTTTTTGTGCACACTTTTGTAATTTCTTAATTATTTATGATTCTCTGATGGGGCAGGTTTCAGCTTTCCTATTCCATTAGGTGCAAGTGTATTCTGTTTACAGAGGAAGTCCTCATCTTATGTGTTTGGATTGATGTGCATTTTTGTTTTCTTTTTTGCTTGGTTAATCTTTGCTAATTCTTTTTTATCAATTTGTATTTTTAATATAATGCAGGAAATGATTGTGGTCACGATGCGACTGTCGATGCAAGCCCATCTAGCTCATCTTCAAGTCCAGGTCAAAATTCAGGTGCAGCAGAAGAGTGGTTCGGTATGTCAACTGATTACTCTGAAATTGATGATGAAATGGAGAAAAGATTGTACCAAATGGTCCCTATTCGTGTGAGTCAATTTTAGCATTTGGTCCATTTCCTATTAACAATTTTTCTAATTTGTGGACTTTGGTCTCCATTTTACATGCAGCATATAGCCAGACATATAAACTATATTCCGTATCTGCTGCCATAATTGTGATGGCTGGGATTCTATGGCATGTGATCCCGACTGTCTGATTCTGATTGAACATGCACGGAATGATGTTGCTTTTTGGGAGGTTCGTGTATGATTCATGATGGACTGTCGAGATCGCGAGCCGTAGTTTTATGGCAGCTGATGTGAATTCATGTAAACTGAAGTGGTAAATAACCAAAAGTTACATGCATAGTAGGTTACCAGTGTCCTGCATGCACTATTTTCGAACTTCAAACCAACTCTGTGATGCGTGTTGTACAAATTAGAAATGATATAACTAATCCTAGATTTTTTTTTCTGACGTATCACATCAACAATATTGTCGTCTTTTTTTGTTAATTTAATTTAGTTATTTCATCAGTACTGCTGCAAAACTAGAATTATTTTGAACTGTACAGAGAAAATTTTTCACAAGTGGCTCCTTAATACATTTCTGATTTAGTGTTTCTATGCATGTCATTTATGGCCCAAAGTTAATTCTGAAATTTATATCATGCAATGAACAAGCTTCTGTTAATTGTAAAGTTCTTGATTTATGCTAGCACAGAATGCATGTTGTAGTGTAGCGTACTGAATATTCTTATTTTTCTTGTTTTATTGGGCATTTTCCTATGATATAATATGATCGCAACTTCTTAATTTGCAGCATGTACCTAGGATAAATGGAGCAATTCCTTCTTATGACGAAGCCACTACTGACCATGAGAGACTAACAGAAAGGTACATAGTTTAAAGTGCCAGGTTTTGTTGGATATATATAGTAAACATATTTGTTTGTTTATTTTTCTAAGCGAGATGTCATAAACCATCCCCCTGTCAGTTTGTGGAATCAAATATGACCTGCACTGGGATAGGCAGCTTAACTGATTTAAGTGTGAGATAATACTGATAATTATCTTTTGCTAGTGTTTATATGAGTTATTAATAACTGTCTAGCAGGATCTACTATTTGTAAGATTCCAGTACCAGGTATCCTTGTTGATATTATGAAATATAACATCAAAGAGAAATAAAGTGTGCCTTACTTTTTATCCAGTTCTATCGCAGCCCTATTATTTTTTTTATTTTTGTTTTAGCATCATGGTAGTCCTAATTGAAGTAGAAAAATGCTTGAATCAAACTTCGTAATGTTGTAACCTTAGCACTTCTCAAATACCTTTATATGTTATGTAGGTTGCAGTTGTATGATGTAGTTGAGAGAAAAGTGCAAGGAGATGGTAATTGCCAGGTTAGTATTGCTCTTGGCCTGTTCTTTTGATTTTTTTTTTATTTGTTTGTGAGCCATGATATTGGCCAACTTAATGCTGTAACATAAATGGTTCAGAGCCTCAATAAGTACCTTTTTGCCACAGTAAAAGATACTAGAAATAAGAAGCAAAATAAGCCGGTAAATATTAGAAGCAAAACAAAATAATAAATATTAGAGAGTTTGATATGAGAAATATATGTTCAGCAATACTGGTTTGCAACAGATGGTCAAAATTCAAACCTGGCATTGCAGTAGCTGGTTTAATGTCTGTGCAGCTTATACTCACTTAGTTGTATTATTTCTATTTTGTAACAGTTTAGAGCACTGTCAGATCAATTTTACCGAAGCCCTGAACACCACCAATTTGTAAGGCAGCAGATTGTCAGTCAGGTAAATTTTCACTTCTCTTTCTCATTGCATCAATCTGGGATATTTCGAGTCGCATGAAATCACATGTGCTTTAGTTTCTTCCTTGCTTTTCAATTTTTCTGTGTCTTCACTCAAATCTCAATAGAGGACAAACAAATAAATACAATAAATGGAAAAGTTGGTGATGCCCAAAGATTTGAAATTAATAAGGACCTTGAATTAAAATTGCTTTTACTTCAATGCAGCTTGAATCGCACCGTGAGATGTACGAGGGATATGTACCAATGCCTTACAATGACTATTTAGAGAAGCTGTCAAAGTATGATTAATTAACTTTTGGGTTTTATCTAAGAGGATTCTAATAGCCTGTTTTAATTTACTTTACATTACATATTCTAAAACAGAAGCGGGGAATGGGGTGACCATGTTACTTTGCAAGCTGCTGCCGATTCAGTATGCTTTTATTTCCATTCCCTTATCTGTTTTTTATACAGGTTGATATATGTAAGTATGCCAAACCTGTAGGTGCAAGGTCGTTAACATGCATATTACTATCACCAGCATTCAGTGCATGGTAGATTGACTACTACAACTTTATGGGTTCAATCTAATTTTTCCAACAATTGGGCAATTTCATGTACTCCTGAAAATTTTCAAACAATCACTTGCGCCCCTTAAAATGATTTAAAGTCATGGTATAATTTAAATATCACAGATTACCTTATAAACAATCTAAAAGTATGATATGCCCGATCCCTAACACAATTGTTTTGTTCGATTAAATGAAAGAT
The DNA here is from genome assembly GCA_037678475.1 of x Bolboschoenoplectus mariqueter. Taxonomy (NCBI): domain Eukaryota; kingdom Viridiplantae; phylum Streptophyta; class Magnoliopsida; order Poales; family Cyperaceae; genus x Bolboschoenoplectus; species x Bolboschoenoplectus mariqueter. The sequence continues at coordinate 3,846,975 of CM075245.1, read as the reverse complement.
AAGAGGTAGTCTGGGATCTTTCTAAAAAAGGCAATTAGTAAAGGAGGATAGGTGGTGTTTCCCATGTTTAGAGGGTATGCATGATATTTCATGTTTTATCATACTTGATGTTTTAAGTGTCCGTAGGGGGGATTCACATCTGCTGCCATAGTTGGCAATGGCAGTCTGCTGCCATTGTCTCTATGGCAAGTGAGACTCAATAAAATAAAAATTAAAAAAAACACCCCCTGTAAGCTAAATCTAGTTTGTTTAAATTTAATCGGGTCGTTTAAAGTTAATGATAGCCAGCTATCATACTGTTGTTATGGCAGCAGATGTGGATCCATGTTGGGGCATGTTAGGATGCTCATTTTTTTTTTTCTTTTCGGACTTGATTATTCTGACTGGTAAGTTGTCTTGCAATGCAGTACGGTGTAAAAATATTTGTGATAACATCTTTCAAGGATACATGCTACATAGAAATTCTTCCTAAAGTTGAGAAGTCAAATCGAGGTACAATTATAATATATTCCATCAATTCCAACTGTACTTCCAATCAAGAGTAATCCTGCATGCACCTTCGCACCCTCCTATTTTGCATGTAAGATTAATCAAGTTTGTTAATTTTATTGCCGTGCAGTGATATTTTTAAGCTTTTGGGCGGAGGTGCATTACAACTCGATTTATCCCAACGGAGGTGAGTAGGTACCTGCACTTCCTTCCCTTGACCTCCCTTCTATTTTTTTCTCTTTATTTCTTTTTGAAATGATATACTTTTCTACTCTATTTGCCCCAATTATCTTCCCTAGTATTCTATTTTATTTCTGTGAAACCTGCTGTTGTTACCCCAAATGTTCAGTAATTTTGCAAATTCTCATTTTAGTACAGGTCTTTTGAGGTAATACTGGTGAGTTATTATCAGAATTGTGTTATTAAATTCTGGGAACCGAGTTCTTGTTACTGTATATTTGCTATGTATTGTTCACGTTCAGACGATTTGGTCAATGATAGCATGGCTGTGTTATGATATAGTCTTGGTACCAGTGAGCACAGCTCAGTAAGAGAATAAAGAATGAACTTTCATCTTCTTGCATGATGCAGAGCTACCTTCGTTGGAAACAAAGAAGAAGAAGAAATGGTGGCACTTCAGTAATATGCAACGTGCAATAGACCGTCATGCATAAAGATGACTCAAAAGACTTGATAATTTGTGTCTTGTATTTATCACTGTTAATTGTTACATAGCTACATGTGAGATATGGTTGCCATGAGCATGATAACCCTCTTCCCAGGCCGGTAATTTCTTTTCCTATTTACGAATAAGATATGATGCTTGAGAAAACCCATAAAAGCAATTTCATAGAATATGCAACTTAATATATGCTGGCTCTTATCTCCCATTAACATGTTCCATTTTGCACCTTTTACATAAGTTACTAGTTCAAACAGGTAATTCGGAAGAAGCATAGCTTCATGTTAGATATGGTTGCAAGCCGCATTTACAAACTTCAAATTTAGTGTCTTGTAAACTTGTAAAAGAAAAGAAATCCGCATTTGCAATCGACAGTATTCCAATTTAGCAACGAATCCCATTATCTGAATTAGCCCCAAGTTGGAATATTTTTTATTATATAGCACATGATTAGCCCAAGTTGCAATCTACCTCTGGCAAAGAGTAGTTGGCAAGCATACAGTGATGTATTTTCTTGATAGAATCTACAAACCCATTGACTGTTCATGGAACAGTACACGAGTGTAGCAGATGATGATTGACATCATGACATGATTCAAGCTCGGTTTGGTAAAACTAATTTTAAGGGAGAAGAATTAATGAGCCTTTCTACCTTAAAATAGTTTTGTACTTGCGTACATAAACCTCCAATTACGTAGGGACGAACGTACCCCAAGCCTTCAGTAACCAAACCCTCTTTTTAGATAATTTAATTATAGACAGAAGGGTATTCAGGATTAACACCAGCAAGTATTCAGCCTTTTAACATATTACTTAAACCCAGTAATAAAATTGATGAAATTTCAAGGGCCTATCCAGACTGTCAATACTGGTCAAAGGCAATGGGGCCCAGAGACCAGGATACAACACGTGTGTTCTTTTTAAATTCTTTTGGGCAACAAGCCCGTAGACAGCAACGCGAGCGTTCTCTTAAAATAAAGGTAATATTTTTCATCATATTTTACAACCATCTTCTCTAAGAAACATATTTAGTACTCCTCTGAAAACCCCCACTACATACATAATTTATACAATTTTATGTCGTCCTCCGTGTAGAGACCCTCAAGTAGTAAAATTATTGTGTACAGAAAAGAAAATCAGAAGCGCTACATGGGAACCAGCTAAGATAATATCAGACTGGCTCAAGCCACATCAGCTTTCCATCCCCAACAAAAACACTTAGATATATGTGTGGCTAAAACATACTTTTTTTTACGAGAGGTCGAGGTTCCTTTCATATCTTTCTATAAAACTCTCCACCATGCTGTTAAAATCACACTTGGTGGATTGAAGCAAGTTAGTTTGGGTTAGGTTCTGGATTTCTACATCGTCATCATAGAAGCCATGGCCATCCAGCATGGCCAGGTCATCATACTCCTCATCAGATTTAGTTGAGTGCTCATCCACTGATCCTTCCATCTACGGAGAGTACAATGAAATTCGGTACATTGTCAGACTGACATTATTGTCAAACAATTCATTAAATACACCTTAAGTAAGGTCTATAACAAGGAGTGAGGTGACCAATTTTCCGTTCCTCCTTTCATTTGGGGATTTATCTTAGCAGAGAAGCAAGACATTGGCTTTTTTTTATAATTTGGGGGTTTATCTTAGCAAAAGAGCAAGACAGGACTACACCTGGCCATGTACCAGCAATCTCACATCAGCAGGTCAATTACAAATTGTATCAACATTTGCTAACTCATTTCTTGCAGCTTATCTAGTTGCCTGTGATTCATTTGAACTTGTAAATTGATCTTTCAAAAGAGAAGGGGAAGGTACCTCATTCAAGTCCCGGTCAATAACAGACCCATCACTTAGATCGCCATCAGTATCTTCTTGAAACACATCAGCTTCTTCTTCACTTCCCGAGACGGAGAATCCATCCACTACCTACAAAGAGAAACCAGAAGACAACCTCAACTTCAATTGAATGCGAAAAGGATCTTCTTAAGGTACTAAAGTGGAGGTTAGACTCAGGTCTTTGGGGAAGCTCTGCAGTGACACTCCTAGCCATGAAAAGAAAGCATATTTCATGCGTGCAAATTGCATGCCGCAGATATGTCGATATCTTTTCCTCTGGAACTGGATAGGCTGGCAGCTGAATGTTTCTATAATCTCATGTATACATACATTGCTCAAAACCAGCTACTAATTAGCTGTGGTCTTGACGACACCTGGAAGGTTAAAATGTTTTTATCTGTTCTAACTTTCTGGATTACAAACTATACTAGAACATTATGCTCCTCGTCTCAAAATAGGCATGTTCTTTTAAGGTCCCCTTTTAACTCATCAGTTAAGCACAAAACAGAAGTATCATAAATTTTTCTCTACCTCTTTGGAGTATCCGTCAGACATCTTAGGAGAGCTGCAGCATGAAGAGAGAGTCCCAGTGCCATCAGCTCTTGAACCATCCACACTGCCCGAGTAACTTGACCCTGCCTCATCACTTGGCCATGCACTCAACCCAAAGTTCCCAAATTGAAGATTAACGGGCTCTACTTTGCTGATCTGCAAGGGGCCATACATTGGGTTTGTGGCCATGTCAAAACCATATCCGACTGGCCAGGCCTTTGCTACTGATCCATCGTCATACAACAAGGCCATGAGGTTCTTATCTGATCCTCTTCTCCTAATGAGCTGAACAAACCCTTTAGAAGTTACAGAATTAGCCTTGTAGATGCTCTTATACTCCTCATTTAACAAGGGCACTGTGTTTGTATTTGGGTCATAGAGAGACTCCCCAGCCTCACATCTACGTAAGCAGGAGAAGACAGTGGCATGAATGGCTGCCACACTGCGATCGACATTGGTGTTGTTAATCTTGGGCACAAGGTGCTTGTCAGCGCGGTGGCATAGGTACTCCTGTATTGACCGGATATTACGTATGTACTTGATGTATTTGTTTTTGGCAGGGTCGAGCGTCATATATTTTGCACGCACCGCAAAGCGCTCCATGTGCTTGCCTTCATTCGTAATATACAGCATGAAGGGGATGATTGATGGGTGCTTTTTCATGAGGCCCATCTAGGAAAATAAATTAAGAATGTTGATGACAAAGTAGAGTTGAACTAACTATCTGTTCTTCTTTTTACCGTGGACGATAAAAGTTCCACCACAGTTCTAGTAGGTTCTTAATCCTTAAGAAAACTTGGATATTCTTAAAGGCCTGACGTTTTCACACCTGGTGAAATGGAGAAAGCTTGGGAGTTCCATACAACCTTAGGTACTTTCATTCAATTTTCAAAATATTTTACTCACCACTACAACTCAATAGTGCATGAGGAAAGATCACGGTTGAAGCCGAAGTGTGGTATAATAATTTGACTAAGTGTATTGATATTAGCTCACTCATATCTTAATGGTAACTGGCCTAATACTAAAGAACAATAAAACAAATATCATGCACATTTTAAAGTTGTGCAAAACCATACTTATAGAAACTATAAACATATAAATTTTAACTAATTTGGCACTCACCACGAAGTTGAGACTTAAATGGACACCTTCAACAACTACCGATTCTTTCCTCTCTTCCCAAGAGGTGATAAGCCGATCAAGGCTGTCAATTACCATCTCAGACTGTGCTTTGTATCCTTCAACTGCCATCTGCTTTGCACCAATTGTCTCCATACAGCGAGCCTCCAATTTCTCCCCTGAAGATGAAGCTAACTCCTCTCTCTGCTTCTTCGCCTTCCTCTTGGCCTTGGCTTGTGCTACTGCCACCGGGTCAAGACAGTCGCCGGCATGGTAAGTTGAAGCATATAGGAGTGGATTTTTCTTCTCGTCTACGAAGCTGCGCATCATGTGTCTAATCGAGTCGGTGGATATCACAGTCGTGATTCCTAGTCTACTTCCCTTTGGGCAAGATAAAAAGGAAAAGTCAGGTTTTTTGGGAAAATCTGAAGTAATTTATGGAGTTGGTCGATATCATATTTGTGATTCCTAGTCTACTTCCCTAAAGTAAAATAAAAGGAAAAAAGTAGGTTTTCTTTTTGTGAAAATGTGAAATAATTTATAAATTGCGGAAAGCAAGTACCAGTAAAGCAGACAGTGTGGATTTGCCACAACCGCTTGTTCCACACAGAAGAACAGTCACCGACTCTTTCCTCTCCCGGATCCTGTAAAAAAGTATTGATAACTAATTTTTCAGCATTTCAGAATATATCTCTGCTATTATGCATATGCTGTTAGCTAATCGGCTTTTGGAGACATCTCAACTTCTATAAATTAAAAGCTTGATATATATTTCCTTACTTGCATGCTAGAAGCAAATCAGCTCGTTGGTTGGGGCCCACATACTTATATAAGCTTAGAGCATCACAAACTATATTTATGAAATCATCTCTTGAGACAACAACCGTAGTTTGTCTCTTATACAACTCAAATGGCATAGCAGAACTGCTCGATTCAGCACCCTCTCCTGCAACCTTTTTCCCACTGCCTTCAGCTTCTATGCTCTTTGCCCGTATTACCTCAAATACCCTTCGGCTAATCTAAATTCATCGAAATGAAACAAATAAATACAAGGAAAATAAAAAAATGACGCGAAAGACATACTTGGACCATAAAGAGCTGCATATTTGGCTAATTGGTTTCAGAAAACAAAAGACCAAACTTTATACTTTATAATACTAAAAGTTACTTTTGAAATTTTGATAAAAATAGTGTAAAACGTGCAACTTTTGTTTTTCTATCACACTAAATAATAAAAATACTTGAAGTGGCAAAAAGAAAAGGGTAATTTGATAGCTCAAAATTACCTGAAATCTGTTCAAACTAATTTTACTCTGCCAATGAATGTTTCCCAAACTTGCATAAAAGTTGTGGAATTTTGAGAAACATCTATCAAAACAGATCTAGTAAAAAGGTCCCAAAAGGGTAATTCTCTTTTCAACATTACAAATTCTAATTAAAAAAAAGTTAGAGAAAACTATTTTTTTTTCCTATTTGTTATCCTTCTGTTCTCTATTGTTCTTACAAAAATGGAAGAGAAGGCATATTTCCTGGATGACTGATACTGTTTCTGTTCACCATCTCTCCCACTCTCCTTTTTTTTTTATCTCATTGAATGCCATATGTTGTTCATAGAAAAATATTATTTGAAATTGCGCACTGAAGCTTAAAATTCGCACGATCTTACAATGCAACTGGGATCGCTTTTCATAGCCAATTAGCCACCCTGTAAAGTTTGTACTGTGGGTACCAATGACAATAACCTATGAAAAGAAAAGGAACGAAAGGAACGAAGAAGAAAGGAGGATCGATGCAACAAATTCCTTTTCAGAGTTCGAATTCCCCAATCTGAAAGAGACCTCTCCTTAACAACACAAACAAACGAACCGAATTTGCGCGCAGACAAAGGTCACATCATCACACATCCCCTATCATGCATGAAACAAAATAAGATAAGAAAAAAACGAAATTGAAGCAAGAATTTGAACCTTGAAAGCATGTCTCGCCTTGCATCCCATGAACTGAAGCGTGCTCTGGAGCACAGATCGGGTGTACCTAAACCCGGTTCCCTTCTCATCGGCCACGTCAGACACCACAATGTAGAGAAGTTTCGCTCCTCCCCCTGATTCCATCGCCATCGCCATGGCCGATCCCCAATCCCTGATCTCAAATCACCAAGGAGGAAGAACACGCGCAATGTGCGATAGGAGGGAGGAGACGGATGAGGGTTAGGGTTTTTATAATGGGATAGGAACGCTCCATGGAGATCGAGGTGACAGGCGGAGAGGTCATGAATGACACGCCGCGCTCACCAAGGGCTTACACATGGCATCGCTTCGGTTTCTCTCTCCCTCTCTCAACATCTCTCTCCCTCTCTCTCTTCTTTTTCTACCCTTTGTACTTGAAAGAGTCGAGACTATAACGGAATCAGAGGGAACAGGGAGCCTTCCAACGCCCACCGGATCGTATTTTTGTCCGATGGAAAAATAACCGTTGGATCATTAAATCTGATAATTTGCACGATTATTAAAGGAGGGAGCGAAACTTTTGTGCGGACTTGATTCCATCGAACGGCTATTTTGTCCATCGGACCAAATATTTGTCCAATGAGCGTTGGAACTCTCCCGCTTCCGAATCTGATATCATGCATGATCAGCTCCAGGGCGCGGTTTATGGTTTAGATCTACAACCGTCCGATTTATGCCATGAAGTGCGCCATTGCTACCGTCTGATTGGAATCGGAGGGTTCAGATAGTGCTAGATGACTATCTATTAAAGAATTGGGGCGGCTCACAGTCACAGGAGGGGATCTATGTGATTTTGTTTAGATAATAATTAGATTGGACGCCTGGACGGCAGGAATTGTTTGTTGAAGTCTTTAAAAAATTTGGAGAGAGAATTTTTAAAATGGACCTTCAATTTTACAGTTATTCTAAACCTCAATCGGATCGCACGATTTATTTATTTGAGAAATTATTTTTATCTCACATTATTTGAGATATGTATTGCGATTCATATCAGTCTTTTACAGTCCGTAACATAATGTTATCGTTACGGATCGTAACAATGTGATTTAATGTATTTATCTTGTATGTAAATATATTTGAATATTAGTATAAATAATTTTTATTTTATGTATAAATACATTTGAATGTTAATATAAACACATTTGAATAATAATGTAAACATATTTGAGTGTTATTTCGTGTATATGCATATTAGATCAATTGTTTATATGTTTGAATTTAATATAAACATTTTTATTTCGCGTATATGCATGAAATATAAAGCACAAAGTCTTAAAAAATTTGAATATTTTCGTGACAGATTTATAGAATCCACGTTCAAAATTGTATGGATACAGAATTAAGATGCAAAATTAATATATAATTATCATACCTCATAACATTCTACACCGAAAAAGTCTTCTATAAAATAAAAAAAATAACAGCATTTAATCTCTCTTAAAAATGGAAGTGGTTTTAACTTTTTAAAAAATGTAGCACACTAGCATCCAAATATCAAACATAACCTCATATTGTAATTGTACCACCTCTCTATATTAGGCGATCATTAATTTTAAGTTGGCATGTCAAATAAGATTTAACTTGCCAATCATCATAGAAAGAGAAATTATTATCCAGCTTGTCTGCTATATAGAATTTGCAAATTGCAAATGTGTTGAGTGGAAAGACAGTGTTATGGTAAAATTAATTTTAGGAAGTCTAAAATATAACGGGTTGTACGGATTCATATAATGCGCTCAAATCTCCAATTTGAGAATAATAATAATTGATTTGAGCTGCTTAATATAATCTTCATACTAAAATTTTGTAGAAAAAAATCAAATTTTACATTTTTTAGAGTTTTTTTGCTATTTTTTTGGAAAGGAAGAAAATCAATTGATCTAAGGATTTTAGATCATCCAATAACAATGATTTTCTCCCCATCGAAAAAATATCAAAAAAATTCTAAAAAATGTAAATTTTGATTTTTCATAAGATTTTAATATGAAGATTATATTGGATGACTCGGATCGATCATTTTTAATTTAAATTTTGAAATTTGAACACGTTGTATCGGTCCATCCATACAACGGGTTGCATTTTAGCCTTCCTCTTAATAGAGAGATGAAAATTATTTTTTTCTTATTTTTTTCGGTTGTGCTAGCACCTTGATATATATTTCAATAAGTGTCCAAGTTTGGATGAAAATTCAAAAATGATATTGTCTACTATGAGAGAAAATATAAAAGAAAATTCACAAAATAAAAGGACCAAGTATCACTCACTCTTTTGCCAATTGATTCAAACTTTTTATATAATTATTTATTTTTTGAAAAAAAAATTATTTCAGATCAAAAATATTATTTTTATTTTTTACCAAAATTTTAACAAAAAAAACTTTAAGTGCAAATAAAGCATAAATCATATATTTACAAGTACAAATCACATATATATAAGCAAGTTTGAATTACATATTCAAAGGATGTATTAATAAGTGCTAATAAAGTGCAACACATATATTAAGGAGTGCAAATAAACTTGAACCATGTAATAAGTAGCGTATTCAAATCATGTATAAATAAAGTACTAATCATGCTTTAATTAATGTCATGTATATATGAAGTATAATTAATGTATTCAAGCCATCTATTAATGAGTACAAAAAATTAATGTGACAACCATGTATCAGTTAGTACAAATTAATATATTTTTTAATTGGATTACAAAAATTAATAATTTTAAATTTACATGAACATAATGGCTACTTGTTTTTTTTTTAACAAAAAATTGTTGAATTTGTTTAAAAATTTATTTGTTCATTTTAAAAATAAATTATATATGCAGGGTGAAACTGATAAAAAAAGTTCCTAAAATTACCTATCACCATAATTTACATTACTAATTTATATATCATATTACAACCAAGAAATTTTAGGAGTTAAAATAGAAAAGAGAAAATACGTGTCAACTGCATAGTCATCGACGAACTCTAAGTAAATAAATAGTTGGCGATCAAAATTTTATCTCACAAATTTAATTATTTACTAAAAATATATTGAACTATTTTTCTTGAATTAATATGTTTTTTTCTTAGGAAAATGAACTTTGTGTATATAGAACTCTAGGTAAAGAAATATGCTTTTCAAATTATTTCATAGAAATTAGATAGTCAAAATTATATCATAAATGATTGATTTGGATTAGAGCATACATTAATGAGATTTTGTCAACAAGAAGTCATTAAAAAATTCATGCAAATTTTAATCTTAAAATCTCTTGCCTTTTTAATTTGTGCTTCCCTTGTAATAATTAGAATAGGATCGTCTAAATTTTTTTAGCTTACAACCTCTGACTTTGAAATTGTATATAATTTGATGGTATTTAGTTTATTAGGAAAGGAACATATACAAACATATAAATTTATATGAAAATTTGTTTTTTTTTTCCTTTAGATTTTATATATTTTTTAAATATAAAATATTCTTCTACCTCCTTATAAAATTGAAATCATATTATACTAATAATTGGGCCCCTCCATATTTCAATTTTTTGATTCCGTCCCTATCAAAGAATATTACTTTATTGTCGATAATAAAATGCCATTGGTATATAAGTAACAGTTTTCTTGTATAGTTTTCTTATTTTCTACATCAGTGGATCTAAAAATACATAGGACGTAAATATGCTGCACCAAAGCAAACACAAGGAGCAAAACAGAAAACCTGGAGCCTTTGTTCCCAACACACATCCACAGCTATTGTCTTTGTTTTGTTTTTTTGTTATTTTTTTTCTAAAAAATGTTATAGACATATCATTATTGATACCGTCATTGATACATATTTTATTATATACATTAAATAAATTATTATATATATTATCGATTTTATTTTGTACAATACTTCTATTATTCAACTTAAATATCACTAATATACATAATAGAGAAGATATTTCTCTCCCTGAGACTTCATCCTCCAATTTGTTTCTCAGACGCTTTTGACTCTAATTGGCTACATGACTTTTATTTTTTTCCTTTTTGAAAGTTTTTATCTCCAAATTAGTTTTGCTATTCAATTATATAAATACATGAGTTATATACATAAATATATGACTCATTTATATAAAAACCTGAGTTATTTATATAAATACATGAGTAGTACATGTAACTTATCATCTATATATTTTTGTTTCTCGATATTCTCTTTCTATCTCTTCTCCCATGCGTTTTTATTTTCTTAAGATTTTTTTTCTCCTTCTCTCTGTTCTCCACTGTCACTGTCCTTGACTTTTTCTCCTATGTGATTTTATTTTTCGAGACTCTCTTTATCTCTCTTCTCTCTCTTATTATTTTTTTTCTTGGTGATTTATCTAAATATTTAAGTCATATATCTAAACACCTGAATTTTTTTATCTAAACATCTATATATGTTCAAAATATAAACACCTGAGTACAAAATAAAATACAAAAATCTGCTTAAAATATATAAACACTCGAGTCAGATATATAAACACCTGAGTCACTTATATAAACACCTGAATACATAATACAAATACTTGACTCGTTGTACTTAAACACGTGAGATTACATTAACATATTTTTTTTTGTCAAAAATAAAAAGTTAGTACATGTGGATGTACTTTTTATTGTCAAAAACAGAAAGTTAGTAAAGGAGATTTTTTAGAAGATTTACTTGGAGTACTATCAGTCGCTTCCTGTATAATAACTTATTTAAGTTGAATAATGACAATATTATATAAAATGAGTTTACATAATAAAATCAATAATATACACAATAACTCATTTAATATACATAATAAAATCCGTATCAACAACCATATCTATATATATCATCTCTTTTTTTTGGGTAGTAGATGTACCATTCCATAATGTTACAATGATATTTTGGAAACCCATAAGATATTAAATTGTCATTTGTTATATTAATAGCTGCATGTTTTTACCAACATCTATGAAATCCCAAACTATTTAAATATTCATCAAGTACATTTTAGATTGCTACACTTTGATGAAGTGTGTAATTGTTTACTTGTATGATCCTTGTCTTTTCTTTGTTTTTTGTCTTTTTTGAAGAACCTTTTTTTTTTTTTTGAACGAAGGAGAGGCCCTCTGGCCCCCTTTTTGATAAAATTGAAGATGAGATAAAAAAATTCCTTTTTGCATGAGAATTAATTTTTAATTTAGTAAAAAAAAGTAATATTTTGTGTGTAAGAGGTTATAGATTCGAAATAAAAAAAAATGAAAAGTTATTTATGAATATTTAAATTTAAGTGATTTTGACCTTTATTTTTATTTAAAAAAAAATCTTTTTGTTACTAATATTCTAGACACCAAACTTAAAAATTTTGAAACTTAATAATATACCGAAAATATAATAATAAAGTAAATATTTCGATTAATTATTAAGGGTCGGTACATTCTTAAATTACCTACCAATAGATAAGTCTTATATTGTATGTGTGTATATATAATATATATATATATATATATATATATATATACTTAATGTATGTCAAACAATACAAATTATATACAAAATCATTCAAGACAGGATAAGATTGTTATCACTTTTTATATAAAAAAAATCCAGGGGACCAGACTGTTGAATTTAATAATAAAAAAGAGATACTTAAAATATTATCAAAGATAGATATAACATAAATATACTATTTTTTTTATTCTTTTTAAAGCGGCCACTGTCATGAGAAATACAGAGTTTTTTTTTTTTTGGGAACGGAGGCGTTCCAACGCCTATCAGACTGTATTTTAGTTCGATAAGCAAAATTATCATTAAATCATCAAATATGATAACGATTATTAAAACATAAAAGTAAATCTTTTATGTAAATTTAATGCCATCGAATAATTATTTTCTCCATTAAACTAAACTTTAATCCAATAAATGTTAAAACTCCTCTCCTTTCTTTCTTTTTTTTAAAAAAAAAAGAGTAATATAGAGTTATATAGAATGAATAAATGTGAATATGAGTTATAGAATGAAGAAATGTGAACCGTTCATTAAAGAACAGATAACTAAGAAAGAATTAAATTTAATTTGATGACATAAATGTGGTAGTGACATAGGGATCTGATACTTCCATAAAAAGGCTATTAACTTGTTGGAAAAAAATAACAATAAGCAATTGATTCCTTCTCTATATTTTATGCTAATTAGCTGGTTCACTTAAATGGATTTTGATTTTTTACTGCGTAATACCGTATTTATATAGCATACGAATGAGATAATTATAAGGGATTTTTCTTTATTTTGTATGAATTTCAATACGATCAGATTAACAAAATAATATATTATACGGTGAAGCGTAATAGAGAATATAAAATTTCACTGAAATAGCAGAACTCAGTTGAGCAAAAATATATTCAAAAATTATTTTGGAAATAGGATTGAGTTTTATTTCTTTTCAGATGTGCCACGTCATTCTTAATTATTCTCGTTTGATTTTTTTTTTTTGTATCCAAATGACTTTTGCACAAAACTGAAATTATGTAATTAATGTCGCCTCTTGAATTCTTGATTTTAGACCTATTTAATAGCTTTCAAATTTATCATTCTTTTTTGTCTTCTCTCATAATTTCTCTATCTTTGCAATATTTGTGGGCTCTACTGAGTATATCTAAAATAGTATTAATTCTCAACATTTCGATATTATACATTAATATTAATCATGAATAATATAGCAATCACTGTCATTATTTGGTTTTTTCAATATTAGACCGTTCGATTTTTTTTTTCATGGTTTGTATTCTCAACAATCTTCTCATACATTTTTAAAGAAAAAAAAAAATATGCTTATCCTAAATTGGATCGTGTGCCTCATTTATTGATTTTCTCTTAAATTTTTGTGTCTCCATATGTATGTTGAGATCTGATGAGCAATCATTTAATAATAACGATTTTCTATGTATTTATTTCAAAAAAATAGTTAAAAAAATTCAAAAAATATAAATTTTGATCTCCTAATATATTTTAATATAAAGATTATGTTGAACGGTTTGGATTGATCGTTTGAAACTTAAAATCCAACATATGAGTGTAAACTAAAAAAAAAATTGTATTTTATAAAATATCTTAGCAATACTCGTGACATGACACTATAATTTATAAAATTAACATACACAACACAATAATTTTTTACATTATGAAAGTAAGAAATATCCTATTATATTTCCAGCAATTATAAAGTATTGTTGCATGCATACTCAAATATCATTTAAAGGACCTTTCAATTGCTAGTACTTTTTTTTTATTTTTTATGGAAATGTATTGTATGTAAACATAAAATATTTATGAACTCTCCATCATTCTTTCAGAAAAAAAAATATTACATTGTAATTTCTAGAAAGATCAAAACATAATTTGTTTGAAATTTTTGAATAGTTTCTGTTGAATCGAATTCATTCAAAAGATTTTTTATTTTTTATTTTTCCTTTGCATTCACTTTAACATTAGTTTTTGGATCATTATTTTTTTAAATAAAAATAAAAATTAAATCATTTAAATTTAAATATTCATAAAATATTACATATCTGAATTTCAAACATGCCATAATTTTTGAATTATTTATAACTTAATCCCTCTATAACATTGGCCTAACTTTATTCGATGCAATGTTCCTTTTCTAACTTTAATTCTATTGTTGGTATTTTACGTACTTTATTGTAACTTTTGGGAATCACATAATTTGACGAATATATACACAATGTCAAAAAAAAATGTGCGGTTACTAATATAGCCGATTTAGAAGTACATAAAGTTCATGCACTAAGATAAGGTTACCAATTGAAAAGTAATATTAAAATTTGAAGATTTTGGTGTCATGATTAAGCCTTCAATGAAAGAATTGAATTAAAACATGTAACTATTGATGAGAAGTATATATTAATTTGACCTCATCATGGTAATTTTTTTTGTTTTTTTTTGGTTTGTTATCTTTACTCAATTTTCATCTCATTTTGAGTTTTATTTATCTTTTATTTTATTAGAGCTTCTCAATTTTGCTAGGACTTTTAAGATTTGTTTTGTGAGTTAACTAAAAATTTTGAGGAAATCAAAGAATAAATTAAGTATACTTGTAATTACTTGTTAAAGAGGAGCAGTTATTTATTTATGTCAAACATATATTTAAACAAATTCATTTGAAAATAACAGACTTCTAGAGAAATATTTTTTTTTTTTGAAAATAAGTTCTAGAGGAATTTGTTAAAAGTACCTCACAAACTGTTAAAAGTGTTGTATTTCTTATTTACTGTACTCAAAACAAATATTGCTTCCATAAATATCTGAGATAGATAATTAAATGAGTTTGGCTGCGGTGCTATACGTATTTAGTGAAAAATTTATGTTATGAGTTTTAAGATTGTTTGATCCGTTTAAAGATTCGCGCAAAATATTTTAAGTATAAATTTTAAAGTCTGTGCACGAATTTTAAAGCAAATTCAACTGTCCTGAAATAAGCAACATGAGTTTTCATTAAATATACATAATATCTTAGCCAAATTTTAGATAATTATATAAAAAAGTTTTTGCAATTAGTTCCTCCAACAAATACCCCATAATAAACCAAGGAAGAATCAAACGACCAAACATTAAACAATTCACTTAAAATATTGACAGAGAACTACATAGATCTAATAAAATTAATCAATAATCAAGCTCCATATTCAAAATTATGATAGTTATTTAATGGTAGGACCCAGAAAAACAGGAGCCAATGAAATCAACTCATCCATGGCTTATATTATTATATATCAATTATGAGTAAATAAAGTTGAGATGAGCTTAAATTTATCAACGTATTTGATGAATTTAACACAAAAATTTATTAAATCGACTTTAAATGACAAATCTAATTTGCTCAATAAATTTTTTATATCAAATATTATAGAATACAAAAATTTTCTATTTTTAGAGTTTTTTTAAG
Organism: x Bolboschoenoplectus mariqueter; assembly: GCA_037678475.1. Classification (NCBI taxonomy): domain Eukaryota; kingdom Viridiplantae; phylum Streptophyta; class Magnoliopsida; order Poales; family Cyperaceae; genus x Bolboschoenoplectus; species x Bolboschoenoplectus mariqueter. The sequence continues at coordinate 3,831,345 of CM075245.1, read as the reverse complement.
TATTTTTTCAGATTTTTTTTCAAAATGATATGTCCTAATATTCAAATATTTATTATTTTATTATTATTTTAGAACCATCTTAAAAAAACCGAAAAAAAATAGTTAAAAATTCTAAAAATGAAAAATTTCGGTATCCTATAAAATTTTGATATAAAAAAATTATTGAGCAACTTAAATTTATTGTTTAGAACTGTTTCGATAAATTCTTAAGTTAAACTCACCAACTTTCAGGTACATTTAAACTTATCCTAACTTTACTTTATATTTATATACATACATACATACATACATACATACATACATATATATATATATATCATCAATTGGATTTTTTGTATATAGATTTTTTTGATTAAAAGTTGAGACTGACTCTTTTTTTTTATACATACATACATACATACATACATACATACATACATACATACATACATACATACATACATACATACATATACATATATTATCATTTAAAAATCTTTCTCTTTAATTATATCTTGAGTCTTTTCCAATGCGGCCGGCCTTAAGCTAAAGCTAAAGCTAAAGCTAAAGCTAAAGCTAAAGCTAAAGGTCAAAAAGGTAACGTGGGGGGTGGGTGGGGTCCAACTGGAACTGGAACGGATGGAATCGCATTCCTCCTACGCTGCCGCTTCGAGTTACAACGGAGCCGTGCACTCAAATTAAACAAACGTTACCTATCTATCTATCTATCAATCTATCTATCTATCTCTCTATATATATATCCATCTATATCTCTCCACTCGACCTTGACTTTGACCGGCTTGTTTCGTTTTTGCACCGACAGACGTGTCACCGCCTAAGAAGGAGACTAGCACAGTTCTGGAGAAAACAAACCAGTAAGATATTTATTTATTCTTTGATTTAGTGTGTTAAAATATTTTGTATTTAATGTTAAAAATATTTATACTTTATGTTATAAAAAATTAAAAATTTGAGACACATATTTTTATGTATTAGGTGCAAATAAGAGATATAAAATTTGAAATATAAAAATATTTTTTTTAAAAGAAAAATTGAAGAGCGGTCGGCTGTGCTTTAATAATAATAACAACAACGAAAGAAGATGATAAGTTTCGAATTAGTGCTAATATGTCATTGGAAGTAAAATGCAATCAATTAATCAAGTATGTTACAATTCTCTCTTTTTAACAGACTTGATGAAATGGCGCATGTAGCTGTCTTCCGTAAAGCGCATTTAAAATGAAAGACCCAAAGAGCAAATCATCATCATCATCATCATCATTATATAGTTGTTGTTATTATTATTTATTATTATTACTATTACTGTTATTATTATTATTATTATTATTATTAGAAGCAACAATATTATTAGTATTATTAGTACGCTGGACCAATGCATATGGTTGGAGTCATAAAATTTTTGGATAGAGATCAAACGCTGTAACAATTATTACAATCAGTATAATAAGTACAACAAAATTGTTAAATTATAACTATAGAGGTCATATTGGAACAAGTTTCATATTTTTATAAAGTTCAAATATGATTTTTCTTAAAAGATGTATATAAACTTAACACTAAAAATATTATATATACATATATAATCAAATAAAAAGATGGGAGACCTTGATCCCTTGCCAATACGGCCGTGCAAATTTATTGTGCGTATAGGATTTTTTATCTGTGGACTAATTTTGAACGAAGAAAAATTAAAATTGTAATATTAAACAATTATTTTGTTTTGAGAATCACTCTTAAGACAATTGACTAATACATTGCTTCAGAATTAATCAGCAAGTGGCGACTTGGAAACCAATAATTAAACCCACAAATAATTAGGACGACTTGGACCACTATTTCATGTACGAAAAAAGACGGAGACTCGTTGCCTTAATTTTTAGTGGCAAAAGAATCTTTTGTTTAACTATCGAAACTCGATATGCACAATCAAATTGCCAACAGTTCTTAACCCTCTGTAAGTTACCATAGTTTATTTATGATATATTTGCAGATTGAAACGTAATTTGCACAGCGTTTTAAACTTATAATTGCTACAGAGTTACCAATCGCTAAAACACACCTAGAAGTTTCGAGGGACCTAAACTTAAAAGAAAAGAAAAAAGAGAGAAAGCAACACACATACTTTGAAATAGATGCAGAAAGAAAAGCTAACAGAAAGAAAATCGCAATTATGCTAAAGCCATTAAACGTCACTAAACATAAATCTTAGCTTTACAAGTTATATTTGACTCGTTTAACGCATTGCAAAACAGAGGCTGAAAAATCTACAAGTGCCTTTGCTTTCCAAAACAACCTCTAGCCTAAATTTTACTGCCTTTTCCCTTCAATTCGCCTTTACGACAACAAAGACCCTTCCGATTTAAAATGGAAAGAAGTACAACATTTACAACATAGGAAATAGGCGAACAGATTCTTATTTCACGAGTACCCCCTCTAGATCCTTTATTTACAATAAGGCCTGAGATTAGCAAAACATCTCCAAATTATACACTGAAACAAATGATCATGGGATAAGCTTGTAACCTCTCTTACTATCTGTCTGTACAATGCTGTTATATTTCTAGTGCCATCTTTCTCACGAAGAAGCTGAGACCCTCTCTGCATTGAGAAAGAGATTCAGCAAGGCAAAATAACCAACAAACTGAATAAAAAAAGGAAACAGATGGAACTTGCTTCACAAAATCTTTCTTTTACATTTATGCAATTGAGCAATCAATATCTGACCTTTGTTGCTTGATTGCATAAACATTGATTGCGGTTATCCACTCTGAATAAAAAAGTATGAGCAATCTCCCAAAGAACCCAGAACGTCACGTGCCCCTTGATGACTAGAACATCCAAATTGATTCACAAAACATAGAAATTGCCCCTTTCTCAACCCGAAAAGGAAAAAAGGAACACACACAAATCAACAGAAATATACTAGTCAGTATGCCCTCTTGTACTCAAATATACTTCACCACTCTCCAGACTCTTAATAGAGTATACCAACAACATTCCACCGCCACCAACGAAGTAATACTAATAATATTAATAGAAATAGAAATAAGGAGTGAACAGAATGAAAGGAACTTCATGCATCAAAAAAGAGCGCGAGACCATTTTGCGGGAGCAGCAGAACGGTGCAGCAATGAAGATTATCACCTATTTTGAAATGAAAAAAAAGAGAAAAATGTTGCATCTATAATTATATTACCTCCTGCAGTAATAAGCTTCTCAACACGGGCCACGATGTGCTTTCCATAAGTGTACCTCTTTAGAGCATTCAGGTGCACTTTGATGCGTGACAGAATCAGCTCACGATTTTGTTCATCGCACGTCTCCAGCACCTTCTGCACCACATAGTTTCCAAACTGGTCTTTCATCATCACCTGAAATTTTTCAATCAAACAAAATTTTAGTATATCTTATTTGATAGGTGTGAGAACTTGATCAGAATCTTTAGCGAACAGGGACCAAACTTAACAGTATTTGCAAACAAAGATATAACAAACACAAAGAAGCAAAATCTCTTAAATCGGTTGACTCATACTGGGAAGAAAGCATCTTTGTCTGTTACTGGCTTCATGTGTTAGCTCAAATTAGGACAGTTTTCTTTTAATCATCCCAAGAAAATGTTGCACTGTCTTAGCTTCCGAATATGGAAATATACTATTAGTAACATTCCACATCGTTGATCTAGAGTATATTTACTAAAATTTAAAATATCTTAAGTACCTGCAAAGGCTCATTTTCATCAGTTGTGCCTAGGATCTCATCAATCAGAATCTGGCGCTCATCAGAAGTGCCAAAAGTCAAGCACTTCTCCACCACATTTGATGCAAATTTGTGCTGGCTCATTTTCACAATCTGCCCTGCTAGTTTTCTTATTATTGTGGACCGCTCCTCAGGCTTCCCATGTTGCAAGACATGCTAACATAGACAACAAAACAGTTTCAGTAAGTCACTTTTGTGACCCTCTTATGTCTTATGCAATCTTCAACAAATAGCAGGCATATATCCCCACAGATTTTGCAGGTTAGAAGGGACACATGTAAAGGGTACCCAAATGATATTATTTCACAAAACAGGCAAAAATGGCAAAGAAAGATACCTGAATGACATAATTTCCATATTGATCCAGGGCCAATCCACAAACAGCCGGCATTATCTCTGTCATCATAATACTCTGAGTTTCCGGGTCATTACAGTACTCCAACACCCTCTGCAAAGCATTATGAGGTTAAATGAAACCACACTTAAGTAGGATTAAAGTACCTGGCGCTGGTACTGTACTTCCAACACTGCAACATTATAGAACCATACCAAAGTACCCTGACTACCACAAAATTCCCATGACGAGAATCTTTCCATCACAGTTGTTTTCTTTTACTCGTTACTCAACACCAATAGTACTACATATAGAAACATAGCTAGGGAACAGCAGGTAGGATAAATCAAGACTATTCTTAATGTTGAAGCAACTCTTCTGTGAGCTGGATTTTTTAACCAATTGAATCTACAAGGGCATGGACACAAAAAAGGAGAAGGTTCTTTCAGACTACAAATACGCAAATTAAAAATATTTTGAAAAGACCAGTGCATACTCACACGAGATGTAACAAGCAGAATACCAGCACCTTATAAGCCAAATACAACAACAAAGTACACTGCAAAAAGTTATGATTCATGTGACAGGACTACAGTAGTTCATACCTGAATGACACGGCAACCATAGGGATGCATAGAGAGCTCAACCACATGGCCGAAAAAAGAGGAGATGATGAAGTGGATTCGGTCTTGGGGGACACACTCTATACATTTCTGTATCACATGGTTCCCATTCTGGTCCCTGACACATCGCATTATTGACCCTTCCAGCTCCTGCACCATCTGTGTTTGGTGATCAACATCCACAACCTCCAATGCCTGTATTGTTATATGATTTTTGGTCAATGTTACTAATTACTTAGCATGGTTCCATGTCTAAGGCGCAACCATGTTCCAGACTAAACATCAGGGTTCTTCTGGTGAACATGCTAGTTAGATTGAAATTCGATCCCTGTTTTGTGCAACTGTTGCCAAACTAAATATCAGAGTTCTTTTGGCGAACATGCTAGTTAGATTGAAATTAGATCACTATTTTCTACAAATGTTGCCAACTACTAAAGACATTTCAATGGTATGTTAAAGCAAAAAAGAAAAAAGAAAAAAGAAAAAAAAAAGAATACACACCACTTTATAGTAGGGCCTGAAATAAAACATACAATATATATTTACTTTCACTACCAACAAACAATTTAAAAACCTATCCAAACGTAATTTAGATATCGTCATATTTCACCATATTAGCCTTAGCATAGGAATGCATCACAAACAACCATCATGGTTAGAATCTATGTGCCTGTGGCTTGTATTATAAACTGACAAGGTGGTACAAGTGCTCGTGTTATTGAAGCAGAACTATCAAAGACAAAAAACAAACCTTTTGAATAACTCGACAGCCATACATCTGAAGGCTTAGGTGCAAAACATGCCCCTTTAGATGAGTAGCCAGCTGTTTTCTCTGATTTTCTGTTCCATACTCAAAGAACTGCCAGACCGAAAAAAAATACATATCATTGTTCATCTAAGGCGATTATATTTTTAACTCTAAGAAAGGGATTTTTGTGCCATAGGACAGAGTATGACTGCATGCACTGTGATGTCAGGATTGGTGGCAATATGGGATGTAAACACGAAAAATTTGAAGGCAAAGCTTACAATTTTACTGTAGTAAATAGTCATTGCTTCCATGCGACTAATGTATCCCATCAAAGGTTATTCATTAAAGACAGTATAGCTAACCTTTTGTATGACATAATTTCCAAAAACATCAGTCATCAAAGGACGAGCATTAGGGAGAATCTCTGGGAAAATCTTGTTTTTCTCTTCCTCTGTTGCAGTCTCCAGCTTCTGTTGTATAAACCGACTGCCATACTGATCAGAGCTGCATGTCACAGAAAAGATTGTGACAAAGTAAAATCTCCTCTCAGATATTATGTCATTAATTACAATAACAGCTAAACCTGTACTATTTGTCACTCACTGTTAATTAAAGACAGAATATGAAAGAATGTAAATATAGAAATCTAGGAAGTTCAGAAAAATAATGAGAGCCGACTTCTAGAAGGCTCTTCTCAGAAATTATAATTCGAAAGTTTTACTATTGTGACATGACATACGGAACTATTTCGTTATATACCAATTAAGATTTTTTTATGGGTCGTGCTAAAGGGTGCATTTTGAACAACCACCAGGTGGCTCTTTACAAGTTTGAACAAGCATGATGGATATATCAACCTTACCTGAACTCAACCACATGGCCAACAATATCTGACAACTCAAAAACCTTGGTCTTATTGCTCTTGAAATCCTCCAACAGAGACAACATATAACCACTGTCATCAACAAAACTACTATGATCAGAGCCGAGAGATCTCAAGGAAGCTGCACGTGCCAGCCTCTCACTCTGCCTTGCACGGGACTGAGCTGTCAGAGTATTCCCACCAAATGATCCTGGCACTTGGCTTCCCATATATGGCATGCCTCCATAGACACCACGATTTGAGCTGCTATACGATTTGGTAAGATAAGGTGTCCCCGAATTGTAATGTTGCTTCTGTTGTGTGATTAAGGCATTGAGGTATGCTTTCTGGTATTCGGGAAGGAGGTCAATTCGGGAAGAGCCAAGGTAGTTTCTTGACATGTAGGGATCAGCACTTGGAGAGATATTCAATGCAGACTCAGTGGGTGTCTGCAGGTATGGGCTATAGCCCGGGTCAACAAGTGGTGGATTGTAGCCTGAGCCAGCTTGGTTTCTTGCAAGTTTTAGGTAATCTCCTTCAGCCCCACCTGAGAAAAAGAAATGTAGAGTATGAAAAAGTAATCTTGACTTTATGGCATACACTGGGGTGGAACCTTTTCTTTTGTTTTAACTTCCCTGCTTGTGTTTAGTTCCTATCCAAGGATATTAGCGTAAACAATACAAAAAGTGTAAATTGGACAAAAAGTCCTAAATTACTACCAAAATAATCATAAATGAAGCACCACACAAAATAAGGATCAATCATGGAAACAGCTGGTTTGTGGTTCAGCTGCCATCTAAACTAAGTATGCTTCACATGGAATTCAATTCATGAGAATTAATGGATTCAAATTGGTGACATCTTGCAGGATTGAGGACAGGTAACTGTGCCTAGGAGAACAAATTACAATCCTTGATATGCTCTGATTTGTGTGTGTGTGTGTGTGTGTGAGAGAGAGAGAGAGAGAGAGAGAGATAACCTGAGCCAAGTTGACTAGTCAACAACTGGTTAGCATAATCACTGTTCCGACCTGTCAAGCCAACTCCTGGCATATCAAGACCTGAAGGATTCCCATTTGGGAACTGAACACCTGGCACATTTGCTCCACCTGATCCCCGTGAAGACACTCTCCTGTACGCATCCACGGATGATCCCAGATGGGAACTCCTCAATAGGTCCTCCTCAATGCCGGAATACCCAGCCTTTAAGTTAGCCATGGCCGATAAAGCAGCATTTATCTCACCTGACAAGTCACGGGACCCAACTTCAGTGTTGCTCATTCTCACACCTACAGGAGGGAGGGGACTAGGAGTCCTGCGTATCAGTTGGGGTTCTGGAGTGACACTCCGGGAGAGACCTGATCCAGTGAGAGAGTGGGTGGCAGATGCACCAAGACTGCGGACCCTAGCAAGGGTAGGGGAGGTCGGACCCGGTTGCAAATCACTCAGCTGCTCAGACCCGTTAAGGGAATGATGCCCAGTTATGGAAGGTAGCGTCAAATTTTCCTGAAAAATGTATGTGTTAGAGGCTTAGAGCAACAAAAGTCTCAAAGTGCTTATAGAAATATTATTTTATGAAATAAAAGCCTACTAATAGAAGCAATTTTCCTCAAATTGTCCCAAAAAGAAAAAAAAAATGGAGGCATACTGGACAAAATGTTCCACATGTCATATAGGAAATTTGAAGTGAGTACATACAAAAAGAGAAAGGAGACTTTCTGTCAAAAATGACATCAGATACGACAAGAAATATTTCCTTAGAATTCATGGATACAGAGATAACAAATAAGATGCCACATGCACAAAATCAACAACACAAGTGGTATAAATACAAATTGTAAGCTTCCACTTCAAGTTACTAAAAACAAACTAGCCACATGGTTTACCTTCTTGTACCTTACACACAAGAATAGGTGGAGGCCGTAGAGACAATAGAGTAGTACACGCACTCATAGAACAAAACAAGCCAGCAGCATACTCTCAAATCAGAACATCAGAAGGCAATACACCTTTACCACTAACTTTATAAAATCGTCTACACTCGCAATAACTTTCATGATAAGGGAGCAACACAAAGTTTTAGTTTTGTCACCTGACACAGTTGATACTGCTTCCACCATGATTTTATCTCTCCAGAATTTAGTTGTGCTTATTTAAGAAGTAAAGGTGACTTAAATTATGAGTAAATATTCGATTCAAATAATCACTAAACTAGTAAGAATACACTCAGAGGACAAAATATGTCATTAAGCTGTTAAGGAATTTGTAGTAGGCAAAGGAACTAGTTACAGTAACTTCTCAGTCGAACTTAGTAAACACCAGAAGCCGTCAGAATAGATTTCTAACCACCTCCTATCAATAGCACTATAGAAGAAAGACTCTAGATACACAATTAAATCAAATGATAAATCAAAGTAATAAACGTATTCAGCGAACCTGTAAAGCATCTGCAAAGCTCTTCCTTCTGGACCCAAGCAGTCCGACATCCTGTTGTCCCATAACCCTGTTTGACCCAATTCCTGGTTGGGCAGCAAATAGTGAACTATTCTCTCTGTTACTGGCACTGCTTCTCCTGTCTCCAATTCCACCAAATACATGTGTGCCAGTTCCAGCAGCACCACCAGAGATGCCGCTAACCGGTCCCACGGCTGTAGATGTATGGAATCTCTGCGCAGCTCTCCAATCCTCTCTAGAAACCATTGGAGGAGGCAACCTAGGGTTTATGTTCTCGTTTGAATAGTAGTAGGAGAGATACGCTGGGTGTGATCGCACGAGCTCTTCGTCATCCCCTTCATCGAGATTGGTGCGTCGATTCAACAAGTTGCCATAGGCGGCTCTGGAGCCCTCCACGGTAGGAGGCGCGCTCCCGCTCCGATAAATGTTCAGATCAAGCGGATCGACATCGAACGACGAGGGTTTGTTGCTCGGAATGTGGTTGTTCTGTTCTCTGAGCAACGCGTCGAGGTCCTTCTCGAGTTCGTCAAAATTCGCGCTCGATACGGTAGGAGTAGCCATCTCTTAAACCCTAATAGAAGAAGAAATCCAAAGAAAAATAACAAGAAACGAAGTTTGTGGAAACAACGCTACATAGCAAGAAACAAGAAAGGAGAAATATTGCAAGATTCTCGAACCTTCAACGGAGAAGAAGAAGCGCAATCCGCTGGAGAAAATAAGACATGAGATTGCGAAATCGGAGATGGGGTTTGTATTTAATTAGAGGAATTAGGGTTTTGTTTTTTTTTGGGGGCAGAGATTGAGATTGCAAAGAGGGAAGGTGGTGGCGCAAGAAATAAAAGGGGACAAAGGTTGGAAAGAGATTTCTGGAGGATAAAATTTTTAGCTGCTCCTGGTTCACGAAATGTCAAAGACCGTTAAGCTTTAACCCGGGGGAGGGGGGGTGGTGTGTGAAGTTTAATTAATTAAATATAATATAACAATTGAAAATCAACAAGTGTATTATTATAAAAAAAAATGAACTATTTAATCAGATTTTAATACAATTTAGTATTGTTTGGTGAAATATAAAAATTGTCAATTTCAAATTATTGAAATTTTTTTGTATCATTTTGATAAATCATAATACACATATTAAATCACATCATATTTTACAGAAATAATATGTGTAGTAAATAAATTTTATTTATAACATTAAATTCAAAATTTAAATCTATTTTGTTGCCGTTAAATTTCTTCAAATATTTAATTATTATTTTCATGTCAAGTATTATTTAGTATTATTTCTCGTTGAGATGGCAAACAATAAATGGATAATCAGGACCAAATATTAAATTGCATCATATTTTACAAAATATTATCCGTACTCCGCAGCTGCTTTGCGTGACCTGTCAGATGGTTGAGTAAAACACGGATGGTGTACAGCCCGCGCCGAATGAGGAGCTACTACAAGCAAATATTAGCCGTTGATCATTAAATCTTTATTGGATTGGACTATCGGAGCATGCAACACAGATGCAACTGATCCCATTAATTTGGATACGATCTTTGGTTTGGTGTGATAAATTTAGCATGGGCAACAACGCGTACAGCGTGAACCGCGCAATTGTGAATAAGATTTTTCCATTTTAATCAGTAAAAACATTAAATGGTTTTTAATCCAGTTGTAAAATGTATAATGCTTGCTCATATATACTATGTAACACAAGGTTTTCTTTCTCTACAATTTAATTCCATTTCATGCAATGTAATAACTACACATCCACTTACTATAATGGGAGATTGATATTAACATCCATCTTCAAAAATGTGTGGACAATTTTACCCTTCATCTCCTTTATTATTCAAGATTATCCACAAAGTTGAAATATTTGAAAATGTTGTGTTAATTAAAGAAAGAAAAAAAGTAATGGTGTTAACATCAGCCCCACTACAATTTGACGAAATCTAATTGATTTCTTCTAAATAAAGAATTATTGTCTTGCTAATCTTGAGAATTCTTTCTTGAGGTTGTGTTTGATTTGGATAAAATACCAAGACAAAGGAATAATTTAGGGATATACATGGATCGAATTTGTTGAATTTTTTTTCTACATTTTCAATCCAATCCAAAATAGTTGAGTTATAATAAATTTTTTTCATAACCATCCAATTATCATTTAAAATTCGTCGAACCCGTAAGTTTTTAAGCGGCATGATTTTGCGGATTAGGTGGGTTTCATTAACAAAAAAAAAATTCTATGTTCAAGCATTATTATTAATTAAAAAAAGAAAACATTAATTTGACAAATAATAACATAAATAAAGTTCTTAATAAGAATCTATAAATAATAATATCCATACCATAACATCCATATTTTTAAAAAATATATTTAACTAAGAATAATAACATCAATCATTATACAACACAACACTAAAAAGTATAATAATTATCACACAAATTATTTTAAGCAAAATAAAATATAAATAAATTCAATGATACAGAAATTTCATACATTTTCAAAAATATATTATATTAATTCAAAACATAATTTAGAGATCTTCTAAAAATTATCTTAATTCAATTGTATTATGTGGTTGGATTGGAGGTTTTAACCGATGTATTTAATTTCTAAGCATATAACCAATATGTCTTTGGTGGGTTAACTAAAATCCAATCCGTAGTTAACCAAATAAAATTTAAATCTACTAATTAGGAGTTCAATTAAGACTAGTTTTTCTTAGGAAGTTAATTTCTGTTATATTTTTCTGTAAATTTTCAGAGACTGTTTATGTACCCTTGAAACTTTGTTTTTTTATTAAATCAATGATGCCTAGGGGTTTTTCCTCAAAAAAAAAAAATATATCCTGACAAAGATGAAGTAGGAATCAAGACATAATCAAGAATTAAGCAACTCTGACATCTTCATAATTAAGGATTGATTCAATTAGGTAATCAATATTGTTCAGATTTTAATATTCACTATACAATACTAAATACACAAATTAAATTAAATTTGTATTAGTAATGATGGTTGGTCTTATCTGATATCACACTTCTGGTTTTGTAATGAAACAGGTGGATTTCCCCCACTTTTTTTAAAAAAATATAATAATAATTTGAATTACATAATTCATGACAATATTTACTATTAATCAGATTATGCTTTTATATCACAAATGAACGCTTCTAAAACCAGCCAAAAATCATATATTTAAAACTTAAGTTAATTAAAATGATAAGTCTAGAGCTTCTCTCCAGTTTTCCTAATAGCTAATATTTTAATTAAAACTAATTGATCTTGTAACTTAATTAAAACTCTTCAATCTATGTTCGTCTACTTCAATGATTTAGGTGTCCTTCTAATGAGCAGAAAACTTCAGATTAAATTAGCAAATTTCTGAAATTAACTCCTGTTGATATGGCAAATTAAAAGAAGGCAAAAGATAATTTCTTTTTTTTTCCTTTTTGTAGACAAAAGATAATTATTTACAATTCCAAACTACTCTTAAGATCGTTGGAGGAATGGGTATCAATTTGATATTATTAGCATCAGCAAAAAATAGATTTTTGGGTCGAAATATAATCGGCATGAGCCGGAATTTTTGGGCCCCACCCACACAAAAATATTATTTTTTTCTTAAATATTATTAGAGTACCGGTACCATGTTCAAACCAGTAGTTATCGATGCGAAAATGTCAATTTTCTAGGTGTAATGAATATTGTGATTTAAGGGAAAAAAAATTACAATACAGAAAGCTTCATGGATGTTTGATTATTCTTCTACTGATTAATACATTATGAATTTATCTTGCTATCATTTCTCTTAACCTCTTCTCCTACTTCCTAATTGATCTTCATGACAAAGACATCACTAGGCAGGAACCAGATCTAATACATGATTTAAATCCCTTCAAAGAATTTTATAAGGTAAATATTCATTCAAGTTCATTGCCTCAGTATCAGTATGCATGTATTTTCTTCAACATTGATAATGCGTCAACAATGCGGACGCCAAATTAAACGAAATATAAAATATCTGCTCGAGACACATCTGTTCTCGAAGCAAAACCGCAGTTCAGTCTAGTGATATGAGAGTTACACAAAATTTGGTAGGTTTGTAATCGATAACTATTTCCGGCAACACAATTAATTATTTATTTTTCAGCTTTTAAATGTTTTTCGTTCTTTATTGACTATGCTAATTGGAGACCCACCGCGGTCAGCATGTAGCATGTCTTAACATCTCTACTGTCAAAAGAGTAATTCTCCTACTGCAACTGATTAATAGAATAGGTACACTTAACCATAATAGATTTGAAATCAACATGTCACATAGAAAAATAGTACAATTTCAGGCTTTCAAGAAGTCAAGAATCATACTCTCAAGTGAAGAAGAATAGAGCTGCTGATAGTGTGTTAACTATCTTTCATGGCACTGACCCAATTGGTACCAGTACCAGTACCTTTCACTTTATGGTCCAACAGTCCAGGTAATACTTGAATAGTGTTTTCTCAAAAAAAGAAAAAGAAAAGAAAGAACATGAATAGGGAATAGATAGCTGCTAGAATTCGGAGTGTCAGCTTAAAGTTTTCAGGTTAAGATTGGGACCATCATGAATAATGCATACCTGTGAGCCTGTCAGTAGCCAAAACCGAGACTTAAAACTCTGAAAACAGTTCGATACCTACTGTAAGATTTCAAAATGCATCTTAGGTCTACACTTGAGCAACTCTACCAAAATAAAAAAGTTGCAAAATTGAAAAACCAGCAAATAACAAGAAGAAAAATGGAGCTACTGGTCAAAAACTCAAAATTAAAGTGCAATTTTATTTGTATCTCCTACGAAACTTTTAATTTTTCTATATATCTCTGGAAATTATGAAACAAGATTGTGCACATAGAAATTATCTCAACTTCCTCTACAACACTATATACGTGAAAAATATGTTCCAAATCTTACATTATTCCTCAAGAAATGTCAAAACTACCCCTCCACTGCCTTCTCCTTAACAGGCCAATTTTCTGATCTTATTAAAAAAATGAGGGTGGTATTCGTGATAGCTCCATGTCACCTAGGCATCGATGGATATTTGAAACAATAGATATGTTCCTATTCCTTTAGTTACGTTCCTATTCCTACAATAAAATCAATGTTAATTTAGATTTCTTCATTATCAATCATCCTTCTAACATCCTCGATAACCATCCATGCAGTATGACCACCAATCACCTCCCCTTGCATTTTGGAGTCGCTCCATAGCTACAAAATACAAATCAAATTATCAGAAAGCTGAGAAAAGTGATGACATAACTATTATATTTCCACAAATACACATTATGTTTCACCATATTTGCAAATAACACATAATGCTCCCTCTGTTTGCAGTATACAGATAAAAAAGGCTGCATTTCAGAGAATCTAGAAAGTTTGCCAGTATTTAGTTTAGAACATTTTACATTCTACAGAGAAGTACAAGTTAAAATAGAGGCAGCTTCAGAATTGGAATATTAAATATATAAACTCCACAACGATTCTCTTCCAACTTGTAGCATTTAAAAATGGTAAGTTCTATTAGAATGATCAAAGTAATAAAATAAATTTCTACTATGTTTATATTTGCAAATACTGGGCAAGCTTGGTTTGATTTGGAAAAAAACATAAAATATATCTAAGGTACAGTCCAAGAAGAAGAAGTTACCTGCATTGTTGGCATCTTCTGCTCATGTTGTGCACCGGATCCATAAAATAATAAAATGGAAAATAAGTCAGTATTCCTAAAACAAGCTAGTTCATGTTGCACAAAAAGATGGAGCAAAAAGAATGAACGGAATTATAATCAACCGTAGAAGGAAAGAGAAAATTTTTAAGCTGTAATAATCATAAAACACCCCTATTGGAACTTGTCTCTTACAACCCACTAAAGCTTAGCAGAAAGAAAGAAAAGGAAAATAATTGTACATGCAGCCAGGAAAATAACAATTGGTAGATGCTGGGGAAATAAAATGGATATATAAATAAATACATAAAAGATTAGAAGTGACATGAAGAATGTTTAAAAATGGAACAGTGTGTCAGTTTAAAATTAATTGATAAATAAATAAATGATTAAAAGCAGCTTGCTATGGGCCCCACATCCACTGCCACTGGCCCCAAATCCAGAGAAGCTGCTACTGAGATTGGAGCCCTCTATTTGAGATTTGACAGATCAGATTTGTTCAAAACAGACTGATCAGATAAAACAGTTGAGCTGAGATACACAATCAAAGACAACTATGCTCGAACTTTATTCCGTTAATCGTTGTTAACCAATATCAATGAGGGATAATTGTCGGTGTACCCATTGAAACTTCTAAAATAGCCAATTTGCCCATCAAAACATCAAAATAGCTTATTTCCCCATTAAAACTCAATTTCCTTTCCTTTATCCCCTTTTCTAAATTTATGTATTATGAACCTTTTATTAAAAAAGAAATTGACTAACATGCCCCTCTAGATTTATTCTTTTTTCTTCATTTTATCATATTTTTATTTCGGTACCAGCTCCACAATATATCTAGCTGCTTCGTTGTGTACTGAATTACTATGAAAACTATACCAAAACGAGTTTATTTTAATGAATATTATAAGTGCTGGGTATGTAAAATGTTTTCAATGAAGCCAACCGGGTGCTTGCTGCATTCTTAAAAAAAAATAAAATAAAAGGATTCCAAGCACAGTACTACGTGTGACATCCACAAATACTATTTTAAATACCCTAGAGAGCATTCACAAAATGTTGAAAGTTCAAAAATTATTTATGAAGAATGTACAGCTACAAATATATACCAATGGAGATGAATATTGGAGCCCATCATTTTCAAGGGGTATATTAGTCAATTTCTTTTCTAATAATAATGTTTATAATACATTAAATAAAGAAAGGGGATAAAGAAAAGGATGTTGATTTTTAATGAGGAAATAGGTTATTTTGTTGTTTTGATGGGGAAATTGGCTATTTTAAAAGTTTGGATGGGTACACCAACAATTATACTGAGCAAATGTTTTAACTTACAATAACTCCGGCACGGTTCACGAGGCTCTGCGGAACTGAGTTGACATCAACACAGTAGAACCGAACTCTGCACAACAAAATTTTAATAATACCCAGTTTAGTTCTAAATGGTCCTCAACAAAATTTTTATTTATTACTAAGTTAGCTGTTTAGTCAGTGTGTTTATCAAACCGGAATAATCAATGGTGAAATTAAGTACACAGAATCAATTTCCTTTTACCTTGGATGGTACTCAGCTGCCAATTTCTCCAACTTTGGTTTCAAATATATACACTTTCTACACCAGTTCGCCATCCTATACAACAACAATAAGACTAAATTTACAAAATTAACAAATGACTTGATCGAAATTGAAAAACAAGCAAGATCGGAATAAATTGAATCTTGTATCTTACAGGAAAAAACAAACAGATAAAGAAAAAGAGGGATCAAACCATAGTATAACAACAGATTCCTTGAGCTTCTCTGCCTCAGTCAGGACCTCATCGAACTGCTGCTCGCACGTGATCTGCACAAGCTCGATCGAACCAGGCTCCTCCAGTTCGCTCCCCGCTATGGCCGAAACCGAGACCTCCTTTCTCGATCCTCCGCCCAATCGGATCGAGACATTACAGAATCGTAAAGATGATGTACTGGATTTGAGGAGATGAGAGCGAGAGCTAGAGCGAGAGCAGCAGGGAGGAGAACTGGAGGTGGATAAGTAATGTCGGAAATGGAGAAACCGAGGAGATTTAATGGCGACTAGAGAATCGGACATTGTTAAGTATGACAACAGTTTTGTTTTGTGCTGTTTCTTCTGTTTTGTGAGAAATATTTTTTGTTATATATACATATATATATATATATATATACATGTAGAAGCAATGGATCTGCTGCGCATGCGAACACAAATTGGTCGTGAACCGTGTGCGTCGATTTTTAAAATGGCAAGTCTGAATGAAAGATTTTTCTGTACGGCCGCTTGAATTTTTCCTGTTTGATTCGGTTTGTCTAAAGTTTGATTTTAGAATTTTGGTTTGACAATTGGCAGGAAGAGGGGAGACGTTCTCTTTATTGTGAGATGTGTCCATGTGGATTTTGTAAAAGGCTGATGTGGATTTACGGAAAGTGAGCTCATATACAATAATTAATATATAATTATTGATACGAATTTTATTATATATATTAAGGAAGCTGATATATAGATACGGTTATTAATACTGTTATTTATACGGATTTAATCATATATATTAAATGAGTTATTATGTATATTAATGATTTTTATGCATATTAATAATATTTAAGTTAAATAATAGAAATATTGTACATAATAAAAATAATAACATACATAATAACTAATTTAATGTATATAAATAAGTATGTATCAAAGACCGTATCAATAATGACATCTCTATAATATTTTTCATATATTAAATAAGTTATTATGTATGTTATGATTTTATTATACAAACTCATTTTATACAGTACTATCATTATTCAACTTAAATTATTATATATATTAATAATATTTAAGTTGAATAATATAAATATTATACAAAATAAAACTATTAATATATTAATAATAATTAATTTAATGTATATAATATAATCGATATTAATAATTATATCTCGATAACATTTTCCATAAACTAGGTATTGTAGTGTTGGTACAAACTATACCAGAAAAGGTTCATGGACCGCGAGTGGCAACACCGCCGTTCTCATTCAAATTGCCATAGAAATACCAGGTAGGTCCTACCTGTCGGTGAGATCTAATGCCATCACTTACCTACCCGGCTAAGTAATCAACAGGCTCCATTTCCACGCCTGAGATTTCCTACTCTGAGCTCTCCCGTCCGGAGGGACAGATCGAGAGAGAGAGAGAGAGAGAGAGAGAGAGAGAGAGAGAGAGAGAGAGAGAATGGCTAGGAAGAAGAGGAAAGGAGGCGGAGGCAATGGACTCCTCCAGTTTCTTCCCGTACTAGCGGTGGTCGGAGCGATAGGATTCGATTACTACGCGACCGTGTTCGTCTTCATCGATCACTGGATCGCTGGAGCCGGAGGCGTCCAGTCAGATCGAGGCCTCCTCCACGCCGGAGTATTCACATGGATTACCTTCATGTGCTCTTTCTCCTTCTGTGTGGCCGCAGTATCGGATCCGGGTTCTGTGCCCGCTAACTATGTTGCTGATGCGGAGAATCCGCAAAAGGAGGTAGTAAGAGATTTAGTTTCTCATATTATGTATGTATCAGATCAAATTTGCAATTAGTGAACCTTTTTTTTTCTCTAGAGAGACAGTACTGTTTATGTCCATCATAGAGGATCATGCTTTCAGAGTTTGTCAAGTAGCCCCATTTGTGTTAAAAAATCTGGTCAATTTTGAAGGGGTAATGGTACAAGTCCTGTCATTTTACTAATAGCCGCATGAATTTCAAGCAAAATACTGTGAAGCTAGTAATTAGATATCAGCTTATATACAAAAAGAAAAAAAGAAAGGATTGGAGGATGTGAATTTCAGGCGGTAGTTACCAGTACAGTCCCCATCAAAGTAACAACTTTACAGTTTTGTATAACTCATTGCAACCAAGTCTCGATTGAAATTGTGTCCATTGACCCTCGGTTTCTGCACTTTTGCATTGATTAATACTCAATTTAGCTGAAATTAATCTAGTACGCTTTGTTGTTCAATTGAACAAACAGAACAATGAAACAAAACGATAATAAAAACATGCTGGTTTCCATCCAAACCATGCTTCTCTTTCTCTACCTAAAACTATAAGGGAATCCTTGAGAAAGCTGAAAAGGGAAAGTTGTATACTGCATATCTTTTTACCCAATTCATATCAGAGACCCTTGAAATCATCTTGATTGGAGGAAAAAGGGTTATCAATTCCAAATTATATAATTTTAACAGTGCTGGATAGTCATGATCATGCGAGTATCAAATTTGCAGTAATATTTGCACTTATTATGCAAGCCAGCCCTTCGTCTGTGAATAGGGCATATTTGTAAGTAAATTAAATTCATCTCAGTTGTATAAACTTGACAGGGTGCAAAGTCAAGATCCTGTGAGAAGTGTGATGCATATAAGCCTCCTCGGACTCACCATTGCAGGGTTTGTAAGAGATGTGTCTTGAAAATGGTAGGATAATTTCTCAAAGAAATGATAATAA
This sequence comes from x Bolboschoenoplectus mariqueter, assembly GCA_037678475.1. Lineage (NCBI taxonomy): Eukaryota > Viridiplantae > Streptophyta > Magnoliopsida > Poales > Cyperaceae > x Bolboschoenoplectus > x Bolboschoenoplectus mariqueter. The sequence continues at coordinate 3,812,377 of CM075245.1, read as the reverse complement.
GATCTTACCATAAACGGCATATCATAAGTGTCCACTTTATTCTGGTCATTCATTCGAAAAACAACACAGTGCAATTGCTAACAGGCAGCATGCTGGAATTTTTTTGGTTTTCATTGGCCATATTAGACAGTTTTGAGATTTTTCTGGGTTCAGTACAAATTTGTCCTTGTAATACCTACCTAACAAGAGAGAATTAGTCTGGTTTGCAATTGTAAAGGGATTTTACTAGCCACCAATTGTAAAGGGAAAATACATATATACCAAGGTTTCAGGATATGGTACCTGTGTATCACATCCCTTCTATTTTTTTATTTTATTTTAAAAGTTGTGTATGCATAATATTCAGGGCAACTTTTGAATTACTCGATCCCCAATTCTTGCCTATTGTTGTCTGATGTAAGTAAAACATAATGCTTTTCTCAGGATCATCATTGTTTGTGGATGAACAACTGTGTGGGATACTCAAATTACAAACCATTTCTGATATTCATTTTGCATGCAGCTTTTGGATCCTTCTACTCAACAGTAAGCTCCCAACCGCATCTTATTTATTTATTTTCAACTCACTATGAATTGCCTATTTTAAAATGCATCCTTCTCTGTTACCAGGTAATATTTTTCAGTGACCTGCTTCAGACGAATCATGATTTTAGTGTGCGCTCTACCGCACTCTTTTATGTAAGCCTACTTTTCTTTCTTTTATTAGTAATTACTAGCTTGTAAATGTGTACCAAATCAGCTTGAATTGGCATCAGACTGTTATAAGGGTTGCTATTTTTTTAATACTAGGTAGTATTCATTTAATAATCAAGAAGCAAAGCATTTACTGACACATATATAGGACAGGTTCTATCAGGTTGCCTCCTATTTTTCTTGAGCTTGACCATGAGCACTCTGTTAGGGTGGCATATCTATCTATTGACTAAGAACATGACTACCATTGAGGTTTATTACTCTCTTTCCTTCTCTCTGATTTGTAGATTATCTAATGTTTATCTGGTACTTACGTTGTGCTGTTCTGGTTTCCTTACATTTGTCAGTTTCGTGGGTTTTTAAGAGATAAGTGGCTTGCAGAAAAGAGTGGCCAGAAGTATAGGCATCAATTTGATATTGGCTTATGTAATAATATTAGTCAGGTACACATTCTATCTTAAAATTTTAGCCCAAATTTATACAGTTTATTACGATACCATCTGTTTTGTGTGGTATGGTATCCTGCATAAACAACTACCTAGCTAGCCCGTTTGTTGTGGTGCACTTCAATATGCTAAATTTTGGCTGCTACTTGGTGTAAATGCCTGGAATTTTCACATATGACTATTTTTGTGTTAAAATGTCGAACATTGACTCTCAAAAGCAAGTGTTTCTTTTTAAAAGAAAGAATTTTAGAGAACCATGATAAGATTCCTCTCATTTGAAATGTCGGCCATCAGGTACTTAAAATTAGACCTGTATAACTAGCTGATGATTGATTTATGCAAAATTCTGTTTTTTATATTGACAAACAGGTACTTGGTCCGAATATATTAAAATGGTTTTGCCCCACATCTATTGGCCATCTTAGGGACGGAACTCAATTTCCAGTTTCCTCTGATTGATGCACTTACCGAAGGCCATATACTTGCATTTTATCATCTTTTAGCTTGTTAAATCTGGGTAACATCATTTTTTTTCTTAAAAATAGATAAATTTGTATAGTCTGTATTATTTTGTTCTTATTCAGATTTTGGAGGTGTGTGTGGTCGGGGTATTGCATGAGTGTGTGGGGGATCCGGATCCGGGGATGTGGCGGTCACAACCATTGATATCCTCCATTTTTCTCTGTGCAAATGTGCTGGAGGATTCTCAAATTCTCCTATTTTTGAACGCTTTATTGTGTAAAATATATAGTAATCTGCTGGAAGCTGTCCCCTTTTTCTTGATGCTGATTCTTGCAGCTTGATCCGAGAAGGTATTATTGTTTAAAATATATATTTGTGGGATAAATCTGACCACCTAAACAAGATGCTAAAATGATGGTTAGGAAACTACCCAAAATATGGAAAGAAAAGGTAAGCGCAATGATATTTCATAATTGATGATTGCATATGATCGATAGTAATTTTAATAAGAACAATGATAACAACATTAATAAGGATGAAAGTACAAACGTCATTCAACTTCCCAACTCTGCAACTTTGGTCACTGAATTTTAATTTATGTGATTTCCATCGCCAGTGGGTGAACTTTAATTTTCATTTTAAATAGAAATTACACATGCATTATAAGCTAACAGTTCAAGTTATTGAATATTTTTAACTATAGCATACCAAATTAATTATTTTGTATTAGTAGCTCATGAGAAAACATATTAATTTATTTCTGCAGTCATGCAATCCGCAATTTCACTTATATCAATAAACATGGACTTTATGTATATTCTTGAAGTGCCAATACAAATATACAATGATGCTAAGGTTCAACCCTATTAGATATTCAACCTTAATGATGATGATATATGTAGCATAGTACATGCATGGCCGCAGAAGATCTACACTGAATACCAAACACTAGACATGCTTTGAATTATCTTTTTATCATTCTGATTCTAACTTTTTATAACCATGTTTAGGATCTAATGTTGGATGAGTACAGGTGAGAGAAGTACTGGTAACATATATTTTATTCCTAAATGATTCCCTCCAAATTAATCACAGTCCCCTTTAGTTTAGCGTGCAATATTTTTATTATCTGAAGGGACATTGCCACAATTATTTTGTGACTAAGTACTCTGTCTTCTGAGTACTTCTAATTTTAATATGAGGAATGATAATTCCACCCTTTAATTGCATTATTTATTTGCATCTAATGATAAAAATGTGCATATAAGGTGTGTAAAATATGTGGTGTAAGGATAATTTCTTTTTTAATATTATTTTGTAGTTTATGTCAAGAATTCTAATATTGCGTACTTCATTGTCATTTATTGTTGGTCTTTTCGTAATTTATATGTTGAGAGGAAACAATATCAAATCAAATTCAAAACTAAAAATTAAATGGTTAAATATTGTGTATTCAACGCTTCAACAAAATAGATTTCATATGGTATCTAGGAGGACAATTCTGATATCTTAAAACTTTGAAGGTAAAAGTATGATATTCTTATGTTTTAGGAGGATAAATATAATAATTTAAAATATGGAGCGGAAAATATGTATTTCTAAATTTTAGAAGATCAAATATTATAATTTTTATATTTCAGAGTGATAAAATATGATACTATATATAAATTAAATTAAGAGAGAAAAATATGAAGCTCTAAAATGATATCAATAAATTCCATCTTTATTATTGGTTAAGAGATATCCAAATTCCCATGTGCTTGCATTTTATATGTTACTGATTTTATTAATTAATATTTCTGACATCCATATCTTACAAAATCTTTTGGATCAAGAACTAATACGTGTGCAGTACTAGACAAGAAAAAAAAATTATATTAGGAGGTATTAGTTAATTAATGTTATAAAAATGTAAAGACTTCTTAATTTATTAGTTTATTAATTATGGGTTTCTCTCTATGACACATGAAGGATCAATTTAGAGAGTCATAGAAAAAATATATATATATGATCATACATAGAGATGTTCTGAAGAATTGATGATAAATTATATTAATTTGAGCTAACTGTTGCAAAAAAAGAACTTAACAATTACATTAAGCTAATAATGTTTATACTTATTATATATGTGCTCAACAAACTAATTTATTTTGGTATTAGTTTATGAAAATTAAAAAAAATAATAACATATTGAAATTTTTTTTACTAAATAATTAAGATTCTCTGAATGGAAAAAAAAATGTATTAGTGAAGAAATTTTTATTGGATTTGCTATGATGCTTATCAGTTTAATTTGTCGTCAAAATTAATTAGGATTGGCGATGATTTAAAACCGAGACAATTCGGACTTAAAACCTAGCATGATGCAAACATGATCCAAGTTAAATTCAAATTCCGATATGTCCAATTGTCACCTTAAAATAAAACAATTTCTAAATATAACTCTCGTATTATTTTATTTCAAAAAAAAAGAAAAAAAACTCAAAGTTTCGATTTAGAAAAAAAAAGAACCCGCATCTTCAACATTCTACAAGGTTATATTCAAAAAATTACATCCCTTTTGAACTATATTTGAATGAGAAATATGAAATGATCAATGCACAGAGTCCAGAGAGTGTTGATTTTTTGCTGCGTAATGTACAAATAAGTAAATTATGTGAGATTTTTTTGAGATTTATTTCAAAAAAATCTTAATATGATCAGAAAGATAACACACTGTACTGTATAATATGGTGCAACATAGAATAGACTGGAAATTTTTCTGTACGGAGATTCGCGTTGGCTTGAACCAATTAAGATAGTGTTTAATTAATTAATTAATTAATTAGTGACAATTAATTTAATAAGTGTTCCCTTGATTTTAAAATTAAGCAATTGACGCACTTCCCATGGGATCCAACGACTTTTTATTACCAGGAATTAAAAAAGAAATTATGTGCCGACATCAAGACCTTTTTATTTAATGGAGATATTATTATATTCACTGTTCGTTCTTAGCATGCTCTTAGAAACACAAAGCTCTTTAGTGTTCTTAACTCAAAAATCTATCAAATCGATTTCAAACGAAAAATCTAAATTGCTCAATAAATTCTTCATATCAAAATCTTGTAGGATACCAAAATTTTCTATTTTTATGATTTTCTAATTATTTTTTTCGAATTTTTTAAAATGACTCTAATAATAATAATAAAATAATAAAATTTTGCATATAAAAACAGATCATTTCAAAAAATATGAAATAAATAGTTAAAAAAACTCTAAAAATAGAAAATTTTAGTATCTTGTAAAATTTGAATATAAAAAAATTTAGCAAGTAAAATTTATCATTTGAAACTGATTCGATAAATTTTAAGTTGGGAGTACTGAGAGATTCGATGATGTTCTTAGGAGCACGCTAGCTTTATATATATATATATATAGTAAAGCTAGTGTGAGCTTAAACTCACCAAGACCATTGGTGAGTTTAACTCAAAAAACTATCGAATCAACTCCAAATGATATCCGAGTTACTCAATAAATTCTTCATATCAAAGTCTTATAGGATATCGAAATTTTCTACTTTTAGGATTTTCTACCTATTTTTTTAAGATTTTTTAAGATTTTTTAAGATGACCATAATAATAATAATAATAATAATAATGGATTTTGCATATAAAAATAGGGCATTTTAAAAAATATGAAATAAATAGTTAAAAAATACAAAAATAGAAAAAAATAATACCTATAAGATTTTAATACGAAAAATTTATTGAATTGCTCGGATTTGTCATTTGAAATCGTTTTAATAGTTTTTTGAGTTAATCTCACTAACAGTCTCGGTGAGCTTAACCTCAGCTAACTTTACTCATATATATATATATATATATATATATATATATATATATATATGGGTACCAAATTCCAAGTTTCCAAACTGTCTCTAGAAGATACATCGAGTATGAAATAAAGGAGCCTAACCAATTAATGTTTTTTTCGTATTGTTTATCTTTAATTAATTAGACCTTTTGAGATGTTTTATCACTCGAGTTTGAGTCGAATAGAGTTTCGAGTAAGTCAACTTATGCGTCATCTTTATTCATAATTTCATATTCACGTTAGGTAGGTGCAATAAAATTGAAAAAAAATGACAAAGCTAACAAGGTATCGATATGCACATTATATATTAATTATACATATAATTCAGAAAACCATGTTTGATTAGAACATAAGTTAAAAACATACAGTTTTTATTCCTCACTTGTAATTAAAGCCAAATATGAATAATTAAGTGTGGATAAGTGAGAGTAATGAAGAGTTATGGCAATATATTTTATGATGAATTCAATTAAATGGACTAAATTATTTTTTAATTTATGTTTTGATTGGACTCATAATTCATAACATTCACCACTCCTGTCATTATTATCGCCGTCGTCGTCGTCATCATCATTTTTATCATCTTCATTATTAGTATCATCAATATTAATATTTTTATTATCGTTATCGTTATCATTATTATTATTGTCGTCATTGTTCATATCATCATCACCACCACCATCATCATGTGGTTATTATTTTATTATCATTTTGATTATTATCGTTGTTATTATTATAACTATATTACTTTTTATATGGTTATATCATTACTGTTATTGATACTATTTTTCTTAATTACTGTTATTATTTTTATGACAATGATGATGATAAACTGATAGTGATAATAATATAATAGTATTAATAACAATAATAACGATAATATAGTAATAATACTAATAATAATACTAGTAATAATTATTAAATTAATAATATATTATTATCCTTATTGATTATTGTTATTTCATTATTTATATATTTTGCAATGACATTAATAATGATGATAATAATAAGGAGGTATTGAAATGACATCTAAAGACACGGTCATGACTGTAAATTATGAGCATAAAAATCAATTGCAGAGAATTTTCTTTCAAAAAACAAAATTATTACATATGTCAATCATGAGCATAAAATCTGGACGTAAGGCAGAAATCAATTACAGAGAATTTTTTTTTTCAAAGCAAAGTTATTACACATATGTCAATTTCATACTTAATTAGCTAAGGAAATATTTTTATAGGTTTACAATTGTTTTTGTAAGACATTTCATCCAATTATTTTCTAGATTTTATAAATAAAAAAGATATTAATTTTTAGTGTACATTCAAATCTTATCATACATATATTTTGAAGAATGTTATTCAAATTAAAAAAAATAAAATTATAGATGTATTATCAATTATTTGATAGGACATGAATTAAATCTGAGTTAATGAAAAATATTTAGTCTTTTATTAACTAATTTAAAACTTTTAACGACTGAGCTTTAATAGCTTATGATGAATGATCAATATAATTTCAAATCGACTCAAATTTAACACACACATCAAACCTAAATAAATTACAAACAAATCTAATTTTAATTTTTTTAACTTACATAATATTTTATCAAATGTACGCACACCGCAAGAAATAAATATACCGTAAGAAATAAATATACCGTAAAAACTAGATATTTATAAAAATATTACCCCTTGAACAAAATAATATTAAAAAATCGTCTATAGCCACCGGAGGTAAACTTGGAGCAGCCAAAAAATTTGAAACAAATTGTAAGTGAGAGAGAGTGAAATACCACCTAATATAAAAAGCAAAATATTTCATTGGGTCGTATTATATATACCCCCCATTATTATTCCAAGATCTAAAACCTTATCATTTATTATTCCTTTCTTTCCCTTCCTTTCTTTCACACAAGGGTGCAATACAAGCCTCTCTCTCTCTCTCTCTCTCTCTCTCTCTCTCTCTTTCTTTCTTTTATTTTTTTGTGCTTCTTGCCTGAGAACTCTTCTCCTCTCCTCATACCTATAATAACCTCGCACCACCACCTCAAGATCTCTTTCTTTTGTGTGTGTGTGTGTGTGTGTGTGTGCGTGTGCGAGCTTTTGATATATCTTTTATTTCCTAAGCATGAGGTTGATCGATCCGATCGACCTTGTTTTCATAAATCAGAGATAAAGGATCTTAATTTTTCTCCTTTCACTTATCTTTCTTCCTCTCTCTCTCTCTCTCTCTCACACACACACACACACATAAATCAATCCCTTCTGAAAAGCTCCACGAGCGATCGATGGCAGTAGATATCATAGAACTAATTAAGGATTAGCTATTTGGGGATCAATTCTAGTTAAAGATCCTAGCTAGAGAAGAAGGAACGGCACCTCTCTCTCTCGCTCTCTCTCGCTCGCTCGCGCGTGCTCGCTCGACATCAGTCAGAGTTTGCGGGTGCAGCACCTTCAAGATTCACATATATAGATCTGAAATTTCATCATATTTTTCATATTTGATTTATATGATTTATGTTTGGGGCATGGTATGAGAATCTTGATGATGCTGCATCGGCAAATGTTCTGACTATTTATTATTAATTAATTCTTCACAGAGAAATTGAAGAAAACTACAAGGTGCTAATTAATTTTTTTTGCTTCAGATATCAAACAGTTATCAGGTAATTCATATCTTATTCTTCTTCCTAATTTTTTGTTTGTTTTTGCACTAAAATTTTCAGAGTTATACATTGGGTCAAATGAAGTCATTTTTTTTCCCTTTTATTATTTTCAGAATAAAATGAATTCATGTTCTTTTTTTTCTCCTTTTATTTAGGAATTCATTTTCCCCATTTATTATGTTCATTTTTTTTTGTAAAGTGGGGAATGGAATTAATTCATTTATGTTCTTCCTAATTTAGTTGGATATGTATATTATTATTGATAAGTAAAACAGATAATTGTAGTACTTACGAAGTATGATTATTATTACTATCTCATCATCATCATCATCATCATTAGTGTTACTATTACCATGACAATAATAATTACATTATGATATTCCTTTTCTGCTTATGAAATTCCTTCTATACTTATATGAAATTCCTTTTCTATCTGCATCATGGATCCTTAATTTGTGAGGGAGCTCCTTGCAAGAAGGAATTATTTTTTGCTACCAAAAGAAACCAAAATTCACTCATTTTCCCCTTTTCTTTTTAACTTGAGGTATTTTCCTTAGCTTTATATTTCCTTTACAGTTTCCCTTTTTCAAAGGAAAACAAAATGTTTCTTATTGTTTTCTTTTTAAAAATTTGTAACTAGAAATAAATTAGAATTTTGAAACACTGGGGTGTAATTAAGTCCTGTAAATTAGCTACACCATAATCTTGTTGTAAATAAAAGTACTTTCTTTAATTTCTCATAATATAATTGTTGTATGTAAAATACCAATGGATAGTATTGTAGTTAAATTACATGAAAATGTTGAAATGCTTTTACTTTTTTTTTTTCTTTAATTAAGGTAGCTACTGTGTACACCATCATACAGCTGCTAACAGTATATAGTTCTTTTGACTTGGTTTATCTTTTGTTATCTAATATTTATATTTTAATATTGGGTACCTATGATTTTGCAAGAAACGAAGCACCTTTTTGACTTGTATGGAGTTTGGTAATTAATGTCCTCCAACTTTTTTTATGTGATCATTAATCATATATGAGTCCTCATTATTGCACTTCTGTGTTATTTTTTATGCTATTCACTTTTTCTATCGTTTATTCCATTTGAATATTGCTGGGATATTCTTTTTTTAGGTTATATTTATTTTCTTCAACATTTCCTGTATTCTTGTTTGCACTCCTAATTTAGTTTTCTTAAAACACAATTTGCACAAATTAACACACAATTTTGTACATGAAGAAAAAGATAACAACAGTGCTTAACAATAAATGATAACCACAAACGTTACAGATAAATAATGCGTAGAGGATAAAGCAGAGAAAATTCTTTGTTGGCTTAAATTCTTTTGAGAAAAACTTCTCTTGGCTTAAATTTGATCGTACATTTTTTTGGGAAAAAAATTTATTACCTATTTGGTAGTAGAAATTGAATGAAAATTAAGCTAAACAAAAATCATATATAGTTGTATCTAAATTGTCATTTCTCTATTTTTATATTAAACTAAAAAGATTAGAGTTTTACTAATGTACAAATATTACATGTTAAATTTTAAGTTTTCATATTAAGGCTATCTTTGAAAATTCTAAAAAAATAGTTAAATAAATGTAAAATGGTAAATTTTTATATTCTATAAGATTTTGATATGAAGAATTTATTGAGCTACTTACATCAATATTTTGAAAATAAAAACATAAAATTTAATCCATTGATATATCGGCCGATGTGCTAATGTGCTAATGTGAATGCATTAACAAAACTCATGAGGTTATTATATATAATAGAAATGGTGTAAAATTAAATATGTTGATTACAATGATACAAAAGTCACCCTATTAACAAATAAATTTTTGTAGTAATTTGCTACTAATTACAGGCAATCATAAAGACCTTTCAAACATTATAGACAGTACAACAACTTCTTCATACCAATATCATGAGAGAATAGTACCAACTATCTTAAATTAACTTAAGGAGCTAAATTAAAAATAAAATCCTTTTCCATGCAGAAAGTCAGATATAGTCTTCCCTCTCATATGGCCATATATGCACAAATCAATTCCATTCCTATTTTTTTTTATTTCTCTTGTTTGTTAAGAGAAATTAATGTTACCTATAGTGCATTCATTTTGTGTTCCACATATTCTGTTTGCTAGATAAAATTAAAGAAGATATAACGAAGAATTACGCGCATAAATTTTTTTTCTCAGATGTTCTGATACAAATATAATCTGAAATTCTGAATATATATCTGATGCAGGTACATTAATTGGGACTCACAAGTCCATATATATAATTATATACTGAATGTCCAAATATAGTTTAATTACAATTTTTTAATTAGAAGGAAGTTACTTTCTGGATTCTTAAGCAAGGCCTAAATTCTTCAAATATTATGTCTTTAATTTCATTTGTAACAAGTGTACACTGGTCCTATAAAAGTTCATCGCTCATATTTAGTTGGAGAATGCATAAGCAAAAATAAGTTTTTTATTATTTACTTGTGTTGTCAAATATTAATAACTGAGAATAAAAGAAATAAACTTAATATATTTGACATCATGTATGTCACGTGCAACTAGTAGAATAAGTGCACTAATTATGTCATATTACGTTTGATCATAAATTATAAAATCGTCATCATCACTATTATCATCATCATTGTTATCAAGATTATCATCATCATTATCATTGTCATCGTCATCATATTATTATTGTAATCATTATCCTCGTGATTATCATCAACATCTACACCATCACTATTGTCATCATTATTATCATTTTTTTGCATGCAATAATATTAGAGGTGTGAATTTTCAACACAATCGATCTTAACTGAGATGTGTCTGATCTATCAATGGTTAAAATGATTAAGTATGAGTCTCAATTTTTAGAGCCATCTTAAGTTAGGTACGTACTCGTATGGTTTGCCCACATATAATTTTTACATGTATAGGTTCCACATACCAAGATATGAAAAATAATTAGAAAAAAAATTAGTTCATGAGAAAAAATAATTTGGTAGTAGGATTTGAACTCGCTCCTTCATTGAGTGAATGACTTCATTAAAACAATTATTACATTTTTTTCTTGACATTATACATTAATACATTATAATATTTGTTCTATATTTTTTGTTTATTATTCAAGTGGGGTTGAGTTGATATATAGTCCGGCCGTTAGGTTGGTATGAGTCGGATAATTTTGAACCATATTATGTTAGGTCGGCTTGTCCCATGACTTGTGTGAATAAGATATAGATAGAAGGATTTTGACTCATATTACATGTTATGTCACGATTTATTTAAGAATAGTAATAAAATAATATATAGCTATCCAACCGAAAATGACCTAAATTACTCATTGACATACCTAGGTAATATAAACTTTTTTCCCCTCGTTCTTATGCTTGCACAACCAAATTAAAATAAGATATAACGATACCTTGGCAGTTATAATAAGGAGTTACTTATAGATAACTTTAGCTCTAATCAAACATGACTAAAGTTATAGTATAAGCTGATTACAATAAAGAAGGAAAAAAAAGATATCTTATTTCTTGTTTATTCTAACATCAAATTGAATCCTCCATAATTTATAAAATACTATTTAAATTTATATTTTAATATGGCATCGATCATGATGTACAAACCAGTTAATGTCCTAATTAGAGATGCTTCTTAATTAATTCAAAAGTAGATGTTTTAATATGGGGCACCGTAAAATACTATTTAAATTTATGGATTTTAATATGATCAGTTGCTCGTATACTCATTTGATCCAAACTAATAGTACATTTATTTGCCAAGGCTAAGTATTATAAATCTTTTTCAGGAGCATAAGTGGGGAATGAGTGTAGTTTTAAAATTTATTTAACTAGGAGGGAACTGTAAAGGCAATAATATTAGATATTATGATCTCTCTCAATTTACCATTAGATTATGTGGATACTGTTTATTGGTGCTTAGAAGAAGGAACCTTTACAGTTAGATCCTTAATTATATTTTTTTTGTAATCTGAGAGTTAAAATTCCTCTTGGTGGTTCTGTTTGGATGCTACATATTCTGTTAAAAATCAAGATATTTATTTAGTTAGATTTAAGTGGAGAAAAAAAAATACTTACTAAAGATGTGTTATGGAGAAGGGGATGGAGAGAGGATCAATAATTTGTTGTTTTTGCAATTGCATAGGATCTGTTGATCATCTTTTTTTGTGTGCATTGCACTATTATATACTATTCTAGCTTGGATAATTTAATATCTTTAACTCTAAATCAATAACTCTAAATTTTACATCTTTTTTGGATTTATGGAATAGCAGATTGTCTTTTATCTCTTGTGGATAGAACTTATCTTCGATCTTTAGTATCCATTGCTTGTGGATCGGATTATGTGTACTTGAAGAAATAAATTAATTTTTCAAAGAAATATGGGATTATCTTCTATTTCTATTTATGCTAATATTTTTTATTTATGTTATGATTGAACAGGTGCTTTATGGAAGGCTGAGCATCTATTTTCTGTTGGTTTGGATGTATTTTTGTTTTTTCCTGTAAACTCTGGGTTTTCAAAATGAAATGGAAAGTGTCAGCTTTTCAGGCCTCCTTTATCAGAAAAAAAAGAAAAAAATAATTAAGTTCTTGTGAAAATCTAGCAAAGATAATAATTTTAATTTACAGTTTCCATAACATGTAACTTTTTAAAACATTTGTCTAATATATTCTCGGCGGCTAATTAGACTAGGGTATAGCTATATGGTTAAATCTTAGTAGCTACTAGCTACAAATAATTAAAACAACAGTTAGGGATGTGAAATCTCTTGACTTTATCTAGATCAGATCATAGTTGAAGAGTGTGTAAAACTTTACACACACACATATATATATATAGCTACCTTGTTTAAAATTAAAGTTACTACTATGACTTTATCAGGGTCTATGTAGTTGGGACACTGTTATTACTATGACTTCCTGAGTTTTTGAGGAGGAAATTAATCTCTTACTTTTCAAAGTTGAGATGGATAAGATCATAGAAACCTCCACCTTCTCTTAATTATATATTCTCTTGTTAAATTAATATAGTGCATCTGACAGAAGGATCTATCATGGTCTGTTTAGGAGTTAAAAGGACTTTTGGCTTTTATTTCATATGCCTGACACAGGGTACTGTTTAATTTGCTTATTTTCATTTATAATTAATATCTGTTTTATTACTTAATCAGTAAGTAGTTTTTAGTTTTTTTTTTGAAGTTAATTGTTCTGTAAGCTTAATTAACTCATGAAACCCTTTTGAATTGTGTTTTTTGTGCACACTCTCTGACTTTAATTAATCATCCACCTATATATGAAGCTCTTAATTAATTTTTCTTAAGCTATATGCACCAATTAAGACTGAGCTAGCCTAGAGGGTAACAGGTACCAGTAGTTCTGTGCATGCTAAATTGGGTTTAATTGGGGATTACTGTTTCGACGACAGAGTTCTAGATCTCAGCTGTCTGTCTTGTAAAACGCATTTTGCTTTAATTATGAACCGATCAGTTAAGTTAAAAGAAAACATTTATGACATGCCATAGCAGGCGCATTGAAATCAAGGGGACCGCCTCCCAATACTACCTCCCCCCCCCCCCCCCCCCCCCCCAACACACACACACTCTTCTCACCAAACCCTAATGCCTGATTCAAATCAGGTTTGCATTGGTTGTCATACTATACTAGAATGAAGTAATGCAACCGACATAAGTATACTATTATGCCAGTAAGATAGCACGTTGACACAATATATATATAAACATTCCAACAATTAGGTATTAATAGAGTACTAATTGTATATAGCTAGCTATCACTTTTGTGATATCTCACTTTTTCATGTAGCTAGCCAGCCTGCATTTTCTTCTTAATTTCCTTGAGATGAAAAACAGCAGCTTAATTGATATGAATTTTTATAAAAAATAATGCCCTTGAGAATCATGTACCTATATTTCTGTTCTATATATATATATTAATCTGTCACAATCAGTCAGCTTGAATATATATACAGCAACTGGCATTTGACATCTCTTGCTAAAATGCTTGACCTTAATTATTAGCTATAACTAATTAAAACCTGTTTAGTGAATATATATATATATATAAAAGAAATAAAATAAAAAAAACTATATATATATATAGAAGACTAAAATGCAACACATTATATGAATGAACTGATATATACAACGCATTCAAATCTCAAATTTCAAATTAAAAATGACCGAAGCAAGCCGTCTGATATAATCTCGATATCAAAATCCGACGAAAAATCAAATTCTGAGTGAGTGAGTGAGTGAAAAATTAATTAAACAACCAAACTACAAGAAGGCAGTGGAGCACTGCAGCATATATTGCAGCTAGCAGCAAGGAGGCCTTGTCACTACCACGCACGTACGTCCCTGGCCATGGCCACTAGTTGTTGCAAGTGGACCAAATTATAACAGGAGGTACATATTGCAGTTAATTATTATTGCAAAAGGGTAAAAGAGGGACCAACGCCTTTTTCTCAGTACATATTTTTTGCTCTTTCTGTCACCTAGCAGTGCCACTAGCTATCCAACCTAGCTCTGTCAAACATATAATATATATATATATTTTACCTACTTATGATCATATGTCAAACAGTAGCTCTATTTCTGTGCATCTCCTAGGAAGCTTTTATATATATATATATATATATATATATACTTTCTCTTATAATTAATACATGGTTTTTTTTTCCCTAGTTCCTGTGTATCATCAATTCTATATACAGTCATGTTAGTTAAATGTGGTCCTAGCTAGCTAGCTAGGAAAAAAAAACATTCAAAATGTGCATCTCTATTTATACAGTTTTATGTCAATTTGAATGTCTTGTTTCGTTGAAATGTCAACTTATGTGTGCGTGTATTAATTTGGCTCAATTTAATAAAATACAAAATTGGTTACGTCATATATTCTATTCTGACGTAAATGATGCGATACAATGTGCTAATCCAAAGATATATAAAGCATGATAGTACAAGTGCAAGAAACTACCATGCCGAGCTAACATGCACATGTAGCATGCATGTACGACTATAACTGTAGAATGAGAAGTGACTAAGTTAATAATTAATATTTTAACCCATATAGCACGTACTACTATCTTGTTAGTTATTATATTATTATATTATGTTGGGTCTTTTATCTTGGCATTCTCCAAAATATCTATTAATTTTTTTGCACATCGATATGTTCCCTTTCTTTTTTTTTCTAAGGTAATGTTAAAATAATGATCATCATTTATTCAAGAATTAATCAACGTTGCTAAATACAATGAACATTTCAATGTTGTTAAAAAGTCCCAATCAAATTCATTGTTTAATTACAATGAGCATGAGATGAACTTAAATTTAACTACAAATTTACAATTTAAACAATTAAATTCGTATATATGTACAATACAACACTTATATATATATATATATGTATGTATGTATGTATGTATGTATGTGTGATCATGACAAGAAAGCATATCTTTTAACAATACCTGCATGTAGTTTTACTGGCAAGCGTACCTTAAAGTAATTCAGTTCTCAGTTCAACAGCAGGCAGGCATCTGCTTCTGAGTTGTTTGTTCCTCAACATGCACTCATCCTCTCCTCAAGTATCAAAATCAGCTGATTGATTTTCATGGTGAAAACAGTTAAAAGAGCAAAGACACAGTAAAGGAAAAAAAAAGAGAGAATCAAGATCAGAAGGTGAATCAAATCGCTGCTAACTGCAACCTCTCTCAGATCATGCATTCATCCTTGTCACTTGTCTGTCAGTCACTAATAAAGCTAGCCTTCCTTTCCATCTCTCTGCTGTCAATTGCTCTGTACTAACTTTAGTTCTACACCAAGTTAATGGCTGATTATAAGAACAGTATAATGACGTCCCAAGTAATTGTTGCATGCCCTTAAATCTTTTTTTTTTTTGATAAAAGTGGAGTATATCTGTCAGTTTCACTAAAACTGAGAAAAATTCTATAGAGTTTAGTGGTTTTATAGGAATCCAAACGATTAGTACCACAAAAAGTAATTGTTGCCCTTATATTGTAAACTTATTTTCGTACATGTATATATACACTGATGTAAACATGATGAGTACCTTAAGAGTATATGCTAAAATAATTGCAGGTCTAACACGGATAGTGAAGGTGCTCGTTTATTTATGGAGATATACGAGTTCAATTTCTTTAAAGAAACATCCGAAGAATGGCTTGAGTTAACTGTCTGTTACCTCAAAAAAATAATAAAGAGCATGTCCCAAAATTTCACAGAAATTTTTTTATAAACCAACTTTAATTTTAACTTATCAACTACTACAAGTATTTTTTTTATTTCTTCTCTTCTTCCTTTTCATTAATTCCTTGTGTTTTTGAACTATATAATACTTGTGACATCCATTTCTCTCAAGTCAAAACTAATTACTGGTTTTTATGCCTTTTTGGATATTCTTTGATACCTTGCTATATATATAGTACATAAGGATAACAACAATATACCGAATTCTCTCACTTGAATACATTTCACTATTTCAGATATCAAAATCAAATATAATTGTTTCACATATAGAAGACAAGTCCAGAGAAATAATTAAATTGCTTGTACGTAGGATCTAAAATCCAGCCACACACCTTGATCCTCTGTATGATGTTTGATGCCATATATATAGATCTTTTCTACAGGTTAAAGAACTCATTATTAAGAGATGGTTTTCTCAAGGACCACACAAATATATATACTCATCTGGAAATGTAAGAAAAAATGAATTAATGCAAAAATTCAATGGAAAGATGGGGTAATAAGTATCTGAATTAACCCAACTTTTTCAATTCCCTGGCCAGTAATAACTTTCAATATCAGATCTCCAGAAGTAACCTAAAGCTGTAACTTTAACATTCGCCACACAAATTTTTGCTGTTCGGAAAAAAAAATATATAGATATATATATATATCAGTACCGTTAATGGAAATTTGCCAAGGTGGTACGTTCTTTAAGACCTCTCTATTTGGTGATTGGAGGAGAGAATGTACAAATGCAGAGAGTTGCTTTTCTTTTTGGTTGCATGCATGTGAGGTGGTACAGTCTCTACTCTCTAGTGGGTACCACTCACAGTGATCCAGCTCTACACTCTAATCTCTGAAATTTTCAACTTCAGGTAATATTTCTTTTTCTTTTTTTCAAATGTAGTTCGGATTATTGATTTTATGCTTTACAAATATGACATTTATTATAACATTTAAAATTGAGGGTTTTTTCAGTATTTTTTTTTGCATTTATATTATAACATATAAATTTCAGGGTTTTTCAGCATTTTTTTGTATTGTAACATATAAAATTCAGTTTTTTTTTCAGTATATTTTTGTATCATAACATATAAATTCAGGGCCTTTTCAGTATATTTTTGTATTATAACATATAATATTCAGAGATTTTTCAGTATATTTTTGTATTAAAACTTATGAAATCCAGGGTCATTTCAGTATATTTTTGTTGAAGGGCATGTAAAGATCTAAGTCAATGGTGGTGACTGGTAACAAGAAAATTGTGCTCAAGTGGCCTTAGGAAACTGATCTGATACCAACTTTACTGACTATTTAATTAAATTTCTGAAAGAACATTGTACGTATACTAGAAAGCTGATACCACATCATCCACATTAGATTGGGGCTTCCCTTTCAATTTAATTGTTCTAAAAGGACCATGACAGATCATAATGATAAACTGGTTGTTCTGTTCCAACGGAATTAGACAATCAATTTAATGGAGCCATGACATGTCATGTGAGTTATGTGACAACATGCATGCGTCAGCCGCCAGATACCATGGCATGCACCCATGTACGTAAAAAAAAACGCAACTCTTAGTTTGTATAAGAGCAGTTACACATACGTGTCCTTTTTTTTAAAATAAGTGTTTTTGTTAATTCTGATATTTATTTATTTTTAAATATATTTTATAAAATTTGAATATATATATTTTCGTAAAAAGACGAAATCTATGATCACTATACTACACATACATGTATTAGCATGATTCCATACTTCCATGTAAATAAAATAGGAGGAACATAACAAATATGGAACCGTAAAGCTAGTACAGTGATGGTAACTCCCGTATATCTACAAAGAGACGTAGATTTAAGTTCTACGAGAGACATTTGAAAAGGAATAAATACCGGGATTAACGGAAGCCCTTATATTAAAAAAAAAAAAGTATAACAAGTATGAAAATGGAGATTCTCTATGGCGAACTAATTTATATGCATTTAGTCACCGCACTGACACTCCGGTGTCACTTGCCAGCTATAAAATATAGACCACCGTGAGATGTTTAGCAATTGAGAGGCTATGATCAGTTTTCCTGCAATCAGTACTATCAGTTGTAAAATTTAAATCTTTAAAAACTGCTTTATAATTAGAATATTTGTGTTCTGATAGTAAAGCATGTACCAGATTTCAAGTCTCTGTAAAATTAGAAGTACTATATGTTGGAAATACAAATGTAACATACCAGCATAGGGGTCAACTTGATCTAAAGCTATTGTACCAGACCATACTGATCTAGGCAGGCTGTCAAGAGTCAAGACACATGTACCAACAAATGGATGAAATTATTTTCACTATGGTAAATTGGTAATTCTTGCATCAAACCCAGAAGTTGCAAAAATCTAGTCTGCAACAAATAACCGACCTGATCTGACCCACCAGAATCTAAACAATTTTGTAACCCAAGATGACCCTCCAGACAAATCGAAACTGGAGATAGCCTGAAGAAGACGACCTGTAACTTGATCTGAATCTTGAAAACTGACTCCAACTCAAAATGACCCAAACTTAAGGCAACCAGAACCAAGAGAGCAACCTAAAAATAATCCGACTTAAACAAGTCAATCTTAAGCTGAATATGGTCTGATCCAATGCCTGACACTAATCTCGAGACAACCTGAAACTTGAAAATGATTCAAAGTAGGATGATCACAAACTCAATCCAATCCGACCAGTTACAACCCAAAACCTGGCAATCACCCAAAGTTAAACTGACAGGAACCCTACTAGCCCTGTAAAATGTAAAATATCTTCAAAGTTCCAAATTTAGTATCACTCAGTGGCACTAGCAGAAGTGCAGAACAGAGATAAACAAAAAATTTAGAACAATTTTAAACATTTCAAAACATTTGCAACCAAGCACATTGAGAAAATTATTGTTTCATAAATAAAATTACACATCTATAAAACATAATAGGTAAGCTTCAAGTGTTATCCACCTACACCTGCAAAACGTGCCATGCACAAGGGGGGCGGTCACAGGGTGACAAAGCAAGATAAACTATGTCACCTTTACGCCTCTCCTGATCTGTTCCAAATTACCAAAAATCCCTTTCTTCTCCATTGTTTATGTACAAATATATAAGAAGTAGAGCCAGAGGCCCAGTTTGGCATCAAATGAAGCAAAGAAGGATCCAAATGACCCTTATTTCATGTAATTTTTTCATTCTTCCAGGGCACAAGGAATGTTTTCAGATTTTGCAGGGTAGCAAATGAAAATGTGTCAAAATTCTAAGAAAATGCTTTACAATTTGACTTGACCAGAGCCACCACATATTCTACAAGACCGAGCTGAAGAACACTTGAAGCAGTAAGTCCACTTCGTTGGTAGCCTGAACAATAGGAGGTTTTCTTTTTACTTTGAAATTTGTCCACTGAATCAATGAAATTTCTATATATATTATTTCTTGAAATATGTTTTTGTAATTGTTTGACTTGAAGCTGAACTAAAGATGTCTTTAGTTCCATTCAGCTTTAAACACCAAATGGCCACATGCACTCAGAAATGTACCAGAGTTAGGACCTCACGTGCTGAGACCACAACTGTCAGGTCTAGCTGGAATTGTAATTGTTGACAAGTCAACAAGCTCTCAAAAAGTTTACTAAACAGTACAGATTAAACATATATTTATGCACTTGACCCATATAAATTAACTTTCCCTTGACACCAGAGACAAGTAACACTTTTGCAACAGGATTTTGCAAGTGGTCATAAATTAAGCCTAATTTGTGTGCAATTTTGCTTCAATCCCTGGCATTACCAATTATCCCTCAATTCACAACCAATTTAGCCTCCAACTACCTTACCTATCTCCAATTCACCCTGGATAGGGAAATAAATATGAGAACAGAATAAGAAAATTAAAGAAAGACAAACTGAAATCTCGTGCCATAAAGAAAAGATGAAAAAAAAGGGGTTTAGTATGGATGGCAGGACAGAAATGATAAGCTTACCCAGCTGTATAGCGGGTGGCTGCATTCTTTGAAGCCATTCTGGCCCTTTGTGCGCTCTCGTTTGATATTTTCTTGAAAACATACCCCTCTCCATTACACTCTGAGCAAAGACCTGAACCGCCACATTCTTCACAAACCTTCATGGCTTCTGTCTATTTCCAAACAAATGGTCAAGATTATATTACAATTTTGACATAGAAATGGCAAAAGAATCACTGTACTGGATATCTATACTGTACCAGCCCAAGGCTAGAAACAGGCGGTATGAATATTTCACTCCAGTACGATAATGGCATTATCTGGAGTTTGGTCTAAAATCAATATTCTTAGTTGTTTTTCTTTTTATTTTTGTGGATGAGTATGTGTATGTCTTTGCATTAAGGTTATGGTCCCGTCTGACATCACATGGTATACATCGAGTTCATAAAACACTTTTATTTTTTAAATTTCTGTAATGGAAGAAGCTGCTTTGAAAAGAGTATCAAATAATTTGAGTAGATAGATAGATGAAACGTGTACAGCGGCAGCTTCTGAAGGTTTGAGCCTCTTCGCAAGAAGGGTTGCTGCTGCACCTACAGCTACAGAAGTGACCAGGATGGAAGCTGCAGCTTCAGGTAAAGAAAATTGCACGCAACTCTTCTTCCTTCTGATGCAACAAGGTTTTGAGGTACAATTGTGTAAGTATGGTGGATTATTCGGGGTTTGAGACCTGAAATTGAACACTGAAACAATAAACTCGTCATGTATAATTCCTATCAGTATAAAAGTAGAGACAATATTTAATTGATTCATGCAATTGAGAGATGATTCAAAATTAGATGCGAATTCCCTTGATTCTACAGAAGAACTCCAAGGTTCTATTCGTGAAAAATTGAAATTTCCTACATGTTCTAATAGACCAGTGACTAAGCATTTCTAAATTCCATCTAATCATCGCTTCAAACTTTAAAGAATCAATTGGTAAAGAGCGACAAAGAGTGGGGTACCATGCGAGGGAACGAGAGAAGCTAGCTCCATCGCCTCTCTTGTTGTTGATAAGGAAGAAGAGAGGATGAAATGCCTGAGCTCCTAGCTGTTTGTTTCTTCTCGCTACGCTGAAATAGCCTGGCTAGCCCAAACTCATTTTGGAATTTCTAGGGTTTTATATTCTGGCCTTGTTAAAGGTCATTTTGAAGGCCTTTTCGATTTCCTTTTTTTTTTCGTTGATGAATCAAAATATTAACTACAGGCCGTCTAGGCAATCTCATATTGGGTAATAAGTACGCTCGTTCGTTTGTTATATTGACTTTATTTTTTTAGAAAATATTTAGAAAAAATTATGTTGATATCATCGTTAATATTGATTTTATTATTCATATTAATAATTTTATTATAAATTTATTTTATATAATATTTTATTATTCAATTAAATATCATTACTATGAATAATAATTTACTTAAATTGAATAATAAAAATATTATATAAATAAATTGTATAATAAAATTATTAATATAAATAATAAAATTAATATGACCGATAATATTAATGATAATATTAATAATAATATTAATAATAATATCTATATAACACCTTTTTTTTTCATATCAAACGTCACGTCCTTAAACATAGACGATTTTAATCTTTCAAACCCCGTTGAAAGGACTTTGATGGATTATCCATTGCACATTGGACGCTCCAAACCAGGCAGTATAGCAAGGAAGGGGTAACTGATCTCCCAGCGCATATCTTGACTGTTGAAAATAGAACGGACGGCTATGATCTGCCTTAAACCATCAATGAACTCCGTACAATGGAGCCGAACTCACGAGTCAACTGTCCTGCTCTGCAAGTCTGCTCCCAATGAATTTCTTGTGTATCCCCATTTTATATAAAAAAATAATAATGATAATTTTTATTTTAAATATTTAATAATTTTATGTCAATTTTTTAAACACATACATATACAGTGTACATTTAATATTATTAAATTCGAAATTGAAAAAATTCTAAATACAAATATTCACAAAAAGTATGTAAAAAATGAATTTGTGATTCTTATATGTCTAGAAAATAGAAATAAAATTGTCAAATGCATGAAATATAACGTTATTATTTATTTATAAAATGGGATAGACGAGAAAAAAGAAATTAGCTCCGAGTCTTCCTTCAATGTTCATCAGCGGACCAAAAACGCGCGCTTCAAACCAACTTCCACTTTTTCCCACCTAGAGACACGCCGAGACGGGTCCCGCACGAGAAATAAACCGGAACCGGAGGCGTTCCAACTCCCCATCGGACTATATTTTGGTCCGATTGGAAAAACCATCGTTGGATCATAAAATCTGATAATTCGCACGATTATTAAAACGTGACAGCGAACTTTTATACGAATCTTAATGCTATCGAACGGTTATTTTTCCATCGGACCAAATTGTGGTACAATGAGCGCTGGAACTGCCCCGCTTGCAAATAAACCAAGCGATAATGCCCGTCGTACACCTAGAGACACGCCGACTCGGTCGCTGTTCCTTTTTTGGGCTCTTTCATTCCTTTTCTCCCGCCAAACCCAACCTCCCCTTGACCCCTTCCCCCTCCGGCGCGTCTCGGCCATGGCCGGTGGGGCCCACACCGATTTCTGCTCCGGCGAGAGAGCCGTGGTGCTCCTCTTCGTCTTCCGCGTGGCTCTCTCCGTTCCTTCCTCTCTCTTTCTCCACGCCTCCGCTCTCTGCCTCCTCTCTCTTATAGCGCTCTTTGTGGAGATCTTGGTGGAGAATTCCAATTCCTCTCTTCAGCGCTTCAAAACCAGGTTGGTAACCTCTTAGATTCCGCATTTGTTGCATCAATTTGGGAATTATGCGACTACGGATGGTATTTTGGAAAGAAAGGGGCTAGCTCGAGATGAAATTTTGGCGGTAACAGACTTACCCGGTCCAACGTCGCTTCTCATTTCTTTTATGTTTTAAAGTTGAGGTCACTGATTTGCTATTGTGGATTTGGGAAGCATATGTTCCCCAAAAGATCTCTGAGTAATGAATTCAGATCTTGTCTAGGGTTTGCTAGAAAGAATTCAAGCAAACTTCTATGAAAACTCGAGGCTAGTTAGCAACTTGTACGAACTTGTACTATCAATACATACTGATATTTTAGGCTGGTTCATGACCTTACTGGTATGATACCTTGCTTGTTTGCTACTGGACAGTATGATATGATAGGCTAGCTAGGCAGCACTAAATTCAGATTTTGTCTGGTTTGAGGTCCCAGACCAATCTTTAATTTTTACTTGGACAGCATGATATTACCTTTAAAATATTTAATAAGCCATTTTCTCATGCATCTTGCAGGCCTGGTGCTTCATCTGGGATTCTTCTTGGTGCAACCACACTGCCAAGTGTGATGCTTTCACGGCTTATTCAGATATCACGAGTATTATCAATTCATGAAAATGGAGCTGAAGGTAAGTACTTTTCTAATAATTTTGAACCATTAAATTGTGTATGATTTCTCTCTAATGTTATCTGTTGTGTACCTCAAGATGCATCTTTTGCAGATTGGATAAGATTCATTGCACCAAGACTCTTTAAATAAACTGGCACTGGCAAGCTTTTCAAAATTCAATGAAATACTTTTAGCGCTTTCGTGAATATGAGAAAAAAATCCCTAGAAATCAAACCAAAATATTCCTTATTTGATTTATGGTCGGATCAAAAATCGGGGAAGAGGCGCCTGGGGAAGGGAGGGCATCTTTAGAAATAAATGTTATCATAATCATGACTTGAGTCTCGAGATATATGTTGATGGGGGTTTGTTCAAGTTACAATTTGTATGGTGCAGGCTGTTTTTTAAATAATTGCTGTGTGCAGTGCATGTTAACACATGCTTATTTTTGTTTAATATATAAAAAACTTTACATGCCGTTTACACAAAATTCATTGAACCATTCAATATTATAGGGTTGGCAGTAGTGTTGGCTGTTCTGAGAGTATAATAAACTAATCTGATTTGATATATTTCATGGTAATAGTTATTGAGGAGTGATAACTGTATCCCTTAATCTCACCCCTTATCTTCCCCCCAGATATATTTATATTTATTTCAAAAAGTATTTATACTAAATGACAAAAATATTTATACTTTATATTATTAGAATTAAAAGTTTTGTAAGCTTTATTTTTATTTGTGCAACGAAGTTTTTAACTTGAAATTTTTCATATCATTTGAGGAACGAAAAAGTGATAAACATTTTCTATACTAACTATAAACACTTATAAATATAAATATGAATTATTTATTTATTTAGTATAAACACTTGTGGTGTGTAGATAAGGGGTGCAAGAATAATTTCTCATAGTTATTATACTTTAAAAGTTGCTTATATAATTGTCCTTTCTTTAGAAACTAAATTCAGTTTTCCATTAGCAGAGTTCGCGTATTTGGATATGCAATATTGGACAGTGTCCACATGCTGCTTAGGTGTACTTCTATTCTTCTTGTACCTTCAAGCAACTTCTCGCAAAAATTGGAGTGCTACATTATGCTCTAGAGAATTGTCCTGTACATACCTCTGTGTACTGCTTTACATGGTCACATGCTATTTCTGCTTCAAATCGAAGACAAATGGAGGTAAGATGCACTGTTTAAATAAACAATATTCCAAAAGTTGTCATAACACTTGGTGTCAGAACTATGATATCAGACCTGATTTCTTGGTTCTGGCAAATTAAGCCAGGAAAAAAACATAATGGATAATGATAATTTAAAGTAGGCCAGAAACCTACTTTTCTGTATATGGCGTCAAGATGCAGCTAGATAAAAAGTTTTCACCTGAAACCCTAATTTTTCGATGATTGTTATTAGGTTGGTTTGGTTCAAACATGTTGTACTTGATTTCTCATGGAGCAGCTACTGCAGCCCTTATCCAGCACATTTTGCAAAAGTTTCCTTCCTGCGCATCAATTGGTACTTTTTGTTGAGGTTTATAGTTGATACCTTTTGAATTTCTTTTCTATTTTCGAGTAGTAATAGGTTTGTCTTGAATAACTCTATCTCTTACCTGACAAATAGCACTTGAGCAATCAGATAACAAAGAATCTAAACAAACCAAAGAAGTAGAAAAGCATGTATGTCATATGCTCAGTTGACAACCATAATATTTATTATCAGCTTGGTCTTGGCCTAGATCATTTGTTTCTGCTACTCGTCTTACTAAAATTGGAAATCTAACAAGTACTTCTGATCTTTTGGTCAGTTTGAACATAACTGATTTGAGCATTTTTGTTGACCTTAGGTGAGGCACTGCTAGTTTCAGCTGGCATGGTTCTCTACTTTGGGGATATGTTAACTCGTACTCTTGCCAAGGTACATACAATATCATACAGTTTCGTATTAATATTATAGTCTCGATCTTGTAACTATATAATGTTGTATTATTAAAGCTAACTTAAATATAAAAAATTGTGCAGCTGAGCTTATTGTCTGTATCCTCAAAATCCTATTATCTTTCAAATGGAACTCATTCTGAAATGGCCACAGTTATTCAGGTTCTATTTTTTTTTAAAATTATCACCGCTGTCTATTTTATACTAGCAATAGTTCTAACTTGACACATATCATACCTAGCTTGCAAATGTGAAAACATGACAATAAATATTGCAAATGGTCACTTAAACATCTGGTTTGAGTTTATCACTGAGCATGTCCTGGTTAGCACAGCAATTTATGGGGTTTTATCAAATTCGTGAAGGTTGTTGAGATTCACACATACCCGTCCACCCCTGTGCCAACCCCAACCGTCACTTAATTCCACAGCATGTGTGCATTGCATTGTGCCTTGCAGCGCAGCAAAGGATGAGCGCATCTGTACAACACAGGATGAGAGCATGTCATACAGACATGCTCTCAGAGAGAATTGCTCTACCTAACTTTTTTTATCTACAATATTTGTCTCTTTGTTTTCAGGGAGAATTGCTAGGACTTCTTCTTGTGCCCATGTTTTTCAAATTGACCCTTCAATTATGGGGTTATTGCAGAAATATGAGCACTCCAAGAAAAATTGAAAGCACAGCTTTATTTTATACTTCAGCTATCGTAATGTTAACATTCTTAATGCCAGCTTGGATGAATTTTGTTCACAAGTTTGGTGTGCACCCGCTGTTATGGTGAGCATTCTTTTAAGGATTAAATCTAAATTTCTGCACAGTACCAGCCATTTATCTGCTGTTATAATTCCCGACTATTTGTACTAGTTTGTCAACTTCTTTGGCCCTTTATTCTCCTTTGACCTTTTAGTATTTGGGTTACCCAGTGAGGCTAAATTCAGTTGACTTACAAAAGTGAGGGGTAATTAGTAGTGTTTTTCTCATATTGCTGAATTTTAAATGTTCATGTGAGATCTTTAACAGTATGTACAATTGAGAACATTGATCTGGCAGTTTTTTTTTCTCCCCATGTTTTCAGTATGCAATATATTTATCATATTTCATAGCTGTATGAAATATGTTTCGGCATTAACAGGGAATATTTGAATTTGAAAGCAGTAGTATACCTGAAGTAAATTCTTTTCTGTTTAACAGGGTAATAAATTTCATGTTTACAAGTCCGCTTGAACGGCTAGCCCTATGTTCATACTGGATATGTGTTATATGTGTCTCTGTTTTTCGGTTTTACAACATATCGAAACAAAGTAAAACGGAGAGGATACTTCTCAGAAAGTACTACCACCTTGTTGCTGTCCTAATGTTTGTACCAGCTCTCATATTTCAGGTACTTTGTCACCAGCTATTCCTTTAAGATTGGTGCAAGTTACTCCCAAGTTTCAGGAAATGTTTATCTTGCAACCAACACTGAAACTTTTCTGAGTTGTGTCCTCCATAACCCAATTATCCATCAATAATTATAGCTGTCAGCTATATATAATGTAATTGAAAGTTGCTGATTCATAAATTGTTCTTCCATACAACGCAATATCTACTAATTTTAAGTTCAATTTGAGCTTCCTTGGTGGATGTTGTGTCCAGAAGATATTGGGTACGATTTGCACCCAACAAAAAGTATCTTTATTTTGCGATAATAATATACATCCCAATGCCAGAATTGTCGTTTATTTATTTGTTTGTTTTTTTTTCTTTTTTGGAAGCCGTCTTTCTTGGATCTGTCTTTTGGTGCAGCTTTAATGGTTTTCTTATTATTGGAAATGATTCGGGTAAGTCTTTACTGAAACCTTTGTATCATAAAATATCTTTATGATAAAAATACTAGAATTTTGGAGTTTCATTAAAGAAGTGCCATGTACTGACAAGCTTGTAAATGTATACTAGGTGTGGGAAATATGGCCTCTGGGTAAAATGGTGCACCAATTCATGAATGCTTTCACTGATCACCGGGATTCAGATATTCTCATTGTCAGGCATGTGTTCTCTACTTCTTAAACATTATGTTTAGTTAAAGTAGTGATTTCTACCCATTAAAACACGGAAATTTCAATAATCTCCTGCAGAAAATTAAAAATGCATCATTTATGTAACAAAGGAATTAATTAGTATAGTACACTTCTCTTCTGCTAAAGAAATTACCGGACCGCTTATTTAAACCTCATATGAGTCTATTGAAGAAATGGGGAGGGAAGAGTGATTAAAGGATACTCCCAAGTTTTTGTGCTTATATGTGAGTTTGAGATTTGTCAAGATCAAACAAGAATTTGACCCTTGAGTTATTTTCCGGCTATGTTTCTCTTTTTGGAGAAATCCATGCTCTGCTAAATTTCAAAGTATTTGTGCTCTTGGAACTATTAAGTTCCTCATATAACCTAGAAACCATTCCAAGCATCACGTATACTTCTTCCATTTCGACATAGGATGTAGATAGTATTTTGTCTTTAGTGCTTTGTAGCGGTACATGTAAAATTTCCATGCTTAACAATTCCCATTTTCACAGGGTCATGCATGAATTTGATCTTGTCAAAATTTCATATCTCATGCTTTATATTTTCCCTTTTTAACTTTCAGTCATTTTTCTCTGTTGTTGGGTTGTGCACTGCCCAAATGGATGTCATCAGGGTTTAACGATCGGCCTCTGGCCCCATTTGCTGGTATTCTCAGCTTAGGGATCGGTGACACAATGGTTTGTACTGTTTCCTATTCTTTTCTCAGGATGCTTTCCCCCAGTTATTTACCTACATTTTACAGTCACTGTCATGAATCAATCCACTGAATGTCTTGCAGTTAATGATTTTCTATTGAGCAAGCACAAATGGTTGAGAATTAAGAATCCTTTGACTATGTATACTATGCTTGATTTTGTTGCTTTCATGTAGTGCACTCACCATACTGCCAAAAAGCTGTACCATTACATAGTACAAACCTTGCAATTCAGTAATCCTTTAACTAAGAATATGTTATGATTTTCAATTAAACAGGCATCAATGGTGGGTCACAAGTATGGGGTTCTGAGATGGAGCAAAGCAGGAAGTCAGTAATAGATACATCTACATTTTGTCTTTTGTTATCACTCAAGTTTACCGTATAAATGTTAGAATATTTTTATCTAAACTTGAAAATATTGTACCAAAAAAAAAATCAAAACAGAGAAAACAGTAGAAGGGACAGCAGCTGGAATAACCTCCGTGTGGGCAGCTTGTTATATACTCCTCCCTCTTCTTGCTTCCAGTGGATATATCCTCTCTCAGGTTTATTTTTCTCTTCTTTCTTTCTTGTGTAGCTCGGCCATGTGGGTATAAAATTTCTATAGATCCGATAGAATGTTTGGATGAAGTTAGGTTTTGACTTTTCTGTCTTTAATTTTAATTAACCATTCTTTTTGGTTTAATAATGTAGCATTGGGGGTCATTGCTGATAGCAGTCACAGTGAGTGGCTTATTGGAGGCATACACAGCTCAACTCGATAATGCTTTCATACCCCTTGTATTCTACAGTCTTCTTTGTTTATAGGTTTATGTCATTCTCTTCATTCTTATTTTTTTTTCCGGAAAAAAAAAATAAATAACAGCTTAAAGTCAAGGGTGTCAAAATGTTTTCTTCTTTGAGTGTAGAATTAGAATACCACCGATTCACCATGTGCTTGCTTTAAGCACACCTTGATCTTTTTATCTACTTGACCTAGCGCCGCCTCTTTGTGTTTTGTTGTAGTACCAGGGGTTATTTTAATCGTAGCCGAATCATAAGTCGACGACGCCTTAATTCATCAATTAAAACTTTCAGCATTAGACAACACCCAGGACAAATTTCCATTTCTCCTCGTTTGATCCGCGACGTTTCTCCTTCTGCCATCAAAATTAATTACGAATAACGTACAAAGGTTCTCTTTCTCTCATTCAGCTGCAATTATCCTAAAGCAAGAAGATAGTCTAAAAAAGCGAATTGCAAAATCCGAATCCGTTTCTCCTCGAATCCTTCGCTGTGTCACGCCTTTACGTTAGAAACTTTTTCTGATCACAAGCCTGTGTTTGGTGGCAAATTTTATACTAGTAGTTAGAAACTTTTCCCAATCACAAACCAATTTTCCCACACTATTATGTAATTCTTTTCGTACGGTTTGAACACGACTTGGAAATACTCGACTAAAATTATAGGCATATGGACCAAATTCCCTCCCGTGCCGAGAAAACAATGAGCTGGATAGTCAATTTCATTCTTGGCTCCAGGCAATTGTTAACGAACGTCAACATCCTCTTTTGGTTTTATTATTTGCAATAACTAACATTAAAGTTAGAGATAAGATAATTATATATGTTTCAAGAGGAGACTTCAAATGCTTCCATCTTAAGAGCCTTCATTTTTTTTTAATTTTCTAATAACTCTAATTTTAAAATTAAAATATAAAAAAAATCATTAGATATAATTTATATCACTTTCTCTACGTATATGTAAAAATTACGATATTTCAACATTATTTCGTTTGACATCAAGAACTTACAAATAATACATTAATGTAGATAATTTTTGAACATTAATTTTTTAACTTATTATTTCATATAAAATGAAAGTCAAAATGTCAATTTTTTTTATGTGTATGAAGAGAATATAATATAGATCACATTTAACGATTTTATTTTGATATTTTAGTTTCAAAATTTTTATTATTAACAAATTAAAAAATGAAGACATAAAAAATAAAGACATTTGAACTCACCTCATGTTTCAAATTGCAATAACTAACATTAAAGTTAGACATTAAATTTCATTCTTATCTCATCATTTCTGCATGTAAATAATAACACAAATCATATCCCAAAAATATGAAAAAAATTATCTCAAAAATTATATCCTTCAGAAGTAGCAACTCTCATGCAAAAGCGTACTCACGAACCATGTCAGTGGTATCAGAAGTTCAGAATACATCACATGCAAAAGCGTCCCTATGAACCATAAAAACAAATTCCACAAATACGGAGAAGGAATATACTTTGATTAATACTTCCAATAAAGAAAACTGTTCAGTTTGGAAGCAGGAAAAAAAAATATATTGTTTTCTATATATCCTAATCTTTTCTTCTCTCTCAAAACTGCTACTTAGTGCTCTCTAGCTAGACTAATTTAGTCTTCCAAAATTGGCCAAAACATTTCAAAAAGTAGGTTCAAAAACTGCACGCACAATCTAAACCCAGTTCTCTCAAACCAAGAAGCACCCATCTCAAATAGACACAAAATTGCAAAACTACCCACAAGAACCTAGAAATCACAGCACAGCACAAGCATTGGGGTTCTCGTCACTGAACAACTGTGGCGCGGGGACCATGTACACGTGGTATCCACACTTGTCACAGTGGCACCAGCCCATGTCAGCATGACACGTCATCTGTCCTGCGCAACTCTTCTCCATCTCCTTTTTCTCCTCTTTTTCTTTCTCCTTCTCCTTCTCCTCCTCCTTCTCCTTCTTCTGGCCCACCACTTCCACGTGTCTTTCTATCTTCTTTGACAAGTACTCCACAAACCCTTTCGTCTTCATGGTGCCTTTCACTGTGATTTGGTTCTTCGGTGTATCTATCATCACTTGCTCCACACCTAAAGGGGAAAATATAACAGATGACTCTAACTAAAATTATGGTACAATTTTTGGGGATGCGATAAAATATAAGTTTTTCTTGAGTAAACAACTGAAGATTGTCAGTATTATGTACGTATATATGGTCCCAGCATCTCAGGAGAAAAGCTGTTTGGCCGCCTTACCTGACAACTGTGCATAGCTAATTAATTAAACAATGTTTTCATTTTTGTTCACTTTTTTTTTCTTTCTTTACAGCAACATTGTAGATACCCTAGCAAGTTATTTAAGCAGATACAAAGAATCAAATATTTTCTATTTCATGAAAAAAATTATGTGAATAGAGTGGACTTCATTAGTTACAAAAAGAAATAGAGTGTTATTTGTAAATTTATGTGCATTCTGTTTGTGTCAAATTTTGTAGCATTTTCAGGAATAGCAAAAAATGTGTATCTAATTGGCAAATGGTGAGACTAACCGGCACAAATGCAAAAAATTCGAAAAAAAGAAGATATGAAAATATAAATATGAAGTTGAAAGAACCTTTAATTTTCGTGAGGACACCTCTGATGCGCCTGATACACCCGTCACAGTGAAGCGCCACCTTGATGACTACTGTATTCGCCACCAGCGTAACCTAATTAATTAAGGAAACAAAACAGAGTCAGATCATCCGAAATATATGTAGAATTTACCTCTTAAGGATAAACTAAAAGGAGATCCGAACAAAGTATTTACCTGTTTGTCGCCTTTTTTCCCCGCTTCTTTGGGGTCGCACGAGTTCTCATCCTGTTTGGTATCGCCTTTCTTCTCGTCCTCTTTATCGCCCTTTTCAGTCTCTTTTGAGTTGAGGTCGCAGTGCTTCTCTCGTTTCTCGTCGCCGTTTTTGTTCTTGGGGTTGTTTTGCTTCTCGCCGCCACCGCCGCCGCCCCCTTGTTTCTTCCTTGCAGGAGAAATGACTTCGACTTTTTTCCTCGTTTTCTTCTGGATTCTGTCTTGAAGCTTCCAAGGGTCCATAGTTCCCACCACCGTGATTTTGTTTGCACCGGGTTCCATTTTAACACCTTCAACTCCTATTAATTGTTTTAATTTAAACCACCAGAAAAGAATGAGCAGTAGTACTGTTGCATGTAATGTAAGAGCATAATTACTTACGGGTGGTGGGATCTCTTCTCTTCGCAACTAAAAGTTTGATAATCTTGACAACTAATTTTTAAATAATTTCGAATTAATTTTTAAAGATTTTTTAAAAATAGAAAAAAATTTATAGACATATTTTTGAACTTGATTATTTTTCAAGTTTCATATAATTTAAGTGTCAATTGATATTTCATCAAAGACCGTTAAATATGAACTGTTATAAATATTATGCAATTTTAATGGTCTTTAATGAAATATCAAATGACATTTATATTGAATGAAATTTGAAATATAATCAATCGAAAAGTTTATAATTTTTTTTTCTATCTTTAAGATTTTTTTCAAAATTATTTAAAAATCTGCTATCAAAATTGTCAAGATATTCTCATCCATTACTTATAAACTATCAGTACCAGATAAACAATGGGAAAAGTGGAAAACAGCAGCAATGGTGCTTTCTGCATGCACACTAGCTAGCTACCAGGTAACAGTCTAACAGAGATCAGTGATGAAGCGATATATAAACTGCCACTCTATGAGTATCATCAGATAATGAAACGACAGAGAAGCTTTTGGTTTTTGTACACTGTTCTCTTTTCTGAACCATGCAGCCGATAAATGTCAGAGCTGATCAGAATTCTCTCGTTGTTTTGTTTTTTGCGCTCAAACAAAAGGCACTAGCACGCATATATATATGCTAAAATGCACTAAAAAGCAAACCAATTTTACCATGAACACCATTATTATATATACAATTTTATTTGAAAAAAAATATATATATAAGGACAAAATGACTATATATCAGTCTGAAATAATACTTTCATCTGTTCATTATCTTCCAAAATATACTAATTAAGCAAACAAAGTTGCAAAATGCGAATTCCATTCCTTCTTTCAAATTAATCCTACGAAAATCTGAAATTTATATGATGAAAATTTGTTTTTCATCGCTGAGAAATTGACAGAAGCAACAAGAACTCAAGAAGATCCTAAGTAGCATTATATTCACCAATCCATCTGAAAAAGATCGGAAATTGAGAATTTGAGCTTTTTACGAGTACTGAGAAATCAACAAAGGTAACCTAACTAATAATAAATAACTCTCATATTGATTATTTGAGATATGGAAATACAGAACAAATTAAACACACGCAATGAGCTCTATCTATGGAAACAGTTAAAAACTAGCTAGCATAATAAATGTTTCAAATTAAACCGTTTAAAGAGTGCACATACGGTCAAACTTCTAACCGAATTTGTCTCTTAATTAAGAGATCTTACAAAGCACAACCTAGCTTGCTACCGAGAGAGCGCGAGAGAGAGATAGAGAGAGAGAGAGACCTTTGAAGCCTTTAAAAGACCGTTGGATCTTATCTGCACACCCGTCACAGTGAAAATCCACCTTCAGCACCGCCGTCACAAACGTGCCTCCTTCCTTGCCACTGCCTTTCCCGCCTTTATTGTTATAGATCACCTCAGCTCCCGAGTGAGCGTGAGGATTATCTGTGTTAGCATCGTCTTGATCGGTGTTGCACGGGGCTTGGTGATCTGGAGCAGGAGAAGATGGAGAAATGTTGGTGTGTTGGCCATCTCCAGTCTGCGCGGAGCCTCCTCCTCCGCCACCGCCTCCGCCTCCCTTCTTCTTCTTCTGTAAGCAATTACAGATTCAAATACAGATCAGCTTGTGTTACAAGTTTAGAAGAGAGATATTCAACAGATTCGAGAATTTTACATAAAATAAAGCATCAGATCTGATCGGAAATAACCTTTCCCATGAATGCCTCTGTATTTCCTTCCCTCAGCTCCCTCCCTCCTCTCTCCTCCCTCTCGTGAGAGCTCTGTTCAAGTTCAAGGAGAGAGAGAGAACCGCGCGTGTGGCGCGTATATATATTGGCGGGAATATCCATGGCCATATATCACTGTCGACCACGACCAAACACCACTGAATATTTTCACGGGCTTCCTACAACTGATGATGTGGCTTTATATCATAGGCTTAAAAGAGCAGCTTTAACATTTGTTTTCTGCCACGTCTACAGATAGTAAATAGTCGTATACATCCGCATACTAACAGTAACATGGCAATATTGCTCGTATGAAGCTCATCGATCGTCCCCATCTCATAATAAGAAACTCTTACCTCTTTTTTCTACGCCTTTCTACGTACATGTTCAATGTTCAATGACCTGGTATATTAAGTTTTACTTTTACGATAACTTAACTATGTACAAGTCGACAAGTAGAAGAAGGTGATATTTCATGGCAAATGCAGTTTGGTGGGACACACAGAAGATTCTGACGGAGGAAGTTAGTGGGACCCACCAGATACTGTACGGTACTTCTGTAGAAAACGCCAAAACTCTGCTCCGGCCAGGCAGCTGGTTCTCTTCTCTTCTCCGGGTGTGATACAATTTTACATATAAATACCTCTAAATTAGTTTGGATATTTGATCCTTGCGGAGTTTTTAATTTGATGAATTTTACGTATATAATATATATATATATAAAGTATAGATAATATTTTATTAATTTGTCGGATTTCAAAAATATAAGTTTATCTATTGCGGTATACGAAACAAATTAAAAGAAAAAAAGTAAACGTGAAAAAGTACCGTGCTCGTACATATACTTCAAATTAAAATGTAGCAAAGTTTAGGTTTAAGCATATACAGTGCTCGAAATGTACATGTCTATATATATCATCAGCATCGCAATACACATTTCGGAATCGTTCTGTTTCATATACATGAAAATTTAGAAAATGAATTGAGAACTGAAACTTGATTGTAGAAGCACTTAGAGCTGGTGTCGCGGTTCGTTTCTTTTTAAAGGAAAGCAATTTAACAAATAAAAGGAACGAAACAAGAGAAAAAGAAAATCGATGGAGCTACTAATAATAAAAAGGAAAAAAAATCCGACCTGCCGGATTCGAACCAGCGACCTAAGGATATCTGCGACGACTACAGTCCTCCGCTCTACCAACTGAGCTAAGGTCGGTTTGTGTCAGTTTATATTCGTTTAATTACTAATTTCATAGAACAGTGAGATATTTTTGTATTTTTCTAGATTTATTTCTTTAACAAAAGTTATCCTAACATAGTAATACCATTTATTTCAAATTATATTTATATTATTATTTGATTTATTTTTCTTGGTACTTTTTAAATGAGTACGGGAATTATCACATTATTTTTCATACGTATAATATGCAATTTATATCCAAACATTATTAATATTTATAATATTATTTTATTTTTAAAATTCTATAGTCTGATATATTATTAAAAAAAACATTCTACATCCTATCTCTGTTATATATCAATCACAAATATTAGACACTATCAATCTATCTTTGCAGAACACATTCTTTTACATTTGTAAATTGAAGGATTGAAAAAATAGAAAGTCATAATAGCCTTTTTCTTTTTATGATTAATCCATATACTAATAAAACGGCCCGTTAAAATTAAGCCCATTTAGTATTTTATAATCTCTAATCCTTTCCCCCTTTTCTTTTTTCCTTTTCCTGTCTATTTGAGTCTTGTACAAATCCGAAACAAAACCCCACCGATTTCGATTCGCTTCGGTTGGAATTCCAAAACGATGGATCCCGATAGGTATCTCCGATGATCTTCTAGAGTGTGCATGTAGCTACCTTGTGTGATAGTGCTATCTCTGTTTTTAGTTTTGCATTTACTTCTTTTTCTCTTTTGTTTTTGTTTTTTTTTTTCTTAATTCAAAACGCAGGTTGAATTCTCCTAGCACATCGACTATTGCAATCGAAGCTTTTGGTCATGGGCTTCATATTTCTCAGGTATATCTTGTAAAATGACCTTTAAAGTATGAAATATTTTGTTTTTTTAAGTTTTTCTTTTTCTGGTATTTATTGTACCAGCAGATACTGTATCAGTCTCACAATCTGGTGTTTTCTTTTATCAGGATCCAAATTCAAAGCATCTTGGAATGACAGTATGGGATGCATCCATGGTTATAGTAAAATACTTGGTAATTAATTAGTTACTTTTTTTAAGACTACTGTAAAATTTTCAATCTCTCTTTTCAAAGTCTGAATAAAGCCTTTAAGTTTCAATATATCATACAAATAAGAAGTAGTTTATTGTTTTTTTTTTTTCCTGTGTTGTTAATTTACTGGTAGGATCCATATGAGTGGATAGCATTTTGCATCTCTGTATCAATCAATTTTGAAATTAATGGTAAATGTGCAGAATAATTGGATTGCATTGCACCATAAAACCAATCAAAATATCCCTATGAACTTTATTGCCATATGAGCTTAAGCATGCTGGTAGAAACAGATGGTAACTAGAAATAAATTTAGAAATTACCTTAACAAATTGTTAACGTCATTTGAATTATCTGCTTTTTAACTAATTTCAGGAGAAGAATAGCAGAAAAGGGAAGTTTAGCCCGGCCAAGATGAAAGGCAAACGTGTGATTGAACTTGGAGCAGGTTGTGGTCTAGCAGGGCTTGGTAATTTTTTCAGATTTGTTTCTTATCTTCTACCCCAGTTCTTTAGACATCATTTATATTCTGCAGGTTGCGGTCTAGCAGGGCTTGGTAATTTTTTCAGATTTGTTTCTTATCTTCTACCACAGTTCTTTAGACATCATTTATATTCTTTTTCTAAATTTTTTAGTAACCTTCATGATGTACATCTATTAAAACTCTATGATCCAAAGCAGATATGTTTATTTCGCTTCTTTCAAAGCAGAAACAATGGCCCTTAAAGCACATAAAACACTAGTAACCTGGATCCTTCTTTCAAACTCTATAGCATACATATTTCTTTTCTATGAACCCCGTCCGACACCAAGCCCCCACCTGCAAAAAAAGAGTTCCTTAATTTTTCTTCTTTTTGCATCTCTTCCAATCTATTGTTCTTTTACTTTTTTTTTCAATTGTCCTTATATTAGGCGCATTATTTCAGGAATGGCATTGTTAGGTTGTGATGTGATATTAACTGACCAGTTGGATGTTCTTCCATTGCTTACAAGAAATGTTGATCGAAACAAATCTTGGATTTCTCAGGGGAATTCTGATTCAGGTACATATCATTCTGGTGGTACTTAAGCCCAAAGTTAACCCAATTAATACTTGTCCTTCCTTGTATGTGTGATTAAGGCTTGGTATCATGATTTATGTGATATTTATTAGAGTATGCTAGACTATACTGAAATGGCACTAAAGTTGGGTACTATGCTTTCTGTTTGTTTAGAAGCAAAAGTTCATGTAGTTTGGGCCTGGAAGTTGAACGTGGGGATTGTGTATGCTATGTAGGTTCTTTGGGGTCCATTTCAGTTGCTGAGCTGGATTGGGGAAATAAAACCCAAATTGAGGCTGTGGGGCCTCCTTTTGATTACGTCATCGGAACTGATGTTGTATGTATCCTTGAAACTACTTATTTTATCAGTTTTTATTTCATCATTAGTGGTGTTAATTCCATAAAGTTACTGGATTGCATCGTCTTTAAATGTGGATCAATATATGTTAATTAGTGAAATCAATTTATTGTTTATATCATTTCTTTTGCTTTAGTTTCTTGGGATATGATGTTCAATTGAGCCATCCAAATAATGAAATAAACAACATTTTTAATTCTGTTACTGGGTAGCAAGCACCATTTAGTTCTTCCAAAGTTAAAATTGGAGATAAATTTTTAAAAAACCCCAAATAAATGAAACCTCAGTCTATGTTTCATATATTTTGTGTGCACTTATAGTTCATTTGTCGGGTTCAAGGTTTACGCAGAACATCTATTGGAGCCGCTAATTGAAACTATTTTGGCTTTATCTGGCCCCAGGACAACTATACTGGTAAGTTTATTTCTTAGATTTGACTCTTCTAGGATCATTATTTCATGGGAGTACCCTAAATACCCCTAAGAAACATACAAGGCCTTTTTGTGTGTTGCTTCACATTTGCATTGCAATGCTGCCAATGTACCCCTTCTTTAATGTATCCTCTGTAAAATAAGATAGAAATGGTATTACCGGCATATTGGAAAACTCTGAGATAAAGGATTTTCATGTGATGTGTTCTTGGTACATGATTATTTCTTGTTTTTTAGGGGAGCATATCCTAGCCTTTTATGTTTTACAAGAGCAGATATGACATTTCTGTATAAATAACCTCAATCTCAGATAGGTCACGAAATCCGCTCTACAACAGTGCATGAACAAATGATAGAAATGCTGAAGAACCATTTCATAGTCAGAACCATCCCAAAATCAAAGGTATCAGTTGATTCTATTCTTTTGTTGCTTTTTCTTAAATATGAAAATTTTAATGCTGTTGTCTGTACACTCTTTCATGAAAAAAAAAAAAACACTTGTGTAAACTTCCCTTCCTGCCCAAATTGTTGCGTTAAATTCAAGGCAGAGGACTGTAAATTTTAAAAATCCTACAAGCACTTTTTGTTAGTTCAAATTTTGTTCCTTTCATGAGACAGATGGATATCAAGTACCAACATCCAAGCATACAATTGTACACGATGGAATTGAAGGCTCAGCCAAAGTGCGACAGTAAGCACTGTGAAACCATTAATCTAAAAATGGCTCACGCTAGTGATGAGGAGAGAGAGGCTTGTGATTGTGGAGAGACTCAAAATGCAGAACCCAGTACCCCAGTAGAATTGAAAGATCTGGTACAACGAAATGGTAAGCTTGATGACTGGGAGATTAGGAGGTGTGGGGCCATGGCAGCTAGGCTTCTTCAAGATGTCAAATTAGCATAGCTCTCATGAGAACTAGTTACATTTTTACCTTGGAATAAATGTTTCTTGAAACATTTGAAACATCTTCTATCCCCGTTTGGCGGACTCATTGAACGCTTAGAAGTTTGGGCGACTTTTAGTAAATGAGAGAATGAGCATGGTACTTTGTGTGTGTTGCGTGGTGGTGGTGGTTTGTTTTTTTTTTTTTTTTTTTGTGGGGGGGGAGGGGGGTTGCGTTATGATCTCTTTTTTTTAATCAGCTCGTTGGTAGAAACTTATCAATAATCACAAATATTCACTAGCATGCTTTAAATATTTTGTTTGTTTCTAACAAAATCTAAATCACACTAATTATATAGATAACATCAAATTTAAAGCCTAAAAGATTGTTGAACTGTATTTAAAGTATGATAAACAAGTTAATTGTTTCTGCCAGTAGGTACATGAAGATTGTATTCTTGCAAATTCAGATAGATTGGATGAAATCTAATTCAATATATATTGTTTAACATTTACATCACTGCGTGTTAAATATAATAAATGCTTTTGAAAGCAGTTCGATGATTCAACTATGTGCACTTCTATATGTTCAGCATTCATCAAATATTATTTATATCATGTACGATAACCTAATGCATTTCATACAAATCACATTAAATTTGCTTGTAAAACGTTGCTGAACTGTGTTTTATAGCATGTAGGGTCACACTATTTATCAGGGAACAAAAAATCAATAATATGCTCGAAATATCTAACAGCACAACAACATCAAATTCACGCTAATTCAAATATATTAGATCAATTTGGTATTTAAATTGGCCAGTAATTAACTTGATAACATTACTTAAAAATAATACTAGATATCTGAAACAGTCTGGATACTTGGTATCTGCGGTACGCTGGTACCAGCTGTGGCTTGTAAACATTTAGTTTGGGAATGAAATTAGTGGTAACCTTCTTCTTCAAAAAGAAAATAAATAATTAATGAATCGATCGATCGATCAAGACACTATGAGAAACATTGTAACTTGTACCACCACAGCAAAATTTACCATTCTTCCAGAAATAAACTTGCTCCTCTTTTGCCTTTTTTTTTTTTGTTGAGGTTGAAATAGGGGTTATGCCCCCATTTCCATTTCTCCGACTTCTTACATTTCACAAAAATAAACTGAACTTGCTCCTGTTTAGCTGATTTAATTATTTAAAAAGATAAAATCTACAGACCAGACATTTTAAAAAGGGATGCCTTACGATTATTGTGCAATCTTCTTCAAGTCATTAGAAGCCCTCTGCTACAAAATTGAGTGCTTGTTATTTACATAACGAGTCGTCATCATCTTTAATCACAAAAATGCTACCTCAGCTACTGTGCTTCCTCATAGCTGGCCTAACCATGGCACTTTTGTTTCTCTTCCATGAGTTTTTCTTTCTTTTTCTGTCTGTTTTTGCTTTTCCACCTTTCCTCTTGTTGGGTGAGAGGGTATCTAATTTAAAGACCATTTTGCCCTTTTGCTTTCATAAGAATAAGAAAGCCTCCTAGCCCAGGGACTCTCATCAGGCAACCAAGAAATAGGTGAAGACCCAATAACGATGCAATATCTAAGATTTAACAAAGCCATTGCGAGTTG
The DNA here is from genome assembly GCA_037678475.1 of x Bolboschoenoplectus mariqueter. Lineage (NCBI taxonomy): Eukaryota > Viridiplantae > Streptophyta > Magnoliopsida > Poales > Cyperaceae > x Bolboschoenoplectus > x Bolboschoenoplectus mariqueter. The sequence goes on along the minus strand of CM075245.1, from coordinate 3,771,465 downwards.
ATATTCAGATTCTTTAAACAACTCCATTATCTTTGTCTCAGCACTTGGGTCTTCACTAATCACAAGTTCCTCGTAAGCTTCTCTATATTCTTGTAGCACGGAAGGTTCCGGAGAAATCATTCGCAAGCTCAGCACCCGCAATGCCTCAATCGCAGTCTTATGCAATCCAGCATCCACATAGATGGAGAATGTGTAAGAGATAGTAGCTGGATCCGGAGGAATTCTATCTCTGTGCATTTGTTCAATAATATGCTCTACAACATGAATTCGACCCTGTAAACAGAGCTAAGATCATGGATTGAAGCTAACAGAATATAGATACATCGACATTTCTATTTTGGTAGGCACATGCCAGTAAGGAGTCAATTGGTATGTCTACTGATTAACCTAAGTTTGATTAGACTCAATTTATCCCGATTCATCCTTATTTAATAACAAACTTGTAATCAAGCTTTACATTAACCTAACCTAGCCCTAAATCGCATTGTGCAACTAAGGGTCATTTTACCATGACTTCTCAACATTTATGAAGAAAACCAAGAAAACAAAAACAATAATGACCCAAGAAACAGCAATAAAAGATACACTACTCCATGAACACTGGTTAGTGTAGATTCAGACCTATTTTCTGGAATTAATTAGACTGCTATTGCATTGAAATATTAATGCAACTATTGATTGGCACGTACTTTTGCAGAAGCTCCTGTAAGTATTGTGTTATAAAACTCAATGTCAGGTTGAATTCCTTCTGCTCCTAGTAGATTCATGAATTTAAGTGCACCATCAAAATCTTCTTCTGACAATAGTACCTAATGAAAGCAAGAAAGAGAAACTAAATTGAGGATTCGGTGATTTTGAGGGAACAAGAACTGTGATTTTGGAGGTGCCTGACCAACTTTGCATCACAGGAAATTAACTAGAGCAATAATATCAAAAAGCAAAGCTCAACGCTTGTGCAATTATGCACAGACAATCTAATACGAAAGGAGAAAAAGGAGAAGTCATTTATTTGGAAAATAATGTCTAGTACTGGTTCTGACAGGGATTAGTTGGCACCTTAGCAACTAACATTTCACCACAATAAAGTACCTCTGTCAGCTAACCTGCTCTTAAGAAGAAAAAAATGAACTAAAAGAACAAGAAGATAAAAATTAAGGGCTTGCATGCAAGTTTTTTTCCCACAAAAATGAACAAAACATATCATCCTACCTTCATGAGTGCACTGTATGTGAAAATTTGTGGTACGAAGCCATCTTGATACATCAAAGAGACCAAGGCCCATGCAGATTTACTGCAAGTCAATAAACTGCAACACTCTATCATGATATTATAGATGGCCATGTTTAATGGTATCCTGCATAACCTCATGCTGTTGAATAACCTTATAGTGGAGTGAATCTGTCATTCAAACAATCAAAACAGAAAAGTTACTTGTAGACAGCCCTTTATTCTGCCCAATTTGCATGGACTTTTGGAGTTCTTAATCGTGTGTGCGTGTGCGTGTGTGTGTGTGTGAGAGTGTGTGAGAGAGCGAGGCATACTTGGCCATCCTTAAGCAGCGAGTCCAATACAATGTTATAAAGGTCACTCATTTGGAAAAGACTGATGTTTGATGACATGCTCTCAGCCAAATTTAAGTATTTTAACATCTCATCTATCATACCCTCTGCTCCTAGAGCTCGGATCTATAAACATGGTAAAATCATATGTTATATTACAATACAAAGTAAATATGCAGTCAAAGATATATTCTTTTTTAGAAAACAAGTGGTATCAATTACCACCCACTTTCTGTTACTCATTTTTTTTTTACACACTGCAAAAATTTTCCATCCCTCCTAACCCTTCAACTTGAAAATTTACATTTGGATCCCTCTCTTTTCTGTTTTGCACACCATGAACTAAGTCATACTTACCCCCCTTCATTAGATTTTAGCGGCACACACTTACCCCCCTTCATTAGATTTTAGCAGCACACATCCATTAACTCTTGAACTTTAGCATTATAGCATAGCTTTTTTTGTAGTCAAATATCATCAAATATTCTCCTTTAATCAAGAAAAGAAGAACTTACCAGGTTCTTCAATGAATCAAAACTATGACAAATCTCATTCCTAGACATGTCATTCTCTATAATTCTGATCCTTCTAGAAACATCCACATGGGATAACATGTTGCCCTTCTCATATGGTGCATTCACATTTCCAAATATAGAAAACATGAGTGCGTAAGTCCTAATGTTCAATTTCACATTAGATTTCCTTATTCGGGCTAATAAATGGATTGCTCTATCAGGTTCATCCTGCAAAGTAAATTTCCACAAAAAAAAAAGAGGTTAAAAGATTTTATTAGTACTCATTGAAGGGACTAAATATGGAAAGCCATAAATTCAGATATTGTTACCATGATGTCACATGCGACAAGTAAGGCATTAAAAGGATGTATCAAGTACGGAAATTTATCAGATATTCTTTCAAAAAAAGACTCGGCTAAATCTAGCTCCAATATTTTGCTATAACCAACTGAAATAGATGCAAGCGTACAATCATGAGGCTGCAATCCCTTATGCTCCATTATTTTAATCTGAAAAGATAAAAATATTTTAACTTGAAGCATATAAACTGTTTGTAGTGGGAAAAAATGCTGGAAGCAGCTGGAAAAAGGTACCAAATCCATGCCATGCGTAACACCCTTTCCAGTAATAACAGCCTTAATTAAGCCACTGTAAGTATGTCGTGATGGTGTCAACCCAAGATCATGCATCTAGAAAAAAGGTAGTGTTAAAAAAACTTCGAAAGTAGTGATGTTCAAATGCGCAACAGTAATACAAATTTGAAACCCGTGTATCATGCACCTGTAGAAACAACTTATCAGCTAAGTCACAATTAGGAAACCGTGCACAAGCATGTAAAATATCATTAAAAGCCCATCTCAGGAGAAATTTAACTGGAGCAGATGCCATTTCCAACCCGTACACCATCTCTTCCTGGTCAGATTTACTTCTATCAGAATCCTGACATACAGTCAACTCTTCAGCCAACTCAGATTTTTCGGCAGGTAACAACATCAAATCTGGCAACTCAATCAGTGCTGGTATGGGAATGTCCAGCCTTGGCGATTGGTACCTCCGTTTGCAAGAAACCCTAATAGATGCCTCACTATGAGTTGCTGCAGTTTTCACCATTTGTTGCAAAACAGTATGTGCTGCATCTAAGTCACCCAGCTTAGCAAAAGACCATATAAATTTTCTCAGTGTTAATATACTTGGCGTGTAGTAGTTGGTGCAATCCATCCATATTTCATATACCGCGAGAAGATTCTTCTGGGAAACTGCAAGCTGAATTTGCAATTTACTATAAATTAGATAAAAGGAAGCACAAAGGCAGATGCTAGTCAAGTGAACCAGTAAATGTACAGGGACATACAGGTAAGCATCTAGACATTAACAAAACCCTGCATAAGTGCTGGCAAGATTACAGCAAAATCCAGAGTAAAGTCACCACAATTTCAAGCAGTGACCAGTGCAATCATGCCTGGCTTGTACATATCTGAATATGAGCAGATACAGCGATGCAGGATTTCACTGATACAAGGTACAGACAGACACAATGGTAGTGGACCTCACTGTTAATATGTACTATGATGGCAATTTTTTTGTGTTGAAAGAATAAATTTCTGAATTTACTGAAGGAGAGATTAAATTTCTGAAATTGCAATCCACAATAGATTGTGGTTTAAATACACGCCATATATTTCAGGTGCTTTCAAATCATAGCCTACATTCAGGTTTTTGGGCATCAAATTATAAGTAAAATTCAACATAAATTATAAGTAAAATCAAAGAAGAAAGAAAGCATCACAGTGAGAACAGGCCAATTATTTACTGCTAGATCTTTTTGGGCAAACCTTGAGAAGTTCCCAGTATGTGACTTCAGACTTGCCGATAAATTGGGAATCCATTTTATCCAAACAGTTTTTGGCATCTCTTAGTTTTCTGTTTCCACTCAAGATGCTTAAGAAAACATTAAAAATTGGCAGAGTATTGCTGGTAAAGTTGCTTTCCTCGAGAAGTGTCAACCAATTGAAAGCCTATAACAAAAAGGGAATACAATCAATGTACTTTTCTGCTATTCTATCATAGAGAAATATTATCCGCTGAAGAAATTGTCTAGTAGCCAAGTATAACCTTGTCAAACAGTATAACAGAGGAAAATTAATGAAGGTATGATGAAAAAGGAGTACCTCCTTTGTGTATCCACCTTTAGAAAGTGCCTGAACAATACATCTGCAAATTCCTTTGTTTAAATATACTGATTTCTCTTCCATTGTTTGCCATGTCTCCATCACAAACTACAAACAATAACAAACTTCAACAAATTAAAGAACTGGCATGCATAAACCAAACTATCAATTGAAACACAAGAATAAACAGCTATTCTACATTTGTTGAAATTGACCTTACCAAAGGATCAGGAGCTTCAGCACAATATTCTAGAATATAGGAAAAATCTTCAGCATTTAGAGAATTATTCAGAGCTATCTGTGAAAGCATTGCAGAAGCACGCTCCCTCTCACCACCACGAAGTGCATTTACAATTTGTAGCTGTGCAATTCTGCTAGCCAAGCCTCCTATCCATCCACTACCATAATGACCTACAACAATATATCAAATGATAGTTGGTTTTAACAAAATTCATTCAAATGTTAGATCTTTTGACTTCGAGAATTATGAATTTAGTGAAGTACCAGCAGAATTGGCCAGAGCATATGTTGAGTGTGCCCTGTTCTTGAATGAATTGACCCCCACCTAAGCAAGACAACACACAAATAATAAAAAAAAAAAAAGATTGATGAACAGTGGGAAATATAATACAGAAAGAGAAGTCAAATATCAGTATACCTTAAATTGGGATTCACAGAAATAGTATATATTAGTTGATCCACGAGCAGCTCGCCATCTGCATTGAGTATGAAAATTCTACTCAAACAATTAGAATAAAAGCTGAAGGATTGAAATTGCATAAACACAGTAATTGCATTTTATTAAAGCATTTACTGACAGGAGTCTTTGCATGATCTCGGGATATAGCCTGGAGCTTGGATCAGCGGTGGTACAGTAGGCCTGCTAATAGACAGGCTATGAATTGACCCAGCCCAGCCCAATAAAAGGCACAGAAGGCACAGATAGGATTTGGTCCTTCTGGAGGAAAGAAAACGTCAAACCCAGCTCAAATTATTTGAAGCCTCAGTCCTGCCCTCCCCAATGATGCCCAATATTTGGCCTCACTCAAGAAAGTCTTCTGTACACCAACCAATAGGAAAAGACAAGATGTCAAATCAAGTTGTGCTGATGTCACCTTCTAAAATATCAATCAAGCTTGTAAACAAGAAATAAAATATACATTTTTGAGGAGCTTTACAGCTCTAGCCTAAGCTTCTCACATGAACGTGTCTTCTTTGCTTTTTCACCAGCCCTCTATATTTGTATTATATTTGTTAGTGAAATTCAACAACTGGTACCGAAAAAATGACAAATCAAATTTGTAGGAAGGAAGAGATGAGGTGGGAATTCTTAGTCTAAATTATGAACACAAGTTTGGAATATTCATTTCAGGTCGTCTAAGTAATTCTTGCATGAAAACCTACTATATACTGACAGCATACAAAAAGTAGACAAAAATAAAATAGGAATGCTTGAAACCAAATTTCATTTCAGCATGAGGAATTGAGAAAAGTATGAAAATCAGTATAACTATGTTAAAAGTCTACCATATAATTGTTTTTCATTACTCAGTTACATGCCATGTATTCTTAATGTAGAGACAATTTTGGTACATGTATTGTTCTTGTTCTCTGATATAATATTTTTGCAGTACTATACTATTTCATGCCATGTACACAACATTCCTGTGTTTATGGCTGAGTCAGTGATGTCATGTACACAACCTTATCACAATTGTGCTTAAGCAGCTACATAATTAGTACTAGAAGTCCAGAACTAAGCCTAAATTTTGTGACTGCACTAGAACTAAGCCTCAATTAACCTTAATTTTACAATTCACTGCAAATTAACCTTAGCTATACAATAAACCACAATCAGCCCAAGAAAAATGATTAAAAAACAAAAGAGGCATCCTTCTCCTCCGATTGATATTTTGGTGTCCTAATCATTTTTAATCCATCATGAATTTGGTGGTGCTCCAAACCCACAATATTACACTCAGGTCCTTCAAATTTCCACAATTATGCAAATAGTATTTCAGAACTGGATGTGGATTACTTTTACTAAAATCAGGATAAATAGTCAGACAAACCCAGGCTTAAACCATGGCTTAACAAAGAGATTTGAGTGCTGATAGAACTATTTGGAGGAATTGACAGGTACCTAACAATTTGGTACCACCACTACCATTATATAATGGCTTAAATTCCCAAATATGGGTTGATAAACAGTGAGGTTTAGTCTTAATTAGAGAGACGTAGAAGCTATAATTAAAATTTTATATTATTCCAACACCACAAAACAGATCTTCTGATTTCCCTTTCGAAGCAATTAATATATCAGACTATCAGTAGCCATCTCCAACCTCCCATCAATTTATATTATTCTACTAAAGTACTGAGCTTTAATTTCTGATTTCGTGTCGTACCAATAACAACTAGTGCAATACATGAAAACAGCACAGTAACACACAACGAGACAAGAAATACAGAAAATTGAAAATTATTTTAAGTGTACATGCAGGAAGGTGCAGAGGTTGAAATCAAAGATTTTCAGCTGCAATTCACAACTTGAAGTACAATTGGTCTTATATAATTATATTTCGTCAGGCAACAATGATATGCAAGTAATTCTTTTACGCATCAGCCTTCTCTCCTCCAGGTATTCAAGCTAAAATGATAAATCTTCCCCTCTTTCCGAGAAAAGAAGGTCACTAGAGAGATAGAGAGAGAGAGAGAGAGAGAGAGAGCGTTTCACCTGAGTGCACAGAGATCGAGCGACGCTTGCGCTGGAGCTAGGTCGATCGCCGACTCGCCGTCGTTGAGGAAAGAGGGAGGGAACTCAGGGAAGGATCGCCGTCGCCGAGGGAGAGGGAACGAACTCAGTTTAAAGGGAGAGGGTGAGAGATCAGAGGAGGAAGTCCAGTTGTTTGGGCTGCTCAACGGGGCTACCAAAAACTCAGTTCAGACTCAGCCCGTTTGATACATGAATTTTGAATATAAATCGAGTTTGGAGCCCGACTGCATAATAATTCGTCCCATCTAGACGCATCAACTATTCGGCCCGTTTGTTCATAGGCTACCCTGTTCAATTACCAGGTCTCCAGGTCGGAACGGGGCCATTCCAACGCCCATCGAACCATTTTTTGATTCGATAGGAAAAATCACCGTTGGATCATCAAATTTGATAGCTCGCACGATTATTAAAGCATAGGAGTGAATATTTGTACGAATCTTAATGTCATTCAACGGTTATTTTATCCATCGAATCAAATTTTGATCCATGACTGTTGGAACTCATCCGTTTCCTCCAGGTCTCCTCCGAAGAATCCAAATCCTCCGTACCGTCTGTTTTCTAAATCCAAAAGGAGAGAATTTCAACGCCTATCATACTAAAATTTAGTACATTAAACAATAACCGTTCGATGATTTTAAAATTCATATAAAATTTTGTTCCCACGCTTTAATAATTGTGTGAATTATGAGATTTAACGATCCAACCGTAATTTTTATTATCGTATCAAAATTTAGTCCGATAAGCATTGTAACGCCTACCGTTTCCGTCCGGAGACTAAGAATCAGTCATAAATAATAAGCCAGTGCGCGCTGTCGTAAACAACGGGAGAATGAGATAAAGCTCTTCCACGATGCCACCTTCTCATTCACACGCTCACTCAGTGTCCGACTCGAACTCAGAGAGAGAGAGAGACTGAGAGAGTGATAAAGAGAGAAGGATCGGGTTTCCATGGCGACTTCACTTGTTATCCACCTACCAGTCCCATCCCGCCACTCTCCTACTTCCACTTCCCTCTCTCCCTCCGCTAATTCTTTCCCTCTTTTAAGAATCCAAAATCAACACCATCGCTGGTCTCCTCTTAGGTGCTCCGCCTCTTCCAACGGCCGGCCATCGGGTCCCACTGACAGAGACAATGAGAGGATCCTTGAGGAGAAGCGCCGCGCCGAGCTTGCCGCTCGAATTGCGTCTGGCGAGTTCACCGTGCAAGAATCAGGGTAATTTCTTCCTTTTTTTGTCTCATATGGATTTAATATACCAGCACCAGTCAAGCTGGCACCAGTACTAGCACGGCTGTATCAGTCTACAATTAAGGGATAAAATCCAGCACTTACAATAGTAGATGTTTGGATTCACATTTACACAGCTTCTTGTATGCAAATCCATGACTTATTAACTAAAGCAAAGAAGACCTATTATGGTTGCAAAGATCTTTTAAGCAATAAATTTGCAAGTGTCACCCCTGAAGATTTGTGAAATCTTTCTTTTTGCCGCTACTTGCGTCAGTGGGCCCCCAGCTGGAAGTGGCAAAGTATCCAAAGAATTAGGCAGCATAGCAAAACACCTTTTCTTTCACTTTTCCTTTCATGTACTTGTTCAGTAACTGACTAAAGAAAGAATCTGAGTACATGAACTTCTTTTTAATCGATGTATTTTAAGAGGATACCAAATTTCATTCTCTCCATAGTCCTGCAAATACCATAACAATATCAAAAGCCACATCAAAGAAGCTGGTATTTGTTATCTTATAAACATAACTTCTTCAAGTGTAGCACAAGGGCATTAAGTTTATTCGATTGCTAAAACCATTGCCAAAAAGGAGCTGATAAGCTGCACCTAAACATCACATTATCAACAGTTTGATTAAGAACACAACGTGTTGGGAGGATCATCCCATGACCTATATCTCAGAACATCTGTAGTTGAGATATTCTTCTTGGTCTTGGAGATAATCCGGATAAAGGCCTTGCTCTTGAGAGATGTAGACAAATGCCAAGGGGAGAGCAGATAAAACACTATTGATAAGAACAATTCTCCCTCCAAGAGATGACAGAAAGTGTGCTATTATTGTTTCTGAAAGGTCATTTTACACCAAAGGTAGGTCAACCAGGTCAAAATGAAAGTAAGACGACGCTTTAGTGTGTAAGATATTCCCTTGAACCAATAAGCAGAATTTTAGTGTCTTTTATTTTGACTATATATGTTGTTTGAGACTGTTTAGGGATGACAGAAGTTAGGTTATTTCGTAAATGCCTTTCCAAGAGAGAGAGAGTTTATTCATTCATTTATTTATTTTCTCCAATCTCATGTTGTTTCAACAAAAGATGGGTTTCTCTTGTGCGGGCAGTTCGCAGCCTCGTCTCAAGATTAACCAGTGATGGTAGGGCCCGGAGGGGCCCAGAAATACCACAAGCGAGAGGGTCATTTGGGGCAGTAGGAGGCCAAGCTTTCTTTCTTCCTCTCTATGAACTCTATCTGACCTATGGTGGGATCTTTCGTCTCATATTCGGCCCCAAGGTATTATTTTGCATAGTTCCTACTTTCTGAGCTGATTTCAAAACCAAACTGGCAATGTATGCTGGTAGAGAAGAATCCTGTATCAGTAAATCAGACTGCACAAAAAAACCAGCTCAATGTATTGGGACCTCCAAGCATAAATTGAACAGGATGAATTGCCTATAAAGATCCTTCCTGTATCGTGATAGCATTATATTATATACTAGTACTGACCACGGTCCAGCACGTTAAGTCATTTATTCTTGGGATGAACTTCTAGAGTTCACAGTTTGGTCCTGATATAAGCTATTTTTGTTCTCTCTTGTAGTCCTTTCTCATAGTTTCTGATCCATCAATTGCTAAGCACATACTGAGAGACAACTCCAAAGCTTACTCTAAGGTTTGATAATCTACTAGTTGATTCTTAAATTAATGTTGTAATTTGAGAATGCATATAGTAGTTTATTCTAGGGATAATTGATTGAGTTGAGTGCAGGGTATTTTAGCTGAAATATTGGATTTTGTGATGGGGAAGGGATTGATCCCAGCTGATGGTGAGATTTGGCGTGTTAGGAGGCGTGCAATTGTTCCTGCTTTACATCAGAAGGTAATATTGCTTTGCTAAATTCCATATGTTGCTCAAATTTATATGATTTAGTCTTTTCACTTTTTAAAATTTGGAAAACACAACAAAAGTTTAAATCTTCCAAAATCAAATTCATATTGAGGAAATGCCAAGAAAATAAAAAAATGCCTATGGACTTATGTAGAACTTTGTTTGTTGTTTCTTGCTTGTCAAGGATTGCCTTTTCCAATGAGGTGCTTCTATAAGGTGTTTAATGTAATTTACAAATTTTAAATGAAATAGATACATTGATCATTTTGAAGTGCAGTATGTGGCTGCCATGATTAGCCTCTTTTGTGAAGCTTCCTATAGACTCTGTGAAAAATTAGATAAAGCGGCATCAGATGGAGAAGATGTAGAAATGGAATCACTGTTTTCAAGGTTGACCTTAGATGTTATTGGCAAGGCAGTTTTTAATTATGATTTTGATTCCTTGACGCATGACAATGGAATTGTTGAGGTAATCTTCATTGATGTTTTCTTTTTTTTTCTTTTTTTTTTTTTGCAAATTTTGGAGAAGTTTAGGCTATTAAGGTTCCAACCATGTAAATGTACTTTCCTGTACCAAACAGGTAACTGGTATTAAACAGTTTTGTTCTTTCTTTTCCTTTTATAGCCATAATTTACTGTGTGTGCCTCAATTTTCCACGTTATCACATGGTGAGTTATTCTTATGGTGCCATGCTAGTAACCCCATTTGCAATTGAGTTCAGTTAAGTCTTCTCTTGACCAGATGTTGTCAAATTCTGCCCTTAACTGGAAACGAAGATCTGATATACCAATCTAATAAAGTATAATGCAAAATTGTTCAAATTTTTGGGTTTAGGGTTTAGGGTTTTGGTAAAATGATTCTGTACTATAGCATGCCCTTTATTTTATTTTCTCCTTTCCTTCTGTGATTAGGCAGTATACATTGTATTGAGAGAAGCTGAGATGAGAAGTACATCACCTATTCCAACATGGGAAATTCCCATATGGAAAGACATATCCCCTCGTCAGAGAAAAGTAAATGAAGCTCTAAAGTTAATTAATGATACCCTGGACAACCTAATTGCCATTTGCAAGGTAAGGCAATCATATTTTACATGTAACTTACGTATGAGTGACTTGTATGTGTGTGCGGGGTTCTTCGTTCTTGGGTTTTCTGGAAAAACCATGTTTAATATGTTGTGATTTTCTTAAATAGCAATTTTGTTTACAATTGCATCAAATTTGTTGAGCTCTTTGCAAAGAACACCGCTAATGAAGATAAAAGAAAATGCACATGATGACTTAATTGCTCCCAGAGCTTTTCTATGAACTCAAAATGAGATGTATAAAAGGCAACAAGTTCATGTGAACTATGATTCCCCCATCTAAATCTGCCATTTTTTGTTTTAATAAAACATGGGCATGGGCAAAGCCAAAGCTTGTTGGAAGTGACCACAACATTGTCAACACACAGATCTAGCATTTGAGTAAATTTGCAAATGATTTGAAAATTGTATTGAGGGTTAGTTGCAATTTGCAAATGACTAATTCCTGCTGCTATTTGCGTGCATGGTAAATGTAGGGTGTGAATTGCAAAACTTTGTCGCTCTAAATTGTTTTGCTTGATGTGAATATAGGTTGGCTTTTTCTGGAACAAGTTAAAAAAAAACAGTAGTGTTGATTTCTCCTCTTTTGAATGATAATCCAGTGTCACCTTTTAGTTGGTTTCTTTTTGTATTTTGTAATTATAGCAAATGGTAGAGCAAGAGGATTTGCAGTTTCATGAGGAGTACATGAATGAGCAAGATCCCAGCATTCTCCACTTTCTCTTGGCTTCTGGTGATGACGTAACAATACTCTTTTCTACTTCTGGCTGAATTCATCAAATTTTTTCCTTCCATAGGAGAATGTAACTTTCTGTTCCTTTATAGGTTTCTAGCAAACAGCTGAGAGATGATTTAATGACCATGCTTATAGCGGGTCATGAAACATCAGCTGCTGTATTAACATGGACCTTTTATCTTCTTTCAAAGGTATCAATGCAGCATTTTTTTTTGTATGGATTTCAAAGCATCTAGTATACTGTTAGTAGCCCCCACACCCCAGTTAGCTGTATTACAATTACAAGTCAGTTTAGCAATAGATAGCCACATAATTTGGGCAAAGTGGTGGCGTGCAACTTGGTACTATATAAAAAGGGGCCAACTGCTGGTAGGGAGGACAAATTTAAAGTGATACTCATCGCCTATTAATTATGTGCAGGAGCCAGAAGTTATGGCCAAGCTTCAAGAGGAGGTAGTTCTTTTATGTACAAAATTAGGCTCCAACTGAAATATCATTTTTTTTAACTCCCTGATATCCTAAAATCAGATTGTAATTTATTATTTTCTTAGGTTGATAATGTTTTAGGGGATCGCATGCCAACAATTGGTGACATGAAGAAACTCGTCTATACTACTCGAGTGATAAACGAAGTAAATAACCCTTATTAAGGAGATGTTGTCTTATTTGGAATTGGATTTCAGTAACCAACTGAATTTAAACTCAAATATTTTAAACGTTTATGCAGTCGTTGAGATTGTACCCTCAACCACCAGTCTTGATTAGGCGTTCAATGGAAGATGATGTGCTTGGTGGTTACCCTATCGGAAAGTAAGAGCTTTCATCATATTCTTATTTTTGTTCGTTATTTGTTTCAGTGAATTGGCTGGTCTTTAATTTTAAATTGTTAAAGATGCTTAAAGTCCTGTTCCATAAAAATCAATACAAATGGAGACGTTAAAGAGCAGCTTTCTGCTTTTATTGCACTTTTAACCTGTTGTCTTTACTTCAACAATGCAAGTGAAATTCTGAATGCCTTCTCTCAAATGTTGGCATTATAGGGGAGAGGATATATTCATATCTGTATGGAATCTCCATCGGTGCCCCAAAAATTGGATTGACGCCGACAAATTTAAACCTGAGAGGTGGCCTCTAGATGGACCCAATCCAAATGAAATCAATCAAAATTTCAGGTTTAGATGCCTCTTGTATCCAACTATAATATTCATTAGTGATTTTTTCATCTTTATTGCTGTTTCGGCACAAAGTAAAAATATAAGGTATAAGAACTAAGATCAATGATCACTTTACTTTCTTTTTATATGTGCTAACAGTTATGGTAACAGTTGAACCTGTCTTCACCAACTAATATTGAAACTAGTTTAACCCATTTCATGTTCCATGATTCTTTTATTGGCATATGTGGTATCGATTGCATAATTTTAATCCATTCAGACAAAATCAAGCCTCATCTGTGTTAAATTTTCCATACCAGTCAGAACTGGTACCATTTATCTACCAACCTAAATTGTAATACTAGATTAATCCAAGAATTGTTGCATCATACAGTTGAATTGCTTGTGTGAGAAGAACCACTGCAGGCTTCTTATAAGTCATCTCTGTTTTTACTGTTCTTTTTTCAATGTTTCTCAGCTACTTGCCATTTGGGGGTGGGCCAAGGAAATGTGTCGGGGACATGTTTGCTACATTTGAAGTAATCTTTTGTCTTGTTTTCTATGTTTTATTATGTATATAGTAATTGGCTTATTGGTTAATGATAAGTTAATTAATTAACAATTACCACTTTTAACTATTCTCTTCTACAGAATGTGGTAGCTATAGCAATGCTTGTCAGAAGATTCAACTTTCAATTAGCCCCTGGAGCACCACCTGTATGTATTCTATCTATATCATATTTGAAGTTGGGAACCTTATGCTCCTGCTTTACTTTTGTTCTCTTATTTTTTTTTTTCTCTTTTGCTATTGTTGGGTCAATGTCAAGGATGCTCCAACCTATATCTTTGCCTTTATTTTGAAGTCCCAATTTCCCAATTTTCTTGGCATTGACTGCAGAAACCTTAAAAGTTCATATTAGTGTTTACTTCCTATGATATTTTTGTCAGCATTTACTAATTAAAAATTTATTGGGGCAATAATTTTGACTTTACTTTTGAAACCTCATACTGAATTTACCCTTCCAAAACTGTCAATATAAATTCACCTAAAAGAAGAATTGAACTATCTGGAACACTTGACATTGCTTCTTAGGTTCTGAACTTCTGATATCCCAACTTTTGGACAGTCACCTAATATTTTCTTAGCCTTAACACAGCAGGTGTATTGATACCTTTTTTCATAAATAAAAATGGAACAATTGTCTAACATTATTTGCTCAAAATTACTAATACATTTAATAATTGCTAATAAACCTGAAATAGGTGGAAATGACAACTGGTGCAACAATTCACACAACCGAGGGCTTGAAGATGACTGTCACACGTCGCACTAGGCATCCTATAATCCCAAATCTGGAGACGAAAATAGTATCTGACAGTCAATTCACCAACTTCGATCAATCTGAAGTTGATCAACAAGCTTCAAAAGATGATCAGACAAGTGAGGTTGCTGCTAAATTTTGATTTCCACTACTTAACAGTTATGATTTAAATAGGTCATTATAATCCCTTCCACCTTATTTCATAGTTTATATCTACTTCATCTGTATGAATTTCTATGTAATGATTTTAATTCTGTAGTGTAAATATGCTGATAAAAAATTTATGTCTACTTCATAGTTTATATCTACTCCACCTTAATTATTTTCACTATAGAGTCATTTAAATTCTGTCATGTAAACGTGCAGATAAAAAAATTCTATATAATCTGCTTGACACATCCAAACTGTTGTATAGATCTAGTTCCTTTCAGATCGTCATAACATACAATATGTTTGCTTTAGTTTTGAAAAATTAGTGAAGATTGGAAAATAAAATTGAAAAAAAAAATCACTTCCACAATCTTGTGGAGACATAATAACAAACAATATAGTTTGCTTAATTTTGAAACTCTCTGAAGGCTTTACATGTCCCAAGGGGTTTTCAGAATTTTGTTTCTATCTTCTTTAGGTTATTTACTGGTATAGTTATTAGTTTTATGATGGCTTCATTTGAGATGCGAAACCTCAGAGCAATACGGGTAGTACAAAATATAAATAGCCAACACAAAATATACAACTGCTTTATCTTCAGGCAAAGGGATAACCAAAAGAAGAAAGAACAATTTTATTTATTTGCATAGTAATCTACATATCTTCTCTGAATCCAGTGTATTTACAAAATCATGTCACAGTGACATCAGAATATTACATGATTTACATCCTCAGCAAAGCTTCCAGCTCTTGAAGAACAGCTTTACGTGTAATGATTCCTGTTCAAAGAAATTTATTAGCTTCTTAGTTTCATATAGTTAAAATTATATAAGCCTTTTATGCAATAGGAAAAAAAATATATATATACTGATCTGGTACCATTTTTAAATGTTTGCTGTTCTGACATTGACTTTCATTTCAATTTTTTTTTTTATGTTTGCTTTTGTTTCTGCATGCCACAATTGTATTCTGGTTTCTGGATTCAATTAGGCGCTTTTACGGCAAAAAATGGTTGCTATATTTAAATTATGCTGGCAAGGGTTGCAGGTGTTCAAAATCTAAAAAAAAAAAAGAAATGAGAGAGAAAAATCAAAGAAAGAAAGGATCTGAAGATACTCTTAACTAACCTATGACCTGCTGTTCCTTGTTTATTATAGGTATCCTGTGTACCTTCTTGTTCAGCATCAGAGCTGCTGCATCTGTATAACCAATAAAATATCATATACATAACTCTTCATAAAAAAAAAATTTCTGCTATATATTGAGCTAATTTTTTTCAGGGGCAGATCATATTGTTGTAGAGAACATTTACCCATTACTGATTTGTCTTCTGAGAGAGTTATGGCAGGAGATGACATCATTTCACCAATCCTCGTTTGTAACTGCCGACAAACCATAAAGGTTGTTTTAACAATCAAATAAGCATTTGATCAGTAAGCATGTAAATTTTGTGTGTGTGTGTGTGTCTGAGAGAGAGAGAGAGAGGGAGATTGATCTGACCCCATGAGATGCTTTGGCCTGATCCTTCTTGGAGATGACCCCTATACATCTGAGGTTTCCATCAACCACAGGAAGCACTGAGACAGCCTCAAAGTGGTGCGCTACCTCGTCCAGTGTCTGATCCGACTGGGCAGTGCATACTGGTGTAGACATAACCTCAGTCACTCCTGTCAAACCCTGTGTGAACCACACAGAGAGAAAGATCGGAACATCAATTACACGAAAAGTTATCATGCTTTTCATAAAAGCACAAGTTCATTGATTTTTGCAGAAAACAAGTACTATATATTAGCGTAAAACTGTCATGATCTACGGCTTGAAAGATCAATATCTCTTTTTTTGAAAGCTCAATTTTCAACATCAGCAAGAGATAACAGTATATGTATTAAACTGATATTTTAGTTACTTTTTACACCTCATGAGGAGATTTGATCTGTTGCGACTCAAGATATGCACGGAGATCATCATAACTGAGAAGCGAGAAATTCTCTGACCACTCGCCAGAGATGATCCCTTCAGGATTTTCATCCATCTCCAGCCTGAGCCCAGCTGAAAAGGTCGATGCACGCGGTGCCTTGAGCAATTTTCCGCAACTCCATTTACATGAACTGGTGTTGCTGCGCCTTGGGCTACATAAGAGATTACGGGAGGTGCCGGCAAAAGAACTAATGCAAGCCATTGAAGAAAGAACTGCTAGGTGCTGTTCTCAAGTTAATTTGCTGTATCTAAATTCTGATGGAGAAGTGCTTCTGTGAAGATCTTTAAGTAGATCTTTAGGAGTGGAGCATTCAAAACTGAGAATACAGAGCTGGAAGGTGGGTCCCATCAAGTGTAAGGCTCTCTTTGGTAGTCTTTGAAATTGATTGGTAGAAAAGTTTGGTCCTTGGTGGGGCCAAGTTGAGCTTATCCATATACCATATTGATATAACATTGTTACTAGTTATAAAATCCAGCTAATTGCTATTAATGTGCTTTTATCTGCTGCCACTGATTCTATGACAAATTACCCTCCATTTTCCTTTCCTTTCTTCTCCTTCTTTTTCTTTTCCCCTTAAGAAAAACTACGTACCGACATGTTTCTAAACATACATACAATGCATCTTCATCATATTCGAATTCGATCTAAAACAACATTTCGATTTACGAATTCATAGTTGAGCATACATTGATATTGTCACAGCTCATATGGGATAATTAAGAGCAATATCCAACAAATGAATCTGTTATCAGTATCCTATGTATTGGAGCCATGAATTTTAAGTGCAGTAGAAACTAATAATATGGAATTTTTTTTCCTTAATTATAAGATAGTTTCAATTAATTTTGGATTTTCAGAGTCCTCACTTAGTCCTGAGTCCTGCCACAACTTAAAATAAACATTTACTTATTTATCTCATTTTACCCCTTGTAAAAAATTATATTATTCTTCTTTAATTGACAGTAAATCTTGGATTGAATTATTTTGGTGTCGGTCCCACTGCTACTATGACCATGACCACGAGGTCCATGATGGTTTGTTACACTCGAGTTTCTCTACAATTCTTCCAACATATATGTGTAGACTATAGATCATGGAGTATAGATGAGAATGTAAATTCCCCTATTTCATCAATATAATATGTCAAATATGATATGATATAGATTTCTGGATCACAGATAACAGTTGATATAATTGGGTCACATCTTCTTTTCTTTTTCAGAAAAAAAACTGTGTCATCAAAGGTATACATATACATTAAACATATCTTCACACAATACATATATATATATAGAGAGAGAGAGAGAGCAGATGATCAAAACAAGTAGCAAAGGAGAACTTCACAATTGTGACACATTCTACCGAACAGAATTTCAGAGAAGCGTCGCCGAGTTGGCAATCAGTGCGTGCGTGTCTCCGCGTGGCACTCTCTGAGCTGGCTCGTTCTCATTGGTTGCACAGATTCGTAGCTGCCCGTTGTGTGAGAGACGATAAGGTTACCATATTACTGGCGTCGAGATGCATGTACATACGAATAGAACAAAAAAAGAAGAAAGAAAATTAATTGTCTGTGTTTGAAAAGGAGGCCGAAGACAACAAAACTCTGCTTTTGACAGCAATAGGAATTTTGTCTGTGTTTGCAAAATCAAGCGGCCGTGTACTGAAAAACCACTGTTGATGAGTGGTGATGAGATATCGCCGCTGTAATTTGTGCCAAGTTTTCAGAATTCCTTGCTTCTTCTATCGTCTCTGTTATTATTGTAGGCACGGTAATATTATTGTGTTGAAAAAAAATGTTAAAGGAATGTTGTTATTAGTATGGATGTATTTTTTTTTTTGATAATATTATTGTGTTGAAAAAAATGTTAAAGGAATGTTGTTATTAGTATGGATGTATTTTTTTTATAATATTATTGTGTTGAAAAAAAATGTTAAAGGAATGTTGTTATTAGTATGGATGTATTTTTTTTTTGATAATATTATTGTATTGAAAAAAAATGTTAAAGGAATGTTGTTATTAGTATGGATGTATTTTTTTTTTGATAATATTATTGTATTGAAAAAAAATGTTAAAGGAATGTTGTTATTAGTATGGATGTATTTTTTTTTTGTATTTTTTGATATATGGGTTTTCGTTAATTTTAATATTTATTTATTTTTTAAATGTTTTTTGTTGGATTTGAATCTGCGTCTTTATGTAGAGAAATGAAATTTATTATTACGGTGTTAAGTTTGCGGTTCTGTCGTCATTATGGATATTGATTATGTTATTTAAATTAAATGAGTTATTGTTTATATTAATGATTTATTATATAACTTATTTTGTATAATATTTTTTTATTATTTAATTTAAATATTATTAATTTGAATAAGAACTCGCTTAAATTGAATAATAAAAATGCTACATAAAATAAATTACATAATAAAGTAAAATATCTGTATATCAACTCTATTATATTATATTGAATTGCTTTTTATTAAAACTTCACAAGTAAGGATCGGGGAAAAAATATCAGCCTTGTTATAAAATCAAATTATTATTTTTTTAAGGATAAACGCCCAATACAAAATCAAACCGTTGTTATTATTTAATCATCATAAAACATGTGCACTCTCAATTAAATATTAACCTTTTCCTAGTCAAATCCATCTGAATATATATTGATTTAAATTGGGTATTGCACGATTTTTAACACAACAATCTTTATTTTATTTTTCCCAATTACACTACTAGATTGGATTAAGACTAATGACATGACTCCATTAAAGAAGAAATGTGTGATTTGAAGACTTTAAAAAAAATTTCTATGTTTTAGTGGACAAATATTATATTTATAATTTGGAGAGGAATATAGTATAATTTTAATATTTTAGAATGATAAACATGAAAATGTCTACATTTTATGAGGATAAAAAAAAATATGATACTTATAATTTTGAGATTGTAGAAAGATATTATATAATTTTGTCCATAACATTCAAATTCCCTCTTATAAAGGGTCGAATAATATTCATATTTCAGCACTTAATTTTTTTTATTGTTTTACTCAACTAAAAAATCTATATGAGTTAGTACATCTCATACCGATCATTTAAAATTTTCAAAATTAATTCCATATTTCTATATTTAACAAATAAAAAAAAATGGGGACTAAAAGGCAATTTCTTAAAAGAAAAGGGGAAATAGTACAATTGTACTCTCCTCCATCTCTGTTACATCTTCCCAATTCATGCATGTAATTCATCTCCTTCTAATCCCTCCTCTGTAGTTTGTACCATCAAGCATCGATTATGGCCTCCGCCGCCGCAATCACCGGCGGCGTAACCTCTAGGCTGCTTCTCCGGCCTCTCTCCTCTCGCCTCAACCGAGGTACACCTCTCTCTTCTCCTTTCGCAAGGGTTCCTTCGTTGCCGTCGCCGCGATCTGTTGCTTTGCATTCCTCGACGATTCGCGCTCCTGTCGTCGCTGCCCAATCCAACTTTGTCAAAGGTCTCTCTCTCTCTCTCTCTGTGACTGTGTTTGTGCGTTTGGGAGTGCTTGTGGAAGAGGTTCTTCACTAGTGCACACCAACTGTTTGATAAATTTCCCCTACTCAGAAAAATTATGCTGTGAATTACTTTCAGAAAAGAATGTTACATATACATAACTGTTAAATAAAGCTCTAGAAAATGATGCACATTTAAACAGATAGATTGAACTGACATTTTTCTTTTCGAATGCAATATCAGTTGTTCAAACAGCATACAGAGTCGGGAAGGATGTGATCGAGACAGGAACTAATTTTGTGCCAGTATGTATAGTTCTTTGATATTTCCTTTTCATCATTTTCATAATTTTGTTAGATGATATTTTTTATTCAAACATGAAATGGATGTGGTTGATTTCAGGAATCGGTACCGAGACCAATTGCCAGGATCGGAGTGGCAGTCCTTGCTGCCACTTTAGCTGTTTTTCTTCTGAAATCCTTCCTTTCAACAGCATTTTTTGTGTTGGTAAGGGAACTATGTACCTTCCGTATCTCGTGCCACTACTTAATCAAGAAATTTCTTCATCCTTTTTAGTTGCTCTGTCAGTATATTACATTTACATACAAATTTTCTGTTTATTGAAATTATATGTCATATCTGCTCCAAGCTTATGATCGGTTAAGCGGTGGAGCAATTTGCCTGCTAGTCTTGACCTGTACAATTATAAGGTTATTTTTTTTTTCATAAACTACACTTGTATCAAATAGATTCTTATGATTATTCTTTTTGTTTGCTTTGAACAGGCTATGATGGGCCTAATATATTTCTTATTCGTCGCATTTAATTCTGATGAGGGCTCAGGAGGTAGCGGTGGTAGCAAAACCTCATCAAATGAAGATCCGGTAGAAGAAGCCAAGCGAATAATGGAGAAGTATAAATGAAGCTGTACATGCTATATTTTGTGCCTAAGTTTTTGACATTAACTGCTATGATAGAATTTATTTTCTGAAAGAATTGAGGAAGTATAAATTGAGATTAGGATATAGCCATTTACATAGTTGTGAGAGAGGCCTAAAATACATTTTGCTAAATTGTTGATACCTCTTGACATTGAGTTGATATCTTATACTCTGACCATATGATCATACTCAATTCCAATGAGAGTTCTGTTCATAATCAGAGTGCAAACTTTTTGAAATGGTTTGAATTTAAATTTCATGATTAGAGAGCAACTTCTGCCATTGAGAATTCATCTACAAAAGATCACAAAATAAAAAAATAAAAAATCTAATTGTTCTTCTAATTTACAAAACTGCCTCTTGGAACCGTAATTTGGATTTGCTACATTCAAAGCTCAAAGAAATGCCAAAAACAAAGTAAAGAAAGTGAACGTAAACAATGAAAAGAATAAACTTTTTTGTTTTGTTGAAATTTTGCTCCCAGGCGAGGATGAACAGCAAAAAGGTTTGAGGAGTTATTTTGCTCTGTAAATTAGAATCTTGCCAAACTTGTACTTTCCTTGTGAGATCTGACGATGCTGTCATCATCCGAATCATTTATTAATTACCAGCATTTTTTTTAATAACGAGATTAAAGAGTGTGCTTTTATTCAGCAAACTGTTCACAGCTTTTGGGTTTAGAAAAGAACAAACTTAGTATAATGACAAAACGCTTTTATTATGAAAACGCTTTGTTGGACCTCTTAAAATGACATGCAAGAGAGCTCCTGACTTTGTATAATGCAAAAAAAAAAAAAAGAAACTACGAAACTTCAGCTCTCTCAAGAAGCTACTAATAAAAAACAATGAGAATGATCAATATGTGAAAAAATCAGCATATTTTTCTTTCCGTCACTAAACGAAATTTGAACAGAAAAAATATATATATCAAAAATAACAAAGAGGTGTACTTGGTCAACATATACCAGAAATTAAAAACAAAGCATGTGTACAAAAGATAAACTCAGAATGTTATGCACAGTAAAAAAAAACAAAGCCCAGCACATTAGAAAAGGCGACTATTGAGATGGCACTTTTTATGGCTCCAGATTCTTATTATGATTTTTTATGGGCCGAAGAAACCAAAGGATGACGCATTTTATGAAATGATGCAATGATTTGATAATATACAGCTAGAGCACATAAAAGCTAACTACAGTATCAGTAAACATATCTATTATATGATCACCAAATTGGTTCACAGTATGACCACATACATCTAGTAGGCATTTCTTAAGCAGGAAAAATACATAATGCCATTCAAGTTTGTACACAGCACCCGGCAGTAAACATAACCTAGTCTTTTGAAAGAGAGAAAGAAAATGACACCAGTACTGACTTCCAAATCTACTAAGCCAGACAGCCAAGTTTGGAGAAAATACCATCAAGAGCTGCATCCATACAAAGAAAATCAAGTAAGAAAACTGAGTAATAACCAAGCTACAATAATACCAAGTAATGTAACTGATTGAAATTTTCAAATATTCAAACAAGAAGATACCACCACAGAAATAGTTCAATGGAAATTGAAGTAATTTAGATGTAATATCCACAATTGATTAGGTTATCAAATATCATTTTATTTTAAAACTGTCCCTATTTACTTTTTGGTACGTTCATAACATTTTCTTACTTTTTTAATGCTAAAAGCTTCTCCTCAAAGATGTGCAACCACAAAATACAAACTCCATGCTGCAATGTCTTTGGATAAAGAACCCTAGAAGCAATTACCAATGGGTAGTTACCAATTTCATGAGTCAGTTTTGAAAAATGCAACTGGAGCCCTATTCTTGAAAAACTCGCAACTTTTCAGAACTTGGAAGAATTTGAAAATTGAACTGATTGGAGAACCAACTACTGTCCAATTTTCTGATTTTCCCAGGACACACACTAGGTCACCCGTTTACAGGCATGAAACCTAATCAAAGAAAGGATAAAAGATTTAACCCGGACTTACATCAGCAAGCAGTCATTCTGGAAATACTTAGAAAAGACGTATGGGGATATGTGAAAAAACTCAAAAAGCAAGATTCAACCTCCAACATAACCAGAATTGAATCGGCTATATTGCATACACTTCTAAAATTTCAACAAACAATCTCAGAGGAAAACATAATGATCTTGTAAGGAACTATAATCAAAGACAACAAAATCATTGCATCTCTAAAATCAGAATAGAAGCTTAAAAATTGAGATCTTATATGGTTCAACTGAAAAATCAGCACACGTAGCCAAGCAATATTCAGACACCCCAATCATTCAGCACACCTAAACAAGCATAACCCTAGAACAAAAAAGAAAAATCAGACTCAACAGTAGAACAGAAAAGGAACTTCAACAAAGAAAGCTTAATTTATCTATCATGATATTGTTTTTTATTCTTTAATTCTTACAAAAACTCTAAGAAGGAACCGGGGGCGTTCCAACGCCCATCGGACCATAGGTCCCATGGGCAATATCACCGTTGGATCATCAAATCTAATAATTCACACAATTATTAAAGAGTGGGAGCGAAACTTTTGTGCAGATGCCATGGAATGCTTATTTTGCCCATCGGACCAAATTTTGGTCGGATGGGAGTTAGAACTCCCCCGCTTCCCTCCAAGAAACGTCACCATATCTTAAGGAAACCTTAACTTCCAGTTGAATAAACTGTATATTAAGGAATTACAAGTTCCTAGGGACACAATGCTAAAAGGGAACTATGACTAAGTTACTGAATATCAGCAGAAAAGAAAGATTTATGTAACCTGTACACCAGAAAGGTTAATTAGGTTTTACAGATTTCTACCTTCAAGAGAGATCGGTGTCGTCGAAATCATCAGCGAAGGAATTGAAGAAGTCAGAGTCGACAGGATGGAGATGCTTGTCAAGATCGAGGAGAACATCAACGGGATCATCTCTGTCGTCGACGTCCATCATCTCAGGGCCGAATCCGCTATTGACCACGCCAGCGATGTCCTCCTCCTCCTCTATCTCGACGAAGGCAATCTCGCGGTGGCGGCGAATCAACCTCTCCTCGTCGTCGTCGAACGCATGCTCCAGCCGTGGGAGCGTATCTACTGGTGGTTGCTTCATTTGCACTATCTCCCTCCCTCCTCCTCCTCCTCCTCCTCCTCTCTCTCTCTCTCTATCTCTCTCAGGCGTTCGGATTTGGAATTAGGGATTTGAGAGGATCTTCGCACTTGTCGCATGGTCGTGGATTGTGATCGCTTCAACTTCTAGGCGAATTTGGATCGACGACGCGGCGAGGAATGTCTTGGGCTCTTTTCCATTCTTTTTTTTCCATCTGTGCCCATGTCTGATGGGCTGTTAGAGAAAAGGCGCATCATTTTTTTAAGCCATTTAGTCTAATGAGAAGTTAGCATCGGTGTGGGCTTGGTATTGGGCTTAGTCTTGGGCTTGGTCTTGGGCTTGGGCTTGAGCTTGGGCTTGAAGGTCAAAATCCTCGTACATTTTGAGATGAAAGATGATGTTGGTTCCAAATAAGGAAGAAGAGAAGGAATAGTTATTTTTTGAGCAGTGATAGTTATATCTCTTAATTATATATTTTTTTTGTATTTTAAATATATTTATATTTGTTTTAGAAAATATTTATATTTAGTGATAAAAGTGTTTATGTTTTGTTTTATTG
Source organism: x Bolboschoenoplectus mariqueter (assembly GCA_037678475.1). Taxonomy (NCBI): domain Eukaryota; kingdom Viridiplantae; phylum Streptophyta; class Magnoliopsida; order Poales; family Cyperaceae; genus x Bolboschoenoplectus; species x Bolboschoenoplectus mariqueter. The sequence goes on along the minus strand of CM075245.1, from coordinate 3,746,813 downwards.
GGATTAAAAGTTATGTAAATTGTATTTATATTTATGCGATAAAATTTTTAAATTTAATTTTTCTATAATCATCTAAAAAAATGATAAATATTTTTTATACTAATTATAAACACTTAAAAATTTAGATATATATAAATTATCTATTTAATATAATTATTTTTGTGCGTGTTGATAAGGGATGCAAAATATGTGTAAGAATAATTTTTCTTATTTTTTTTTTATCTTATTTTGTTTCGAAGTTCTATTTTTAGAGATTAAGGTGAATGGAGGTGAACGAAGAAAAATGAAGAAAATTGTTTTGTTCATTTCTTCACGTTTTCTTTAGTTCTCTTATGAAATGAGCTTCTATAAAATTTCAAGAAAATTTAATAGAATTGATTTCAAAAGAATTGATTTAGAATTGAATTTTTTTTATCGAAATGAATACAAAACTTAAGATAATTCAGTGGTAAACACTTCACAAAAATCCTAAAATCTCACTGAATTTACAAGTTGTACCATTGATCTTTGGTTTTAGTTTTTGTTAAAAAGTTATAAAGAGAATATAAAATTCAAGATGAAGAAAAGAGGATTGTAAGAATTTGAAAATTGTAATTTAAAATTTTTAATATGTAAAATTTGGTTTGCAAAAAAAAGCAAAGAATTTTCAAGAAAAATAAAAATTTGGTTTGCAAGAAGATTTTAATATAGGGATCGTGTTGAATGATTTGAATCAACCATTTGAATTTTGAAATTGAAGATTTGAATGTAAAACATGGGAGGATTTGTGCTTTATAGAACACCTTAGTATTTTTGGATTTTTTTTAAAAATGTCTCTATTTAATTTACAAAGTGTAAATAAAAAAAAATCTCAAGCCAAAAACTTTATTGAATGAGTAAAATTAGAATTTCCAGATTTGGATTCACAATAATACAATACAAGATATAAATATTTTTTAATATTTTTTAATATTTTTAAAATATATATAATTGGATCTCAAATATAAGTAATAATAAGCACATGACAAATTCAGTTATTAATTTTCTAGAAAAATGAAAAAAAAAACACAATAATCCAATCAGAAAGTTCTAATTCAGTGACAAATTTTGACCAAAATTAACACGAAGCTAAAATATTATTTTCAGTATAATAACATAGTTGAAATTAAAAAAAAACTAAATACAATATAGTTATAATAAAAATATCTCAAATTTTTAATATATATAATTAATTTTTAAAATTTTTAAAATAATTGCAACCCTCTGCAATTCCACCAATCTCAGCCCAACAAATTTGTGACACCAATCTCACGGTTAGATCGGATAGAATAAAAAATAAAAAATAAACAAATGTCCAGTATGGTGCCTACGCAAGCAGCCTTATCTATTGCCATAATATTTGTTTTTTTTTTATCTGTCTCATATGCAACGCGTACGCAACTACGCATCGAAGATAGCGTCATAAACAGACTACCTTTTTCTTGCTATATCAGCCGTCCGATTGTACGAGGTGCTTGATCGGACGGTCGATCGGTGAATATCCTCAACAAATATCACCGGAGTTTCGGATAGCGATTTGTGGAAGTTCAAAGCAGAGGGGGCCGTTGGATCTTAGCGATGACGTCAGCTAATTTAGCAATTGTCCATTTATTGGAAAGGGGGGCGTTTCAACTGCCATCAGACCATATTTTAGTCCGATGGGTAAAATAACCGTTGGATCATAAAATCTGATAACTCGCACGATTATTAAAGCATTGTAGCGCTATTTTGTGCGAATCTTGATGCCATTGAACGGTGCTTTGTCCGTCGGATAAAATTTTGGTCCAATAGGTGTTGTAACTTGCCGTTTCCACATTTATTTCGCCACTATTTTATTTTTTTTAAAAAGATATATAAATAAGCCCCCCACATCCCAAGGAATTGAAGCGTGTAATCTTCTCTTTTCTGATTGAATCTCTCTCCAACAGCAACTCGGTTCTGAAAATAGGTGAGAGAGAGAGAAATAAAGAGGAAGAAAGAACAATGGAGAAAGCGATCAACCGACAGAGAATTCTCCATCAGCATCTGAATCCTTCTTCCTCCGCGATCTCTCCGAGCGGTTCGTCGATCTTATCGGTACCGGATCTCTCTCCTCTTCTTTTCAATTCTCTTATTACGAGGTTTATCATAATCTGTTTTTTTTGGCTTAATTGCGATCCTTAATTCGTAGGCGTCGATTTGTGCTGCTGGTGACAGTGCTCCGTACCAGAGGAGCTCTTCTTTTGGTGATGATGTTGTTATCGTGGCGTAAGTGCTCTTGTTTTTCTTTTTATACATATTTATTTTAATAAATTTTGTTGACTAAGCTCTAACTAGCGAGAACAAATCTATATATCCAAAAAAATTTGAGACAAAATATTATGAATATTTTTATGTAAGGTGTAAGACTTATTCTCATGAGTTCAGTAATTCAAAGACCTGTAGAGACATGTTAAGGAGGTGGAACTTATAACTTCTCTATTTAATCTAAATAAATTTGCATAGAATAGGCAAACATGAAAATATTTTTAGGTGATTAGTGGGTGAGAACAGAGATCGAGCTGTTCTGGTCAATATATGTTCCCGTTCTCTGGATGCCTATGTGACTGATATGTGTTTGTCAAATTGTTAAATATAAAAGAATTAGTCCTTTTCATTTTAAATTAAATTGGTCAAAGTTGGAGTATTGATTTTTCTGGATCAAATTGAGTCATAGATAAAAAATGCCTGATGAGCTGTTCTGCGCTGTGCAAATTCGAAATAATTGATGATGATTGCTGAAAACTATATCTAATGTTTTGTATTTACCAACATCTACTATTTTGAGGTCCTTTGCATTGTTTTTCTTTATTCTGCAAAGTTAATTCTTTTCCACCATTGCAGTGCTTACCGCACTCCAATTTGCAAATCTAAGAGAGGTGGATTCAAGGACACATATCCGGAGGATCTCCTTGCTACTGTTCTCAAGGTAAAATCTCTGAACCACAGTTTTTGAATCTGCTTCTTTTGTAATTTGACAGCAATTATTACATTTGCAATGAAATGTGGTATTTACCTATGATCCTTTATTTGAAATGTGGTATTTACCTACGAATTGTAAAATAAAACTGCCAACTTTGATATACATCAAGTGGAGGAAAAGGTGAATTGCGCATGATTTTTACATGCTAGGATTCAGTTTATACAAATTAGGAGTATCAGTAGGAATTTACCTTGCTTAATTTTGGCTTACTTCGCTTACCAAAAAAAAAAAGCGGTATCAGTTGGTGCACCTAACTTCAAGTTGACTCGGATGTTAGAATATCAATGATTGATTATTTGCAAGGCAAATCATTGTCTGACTATTTAGGGATTTTTTCATCAGAGACTAGGAGAATTACTGATCTTATTTAAACTTTAGTATCAGTCTGAGACAATCTTTTATTTTAGGCCGTGTTAGACAGCACCAAAATACAGCCCAGTGAGGTCAGTGATATTGTGGTTGGTTCCGTTCTTGCACCAGGAGCCCAGAGAGCAAATGAATGTAGAATGGCAGCTTTCTATGCTGGTTTTCCTGGTAGATTTTGATATTTTTTGTTAATATATTTATAGTAACTATTATGTTCCCTGGATACTTCAAGAGACTGAAATTTCTAATTTTCTACGACCAGAAACTGTTCCCCTCAGAACGGTGAATCGTCAATGCTCGTCTGGTCTCCAGGCAGTTGCTGATGTGGCAGCTGCAATTAAAGCTGGTTTCTATGACATTGGTGAGTTATTCTGGTGTCTTATTTTATAATGTCTGTAGCAGCTGTGTAGCTGGTCATTTCATTTCAATACCTTGATTTCGTATTGCATCAGTTTAATAATAGTTCTAGAGATATTAAGGGCATCAATTAAAACCTTAACACCCCTTCTCCCAATACAATAAAATTTAAAATAAAAACAAAATGATGCACACCAAACTACACGAGAATGGAGTATTGAAGTTTTTTATCATCAGTGAAATGGATGAATCGTGGTATTGTATTAACATGTGTAGTCACATTAAGAGTACCTTTCCTAAATTAAGATTTTGAACTGTTGTAGGTATTGGAGCTGGACTCGAATCCATGACAGCTAATTCAGTTGCCTGGGAGGGATCAATAAACCCAAAAGTAAACACGAATCAGAAAGCACAGGATTGTCTCCTTCCTATGGGAATCACATCTGAGAATGTAGCACACCGTTATGGTGTGACCCGACAGGAACAAGACCAGGCTGCTGTGAGTTGAATGCAAAATATCTTCGGTTTATTTTCCTTGTTCTTTTTATTTTTTTGTTAGGAGGTTCTCTAAATTCTTTGTTTATTCTTTGCAAATGACCTACATTGCTAGAGAACCAACTTTGTTGTCATCTCCAATAGTTGGTCTCTGAAAACATTCCTTGTGTTCAGAGAAGGAACTATGATGGGCTGACAATAATGTTTTCAGTTAAATGCAATTATTTCTGTTTTAAAAGTGCAACTGTGCTGGGAGAATAATTTCTCTCTTCTGTTAAAAAAAAAAGCATTTTCTGCAGCTTGTTACTAACCTTTTATTTGATGTTAACAGGTGGAGTCACATAGGCGCGCTGCTGCAGCAACAGCCTCAGGCAAATTTAAGGATGAAATTGTTCCCGTCATGACTAAGGTACAAAAAGAGGCTTCAGATAGAACTGTTTAAAGTATGCAATATCACGGTTACCTTTATCATATAGGGATTGTTTTAGCTTGTCAGTTTGGTAAGAGTACAACGATTTCTTAAAACTCAATAGTAGATTAAAAGTTTACCATCTATCTTTTGGCTTTTGTGCCATTTTTGTCCCTGTGCACCAAAAGAATCTTCTTGACAGAGCAGGCACTGGAATCTAAACAATTTTCTTGACAGAACTGTCACTGGAATGACCTCTAATATAGCAAATAATCTTGTACCACAGTAGCTTAGCAGAGAAAACAGATGATTTTATCCATTAGCATATACTTTAGCTGTTTAATAAATTGAACTTGCTAATACTTGTTACATCATTTTCTTTACAGATTGTTGACCCGAAAACTGGTGATGAGACACCAGTGACAATATCTGTAGATGATGGAATAAGGCCCGGGACTACACTTGCTGGTCTTGCCAAGCTGAAGGCAGTATTTAAGAAGGATGGAAGCACTACCGCTGGTAAATAATATTCTCCATCTGTATTAATCTAGATGCATAAGTCAGCAAGTGCAATCAACTCTGCAATCAACTCGTTCATTTTGTCAGGTGTTTCATCTCATTTGGCCAGAATGAGATACTAAGACAAGCAAGCATGTGTATCGTAATGTAAAAATGCAGCAGAGCGATTAGTTTGTACAAAAGGGGCATTTAGGGGAACTGAAAGTTGGTGGGATCATCAGATACATTTTGAAGAGCATATACTTATTTCTTTCTTTTTCATAACAACAGAATCATTGAAATTTCAAATTTAGATCATCTATGTGTAATGTTTTAATAATGCAATAGGCAATTCAAGCCAAGTCAGCGATGGTGCTGGTGCAGTGCTTCTCATGAGGAGGGATGTAGCTTTGAAGAAAGGCCTTCCAATTATCGGTGTTTTCAGGTGTGAGTTTAGTGCTTTAGTTTTATTTTCCTAATGTACTTTTGAGGGCTTCAACCTTTTTTTTCTTCTGTAAATTGGAGCCTTCGGAATATCTCATAAATATTTTCCTGGAGCTTGAGTGAACTTGTCACTTCTCTTTATCCCATGGACAATTTGAAAGGAACAAATTTCTTTGGTATTTAAGAGACAATTGTTGTTTATTTTATTATGTTTTTAATCTACTCTTTCTGGTGGCTTGTAGGAGCTTTTGTGCTGTTGGTGTTGACCCTGCAGTGATGGGCGTTGGTCCTGCTGTCGCAATTCCTGCTGCTGTAAAAGCTGCTGGTCTTCAGATTGAAGATATTGATCTTTTTGAATTGAATGAGGTAAATAATAACCATTTGGGTACCGGATTACGGAACAGATTGTTGTGCACTGCTGTGTATTTGCATGACCTGTTCGTGTTGAGTTCCATATAACTGATAATAAAGTTGGCTTTTGTTTTTGGTGTGAAAGTAAAACTTACTGCTGTTTCTTTTTGTTTGTTTGTCTTAAACTATATATAGGCTTTTGCCTCGCAATTTGTTTACTGTTGCAAGAAGTTAGAACTAGATCCATCCAAGGTTAATGTCAATGGAGGTGCGATTGCACTTGGCCACCCGTTGGGTGCTACAGGTACTTCAATTTATGAACATTAAAATATTTTTGAACTTTTTTATTAGATGAACATAAGCATGAATCTGTTGTCCAATAACTGCTGCTTTTGGCACAGTTTAACATACAACAGATGGATAAACATATAAATGGCAAAAGGTTGAATTATTTCTGGGAAATGGAAACTAATTGTTGCATATTCTCATGTAGGTGCACGTTGTGTGGCTACTCTGTTGAATGAGATGAAGCGCCGTGGTAAAGACTGCCGATTTGGAGTGGTTACTATGTGCATTGGTGAGTCCTTTTTTGTTCGTGTGATTTTCTAATGAACCAAGTAAAAGATTAAGATGGTACGTCAATGCGCGTTAACATGTCAGTTGGAAATCACATGGAATGATTGCAAGAAATGTCGATATAAACCCATGCTTGATGACTTTGTGTACCTTTTACTAAACTACTAGGCCGGTTTGATCAAACCATATGACAATGAAAACATCCATATGCATGAATGCACGACAGTTTGAAAGGTGAATTAAAGAAACCCAATTTGAGTTTAGTGTCAGTATGGCTGACTATATAGCAAATACAGTATCAGATGATAACTTCTTAAATTGCACATTTGCTTGGGCAAATTTTTGAACATGCAACCTAGACAAAACATATAAAATACTGTCCATATCTCCTGTTTCATTCACAGAGCTGAAACTTATTTCTGTTGAATTTACAAAAATGTAGGATCCGGAATGGGAGCGGCAGCTGTATTCGAAAGAGGTGATGGAGTAGATGCACTATCGAATGCGCGCAAGATCGAATCCCACAATTCTTTGTCCAAGGATGCTCTGCTTTAAGCTCTTTTTTTTTTTTAATGATATGAAACATTTTAAAGTTGGGAATAAAAGCATGAAATGGGCACGGGTTTATAGTTTATTGAAATGTTTTTTTTTTCTTTTTTTGCATGCTTTGCGTTTAACCTATTATAAATATTGTATTCCGAAAAGGAATAATGTCACTAGTGTACCATGAATAACTTCTTTATAATATATATTTTTAATTTGAGTAAATTGCATGATTCTTAAAGGATCATCCGCTTATAATTTTAATCCTTAAGGTTTTAAAATTATCAATTTTATCCTTAAAAGTATCACTTTGATACCGTTTTGATCCATAAAATTTTAAGAATATTATTTTAGTTCTTAAAATTTTTTAAATTGTACTGAATTAATCTTATATTTAAAATCCATTAAAAAAATATCAATTTTATCTATCAATATTATTTTGTGAAATAGTTGCTTTAAATTTTCAAAAATAAAGATAATTATTCCCCGCATAGAAAAATAATATTCATTTTTTATTGTGAAAATAAATATAATTATTCATATCGTCAAATATTATTATAATTATTAATATCTTTAATTATGTATAATTATAAATTAATTAAAAATAATATATATTTTATTAGAAGTATTATAAGATATATCATTATCATTATCATTATGATATGACGTGTGAACATTTGGTATCACAACATCATGTTCATTGAAGATCCCTGAGAAAAATCAGCGAAAATCGAGTTCCGAAGAGATTATTCTGGTAAAAGCTACATCATGGTCTGGAGTCATTTGGTTGGTTTGAACTTGAATGAATAGATATGTGGTCAAAGAAGGGATTATTCTGGTGAAAGCATGAAGAAATCAGTTCTTGTAAAATTGACAAAGGAAAAGAAAAAAAAAATGGCTCAAATCAGATCAGACGAGGCCAGATCAGATGGAAAACCCATCCCAGATTTTCCATTATGACTAAAAAAAAGGTTACAAGTTCTTTACAGATACAAATATGAGAAATTACTTTGCATTCTGTAATTTATACTTTACATATCAAAAATATTTATACTAAATAGATAATTTATTTATATCTGAATTTATAAGTACTTATAATTAATATAGAAAATGTTTATCACTTTTTTCCCTGCATGATTATAGAAAAATTGAAATTAAAAAAATTATTGTACAAATATAAATATAATTTGTATAATTTTTAATCTTAATAATATAAATATTTTTATTATTAGATATAAATATTTTATGAAAGAAATATAAATTTATCTGAGGTATAAATAAAAGATATAGTTAAGGGGTGTAATTATTACTCCTCTAAAAATATGCTTACTTTATTTAACAAGAAAAGGGATATATTTTCGATATTGATATCCAATCTAGAACATAAATGTTTTCTATTAATAATTCGAAATTTACATTTTAAACAAAAAAGTGAATTGCTTATTTTATTTATCCGTAAGGTAAGTATCTGTCAGAAATATTTTTTTAAATATAAAATCAAGAAATGCAAAAACTTACAAATTTTTATTCTGTAAACTCTTTTAATTTGGTTAATAAAATCCCTAAGTAGCTAGGCTTTTCTCCTACTTATTTAAAAAAAAAACAATTTTATTCTGATTAATTAAAAAAAAATATTTGTCATCATAATGTAATCTCTCATTTAACAAATTCGAGAAGGATAAGAACAACTATTAAAATTGAAAATATTTCCAGTCCGTACACACCTTTTTTTCCTCACCAAAAAGATAACAACTGGTCAGAGCAGCTATTCCATACGTGCGAACACGTGTAAAAATGGGTTGACACATGCCACTAACAGCACTTGAAAGATCCATGTTTATTTTGGCCTCATTATTTCAATACAAGAATTTGAAAAGATAAAAACAGACCGATAAGGAAATGATAAACAATATTTTTTATATCAAGATAGGTACACGGCGAGCATGTATAAATAATATATATCCAAATGGGTTTAAGTTCATATCTTCTGTGTATTATTTTATCGTATTAAAATTTATGTAAAATAAATTTTTTAAAAAAATTATTATCTATTTATTTATATATCTGATAACATAATATATAGTGCGCACCAAAAAAATCAATATTCGATGTGCAAGAGCGGTACGGATCTCATATATATGCACACATCAAACATTAATCAGCTCAATAAATTTAACACTTTTAAGTGTAGCATGAACATGAAAGAAAAGAGTTATAGTTATAGAGTTGTGATGTTCCCATGGCTTGCTCATGGGCATGCATTCCCTTTCTTCGAGCTTGCCAGACGGCTTTGCGGCGAGCGCGAGGACATGGCGGTCTATATCTGCTCCAGCCCGGTCAACCTCCAACCTATCAGAAACCTCCTCCGCCTCTCTCCTCGTCGAGGCAACGACAGTGTCGGTGGTGGTGGTGATGATGATGATGATGCCGTCAATGGTTATGATGATCATGATGATGACAATGATGGTTTGAGAATAAAGCTGGTGGAGATGCATCTACCTTCGCTTCCCGGCTTGCCGCCTCATCTGCACACCACCAAGTACCTGCCGCCTGATCTCATGCCGTCCCTCAAGTGTGCCCTTGACTTCTCTGAGCCGGCGTTCTCCGGCCTTCTTGATACCATCCAACCCCACCTCGTCATTTATGATTTTCTTCAGCCGTGGGCTTGTCTGGCTGCGCAACGTCGTGGCGTCCCGGCTTTCACCTTCATGACTAGCGCTGCCGCTCCTACTTCCTATTTCTGTCATTATAGCTATTTTGCAGAAGAGGAATTCCCTTTCCCTGCAATTAGGCTTGGTACAGAGAGTAGGAGATATACAGAGATGCTCGACAGGTCGGCCAATGGCATACCTGACAGGCACCGTCTTCTAAATAGCTTCAAACTGTCATCCCAGTTCATTGCCATCAGGACTTTCCGGGATATTGAGTCGAAATATATCGAGTATTTATCCTTCCTGATAGGGAAGGAGGTGGTTCCGGTGGGGCCGCTGGTCCCGAAAAACTACGATCATTTAGTGGATGCTGAGCAATTGAAGCGAGTAACGGAATGGCTCGGCAAGAAAGCAAGGAGGTCGGTGGTGTTCGTGTCTTTTGGGACGGAGTATTTCATGTCAGAGAAAGAGATGGAGCAGATGGCTTACGGCTTAGAGCACAGCGGGGCCAACTTTATCTGGGTGGTGAGATTTCCCAAGGAGGAAAAGGAGGCGTCCGGCAGCAAAAGTACAACCCGGGCTATGAAGTTACCACCTGGATTCATGGATTGGATTGGGCCGGAAAGAGGACTGGTAGTGGATGGCTGGGCCCCGCAACGCAGCATATTGGCGCATCCTAGCTTAGGCGCCTTCCTGACGCATTGCGGGTGGAGCTCTCTAATGGAAGCGATGCAGTCTGGCGTGCCCATGTTAGCTCTTCCTTTGCACCTAGACCAGCCGTTGAATGCCAAGCTGATGGTTGAACTCGGTGTTGCGATTGAGATCCCACAACAGGGTTTCGGCAACTTTGAAGGAGAGGAGGTTGCCAGAGGCATCAGACAGGTGCTTCATTCGGAGATCGGTCACGGTGTAAGGAACAAAGTGGAGGAGATGGCTGATGTGATGCGGCGCAAGGGAGACCATAATGAGATTCAAGAATTGGTCAAGAAAATGTTACAACTTTGCAATAAGGATGAACAAGGTGAATCAAATATGATCAGAGAAATGGTGGCAAACTGAATTGCAATAAATGGATCTGTGGATATGTCATATGCTTTATTATCATTAGCTATTATACAACAAGTTTTATGATTTATGTGGTGCATTCCATCAAAATAACCTGTGTAGTATCTTTGTTTCTGAAGTTGTTGTTTCCATGTATTACCAACTAAAATAATTCATGTTTCATTTTCTTGAGGAAATAAGTCCTCAGCGTATACCAGTAGATGCTGCAAGTAGGTACTGATAACCAATTTTGCAATTCATGCTGATTACAAAAATTGGCTTAGTACCATCTTGTTTGGATGCAATCGCAAATGTAATATTAAGTTTTTCTTATAGTTTTTCAATTTTATGTTGGTTTGTGGTGTGCTTTATGTTCATTTGTGACTAACTAGTGTTGTAATATTAGTTAGGGTTTAGGGTTTAGAATAAGTTATTAGAAATCCATTGGCTGGGGATAAATAGTTGTCTACATTTTTTTTATTTGACTAAATCCTCATCAGCATCATAATTGGGATTGTATCATTAGTAATTAATATTGTTATTATTATGATTTCATGGTTTTTGCTTTTATTCTTCCTTCTGATTGTTTATGAGATGCTAAATTTGGGACCTATCACTCATCCAAAGGTAATTGGAAGAGTAACCAAAAACCCAAAATAAAATCTCTGCATTTGTTTCTACTGATAAAGCAACTGTGGCTACAAGCATCTACTGGTACCGTAACAAGTATACATACTGTTACTGACATTACTCATTTTGTAAAATGTCCCTTGAGAATAATAAAAGGACATCAACCTCTGAAATGATTTCCATATTATAAAAAAAGAAGAGGAGAAATCAGCATAAGAGAACTAATTCGAGTCTAGTGTGTTATTTAAGCAAGCTAAAAAGTAAATATTGACAGAATCTCCTCAAGCAAAGTCTTTGGTCAAAGATTTTGATTTCTAACATATCTATACTCAGATCAAAAATATGACAAACTTTATATACTTCTGTCATTTTTTTTCTCCAAAGTAATGTATCCGATTCTGAAAAACTTTCATCCTAGAGAAGTGCTTGTCTTGATCAATATTTGACTTGGTATTGAGAAAATTCACTATAAAATTGGTTACAAACTTTAAATATTAAGACAAAAACACCCATGCCAGTGCGCATTTGAGATTTACAGTATCCAAATCAGGCTCATTGTTGTTTGCCTTGACTGTTTCAATATACAATTTAAGTAACAAGATTGAACTAATCCAAATAATTTTTACTAATTATGTACTAATTTCTGTTTTTTTTTGATAAATTGACAAAAAGAATTCTAACCTTATGGAATTTTATGATCATTAGAGAGCAAGATTATTCACATCATGCTATAATTCAGGAGCCTTGTTCTCTGGCAAAGTTCTAAAAATTTCCATTGTAGAACAAAGAAAGATTAGTTAGTCAAATTAAATGCTAAAGCTTGAACTCTGCCTCATAAATTTTGTGCAAATGAAATAGAAACTCAATCATCATGCACATGAAAAATGTACCAAATCAACACTGTACATAAACAGGAGAAAATTAATGATGGCCCAGGTAGAGAATTTGTTCTGACAGCATCCTCATTTCTCTCTGTAGGAAGCGGAAGAAAGCCTACAAAATGATGCCAGAATCCAAAATTAATTAACGAGTCGTCGCCTCGTCTCATCGGATTTAATTTATCAGCTACATGTTATCGTGACAAATTCCCGAACCCAAATAATTCTCTGCTAGTGATCTCAAAATTGCACGCCGTATCAAGATACGGCACGACACGGTGGGTTTATTCGTACCGTATTATATGTGTCTCATATCGTATCGTTATCTGAATCGTATTGGATTTTTGTCACCGACAACACGGCACGGCACGATACGGTACGGGACACATATAGGCACGGCATGACACCATATCGTTATCCCCTTATAGTTTTGAAATTTTATAACAATTTAGAAGTTAGATAATTTTAAAAAAAATAGAATTACAATTTCTTTTGATGTTGTACCTTTTTTGGTAATTTTTATCTAAACTCAAAAATTAAATGGTTAAAATAGATGTACAACTCCAAAATTGATGAAATTTTTTCTGTGGCTTCCCCTAAATTAAATGAACATGAGAAAAATATATTTGTAATTTTTTTTTGATGTTGTACCTTTTTTTTGGTGATCTTCATCCAAAACTCAAAAATTAAATGGTTAAAAATAGATGCATGACCCAAAAAATGGTCAAAACTTTTCTGTGACTTCCCCTAACTCGAATAAACATGGGAAAAATAGATTTGTAATTTTTTTTAATGTTGTGCTTTTTTAGGTGATTTTATACACAAATCTGAAAAATTGAATTTTTTTTATTGGCATAAGTGCATAACCAATATTTGATGATAAATTTCAATGCAGGTTTTTTTTGCCAAAAATCCAAAACCCAAAAAAATACTTTTCTTAGAAATCTTTTATTTGAAACCCTTTAAATTTATTTTCCAAATTAAAATTTAAGATATGGAAGCAAACCGAACTTGGTTAGATATGGCTAACGAACAATTGAGTGTTAGTCTTGAATATGATGCTGCGAAATCTAGTAATATACTCATACAACTAAGACTAATATTACTAAGAAATAAAGTATAACTTTCAAATTTAATATAAGTATTTAGATTTTAATTTTTTTAAATTATACTAACCTATTTTCAAATTTTTAACTCGGTCTATATTGTTAACATAGCCAGTCCTAAGCTCAGAAAAAGGAGGAGAAAATTGAAAAATGATATATTTTAATTTTTGAATTTTTTTTAAAAATAATTTTCGGATTTTTTTGAATTTTTTAAATATTTTACAAAATTTATAAATTTTTTCTAATTTTTTCGAACTATTTTTTAATTATTTTAGCAGTAAATAAATTTAAAATTTTTGAAATTTTGTTTTATTTATGAAGATTTTTTCCTTGCTTTCAGCCAGTTCCTCATCTCAGCTAAAGTGATCTTCCCACTGCTGACACTGGTAACTCCCCCCCAATAAAAAAATGTTTTTTATTGATGGACGGATTTTGAAAATCCGTCCATTAATAAAAAAATATTTTTTTATTGATGGACGGGGTTTGAAAGCCCGTCTATCAAAAAAAATATATTTTTTTATTGATGGACGGGCTTTCAAACCCCGTCCATCAATAAAAAAATATTTTTTTATGGACGAATTTTCAAAAAATAAAATATTAATTTTTATAAAAAAAATATTAAAATCGCGTATCGAGTTTCAAACAGACATAACTTTTGATAGGAAAATCTGTAGAAAACATTTAATATCAATTCAGATAGATTATTTTACGAGCTTTCCGAATTGATATTAAACGTTTTCTACGGACTATCCTATCAAAAGTTATGTATGTTTGAAACTCGATACGCGATTTTAATATTTTTTTATAAAAATTAATATTTTATTTTTTGAAAATTCGTCCATAAAAAAAAATATTTTTTCATTGATGGACGGGGTTTGAAAGCCCGTCCATCAATAAAAAAATATTTTTTTTTGATGGACGGGCTTTCAAACCCCGTTTCACATTAAAATATTATTTTTTTTATAAAGAAAGATTAAAAGTACATTTGGGGATGGATTTTGAAAATCCGTCCCTCTTATATTTGTGATTTCTCATCCGATTTTCTTATTTATTTAATTTTAAATATTATTTGTCTTACATAAAAAAAATCGGGTTTATGTTAGGGATTTTTAACCAACAAGAGAGTCGAGTTTAACAATATCTCGAACACCTTTTGTACACCTAATATCCCGCTTGATTAATGCGGTATATGGCTATTAGTTGTTGATTGCGGGTTTTTTGTTGTGGTTGGTTTAAATATCATTGATTAATCAAGTGAGATCTTAGGTGTACAAAAGGTGTTCGAAGAATTGTTAAACTCAACTTTCTTATTGGTTAAAAATCCCTAACAAAAAACAAAGATGAAATTAACAAATTTTTTTTTCCTACTACTGCAGATTTATCAAAAAGAATAAATATGTAAATATGCAACATCGGGTTATTTTTGCCTAATGTTAATTCTATTTTGAATTGAAAAGATATTGGACCTAAAAACTGAAGAGCAAAATAAAAAATGTTGAGGTATATACAGATGATGGAATATAACCAGATATATCAGTATCTGCTCTGACAAAACTTGAACCGATCGGTAAATATGATGGAAGCACGACGACTTCAAGTACTAGATATTTAATTTTCCTACCAATTTTTGTTAACATTAGTTGCTTTTTGTGTATGAAAATAAATTTGTCTCCTTGAAATCATAGCACAACAAAAGCAAGGTGGTTTTGACTATTTTGTGCTCTCTGCATTTCTGTGTCAGTAGATACGAAAGTTTACCAGAAAATATCAAGAGATTTTGTTATTGATTGTTTAACCTCCTCTGTTGTTTTTTTCCAACATTATACAAATTTTTTAAACATGCTTTATCATAATTGTACATTTTGTAGTTAACTTGAGTGAACCCAGTGACGGTGCAACTGCGGTGCTACTCATGAGACGAGAAATCACAACGAGAAAAGGGCTTCCTATACTTGGTGTTTTTAGGTTAATATTAAAACAAATATTCTGATATATTCTCTTCGACATGAAAAACAATAATATACCGGAATTCAGCACTATTTCGGACCTACATAACATGATACTCCTGATGTATAAAGATACTGCTCAATAATTCAAAATAAAATTGTCAAAAATGTGCTTCTGTGACAGACTGGTAATGTTTTGATGGATCCTAATTTTCTAAATCGATTAGTAAGCGTTCTCATCTTGTAGGGGTTATGCTGCTGTAGGAGCGTACGCCGCTTGTCAGGTACAGGCCCAGCATTTGCCATACCAGCTGTCCTGAGATCTACTGGCCTTTGCATTGAAGATATTGATTGATCTTTTTGAACTGGATGAGGTAAATACATAGAAACCAACAGAATTTTCTGAAAGATTGTTGGATAAATAATGGTAAGTTGTTTATCCCTGTCGGAAAAATCTGAGCATGGACCTCAATTCGTCGATATAAAGAAGGCTAAATCGTACCAGAGGTCAATAAACTTTTGCATTTGTTTGAAAATTGGTTGTTGAACTTCCCTTTTGTCCTTGGTAAGTCAATGAAGCTTTCATTTTTTTTCAATCAAGTCGTTTATATTATTACCTTTTTCATCCAAAAGCTAATTAGTAAACTGCTGATGTTATCATCTACTTCAGCAAGCTGTCATTATTGACTCCATAAAAGAAATGCCATGTTGGCAATTGTTGTCCTCGTCATCGCACCGTTAGTGGTCAATTGTTAACAAAGGGGAATGTTCAATAATGCCATGTTCAGTGACCTTCAAAATATTTTTGTTGAAATATGATGAACTTCCAATTGTTATGAAAGCTCCATTTTGCAAAACAATAATTCAATAAACAAATAAGAAAAAGAAATCTTCACTCTCACTTCTTTTTTTCTTTTGTATTTTGTGAAGGCATTTGTATCTGAGGATGGATATTGTTGTAAGAAGCTTCACCTGGATTCTGGTAAGGTGAATGTAAATGGAGGTGCCATTGCACCAGCACATCCTTTGGGTGCTACTGGTATGTAAATTAAATAGTCCACTTAACAAAATATGCATTAAATAATACTCTGAATATAATGTTATTTAATGAGCCCAATTATTAATTTTCTGCACTCAAGATTTTATGAATTTGAGCTAACAATCTGTTAATTTACAAATTATTTGTCCTTGTGAATAAGAACAAATTAAATTGTATATTCTTTATGTTGCTCTATTGCATACAAAAAAACAAAAAAAAAAGGAAAAGAAAATTCTTAATTGTTGTTAATTTTCTAAACATAATTATGATTATAACCTTATGCGATGTCGAAGATACCCGTTACGTCGCAATGATTTTGCACGAAATCATGAAGAGGAGGTGTAACAAATGCAGATATGGTGTTTGTCACCATGAACATAGGTGTATATCTCTCTCAATCTCTTTAATGCAAATATGTCCTGTTTGTCTTTTTAGAATCATACATCAAGCTAAGTAATTTCTTTCTGAATATATAAATCTTACACATTTTATTAGTTAGCTAATTTCATTAATTAGATGAAGTAATTAATTTAAAATTGGCGCGTAGGATCTGGAATGGGTGTTGGCGCCATATTTGAAAGAGGAGGAGGAATTGAAATTGCTGATCCAAGAGGAGTTCAATCTCACAACCTTTTACCTAAAGATGCATTAATTACCAGATAATTAAATGAGAAGAAAACACCAAACAAATTTCTCAATAAGGATATAAATTAGAGGAGGAATCACTTTACAATGGTTATTTTGATAATTTTGAAAATGAAATTTCAAATAAATTCAAAAAAATTAAAAAAATAGGAAAAAATTTATAGATATATATTTTAACTTATAGATTGATCGTGTTTCAAATTTCATCCAATTTAAATTACATTTGATATTTCATCGAATACCACTAAATATGGACTGTTGCAAATTTCATAAATTTTAATGGTTTTTAATGGAATACCAAATGAAATTAAAATTGTATAAAATTTGAAACACAATCAATTTATAGGTTAAAGAATATGTCTATAAAAAAAATTTTATCTTTAAGATTTTTTTTTTAATTTATTTGAAAATTCATTATCAAGATTGTCAAAATAACCATTGTAAAGTGATCCCTCCTTAAATAAATAAATATTTAGATTATGGCCTAAATATTTTGTGTAATTATGTTGTAACAAAAGCTGCCCTGTTAATTACTTCCCTTTAAATGACAAAAGTTTTTGGTGATGAAGACAGAAGGTACACTACTTTTAATACTTTTATTGTTAAATATAATACTTTTAGTATTATATTATATGTCAATCCACCTTAATTTGGCTTAATCCATGTTTGTGTCTCTTAATTACTTAATTATTTAATTCAATGCACAAGGACAAAATTGTGGCCGTGCATGCTAATCCTTATCACCTTTTTCCTTGAATAGAGAAGGCAACCTAAAATATTTGTTTTCCACTAAGAATGATTTTTTTTTTGGTTTTTGTTTTGATAGACACACATCTCTAATTATAAATTAATGTGGTTTCATTGCAACTTTCTTTTGCTCAAATATGTACTTGATGAATGTAAACTTTTTAGTTTCTTGAAAATTCTGATTATATATAGGTAATACAACAAAAGAATTTAGTGAAAATACAAAAAGATAATAGAAGAACAATAATTTTTTGTTGTTACTTAACAGGAGTTTTTCATATCTATTCCAAGTTTAAACAGCAGAAATAATATATATATTTTTTGAAATAATAAATAACTAACTATGCTAATGCAAAGGAAATTATTTTTTTTTGTGGGGGGGGGGGGCATAAAAAAATAAATACTACAACTATGAAGTTCACATATTTAGCTAGAATTTTGAAATACATAAATTTAGATTTCAAACATTAATTTCCCTAGTATTTGAAGAAATAATATAATTTTTACTTTTTAAAATTCAGAATAAGCACAAAAACCCTATACTTATTTTCAAGATTTTATCACTAAATTCATGAGTCAAAATAAACCTAAACAAGGTCTTATTAAACCTTTTTAAAAATGACAAATAGTGTGGTTACTCTTTAAAAAAAGGGAAATAAAAATTCTAAACCTCTCTCTCTCTCTCTCTCTCTCTCTGTGTGCAACTGTTGAAGAGATTGTGTTGGGTGTACTTAGCATTACTCTCAAGTCAGATTTCATCATCACCTTCTGGTCTAAGGAAGAAGCGCTCTCTCTCTCTCTCTCTCTCTCTCTCTCTCTCGGTGTGGGTCCCACACACCAGTATAATCAATAAATAAATTAATTAATTAATAAAATAGATAAATTTTAACTCCAAAATGCGTATCTTATGGTGATCATATCGAATATGCGCCAGACCTAGTGGGCCCCACCTACTTGGGGGACGTGGGCCCTGTTTCCTTTCCTCTAGACACCGCCTCCGCCTCGCTCCGCCATGATAGAAGCGCGGAAATCCATGCCTGAGGCTGTCCGCATAGAAAGCACCGTGCGGAGTCATCGATCTTCGCTGGTATGAGCATCGTACGGTCGAGATTTATAAGCGCATGGATATTTCTATGCGGTGTATGCGGTTCTCTGGATAAGTTTCAATTCGTTTCGACCCCCCGGATACGTCCCGGAATTTAATAAGGTGGAGACTTCTCAACTGCCTGTGGACCCACTTGAAGGTATTTTCTCAAGTGCACCTGGAGCATGGTGTAGGAAATGAACCGCTGAATTGTTGTAATGCTACATATCATGTGGTGTGGATATCAAATCTATTTGGATAAAAAGAAATTATAACAGTTATTTTTGTATTAATTTTAATATAAAATATGAATTTTTTTCTGTATATTGGTTGCAATTTTGAGAAAAAAAGTAGAATTTTGAAAAAGGATGGGAATTACTTGACAATTATTATTTTGACAACCATGACAACGTATTTTCAAATAATTTTAAAAAAAATAGAAAAAAAATTTATAAACATATTGTTTAAATTATAAATTGATTGTGTTTTAAATTTTATATAATTTAAATATTATTTGGTACTTTATCAAAGATCATCAAAATTACATAACATTTACAACGGTTCATATTTAACAATTTTTTATTAAATAACAAATTACCCTTAAATTACATAACATTTAAATTACAATCAATCTATAAATTAAAAAAAAATATATTTACCAATTTTTTCTATTTTTAAAAAATTAGAAAATTATTTAAAAATTAATTGTTAAAATTATCAAGATAATAATTGCTAAAAAAATCCTTTCCCTATGATAAATTATTTATCAGCCAGAGAATTTAACAGAGAGGTGATGAACCAGGTGCAGAGAGAATATAAGAAAGGTGTGGGGCCCGAGAGTACTAGACACGCTTGGCGAAGAAAAGGCTGTCGGCCCACGGGGTCAACAGTTTCCCTCTCAACCTTGTCGGGTTGTCTCTCGGGGCGGGCCCAGCCCGCTTTTGGCGGGCCCGAAGCATATATCGTGATATTATTATTATTATAGATTATTATAGATTATTATAGATTATTATAGATTATTATTGATTGTGGTATCAGCGCTGTACATATCGTGATATTTTGAATGGTTTAATTGGGTGGCATCTCGCATCTGTGCTGATTAAAGAGGGGGGAGAGACAGAATTTATATTTTATAGATATGTAAATTGGTTATAAATTTGTAGACATATTTTGAAATTGTTTTAAATTTTATATAGTTTAAATTTTATTTTTTATTTTTATTAAAGATCATTAAATTTCGTGTAATTTTAATATTTTTTTAATTGTGTTTCAAATTTTATGTAATTTTTAATAAAATGATAATTAAACTGTTCGAACTTTGAAACGTAATCAATCTATAAGTTTATAAAATATCTATAATTATTTTCTATTTTAAGATTTATTTCAAATTTATTTGAAAGAAATATTGTCAAGTTAACCATTTTCAATGAATTTCCACCATTTATAATACAATATTGTAATACTAATAGAAAAATAAGATGAAAGTTTATAGTACAATGGTAGAAAAAAAGTAATAGTCTCGATTTTTTATAGTGAGAGTTTGACCAATGTATTTCTATACGTATTTCGGTCTTAAACGCTTAAAGATGGAATTTAGAATCTTGTATTTGAAACGTTAATCCAATAGTTAAATAAATTCTTCATATTAAAATCTTGTAGAATACTAAAATTTACCTTTTTTTAGAGTTTTTAAATTATTTTTAATTATTTTTGAAAAATGATCATAAAAATAATAGAAAAATAACAATATTTTGAATATAAAAAAGGGTTATCTTTAAAAAATAATTAAAAATAGTTCAAAAATTCTAAAAAGGTAAATTTTGATATTCGAAAAGATTTTGATATGAATAATTTATTGAGCTACTTATATCGACATTTCGGACGCAAAATTTTGAAATTTGAATCATAAGTGTTTCATACTGAAATACTTATAGAAACATTTTAGCCGGATTCTAGATAGTGATATGAGAATACTTAGATAGTGTTTAGTGTGTTTTACAAAAATAAAAAAAAATCAAACTTTATTAAAAATGACATTATTTTCCCGTTCCTCTTCATTGTTATTTTGTTTCTCTTTTTAATGAAAGAGTATAGTTTCAAATAGTAAATTGATATTTTTTTAATAACTTTTACATAACATAGTAAAATTATTTTTGAATATGTCATCTTTTTCAAAATGTGCATTATGTTATATCCACATACATATATCAAATTTGAACCGTTTGAACTCGTGTATTTTGTAAAATAAACATATAATTATTAAAAAAATTAAACAAGATTGTAATCATCCCTGATTAAAAAGAAACCGAAATAGACAGCAATAAAAAAGAAAAAAGAACAAAGAAAAAAGTATTCGAATATCACGCGAGAAAATGAAACCACACGCTTTAATTAATTAATTAATTAATTAAAGAGGCACGTCAACATGTGGCACACCTGGTCACACACGCAAGGAAGGAAAAAAGACTACTACTAAAATTGTCCCTCTCACACGTGTGAACCTAACGTGATAACTTTTCTTTCTATCAAGTTTGTTGACTTTTTGCAGATTGACCCTCGTATTTACAGTATTCTACTAATGAGTACCCGGAAGGGAAGGAAATCAATAAAACACTCTCTTTTATGTTGTACTAGACAATTTATTCCTTAAAAATATTTGAATAAATATGTTACTTACTGATCTTACTCTGATTACAAATATAGACAAAATATAGACAAATTCAACCGACAAATAGCATGAAATTAGGCTCCACAACGTGAGAATTCAAGGATTTGTTCATAGAAATTAGTTGGAACCAAGTTCCAACGCGCATTTAACACTTTTCAGAGGTTATTTGAGCAAAAAAAGCTCTTTTTGTTTCCAGCAGATCTTGAACAGAGTATTGATATACACCTTGAGCAGGTCGTCCCATAAAGACCAATCACAAGTCAGCAAGTACGCTCACCTATTCGACCGTTTCGGTTCAGATAAGTACGGAATACTCCGAGTTCGTGTCACTTTTTGTTAGAACAAAGGG
Source organism: x Bolboschoenoplectus mariqueter (assembly GCA_037678475.1). Lineage (NCBI taxonomy): Eukaryota > Viridiplantae > Streptophyta > Magnoliopsida > Poales > Cyperaceae > x Bolboschoenoplectus > x Bolboschoenoplectus mariqueter. The sequence continues at coordinate 3,724,968 of CM075245.1, read as the reverse complement.
GACAAGTTGGGGAGACACAGGTGGGCCCCACAAAAGGAGCAAAGGAAAAATGGAATAGAGAACGAAGGTGCAAATAGTGAGTCAGGAATTACTAGGTGAGTTTAAGCCTCTCCTAGCCACCTAGCTATTAAAGGTTCTAGATGTTTTTTTTTGGGCTTTTCGGAAGCGGCGAGTTACAATGTCCATTTAATCAAAATTCGGTGCGATGGATAAGTAACCGTTCGATGGAATCAAGATTCACATAAAAGTTTCCCTCTCATGCTTTAATAATCGTGCGAATTATCAGATTTGATAATCTAACGGTGATTTAGCCCATCGGACGAAAATTTGGTCCGATGGATGTTGGAACACCCTCCGTCACCTTTTTTGGACCCCCGACCGTTCACTGGGTCTTTCAAGAGTTTCTCAAAATAGACTCGGTGTAGAAGGGAGTCTTAAGACCAAATATTATTCATACTGTGTAAATAATTATTATATTAGTTAAAATTTATTGTGCAATATGTATTATTAAATAGTATAGTTGAAGAGGTCAGGATGAAGTATTTTCTTTCTTTTTTAGATAAACAGTATATAATGACTTTAAATTCCATTATTTTTTTCCAAAAAAAAAGGTAACATATGCAATTGTATTTTGATTGGAAAGAGAGTAATTGAGATATTATAATTTACATTAATTTTCAACGATGGATTTATTTATTAAAACATAACATATACATACAAAATCAGGGAAAATGTGCTCTCTCACTGATCTTTTTAAACACAATTCTTTTTCATTCTTGATAAAACCAAAATTTTTAACAATTTCCCTAAAATGAATATTCATACTCTAGATACTATTTTTAGTCTAAACTACATATCTTATTATGATTATAAAGAATTTAAAAAATATATTTTTTGCACACGTTAATCAGACTATATATCTTATAATTTTGTATTACAAAGCTTTCAATAACTTCTTTTGTTATTCCATTTTCAATGATCAAATTAATTAGATTTTATTTGATCCATTACAAGAGTGCTTCCATTAAAAATGTGAATACTTAAAGGATAAATAATAATTTTGATCGTCCATAAAATTTCGTTTATATTTCATCAAACACATTATTAACCCTCTTTTGTTTAGAAAGAATAAATCTACCAAATTTAAAAAATAAATCATACACATTCTTCAAATAAAAAAAAAGTAAATTTTATACTAAACAAAAACTTTAAGATGATAATGTAAACACTCTTTCTCTTAAAATAACATGTACACCGATTCAAAACTAATTGTATCAATGAACAATATTTATAAACATATTCTTTAACTTATAGATCGATTGTGTTTTAAATTTTGTACTATTTAAGTATTATTTGATATTCCATTAAAATCATCAAAATTACATGACATTTACAATAGTGTATATTTAACGGTCTTTGATGGAATATCAAATGACCCTTAAATTATATAAAATTTAAAACACAATAAATCTATAAATTAAAAAATATGTTTATCAACTTTTTTCTATTTTTGAGAATTTAAAAAAAATATGCACATCAATTCAAAACTAATTGTATCAACAAACAATATAAAAAAAACACAAATCTAACACAGTAACGATATATCTCATTTCTTTATAAAAAAACACAAATTCAACTCTCGCAAAAAAATATTTGAAAAAAAATAAATACTTAGATTAACAAAAACTCTTATATAAAAAAATAAACAATATTAAAAGATCTGTAACACTATTGGTCCGGCCTATGGTAGTTACTAATGGACCGGGAGTAGATTGCATCTTACTCCAACATCTAAAACATTTACTTGTGTTCCCTTCATAGACCACTATAATCTATCTATCTATCAATCCACCACCACCTCTTTCTCTTCACTTCACATAACAATCTTTTCTCAGATGCTCACCTCAGCTCACGCGATTCAAGAGAGAATGGAGGAGGTAGAAGAGACTCGAGAGATGAAAAAGGTTGAAGGAGACCGAGCGGAGGTGGAGGAGTTGGAGCTCGGCTTGAGTTTAGGTGCCAGGAAATTCACTTCCTGCAATACCACTTCCAGTAAGTCCATTTGCAGGATTCTCACAGCCAAGGATTTCCGTCCTGTAACTGGTGGGACTACCACCTCCTCCGCCTCTTCGTCGTCTTCATCTGTTGGATCGGGTGGGAACAAGCGTGCTAAACCGGGCCCCACTTCGCCGGAAGGTGCCGGTGGAGGATCTTCTCAGCCATCTAGGTGAGCTTTACCTCTTCTCTGTTTTTCTCTTTGGTATATATATTGTCTGAGAAGAGAATTGAGAAAATAGGAAATTAGAAACGGGGGTTTTGGAAAAAGAAAGAAAAAAGCCATAAGCTAACAAAATAGATCTTCTCTTCTCTGTTTTTTCATTTTCTGTTAATTTGTCTAAATGGACACTTAATTTGAAGAAAATAACAAGACATATGTACTAGTGAGTAATTAATAAGGATCATGAGATTGAAATCCTATCTTGACATAGTATAAAAAAGAAGAAATTTCATTGCCTCTGTATTTTGTTGATTGTGTAATATTTTATCTTCTTTTATTTATTTAATTATAATTATCAGAAGAGACAAATCTTAAATCCTTAGAAAGTAGCATGCTTTTATATTGTGTGGACCTTTAATTATGGTCAAAATGTTGTCTATGTCAGCTTTTTTCAATTGAACTGGACTTGTAAGAGAAGTTCTTTGTTGTCAATTTTTGCATCAAGTTTATTTGCTACAATTGGCATCAGTTCATGGTACCTAGAAAGTAACTGTTGCTTACCACCATTTTGTAAATATTATTTTTGTTTGGTGATCATAGTTTATTCAGAACTTTATGATTAGACAACCCTTCAATTGCTACTTGGTTACAAACAATATATTCTGGGAAAATGTCTTTTTCTTTTGTTTGTTTTTCCATTTTTGGAATTGTGCACAAGCCAATTAAACTTATCTTCTAGTCTAACCCCTATTTTATTTTCTCTCTCTCTAGCAGTCAGATGGTTGTTGGATGGCCACCGGTTCGAACATTCCGGATGAACAGCCTCTTCAATCTCTCCAAAGACACCGCTGACCAGAACTCGAATAAAATTCCCAATACTGCCCCTGTCCTTGGTGGTGAGAAAAATAAAGAGAGAGAACATGTTAAGGAAGAAGAAAAGAAGAAACTAGGAAACAGAAGCGCATCAAGTCCTTTCGTAAAAGTAAAAATGGATGGAGACCCAATCGGGAGGAAGATTGACCTAAGTGCTATCAGTTCTTACAAAGCTCTCGCTTCAGTCCTCAAGTTAATGTTCCAAAAGCCTGGTTCAGGATCTTGTGCCATTACTAGTATGTGCAAGCATCATTCTTACCTTGTTCATTCATTATGTACAATTTTTATTACCTTCATCTTGTATTTACTCGCTTTTACACGAATGTGACTTTGTTGTGCGCGTGCTCTTTAAGTATATGCAAATATTCATCTTGTATTTACTTGCTTTACCATTTTTCCTAATATGTTAACAGAACTGAAGCTTCTAGAAGAGTCGTCAGAATATAAGCTAACGTACGAAGATAAGGAGGGAGATTGGATGTTGGTTGGAGATGTCCCTTGGCAGTAATTGTTTCCTCTTTAACTCACCGGTTACTTCAATTTCGTTAATTACCTTGTTGAAATTTTTTAATGGGTCAGATATATTGAATAATGCCAACCTGAAAAGCAAATCATGCATATCCGCCCTTTTCTGACGTCTAGTTTCTTAAGAAAAATACAGTATTTTATGACTGAAAAAGTGATGGAAGGATAATCGGGACATATTTAAAGATTTGGGGTTTCAGATCTTTTAATTAAGTATTGCACTGAGAACAAAAAAGAAAATTTTGTCAGATTTTGATTGGTATATATATAGTACTACAGCTAGAATTTTATGGCAACATTTGTTAATTCTTATGCTTAATCAGCATTTTACATGTAATAATGTCTCGTGTTCTTGTATGCAGAATGTTCATAGACACAGTAAAGAGGCTTAGGATCATGAGGCACTGTGACGACCCTGCTCTAAGTAAGTGCATTGGCTTTTTATCTCCCTTCTCATACATCTATCAAGCAATGAAGCAAATGAAGAACATTCTTTTTTTCTTCCTTGTAGATCATATATTCATACTTATTTGATTTCTTGTTTTCGTACTTCTAGCACCAAGTTTTGCTCTTCCAACCTGTCAAAAAAGATGTTACGCTGAAGACTTATGACAGTGAAGTTCGATACAAGCATAGACACATGAGTAGATAAAATAGAGAGTTGAGAGCTTTCTGGTGTGCCTAGACTTTTAGGTTATGTTATATTTTTTGCTCTTTTTTTTTTGTTGATCCTTTTATAGTTTTCGGTCGAATTTTGTTTAGAAAGGTTCTCATTTCTCTGTCTGGGTGTTTTATATCTACACCATTTTGTTCCTTCGTTCCTTTTTTGAGTGATTAGAAACATACATGAAGAAATGTTTTGATCTATATGCTTTACATGAATGTAAATATATACATGGTTACCTTTTTTTCCTTTCTTTTTTTGCTTCTAAGCTATTGAGATTATGCAAATACTGCCAATCTGTCTTTTCTTTCAATCTATTTTTATCCCTTTTGTTGATATAATTTCTTGCTCTGTGAATTTTGAGTTCCAATTTATCCACTAACCAATAAAAGAAAGTGTGTCCAAGAAGTTTGGAATTAAAAGCTTTACCACTGAGAGAGGCAGAGAACTGGAGCCAATGCTGTCTTTTCTGAAAGTTTATGCTGTCATTGACCGTTTCTGAATCTAATCAAACACAGAATTAGTCCGTTTTGTCTCCTTTATATAAAGAAGAGGGAAGGAATCTCGTGGCAATAGTTATTTTGATAATACTGATAATAAAATTTTAAAAATAAAAAAATTATAGACATATTTAAATTTATAAATTGATTATATTTTAAGTTTTATATAATTAAAATATTACGTAATAGTTCATTTAAGATCATTAAATCGAAGAATGTTGCAAAGCACATAAATTTTAATAAATTTTAGTAAATTATTAAATAACATTTAAATTTTATGAAATTTGAAACACAATCAATTTATATAAATTCAAAATTTATCTTATAAATATATTTTTTTTATTTTTAAATATTTTCAGAATTTATTTAAAAATTCATCATCAATATTGAAGATCGTCAAAAGAACCGCTGTTAAGTACTTCCTCCCCTTAACATATAGACTTGTCCAGAAGCTTTTCCTGGAGGTGCAAAATATTGTTAATTATTTTGGGTCGGCTTTTTATCCCGAGGTGAGTAGGTAGGTATTTTTCTTTTGTTGTTTTGTTTCTTTCCTTACAGAGAAACAGAAATATGCAGGTACTTTTTTTTTTTCTTTTGTTGTTTCGTTTCTTCCCTTAAAGGGAACAGCAGTGTGCAGGTACTAGTAACCTATCTTCATTCCAACATTAGCACACAGTAGTGCAGCTGCCGCATAAATACTACTCTCACCACTCTTTCTTAGGATGCGGACTCCTTTTGGATTGATGGCATGAATAGGCAGCTATTGAATAAGCTTTTGCCTCAGTAGAATACCAGGGACAGTGAATCCGATCAATTGCTAGTGTGGCGCGAGGAATCCGCTGCTAGCAATAAGACTTGAATCCCTAGGGAGTCTAATGCTTAGCGTCCTTAATCTTCCAGTCAAAGCTCTCGCTGTTAATTATTTTGGGTTCCATAGGTTGATGACTTGTAATAAACATCAGGAGCACTAAGTGAGACTTAATTCACTAGCAAGTACAAGCAAAAAACATGCATAAATTTTATCAAAAAAAAAGACATGCATAAACCATGACATGGACTTTGGAATTGTGTTATAACAATTTTAATCTCAGGAATCAGAATATGTACTTGGATGATTATTACACAAGCTTTTTCATCCACTATGGATGGCCCTTACCCCACCTATTTCGTTGTTTAGAAAGGGTTTGATGGAGATAACCTACACCAGACTAGCTGTCTTTGCCAGCAACACAATACCAGAAAGAATGATTGGATACCAACAATCTAATTTAAAATGAGGATGGATATTTGGTGCTATTATTGGGCAAACTGTGTAAAGACCTACTGATAGAGAAGTTGTGCCCAACCGGCCACCACTTAACCACTTTCTAGTTGGATTCATTATGGAAGCTTTTCATTCCATGAACAACATGTATAGTAAAAAGTTTGGGACCATGGATCCTGTGGTTTGGATTCATTGCCCAGGACGGTCCGGATTGAAAACTTCCAAAGAAGTGTGAAAGACCGGTAATATACATCACAACAGTTTGAACTTGACATGGAAGGAAAAATGTTTGCACTTCATAAAACAATAGAAACCAGCTCCAAATCATATAGCTAAATAATAAAGGAATATGATAGTAAATTACATAAAATAGAACAATATAGCATAACAAACCAAGAGTTCTACCACTATGAAGGGAAAATAGCAAGAAATCCTCTCAATCGCCTCACCAAACCATCGTAACATAAATGTACTGGTGAAAATAATTACTTTTGTTCTTTGTATCACATTTGGCTCACGACCTGTATGACTCGGGACGCTTTGGTTTACTCTGTACCACATTCTCAATCTTCTCCAATATATCAGGTGTCAGAAGTGGAATGACATCTACAGCCTTCATGTTTTCTATAATCTGGTTTTCATGGGCAAATTGAAGTAAGCTACCATCAGCATTGAAAACAAAAATAATAGTTCAAGGACCAGAGAAAAAAACTAACTAATTTGATTGAGTTCAACCAAATGCTATTTGCCAGAAAGCTAACCAAATAGATAGTTGGATCAGATCAAACAAAGTTTTAGGCTCAATTCTTACAAACTATGTTAATTGGATTTCGAAGCCTATAGTACAGATTAAGGATAACGTAGGTACAAGATGTCCAAAAAACATGTTCAAAATACTTCTAATCACTTCTATCAACACATTATTTGGGGGGGCGGGGTCCAATGAAACAATTATACAGTACCTGGCTCTCTTTAGTTGCACCAGTAATAACGGACGAGACATTGGGATTTGCTGCACACCAAGCAATTGCTAGCTGAGACAACGGGACACCTAGCTCATCAGCGATTGGTTTCAAGCCATTAACTTTTCTGAGCACATCATCTATCAGTGATCTACTCGCCAGATTCTACACAAATAAACAAATAACTAAATAAATCAATCAATAACCATATAAATAAATAAAATGACAAGCAAACAATGATTCACTGATGAATCTATTTCTGTATTTCCTCGTAAAATATATTTCTGCCCAACAAATCCCAGAACATGGTTCTCTCAGTTCCAACAGATGGACAAATTTTGTACCACTTTGGTTTGAACTCGTGTAGATGAATATAGTTCTAATTCTTTTTCTATTTCTGAAAGAATAACAAAACCATGCCCGAAATCTAACACAAGAAATTTGAACTTATGGCCAGATTTATTCACACAGTTAATTTTGCTTTCCACTGTATATGCATGCATGCGTTAGAGAGCACATGTATGCGTGTGTTTTGGGATAGGGATTCAGGCATGGCTCTGCATTAGGCTTCCAGAAAAACCAAAAAGAAGAGCAAAATGGTTGTCAAATGTGTAATGGAAGAAATGTAGATCATGATTAACCTTGGTTTAACCCTGAAGCTGTAAAATAATCAAGCAATTATTGCCACCCACATAAACCATCCAGTTAAGTAGAGAATGAAAACAAATACCTTGTAATTTTCTAAGGCAAACCGACTATCAGGAGGGATGTGTCCTTTATTGTACTTCCCAGTGAGAACCCCCGAAGCTAGTGGGCTCCATGTTGTAAGACCTAATCCGTATGTACTGTACAGAGGTAAAAACTCTACTTCCACCTATAATTTTGACAAAATATAATGTTAGCACTCAAGACTGTAACAAATTTCCTTCCCTTATTGCATGCTTCTTTGGAACCCATGCTCATATTAGACTATGGAACTTATCATCAATTAAGCACTGTGCTAAGAGTAAAATTTGGAAATAGAGCTGGGACTTTCACTTTTAAAGGGCTTTATTATGAACCAAGTCATGCAAAGGAGAAAAAATATGCGACTCATTTAGCAGCCTTAAGAGTTTACTTTTAGCAAGTACCCTGACATATTAAATGCGTCGACATATGGCAGAGTTCTAGCTTATCTGAATAAAATGTCTTTTTTTAATATCTGAATCTAATATCAACAGTGCTATTATTTATTACGTCTTCTCTGTTCAGGGAAACAAAACAATAGATATCTCATCTGCCATGTGTCAGTTCATTTTCTTAAATGCTATGCAGGATGCACTTGCTAACAGGACTGTTTAAATGATATATACTATTCAGAAATCTATTACTATTTGTCATGCAGAATTTGTTCACGGGACCTCTCCTTTGCCAACAGCATGAAAAGAAAAAGAAAAGAAAAAAAAAACCTTATGCCTGGAAAGAAGATTGTACTCTGGTTGCTCCACAATGGGTCCCACCAGGTCAAGCCGATTAGCCACGGCCCATGCCTCGGTGATTTGTTGGGCTGACCACTCACTTGTACCCCAGTAAAATGCCCAGCCCTTGTCAATGACATGGTTCATGGCCCGCACCGTCTCTTCAATCGGTGTGGCCGCATCCGGCCTGTGACAGTACAGCACATCCACATACTCCATGTCTAGCCGTTTTAGCGAAGCCTTTGTGCCTGATATTAAGCAAAAATGAATTCCATTTCCATGTGGCTCTCATGTTGTGACGATTCGTGCAGCTGGCGGTAAAATGACCAAGTCACATTGATCAGCCGCTTCATGAACCAACACACCATGATCGCCACAGGAAATTCGGCATCCAGAAAATCATATATTTTGTTAATAAAAAGAAATTGTGGTGACTTAACCAAACCTATATAAAGTTAAACTGCTCCTAAGAAGTAAAATGTGATATTACTGCTGAAGGGAAAAAATAAATAAAAAATAAATTAAATAAACAGCATCTACTTTGAGTACTTTCTGATATCTGTTCGCAACAAGTCCAGATTATATGTCCCGCTATCTCTGGAAACATCCATGCAGCGAGTCACTCCACAAGGCTCTTCCAGTGACCCGCCACACAGTTCCAGACATAAAAAAGTACCAGGAAAGATCAAAGATCAACTCAACAGCCAGATCTCAGAAAATTTTGAGCAGGAAAACCAAAACCCTTGTACCTTCGACGATGTGCTTTCGGGAGAGACCCTTGTCGTTGGGGCCAGATCCACCCCAGAAGATCTTGGTGGAGATGACGAGGTCGGATCGTCGCCATCCGAGCTCGCGAATGGCCTGGCCCATGATCTCCTCGGCGCGACCATTGGCGTACACCTCGGCGTTGTCGAAGAAATTGACGCCGTGGTCGCGACAGCACTGGAGAAGAGCCTTCGCCTCCTTCACATCCAGTTGGTTTCCGAAGCTCACCCAAGCGCCGTACGATAGTTGACTCACCTTCAGCCCCGATCGTCCTAGGTTCTTGTACTGCATTGTTTCTTTCTTCCTGGGATTGTGAACTCTCTCTCTCTCTCTCTCTCTCTCTCTCTCTCTCTGGGGAAGTATTGGTTGCGAGGGATGAAGATGAAGTGGAGATCTATTGATCTAAGAAGGATTATAGTGATGAAGTGAGAAGAAAGTAGAAGAAGGAAGGTATCGAAGCGCTACCGAGTTGTAAATGAATAATGATAGGATAGGATGATATAATAATAATTGAGTATTATTTTCGGATATACCCTGAAATTTTTTTTGTATTTGTCACACAATTTCTTTTTTTTCTTTTAGTCATGGTGGGTGTAGTTTGAATTTGATAATTTATCGTATAATATTTTTCGACAGAATCGTGACTTGAGAAAATAAACTGTCATGTTATGAACAAATACTATTTTAGTACATGGAAACGTTTCTCTGAATGAATAATTTTATCATTTTACATTTAATTTATAATAATTATTTAATTTAAAATTGAAAGATAACTTACATAGTTATGTTTTCTTTTTTTGTATGAAGAGGGAGAGTTATGTATAATATGTCAATATATGATGATTTTTTTTATATCTATACTGAATAAAGAAATGTAAATGATAATATAAAGGAATTTAATTAAGAATAGTCCAATTAAATGAAAAATTATATGATTTAGACAGAAATATAATTTTTTTCTATAAAAACATTGATGAAACAACAAAATACCAGAAACTTTAATGAAATAGGAGTAATCATTCTCATTTAAAGACTTGTCAGTTATAAATGTGTCCAGCATTCAAAGATATAATTTTTCAATAAAGCAGGGGGCAATAAGCAAAATGTATCTCATCCTGAAAAAACGTGGGGACTCCGTCTGTGTCAGCCCGTCGTTGTAGCTCGGCGCATGGACACGTGGCAGAATATATTTCAATTGGAGATTAATGATATAAATTAATAAATAATAGCTGCTTTAACGTGTTTTGTGTTCGCTGTTCGCTCCGTTTGTGCTGATTCCAATTAGATCTCAATCTTCATTGCTAGGCTGTCAATCTCATGGATTGGATCGGATTCTAAGAAAGGCAACACCATCTCAAAGATGGTGATCATGATTAAATAATTAGATAACTGGTACACATATACGCTTATTGTATTTTCATCTATATATATTTAATTATATACATTAAATTAGTTATTATATATATTAATGATTTTATTATATAAATTTATTTTATATAATATTATTATTATGTAACTTAAATGAATTATAATGCATATTAATGGCTTTATTATGTAAATTCATTTTATACAGTATTGTTATTATGTAATTTAAATGAGTTATTATGTATATTAATGATATTTAAGTTAAATAATAGAAATTTTATACATAATAAAATCATTAACATATATTATAACTCATTTAATGTATATAAATAAGTCTGTATCGATGATGGTATCAATAATGACATCTCCATAATATTTTCCTAAATAATAATATGGGTATTTATGGGATGGATGTACAGTTCAATTTGAAACACCCCCACCACACCACACCCCAATTTTTTTTTAAAAAAATTATAGAATAAATAACAACTACAAAATTGTTTTTAAAATTAACCTTTGGTTCAGTGATAAAAATAATATTTTTTATGTGAGAAATCGTAAATTTCAAAATGAAATAAAATATTTTTTATAAATACTTAAAATTAAATTTTCATTTTCATTTTTATTTCAACAAAAAAAAATTACAAAATCGGCCTTGTCAGAATTACAAAACGAAGCAACTTTAAAAATTTCTGTCGTATTATTCACAACTAACAAAAAAAAAAAAGAACAATTAAGGGCCTAATTATGACTCATTTATTTGTTGGCCCAAAAGGAAGCCTTCTTAACAAAACAAAATTAAAAAAAAATTACCTTTTCATATCTGTAATTGTTTATAATGTATACACACAAATTCAACCATTTCAATTCGTGAGAGAATCAGTCTTTAATCTAGTGATGAAAATAATATTTTTTATATAAAAAATTGTATGTTTAAAATTTGAATAAAGAGTTTTAACTCTTATTTTTATCTCAAAAAAACTATTTTGATTTGTTCACTGAGTCTATTTCCATCCATGCCTGATTTCAGAAGCACAATTTTAATGAATAATAATTTTTATCCATAAAAAAATGAAATCTCATATACAAATACTGTCATTGTCTTTTCATGTTGAAGTCCCTCTTTCTTTTCTTTTCTAATTTTAGGGAAAAATGCATGCATTAGTTGTGGGTGCTTGCTTTGTAAAATGATAGCTCATATACAAATATTATTATTGATATCGAATTTGTTATTTAGGTTAAATGAATTATTATTTATGTTAATGATTTTATTATGCAATTTATTTTATAAAATAATTTTAATATTCAACTTAAATGAGTTATTATTTAGATTAGTGATATTTAATTTCAATATAAAAGTACTGTATAAAAAATTTGTATGATAAAATTATTAAAATAAATAATAACTTATTTAATTTAGATATAATATAGTTAGTATTGATGACAATATCAAGATAAGTGAAAGTATATAATTGCTATGATAAAGAAGGTATAATATCTTTATAACTTTGTACAAATAAGCAGTTTTCTTTTGACATATAACTGTTAAAAAATAATTACGAAAATTTATTTAACAAGTAAACAATTATTATTAACAGAGAAAGAGGTAATTAAAAGGAGGTTAAACAGAAAAAAAAAGTGAATTATAAAATGTACTTTGAAATTTAAAAAGTTGGTAATTGCCCATTAATAAAACGAGAAATTATTTTGCACCTTTTATCTATATCCCAATATAAAATACAAAAAATTTTCGAAAATATATATTTCAAAATTTATATTAAAAACTATGCTTAAATATCTTAAAATACATATTTAAATTTTTTTAATACAATAGCATAAGATATAAACACTTTTACTATTAACTATAAATAATTTTTGAAAAAAATATAAATATATCCGCAATATAAATAAAAAATACCATTAAAAAAAATATAATCATTCCTTCTCTTTCAATCATAAAACATGATATTATTGTGATTGAATAAAAGGCAACCTGTTAGTTCCTTTCTTGTTAAATAAGCAAGTAGAGTGTAATATGCTTGAGAACTACATTTGCTTAGTTTATAGACTTATAGTTTGGATATCTTTGGTCACAACTAAATTGTACACATTCATGTGAATTAATTGTATTCAGGTTTTTAATTTGATTCATAGCAATCAAATTACAATATTTCTATTTAGTTACTAACATTCAACCTATGTTCTTTTTAGATAGTCAGATTTTAAAGATTTCGCAAACTTTATAAGAAAATTGTATGTGAAAACTTAACTAATTAAAAATCATAGTAATAAAAGATCACAATCTAAAATCATTACACACTCCAAGTAAGTAAGTGACAATAATAAAAAAATATGTTCTGTAAATAAAAAAGGTATAAGATAGTATGTTATTACTACAACAACAATATCACTAACACATTAAAAGGAAATTGTCTTAAAATAATTATATACACGGATCGATTAGAATTTTATAAAATTAAATTAACGTTGAAATAATAAATAAAATATTATGTTATATCGTATAGTATAATAATATAGTAGTCAATGATATGAACTCTAAATAGACAAATGATGTATAAATAGATTGGAGTGAGATGAGAAAATTTATTATTATTGAAGTTCTGTTGTGAGATAAGAAAAAAAAAGGAGAACTTCAAATAAAAAAATCCGGGTTCATGGGGTTGTTCGTTTATTCGTGGTAGGTTCTTAGAGGTGGTGGTTGGTCACACGCACTCGCTTTCGCTTCTTCTCCCCTTCCTTCCGTTCCGGATCTGATCTTCCCTGTCATCCATTGCACCGATTTCCGAGCTTTAAACCTTCCTTTGACGAGATCGGATTGGTTGAAAAGTTGAGCTGACGAGCAAAAAGGAGTGAGGAGTTGAGCTCGGGGCGGAGGCGATGGCGGCGATGGCGATTCACCAGTTCGCCGAGTGCATTACTTGCCACGCTTGGAGTCCCGATCAAACTAGTAATCTCTCTCTCTCTCTCTCTCTCTCTCTCTCTCTCTCTCTCTCTGTGTAGCTAGATTTGGTCTGAATTTAGAAAATTCGAGGCTGATGTTGTTCGTTTGTCTGATTATGTGTTAGAGATGCCTTGTGTCTTTGGAGATGCACTATCAGTCCTCTTAAAGCTTGAAATTGTTTTATCCTTTTCCTCATGTGAAGAAAATTAGGTTTATTTTCTCTCTGGAGAGATGAAGGCAAGAGAGCATACATTGTTCTGGACTTACTAGGTTCAGCACCAGAATGCTGTGGTACCAGTTCTGTGAATTCTGCAATTAAGCCGCAATTTGAGCCAACTGTGCTTCTAATTCTGTAATCATGCCTTCAATTTAACCCAATAACTACCTTGAATGTGTAACTAAAGCTCAATCAATCTTTAGTTACACCCAGTTTACCATAATATTGGTCCAATGGTGAAGTCATCATCAGCCAGTATTATGCTGTTGCCATCCTGTGTTCATAATAATCTCATGCTCAACAAGAAGTTCAATGAAGAACCTCAGGAAAATTTTGGTCCTCTGATTCTTTCACTTATACTCTGTGGGTTTTAACAGCTTGATTTTATGATGACCATCATCTCATCTCCTATTGCATTTCATTCCTGATACATTATATTTCTCTCGCAGTGGTTGCCTTTTGTCCCAACAACAGTGAGGTACACATTTGTAAGTTATTTGGAGACAAGTGGGAGAAAATGCATGTTCTTTCCAAGGTAATATCATAGAAGATTTTTTTTTTCACTTGCTAGAGCCATATCCGATTGAGATATTTGTGGTAATTACGTTTAGTAAACGGCTTGTATTTTTATGCATTGATTGGCACTGTACAAGTGCAAGATCGGATGGTTATCATACTTGGTTAATAACTACTTACCATGTTAATTATATGTTATGTTGTTGTGTCATATTGATCGAGTCTTAGCCCCAGTTAAGTATCACAAGCATAATGTGAGACTATATTTTAATTATTAGAGAACCCCTAAGTAAACTAGAAGAGCTGTTGTTAATTGGAATCAAACTGGTGACAACCAGGAGATAATGTATCAGTACGTCAGTAGTATCTTCGAATCACCTGTATGGAAGCCAACTGTAATTGCTCCAAAATGTGGAACTAAGAATGTCAATTTGTTATATAATTTACCTTAATGAAGCTATACTATTTTTACTCTGTTCTTGTATGCTTATTTATTGATTGATTTTCCAACTTTCGATGTGTAGCATGATCAAATTGTATGTGGAATTGACTGGAGCTTGAAGTCCAACAAAATTGTAACTGTTTCACATGATAGGAATTCGTAAGCACCCTTCGACCCCACAGTGCCAACTACACAAAGTTCACTGACTGCAATCTAACATTTTATTTATTTATTTTTAGATATGTTTGGAGCCAAGAAGGAACTGAGTGGGTCCCCACACTGGTCATTCTCAGGCTAAACCGTGCTGCTCTATGCGTCCAGTGGAGCCCAAAAGGTAACTGAAGCAGTGTCAATTGTTAATGTTGATACCTTACCTTACTGTCTGTCCATGTCTCTTGCAAAATAGTTGGTTGCAACTAAGCACTTCTCATTTCAACTGGTCATTCTCAGGCTAAACCGTGCTGCTCTATGTTGTTTTATGCACTAGTGCCCCATTAACTTTTTTTTTTGGGGGCTTCTGATTTTAGTTTCTGAGCTTTTTTTGACTAATACATACAAATATTTTTTTATTTTCAGAAAACAAATTTGCTGTAGGAAGTGGTGCTAAGTCTGTTTGCATATGCTATTATGAACAAGAGAATAATTGGTAATACACATTAATTTTTTTTGGGTTTTCTTTTTTGATGTAACATATTATTTTTTCTCATGTCCAATCTAGCATTGTATATAGGCTTTGTTGTTAGTAAAATTAAACCATATGATAACCTAGTTCCGGACTGAGCTTATGAGTGCCATTAAGTTTTTCTGTTATAGAAATTTTATTTAAGAGCTATTGATCCATATCAATTATCATGTAGGGTCACAATTTTGGTTAGTAAGGCTGTGTCCACATATACTGATTTACTACTGCTGTAAGATTAATGTCTGCAAACTAAAGATCTGGTTGCAGCTCCTCCTTCACACATGGAAACACTTTTGCTGTTTCATTATGCCTTTTTGTTACGGAAATTCGAAGTGCATACCAGTTGTTATGCACCTACTTCCTGTCTTATGTTGCCTTTTTGTTTCATTATATCTTCAGTTTTGCAATTTTATCTGTTTCAGGTGGGTCAGCAAACTGATCAGGAAAAGACATGATTCTTCTGTCACAAGTGTTGCCTGGCATCCTGACAATGTTCGTGTAGACTTTTTAATTGTTATATATATATTTTTGTTCATGTTTGCCTTTTTTTCTCTTGTTTTTGTCAATGCTTTAGTTATGTAATTTATGCACCAAGTTCAGTAACTTATAAAACTGAAACAAAATTTAAACGGACAAAACATTGTTTGATAATTAATATAAACATTACTTAAAGTTCATGTTCTGAAACTTTAAAAGATTTTATAGTTCCTTTCTGTATGAAATATTTCTTTCTTGTCAACCGCAATGAAAAATTCAAGTCAAATGTTTAATACCAATAGCATTTTGAATTTTCAGCATGGATAACTTGGAGGTAACAAAGCCTTTTCTTTCTTATGCTTTATATCACAAGCTTTTGTCTTTTTGGTGAACTCATTTTTATTTGTGTAGATTCTTCTTGCTACAACATCTACTGATGGTAAATGTAGAGTCTTCTCCACATTTATCAAGGGCGTGGATTCAAAGTAATAGTTCCAAGTACATTTGATTCAAGCCAAATAACAATATACGTAAAGAGATTTTCTTGTTGCTCATATTTTTTCTTTTCTTTCCTTTAGGGAGTCAGAATCAAGCTCCAGTGATCTGAAGTTTGGAGAGGTTAATCTAAGTTTAATTTTCATTTTCCATGTAAACTTATCTGCAGAATTTGCTGTTTTGATATCTACGCAAATCAGTCTTCTTAGTTTTTAGGCACAACACTTATTGCAGTTGTTCGACAAAAGTCATTTAAATCACAGTAATGGAAGTTGTGAGTTTGTTTATGTAGCACATTTTTTTTTTATTCAGTTCAGAGTTGGGTTTATGAGCTCTAGAGTCTGATGAAAAACTTCTCGAGTAAATAATTTTAACCTTTAGTTGCATCTTCAGTTATATGAGATAAACAGAGGTAGGAACTCACATATGAAATTCTTGTCCTTTTGACTGATCCTAGAGCCTAATAAATTTAAAATGCTACAGCTCACTTTTTGTTTCATTGATTTCGGCATCAAGTTTAACAACCAATGTATATAATTTTTCCTGATCGTTGACATCTATTTGGGTTCTTTTACCAGCTAATTGCACAACTTGACTTGTCTGTTACTTGGGCATTTGGCGTAAGATGGTCACCAAGTGGATGTATCTTGGCTTATTCAGGTTAGTCGTCTCTTTCATTTCTTAACTATTGAATAACAAAGTACCTCTTCTAAATGGAAGTTGAATACAAAGAACATCTTGGTACCTGCTTGATCCTACTAGAATTGACTGCTAAATTTCTTGACTTTAGAGCCACTGGTTTCTAAAGTGAACATATAAATAAACTAGATATAAGAATTACATGACAGAAAGCTGCTAGGTAAGAATAGAATCCTTGACATCTGAAAATCAATTTATCCTACTGCCAGAGCACAAATGTGTTTTATGCATTGATGATATCTTCTTTGTATTCCCCCCTTGAAAACCTCAAAGTGCCTTGTCTACAACTGCAAAATGAGAAAAATATCTTGAATCTCTTGTCAGCCCATAATAGTAAATAATATTAGTTGTATGTTTTTTATTACATTTCGGGAGTTAGACACACTTTGCCTCTGTCACCTCACATTTGTTTAGTGCAAGGGGTGGTTTTAGCCTTGGGTGTTTTTGAAGAATGAGGGAAGCAAGAGGCGTGGAGTATATTTCATATTTCATGTGGTCTACCTGCGTTTCTTATCTTTCAGTGTGCATGAATGATGTGTTTCTCTTTTTGCAGTGACATGATACTTTGACATTCTATCTGGGATACACATTTAATTACCTCTTAACACAATCTTGTGAAGTTACTTACTGTGCTATTTCTTATTGTTTGTTTGCCTTCTTTCATTTATATTTTTTTATTTGATTTTCAGGTCACAACTCTATGATACATTTCATTGATGATGTAAAGTCAACTCCTTCTGCACAAACAATACCCTTGCGGGATCTGCCTCTCCGTGATGTGGGTCAGCATTCTTTTCTATTATATTAACTGAAATATTTTTGCTTCAGGAATTAAAATGATGGCTAACAAGATCTAAAACCTTTCAGATACTCTTTTTATCTGATAGAGTGGTAGTTGGTGTTGGGTTTGATTGCAATCCAATGATCTTCTCAGCTGATGATACTGGATTATGGTAAGCATCACAAGTACTTACTGTACAAGCTGGGTAGTACTGCACCTCTGTCTGTGCATCTTTCGTTTCTTTGATTGAGGAAAACACCTGTCTTGTTATAACCTTAACAAATTGACTAACTGAAATAGGAAAACTAAAGGATAATGCAGTATTGTAGTTGGTTACATATTGGCATGGTACTTCAACCCAGCACATCCTATACTGTAATTATCCATGAGCTCAGTCCTGCTCCTTTTCTTTTCATTGCGCATGACTAGACCAAATTACTTCTTTTAATTTGTTACTTGCATATTTATTTTTGTAGGAGCTTCACCAAATACTTGGATCAGAAGAAGGCAGCTCCCTCAAGTTCGAGAGGCTCACAGGTATAATCTTATTCTTTCTTTATTTTGTCATATTGTTGTTTCACAACTTCCGATCACATTAAAAACTACTCTTCCTGTCCTTCGATTGAAATGAAGATAAAAGAGGTGGTACAGGAATTAAACTACTCTTCCTGTCCTTAGCTTTCCAGATCCGTTGTTTGTTCTTTTAATTTAATTATTTCAACTGAGACAACAGTGAAACAGGTTCCTTCTATAATCCAAGTTTCAAATAAGAAAGATTAAAGATGAGAACATGATGTATGCCATATCTAAAATGAATGTTTTACAGTGTGAGCTTAAATGTATGACTCTTGAAATTGCTATTACCTTTATTCCTTCACATGACAGGAAGTATATCTAGACAACTTTTGAATCCCTAAACTTGTTCATAACAATAATTTAGTACCTGGATATAATTAAAATAGAACTTTTGGGGGATATGTAGAAGTTGTTCATTAGTTAGTCATATTAAAAAGTCTCATTGACACCAGAAAAGTTATATTAAAGCCTCATTGCTATAAAAAAAGGCCCAAGCTCTCTAAGAAGAACTCCCATATTCTCATCTCAACTTTGTATTTTTCTTTTCCTATGTTTAATGCAGTTGTCAGAAGCTTTTGGAAAGTTGTATGGGACATCTAAACAAGTGCCAAGCAATGACACAGTTGAGCCATCAAAACCCCGTGGTGGTGCTCATGAGAACTGCATTACGTATTATCTCTCTCTTTGTCTCTCATATGTTTCATTATTCTTAGGAGTTATTGTGGGCAAAACAGGATCGTCAATGATATCCAAACTCCCGTAACATATTTGAATGGCCAGAATTATATGATGGCATGTGAGTGCCCCACAATAATGATTGTGGGTATGTAATGTGAAGCCAGAATTGGACTATGCAGTCTGACACTGCACAATTTGATTTAGAAAATGAGGAAAATATTGCTCCAAGAGCAGAGGTCTGTTTGGAACTTAAGAATGTTTTTCTAGAAGTTAGCTATATGTTAGGAAGTAGTAAGATCTGAATCCAATGCCATGCATGTCCATCTTTTTTATTCCAAGTAAATTGTAATTCATCTTGGTTTCAAACGGAGTTAGAATAAAGAATAAACAAACTCATGTTCAGCATGACAGGGGCTCCTAGGTTAGGGTTAGTGTGGGAAGGAGGGGGGGGGGGGTCATACTTAATAGAAATTTTGGAGTAGACTGCTATGTATGGAAAACTAGGTCGGGGTGTTTTTTTCTCCTTGTAGAGTCTTAGAAAAATACATATTCTGAGCTAAAGATGAAACATCCTCCTTTCATTCCTGGTTTTGAAAATAGCTACTCTGAGAAACTTTGGTTCTGTAGGATTTAGGCCATTTAGACTCATTCTGTGTTAAGGCCATCTTGTATTGTAACTCTGTTCTGTATGATTCTCAGGAGATGCTAAATAGATTGCCATTCTTACTGCCAAATTCTCAATTAACACCCATGGTTGAGATAGTTCATCAGCTAGCTTATCTGTTGATCTTCTTATGCTTTCCTTCAACTAAGTAATTTATTTTTCAGATGTATTGTACCTTTAAGGACACGCGGTAACACCACTCTATGTCGCTTCAGCACCTCAGGTTAGTGAAATTCTCAAGAGAAGTTCTGGAAGGAAGTGTAAAGTATTAGTGCATTACTAAATAATAACACGGCCATTGAATTATTCTTTAGAAAAAAAAGATAACAATGTCAAAATAATAAGTTTTTGCGAAGTTAGAAGAGGTATGGTAGACACTTGGTCCACTACTGGTCTGAAAAAATGTTGTGAAGGGATCTGACTTGCATTCAACTGCAGTGGTCATGCAATCTCAGGTGCTTGTACATACAAGTACTTGATCTGGCAGTGCACGATAGTTTGAGGTCATAATGGTAATTATAATAGCCATTGTTTTTTTTTTCTTAATATCTTGAGTGAATTTATATAATATAGCACAGGTACCTAAAAATGATATGCGCAAGTGTTCAAAGTCTTATAATGCAACAGCTGTAGGTTGGCATATAGTCATGTCATCCTAACAAATATTAAATACAATTTATCATTTCGAGGATAATTTTATTGATAAGACCGAAAATGGCAATATCGTGTGTTTGGTTGTGCAGGACTAGATGGTAAGGTGGTGATATGGGAGTTGGATATTCCCAAATAAGTACGATCAGCCTGTCCTTTTATTTTTTTTCCTTGGAAATGAAGAAAAAGAGTCTTGATAGAAGTTTTTGCTTGCTCAGTACACATGTCATTGTTCTTGATGCAAAAAATATTTGGACAGTACATTTACAAGGGGGTATAATATGAAGCTCAAATTACTATGGAAGGGTGTTGACGGACCCCACCAGATTTAAACTTCTGTTGTAGTTTGTATTAAGATACTTTAGGAAGAAAACTAAAGAAAAAGATATGTTAGGAACAAGAAGTTACTTTTATATGTCCTCTGTTTTTCATAAAGTTAAATAGTGTTTTTTTTTTCTATGATGCCCCACTCTGATATAGGAGTGTAGACATTAGTTATGGCTTTTCTTTAGACACTTGAATTGATTGTATCTGAGCTGCTTTTGGGTATATTAATGAGCTATTTTGTGTTGTTGTCTGAACAAGTGCAATGTCATCAAGGTAACTTACTGATTATTTCTCTTTGCAACGTTCAGGGTTGTTTTGTTGTGAAGTGGATTGATTAATGAAAATGGAGGCAGGTTGTGATATATAGTGAATTTTGCTTTTGCCATCATCTCCAGAGAATACCTTAACATATGTTTAAGATCCAGCCTCAAAATAGGTTTACTTGGTATATAAATAATCATGTATTGGCGTATAAATAATCTCTATATAGAAATGGAATCAGATTGTCTATGAGGGAAAAAAACTACATGTAGAGCAATTAGACCAGGAGGATAAAAAAGCTTAATCCTGGCTCAGCTTGAATGCTGGGTTAACCTTACCAAAAACAACTCTGAAGCAGTAGTGGTGTTTTCAATCAACTTGCATTTAATCTATTTCAAGATATGAGTTATCACCTCAAATATTTTGTTGAAACATTATCTCAGCTAGGCCTAAGGGCATTCACTAAAAAAACAAAAACACAAGAAAAGTAACTTTACCTTATGTTGGTTTGACATTGATATCCTCCTTTAGGTTTTGAAATCTTATAAGATCATTTCTTTCTACAATTTTACTTATTTGGGAAACCTTTTCATTTGCACTTGATATTGGCTAATATTACATGAGCTCTCGCTACATCTTAAAAAGCATTTTATTCTATGTAACGGGGGAAAAAACAAAAAAACTATGAATGAATCTCTGTATCATAATATGTCGTTATTATACATACCCATGCAAGTTTTTAATGAAACAGATAAAAACATAAGAAATAAGTGATAATGAGCTTGCTCAAGCACCTTATTACACACAATCCTTCCAAAACTTATATAGGACTGCCAAAACCATGCTCAAAACAGTCTTCACTAGAGGGATTTTCCCTTACACCCCATAATTTCATCAAATCTTCATACTCTTGTTTCTCCAAAACGACGCCTCCGATCTTACTTTTCCAAGATTGTTCGGCTTTTGCCAGCTCGATCTCAGCCTCCTTGATCAATGAATCTAAATCTAGATTGAGATCCAAATCAATACTTAAATCCAAACTTAAATTCAAACTCTCCTCGACATCTTTTCTCCAAGGCTCGATGTTCAATTCCCGCCCTTTCTTCCAGTACTTATCTTCGAGCATAGTTAGGAACTCATCCTCAACCTTTTCTAAATCAAAATCTTCATGAAGATCCATCATAAGGCAAGGTTTCTCATCCTCTCGCCCACCTATTTCTTCATCATCATCGGTTGTGTTTGCTAAGTTATCAGAAGGAGGTTGACATGACCGAGATGAGGCAGATATGGTACCTTTTTCTATGGTGATGAAGCCCACATCCTCATCGTCTTCAATGCGAAGGGAGTCGTGCATTGAGCTTGAGTTTTCTATAGTGATGAAGCCACCTCGGTCGGATCGGAGAGAGGGGATCCTCTTGGCCAACACGGTAACAGTTGAGGCACGGAGGCAGCTAAGATCGGGGAGGCATGAGAAGCACTTGCCTTTGCTGTTGCTCTTCCTACGATCTGTCACAAAAGTAGCGTGGATATATTACTTCAAAAGAGGAAACTAAATAATAGAAAACTACAAAATTTCAGTATCTTATGTACTAAAATCTCTTCTACAACTTCAATTAATTGACTTTAGTTTTTTTTTACCTTCTATAAGTTTCAAAAAGGAAAAAAACCTTCTGATGAACAAATATATATTCTCTTTAAATTAATAGGCAAATGTGACCAACTATCAGTAAAATTAATTAAAAATAAAATAGATTTATACAAGTACAAAAAGTAAGAAAGTAGAAGGGTGGGAAAGGGAAAATGTTCTTGTCAACAAATATTGGGGAATTAAGAAATGAATAATGATATAGCTTTCAACATTGTTTCTGATAGTATATAAGGAAAAATTGAAAAAGTGAAATGGGAGTATGCCAGTAACTCAAGTTTATACAAGTTAGCATAGCTCTGCACATAATTTTCTTTCTATCTTGAAGTGAAATTATAATTCAAAGTTTCAATATATGTTTTAATGTTGCCAATATTGAACTTTCTAATTAATTTATATATAATTTTACCTCTATATTCATTACTATTATTCTTGTACATTCACTTTTATTTTTTTCACTTTGTTATCAACAAACCTAAAAGAAAGTTTGTGAGAACAAATTCCTCAAATAGGCCATGCTGAAAATAACACACTATTGAATATCAGATCTTCAATATTGAGTTTATACTGATTTTTCCTTCAAATCTGGTGAAAAAGGATCAACCCCTAACTTTCATAAAAAAAAAAATCAAAATATGTATAAATTGACTGAAAAAGTTATAGAACTATTCACATACCATTACCATCCGGCTGTGAATCCTCATCCATAATCCGACAGAACACATTTATGTTTAGAACTCCCCCACTGGCAGCCCCTCCAAGTACAAAACTCATTGCTTTTCCTCCCATAGGTGGCTTAGATTTTGAATTGGAACCTCTTGAATTTGAACTCTCAGCATTTACGAGATCGCTGAGATCAACGTGATATGTGCCTAGATCACAATCTGCCGAGTCGACCAAGGAAACCCACATAAAGCAGCTACTAAGGTTTTCACTCACATCAAATCCGCAATAGTGCAAGAATATCTCATCAAAGGATGCACTTCCTCTGTTGACATAAACTGGGTTCGTGTGCTCCCCCTTCGAGCTCTTGGTTTTCCATCCTACGACTAGAGCACGGCCTTCTACAGACATCGGTAGGTTACTGATGTGTTGGATTTGGATACACAAGACACACCGTGATCGTTGCATTCTCATGCCCTGAAGAAGCTTGCCTTTCCACTGCCTAAATAGGTTTCTTCCGCTTGTCGATCCGGACGAGCACTTGGTCGGTCTTTGGAGGAGATCCAACTCTTCCAGAACACAACTAGCCCCATGTTGGTTCTTTCCCACCATGGTTATTGCATGAAATGACGGTGTGTGTGTGTGTGTGTGTGTGTGAGAGAGAGAGAGAGAGAGAGAGAGAGAGAGGCTTTTAGGGAAATCTAGGTGAGAAAATATACATGTACTGAATGTAGGGTTTTCATAGGTCTGTAGTCCATGACGGTGACTTTGTATTCAGATCCCTTTTAAAAGTATATTCACATTTGTGTCCTCCATCTGATGACTCCTTTCAGTAGGTAATATATTCAGATTTGTTATATATTTGTTGCAAATAAAAAGCTCATCTGAACATAGCTTGTTCTTGCCAGTTTAATTTAAATATTTAAGGTAGGTCAACTTGCAAGACTTTCCATTGTACAAATCCAATATACTGACTATATATTTTTATGTTGGATCCAATATAGCTAGTCATGGATAACATAATATTATACATATCATTGCTAGTTACGAAATATAATGTGAACTTTGGTGAGGAAAAATCTGTAAGCATAAATTGTTGGAGGTTTTCAAAGTAAATTAAATGACATTAGAGTATATATAGCTCACTAGATTTAATGTGTTTTAACAAATCATTAGAACTTCCATATTTAACAGTGCATAATTTTTTTTCTTTTGGCGAGTTTCCTGAATTCTTCCGCTTCATTATTATATAGCAACAATGAGTGTGTCATGTTGTCTTGATATCAATTATATTTCTTGAATGATTGGGGAAGAAATTGAAACTCCAGTGAATAAATTAAATGTGGACAAATGAAAATAACTTTACTTCAAAGAAATATATTCTACAAAGTTATTCTCACGCTTGCAGAACCCATGCATTATAATTAAAATGAGTAATATATGAGGATGCATTTGTAAATAATACCTATATATAATAAAATTTGGTGATGATTTGGGTGGCATGGCATGGCATGTCTTAATTATACCATGTGGTGCTAATTAGCTAGCTAGGTGTTGTGAAAGGCAACGAGTAGATTGGGCTGGAAAGGCATCATCTCACACTACTAGAATTTTTAATATTAATGTGGGTTTGTAATATTAATAGTGTGAGTAGTTCAATACGCACGTCAATAACCTTAATTTTGAACTATATTTACATGCGTATACCTATATAATCAGATATTAGCGTGAAAAATATTTGTGTGCATAATTACACATTTAAATATTTTTCACGCTATTGTCTGGTATACGCACGTAAATATAGTTCAAAATTAAAGTTATTGGCGTGCGTATTGAACTACCCACACCACTAATATTGCATGCCCATGCCAATATTGAAAATTCTAATAGCGTCAATGTGGAAAGTTGCATTCCAAAGATTAATCAGCCTAATCAAATAGTGTGTTAATTTGTTTCTCGTTTGAAAATTTCTACTTAGCAAAGCTTTGTTCATTGCTTCACAGAACAAGGATCTTATAGATACCACTTTATATGACAATGATGAAACATACTTCTTTAATTTAACAAACAAATTATTGTTGGAATTAATTTCTATTAATTACAAAATTATATGGGCTTATATGTAATATAAATATATATTGAATAATAGACTGTCAAATATCTAATTAGACCCGTTATGAAGTGATCAAATTAAGTATTATTTATCGGGTTTCAATATGTGTCATGAGAAGTGGTGTCCTTAATGTGTAGAATACGTATTAATAACTTTATGATTTAGTGATGGTCTAAATTATATAAAGTTTAGTAATAATACAATTATGCACGGTGGATGAGGTCAAATCGCTTCTGTCTCCGAATCATGCAGAAGACCATTCCTGAAAGTTTTAGGGGACCGGTTTCTGATTCCACTCTTGCCAAAGATTACCTTAAGGAACTTGAGCAGATGTTTGTTAGGAATGAGAGAGCTAAAATAGGCATTCAATTAAACAAACTCTGCACAATGAAGTATAATGGCAAGAGCAATGTCAGGAAGCACATTCTTGAAATGATGCATACCGCTTCGAAACTGAAGGGACATAAGCTAGACATATCGGATGATATGCTGGTCTATTTAGCCCTTAACTCTTTTCCGGCCTCATTTGGATAGTTCAAGGTGAATTACAACTGTCAGAAGGAATCATGGACAGTTAATGAGCTCATCTCGCACTGTGTTCAGGAGGAAGAGAGATTGAAGTCGGACAAGAGTGAAAGCGCAAACATTGCTTCTACGTCTAAGGGAAAAGGAAAACATAAACGTAAGGCCAATTCAGATGCTGCAACTACAAGTTCGCAGAAGAAACCCTTAAAGGATAAAAAATCGGCTACCGGATTGGATCCGAATAAGGAAAAGAAGAAGGATTGTTTTTTTTGTGGATCTGAAGGGCATGTGAAGAAGAATTGTACCAACTATCACGCATGGCGTGCCAAGAAAGGTATTGATTTTTCTTTTGTTTGTGAAGAAGTTAATGCGATTTCAGTTTCAATAGACACATGGTGGATAGATTCGGGTGCAACTGCTCACATATCTGTGTCTATGCAGGGTTGTCGAATTTACCGGAAGCCAAGTGATGGTGAAAGATACATCTATGTGGGCGATGGCAACAAGGCAGAAATTGAAGCTATAGGGCATTTTAGATTACTTTTGAAAACTGATTTGTATCTTGATTTTGTTGATACTTTTGTTGTACCGTCTTTTAGGCGGAACTTAATTTCTATTTCTACATTGGACAAATTAGGTTTTTCTTGTTCATTTGGAGATAGAAAGTTTAGTTTGTATCAAAATTCCAAATTGGTTGCTTTTGGTTTTCTGTCTATTTTGGATAATCTTTATGCTTTAGATACTATTGCTTCCTATAATGAGACCTTGTATAATGAAACTCGAAATGTTAAACAAAAAGGTAACACATCAGGATTCAGCTGCACTTTGGCATAGGCGTTTAGGTCATATTTCTCAACAAAGAATTACACGTCTTATTCAAAGTGAAATTCTGCGACCCTTAGACATGTCGGATCTCGGTCCGTGCATTGAGTGTGCAAAGGGCAAACAAACAAGCATGCGTAAATATACAGCTAATCGTATGACAGACGTCCTTGAGCTGATACATACGGATGTATGTAGACCATTCCCTACAGGTACTAGGAATGGACATGTATATTTTATCAGTTTCATTGACGATTATTCTAGATATGGCTATATATTTTTAATTAAAAAAAAGGCTCAAGCGATGGACACATTTAAATCTTTTAAGACTGAAGTTGAGTTACAACTCAATAAAAGGATTAAAAACGTCAGATCGGATCGTGGTGGTGAATATTACGGTCGATATGACAGCTCAGGAGAACAACGTTTAGGGCCTTTTGCTAAATTTCTAGAGGAAAGTGGAATTGTGCTACAGTATACAATGCCGGGTTCGCCCGCAATGAACGGTGTGGCTGAAAGGCGCAATCGAACGTTAATGGAGATGGTGCGGAGTATGATTTCTCATACCTCACTTCCATTGAACCTCTGGGGAGAAGCGCTCAAGACAGCAGCATACATTCTGAATTGGGTACCGACTAAAGCAGCAAACAAGACTCCATATGAGTTGTGGACTGGGCAGAAGCCCAGTCTCCAACATTTTAGAATCTGGGGTTGTTCGGCTGAAGCTCGGCCTTACAGGCCACAAGAGAAAAAGCTGGATGAAAGGACAATTAGCTGCTATTTTGTCGGTTATGCGGATAGGTCCCGGGGGTATAAATTTTATGATCCCACTAATAGAACAATTTTCGAGACAAATACAGTTAAGTTCTTTGAGGATGTTATGGTTCAAGAGAGAAATGCAAATCAAATTGTCTTTGAAGAAAGACATGATTCTCTTATACAAGGGGCACCAACATCGGTACCGATTGTAATAAGAATATCTGGAGACTCATTGTTCAGAATCTTACAGTGAATGAACCTACTGTGAATGAACCTCCAGAAATGGAAGAGAATCAGGTACAAGACAATGTTGATGTTGAAGAGGAATCTATACCACCTCAAGAATTTCAAGAACAAATGCCTTTAAGACGATCCACAAGAGAGAGAAGAAGTGCAATATCTAATGATTATGTTGTATATCTTCAAGAAAATGAATTTGACATTGGCATGATGGAAGATGATCCGGTCAACTTCTGTCAAGTTTTGGAAAGTGCAAATTCACAGAAGTGGATCGAAACCATGAATGATGAAATTAAGTCGATGCATGACAATAAAGTCTGGGATATCGTCTCATTACCTGAAAGTGTGAAACCTATTGGTTGCAAATGGATATTTAAAACCAAACGGGATTCCAAAAGTAATGTTGAAAGATACAAAGCACGACTTGTTGCTAAGTGCTTTACACAAAAAGAAGGCATTGACTTTACGGAAACTTTCTCACATGTGTCGATGAAAGATTCTTTTAGAGTTATT
This sequence comes from x Bolboschoenoplectus mariqueter, assembly GCA_037678475.1. Lineage (NCBI taxonomy): Eukaryota > Viridiplantae > Streptophyta > Magnoliopsida > Poales > Cyperaceae > x Bolboschoenoplectus > x Bolboschoenoplectus mariqueter. Next base: position 3,696,667 of record CM075245.1, on the reverse strand, counting down.
ATGGCTTTAGTGGCACATTATGATCTTGAGTTACATCAGATGGATGTAAAGACAGCGTTTCTCAATGGTAGCATTGATGAAACAATTTACATGGTGCAGCCGTCGTATTGTGAGTCGGATGACCCAAAGCAGACGGTTTGCAAATTAAAGAAATCCATCTATGGGCTCAAACAAGCGTCTCGTCAGTGGTATTTTTTATTTCATAAAGTGATTGTCTCATTTGGTTTTGAGGCTAATTTGGTGGATGAATGTATATATCACAAGTTTAGTGGGAGTAAATTCATGTTCCTGGTTTTATATGTTGATGACATATTGCTTGTCACGAACGATATAAATATATTGCGTGATACTAAGAAATTTCTTTTCAAAAATTTTGAAATAAAAGATTTTGGAGAAACATCATATGTGTTAGGTCTAAAAATACATAGAGATCGCGCTGAGGGTATTTTGGGCCTTTCACAACAAGCATATATCGACAAAATTCTCAAGCGATATGGCATGAAACATTGTAAACCAGGTAATACCTCGGTTGCAAAAAGAGACAAATTTAGTCTCAAACAATGCCCTGAGACTGAACTTGAAAGGTCAGAAATGCAGCAAATTTCATATGCTTCAGCAGTTGGGAGTTTGATGTATGCTCAGGTCTGCACGCGTCCGGATATTGCGTACATTACGGGAATGCTGGGCCGATATTTGAGTAATCCTGGACTGGATCATTGGAGAGCAGCCAAAAGGGTACTACGGTACTTACAAAGAACGAAGAATCATATGCTCACCTATCGGAGATCAGATAAGCTTGAGATCATTGGGTATACTGATTCCGATTTTATGGGCTGTCAAGATAGCATGAAGTCTACATCCGGTTATATTTTCATGTTAGCCGGAGGAGCTATCTCTTGGAGAAGTGCAAAGCAGACGCTTATTGCCCCATCCACCATGGCAGCAGAGTTCATTGCATGTTTTGAGGCATCAAATCATGGAATATGGCTACGAAATTTTATCACGGGGTTGCGCATAGTAGATACCATCAAGTTACCACTAAAATTGTATTGTGACAATAATTCTGCAGTACTGTATTCAAACAACAATAGGAGCTCATCGAAGTCAAAGCACATCGATATAAAGTTTCTTGCTGTGAAGGAAAGAGTTTAGAATGGACTAATCAATATCGAGCATATTGGAACAGCTTCCATGGTTGCAGATCCACTGACTAAAGGTTTATGCCCAAGCAGTTTCATGAGCATGTCGCTCATATAGGTATCTGTGTAGCAGAGGATTTACAGGTTTAGTGGGAGATTGTTGTACTTGTGCTTGTTGTTTTATATGATATATTTTTGTATGTATCATGTAGTTTTCAGTTATAAAGTTTTCAGATATTCAGTTTTTCAGTTGGCATTCTGAATTTGTGATTGATCTCAAAATTATTTTAAGGTGACCAAATTGAAGATAGGCATGTGGATCACATTACATGTAATTTTCAAATTACACATCCCCTTCATGATTCATGTCATTCAGTTATATTTACACGGTGATTTATGTTGGTTTGGTTTCGCATTATGAAACAAATACTACTTAAGTCCTTGTGAATATAATTGATGGACGGAATTGGTTGATGACACAAAAGGCTATGACAGCACAGTTAGAGTACTTAATTCAGTTTTATCAATATATATATTATTTGGATATACATATAGCCTAAGTGGGAGATTGTTGGAATTAATTTCTATTAATTACAAAATTATATGGGCTTATATGTAATATAAATATATATTGAACAATAGATTGTCAAATATCTAATTAAACATGTTATGAAGTGATCAAATTAAGTATTATTTATCGGGTTTCAATATGTGTCATGAGAAGTGGGGCCCTTAATGTGTAGAATACGTATTAATAACTTTATGATTTAGTGATGGTCCAAATTATATAAAGTTTAGTAATAATACAATTATGTTATTGGTACCTGGAGAATACAACTAATAGGCAGTTTTCTGATTTTGAAAGTAAATCCATTAAGAGAGAAATTGGATCTGGTATGGATCCGCTAAGGCATAACCAGTGGTTTGCCAACCTTTTGGTTATTGACACCCATTATAAAGGGATCAAGAACCGTCCTTTTTCCATTACCGTCATAAGGCAACCAACAGATTTCGTCTCTCAAAACAAATTCGGGTTTTCTGAAAAGAGAAGAAAACCGCCGGGCCGATTCTCTTCGTCTCTCCATCGGAGAAGAGAAGGATCACTGCGAAGGCTTAAGGAATCCGATGATCAACGGGGTTGTGTCTCTTTAGATGACCGGCAGCATGGATCAAGATAATTTTATGTTAATTTAGAATTTACTAAAGGATCACAAGTAATGTTTATACAATTATGTCATTTGAAAAGCTTTATTTATATATATGCATAATCTTTCTTTAACTAACTTCAATTAATTATGTACTAGCACCACTGGTCTATGCAAGCTTAACTAGACTCCCATCTTTATCTTTAAAAAGAAAAAAAAGAAATTGCTACTATTAACTTGACAACTTTGATAGCTAGACTATATGCATGGTTCTATGAACGGTTATTGATTTGTTTGTAGATCTTCTCTGGTAGCTAGACTATTGTATATATGATCATGAACTAGAGAACAAGGATGGGATCCATTGATAACTATTAACTTGACAACTTTGATAACAAATTTTTAAATAATTTTGAGATATATTTTAAAATTCTTAAAAATAGAAAAAAATTTATAGACATAGTTTTCTAACTTATAGATCGATTTTTCTAACTTATAGATTGATTGTATTTCGGATTTTATGTAATTTAAGGATTATTTGATATTTCATTAAATATCATTAAATTTAAATGTTGTAAATTTTATGTAATTATTATTATTTTTTTATGATATATTAAATGATATTTAAATTACATGAGATTTGAAGTACAATCAATTAATCTATATGTTCAATAATATGTCTATAAATTTTTTATTTTTTATTTTTTAAATTATTTGAAAATATGTTATCAATGTTGTTAAATTAATAGATCAAAATTGAATTAATTTCAACTAGAAATTGTACAATTGGACCTTTCGTCAAAAACAAAGAAACTTTTGAAGAAAAAGGAAAAATAAGAAAATTAAAACCGTTGCATATAAAAACAATCTTTGTAATGTGTTGCTGACACTGATTAATAATGTGACACAATCTAGTAGGGGTCCGTATCTCTTGCCATTGAAGGCTATGGCGGTGAGGCTGTCATAGTTTTTGAATGATCAGATCGAATTTAAACGGTTCAGATTGAGCTATAGAGATTTTATTTATTTATAATTTATTGGGTCTCATTTGTCAATCACTCAAATTTTTTATAACACGATCCTATCATAAAAAAAAAATATGACAATGGATGTGAATTCAATCCAGTAGTATCATCATCAACAGTCCAAATAAAAACAAACTTTTTGAGAGAGAAGAGCATGGGCAGATTCCCTCTTTAATTTAGCCTTTTTTGGGAAACTTTTGATCATAAATAGTCAATTTTGGTTGTGTCCTCATCAACTTACAGGAAAATTAATGTACTTATTTGATGTGATATCAAGGAAAAAATCCATGCCAGTTAATTTAATTGACTCATTCGATCTATTAATACGACACAAATGGTTTTATATTCAATAGTGCTAATCATTTAAAAGTAAAGAAAATAGACATTAGGTTCTATATATATATCTCCATATATAGTATAGTAGATAAGGGTTCTTTCCTTTGTGTTAATTTTTTTTAGATATAAAAATGAATCAGGTTATCCAAGTTTAATTAAATATCTATAAAAAAATATTCATTTGAACTTCGAACATACAACCTACGATAAATAATATATTATTTTTATTATTAGATTAAATGCTAGTTTTTTCCTTCGTGTTTATTAATCTTGCCCGCTACAAGCAGAAGGAAAAATATTTTATCTATATATATTCACATATAAATGTAGCATGGATCTTCCTCTTGCAATTTTGTGAATCATATAGTATGGATCTAACCACTATAGTACTTGTAGCATACTTAATTAATTCTATTTGACAAAGATATATTACGCTTGAAAACTATTAAAAAAACCATAAAATAATACTTAAAAATGTTAATAACCCCATAATTTAATTAATGCTCAAGTTAAGAGAGTAATTGCTCTGAGAAATTTTGTATATATTCTCCACATTCATCATGTATGTTGTATGATGGTGTGTTCAGTATTATCACATGCAGATTTTTAATGACAAGAAGCTGGTAAAGATATAGACTATAGTCTATAGAGAAATCCAATTCAAACTGAAACTTTGGCTCCAATATCCATGTTTAATTAAGAAGACTAAGAAAGCAGATTTTGGTGTTTTAATTATATAGTATCATAGAAAAAAAAGATAATCAATATGATCTTTTAAAAATGACTATTAATTAATTTTCACTAGAACAAAACAATACAAATCACATCAGTGTTAAAATGATCCTTACCTCTCTCTTTCCAAACAAACATTCTACAAGGGAACAGACTACATGTGCTGAAGAAAAATAAGATTTATGAAAGTTAAGAGAGAGAGTAATAGGATGGTCCCCCACCAAAACATTTTCATTTAATGACAGTGCTAGTATAATTGACTAGTAACAAAATTCACCTAGCCATTATTCCAGGATTGCGAGAGCCAATGGGCGAGAAAAAAAACCCTAAATCCCATGTAATTGGACCACCTCAGCCTAATGCTACCCCTAAGCTATGCCTAGATCCTAGCTTAAAGGGCCATCAATCTCTTTAATTATATATATATATATATATATATATATATATATAGTTTATAAATATGTGAAAACATCTTTGGTGATCAGTAAATCTGTTGAGTTCTACAAGGACAACTGTCATGCATTTCAAGGGGGGGAGTCTCTTATACCAAAGTTTGACTTTGGCAGATATATATATGTATGAGAAATCAAATGAGGATAATCTTAATTAGGAGAGGTTAAACTTTGCTTATCCACCAAATTATGTTCATTTAGGGTAAGATTAATGTTAATTAGGGACCACACAAGTTTCTCTGTTGATGTGACAACCTTCCATTCCTGGTCATGTTGTCAAATATTTATTTCAGAATTCCAAGTCTCAAACAGATCAAATTAAGGACCACCATCTATAAGACCCATTATTAATATTTGATTAACTTTGACACAAAAACACATATATATACATATTATTAGTTGTTTGCTGAGATCTAAAGAGTTAGCTATATATGAAATTTGAAGTCCTCAAGGAGCCGACTAGCTAGCTATTAAATTTCAAGTTCTAAAAAAGGATTCCTAATCCTGATATGGATTGTTATGAGCTATGAAAAGCATGACATTTCTTATTTTTTCAAACTCTGGCAGTTTGGTGTGAAGACAATTTTGAGGAGCTTATATAGAGGCATTTCATTTGAATCATCTTTGAAGCAATTGAATCGATCGATACATCGAAGAGTTTAGGGTCGAATATATACAGTGTAAATAAACAGTGCTTGCTCCCGGCAACTGTAACAGTTAAGTTTTGCAGTGTACGGAACAGCTAAAGTGCCAGACTGCGATGAAGTTGCACTTCCAAGTTGCTCAGTCTAGAAACCTGTAACTGTTAAATTATACATTTGATGCTTACTATATATAACATGTGTAATTGTCATTTTTTTTTGCCTGGAATGTTTGTAGGGTTGTAAGCGTCCCTTGGTTTATTTAGTTCCATAATCTTCTCTTCAGTCCAGTACTTGTCAGAAAAATCTAGAACTGAAGAAAGAGTTTATAGTGAGAGAAGTGAGAAACTCTTCTCTTAAATTGGAATTGAGAACAGGTGGTTTTCACATGAAATGTCCAAGATCATGATCATGGCTTGTATTGTAGATTAATGAAGTCTATATCTTAATCCAATCGACGGGTAATTGAAGGCCTTCAGTGCAAGAGAGAATTACTGCACAAAGATATGAGATGCCAAAAATGAAAACACAAAAAAAATTACTTTGGCTTGGATATATCTTATTAAATTCCCTTCTCATTTTCTTAATTAACACTTGGGAATTAAGCTAAGAAAGCAAATATGTAATGCAGAAAAATTGGTTCTGGCACATTAATTTCTCATCATATATTCATGTCGCATCTTATTGTCACTTTAACATGATCATTTTCTAAATTTATTGTGCAGGCATTTCTGAGAATTTGGAAAATTCCTTCATAAATTCCACACTAATTTCAAGCTAAATCCTAGCTAGTAAGCTAGCCATTAATAGGTGAGCTAATGCTAGCTAGGTAGTATCAAGTAGTACATAATGTCACAAGAAATGGAAACAAACACATGTACACTTGCACCGTTTACGATCCTTCCAAAGGTGATACCATCTTCTTCTTCCTTTCCTTTTTCAATAATAGTTCTTTTGGAAGCGGGAATTAATGGTACAATTTCCACATTAATCCGTGTGTTATGTCTGCCAAGTTGTACAATGCTTATTTTAATTAGTGGCCATGATCAATGTTTCACATTTGAATATATACTATATATTTCTAGCTAGTATTGTTTCTTTGATTTAATTATATGATATGGTAGCCTTGTGATAAATATTGCAAGGAAAATATTGGAGATACCATTATTGATACCGTCGTCTATAAACTTTATTATACACATTAAATGAGTTATTATGTATGTTAATGACTTTATTTTGTACAATACTTCTATTATTCAATTTAAATACTACTAATGTGTATAATAACTCATTTAAATTGAATAATGACAGTACTATACATAATAAAATCATTAACATATATAATAACTTATTTAATGTATATAATAAAACCCGTGCATCAATAATGGTATCAAAACAACTGTATTTGTATATAGCTCTCATATTACAAACCCAAGCAATTAGAACTAATTATATAAGCTCACAAAATCAGAACACACATGAACTGGTACCCTCTTTTGATACTCAAACCTGAATTATATAATGGCACAATTTGGTTTCAACATATATAAATTGATAACACACAAAAAATATGTGCGGACCATATAAATACCTCTATTAATTAATTGGAGCTGAAAGCTAAATAGATTTCAAGACCTAACTAATAATAGCTCCATGAGCATTTGGACAAAATTCTGGTACAAGTGTGCATGTGCAAAATAAATCAAAGATCATATCAGATAGAGAGAGAGAGAGAGAGAAGACAAAAGAGAAAAGAATGAAAAATTTTGTGCCCCTACACATCGAACTGTACCCTTTATATGACGACAAATTGAACATCCAAAAAATTCGTACTGATATTAATTATTTAATTTAAGGCTAGCAAGGACTCAATTAAGATCACTCAGAATAATTCAGAAAAAAATTGTCCTGATATAAATTCTTTCAAGGCTAGTCAATGTACCAACTTTACTTCTGATTAAAGCTTCAGCATATGTATATAATTAAGACCAATGTGCTAATTAAGAGCCTTAATTTGTATATATTACATGTGAATTTTGTTTTCTCTTAATTTATGTGCACATTTTAATTTATATTTTTTGAAGTACTATCCTGTATGCAAATAGATTCTTACAGCACCATAAATTGATCATGTCAGTGCACCCAGAGGCGGATCTATGTATAAGCAAGCCCAGGCATTTCAAAATTAGATGTTAATGTAACAGTTTCTTTCAAGACTTGTACAAGTATAGTTTGAATTTCTATTGTATTTGGATTTGATTGAAATTCTGTACTAAAAGAGGATATATTTATCTATGTGCTCATACTTGCTTACGATCGTGGATCCATCTTGAGTGTACCTGATGGAAAGAAAAGACAATTACCTTCCTCTGTAATATATATCATGTAATATATATCATGTAATATATATCATACTCAAAGTTGGACAGTTAGGTATTTTAATTAGATAAGAGGAACCTTCCTCCATGATGGATCATTCATTATAATTAATGACAATCCTATACATAATTAAGCCTACAAATACACATTTGGATACTTATTAAATCTATCCTTCTGATGATGAGTTTGATCGAGAGTTCGAAACCAGTGAAGATATATGAAGCAAAGCTAGCTTGAACAATCAGCTGCTCTATTGTAAATAGTCAAATAGATATATGCAGAAGAAAAATATATACAATGCATGCAATCAACCAAATCTAGAACAATATTAAAAGGTTGGCATGCATTCAACCAAATCTAGAACATAATATTAAAAAGGTTGGCATCATTCAAACAAATCTAGAACATATGATATTAAAAAAGGTTGACTTAGAGAAGTAGTTGCTATTAGCAAGTACTAGCCGAGGAGAGATTCAACCATGACTGAAATATTAAAGCAACAAGGATATAATTAATGCATGTATGTATTTAGCTTTTTTCTTTTATGTTTGATTGCTACAAATTGGATTTTTATTCTGTAATTGTCAGTATATATGGCTAATGCATTTAATATAGTTTTCAACTTGTAAATTTGAGGTTCTTAATGAAGTTATTTATTCATTTAGTAGAATAAAAATTATTTTAGTCTAGTCAATAAAGTAGTGGTATTTTCTTAATTAGTCTAGAACTTTTCACTTCTTTTTAAAAAGTACAAGTAATTTTAGCAAAAGAAAAATATTTGGGAGATATCAAAATTGACACCGACTTTATTATTCATATTACATGAGTTATTATTTATATTAACTATTTTATTTCTGCAACTTATTTTTTGACAGTATTTTTATTATTCATCTCAAATATCACTAATATGAATAATAATTCACTTAAGTTGAATAACAAAAGTACTGTACAAATAAATTGCATAATAAATTCGTTAATATGAATAAACAACTTATTTAGTATGAATAACAAAGTCGGTATCGATCTTGATATCTATATATCAGCTCCCTTAGCAAAATGCCAACTTGATGTTCTAATATCTAGCAACAATTTAAGAATGTAACACTCTCTTTTATGGAGAAAAAAAAGCAAGTAATCAACGAGTTCACTGTTGAACATGGCAATGCAAGGAAAGAAATGAGCACTGCACAAAGCATTAATTAGGCCAATCAGGCCCAGGAGAGGAATCCAAAAGCTTTTTTGTGTTGTTTCTTTTTGTTTGGAGCTATGAACTAGTTCAAACATTTTTATCCTGTGACCTTTGTTCTCGGCCTGTTGGGTCTAAAAAAGAAACAAGCGCCGGAAATTAAGTTGGAATATACTATGCAGCTTTCCAGCTTATGTTGAAGTAGAACTTAATTTTGGGAATTCAACATAATTTGTCAACCAGGATTGATATTCTCATTGCGGAGTACTTGATAAAACACTGGTAATTTTTCTCTTTGTTTTGTACCAGTACCTCCTGGTTATTTGAAAAAATGTTTTATCCCTTGAACATTCGAATTAGGTCTTTCAAAAAGGAACATAGCCTACGAGAATCTATTCCAAGAATCTGGAACCAACGTGGCAACAGTACGTACTTGCTAATTTTGATTGTGATTCGTCAGAACTTATTTTCTGCCTATTTTAGTATGGTGTACAAATATCGATGAATTTATATCCTTTGGGATACAGTATAGAATGAGCCATGATATCACTGATTGCGAATGCTCTAAAATCTAAATGCATATGATATGATCAAACTTCGAATATAATTTTACAATTCTTTTGAAAATAAAAGTATTTTAATTTCCTATAATATCTGGGTTAGACAATAAAAATTCCTGCAAGGCTGCAGCTGAGTACAACCTCATCCACATTGTATTTAGAGAAATGTTTTTATCCCCCAACCTTAAATTCTTAGTCAAATCCCCTAACTATTTAGTTTGACTGGAATCACATACCTTCTAAAAAAACGTGTTCACATTCTTGAAGATCCTGATGAAGTCCTCATATTTTACATGCAGTCGTGTCTAAATTTTTAAATTTTGTCATATCAATTCTTAAGATTAAACACATCAAGCCTTTATACTGAATATATAATCAATTAGATTTTATATTTTTTAACTTATTTATACTAAATATTAAGGTTTTCTTATACTCGATATTAAGGCCTATATTTACTAGCTATTAAGACTTGTATTAAATACTATGACTTAGTATTAAAAAAATGATATTATCCCTGAACTTCAAATCTTTCAACCCAGTCAAACTAATAATGACCAAACCCACTTCTTATATATTTTTTTCTTCTTTCCTTTCTCCTTCTATCTCCTTCAATCCTCCTTTTAAACCATCATTGATACCTTCTACTCCTCTACTCGGCACCACTTACAACGCTCTTTACTTCTCTTTTTCTTTCTCCTCCGAATTTTTTCTTTTGTTCTTGTGCTCCTTCTCTGCCTCCTTCATCTGTCACTATTTCTAGTCTCCCTTCATCACATTTTCGACCTTTTGACCAAGATAATGTAAATGATACAATTTTTTAATTTATTGATATAAATATTAGAGATTTGTTAGGTATAATTACATGAATCGTCAGGTATAAAAACATGGATCATCAGATGTAAAGACTTGCATTATTTTAATATTTAGATTTAAATTAATAGAAATTAATCTTTGTATGTTTATTATTAGTATTCAATGCATACTGTAAGTATTAATATTTAGTATTCAATGTATTTTCATATTTAGTATTCGATGTATTTTAATATTTAGATTTAAATGAATAGAAATTACAATATACTTATGAGTACATGTATACTGTAAGTATTAAGAATTAGATATGAGTTAATGCATACTACGTAATAACTATATATTAAGATTTAATACAATAAGTATTCAACCTTATACATAAGAACTAATGAGATTTATTAGTATTAGATATAAAGACTTGCATACATTCAGTCATTAAAATTAAAATTTTGTGTGGTAGATATTAAGACTTAAATATATAGGTATTAAGACTTTATAAGACATATATATAGTCTTTTAAGTCATTCATTTTAACATTCAAATTGAAACCAGGCATATATATAGTCTTTTTAAGTCATTCATTTTAACATTCAAATTGAAACCAGGCATATATATAGTCTTTTAAGTCATTCATTTTAACATTCAAATTGAAACCAGGCATATATATAGTCTTTTAAGTCATTCATTTTAACATTCAAATTGAAACCTTATGTAACAGATATTAAGACTTCTATTATAGTATTAAGATTTTTATACAAGGCATATATATAGAAGTTCTATACATAAGTACTAAGACTTTTATACAATATATATGTAATCTTTTAAAATTGTAGTTCATGTATTGAATTTTTCAAATTGAAATTTTTTGGAGCAGATATTAAGACTTTAGTCAAACTCATCTTAGCGTATAAGATTCTGATTGACGACATGAATGAATATGTTTGGGTTGATCTTATTGTTTAATATTTTGTGAAAAAATTTTAGATTAATATGAGAGAATTAATGTTTACAAAGTATTTAGACTAAAAATATATATAAACTTAATGTTAAAGTTTGTATACTTGTGAATTCGGATGCTTAAAGACTTCAAATATTTAATCTTTGAGAATTTAATGTGCTAGATATAAACATCATATAAAAGAATTAATGCCTATAATTTTTTTAGACTAGAAATTATAAAAACTTGATATACTTCATGTTAAGACTTAATTTAACTAGTATAAAGATATAATATAATCAGTCTTAAGAATTTATGTAAAAAAATATAAGAAGTATAAAAGCTTAGACTATTAAGGAAGCTTCAGTTGAAAATTACAGTATAAAGACTTGATATAATTCATATTAAGATTTAATTTAGCTAGTATAAAAATATGATATAATTAATCGTAAGAGTTTATATTATAAAATATTCAAAGTATAAAAGATTGTATTCTTAAGGAATCTTCAGTTGAAAATTACAATATAAAAACTTGACATAATTCATGTTAAGATTTAATTCAGTTAGTATAAAGACATAATATAATCAGTCTTAAATGTTTATGTAAAAAATATACGAAATCTAAAGGTTTGAACAGTGAAGGAAGTTTCAATTAAAAACGTTGAACCCTTTAAAATGAAAAATACTACATATATAAATAAATATTAAAATTTATAATATGAGGTATTGAGAATTTCTTTGATAGATATATAATATTAGTGCGATAGGGCAATCTGCAGCTATTCCAGAATGTGGTTAACATTATTTGTTGGGGGATTTGACGGAGGATTGAGTTGGGGGATGTTATCTCATTCCTTGTATTTATATCGATTCAATGTTTATAGTAACTTGTGTTTCGTGTATTGACCCTCATTAATTTGGATATAACTTTATTAAATAACTATAGTTCTACTCTAATCATATATATTGTTCTCTGTCTTTGTTTTATTTTTGGAACTGGTACATAAATGCTCAAGGCGGAAACAAGTGAATCTGAGGCTTCTGACTTAAGTTATAACCTTGCTGCATGCCGCACTGCACCGGGGACTATATTCAATCGAGCGAAGGTCAATACAAGATATAACAAAACTGATAATGCTTGGAAACTAACAAAAAGAAAGGATATTTTCTGTAAATATCTGGTCATCTACAGCCTTAATGGTCTTCTACTCTGACCAGAAACAAAACTATGCCTTCCAAACAAAATCTACAGTTGCTTACCAGTAACCACATAAGATTCGGTAATTATAACCAGATGCATCTGTGCATAACGATTCCAAGTTTTAGTCGAGGAGTTCAGAATCTACCAGAAGTTGCTGTATTCCCTCATGCGAGATGCTCCGTCCCTTGCAAGCATACCTTCCAAATCACCCAAAATACGTGCCAACCATACTTCCAAATTTCTCTGGATCTCCTTGAAATTGTTTCTTACTGAATCCAAAGATCGCTTTGTCCTGAGCTTGACCTCAGCACTGAACTCTTCTCCGAAGCTAAAGCTACTAATGTTGAGGGTTTCTGATTGAACCGTGCTGAGTTTCAGGCGAGTCTCTGTTGCACGGTGTTGCAAATGTTTTGCCTCCATCAGGAATTCAGTCTGTCTCTGTATGCGTAATTCTGCTCCTAAGGATGGATCATAGGGGTCACTCGCTCGCTGTACAGAAGGGGAGAAACATAAAAACGAAACATTTGTTCTCAAAATATTGTAATTGTTTTAAATTGTTGCTATAATGCAAATTGACTTTCCTGACTGCTCAATTATAATCTACAATAAAGGTTTATGAGAATGGGAATTCAAAATGTACCATTCTTTTGCATAGGTCATCAATCCTCAGAGAAAGAGATTGGTATCTTTTGGCTTGTTTGCGCATCAAGGATGGGATTTTTGACAAATCTCCTTTGCCCACACTTTCGAGGTTTACTAGTTCTTCCTCTAGTACTTTCAGTTTGTTTGGTACACCTGATGATTCCAGATCTATTTTCCAAGGAGATTCTCTGAAAAATAAGATATATTGAAAGTTAATCATTTTTCTTCTCTCTCACTAGCAAAGAAATTTTGATTTTAAGGATTACCTGGGTGTTACATGCTTCAGGCCTCCCATTGATTCAATGGGATCATAATTCAGGCCCTACAAAAATTACAAAGGAAAAAAACATAATGTCTTCTACCTTCCGTAATAATTTTGGCTAGTTATTTTACAAGCATCGAAGCTGCGATGCCAGAAAATAATGTAATAAACCAATATGTCGATATGAGGAAGAAAAGTGAACAAGATGTTAACATGAAACACATGCATGCAAGTATCCAACGGATGGGTGCTGATAACCTACTATTACCAGGCAGCATGATTCTATCTCTATTATTAATTTTCTTGATTTGCCTTACTTAGGTTATAGTTGGAAATTTGTGGTATCCAATGCAGATGTAAAATGAAGGGTTATCAGAAATTAGAATTTACATTTGCAACATATGAAATGCAGTTGACACTTGATCAATCACACAAGTCACATACCAGTACAAGTCAGATGTGGCAGTGACACTGTAACACAGACTAGCAGTAACATGTTAAAAAATATGCTCACTCATGTCAGCATATACTTACGTTTTTTCATAACATTAACAGATACTATCACATCAAGATATTTGATAAGTATCCTGCCAAAAAAGCAAAAGGGAGAAACAACTACCTGCCAAGGAATGTGATTGGGAATGGGTTTGGAACTGGCATTAGAGAGATCGAACCAATTAGCATCATTACAATGAAAATTTGAATTATTTTGGGGACCTAGGCCATGGCTATCCATTGGGGGTAACTGCATTTGCAGCCTTTGTTGATAGATCATAGCCGCGATCTCGTCCAATTCCAACCCTTCCTCAATTCCCTCCTCATGTAACGCCATACTGTCCTCTTCCTCTTCCTCCACCTCTTCCTCACTCGCCTCACCTTCCATTTCACCTTCCCCCCCTCCAATTTCTCTCTTCTCCCTGCCATCGGTGGCATCGTTGCCAGGAACCGAAGCGGCATTGGCTGATTTGGCAACTAAAAGTTCTCTTTCAAGAGACTCGACCTGGACCCGTAGCTCTGATTCGACTGTATGTGCATCCTCGAGGCGGTTAAGGAGGCCGCGTTCGGTCTCCAGCCATGCATTACGGTGCTCCGCTAATATCTCCGCCGCGCGAGCATTTGCGCGGCCATCCTCTCTCCGTCGAGCCCGTACCTGCCTCAATTGCTCTTCTGCCTCAAACAACCTCAGTGCCATGACCCTAATTATCCGTACTTGTTCAAAAATCTACCAATTAATTGACTGATAAAACTAAAATTGGATGGGAAATGGAAATTGAGAACTGATCGTCGATTGCGCACCGAACTAACCTGTTCCTGGACTGGAGAGACGCGATGTAAGGAAGAGTATTTCTTGGAAGGAGGCCTACAAACACAGCGAAACTCACACCGAGATATGTCGACATCGTTTTCTTCATTTCTTCTTCTGTGGAAGTGCTACTACAGCAGCCACCATTCCAATTTGAACAAGGAGAAACCCATCGCTTGTTCTCTTTGCTTCCTTCTTCCTCCGACATTGTAGCAACCTTTCACCCTCTCCAGTCGATTGTTTCTGCTGTCTTCCCCCCTTCGTGTGTGTAGTGTATGAGCGTGTACTCCGTGTGTGTGTGTGTGTGTGTGAGAGAGAGAGAGAGAGAGAGATTAGGCCTGGAGCCATGTGCAGTATGAAAATTTAATATTGTGGGGCCTACCGTCCTAGGCTCTTAGGGTTATGTTATTTACTTTCTTGTCCCTGGAGACAAGTTGACAGAATAAGGAATTAGAGAGGAAATGCGGGGACTGTTGGAGGGTAAAATAGGAAGGTGAAAGAAAGCCGTACTTTGAGTTGATAGTCCGGTCATGTCCATTCCTGACCGTCTCCTACCATGATGGGATGCTTCATGCTTGGCTGCTGCTGCATGAATCTGATTTTATAAAGAGATTTTCTGAGATATGTACCATGTAAAGTATGAATCTCATCTCTTTTGAGCAACATGACATGCGTCTATTGATGTACAAATATTTCTTAATGTTAAAATTCGACTGATTTAAGAAATGATAGAATATAAACAGGATTTCATGATTTTCACAGACTTGATATATACCATGAAGATCATGTGTAAATTATTACATAGGCAATTCTTTCCAATTAACATTTCTCTAAAAATAAATACAGTGGCTATTTTTTTTGTCTTGGCCCCTATAAAACGCCAGGCTGAAGTTAAGTTAATTTTCTTTATTTTCTTCCTGGAAATAATTTAGTTGTTATATACATAAATGTTATGTCGAGGCAGCTCGGAATTTTTCAAACCTGGAAATTTTCTACCTCAAAGTAATGTCCAAATCCATTTAAAAAGTTCCGGGCAAATAGGATAAGTATTTTAAGATATTTTAATGTATCAAATGAAGGTGGTTTAAAGATGAAATAAGTTAAAATATTTATGAAAGTAAAATTAAATTAAATTATCAAATTTCATAATTTTTAATATATTTTACTCTCTTTATTTCATCAACTTACTTCACTACTATCAAATATTAGACTGATTTAATCTTTACTTTGCTTTAATTTTATTTTACTTACCAGAGAAAAATTTAGAGCATTTTAAAACTTCCGGGCAATTACAGTATAAACATTATTTCTTACTAAATGAAATCGAGGTTTGAAATTTCTTTTCCAACCTCAATTTCTATTTCAGGAATATACCAATCAAAAGTACAAATTATTAAGAAGGCAGTTATTTTCTTCCCTTGATGGAACAACAAATTTGCAGAATAGATCTTACATCACAGAGAAAAATGAGTTTGTATAAATTGTTAAGTTGGAGAACTCAACAAGCAAAACAAATACAAACATAGGTGCAAATTATAATAACTGGTCTGACTAAATATAATTCAAGTGATGACATAAATAACAGTTTGGACTAAATGCTGACAATAACTGTTATTTTTTTTTAGAGTGCTTTTAGAGAGGTTCATCAAAACCTCTATAATTTGTTCAATGTAAAGATAAAAGATTGATATTACAAAAGTACCAAAAAAAGATCTTACAAAGAAAATAAAATCTAGCTAACAAAAAACTCTCTCTAGAGTGCTTCTTTTAGTTGAAACATCTTAAGAATAGCCCTAGCGCCGTCGTAATCATTTAAAGCAACCATCATCTTTTTCAATCTCCGTGCCAACCCATGCACCTCGTTCTCATCCACCCCCGATTTACGCCTCTTTTCCAATTTTACCCCCAACTCTTTCACAAGTTCCACTAACGGTCCAATTTTCTCAGTATGATCTCCTCTTACACCAGCACCTGATATAAATCCTGATAATGAATCCACCACCCTCTCTAACCTTATAACTGCATCATGCACATCCAACCCGGAAGACTTGATATGTGGCAAGATCTTAGCCCTTAATAACTCGGCAATTGCAAGCTTCTCCAAAGCAGGTCCTGCTAGTAAATCTTTCCACAAACAAACGCTCCTAAGCAAACGGACTGACATGCCAAAACGGTATGCAGAGAATTGGCCAGCACCTGGTACGGCCCTTATGACATTCGGGCCCCATACTGGCACATCTAAGGTTTTGACAGCCTCGGTCAAACGGGTATTTACCACTGCAAGCAGCTCGTGCAGAGCCCTTGTAGAGGGAGAAAGGTAGCTTATGAGCATCTTTGCGGAGGAAACAGCATTCTGGGTTTGTTTGATGCTCAAAACATCCCAGCAATGGGCAATTTCGTGGTGGAATATAGGAAGCGCAACCTTCTCAACCAAGTCTGGTATCAGATTCATATCTGAATCCTCCTCTGAGTCTTCAACTTTTGATTCAATAAGGCCATAATCAAACAATTCCTTGTGCCACTCCATGCCAACAAAATCAGTGAATTGGTACAGCGGATCCCACTTCACAAGCTCCAACCTAACAAAAGGTGCGAAGACAGCCTGTACACTGGCCGACACATAAGCATTACGGTATACTGATGGGTACCGCTGTTTCCAACTTTCAAATTTCTCCTTGACATCCTTCAGATTGGCGTACTCATTTGATGCGTCACTAAATATCTTGTCAGCTGTTTGTAAATGCTCATCACGGCTCGATAAATAGGCAGCACTCTCACTGTCGCTCTCATCTGTGCTCAGCTCTCCTTCTATGATGCTATCGTTACCATTAAATTTCATGCGTTTACATTCTTGCTGAGCCATTCGTCTCTTTCTACTCTCTGCTCTTAGCTGCAGGGTCACTCTCTTTTGCTTGTTTACGTCTCGCCCAAAGTCATCCAACTTCACAGGTAAATTTCTAGAAGCTTCCATAGCTGTGGTCGCTGCATCCTGAGCAGCAGAGATAGCTGCCGCCAGCTGACTGGAGCTGCTCAAGCTTCTAGAATCATCTAGAACCCTCATGGCAGCCTTTATTGCTGGTTCAAGGGCTGATAACCCGTCGGCTAGGTCAGCAGCTCGCCTCTCAAGGATGCTCTGTGTGCGGTCTTCATGCAATTTCTGCATTTCTTCCTCTAACACTTCTACCAGAAGTGCTTTCTCTCCCAAAAAATCAGACAAGACAGAAATGTAGTCACGCAGCTGCTGGAAGTAGACATATTTGTCATCGTCTGCTTCCAATGACTTCTCCAAATTGGAGATCTCAATTAGAGCCTCGGAGAGGGACGTATCAACCCGGACCAAAGAATCTAGAGTCGATTTGTGTGATTCCTTGAGTTTGTTCATCATACCATGCACAGCCTGTACTGCCACCTTGGCCTGTTGTGCCAATGACATAGCCTCAGCGCTTTGACTCACAAAAATTGAGGTTTGTTGAGGCTGAACCTGTGGTGCAAATACACTTGATGGGGCGCCATTTGGGGTAATCCCACCTGCCGCAGGTGCAGCTGAGTCATCTAATCTGCGACCCAAACCCTTTCTGAACTGCTCTTCCTCCCACCTTCTTTCCTCTTCCTCATCTTCCTCTTCATGCAGCTCTAAGTCTTTAAATTTCGCATTGTTCATAGACATGCTACTATCTTTAGAACCCTCAAATATACCCTTATTTACAGATCGCCCAGGTAGGTCGCCTAAAAGAGCAATTCTTCCCTTCAACTCTGCATCTTCCTCTTCATCACTGGAGCCCCCCGTACCGGCAGACAATCGGCTACTGATTACACCACCACCATCAAGAGAGATGAAGTCAGGCGCAGCATGTCGGGGTTGTTGCAGCTGCTGGCGTTTTGCCCTAATTTTTTCAATAGTTGCCTGATCTGGAATCGATGGCACTTTATCCCCCTTTTCGAACACCTCTTCTTCTTCGTCTTCTTCATCCTCTTCTTCTTCATTTGCAGCAGCAGAAGGGGTCACAGGCTTCACAAGACCCCTCAGTACAACAACAGTTTCAGGTGGTTTATCAGGCTTAGGGGGTTTCAGTTCCAGACCGGAAAGAGAAGCAGGTTTGGTAGGAGGTCTCGAAATACTACCAAGTGGGCGCGCATTCTTTTGCAACTCAAGTAGTTTTTCCTTTGTGTATTCTCCAGCCTGAGACTGTAAATTTGAAGGCAAAGGAGTTGAAGAATAGGCTAAGCCCTTGGCCTTAACCCGGTCTTTTGGAGCTGTCAGTTTGTGTGTTGAACTGGCAGATGCAGGGTTCTGTTTTACAGATCGGTGAGCCCTGCTTGGTCGGAAGCTGGCGTTGTCGTTGTCGTCTTCTTCATCATCAGCAAAGCTGAGGCGGCTATGGGTTTGTACAGGGTTCGGTTTGGGCTTCGATTTCTGGGATGCTGGCTGGGGTTTAGGGATTGGGTTGGTATCATCTGTGTTTGTGTCATCTTCAGATCGGCGCCGAAAATTCTTGGATCTTGCACCACTACTCATCACCAATTTTTGTTCTGTGCGAAAGAAAGGGATAAAAATCAGAAAAAATCAGGGTAAATTTGTAGATGGTGAAACCACCAAAACAGTAGCAGTACTAAAACGGTATATGAATCGACCTTACTCCTGAAATGGTATAAATTGGTTAGGGAATTGGGACCCAGGTCTGAGATAAACCAATTCTGATTAATTTGATAACCCCAAATGCTACCACCAACTAACCAAAGCTGTTCCCCAAGTATGAACAGCTCTAACACACTGATTCAAACTACAATTATACACGAACAATAGCAAATTTTTCTAATGACTAGTACTAATTCCAGTCCAAGGCCAGGGAGCAAACCATCTCCTCTATTAATCTGATGTTAACAACTGCATGAAAATAGAGAAGGATGCTCTCTTATACATAACTCAAAACACAGGCCGTACCTTCAAAAGTGACAAATAAATCAAAAGAGAAAACTTTACTAAATAGCTGAAATCAGAGGAGAGAAGGAATGAATCTGTTACCTAACGGGTGGTATTTGGGAAGACAAAGTAACCAATCTCGCAGTGGGTCCCACCTGTCGAAGAGCTTGGTCGGTGAACGAAATAGGCCGTGAAGGTCGGCGATTGTGGAGACGAAGAGAGGAGAGGGGAGGGTTTGGCACCTTGGCTCCTTTTTTTTCCCTATTTCGTCCCTTTATTTTTTCTTTATTGGAGAAGAACGATTCAAAGGGTTTAAATTTCCAGGCAGCTTCAACTGAGTCGGTTTTAGACCAATATATTATTCTTATATTACTTTAGTAATATTAAAATTGTCAAATAGTCGCTTTGGCCGAGTGGTTAAGGCGTGTGCCTGCTAAGTACATGGGGTTTCCCCGCGAGAGTTCGAATCTCTCAGGCGACGTTACATTTTTTTTTTTCTGATAAATTTTTGTTCATCACGTCTTGTCAAATGATTCAAACAAATTAAAATTCTTTCATTTTTTTTTTCTGTAAGGAAGGATGATAACTGACAAGCAAATATTGTGCGGTGAAAAGGCATAGAGTTTCTAGACGGTGATTAGTGTATTAATAAAAATATATAATATGTGGGCACGATTAAAATATAATATGTATATTTAGACGTGTTGTTTTTATATGTCATATATTATATTTTTATAAGGGTTGTGTCAGATAATAAGTACATTGAGGATGGCATGATGTTTAAGTATCTAATTAGTACGTGGTAAGTTTAAGTACGTCTATGAAATTTTAAAAAATAATCATTATAATATATTTTTAGTAGTCATTACAAACAACAAATATATATTATTGTAAAAAAAATTTCCTTCGTTCTATGAATTTTTTTCTATTTTTTCTGATTTTTTTTATTATTTTAAAATTTTTTAAATTTTTTTAACAATTAAAATAAAAAATTTGAATTGAAAAGGTTAAAATGCATGTAGGCACGATGTGTCATATCGTTGGAGATACCGTTCTTAGTATTATTATAACAAAAATACGGTACGTATTTATTTTTACACGTGTTTGTATGCACGATACGTTCAGCTGACATGTGCGTACCTAGTACGTGCATGCAAGATACGACATGTTTATAGATCACTAACGATTACGGTCAACAGCCCAAATCTTTCAAGTGGACCGGGTTTACTAAAAAGATTGTTTACTTATTAGACAACCAGCCACTATTAAGTGAATATTATGAACTTAATTACTGTAACAGAGTAGAAATATAAGTTCATTTAGTAGTAGTTCGGAAATAACAAATTATTTGAATTTTTTGAATCATGTTTAGTTGTTAATCTTTTTGTCTATTTTTATGTGTAGAAGAAAACAGAAAATGAGATGGATTATAAAGGTAAGAAATGCAAGTGATTTCTGGTGCACTTATACTAATAAAAATTCGGCAAAAATGGAAAATGGTGATTTGTGTGGAAACTTGCATAGAATATAAAACTAAGAAGGGATCACTTGATAAACATTGATA
This sequence comes from x Bolboschoenoplectus mariqueter, assembly GCA_037678475.1. NCBI lineage: Eukaryota > Viridiplantae > Streptophyta > Magnoliopsida > Poales > Cyperaceae > x Bolboschoenoplectus > x Bolboschoenoplectus mariqueter. Next base: position 3,675,435 of record CM075245.1, on the reverse strand, counting down.
ATGAATTTTCAAGAAATATAACGGCCTAAATTTATAGATATGTTGTCGAACATATATATAAGCTCACAATTAAATTTCAACATTTTGAACATTATTTGATGATGTATCAATAATTGCTTAAAGTTTAAAAGACTTAATGTACGGCCAAATATATATAAAATCTCATTATTTCTCATAAACATGATATGTATACCACATAAATCATGTCTATTATATTAAATTTCAAATTTAAATTGTATTTTTTGAAGATTTATTAAGATTATCAAAATAAGTAGTCGTGTATTCATCCCTCCTCAATAAAAAGCATCTTCTTATTTTGTGTGTTTTTTTTAATCATGATTTGTTATAGAGTAAATTTTTTTGGAGATAACCGAACTTTATATGAAATCCACTTTTATTCACTTAACTTCAAATTATTCATTTTTAGTCATCAAACTTTGATGTTTATTTAAATTTAGTCGCTCCATTTAATTTCCCCTTCAGTTTTCTGTCAAAAAAAAAAGATGTGCTCCAATTTTTTCAATTTGTTGTCATTGATCAACAAAGCAGCAAATACTACTCAATTAACAAATTCAATTAATTTCATAAATTGAATGAAATGATTCACGCGAACTAAAATTTATGTACAAATTATATATGTTGTATCAGCTACATCAATTTCAATTTTCTTTATCAATTACATATTTTTGTGTGTTAATATTTAGTGTTGTGTCAGGTTCAATTTCTGAAATGCTTGCAACACTAATATTAGACTCAACACAACAAAATGTAGCTAGAATGCATTATTCAAATAATTGAAAAGCAATAAATATTACAAATTGGCAACAAAAAAATAAGTTTGGGACACATCTTTCTTTTAAATTAAATGTTTAAAATTTTTGTCTTTTCTTTATGGTTGGAATACAAATTTACAAAGCAAACTGTCAATATATATTGGTGCTATTATTGGATTCTTCAATAATCAGCCATTAATTAGTTCTAGATGGATGAGATTATATCAAAACATATATTTATATGTTTCTACGATATAATATAAGAGAGAAGAGATAACAGAAAATTATGTTAATGGATGAAAATTTTTATAGTGACTAAATTTGGATAGGTGTTAAAGTTAAATGATTAAAAATGAATAATTTGAAGTTCAGTGATTAAAAGTGGATTTCATATAAAGTTCAGTAACCTCCGAAAAAATTTATCCTTTGTTATAAAACAATCTTTGTTTTCTAGAAAGAGTAAGGTAGAGAGAGCAAAGTCTTATTTAAAAAATACAAGTAAGAACAAGTCATAGTAAAAAAATACAATCAAAAAGTAATATGTTCTAACTGACATTAACATAGAAAAAGTTTCAATTAAAAAGTTAAAATTTAACAAGATATTATATTATTTTTTATAATGTTATTGCTATTATAGTTATATAAAAAATAAATTATTTAAAATAAATAATGTACAACAATTGGGTTGGGTTTTACACAACTTTTTTTTATAAAATCTATATTCATATTTTAGTTGTCAAGTTATACAAAATTTAATCTATACCAAACTAATTAAATTCGAAGTCTGTGATTCTTTGGGTCAGGTTGGTCGGATTAAATAGGTTAGACTTACAGAGCATCTTCATCCTTGTAATTGCTAATTTAATAAAGCAATTTTTTACATATTAATTTTAGAATGTCTCTATTCCTGCAATTACCGATTCATTGACATGATAATTTCTAATTGATAAAGAAAATAATTTTAAACAATTTCACAGATGAAAATACTCTCATACCACTTTTAAATGAATTTCAAATCCTTATGTGGCATTTTAGCAAGACTTGCTAATTTAGAAAAATTGCTAAATTAGTAAATATTTTCCATCTCTAAAATTACAATTACAATTGTCACATAAGATTAAATAAATCAATTTGAAAAATGAAATGAACTAATATTGAAGAAAAATCAAGAAAACATTAAATCTATACCTATAATGAAAATGAATGATAAAAACAGTTAAATTTATTCTATTAATATCTTAGTATATATTAATTTGGAAGAGCTATTTTTGGTACTCAAATATAGGAGGCATGTACATCTCAAAATACATGCTAGTGTGACTCAAAACATGACAATTTAGAAAGGTTTTATGCCATTACCATAAATAAATCGGGATTATGTGAACAATATCAATAGCACTTATTCACATAAATATTGAAAAAAAAATAGATTTGGTTTGAAAATTGTAAGATAATCATTTTAATATGCCATTTTCATGTGGCCCGATTATTAGTATCTGTGTGTATTTATTCTAATTATCATGATTACGCGCAGTTATTATATTTATGAGTATCTATTATAAAATATAAAATAAAAAATTGAAAAAAGAAAATGGTATGGAGATATCATTATTGATATCGTCGTTGATATGAGTTTTATTATATACGTTAAATAAGTTGTTATGTATGTTAATGACTTTATTTTGTACAATATTTTTATTATTCAATTTAAATATCACTAATATGTATAATAACTCATTTAAGTTGAATAATGACAGTATTGTATAAAATGAGTTTATATAACAAAATCATTAACATGCATAATAACTCATTTAATATGTATAGTAAAACTCATATCGACAACATTATTAACAACTGTATTTGTGTATCAGCTTCCGCCTGAAAATTATCAGACTTAAGAAAATGTCTGGGAGATACCAAAATCTATATCGATTTTATTATTCATATTACATGAGCTATTATTTATATTATCCACTTTATTATACAACTTATTTTTTATAGTATTTTTATTATTCAACTCAAATACCATTAATATGAATAATAACTCACTTAAGTTGAATAATAAAAATACTGTATAAATAAGTTACATAATAAAATCTTTAATATGAATACTAATTCATTTAATTTGAATAATAAAATTAATATTGATTATAATATTTGTATATCATCCCTAATACATATACTTAACCATCATTTAAAAAAAAAAGTGATAGACCGATGAAAAATCGTGTTACAAGTCTCAAATTTGGAGCCGTGGACCAGGAGTTGCCAAAATACTGTCGCGCCTACCTTTTTCCATAAAATAATCGAAATACACAGTCCACAGAGACATCGCTCGCTCTCTCTCTCTCTCTTCTCTCTCTCTCTCTCTCTCTCTAGGTCGGGTTGAGAGAGAAACATGGTAACGAGGGGAGAAATTCCCAAATCGCAACTCGAAGATGCAAGCACGGTATGAATTATCCAACTCCTGTCTTTGCTCTGGTACTTTATTTCGGATTAAATCCCCAATTGAGGAACCCCCAAGGATGGATCTCTTAATTTTAGGGTTTTAATTTCGATCCATCTCTTAAGTCCCCACTTTCTCAGCTCGATCGCCTTTTTTAAGAGTAGAATCGCTTACCTTAAAGTGTTGATAATTTTGAAGAAAAGGAAGTTCCTGTTCAGTGAATTTCGAACCGAAAGTCGGAATCTCTTTTGGTAGGGAACAATTGATGGCAGATGAGGGAAACGATTCAAACAGAGCCAATAGGAGAACCAACATGGATTTGAACCTTTACCTAGGATTGCCTCGCTCGCCTCGCCGTGCCCGACCCGATTTAGGTTCAGACTTAGCACTCAGCTCCATCCCCATGAATTCCTCCTCGTCTGGCTCGGTTGCCTCAATCGAAGACAGTAACACCCCCCATAACAGGTCGAGTTCTATCCACATTGAAACCGCGGAGTCACAGCCGCACCACCCTCCTTACTCACCCACAACACCTGCCATGGACCCAAACCCGCAAATAGATCGCATCTCACCTAGCCCTGAATACACCCCTTACTTCCCCTCGTACGATTCTTTCAACACTTCATACCCTCCGCTGGTCGACCAAAACCCATTACCTCCTGTGCACGAGTTAGACGAAGGTACAAACCCTAGTCTCATGATTGTAGATGATCCAACAGCCTTTTCTGCGGAGAACCATGTACCTTATTCCCCTCCTTATGTGGCCCCACCCTCTCTACCTCCTGCTCCACCTCCCCAACAAGATTATATCCCCCATTCAAGTGCTCAGGAGACCCCAAACGAAGATTTCCCTTTTAGCTTCTACCCTCAACTGCCACCTCCACCTCGTTACATGACAGCTAGCCGTGCTGAGCTCCTTCGGCCAGAGATACGTTTCAGGCACCTGATTGAGACAAGCCACAGGCTAAGGGCCCGTCGGTTTAGGTCATCCTTCTCACATGGAAGTGGAGCTAATTATCCAAGCATGGCATCAGCATCTACAATAGGTGTTACTGCTGCTGAGCCACAAGCAGGTCAGGAGACTGTTGTATGTGCTGAAAGAACAGCAGAGGCAAATGTGAGAAAGGATAAGGTGAAGTTGGAAGCTGGTACCATGGAGGAGGAGGCATCCGATGAAGAGTCGAAAGAGAATTCGCAGAACAATGGTGCGAATTTCGAGTGCAATATCTGCTTTGAAATGGCGAGCGAGCCGGTGGTGACTTCTTGTGGCCACTTGTTCTGCTGGCCGTGCTTGTACCAGTGGCTGCATGTGCACTCTGATCACAGGGAGTGTCCTGTCTGCAAAGGGGAGGTCACTGATACTAATATCACTCCGATCTATGGCCGTGGCAGCTCTGATTCGAATGGAGAGAGGGTGAAGAGCAACGATCCGATTGGAGAGGATGGGGTGAAGATCCCACCCAGGCCCCGGGGTAACCGGGTTGAAAGTTTTAGGCAGCAATTCAGACCTGTTTCCAGGCGGTTTGGTGAGGGTTTTGCCTCTATGAGGCGCTTGTTGGACCAACAAATCCGCCCGGGTGGTTCTGGGTCCCACCGGTTCGACCCGAGTGTAGATGCGGCCATGCAAGAAATGCTTGATGGGGCCCAGAGACGAGTTCTCACCAGGCTTCGTGCTAGGAGACTCCAGAGAGAAGAGTTTAATATTGGTAATAACGGTAGCAGTACTGAAGTTATGCCACATGTGATGGTGGATACTCCAGTAAACCCTGGGCCCCCTTTGATGAGCCATGGAAGCAGTAGTGCAAACCCTAACCCTAATTCGGCTTCACTTTTTAGGGAGGGGATTGATCTATGGCACCGCTTCTCTCTCTACGGTCTTGCTAGCACAGAGAGGCTTGCAGCTATAACAGCTGATTTGGGCCGGGTCGTTGGGCGGTTTGCTAGCATGAATGGTACTAATAATAACGGAGCTTCAACTTCGGCAAGTCCATTGGACCCATCCAGTTCGGAGAGACCGCCCAATGGTACCCAGGTTGCTGCGGCTCTTGCAGCAGACCAGGTGTCTGCATCCAGCACAATGGCTGTGATACAAGGAGACCCTGGTGCGGCTACTGGTAACTCAGAAGGACCTGTTTCTGCTTCGGAGCGGCCTAATAGTAGTGCAGGTTCATCTAGGGCTCAGAGAAGGCGCGTCAGAACTGGTGGTACTGGTACAGCTGGTGCATCTACCTCCAGTGGAGGTGGCAATACAGGAGGCTCATTGGATGTAGATGGTGGGCCCGCGCATCATTTGCGCAAGAGAAGAAGGCTGAACTGAGAAATCCCGAGTTAACTCCAGTTTGTGCTGGAAATGGAGAGATTTGCACAGATGCAAGTGCGATGTGGTGACTTGACTAAATAGTACATCAGTCTGGTGTCTCATTTCAAGCAAGGAAATAGAGAAGGATATGACAAGCCCTTAATTGTTAAGTTCTTTCAGAATAAAGATATCATGGGCTACTTTTGTTTTCCTTTCATTAGTTATTGTTTTATTTTGAGTTGGGGGGGGGGGGGGGGTTCAGGTTTACAGAGTGTATTAGGATTAAAGTCTTTGTATTTTGTTTGTTTTTGCTGAATGAAATTTGGAATCCGTAGTTTTTGGTATATTTTGCATTTCTTTCTTGTTATTATTTCTCTCCAGCAATGGCGACAACATTTGTTAGGTTAAAAGTTATATTCACCAGCCTAGATAGTTAATTGCATTTCCTAGCATAAAAGAGGTTGTGTCAAAAAAAAAAACGTGGCGCTCTTTAATAATTATGTTTTGGTAATTACTCATCTTGTGTTTGATTGAGAGCAACATGATTGATGTTAGTGTAATTAGCTAATCAGTATATTCTGGTTGAACTTTCAAAGTAGAACTTATATTTTATCCTGCATTTCTATTTGGAATCTGATGTAGAATTCTGATGCTCTCTTTTAACACTGCCAAGCACTAGAGCATCTCTTGCTTCAAATCAAAATAACACTGCTGACTTTCAGTGTGTTTTCTATTACTAAGATATATGGTGTGTTAGGTGTCGTGTAATTTTAAAAATCAAGTAGTCCTTTGTTACCCATTTTAAAACATTTAGCAATCAAGTGTTGTTTTTGACTAGCATCATAATTTGTACAAGGTTTATCTGACGTCCAGTATCATAATGATAAATTAAGTTGATTGTTTCTCTCTCTTACCATTCCACCCTTTTGTGGTTAATTAGATGCTAATTAAGCTAATTAACAACATGGTGTTAACCTTTTAGGTACTGTTGTACTTTTTTCTGATTTTTACTGAATGATGCCCCTGCTTTTACCTTTCACAATCTTACTTTGACAATTTACTGATGTTTATATAAAAAAAAAATATTATGACAATTCATGATGTTTATTTCTATTATTTCACACCAGAAGTGAATTTTGTAGTGACTGGGAGAAGCCGTCTATCTATCGACTGTGCTTGTACCTAAAATTTTTTTTATGAGATAAAGATGATGACAAAATCACTTAAATTTAAAAATATCCGTAAAGAATGTCTTATTTGGGTTTCAAATTTGTAACTTCTCACACGGAGAGTATTATTGCTTGTACCTGAAATCCTGAATTTTAACATTGTTCTGGTTATTTGTGCTTCCTAATCAAATTTTGTTGTGTTGCATAGGTTCTGCCTTGTTGATGTTTTGAGAAAAATATTATGAATAGTCATTACCTGAATAACTTAAAATGACAGCTGTATTTGTATTGCAAATTGTAGTTTGTAAAATAAAATATACTTTGAAACATGGTTTTCCCTTTGCTTATAAATGTTCTTATCTAACTGTATATTCTGGATATCATTTATCAAGAGTATATGTGCAATATAACTGTATGGCAATCTAATATATGAAAATTTCTAATTATCTCTGGTATTTAGGCAATATTAAAAATATCAGGGTCCTTGGAAAGTATAAAAAATAAAATGCATAGGATCTTCACTTAAAATTAAAATTATTCTAACTGCTTGAAGTGTAAAAGATTATTTTAAGGGAGTTGATATATCTATATACAAAGATCATATTGAAATAGTAATATAAATAACCAGTACAATGTTAAAATAATATAAATATAACATTGAGTTGCTTGTACTGATTGGAAAATGTTACAAGAGTTCAATTAATTTATTTCAGTAATATATAATGAAATAGTAATATAAATATAACATCATCTTTTAATAATTCAAATTATATTTTTATATAATTGTGCGGATTATGCGAATTAACCGCAAATATCTTGTTAAGCCACTCAAATTTAAATGTCTATAAATGACACATTATCAGGATTCAAAATCTACGACTTTTCATATGAAGAGAACATTGCTTTTGATACACTAAATCAAAGATTGGTTCTCTAATAGCGTAACACATGATTCTCAAATTCAAATTCAACTATATATTTAGTGAACTAATTGACTGCCAAAACTCTTTACAGCACTGTCTCATTCTCATAGATACTAGTAAATAAAATTTGAGGAGGAATTTAATGTTAATGGTTTTGTGTGCCAAATCGTGCCAATGAAATTTGAAATTTAAAATTTAAATATATTTTTTTATTTTTTTAACTTTTAAAAAATAAAACTAATTGATGTGAATATTATATATTTCATATACTACATATATATAAAGTTTTATATTATTTCAATTTTATTTAAATATACATCAAGAGATAGTAAAATCAATGGTCCAAATTTTGATAATTTAAACCCCTCACTTGATGACTATTGAAATGAACTTAAAATCTTATGATTTTTATTATATATATACATATTATTAAAATTATGTAGAATATATCTAACGATTTAAATATATAAACTCAACTACAAAAATATAATTGACACCGATAATTATTGACATTAAATTCCTTCTCCTAAAATTTTGCCATTCATAATATGGGACAATACATGAAAGACGATTATCCAATTTCTGAAAATACAGGGCTTTATTTGAAAAAAAAAAACCTACATCACACTATCAAAGCATATTGCCTCGCTAAATATCTATCTGCTTTATCGTCTATTGCTCTCAGTTGGATAAAACCTCCATCCATGGCGCCACCTCTCTCCACCCTTTCTCCTTCCACAATGGCGATGCTCCCTTTCCTTCCTTCCAAATCCTTCTCCCCCAAACTCACCTCTATCCCCTCCATTCCCTCCCTCTCCTTCCAGTGCCATTCCTCCATCTCGGAGCAGCTCCGACCGCTCTCTCTCACCCTACTCAAAGAACCCACTCAGTGTGAATCCGCTAATTCCAAACCAACTTGGGTCAACCCCACCAAAACCAAACCCAACATCATCTCCCTCGAACGCCAACCGAGAACCAAACTGGGCTCCGACCGAAACCGATCCGCATCCCTTGACCCGACCCTTATCCAAACTCTAATCTCCATTCCCAATTCTGATAAAGCTGTTTTCTTCTCTACCGTATCCGACGCCTTTCCGTCTCCCCCGTCCCACGACGACGTGTTGTTCCTTCTTCACTCTCTCTCTCGCCGCCCGGAAAAATCTGTTCTTTTGCTCGAATGGATGAAAGAATCGTCTCTCGAATTGGAAACCATTTTCTACAATTTGGTTCTGAAATCTCTACGTGCTGTGAGGCAGTGGGACCAGGTCGACCGTATTGCACGTGAGATGCTCGATCAAGGGCCTCAACCAGATAACATTACATATTCAACGATCATAACGGCTGCGCATAAATGCCGAAAGTTTGATAAGGCGATAGAGTGGTTCGATATAATGTATGGTACAGGGGTGATACCGGATGAGGTTACCTTCTCTTCTGTACTTAAAGTGTATGCAGCTCTCGGCAAGAAAGAGGAGGCATTTGTTCTTTATGAGAGAGGCCGTGCCGCTGGGTGGAAGCCCGACCATGTATGTCAATCTCTCCCTATTGTTTGTCTAATTATTACTATTTTCACATTTAGCAGATGAATGGAATACTTAATTCTTGCTGTTTTTTTTACATTGAAAGGTGGCGTTTTCGGTATTGGGGAAGTTGTTTGGGGATGCGGGTGACCAAGAAGGGATGCTGTTTGTTCGCGATGAAATGAAACGACTCAACATTGTGCCAAATGTGGTGGTGTATAACACCCTGATTAATGGATTTGGGCGGGCCGGGCGAGCCAATATAGCCAAAGACCTGTTTGAGGAGATGTGTAAGTTGGGAGTGAACCCTGATGTGCGGACCCTCACTGCTATTTTGAAGATATACGGGAAGCATAGGCGCACTAGTGATGCCATGGATGTATGGGCCCGCATGAAAGAAAACAGGTTTGTTGAGGTCGTTTTTTTACTTTCAACCAATTTTCTGGTACTGTACCAGGAATGGATATTACCATGAACCAAGCAGCATTAGAAGCAACTTTTTGTAAATTACACCAAATATTTATTGTGTTTGCACATAACTATCTACATTTCTCACACTTGCAATTAGCAAACAAATTTTGTGTTCTTTGCAAAATGACACGCAAAAAAATGCTCTCCAGTGCAACAAAACTCCAAGCAAGTCAGTATTCTTACGCTGTTGACTAAACCTATCGTCTTCATAATGATTTGGAACCTGAAAGTGTTATTTTTGGCTTGGTTCATTTCAATGAAATTCAACTTAGGAAAATACAGGCTCATAAGAGCAGTGAGTAAAAATGTCAATATAAAACAGGATATATATCTTTTGAATCTCATTACTGGTTCAAGCGGCAAATGTCTCTAAAATTGGGTGTCAATTCCAAATGAGAGAATATGGGTGCCCGTGCCATTTTTAATTTTGATAAAACACTTGGTGCCATTGAAATCTGTGATCCTAATATGTCTAATACTTGGTGCATTTTTACAACAGTTGGCCTGTGGACCAAATCCTATACAACACGATATTAACCATGTGCACGGATCTTGAGACAGACTCAGAAGCAGAGAGGATATTTGAGGATATGAAACGGTCGGCGAAGTGGCGCCCTGACAAGTGGACCTACTCTGTTATGATAAAGTTGTACTGCCGGAGAGGCAAGAGCGAGCGTGCATGGCAGTTGCTGTTTGAAGAAATGCCACAGAGAAACCTCCAACCTGATGTGACAAGCCACACTTCTCTAATTGATTGCCTGGGCAAGCAAGGGAGAATAGATGATGTGGTAGTTGTGTTTGACGCGGCCATGAAAGCAGGTTTATTTATTGACTTAATGACTGCATTTAGAAACCACATTATCCGGTATCATTTTTGACCAAAAACCAAGCACATTATCCATTTAAGTTGACAGATATGAATTGCAATCTTGGATTTTTGTACCAGGACCAATCAAGTGTAGTCCCAGGATGTGAATTTGATTTTGCATTCTGTATTCATGCCTACTGAAACTGAAATGGAAGTGAATCTTTTGTACCACTTGTCAAATTGCACTTCATATGGGACAGGAAAAAAGAGAATAGAAAGAACAGGGCAGAGGGCCCATCATGGTCATAACCTGGTTCACTAGGAAATCGAAAATGATCCGTTGAGCCATTTGGAACTTCTGTATTTTTTCTTAAACGCACAACATACCTGCAATGTGTATAACTCAAAATTCATTTTTTATTTCAGTACCATCTGAAATTGATGACCGACTTTGCTGCTGTTTGCTATCTACAATGGCCTATTGTGAAGATGAGAAGCAAATGAATTCTATATTAGGTTGCATAGAAAAGGCTAATCCTACGCTACATAGGTTAATATCCATGTTGCGGGATGGGCTGGTCGGGTTTGATGAAATCAAGAAATCCTTCCGTGAGTTACTCAACAGAGCACCGGTTGATGTACGTAAACCATATTGCAACTGCTTGATAGAAATTTGCACAGACAAACTCGGTTTCCCTTCACATAGACCTCGTGACCTTTTCCACTTGGGATATGTTTACGGGCTGTACCAGGGTTTAGAAACCAGGCGGCGGAGCGAATGGTCGGTTGATTTGCGTAGACTCTCTCTTGGTGCAGCAAAGGCAGCTTTGGATGATTGGCTCGAGGGCGTTTCTGAGGCAGTGGAAGATAGAGAAAGTTTGCCTCCTCAATTTAGGGTTTTCACTGGGTACGGTTCAGACAGATTCAGGTCAGTTCTTACCAGGTGCTTGGAGGGGTATTTATCAGAGTCGGGAGCTCCATTTCACAAGTGCGGCGAGAAGGCTGGCAGCTTTGTGGCTGATAATGCTGATTTGTTACAGTGGTTGCAAAGTCAGGGCAGTTTGTAGGTCAATTAGAAATTTTGTAATAAAAATATATTGTTTTCATACAAAATTAGAAATGGGCCTCTCTTAATTAGGGCCTATTAGTATCAGTGCCTAGGCCTAGTCAGCTTGTTTTGAAATTTCATATGAGAAAAGCCCATATTTTTTTTTCTTTTGTCCAGCCTGATTTTGTTTTCTTTTGCCCAGTGTTGTGTGTGTGTCTACTAACTCATAATTCAAGTAATGATAAAGCATTTTAAGTAGAAATTGTGATGTATGATAGCTTTCTTAATAGCCAGTGGTATTCGGTGCTCCTTTTTTCTTTCTTTCTTTTTTCTAGACCTCTTTGTGAGGAACAGCGAATCGCATTAGCAAATAAATTTTATAATTTATTCAAAAAAAGTTTGAAATTGAAAAGCTTTTAATATTAAACAATGTGTATAATAAATCAATATATGAAAAATTAAACGATTCTGATGGTGAAAAAAAATTGTAAGAAAATTTATATGAAGAAAATCATAGCAAAATCCTAATTTTGCAAATAAGAATTGTCATGTAATATATTTAAAAATAAATTATTAGTAACCTGGATAAGTTGATTTTACATTGTAAGATTTAGAAAAGTTGATTTCACTATATGCATAGATATTAGAATTGATCGGCTGTCATTCACCCTAAAATGACTGTACTATGAATGAACCCGTACCGCTAAGTACCGTCAAATGCCGAAAGAACCCATAACGCTAAGTAACGTCAAGTGCCGAAAGAACCCATAGCGGTAAGCCAGTAAGTAGCATCAAATGCTGAATGAACCCATACTGCTAAATACCGTCATGTTATTTAACACATTAACATTACACACAGTTTGCTTTGCGGCCACAGGATGAGCAACAAATACAGAAGCAACAGAGTTACAGTACAGACTTGAGACAATACAGTACTGGCAGCAGTACTACTGCATCTTCACAGAGGAGGAGGAGACAACCAAATTGTTTCAGCAAGAGCAGAGCAGTAAGATACAAACAGAGCAGCTTCCCTTATATATACTGTTATATAAGGGAAATTCAGACTAGACAGTTCACAGCAGCCACAAAACTCCAATTAAAGCTGTTACAATGGGTCCCAGTGTCATTATCAGAAATTCAAAACCCTCCATGCCCCTTCCCCACACACACTGACTTTGGTTCCACAATCACAACCCCCCCCCCCCCCCCCCCCCAACCCACAAACAAAAAAAAAACACACACACACCAACCACTTAGAAATACACTTTGGCACTAGATTACAAAATTGGGCTCCGCTCAAATGCATGATCATTTTATGACAGGATCTACTTTCTACATATTTCATTCCTTTAGTACCCCACAAATTACATATATAAAAGGCGAACCCCCATCAGTAAAAAGTAAAAAGTAAAAAGAAAAGGTGCACATTAATTGCGTTGGTGCAACCGTAGATAGTACACCGGGTCCTGGTAATATATATATATCCATATATCGTTCTTTCTCTCACTAAACTAACCTAACGGCTAGCTAGTTAACTCAAGAGTTAATTTAATTTCAAATTAACTACCAGTCACGAGACAAGACTAATATAAAATAGCTGACGTGGCTGCGTCTGAGCCACTTACACACAGGAGTTGGATGGATGCATGTGGGGTCAGGTTATCACGGGAATATCTGATTGGTGCGTGGTTGGGTTGTGGTTAGCTAGGACAGGTACGGTGTGGATACCGAGACGGTGTAACTCTGATAAAACCGACTCGGCGGAGGGTGGGGTCAGACCCAAGGGAAGTGGGGCCCATGGCTTCGCCAATGCTTCCTTCACCACCTTGTCTATTACCTCTTCGTCCTGTGCTATGCATCAACAGTACCTTTTTAGTACCAGCTAGGGTTACACCACAATATATATATATATAGTTTCATGAATATATACATTCAAACAAATTAAGAACTCTGATTAATTACCAGAGAGAAACCATTATTGGAGCTATCGCCGGTCCCATTTTTGTTGCATGTTGGTGGCAGCATCTTTAAATTTTAAACAAGCAAAGAATAGAAAAAGAGTTAGTCCAAATATATATGAATCATATATACACATAATGTCATGTAAGTAACCAAAAAGAAAGGACTGATCAAGTGTCATGTAAATTTTCTTAATTTTCCTGAAATTTAAACATTTCAACTTACTGGTGAAGGGATGTGATAACTGGCATATGGTGGAAATACCGGGCAACCCCATGTATCAGCATTAACCTAAATCAACACACATTTCAATATTTGATATATAATCTTCTTACAAAGTAATATACTAAAGGACAAAAAAAATGTATTTCATGCAGTTATCTGTTGCTAATCAATTATAAAAATTGTTGGAGATAAGAGTTACTGCAGGGTAAGACTTCCACGGCCAATTATCATGAACCGGTACATGCCAAGGTTGAAATGGGCGGTAGTAATAACTCTGATGATGATACCACGGTGCAAATGGCGGTACGACGGCATTGTAATATTGGTGAAAAGGAGGGGGCGATGCGATAATTGGCCTTTGCATGTAACTACTCCTTGGACAAGTATCTCGTGGTGATTTCCATCTTTCTTCTTCTTTTGGCAATATATGTCGTCTGTGCATGCGATACTTCTGTATGACAAATTTATAATTAAAGAGTTAGTACCAGAAGATAGAGAACACAAAAAATTGATGAGTTTCATTAAATGTGCATGCCTTCCAATATTATGAGACCTGATCTCAAACAATACATACAAAAGCAACAATAAATTAAAGTTCAGTGAAGATTTCATAAATAGAACGATAAATAGATGTAGATAGATAAGAGATCAAGATACCAAAATGATTAAATAAAGAGTTAAAAAAAACTTAATTACTACATTTCCAAAACAGAAACTTTATTATAGAGATGTAAAATGAGAAGAGCATCTAATTAATATAGATATATATACCTGTAAATGGCTAGCTATATTATGCCTAGTTAGGCCTTCAACTTTCATCAAATCAAGAATTTTGGAAGGGATAGCTTGATCTAACCCTAGCTGCTCCACTGCTTTAACAAATCTCTTGTGCAATTCCGGTGTCCAATCGACCTTTCTCAACAAAAAAGAAGAAAAAGGACCAAGTAAAATAAATCCTAAATAACATTTAGTTTCTTGTGTGAATATGAGTTAAATTAATACATGACATTTCTCTACCTTAGATTTCTTTTTGTTGTCTTTGCTAGCTAGTGATGAAGATCCCTTTTTCTTCTTTTTTGAACCAGTACTTGGGCGTAAGTCGCCATGCCCCTCTTTTACTGAACTACATGCATTGCTTTTTGATATCTCAGTGGAATTTACCTCCTCTTGATCATGTTTTGTTAACTCTTTTACTTCTTCATTTTTACTTTTACTTGGTGCAAGGACCAAATCATTGCAAGTTTTTTCAACAGATTTGTTATTTCTTTCTTCTGATTCCTCGTTATTACTAGAAATCCTTAATTTGCTCTCCAACTGTGGTGTTGATGGACTAGTTAATTTTTCAGGAATATCATTTTCACTTCTCTCCACCTTTTCTTCTTGGTTTAAATGAAACATGGATGCAACCATTTCCTTAATAGGTTTTAGTGTTCTCACGGTGGTGTTGCACTCGTCTCTTGAACTAAATGCCTAACTCAGAGACAAGAAAGGTTAGTAAAATCAGAAAAAAATGAAATATAGTTAGTTAAGTTGAAGTTTGAACCCTTGATATACCTTGTGAATGACATGTTGCCAAATATTTCTCAGCTTGTCTTCTGATAATGGTTTCTGAAGAAACTCTGCTGCACCAAGCTGATGGGCCATAATGAAATATTCAAACACAATTTTGCACATATGTTAACAGTTTAATTACAAACTTAGTAACTTCTTTATTACCATAAAATTAATTCTAGTTAGGACTTACAGCTATGCATTTCATCATGGTGCTTAAGCTAGAATCACTTGATGTCACTGCCAATTAATTGATCCGCGCGCATTTGTCAATATATGCACAAGGTTGTTTGATATACATAAAATAATTAATAGTGCATGATAGTAAAGAAATTGAGATACTAGCTGCAACTATTTTAGCAGTACTTACCAATAACTGGAAGATTGCGGGGTGCTTCGAGAAATTTGTAGCTATGTGAGCAATTGTCTGTTGTAACCTGAAAAAATACAAATTGAAAATAATCTTGTGCTTTGTTGTTATAATTAGACGCACATAATTTTTGTTTCTTTATGTCAGACAAGTATTTTTACCTCAAGAATAGCTACATGAAAAGATTTGGATTTCTCTGAGATTGCTTTCTGTGCTTCTTCAAAATTGCTGTACCAAGAAACTGAAAGAAAGGGAAAGAACCAAAAAAATTAGTTCAAGGATATAACAAAAAAAAAAAGAAAAAAAGGAAGAATGCCCCTTCAGAGAGAAAACTTCAAACCTACTAAAACATAAATCAGAAGGCAACTAAAAATTCAAAATAACTGTAAGATTTCATTTGAGAACAGAAGAACTCAGATCTAATCATCTAAAAGATTTGAAGGCATGCACATGCAATGTCTAGGAGAGAAAAAAGAAAGGAAATTTATACAAATTATCTACATGCCTATATAGTCCATTTGCTCAAGCTTAGTCCGAGTCTGAGATGCTGATTCGTTATCGTTGCAAAGGAGAAGAACCCTAAGGCCTTTGGGGAAGTCCTTCCACAACTGAAACTCATGATCAACATCTTCTCTGATTTCCTGACAGCACACCATCCCTTTTCTCCTCTCATTCCTTAATTCCTATTCAAATCTCTCTTCATTTACTTACTTTTCATAGCATTATATACACCATATATATATCAATTCGCCGTAGATGGTTTTGAAGCCGATCGATCAAGACCACCTTATTAGTAGATGTTGTAAATAGATAATTAAAAAGCTGCCAGTATAATCATGAGCGCACAGAGCACATCAGAAAGCAGATCTGAAAAAAAATTTAAGTACGAGAAAAAGTGATCAAAGTTGAAGGAGCTTTTGCTGATCAGCCCTGTGTGAGGCTGGGCCGAGGTTTTAGATTTGGATCTTTAGGCCAGAGACAGAGAGAGAAAAAGAGGAAACGATGCAATGAGTGCATCCGTGGATTATATAAAAAAAACACAAAAAAAAAAGTTTGTAACAATGGAAGGTGGGGTATATATCAAATGCTACACACCCTCTTAATTTGTAGTGGAGAAAAAAAAAAGAAAGGAGACAGAGTAGTGCTACTGTGGCCTTCTATCTCTTCTTTCCTACCTTTTCTCCTCTCTTTCTCCTTTGCCTCAGAGGAGTGCAATTTTTGTGCATGAGAGAGAGAGAGAGAGAGAGAGAGAGGGATTGTGAGAAAGAAAGAAAGAGATGTGAGGTGCTAAAAGGTACCTTTTTGCACAAGGAGAAAAGAAAGAGGGGTCATAGGTAGTGATCATGCACTCTAAGCATTTGTAGGAATGAAAATGTTTTTGAGTACTCCACTTATTATGAAATAGTTGTCCAATCTAGAATTTGGAATTTGTGCAGTAGCTAGCTAGTTTGTTTTGTGAAGGTACTATGTATGTATTTAAGTTTATAGAGATTTTTGGTGAGTTTAAATTTAAAATTTATTGGATTGATCTCAAATCATAAATTAAATTTAAAATCGTTAAAATTGAGCTATCTCCTGCAAAATTTATGAATTTTCGAATTAAATTAGCGCAACTTGAAAGAAGGTAAGATATTTTAATACATCCATTTTATACTATTATTATTATTATTATTATTACTATAAACATCTGGTTTCTATTAATATATATTACTAACAAGTGGCGATCGCTTGATAACTAATTAGTCTGATAATCTTACACATGAAAAATCAAGAAATTTTATGTAATTCGCACCATTCATCAAATAATATGAAATTTATAACAACTTATATTTTATGACATTTGATGCAACTCATTTTCAATGTATCTCAAATTAATTCTTAAGTTATACATCACGTTGTTTCCAGTTAATTTTTTAAAATTTGTTCTAATCGGTTGACTACAAGGCAACATTCACTTTGAGTCATCTATCTTTACATGTCAATTAACAAAAATGACTGCAATTTAATTAAATGAGAGGAGCAGTCATAAATTAAATGGACTTCTGAAGTTTTCCAGTTACTGGAGGATACATTATATTACATATATATAGCATGATGTTGAGTGAAATCTCGTCATGGTACTGGTACCATGATTGGTGTACAAGAGTTTTAAGGCCACAAATTGGCTCGGAGACTTTTCGTTGATGAGAGGAGAGTATTTGTATAGGCTACTGTTACAGGTCCCTTTAATCTGTCTCCATTGGTGTCTTGTTTCGTTAAGAGTAAGAGGCTAGTTTAGCTTAATTTTGTTTATATATCCACAATTTGATGCGTGTATATATATTGTAGGCACTTTTTTATGTAGTGGTTTTCTTGTTTTTTTTTTTCAATTCAATTATGTTGATACATTCATAAATAGTTTACTCATGTTGAAACAACATTGCGTACTTACCATAACACAACTTAATTTATTTTGTTCAAATATATATGGTTAGTTTATCATTTTTAATTTATTTTGTTCAAATACATGTGGTTATTTTGTCATTTTATCTTAAGATGTATTTTTTTTAATCGTCCAAATTAGAAGCATTTTTTTTTGTCTCTGGGCTCATTCCTATATAGCGAGCCACGTGTCAAACTAAAGTATAATTAATCCATAGTCCTTTTATTAAATTTCTATTAAATATGAATCAGCCCCTATACAATTTGTTACACAATTTATAATCGGGGGAAAATGATGTAATAGCAGTGACGGAGTTTTTTTTCTGATCACAGTGGATCATGGCTCTTTTTTTATCCAAAATTTTATATATAGACAATATATTTTCCGAGTTAGTTATTATTTGGGTCACGAAATAATCCACTTTTAATCGGTTTTGCTTCATGAATTTTCTTCCTTAGTTAAATTGGACACTTTTTATGTTGGACTCAAACTCCGTTACTATACTTCATAAAAATGATTGGATTTTAAAATTTCTTAGACATATCATATCGTTATTTTCTCTCTTCGTTTAAAAATGTCTTTGTTGTGCCATGATATAATTTTTTCGTATTTTTATATGAAATCTATTATATAACTAATTCTATTATTAATTATATAAATTTTTTTTAAAATATATTTATTTATTTTTTAATTTGTTGTATATAAATTTATAATTAAAAATTATTTTGTTTTAAATATATTTTAATAAATATTTTTCGGAACGAAATCTGAAAAAATATAATAGAAAAGTAATCAAAGAACTTAAAAAATAAGCATTACAAAAGAAATATGTTATATTGACAGCAAGCTCATATGACAATCATGAGAACTTATTAAACAATTATTAAATAAAAAGTAATGCTAGATATACTTTATTTATAGTCTACATGGACTGTACGGATAAAATTCAGTGCAATTTGAATATATATATCAATTAGTCATCAATTATGCAGTTTGAAAAATTAACAATTTGACTTTGTTGACACTCAATTGCAAACTAAATGATATTAAAGTAATATCAAATATGACATAAAATCTATCTAAAATTTAAAAAACATTTTGATAACATACTATTTGATTATTATATATAGTTTTCAAATAAATATGATTGCACAAATCTTGTGTTATATATCAAAAGGTATGGGGACCGTACCAATATCAATTGATTTGTTTCAGTGCATATATCAATGATGTCATGGATATATCCTGAATAATATTGCCACACCAAACCAATCTGCTTTTGGTGTAAATCTCTCTCTCTCTCTCTCTCTCTCTTTCTCGCTGTCTCCATTCATGGTGGTTACTTGGTTGCATGTGCAACATCACTGGATTTCTGTATATATTTTGTTAGTAATTAGTAAGCAGTTTTAATTAATTTCCTGCCTAATAGCATCCTAGGAATGGAAACAGTTAACACTGTAGATATATATGTATCATGTTTTTGGAAAAAAAAGACCTTGATATCGGCCACATAATCATCAAATCTATGGTCTGACCTGACTTAAGTTAACCCAAAATTAATTCAGGAAAAATAACCCTCAAATATATGATGATGAATATGACTAAAGGAAGGAGACAATACTTGACAACTATTTTTATGTTCAGAGTTTGTTAAAGTTGAAATGCTTTGATCTTCATCTTACAAAAAATATTTAGGATTTGTTAAGAAATTGTTAACTCGAGAAGATCTTTACCATCTCTTAATATTAAGCTAAAACAAAATTCCAAAAAAAAAACTATATATTTATATCTGATTTTTCTTTTATATTTGAGTTCTTCAATTTTTTTAGTATTAATAAAATTTTAGAAATGAAAGCATTTGAACGCTTCTTTTTAAAATACATTTTAGGTTATCATTTAGTTTCTCGGTGTTTTTGGGAGAGGACAGAACGTTCTATAGATAATACTTACAATAATACGTGGCTCCTAAAATTGATGAGATTCTTCTCACTAATGCTTTACAGATTAAGCGTTGAGAGGAGTCCACCCCATTATTATCCACCCATCTGTCTACCCCCTATTTGTTAACGCTAATTATGTATCTGTTAACTAAAAATATATTATTGTTAACTAATAAAATTTAATCATTCCATATACAAAATGTATATAAATTTTGTACATTTTATACATGAAATAATTAAACTTTATTAGTTAACAATAATGTACTTTTAGTTAACAAATATATAATTAAAGTTAACAAATAAGAGATGGACAGTAAGAAGGTGGACGCTAAATATTTTCCTTAGATCTCATTAATTTGTTTCGTTTTCGAGTTCCTACCCTTTGCAATTACATGGTTTGCATGTAGTGTGCTAATAATATGCTAGTGCCAAGCTTTAATGCATGCATGCTAGTAGACAAGTAGTCTAGTTATCTAGGCGCATAGTGCTTGTTATGATGTCAATGTACAGCTCTTTCTGAATTAATAGAGTACCAATTTACACTCTATTTGGATAAATATGAAGAGAAGGAAATGGAAGTAAAGAGTAGGAGGAGAGAGAATGGAATGAAAATAAACATTATTATATTTTACATTATTTTATTTGATTTGTCTTATTAATCTCTGTTATACTCCAATTTGAAGATTAACAAAATATAAGCTTTAAGATGTTAAAGGAAGTTAAATGAGTAACCTCCATTAATCTTAATCTCATATTAAATATTCAACCAAATAAAAATTAATTAAAAGATTTTCTTTCCCTCTCCTTTTTTCCTTTCTCTGCTCTCCATCTAAACAAGGTGTTAAGGATTTGTGGTAATAACTTTTTTTTTGAGATAAGTACGCAGTCTACTTTAATTTTTTATTAAAACAAAAAAAGAGTTATTATTATTAATGTCGATGATTTTATTATATAATTTATTTTATATTATTATTATTATTATTTATTTAAGTGAATTATTATTTATAGATGAGAAGTTTTTATTAAAAAAATTGCATATTAATTTTGAATTCTTCATGTATTTAACTAAAAATAAATAAAATCTGTAAATGAATTTTGGTGAAATTAACCAAACTAATTTATACTAGATAAAGACATCTGAGGATAAACTACTACAATTCTAATTTATGATAAATTCCATTAATATTTGTTTGTTAATTAATAAAAAAAACCATACAATAGTGTTTAGAATCTTCCATTAATTAACAAATCTTTGTTTAATAAAAATATAAAATTGAACAGTAATACATCAGCTTGACTATTGCATTTATTTATAATCTCATATTTTGTCAGGCCATCACTTTCTATCTTCTTGGAATCTCATCTTTGACCTACACACAAATTCTTTTTCTCTAGTGAATGGCAACATCAAAATAGTTTGTAGATGTTAGACAGGTTGAATTAATTAATTCTCTGTTTAAAAAAATATATTTTTTAATTTTCACATGGATTGTAACCAGATTATATATCATGGTGAAAGAAATAATTATACAATTATTGACTAATTGAGTTCCTACTTGCATGGTTTAGTAGGGAAGCTTTATCATTTTTCTATGATATGGCAGCATCATATAATTAATTGTAGATTTTAATTAGCCAGGTCAGATTAATTTCCTGTGGAAATATTTTTCTCACATCACATGCAAAGTGACGAGATTATCATGGTGGAAGAAATAATAATACAATTTTCAACTAATTGAAGTTGTGACTTATGGTTATGATTTAATTAATTAATAGGGTAGCTGTAATGTGACAGTTCATATCATTTTGTCTAAACAGAATATATATGTATATGTATATATATAGGGGCAAAACTATGTGATGGAAGTTGTATCCACGTGGCATGTTTCCCACACATATCTCAGGCAGATAATTATTATTTTCTAAATTTTTTGGTCTCACCAACCAATCATCATAATTGGCGTAATTATTAACTGATAAGAATTTGTGAAAAATTTTCAAATAATTTCTTATGAGTTACACTTTATATTCTGTGTAGCCGTTGTTGGAGAGATCTCCTAAACAATTTATTGTAAAAATGAATTTATTACTATAAAATAAGGTTTTTTTTAAATCTCCTAAACAATTTTCAAATAATTAAAAAAAGTGAGTAGTGAGTAGACCCTCATTTGACAAGTAGAAATAATTTAAGTATTTTAAAATATTTTAATGTATTAAATATAAGTGATTCTTAAAATAAAATAAGTTAAAATATCTATAAAAATAAAATAAAATCAAACAATCAAATTTCATAACTTTTAATATTTTTAATTTTTATTATTTCATCTACTTATTTTATTACCATCAAACATTAATATCTTAAAATAATTTAATACTTAAATTACTTTAATTTCATGTAATTTGTCAAATAGAGGGGGGGGGGGGGGTTGAAAACTTCACTCAATAGGATATAATTTTTGAGCTAAATGATGATTGGATTGTATGGGCTTATAGCCTGTTGATTTCCTAACTTGGGCTGTTAACGTGCTCAAAAAAAGCCTACAATGATAACACTAGTCGGGCAGCGTGTGTGTTTCATGTAATGAATGTCTGTGTTGTGGGGCCATAAAGGAGCCATTGGATCAGAGAGTTTATTCATTACACGAAAGCTCGTAGATATGAAACCGTAGAAGATCTCTAACAGAACCAAAACCCTAGAAAGAAAACCCAGTTGGAACCTTCTCTCTCCCCTTGCCGCCAGTTCTTCGTCGCCGCTTGGAGATTCGTTATGGGTGGCCGCAAGCTTGAATCGGAAACCCCTTGCGTTGTCGAACAAATGGAGAAGAGAGAGAAGAAGAAGCACAAGAAGAAGAGCAACCGCTCGGAAGAGGATCCAGTTGGAGAAGTGCAAGATGTGATCAGAATGGAGAAGAAGGAGAAGAAGGAAAAGAAGAAGAAGGAGAAGAAGAGAAGTATTGAGGAGTCAGATCTCAATCCATCGCTCGCTAATGGTAATTTCATATGTTTCTTTTTCAGACCGAAAGTTGTAACTTATAGTGTGGCTTTAGTTCATTCTTTCACGGTATTAGTTTATTCTCTTCACAAAATTTTAGTTTGGGAACTATTTTTTATCATTCACAAACTGCATTTTAGTGTATGCGAGGATGACAAATTGAAAATTAACAAAAAGGAATGCGATAGGATCACTTTCCATGATCAACAGATCGTGTCATGATGAATACTGACAAAATGAATATTAACAAAAAGGAATGCGATACGATCGCTTTCCATGATCAACAGATCGTGTCATGATGAATACCGCACTATGTTGGTCTTATTATTATATGCAGCTACATATATTTAGAGCCGGGTACAAAATAATAATGTTCCTTTCCTTAAGTTTTGTAGAATATGTGTTTTGTTTGATGTTCATCATGTACTACAAATTAAACACAATGGGATAATTAGATAATACTAATTACAAACATAATTTAAATCAATTGTATTTAATATAGTGGATTACTCATTTCAAATTAAGAAACAATTAAAGTTCTTTCTATACATGTTTAGGGTCAATATTTTAAGGGCAATGTGATTTAATTGCTTGAACAGAGAATTGGATGTTACCTGAAAATTAAAGCAAAAAATATATGGGTAGATGGTTGATAAAAATGTTTAAATACTGGTTTTGATGTGTGAACACAAAGAATAGGGGATCGACTTTTTTGCTGAAAACTTTCAAATGATTGTGGTTCGACATGCCTTCATTATTATGTTCTGAGGAAGCAAAATCTAATATTGAGTAGGAAGTGAAGAGAAAAAGAAAAGAAAGATAGAAGAAGATCAAGAAAAAGGTGAAGAAATAGACGAAACCAAGGCAGTTACAGTGTCGGGGAATAACACGAGTGACAAGAAATATGCACCTTTGACTTCTTTTGTGGAATCAAACCTTCCAGAAAAGGTGCTTCAGTGCTGTCAGAAGTTCAAAAAACCATCACCGATTCAATCTCATGCATGGCCGTTTTTGTTGAACGGCCGAGATTTCATTGGAATTGCTGCCACTGGATCTGGTAAGGAATTGTTTTTCTTGGTTAATTTCTAAAAATTAATAAAGAATGATGACTTAGCTAAAATATTATTACAGGGAAAACAATTGCATTTGGTGTACCCGCATTGATGCATATATTGAATAAGAATAATAAGGAGTCGTCGAAGAAACCAGTTCCGAGATGCCTTGTTCTCTCTCCAACAAGGGAGCTTGCTCAGCAGGTAACTTCGCATTTACAGTTTCACCCTTCTAGACTTTTGCCCAAAACTTTGATTGTAAATTAACCAATAATGACAGATATCAGATGTATTGAGCGAAGCAGGGTCAGCATGTGGTGTAAAGACAGTTTGCTTGTATGGTGGTACCTCTAAAGGACCTCAGATCTCTGCTCTCAAGTCTGGAGTAGTAAGTTTTCTTTTATCTTTCTTTGTTTTGTTATTTCATTTTTATTGTAGTATGGGAGTCCTTTTCAAGTATTACTTTTCTTAGGAACATGTTATTGATCGTTTCATTATTTGTATTCAGTTATTAATAGTTTCTTTATTTTATGTAGGATATTGTAATAGGGACACCTGGCAGAATGAAAGATCTGATTGAAATGGGAGTGTGCTCTCTAAAGGATGTTTCCTTTGTGGTACGCTATGCTAGTTCTCATTTTATGAGTGTTTTGCAATATTCATTTAAATTAATGAATTACATGGATGTTATTTACAAGTATTACACAGTTTCTACTTTGTCATGGAAGTTCAGAGGTTATACCGTACCTAAGCATATAAGTGTTCCAACTTGTACCATTTTGGTCCTGTCTGTCTTTTCTCTAGTTATCTGACTGTTGATAGGTTTTGAGGCTTCCTTTGTATGGGAAATGTATATATTTTCTTGATTGATGTATAATTAATCAAATCTCGTATTCTATTTATTTTTTGAAAAAGTCTTGAAATGTTGATAGGTTTCACGCTTATTTTGTCTTTTTCCTCAGTCATCTTATATTTTTCTGTAGGTACTAGATGAAGCTGATCGAATGCTTGATTTGGGTTTTGAACCGGAAGTGCGTGCCATTTTAAGCCAAACTTGCTCTGGTTTGTGAACCTTTCAGAATACAAGAATCCTGCACTGCTTTTCAAAATCCTTACTATATGTTTTACATATTTTGTAGGATATTGATGAGCACATATTTGCAACTGTTAGTTATAACTATGATGTTTCCTATAATATGATGCAGTGAGACAGATGGTAATGTTTAGTGCGACATGGCCTCTTGCTGTTCATCAGTTGGCCCAAGAATTCATGGATCCTAACCCTGTCAAGGTATGTATCATCTCTCTACTTTTCCTTTTTGATTGGTTGGAGAAGGCTCACAGCTATTTTTGTTATCATTTGAGCTACCAGGCTGTTTGCTTTCTATCTCCCTTTCCTATTTTGATTTTGCATGATCTCCTTGTTTGGTTTTTTGCTTCTGCAATAGCATATCTGTTGTATAAGAGGAAGTCTGCTTTTGGCATCTGAACTATTGCAGTTGGTTCAACAAAGCTTCTTCCATTTTTTTTTGGTTCAATTGCACCCATAAATTATCACATTTAGATAAGCAAAGGCCATCCTACTAGAAGTTAGTGATGCCACTATGAAACCTGCTGGTGGTGGAATGGTGATGTTATGGCATATTTGTTCATCTGGTGTAGCACTTTGGTGGTGGGCCATTGCCTATGTGGTGCTGGCATGACACCATTTTGATGCTGATGTGATTGTTCAAATCTTGGATGATGGGTCGCCACATCATTGCTTTAATTGGAGAAGGGCTTGATGGAAGGGTTTGATAGTTTAGAGCGCTGGACTGTACCCAAAAATGTTCTAATGCAGAAATCCTGTTAACTATGGGAACATTTTAAAATAGATTGAGTTTAAAGGGTCACTTTTTGTATGCTAAAGTTGTTTTTTTTTAATTTTAATGTCACTGCAAACAGTGGATTTAGTTTTGTGTTGTTGCTTTCAACAAGTATGATTTTATTTTGTTTTATTTGTACATTTTGAAGGTGGTAATTGGTTCTGAAGATTTATCTGCAAACCATGATGTGATGCAAATCGTGGAGGTATTGGATGATAGATCAAGAGACGAGCGTTTATTTGCCTTACTCGAAAAGTACCACCAATCCAAAAGGTTGGTAGGGTGAATATTTTATATCTATGTTGACCAAGCATAGTGTAGCTTAGACTAATGACTAATTTTGAAATTTACATGAACAGAAATAGGGTGTTGGTGTTTGTGCTTTACAAAAAAGAAGCTGCTCGTGTAGAGTCAATGCTACAGAGAAAGTTTGTCTTACTCGTTTAATATGTTCTTTTCGTTATGGTGTTTTTATCATTTTTTTTGTGTGAAAACAATTGATGATGTTTTGTTGGGGTTGGTAGGGGATGGAAGGCTGTTTCGGTACATGGAGACAAAGCTCAACATGACCGGACTAAAGCTTTATCTCTTTTCAAGGACGGAACATGTCCATTGATGGTATATCTTCTCTTAGGTCTTTTTTTATTTATTCTTATAAAGAAAGCAAACATGAAGGTAGGATCAGTATATTTATTAGGTTCATATATTTTGTTTCATCCTTGCTCTTGGTCCCTTTTAAGAAAAAGCAAGATAACAATTAAATGGGGAATTATGTGACAGATAGCAACAGATGTGGCTGCAAGAGGGTTGGATATACCTGACGTAGAGGTGGTAATAAACTACAGCTTTCCTCTGACAACAGAAGACTATGTGCATAGGATAGGAAGAACAGGTCGTGCCGGTAAGAAAGGTGTTGCTCATACCTTCTTCACCCAAGCTAACAAGGTAACTATAAATCCTATGACAGTTCTTGCCGTCAATTGTCCTTGTTACCTTTTTTCTTTTGGTTAGGTTGGGTTGATTATGAGGTTTCCCGTGCCATCTGATAGTCCTATATATATTGATTTTTCATTGTGGTTTCTCTTATATGTCAGGCACTTTCCGGAGAGCTTGTCAATGTACTGAGAGAAGCTGGCCAAGTCGTTCCTGCTTCCCTCATGAAATTTGGCACTCATGTCAAGAAGAAGGTTATTCTTTCTTATTTTCTTTTCTGTTGGTTCTTGTATTTCATTGCTAGTGTTATGATTTATTCTTCTACAAATTTGTTTTATCTGATTTATTTTTTTTCTTTCTTTGGCTTTTATCTGAATGGAAACTTTTCCCACCCGTAGGAATCAAAGCTATATGGGGCTCATTTCAAGGAAATAACAGCAGATGCCCCAAAATCAACCAAGATCACTTTTGGTGATTCAGATGAAGATTAATTGATGTCATGGCAACAATATTTCTTCATTTTTTGTATCTTATTTTTACCTTCATTTATATTTTTCTATGATTGCTATAATAGGTCTATGCTGTTTTAGATGGCAAGTCATATAACTATTGCGGTTGAACTCACAATATGGTAAAGTTTGCTGTCTTATACTTATTGTAAGATATTACAGTTGATCCCAGTGGTTAAAATCAGCCTTAAGCCAGTATCCTAGATGTTTGAAAATTGGAAAATGATGGAACTTGTATCGAATTGTGATTTGAAAATGAAATGGTATTTATTGTGGCGTAAGTTGGAACCTGATGCAAATCGAGTGACTCTTGTCAATGTAATTTGAGCTATAATGATATATGAGATGATGATTACAGGTCCTCTTGTTTGAAATGCATGGTATTTTATTTTTATCTTTCAGCAAGTTAATTGATTAATTATAATTCTGTAGTAGCAACTTTGTACATATCATACGCAGGATGGATTGAAACGTGACAAATTACAAATGCTTGTGCTTATATTTTTAATAAATCACATAATAAACAGTTGAACTTGAGAAATACTGAAAAGATCACCCAAACTTATCAAATTTTGCAGTTCCTTATATGGTTTCCACTGTACACAATTTTGTTGGCTCAAGTTCCATAATTGGAAAATTGAATTGAGCAAATGTAGCGATGATGTATTAATATATCATGGAGTAAGATTTTTCAACAACCAACATCAAAGTATGGAACATATCTGGTGCTAGATTTCACCAATTAGATAAAACCTTCGGGTGAATAGTTCTAAGTACTGTTGTAGTTTCAATCAATTCCTGGCTGCACCAAACCAAATGAAGAGTGAATCAAACAAGTAAAATCAGCAAAATCAACTTCTGTATAAATATTTCGTGGGACTGTTAATGAGTGCAGTGTTAATTAATTCATTACTCATGGAATGAATCATTTAAGAATGAACCAAACTCCACAAATATGAAGAGAATAAAAATAGTGTATTTGCACAAGGCCAATACATAGTATAAAAAAATCATATATGTAATGTTGAATCTTTAAATTTATTTTTTAATATTGCAAGATTATCAACATAACAATTGTCAAATAATCATTTCTTTTTTCAAAATAGAGGTGGCGAAGATATAAATAATCACTTATTTGCACTGGTGCACTTATAATAAACCAAACATCGAACAAATAAAACAAATTCATAATAAAATAAACACCAAACAAATAAAACAAAAGATAATTTGACTAAACGAATAAAATAATTTGATGCAAGTGCATAAAAAAAGTTGAAACAAGTATGCAATTACAATGTATTAACACTAAGAAGTATAGAGCATAAGGATCTTTTAATCTATTTCTGTCATTTTTCTGCTAGTGAACATCATAGAAGTTGCTAAGAGAGCTTTTATTTCCATCTCTTTGTATCAATTTGCTACATACATCTCAGATTGGACAGTTCATATCGAAAAGCTGCCAAGTCTGAAATAATAGCATGTGTCCCACATACATTCCAAAGAGTGTCATGACTAGAAAACAATACCTAGCTGGTGGGTCCACCATGCCAGCAATGCTGTGGTGGCACCCAGCATAAGTATGACACAAATAAACACCAAAAACCAAAATATAAAATTCAGTTATACTCAAAATCAACTTGATCAAATAACCACTTGAACTGGTTTTTATTTTATTATGACTTTCAGAAACACAACAACAGCCCCAACTACAGAATCAACAAACACCAACTCTGGTACCATCCCACCCCACCATGTGAATCTTTTGAAATTACATATACAATTTAGTTTGTGACTAACTCCCACGGTAAGTAGTGAAAGAGAATGGAGAATACAGCAACGGCACGTGAAAATGTTCCATCTTTTGATTTTCTCTGACCTGAAATACTATGCTCACATACGGGTAGAAGCCTGTCGGTGCATACTTACCCGTGTTAAAGGTTATGCGGTAAAATCCCGGCTGTATCTGATCCATTATGTCCATCAATTGGCCGCTGCGACCGTCATTATTTGTCTCTGAGAACCCTAGAATTGTCCAACCTGGATGGTCCCGTTCACCAAAGGATGGAGGTTGGTTTGTGTCATATATCCATTTTTCCAGGACCACTTCCATGCCTGATGCAGGGGCCCCATGTGACACATCAAGCACGTGCGTTGTGATTGGCGGTCGTGTGCGCAATGGTGTACCTGTAATTTTTTCATGGGATGTTTTGGGGACGGCTGTCAGATGTGCTCCCATTATTCCTAGACGGTCTTTTCCAATTTTAAGAAGCCAAGTGAGTTTGATGACATGGTAAAAGGATGAGTAAATAAAACTCACTAACAAGGGTCTTGCTTTTTTTTTTTTTTTCCTTTTTTTAAACCAAATTACAATACCAGCATGTATTGGACCTCATCACGAAAGTTCAGTAAAGTCGCAGCTTTTTTGCAAGGCTGGAAAGGCACTGAGATCTTTGTAATTCACGATTAATTTTGGGTTGCTTAGAAAATCTCCATTTTTTGTGTATATATAGGTGTGTGCTTGGCTTAACAGGGTTTCATAGTTAAAGTTAACCAAATATAAATCTTTGTTCACTTATACTTGTATCAGACAACACAAAGGGGCCTCGGAGTGTTGGTACCGTATGTAAGTAATACAGCTACATAACACTACAAACATTGCTATGATAATAAATTCCTAATTGATAGAGAATCACATACCACTGGCTTTAGTAACAGGATCTACTGAAGGAACTGATGGCGCAGCCATGTCTGTGGTTGCAAACAGCCTCCGAATTCGCAACTCGGTAATCTTCATCTCCTCATGTGCAGCCATCTCTAGCTCAACTATTGGCCTATTGCTGTATCGTTTCTGATAAAAGAACCAAATCATGTCGAACATCACTAGGTAATAATGTAATAATATACAAAGGATAATCTTGCTGTTTTCCCCCTTCTTCGTATTTACAGATCATAGTAGCAATTATCCATATTCTAGATGTTTTTTACCAGTGACATATGTATTGGTTCACTCTTAATTTCAGCTAAAAGAAGAAAACTTTACCTTTAATTCTGAGAGAATCTCAGGGGTGCCCCTTCCTGATGCACAAATAAGAAATACAAATCCGAACTTATCCTTGTACTTCTGATTCCACTCTTTCAGTTCCTAGCAATTTGAACAAAGGAATTTAGTCAAAAAGAAGAGAAAAAGATCCAGTCTTTTTTTCAAATAAAAACTACAAGCACCTCCATGGTTGAATCGGTCACAGTAGACATAGCCTTAGATTGCTCCTCCTTGCACCATCTAAAACATATTTCACCAAATCACAAACAATATCTAAGAATTATTTGTAATAAACAACTTTAAAATAGAAGGACTCAACTGAGAAGTCGACGGATTGGTAGAACCAATGGCTGGATGCGCCGCAAAAGCCTCAAGCCATCCACTCACATCCACCTACAAATTAAAGACAAAAACAAAATGTATTTCATAAATAACATCAAAAGATACCCGATTGAATCCTTAATCTAACCGATTCTACTCTTTAAGCATCCTAGAACCACAAAATATCCCCTCAATTTTGGAATATCATCGAATAAAAGAGTAAGCAAATTGGAGAGAGAGAGAGAGAGATGGAGATGGAAAAAGACCAGGTTGAGCCAGATGTGACGAGCTGTACGGACGGCATGGTGAAGATCGGAGAAAGGTCCGGCCGCCGCCATCTCCTTGGCGAACCTCGTACTCCCGCAACACCTCTTCCAGTCCTCCTCCGTCCATCTCCTCTCCATTTTCACACACTCTCTCTCTCTCTCTCTCTCTCTCTCTCTCTCTCTCTCTCTGTGGAAGTGTTTTTTTTTAGGCGAGTAAGTTAATGACCTACTTTAATCTTTTATTAAAACCAAAAAAGACATTACGGGGGGATGATGGGAAGGAACGGTCTATTAACAAAATACGGCATATATGTCAATGTATCATATATTATATTCTTATAAATACCGTATTAGATAATAAACGTATTAGATACAGTATGATACGGCACGTTTAAGTTCTTAGCTGATATATAATATGTCTATGAAATTTTAAAAAATAATTATTATAATATATTTTTAATAACGGTTATAAACATATTTTAAAAAATATATTATTATAAAAAAATTTATTCATTCTATGAAAATTTTCCTTATTTTTTTTATTTTTTCCGAACTTTTAAATATTTTTTAACAATTAAACATAACAATTTAATTAAAAAGATTAAAACACGTCAAATTACATATAAACACGTAGAGATACGACATATCAAAATATGTCATGTCGTTAAAAGTACAGTTCTTAGTACTATTATAAAAAAATATGATATAACATAATACATATTAATTTTTACACATATTTATATGACATAATATATCCGGCCGATATATATATAGATACGATATGACACTTTTATAATTCTCCAGAAATTCTATTTGATTTACCAGCGGATCATCGTGATCATTCATCAAATATAGAAAGCAAAATTTATCTAGTGTTACCTTTGTTACTGGTGTAGTAGTTTCGAACTGATGTAGTATGTTTTAATATATGATATTATTTTATCGTTAACAACATGGGGTGGTGGCGCAGTTGGCTAGCGCGTAGGTCTCATAGCTATTGAGTGATCCTGAGGTCGAGAGTTCGAGCCTCTCTCACCCCAACATTTTTTCTTTTTATTTTTAGTCTCAAAGTCAATATATTAGATATGCTATTAGTATCATATGAGAAACTAAAAATTCAAAAGTTGGCGACCTTGAAAGGCAATGATTATGAGTTTGTTTGTTCTTCATTTTTTTTTTCCAGTCTCAAAGTCAAGATATGCTATTATAATGGAAATGCAAAGTTCCGAATTTGCAAAGTCTAAGATTTGTAATCTGAGTATATTTGAGAAGAATGTTCATTTTGTATTGTTGATAATGAGTGTTTCGATGCTTTTTATGAGAAATGATACACCAATTTGTAGTCTGCATATGATGATTAAAATTACTGAGTTGTGAATTCAGAATTGGCTGCACCATCATCAGTTGCTTCAGTACATCCTGTTACTAAAGCTGTGTGGTATATAATGCTCTATCAAAAAGGAATTTATTAATATCTTATCAATGTTCTGTGCTTTGTAGGGTTATTACATTTGTTTTTACATAAAGATAGGATTAATTTATCTAATTTTCATTGCCAGAACATTGCTTATGCACTCATGATGGATCTGCTAGAACTCGAAAGAGTTCGATGTAGAATTGAAAGGCTTCTAAATCTCAGTACTTGATGTCTTGATTACTCCATCGGTGAGTTGCGAGTCTTTACACAATTGAATTTCTAACTGTTAGTAAAGTCAGAGGCCTCTGGTTGCTTCAATCCTAATTGCTGATTCATTTTCTCAGAATAAATGATGGAACCATACATGTACAGTGTACTTTTCCCAATCACCTCTATTGACTCTATTTCTTTCTTTACTGTTTTCAATCGGTACAGTTAAGAAATAAGATACTTGATTCCCTTGCAAATTATATATATGCACTTATATATAGTTTCACTGTGTTGGGGATTAATAAAAATTACCTGAGCTGGTCTCTTTCAAATTGCATGTACTTCCGTTGGTATTTTACTGTTTTCAATTCACAGAATTAAGAGAATTGATTCTTCACAAAATTGAAAACCTTCACCAGCTGATAGAGAAATACAAGATTAAGTCGCCATATTAATCTACTCTAGTAGATAGTCAACCTCCAAACACACACAAAAGAAAAAGAAAAGAAAAAGAAAGGAAAAGAAAGAAACAGTCAATTTCACTTTTATACATATGTAACAGGATAGATCAGTGATCAGTGATCATCATAGGAGACATGGAAGTCCGTTGTGCAACCCACAGCATCAGGATCTTCTGCTCCGCAACAATCGTAGAATTTTGCGGCATATGGTGGATCGTCTGGACCTAGCTCATAGTATCTTCATTCCATATAAATACAAAATTAGAAAGAAAAAGGATGAAATCAGTAGGGTATGTATATATCATAAGACAGAGATACTGGCACAAAATGGTTCGACTCTGGTACAAAGTATACCTTGTACCAGTACCTGATCAACCTTTTCTTTTGTTCATTTATGTGGGTTTAGATGGGTATACAGCTTCAATTAAGGACTAAATATAGTTACTGGCACACATGACAGTAATCTCGATACGTAGCAGCTTATAACAGGAACTGTGTTCTCGAAACAAGATCCACAATGTCAGATAATATACTGGTATTTTTTTTTCAAAGAAAATATAGAAACTATGCAATTGGCTAGTTTGTGAATATAGGAATTGGAATAATTGTGGCAAACATGACAGTTCTGTGTATCAATTTGTCATGTGAAGTAATAGGATAGTTTGCGAATAATTCAAACTACACACACATTAAAGAAATTAACTCTCTCTTTAATCCGACAGATCAATTACTTCACTGATCGATCGATCTACACACAGAGAGACTGAGAGAGAGAGAGAGAGAGAGAGAGAGAGAGAGAGAGAGAGAGAGAGAGAGAGAGAGAGAGAGAGAGAGAGAGAGACCTCTTCTGATCGTCATGGCGGCGACAAACGAAGAAGGAAGGATGAAACCTACACAACGAAGTGCTGTTCTTCGTCGGATCATAGCTCCGTTTGCACCGACGACACAGCTTCTCTTTGGCCACCGATTCTAGTCCGGCGACGACGGTGGATGCGGCGCTGTTGGTGTTTTGCTCAGCCATTTTCCTTTTTCCCGATTACTCTCAACACCGCTAATGGTTTCTGTTTGTGTGGGAATTGGGAAGAAGGAGAAACACGTGTCACACTCGCCTAATCTATCTATTTCTCTAAATTATTTATTCTTTATATAATTTCGTAGATTGATATTTTTTGTTGTGTTATAATATAGTATAATATAATATAATATCTGTTTGATCTATTAAAATTTTTATAAAATAAATTTAGAAAAAATGTTTTTCATTTAGTATTGTGTTATATATTGTTGTGTAATAGAAAATCAGCATGTTAATTTGATTGTTGTCCGCATTAAAATGCTTGTAAAGATGATATCTTTATCTTTATTACTATAATAATTATTATTATTTTATTATTCTTTTAGAAAAATTCTTGGGTCCATCGAATATTTTAGTATTAAATGTTTTTGGTAGAATTTCTAAGAAATGCCTTATTTTTTTAATTATCCTTATAGAATCCTTGAAACAAATTATAATTTTCAATAACGAGGATTCTAAGTCATTAGCTACAAACTAGTGTTAAAAGGCTTTTCAATCAACAACAAACAGCTTATATAATTGTTTTTCAATTATAAACTTATAATCTTGTTACCTTTTTTTTGTGATGACATAACAAAAGATGTTACAGTTACAGACTGATATTACCTAATTAAATAGAAGAATGTGATAAATTAGCAGCCACTTGAATAAAATATTACTCTATATGTGAAAATGTATGTTCCAAAATTTAACTTCAGTTGGAATTTAAGGAAATAATTCAAGTCCTTTTCACTCAAAAATGAATGAGATGAATTTCTTATTATTTTGATTATTAATTGACAATCAATCCATTTAAATACATCAACACAATAAAAAAAAATCAGCACTTCAGTCATCCTGTTCTATCCTATATAAATGTTTTGTTCCTCTGATCAATTTAATTATGTTACTTTTCTCCTTCTGCAACATTTGTGCATACAATTAAAAAAACTTAAAAAAAGCTAAATCAACAAATCACAATTTTAATACAGGTTTGCATTTAATTGCCACCAAAACCATGGCCGCAACCGAAACAAGCCAATATTTTCCAAGCTCGTGATCCGGTTGACTGATTTTCTGGCACCTTCGGCGCCACAATCGGGATGTGGGACCCGTCCATTCCGGCCTTTATGCATCGGTCGCATTCTTTGAAGAATTTTTCACACGCATCCTTCACATAATCAGCGGCCTCCGCCACCGTCATTCCTTCCACTAGCTTGTCCGGATAGATCTCCTTCGTGTGGTCCCCGTTCAACACTGCTGCCAGCTGCACCAGCTCTGATTGAAAATCTGATACTGGTACATCCTCCTTTGCACCCCTTTCTCGCAATTTCTTGGCATCCGGTAGAGTTTCTACAAATCCAAAATATCAACCGTCAATTAAGATTTATCCTCCATAATTCAGTTAGATATTCTGATTACATTATAGAATGTGTCTGCTTAACTGGGACAATCGGTTCTCGGACTGTTGCGTGATAAAACTGATTCAAACATTCCGGCCCAGGCATCGTGTTTAGTCAAGAAGTTCTTCAAGTTGAAAATCTTCTTTACGGTTGCGGGAATGGAGGAATGCTCGAACTGTGAAGTTTCGTCCGGATCAGATGGCCTGTGAAGCACTGCAACAAAAGGAGTTCAGTGCAAAATCTTCACATATATACTCATATTCACCTCTTAATTATTCTATACAAATTCATGTAAATTTCATATTTGGGAGACGTAATTACAGACATAAGCTGGCCATATCTATCAGTATTTCTTGGGCTCCATCCAAAAGGGCCCATTTATCAATCTATTCAATTGTCCATATTAATAATTCCATGATTACTAATAGACCTCAGCAATTGGCAAAATCATGATTTCAACGAGATAAGAAAATAAAATTAAAACAAAGAGAAAGAAGAGAGATGATCAATGTAACCTGTTCCAGGCTCAACCCATGGTGAGGTGAAGAAGGTCGGACCCGGACCCCGAGACGGTCAAACTGAAAATTGAAGTTGTTTCCTACTATACCTTCAGGACTTGGTACACCGACGACCGGAGTCGGTACGCGGTCATAGAACCCTCCGTGCTCGTCATAGGTTATGATGAACAGCATCTGCTCCCATTGCGGGCTCGATCGTAGCGCCTCATAGACCTCTTTGACGAAATTTTGACCCTCTGAGACGTCATATGACGGGTGGTCGTCATTTGCAGGAACGACATGCAGATCCCAAAAGCGTTGTTCGATGACAACGTAACTTGGCAGCTTGCCGTTCTTGCAATGTTCTTTGAACGACGAGTCGAATGGATGGAAATTCTTTGCATACTTCAATTGTCTGATGTTCCTAAAAGGATAGAGACATTAACTAAATAAATTAAGTAGGTGATGAACAGAGATTAATGTTGTTGATCATAATTGGATATATAATTCTCTGTTAATGGTCATACTTAGATTGCTATTTTTCTTGATTTTGTAGATAAAAGTCTAAGATCTAAGGATGAGAACATGAATATCTTTCTTTCTCCATTATGAAATCTGTTAACTATTTGTGTAATGTTCATAAAAAGCAACAAATTCTCATGAGGACATAAGCCCAATAAATCAGGAACATCCCTAGTTTAAATTTTTTACCATTTATATGTTAATTTGTAATTTGGGAAACTACTAGCAGGTGGCCCCAATCTGTGAGTTTATATATATTGAAGTGTAATAATCATATGATCTCCTACCTAACAAAATACATATGAAGTGTATACATGCTTAATCCATGTTGTGTGACTAAGAGAGGATAACTTTTGATATCCTTCTTAAAATGCAATAATTTGAGAAGGATGGACTGCTAAACTTATTTGTTAATTAATTCTCAGCAAATTAATTAAAATAAAACTTGCAGCCAACGTTACGGCTGCAACTACCACTTTCCCTTCTCTATTTATGTTTTCCAACTATACTACATGCGTGCAAATCAACAACAACTCCATATGTAGTGTATAATATTCAATCGGGAGTTGATATATAGATATTATTTATTTTTAATATCATTATCGATATCGATTTTATTATTTAAATTAAGTAAATTATTATTATATTAATGACTTTATTATGTAATTTGTTTATATAATATTTTTATTATTCAACTTAAAAAAGATTATTATTCATATTAGTGTTATTTGAGTTAGAATAAAATGTACTATACAAAATAAGTTACATAATAAAATTGTTAATATGAATAATAAGTCATTCTACATAAATAATTATAAAATCGGTATCGATGATGACATCAATAATGATATCTCTCAAACATTTTCCTATTCAATTCCTTAATTTTCTACATCAAATCTATATATTGTACTGTAACTATTAACACTGTAATAATTCAAATCATATAAATTATTAGGCTTGAAACATACATATATACATATATATGTAGCTGGTTCTCGCATAGTTTACGGTGCAGAAGAATCTATCCATTAACATATATTAAAAATGATATGACCTTATGCATCAGGTTAATTAATATATTATATATACATTATCTCAAAGGTCAAAATGGTACTTGCAAGGGGAATATGGCAAGAAATTATATATAATAACTCCAAAGTCAATGGGCGGCAAACTCTCCCATTTTTCTCAAGTTAATAATCATCCAATAATTCAATTATATATTGGGAGTTTGGGACTTAATCTTTTCCATATTTCTAACTGAAAAATGACCAAAATAAATTAATAATATCTTTAAAACAATTTTACCACCTTATTTTAATTACCCCAATGTAAATAGCTTGGTTAGATGATTTTGGTTTTTAATCTATAGTAAATTACATAAATGAGTTTGATAATTTAATTAGCGGGTTTAAAAGACCACTTACATTTCTTAACAAATTAATTAAGCCACCGTGCCAAGATATATAACTAGATGTAATAATAAACTAATAATTAATAAAGAACTTTATGAAGGAAATCCTACTTATATTAGATTCGGCGGTTAATGACATGACGTGTAAATTATGGTACTTTTTAGGGCTTAAATGCAAAATGAGCTAATAAAAAAACAAACCATAATGGTAGAACCAAACTTAATTAAACCAATCTGTGACACATTAACACTCCAAGGTTGTGTTGTTCATGTTTACAATTAAAAATTTTTAATAGTGCATGTCATTTTAATGGCTATATGATGAAGGACCGATCAAACTTCAAATTAACTCAAATTTAATATATGTTCTATCTAAATAATTAAAAATATATCTATAATTTTAAAATTTTAATTTTAAATAATATTTCTCAAATATATATATTATAAGAGTTTGATGTATGTTAAAAAAAATTTGATTGAAAAGATGAATATATGTTAAAATTATCATAAGAATAAAGAAAGAAAGGTCTTAGTAGATACTCGTATATATGTTTGTTAGTTGAAATGTTATACTGTAAGCTAGCCAATCCTAGCTAGATCCAAAGCATTTAATACATGAATTGTATTTATTAAACTAAAATTCTCTGAAACTATTGAAAAGAAATATAGGTTTGCTTCATCACACCATTCTTTTTTAGTGGAAAAAAAAAATTAAAACATTTGGGACCATCTGATCAATTTAGTAAGACAGAATATATAAGTAATTAAAGAACTATTAGCCAGTTGTATAGTTTCTGGTAAGAGATCTATCAAACTGAAATGGAATAATTGAGAAATATATGTAGATAATCTTTTTTAGAAATAATTCTATTTTAGTTTTAGCCCAATTCTGTGAGGAAGTTGTCTCTCTTGCATCTCTTCCCAATACAGTTGGTTCTTGTGTTGTAACATAGAAAGTATTCTCTTAGCCAATTAAAAGAAGAAATGGTTAGAAAATGAAAAAAGAGAAAGAGAAAGATTTGGTGGGTCCTCAACAAATTTCATAATCTAATTGATGCTTTTTTTTATATATAAAATCTAAGTGATGCTGTTTAACAGTTATCAGCTAAAGCATGAGAACAAAATTTAATGCATAATTTCATGGATACCTTTTGAAAATTTGAAATTTACACAATCCTCCCTTCTTTTTTCTTTTTTAAAAAAGGTATTTCTCCCTTGAAATTGCAAATATCATCATACCTTCCTCCCATATCTATGATGATGAATTTCTCAAAAAAAAAGATAACAAAGTATGAGATGAATTTCTTAATTTTGTAATTATTATTGACAAATAATTCAATAAATTCAACCAAATA
The DNA here is from genome assembly GCA_037678475.1 of x Bolboschoenoplectus mariqueter. Taxonomy (NCBI): domain Eukaryota; kingdom Viridiplantae; phylum Streptophyta; class Magnoliopsida; order Poales; family Cyperaceae; genus x Bolboschoenoplectus; species x Bolboschoenoplectus mariqueter. Next base: position 3,636,203 of record CM075245.1, on the reverse strand, counting down.
AAATAGAATAGGCAAGCACATCAATCGTCTTATTATAACTTAGAAATTAACAAATTTCTGTAATTAAATATGTTTACCTTTCCCTTCTTCACATCATATTCAATTCATTTTACAAAAAAAGAAAAAAAAATTAAATCCATGAATCACAATATATATTTTGGTAGAAAGGTAGCATTTCAATTTCAATTGCCATCAACACCATGGCCACAACCCAAACAAGCAAAAAGTTTCCGAAATTTTGATCTGCTGGGCTGATCATCAACTGCCTTCTTTGGTTTGATAATAGGGATGTGGGACCCGTCCATTCCGGCCTTAATGCATCGGTCACATTCTTTGTGGAATACATTATAAGCATCGATCACATACTGAGCGGCCTCGGCCACTGTCATTCCCTCCACTAGCTTGTCCGGGTAGATATCTTTAGTATGGTCGCCATTGAGCACCGCTGCTAACTGCACCAGCTCTTTCTGGAAATCTGATATTTTTGCCTCCTCCTTTGCACCCGTTTGCCGCAGTTTCTTGGCCTCGGGCAGAGTCTCTACACACCAAATACACCAACAATATGGATTTGTATTCATAATAAGTTGAAGCAATGCAATTATTTACACGAACAGTTGATGATAGAAAAATCATTATTTTGTTAATCATTTTGTTCTTTAACCTGGGCAATCTTTTCGTGGTGTGGTACGTGATAAGACGGATTCGAATGTGCCGGCCCAAGCGTCACGTTTAGTCAAGGAATTCTTGAGGTGGAAAATCTTCTTTAGTGTCGCCGGAATGGAGGAATGCTCGAACTGAGATGTTGTATCTGGACCCGATGGCCTATGGAGCACTGCACTCTCAGGAATTCACATCCAATTAATTGATCCGTGTATTTAATTTCATTGCCAGTTAATTATTTACAACAAATTGACCACAACAATTGACAAAATAATGGTTAAAAAAAAGGTGATAAAACAGAGAATGAGATTATCAATTGACCTGTTCCTGGCTCAACCCAAGGGGAGATGAAGAAGGTCGACACCCGAACCCCAAGACGGTTGAACTTAAAATTGAAGTTGTTTCCTACTATATCATCAGGGCTCGGTACACCGACGACAGGAGTCGGTACATGGTCATAGAACCCACCATGCTCGTCGTATGTTATGATGAACAGCATCTCATCCCATTGCGGGCTCGATCGTAGTGCCTCATAGACCTCTTTTATGAATTTCTGACCCTCTGAGACGTCATGCGACGGGTGGTCGTCATTTGCAGGAACAACATGTAGATCCCAGAAGCGTTGTTCGATAACAACATAGTTCGGCAGCTTTCCTTTCTTGCAGTGTTCTTTGAACGACAGATCAAACGGATGGAAATTGTTGACGTACTTGAGTTTTCTCAGGTTCCTACAATTATATATGAATGAAATTAGTGATCTGAGTATGTAGCTATGGATGCAAATTAAGAAACAAAGAACAATCCTGTTCATCATATACTGTTTAAGGTTTATAACATTCTTTTTTCATAATCAAATCAATTTTATTTCCATGGACATAGACAAAGCACATTTGTTTGGAGCGGGTTAGGGGCCGGGGGCAACTTGACAACGACGACGGCGACTCTGCCAGGTTGCCCCTGATATATATATATATATATATATATATATATATATATATATATATATATATATATATATATATATAAAGTTTTGCTAATGTGCTATCGTTAGCGTTTTGATCAAATTTTAAGTTTTCATATTTTAAATTTCAATTTAAATAGCTCAATAAATTCTTCATATCAAAATTTTATAGAATACCGAAATTTACCATTTTTATAATTTTTTAACTATTTTTATTCTAATTTTCAAAATTTTGTACTATCTCTTGCTAATTTGTTCTAATTTATTTACCATCGGTCTATATTTTGCTAATGCTGTGTGTTGGAGTGTCATAATCATATCCTACCTAAACTATATATATATAACTATACATCCTGGAAAGATTAATGTTTGCTACGTACTGAAAAGGAAATAGTGCTATCATATATATCTAACAAGTTGAAATTCAATATATACGAGTACATATTAAAGGCTTGTATTAATTTGTGTACTATATATTTACTTTTTCTAATGACGTGTCATAGAAATGTTGACTGGTTGATAAGTTAATATTCCTTGCTACAAAAGGAACTTGATATGTATGGACTGATGAAGTTATTATCAGTGCTCACTTGCTAGGCAAAAATTCAAACTTGCAAGCAACGTTAAGGCTATCAAATACTCCTCTCTCTTTTCCATTATTTGGGCATCTTATCTATAAGCTTATTGATTTAATTATTTATTGCAAATGAATAGCTTTCTATACTTGCATATCTAAAATATGACATTTCTTAAAGTAAATCTTTCTTTGAAGAAAATGTGGTAGCTAGTACTATGTACTATATGGGTACACTTTATTTCCAACATAACGCCAATGAATTGTCCCTCAAAAATATTTTCTATATATACTTTATCTCAAAAAATATATATTTTCTATATATAAGATAAAAAAGAATTTGCTATTTAATTATCATATATATCCAAAATATATTGCTATTTACACACCCTCATACCCTATTAAGTAGCCTGTCTCATAAGGGCATAAATGTAAATTCAGATCCAACAGCAACAATTATAACCAACGTAACCAATTTTTAATACATGCTCAAGAACTGGGGAAAAAATGACAAAATATAGAAACTAACCCATAAATTTAAAAAAGAAATTAATTACATGCAAATCATGCACATATATAATTGAAATAACAGAGTATATGAAGTCATCAGGCAAGGTGTTGTGATAAATCATGGATCATACCTGTAGAACAATGTTGAGGGTAGGGACTGGAAGTAGATACCGAACGTGTGCCCCGCTTCGTCCAATTCTTCAAATATGGTCCGTTGCGGCATGCCCTTTTTCAGAAGTTTCGTGTCGTTGCTCGTCAGACCATGTGATGTGGCAGAGTGCACGTACAGCCGGTTTGGCTGAGTCGAGGCTGGGACGGATGCGAACCACCTGTCACAAATTGCAAATTCCTTGACCAGCTCTTTGTAGACGGGTACCGCATCTGGTTTGAATCCATTCATCACAGATTCTGACATGCCGGGCTTTTCACTTTCGGCTTGTTGAGCGAAACCATTCATCGGTGGTACCACTACATCCGGTGGGGTTATCGGAGTCTGACCATCTACGTATTTTACGCCATAGATCTGCATAAATTGTAAAATTATTGAAGTTTTTTTATTATGTGTCAATTAATTAACTTTACACTAAATATGTATCATCAAAATTTATATACTTTGATTATGAATGTATTCGATCATTTATAGCTACCGATTGGTTGCGCGCATTATCAATTAAGGAAACATCTCTTTTGAAAATGTTGAGTCTTGAGAAAATATGAACAAATTGCCATTTATATTCAATTAACATGAAAACTACGACACGAATTATTTCAAAACTATCATCTTAATATTCTTATACATGATAATTACGCTTCAGTTGAAGTAAATAATTATATAAATTAAAGTTAACAAACCTGCTCATAGATAGCTTGAATGGAGTGGCCAGGATCCGGATCAACATAAGCCGAATTACCTCTGAAATAAATTTTCTCCGATGATTGATCGGAGGTAGATAACGGGTTCGAGAACTCGTTATCACCCGTCACGCCATCAATCTCTCGGTTTAAGGATTTCATCCAACCTAGCATGTGGTCAAACGACCGGTTCTCTTGAACCAACACAACCACTGTTTTTATGTTCTTTGCCATTTCTTAGGGTTTGGTTTTGGAATGGTGTTGAGGTGTTTGGTCAAGGTATTTATATGCTGATGGTACGTAGAAATTGTGAATGAAATTCTAAAGAGGGGTATATGTGTAATTTTGTATAAATGGGATGGCAAGATGGGAATTAGTAGAGCATATTCTAAACTGAAACCATGACGATTTACCTAGTGTGCACGGATGGTACTTAATTATTAGCTTTGACAGTGATGGAAAGAAAATAATTGGTTTAATTAAAAATTTTAGACATTCGGAAATTTATAGAAAAAAAATGATTGAGTTTTAAGATTTTTTTAATCATGTCATATTACGTTTAATATTAATTTCTTTGATTTGCTCTTTATCTTGATGGAGTTCATAATTTTTTTTTCTCTTTTCATTTAAAAGTATGTTTAGTGTGTTTAATATGTTATATAATTTTTTAAATACAAATCTTTTATATTTTATATAGAAAATTTTATATAACTAATTATGTTGCTTTTATTATACATAATACATAATATTATTTTCTAGAGAATTTTTTTTAGTTTATCGCATGTAAATTTAAGTAGGCCAAGTATTTTGAGGATTTTTCAATTTTCAATTTTACACAATTTACCCCCCCCCCCCCCAACCCAAAAAAAAAGAGAAAAAGAAAATTCTTGGTTTGCATTTTTTTTATAACATTCTCACCAATTCTATTTTTTTTTATGTTTTTGTCATGGACTCAAATTTCTCTTTTTTATGTCCCTTTGTTTAATTGAATCTGTTTGACATCAGATTCTCTCAAATATCTTACCCCCATATCCTGAAAATGAATGGAAATAAACCTGTGAATTAAGAGGAAATCACAAGGAATTGATGTAAATAAAATAAAATGTTTGCAATAACGATTTAAGCTGCTGGAGATTATCTATAAATTATTAATAGAAAAACTTTACTTTAAAAAAAGGTAATATAAACATATAACTCGATACATCATTTTCATTTATCTTAACCCTAAAACATCATTTGTTGCTTCTGATATGATAACCAACTCCAATCTCATCCATAAATACTTCCAACTTAATTTTCCATGCACCTTAAAATGTATATTTAGATATATAGTGTGTAATGTACACTCGATCTGTTATTGTTGAATATATATTAGTTTATTACAAACTGTATATTTCGTTATCTTTAATCATTCAGAAAACTTAATTAAATATAATTAAATTTAAAATATTATTCTTTCCTTGTAGATATGACCAAAGAAAAGATGCCACTTTTTTCTCTTTTTCAAACCTTTAATTAATTACCTGTCATGTATGCTTATGCTTTTGGCAATATACTTGTGGTCCTATTTATTTATGGGTTCTTATTTTCACATTTTTAATTAAAAGCTCCTATTTTGAACTTTCTTTTTGAATTAGTTGGGACCCTATTTTCTACAAAATTCTACAATAAATTTTCAGTTATAGGTGCCATTGGTTTTCTTTCTTTCCTAGTAAAAAAAAATGAAAATTTTAGGTTATTAATGGATGTTTTATATATATAGTTGTGTGCTGTGTGCATGATATTTTAGAAAATCTTGAATCATTCTCCAAAAAGGGAAAAAAAATGCTAAAATTTAATTCTTCTGATTTTTTGTGTGCAATAGCTGAAACTAATTATATTACAATTATAGTTATAAATCATTATAATAATTCAAAATGAATTATTATCATACATATTCCTGCTATAATTTTTTTTTGATCTGATTCATATAACGGATTAGAATTATGCAAGATCCAAAAATACAAATCTAAAAAATAAAGTGGACTTTTTTTTTAAAATAGTTTCATATACAGATCTAATAAATTATCAAATATATTTTTTAATCCATTCATGCAGATTCTGATCGAAATTTTGAAAACCCTAATGTAAACACTTCTAAAACATCGAATTTCGGAGTCTCAATTTTATGCCCAAAAAACATGCCAAGTTTTAGAGGGTGTAAAAACAAAAGTTGGCATGTTTTAGAGGGTGTAAACACAAAAAGGCATCCGCATAAAAAATGGGGCCTTCTTGCATTATATATTACCAAGAAATAATATGAGCTTTTGAGAATTCAAGATATATATGAGTGCAAATGAAAGAGAGTTAAAGAGTTCCACACGGCTTTTATGTTGGAATAATAATAATAATAATAAAATTGCACAAGTTTGGCTTAGAAAAGAAGGAATAAGATTCGTTGGTTGCATACATAGATTGGAATCTGCTCATAGCATCAAAATTATTCATAATTATTTAGAGATGTGTGTTGTCTAAGTTACAGGTTTGAAATTCGGATGAGAGTTCTTTATGAATATTTAAAAAAATGAATAATTTAAACTCTCATCTTTATCTCAAAAAGACTATTTAAAATTGTAATGGCCTTAATGAAATATAGATATCAAATGCATACACAATCGATCTATTTATATGTCTAAATATATATATATATACATATATAGAGTATAATTTTTTTTTTCACTTTTTTAAAATTTTGTCAAATTTATTTTAAAAAATATTATCAAAATTGTCCAATTTATCATTGTCAATAGATAAACATCCTATTATGTCATAATCATAAAAAAGAGCTGTTTATCTTAAAGATACAGTACTGTGATATTTTTCTACATTCGACTATAGATATGTATGCTATATATGTTATTGTCTTTGTTCGTTTTATTTATTTCTTTCTTTTAATAAATAGAATAAACCATGTACGTGTATTAATTAGTCTCATGAAAAGTCTATGACCCAATAAAAATACTTCCAAAACTATGATTTGGATCTATATAATTGGGCTTATAATATACAGAAATATAAGCCTCAGCAAAAATTTCCGGCCCAATTTCACTTTTAACTATTTATAGGCCTTGATTATTGTAACAAAATTAGAAAACATTTGTATTCTCTGTTGCGTTGTACCGTACAACACAACCTATTATTTATTGGATTATTTGAAAATTTGTGCAAAATAAACTAAAATAAAATTTATAATTATTTATTGGATTATTTGAAAATTTGTGCAAAATAAACTAAAATAAAATTTATAATTATTTATTAGATTATTTGAAAATTTGTGCAAAATAAACTAAAATAAAATTTATAATTATTTATTGGATTATTTGAAAATTTGTGCAAAATAAACTAAAATAAAATTTATAATTATTTATTGGATTATTTGAAAATTTGTGCAAAATAAACTAAAATAAAATTTATAATTATTTATTGGATTATTTGAAAATTTGTGCAAAATAAACTAAAATAAAATTTATAATTTAGTCGTTCGTACGTTATGAAGCGTAGCAGAAAATCAAGATCTAATTCTAATCAGAAGGAATTCAAAGACTTTGCGCCGAGTAACGACAAAAGAAGAAAAATAAAAGGAAAACCGTATGGTATAAAACCAAATTAAGTTTATATATATCATATTTTCTATGTAATAATTTTATATATAGATGTGGGATCTCTGAGGTCCACAAAAAGTAATTGCAACATGCTTATAAATAAATAAGGCTGCCTTTATATGGACGCAGTCTTTATTTTATGAGAGCTGATATATAGATACGTTTATTGATATTGTTATCGATACGAATTTAATTATATACATTAAATGAGTTATTATGTATATTAATGATTTTATTATGTAAATTCATTTTATATAATATTATTATTATGCAATTTAAATGAATTATAATGTATATTAATGGTTTTATTATGTAAATTCATTTTATACAGTATTGTCATTATGTAATTTAAATGAGTTATTATACATATTAATGATATTTAAGTTAAATAATAGAAATATTATATATAATAAATGCATTAACATGCATGATAACTCATTTAATGTATATAAATAAGTCTGTATCGATAACAGTATCAATAATGGTATCTCCATAACATTTTCCTTATTTTATTGCCACAAGAGTTGATTCAATATTTAAATAACACCTTTAAATCTGAAATCCACTTTTTTTTAATAATAATATACAAATAAAAAAATGAGAAGAATGGTGGTCGAAATTGTATAATTTGATTACATTTTATAATTGTACTTTTTATTTATATTTATACTTCTTTCAGAAAATATTTATATTTAATGATAAAAATATTTATACCTTATATTATTATGATAAAAATTATACAAGTTATATTTATATCTGTATAATAAAATTTCTAACTTCAATTTTTTTATAATCATCTAGAAAAATAATAAACACTTTCTATATTAATTGTAAACACTTATAAATTCAGATATAAATAAATTATTATTTAATATAAATATTTTTGATATACAGATAAACAATAAAAAAATATAAAGTATAAGTATAATTTCTCTAATGAAAAATATTCTGAAAACATCATTATTGATATCATCGTCGATACAGATTTTATTATATACATTAAATAAATTATTATATATGATAATTAGTTTATTATATACAATATTTATATTATTTAATTTAAATATTATCAATATATAAAATAACCCATTTAAATTGTATAATAGTAGTATTATATGAAATGAATTTTCATAATAAAACCATTAATATATATAATAATTAATTTAAATTATATAATAATAATATTATATAAAATAAATGTACATAATAAAATTATTAATATATATAATTAAATCTAAGAGCTACCTTCTCTAATATCCCCAATTCAATTCTCCCCTTCCCTTCGGAGCCAATAAAATCCAAGGTTCGAGGTCTTTTCCCCAATCCCCACCATTTCCACAAACCAACACCTAGGCGCGTTCCAATACACCCAAGATCCGTCCAATTATTGACGCGCCTCCGATGGGTCGCGAAGCTCCATCCATGGCGCCGACGAAGATCCCGAGCGATCGTACGCTGGTCTTCACATACGGAACCTTGAAGCGCGGGTTCTCCAATCACAAGCTCCTCGAATCCCTCATCCAGTCCAACCACGCCTCATTCGTCGGCCCCGCTGCCACGTCCTCGCCTGTTGCCTTAGTCTGCGGTCCCTACCGCGTTCCTTTCCTCCTCAACCTCTCCGATTCTCGCTCCGACGAGATCTATCCAGTCTCAGGAGAGCTCTACGCCGTTTCTCCTCTCGGATTGGCTCGATTGGACGAACTCGAGGGCGTGGCGAAGGGACACTACGAGCGCTCACCATTGATGGTTCGATTGATCAAAGGCGAGGAGAACGGAGATGAAGGAATGGAGGTGGAGGTGGAAGCGGAGGCGCAGGGGTATTTCGGGCATAGGAATTATGCGATGGAGATGTGGAAAAGAAACGGGGAAAAGGGGCTGAGGGAATACACCAAGGAAGTGGCAACTGGATACGTCCGGCGCATGGACCGACCGCAGGGCTTCACATTTCTTGATCACATTAGATTCTTTGTCGAGTCCAAAGGTTAGAACTTAGAACTGCCGCTGGAATTAATTCCCCCAGTTTGGTCTGAAATACCCCTGATTTGATTGCATCTCCTCTTAATTGGGAACGTAGGAGAGATGAATAATTGAATATTGTATTAGTTATCTTTTTTTTTTCGATTTTTCTCAATTGGTGTGTGTGTGTGTGTGTGTGTGTGTGTGTGTGTGTGTGTGTGGTGTGTGACGGATTGCTCCATATCCTAATGAGATTTCGACAACAGTGTTAATTGATTTTATGTTTGTTTTTTGTCAGTTTAATTAGACAGCACAAGGTCGTTTTCTGATGGAAGTAATGGATTATTTATGTTATGCTGTGTATATGTGACTTTTTACTGATGCTAATGGCTTAATTTATGCAAGTTTGATGCAAAAACTAGGTATAAAGTCGCATCCTATCTTGACTTATTTGATTATTAATTTTTTAAACACTATATAAGCGTTATATATATTTTTTAAAGTTTAAACATGTTGTAGTAATTATGGTATCAGTGAAGAGTTGTTATTTAACTGTCATAAGTTAGAGAAAACAAAACAAAAAAAAGCATTTAAATCAACACAATATATAGATTCACTAGGAGAGTTTGAAAACCCACAAGTTTGTGGTGTTACAAAATGTTACAAACTTATTATTATTTATGTTTATTAAATTACGTGCCAAATTTAGATAATTGATTTTGTTAATTATGGTTGATTAATTTTAATACATTTATCTTTTATTACTTGATCTAATTTAAAATGAACTACAAAATCATAAAATTTTGTGTCCATGTAACACATCTCTCTTGAAAATGAACAAAATCGGTTTGAATTGAACATTTATATTTTAAAATTTTGAAATATATAAAAATCTCTCTTGAAAATGAACAAGATCGGTTTGAATTTAACATTTAAATCTTAAAAATATTGAAATATATAAAAAAAAAGGAATTTGTGAAATTTTATGACACCACAAATTTTTGGTATTGGAACGTCCATCGTCATAGATAAAATATATTTTTAACACAATAAAAGTTACTTATTTAATTAAGTTATTTTGCTATTTATATATCCATTGAAATCAGTGACTTCTTTTCCATATTACTATCTAAGACAAAATCCTAACAAACAATAATATATAGAATGGAAAGACAACCACAGAAAATCTTGACTGATAAAATTACACAATAACGAATAACATTCGTGTAAATTCTGTAAAAATTCGGAAGATGCGTCAGACGTATGGAACAAACCAATCCAAATTGAAGAATAAAGAGCTAGGTTGGATAATAAAAGAAAAGAAATTAAAATTCACTATCCAAACAATCTGGTTAAAAATTCTTACATATATATTTGTTGAGGAGCACGTCTAAGAGAATCTTCATCTGGACAATTATAAAAATTAAATTTATTTGTTAATGTTGCTGTAAGCAATTTCATGTTTAACAATTTACAAAATAATACAATATAAATTTTACAATCTCTTTGTTGTATGTTGTTTGTAGGTCCATGTATTCAAGAATGAAATATACATATGATGAACAAGTGCAAGAACAAGTCAAGAAAAGATGAGGATTAGAAGAATAATTTGCGTTATATTTTCAGTATAATTGATAAATTGGATTTGAGGTTAAAGTAACAAAACTGTCTAAAAATGAACTAACAGTTATAATGATTATATAACAGTTATAATGGTTGTAAAAATTGAACTAATAATTATAACGATTGTATAACGGTTATAACGGTTGAAAGATTGAACCAACAGTTATAACGTTTGTATAATAATTGTAAAGGTTGTGATCGCTAGGTTAATGGAAAAGTATTAGGTGAATCGTTATAACGTTTATTAAACGTTACAACGATTAACCATAATTCAGAAAAGATTCAAAATTTGGATTGTAACGTTTGTCTAAACGTTCAGAAATTAAATGAACGTCAAATCAGATTGTACTATTGCAGATTTTCTTAAAGAAAATATTGTAACAGTTGAAAACCGTTGGTAACGTTTGTCAATAAATATGTCTATAAATATAAAATTGCTAGACGAATTTCTCTCTCCTCCTTCTAGCGAAATAAGCCTTTTTGTGCTGATAACCTAGCCACCATTAGAGCCCTTGCTTCTAAGCTTTTATAGTAAAATTTTTAGCCTCAAATTCACTTCACCAACTAGATAGGATTAGTTCTGTTAGAGTGTTAGGTTGAGTGCAACCTTTGTATTTGAACTTTTGAGAGGTTTTCTTTCCTTTCTTAAGGGCGGAGATTGCCCATTAATCGTGTAAGAGATCGCCGATTTGAAATTATAAACCTCTCTCTTTAGGCAAAGAAATACGCATCATCCTTGTTAGTTGTGAAGTCTCGGAGATATAGGACCGATTTTATCCGAACTTCGTTGACATCTCTTTTGTTCTTTCTCTTTATCTCTACTTTATTTATTTTTAATTTATCTTTGATTAATTTAGAGAATCATTAATTGAATTTCCAATTAAGTCAAAAATCAGTATAAGTCTTTATTCACCTCCTCTAGGCGCTATTTAGAGACAACAATTACGCCATCATTTTAGTAATTTTTTATATATTAATTTCAGAATACTTTCATTCTACAATTGTTAATCAATGATGTAATAATTTTTAATTAACAAAGTAAATAGTTTTTTATAATTGTAGGGTTGAAACTGTTTATATTGCATGCAAATGAATTACAAATGTTGATGTGTATTTTCAAAATATTTGTTAATTTAACAATTTTACTAAATTTTTTATATCCCTAAAATTATCAGTGTCACATCAAAATTACCAAGTCATTCAATTACAAGTGGGATGGAGATGGTCTAATCAAATTATAAATAAAATATTACCTCTTGCATACATGGTTGTATGTTTAAAATTCAGTATATATTGATGATGTATTGATGAAATTTGACCATAATTTCATACTAATGAAAAGAATTTCTGCCCACATGTTAGTGGTTATAAATCATTATTACTCGCTTCAATTAATTAATTAATCTAAGTAAAATATATGCCATGATAGAAGAAGACAACGAAATGACTGAAATCAAATGAGGAGGAGATCAAGTCCACAACGTTAACATTATTACCTTGTGAATATATTAAATTCAAAATAATTAATTAAGGTAATTTCAACTTAGGTCTCTATCATGTTTGCAAAGGTCGCTATAATCTGACATGTTAATTAGTTTCTTATTTAGCGAATATGACCTCATTAACAAGCGCATGTTTTGAACTATAAGTTTAGAAAAGTGGTAATAAATTTCGTCTCTCGACGGAGAGACACAGGTTTAAATAAATATTGAAACTAACAAAAGCCATTATTTCCAAAAAAAAAAAACAAGCACATGTTTTGAGCTGCTTAAATTAAAACTAAATTATTAATTAACAAGCCAAGTTTCCAATTAATGTCTTTAGTTTAGATCTTATCATTAATTAACAAGCTGACAAAACAAAAAAAATTAGTATATATACTATAAAATTACAATAATATTCTATCCAGATAAGGCAATTTTTGTTGGGTCTGACTAATTATATGTAAATTTATTTTACTAGCTTGTTATTTAATATAAATTTTAATTAATTGTTACAAACTTTTTGGTGTGAATTTGAATATATATAATGGCGGTGCAAATTTTTAGTACGCATTGTATATATGAACAAACTAGATATGCTCATAATAAACCTTTGCTATTATCATTATTATTAATATTTTTTGATTCATTAACTAAAAATGTATTGTTTAAAATTAAGGCAAAAAATGCAAATAGTTGGACAACAATTAGGCTTAGACCTAAACCTTTTATCCTGATAGAATATGATGCTTTCACAAAACAGTTTTTCAAAATACAGATATGATTACAATCAGCTTTTAGTCTAGTGACAAAAATAATGCTCTCTATATAAAAAGTCGCAATTTCGAAATTCGAATGGAGGATCCATTATGAACATTTAAATTTGATCAACTTTGATCCTCATTTTTTATCTCAGAAAAAAAAAATATATATATATATAGATATGATGATAAAACATTTATCTTGTGATGATACTTTTAGTTCCCTATATATTTCTCTTTTCTCACATCAAATAGTTCCTCTTTGGGCGGAGAGGTTGATTCTATCTCATCATATACCAATAATATCTTTCAAACATAAATTTCATACCTAACCTGTATAGTCTAGTAGATTATCATCTCTAATTATATCTCACAATCATACACAATCCCATATATCTCCTAAAATATGAAACTGTTACACTATGATACATACCCCTGCGAGTTATTTTTATGTCAGGACAAAATGGGCCATTTGTTATCTAACGATTATTTATGGTTATTTTTATGAATTTGCAACGCCATGTAAGTTAATTGTGAATGGGCCAGAATTCTTTCAGGGCTAATTAAACTTAATGTGGCCAATATATATTAAATTATACATGTCAGTTTTTGACGAGACAGTGGCAAAACCACATTTGGACAGCAACTAGAGAAGACACCTGCCACCCCAAACCGAAAATAAAATTTAAAATATGATCACAGTACAATGTTTTTTTTTTCTTTTTTAAAAAAAACAAAAATACAAAAGCAATCTATGATACAAAATAATTATAACATTACACTACTAAAATTTTCAATATTAACGTGAGTATACAATATTAATTGTGTGGATAGTTCAATACAAACGCCAATAATCTTAATTTTGAACTATATTTATGTGCGTATACCTATATAATTAGACATTAACATGAAAAATATTAATGTGCATAATTACACACGTAAATACTTTTCATGCTATTGTCTGGTATACGCACGTAAATATAGTTCAAAATTAAATTAAGATTATTGACGTGCGTATTGAACTACCCATACTATTAATATTGCATACTCACATCAATATTGAAAATTCTAATAGTGTTAGTGTGCTTCACTCTAAAATTTTACCCTAGTTTATAATACTATCAGATTTAGAAATTGATAAAAAGGCCCACCATCTGTCTTGTTATGTTTTATTATATACAATCATATATATATATTCATATACTTATAGTCATCTAATTATGTACATTTAGAAATTTAGTATAAGTGCAGCTATATAATTCTACATCAAGTATCAACATATGCGAGTATGAAGTGTGAAGAACAGGACAAAACATGACAGAATATCCAGAAAAATACAGACGAGCAAGATAGGTCTTAATTTATTTTTGTGGTCCAGTCAGCAGGACAGAGCAGGGAGATTGAAAAGTAGAGTGGGATCACCATTGGAGCTCAATTAAACCCTGCCTTAGTGCCATGTCAGCCGGTCCATCGCTGCGCCATTGCCATTGCTGACCTGATTCTGAGCTGAAACGACATACATGCTCGAATCAGTAGCCGGTATAAGCATGGTGCTCCGCTCCCACATGGACACACATGACGCCGTGTTTGACGCTGACAACTTGGTCCGCTCACCTGTGCATGCTAGATGTAGCGCCAGTGCCGGGGACCATAACCAGCTGGCAGGCTGCAGTGCTGTACGTATCTAGCGAGCGAGAGATCGAGGAAGGAAGTCTCTTTAATCCATTGAATCTAAAGCTTCGATGGTGCTTAATTGTGAGCTCTTCCTAGGACGACGCAACAGGGAAATTTATGTGTGATACGTACGTTGCATGTTTATTACCATATGTAGCAAGCGTACTTACGTACGTACGTACGTACTTACGTACTAGAGGATTTAATTATGGCTCTTTATATAGCGGAGGAGAAATCTAATATAAATGATTTTGTGTATTAAATCGATGTTAATGAAATTAAGATTTAAATAATTTTGTTTTAAAATTCTTAAAAGTAAGAACTATTGATGAGATATATTATATATTTTATGTACTATATGTATATAAAATTTTATATTATTTTAATTTTATTTGAGTATGCATCAAAAAGCTAATAAAATGACAGTCCAATTTTTGATAATTTAACCCCCTTTCTTAATGGCTATCAAAATAAAGTTAAAATACTATAATTTTTTATATTTATGTTATTGAAATTGTATAAAATACATCTAAAGATTTATATTTATAAATTTAAATATAAAAAGTATAATTAATATTATTTCACAGATAATTATTGACGTTGAATCCTTTCTCTTCTATTTATGGAGCCAACTTCGTACAAGCCATTAATATTTGTCATCATTGTCTTGTGTAGTATATTGAATTGAGCTCTTTATTGTTCAAATCTAGATTTCATGGTAGGTACCCAAGAAATTATTTCTCAAATTAAATCATAAATTCATCACTTTACTTTTAGTTTAATTGCCGTACCCCCACTTTCTGATAGTACAAACAAAAAATAATTCTAGAAAAACTTTTATTTTATTTTATTCGGTTCTAAACATTTCTACTGGTATTTAAAACCTCCATTTGGAAGAAATTAGTAATGAATGAATTTTTTGAGGAAAGTAGTTAAGAATGATAAAATATATAAATCAAAAATATTTTTCTTGCATATCATTATTTCTATTACTGGTATTTTATCATCATCATCATCATTATCTTTATCTTTCACTCCTCTTATATATATATTTATGTGTTCCCATATCATACAAAAATTCAGATTTTTTAAAGTACTTCATATATACAAGATAAAAATCTTCTCCTACAAAATTTTCTATATGAATTTCAAAACTATTTACCATAATATTTGATACAATAATTATATATAATTTCTGTTCACTTTATGTACTAAAGTATTTATCCATTTCAAAAAGATATGAACTCGTCATGCAAAAACCCGTTTCCTTGAATATGTGCAGTATATTTGGTCAACTGCAATTAAATTTTGGGAGGTACGGAAGAGACATAGGCACACCATGTTTGCATCCAAGTTTAATATTTCATTTACTCCTCATTACATATTTGTGGTACGGATCAACAACTTATTGTGCCGCATATTTAAAAATTAGTAAGTTACATATGTACACGTAAAAATATCGAGAAACAACGGTTCTACAACAAAATATTATTGAACAAAAAATTAATAAGATATATTTTAAAACTTGTGAGAATAATGATCATTAAAAAAGTACCATAGCAGTATTATTTTTTATTTTTTTAATGAAAGATATAGATCTAAATCATCTAACTTGTAAATATTTATAAAAGATTTCATCATTTTTGAGTTTCAAATCTGTAAATTTTGAGCATTATTTTTTATTACTAGATCAAAATCTGTTCTATGCCTTAGCAGTATCTTTTCTTAAGCTTTTGAATTCTCTGTGGCTTGTATTTGAGAATTGCTATAATTTCTTTTACATTTTTTTTCCTTACAGCGGCTTCTTTAATTTCAGATTTTATGTGAATTAACATTGAGAATTCATGGAAACAAAAGAAACCGTATTATTTCTACTATACCTTCAAAGATTTGTAAAGGAACCATAGCAATATTACCGTTTTTAGTACGAAATCAAAGAAACACTGAAATCATATCCTTCATTTATAAACAAATATTTACATGACTCAAAATGTAAAAAAGCTCTAAATAAATATTTATATCACTCAAAATACAAAAAAAGCAGGCTATGTTTTAATAAGGACTAGAATTTTAAGCCGTTCGATTTTTTGAATCGGAGCCGGACAACCACCCCGGCAGCCGGTTTCCAATTATCCCAACAGCCGGTTACCTGGTTATTTAAAAGGATATAATCGTCCACTTAAAATGAAAGAAACAGTCAAATTTGGAATCGTTAGGCACATTATTTTCTTTGTAATAACTAAGAAGGATTGCATGCTGTCATTAATTTTCAGTTTCTTTTGTGTTAATTGGGATGCACACTTCTGAAATTTTGTTATTCCGAAGTTGAAATTTTTTGTGTTGCCTTTCTCTAGTTGGCAACGCAAAAAATTAAGAGGGATCCTCCCAAACAATTAAAAATATTTTGTATCATGCACGTTGTGGTAAGCATCGTTATAAGTTTTTAGTTTACGGGATGATCACTTACTTATTTTGACAATGTCGACAATGAATTTATATAAATTTAAAAAAATTGAAAATAAAAAAATAAAAGATATATTTTTAAACTAATGGATTGATCGTGTTTTAAATTTCATATAATTTAAGCTACATTTAATATTTCATTAAAAATTATTAAATACGAACCGTTGCAAATTGTATAAATTTTAATCACATTTGACAGACTATTAAATTAAATTCAAATTGTATGAAATTTGAAAAACAATCAATTTATAAATTCAAGAACATATCTATAAATTTTTCTATTTTTAAAATTTTTTTTGAACTTATTTGAAAATTCATTCAAGATATCAAGAGATTCTTCCCCTTGAATATAATGCCCATAATAAATCTGAGTTATTACTTTTTTCAATACCTATTCAAATTATTTGCATATTTATTAATCGTCAGTCAAATCCAATTAATTGGTTGATTAACTTTTTATACTGTGAAGCGTTACTTATTTGAGTTATATATTTTTTTTCATCCAAACTCTGATTTTAATAGTATAAGGCTCTATTGGACATTCATAAAAGTATCCGAGGTTTACCTTCCCTCAATTGGACATTCATAAAAGTTCAATTTGATATTATTTTTTACTCAATTGAACATTCATAAAAGTTTAGTATTTTTTTTTATATGTGTTACCATCTAGGTCTAGTGTCATTTGATGTTCATGTTTTAACATAAATAAATATCTATAATTGAAGCAAACATAAGTTATTTAAATGAGAATTAAATATACAATATTTTTTTTGAGGACAAAATATAAATATAAATTTCCAGATTAAAGATTATTTGCCCATCTTAGAAAAAAAAATTATGAACATAATATTTTTTTTTTGTTCTTTGTAATCTGATAATAGCATCTAAAAATTCATCACCTAGTTAGAGATGATAAAAAAGTACCACAAGAATCAATCAATTAAAAAATTATATAAAATTCATCAAACAAACTACAGTTGATAAAAAATAAGAAATATTATGTCAATCAAAATGTAGATTAAACGCAAGAACATAAAGATAGCATTGTTCAAGGACGACCAAATTTTGCTGTTTTTCATTTTCCCCCATTTTTTCAGCAAAGCAAAAAAACTTCTAGAAACTTCATTACAAATTGGTAGGGGAGAGCTTTCCATTTTGGTTTATATTGGGAATTACCTTACTAATCCGGTTAACATGTGAAATACCAACTCAGCCCTTTTTCGTTTTTAATAGCACCAGTCCCCATTAAAGCATTATAAGTACTACCTACCAAACAAAAGAAGAATTTCCAATGTCATAAATTTTTAGTACTACAAACTCTCTTTTTTTTATTTATATTTTAAATTTTGATATCCAAAAATCAAATCCAAATAGTTAATTTTGTTTATTTTTATGAGTGATGTACACATATAAAATTTCTTAATTTTTTGAGTTCATTTTATGTAAGATCAAGTGGTCAAAAAATGAATGAATCTAGTTAAATATAAGATATATACCACAAACATTCGTTTTTTGACCATTTGATCTAGTATAAAATGAATTTCAAAAATCATAAAATTTTATATGCATATATCTATAATGAAAATAAATAATATCAATGGTTTGGATTCAATTTTTAGATGTCAAAAGTTGAAATATAAACAAAAAAATTGTAACATTTTGTAACATAAAAAACTTGTGGTATTGAAACCCTCATTTGCAAACAATTACACATTTTATAGTGAAAAACCAATTTTTGATCAAAGATAATACTTTTTATGTAGAAATTTGCACGTTTAAACAAATTTAAACAAATTTTGTGTATTTAAAGACTGAAGTAACACTGGAGGCAAATGGAGGTAACAATTTTTGTTATTTGAAGGGAGTGTTGCATAAGGATATTTGCAGAAGAAACACAAGATAAACTAAGCTGATAATTCAAAACAAATAAAAGAAGAGTAGCAACATTTCTTCATTCATAGGTTCCAAATATAGGCTAGCTGCTCAACGAAGAAACATGCGCTACATCATCCATCGCTAAGAAATTAGCGACCACTTAATTATTCATGCATAACTCAAATTCTAACGATCCCTACTTAATATGGGGGACACTACATTATTGTTGAACCTAAACGCTACAGATACTGTCAAGTGCCCCCACCTCGACAGTACATAACATGGCTGATCTAGGCCGGAGAAGGGGCCACACCCCCGCTCGACGGAGCCACGGAGGTGACGACAACGCCGATGCCGCTACCACCACCACCTCCACCACCGGAGCCTCTAGCTGCGCCTTTACCAGTAGTACTGCCAGATCCAGAACCACCGCCTGAACCACTTCCAATGCCTCTGGCATAATTTCCACCACCGGAAGCGCTGCCACTGCCTATCCCAGATCCGCTGCCGCCACCACGTGCCGATGCACTCGGTCCTGAGGCTGCTCCAGACCCTCCGCCACTGCCGTTACCGGAACCATCCCCAATTATAGTATCTTCTTTATTGTAAGCGCCACCAGTTCTACTGGCGTAGCACATTGTCAGTCCTAGAAGGACTAGCATGGCTACAGTGAGAACCCTAGTGTTTGTGCTCTTTGTGGAAGCCATTGGAGGAAGTGTTTGTTACTTGATTTGTGTGTTTGTTGGATGAAATGTTGAATGGAACTGCTGGCTATTTATAGAACTCCTAAATCTATTGTTGGTGTTTGTCCTGTGTAGTATGATCTAGTACAATTAGTGCAATGCATGTTAGTTGGTAAAGTCTATTTAATTTTGGGAAAAAAATCGGATATATAGCCCTAAAAGATTGTCTAATTGGATATTTACCCTTCTAAACTTAAAATTTAGATATTTACTCATGAAAACATCAACACCTAAGATATTCATCCATAATAAGGTTATATCTTCACAAAATTAAAATTAAAAACTATTTAAAATTATAATATCATAAAAATATCTTTCAATCGCCTATGAGATTTTGAACATATATTTTTTAAAATATTAGAAAAATTTTAATATCAATTTTAAGTCATTGGCGTCAGTTCCATTTTTAATCTTGGCTCCAATGAGCATATTTGTAAGTTTGCCTAATTCAATTTTTATAACTGGGCAATAAAGGTTCTCTAATACAGGATTGAGGCAAAATAACGAGAGACATATAATAATTTTAAACAATTTTAAAATTTCATTTGTTTAGTATTTCACTTGTTTGGACAAAGATGAGGGTCCTAATGCCACAAATTTTTTGTACCACATAATGTCACAAATTTTTTTTAATTTATATTTCAAGTTTTGACATCGAAAAATTAAATTCAAACCATTGATCTTGTTTATTTTCATGAGAGATGTATGCATATAAAATTTCATATTTTTTTTTGAGTTCATTTTAGGATTATCTATGATATTTTGCTTATGGCAGTTCTATGTTGTTGTGATATTTCGTGTACTGAAAAAAATGTGTTTTGTTTTGCCTAGAACAATACGGGTATGAGGCTGTGGGGGGTTTTCTGATTACAAATCAATTAGAAATGATGTTTAGATTTTGTTTGTGACGTTGTAATGGATTCTTGAAAAGAAATAGGAATCGGCGGCATTTTGCTACTTTTATCAAAAAAAATATATATGTGTTTGTAATTAAAATGACTAAACACTACTAGAATCTGGTTTATTTTCAAGGGCCAAAAATGATCTATTCCGTGGACGGACGAATGGAAATAGTCATTTCCGTGGAGTTACCTATGTAAAAGCAACAACGGAAATACGTCTCATAGAAATAATAATATTTCCATGGAGACCCATGGAAATATCTATTTCCATGGAAGTTCCCATGCAACTACTCCCCATGGAAAAATTTTCCACAATTCATCTGAATACATTTGCATGGTTAAATGTGATATTAAATGCATGGACCTATTCATGGAATTGCTTACCCATGTAAAAAAATTTGTGGACCCCACCGACTATTCTATGGAAATAACCATATTACTTCTATGGGCACATACTTGCATGGGGATCTTATTTCATGAGTAACTCAAAACTTTTTCCAAGGATAGTTGATTTTGTTGCATGGTTTGATTCGTATTATTTGAATGGATATACTGATGGAAATAATAATGCCAACTGCAAAAAAAGCTACTGTAATTAAACAATCCTCCCTGTACCAACCTGGTACACATTAACATTTTCCTCTCCCTATACCAACCCGGTGTACATTTACTTTTCCTAATTCCAATTCATCAATATTATCATAGAAACATGCAACAGATTTGAAAGCACTGTATTGATCATGAAAATTAGTTAAATTGTAGCAGTCTTAACATTATATTGATCACCACCTTCTCAAAAATAAAAGAAATTATCAAAATAACATATTTTACATGGTACCAATAAAGCTTAAATTTTACCATACTAGTACCACTGGTAGAAACAGTCCCAAATTAGACTCGCTACCCATTAGCCAAAAATAACAAAAAGTATACCCCATCAACTATATACGTAATCTGTTAGAACTTAACATTCCTTTTAAATATATGCTAAATAACCAGAAATCCGCGTTGATGTTCTAGTTGGGTTGCCCACACCACTGACCCATTGCCGCTTCACTACCTGCAAGGTCTTGCCCATTTGCAACTTGGTTTAGGAGTGCTTGCAGCATCCCTCCCTGATGTGGCTGTAGAGTGTGGAGTTAATATTTATAAAATTTTCAAGTTTTTATATCCTAAACCCTAAAGTACCTTAACAGCTTATCTGTTGTCTATTTATACATTCCCGAGTCAGTCAACTTCTCCCAGTTAACAGCCCTCCCAGTTCTGTCCCACTGAGACAACTGACATGTCACATCCCTTATGTTGGTTGTGCAATTATTTTTCAGTTTTTCCAAATGAAAGTATTGCTTCTAGTATTACACCCTCCCAATAATTCGAGCTTCAAAATCATAGAAACTTTACCTCGGAGATGGACATCTGCATTCCAAAAGATCCCCCTTGAGATGGTTGCGGGTCAGTACCTTGATCCTAAGTTTTACAGATGCAAGGACGAGTAAATGTTATTTTTTTTATCTCTCTTTTCATTTAAGACTAACAAATGTTTAAATTTTGTATAAGGTGAATAATATTTTTCTTTTACAGTCTTATGAGATTCTTTTTTCTAAATTTTCTAGTAGTTCCAATCAAGAATAATATTTATTGCTATTTGGTACCTTCTGGTCAGAGGTTGTACTCTTCAAAATTATAAAACAGTTGACGTCTGTGGCCTTGATAACACCCTACTAAAATAAAAATTTGAATATATTTGTGAACTGTCCTTACCCATGACATTTGCTTCTGCCTCCCTTGAAATTTTTCCTGAGGTTGTTGAAAAGCTGGACCTTGGTCCTAAGTTTGAAATATGCCAATAATTAGAAATGTTAGCATTATTGTGGTATTTTTGAATGAAGTATAATGCTGGTCTTAAGCCCTATACTCAATGAGATCAAATTTCTAAATAAATCTCTTATAATATTTTTACTTTCAACCCTTTAACAAAAGATAACATCAAATTTCATTTCTTACCTGAAAATTGGGCATATGCATCCCAAGTACACCTCCAAGTAGTGGTTGAGAAGTAGGATGCTGTGCCTAAGTTAAAAATGCACAATAAGGTAAGTATAGTTATGTTACTTTTATCAAAACATCCCTACTGTATTGTAATTTTATATACTTGATATAACTTGTAACATTTAAAGCTTTATAAACTGTACTTGCCTTTTTGTGATGTTCCCGTGGCAAACCTGTTATTTTTTAACTTTTGGACCCTCTGACCAGAAGGTAGATTATTAAAGTCAACATCCTAAATTTCTAAAACTTTATAGATAGCTCTCGTTTCAATCGTACTTACCTGTATATTCGGTTTTGGTAGCCCAACCATCGAGAATAATTGGCTGAAGAGCAACTCATATCTTGCCTGTTGTCTTTCCCTCTCTTCCCTCTCCTCGGCCACACGACGATCACGCTCTTCTAGGAGCTTTTGAACATCTTGACCATATTGGTGCTGCCCCCCTTGTTCTGTCAGTGCGGAGGCAGCAGATGTTGTATGACTGGCCCTGGCTCGTGAGGTTGGTGATAGCATGGGGTTTTTTTCGAGCCTGCTTCCAAAGCCAAAGTTTTTGCCATGGCTTGTTCCCCCAGTTGCTAACAAAAATAATTTGCTCTCATCCATGTTTGCATATGCTGGATCAAGCTGCATCTCCTTGACTCTCTCCTACGAGAAGCAACAGATTAGAAGTTTGGAGTCAACAAATTTATTAAATGATTCAAAAATTAAAGGTTAGTCCTTGTGACAACTTACATATATTTCTTTTGTTTTGTTGTTTGCAAATTGCATGTAGGTGATGTCAAAAGCTTGAACCTCTGCACCAGTCTTCTCCATTGCTGAATTTGGGACTATATTGCCATCATTTTCCTCATTTCCCGAAGCATCAACAGTGACTGCTTCAATTTGTGCTTCAATGGGTGATATCCCATTTTCACGAGCGACATGTATATAAAGGTAAAGCTCCTCCATTGTTGGCAGTCTTCCATGTTTCTCTCTCTGCAAGAAAAGAATTAAATGAATAAACAAGACAAAGTGTTAGATGAATGAGCCCTACAGTTGAAT
Organism: x Bolboschoenoplectus mariqueter; assembly: GCA_037678475.1. NCBI lineage: Eukaryota > Viridiplantae > Streptophyta > Magnoliopsida > Poales > Cyperaceae > x Bolboschoenoplectus > x Bolboschoenoplectus mariqueter. Next base: position 3,612,439 of record CM075245.1, on the reverse strand, counting down.
ATTATGAATATATATAGTTGATTTGGAAAATTACAAATTTTAAAGAATGCTGGTATGCACTTGCAGATCCAGCATAGTGAGATACAGTGAACCCAGAGCTGCAACGGTTTTCTCTATTTTGTTTTCTAACTTGTTGCCATCCCTCCGTGGCCCAAACATCACACAGTCCAGCCCAGTATTCGGGATTCTTGCACCAATGGGGCACCATGTCCTTCCATGCCTCTATGTCCCACCCAAAGGATTTGATGCATTTGTCCCTTGCTTCGTGCAACTCCTCAGTATACCTTTTTGCTGCGATTGCCTCCAGAATTTCACGACAACGATCTAGGTCTTCCCCAAATCGATATCTAAACCGTTCCTTCAATTAAAACACACTATATCAAAAATGACAAATTCTAAATCCGCTGTAATGAAAAAAATAATTTTAGAGTACCAAAACCAGAAATGTGATGTATTGTACACTGAAATGAAGATTACCAAAAACTGTAACTCAACCACTTTCTTTGTTTTGTCATCAAAGCTATGAAAACTTCTCAATGGTCCAGGCATGTTGTTAAGGGCAAGCCTAGTGATTGCTGCAGTTATCTCCCTTGGTTTTGATTCGCAAGTGAACTCATGTTTACCAATTGGCCAAACCTCTGGTCGCTCTATCTCATTGGGCGTCGAGGCACGAATTTTTCCTGGGCCTCGTCCCTTGCGCTTTGGTGGTTGTATTTCACCTTCAGCATGAGCAATTGAACCCTCACCTAGTTGAAGGTCTCGGTCCTCTTCGTTTGTTGTTCGCTTTCTCTTAGTGTATTTCGTAGCTTTTGCTCTTTTTATAACCGATGTTGGAGGAGCCATTTTCTATAAAAAAGCTTCATATAAAGGTCATTATGGTACAGCACATGCTGGCATTTTTTAAGACACCACATAAAATTAATGTTGGGTCTGTTGTATGCAACTAAAGAGAAATGTAAAAAATATTCAATAGACACTCCTTAGGCAAGTTTTAGTATCTTTTAATAATTAAAATATAATATACAATTGTCATATATGCAGCAAGCAAGTTTGAGATAGATACTATGTACATTATATAAGTGTCAATATAGACAACAAACAAGTTTGAGATTACCTTTGTGCTTTTGTACCTTATACACAGTCAACTACCTGTCAAGAAACAAAATTAAAAAAATCTACGTCATATTTGTCAAGAAATTAAGATTAATAGGTGGTACAAGCATTGTGTTGTGAACTGTATGTTTTGGATCTTCTTTTTGTCAGATTTATTGTATTATGAAAATTTGGATATACAGAAAGACAATGTTAAAAAACGAAGAAATCCAAACAGATTCTGAAGATAATAAATAATATCAAGGTTTGTTTGTTTGTTGAAAATAATATTATGGTTTGGAAAAGATTCTTTTATTTGTTCATCTGATAGCCCTAATTTGGACTAAATGGATTTTACACAAATTCAGCTAACTAGGTTGTAATCCATACCTCATTTGCAGTTGTGGGTTTCATCTATTGAAGTCTTGATATAGATGGGCGGCGATCGGTTCGGTGGCAGCAGGTCGGAGAGGCTTGGACGGAGGGTTTGGGCGGAGCGTTTAGAAGTTGGAGAGAGACTGGGAAATAAAATGACTAACATAAGTGGAAGAGGCTGATGAGATATATTGAAATTTTGGCGGATTATATGGAGCCAACATTCTATCACAATGTTATTGGATAATTGTAGCCTTATCCAATTTGATGAGAACCGTTGGATTTGGATTTTATGAAGTGAACTATTGAAATATGAAATATGAAAGGTATCTCTGGAATGCTATTGGGGGGGAAATCAATTTTCATCTCCTGCGCGCAGAAATTTGGGGGGGAGATATTTATTTGGACACTTATATTTTATTGGCAAATAATATTTTTGCACACCATAAAATGAAATAATACATATAACATTTAGCTATATTTAATTTGTCAAATGTAATTCCTATGAAAATAATATATTCTCAATTCCCCACATTGAATTTGTTCCTAAAATATTTATATTGTGAGAGATTGAACATTTAACTAGCTAGGTTTAATTTGCTAAATTGAATACCTAAATGGGTTATATATTAAAACTTACAAATTATATTCCGATTTAAGTTACCAAATTTAGAACGATTTTAAGAAATAAAATTTTTGAAATATGAAAATTTTTTGTGAGATAGTAAACATTTAACTAGCTATGCATAATCGCCAAATTAAATTAATTACTAGATGTAATATATTTATGTGCCAAAATTTATTTTGGTTTAATTTGCACAATCAAATATGTAATGAACACTAGAACATGCTACTTGTATTGATAAATTTTGGGAAAATTTTCTTTCACTTTGGGAATCCATCATATAGATTGAATATTGAATCATCAAATGGTCATAAAACCTAGACACACAGATCGTATGCCCAATAAAATAAAACTAGATAAATTTTACTTTGGTTATGCGCATCTTTGTGCTTTGAACATCTAAAAATAAAATTGGTACAGTTTCATTGTAAATCAACCGTGGATGGTTTTATGTGAAAATGAATGAGACACGGATATTTACATGTGTTTTAGGGGCAAATAATTATGAAATCATATAAAATTGACAAATATAAATTTAATTTAGCATCATAAAATGTCCCAATTGAATTTTTTATTTTTCAATGTTTTTTTTAAATTTAATTGTATATCATAATTTTATTTGTTAACATATGAATATGAGTCGTCTAAGATGAGATGCGCGGTCCTGATTAGCCAGGGACACATCCATTAAATATTTGCAAAGTTTATATGTACTGTATTCCGTAATCAAATAACTATTGTAAAATCGTGCTATTAGATCTGGTTCATAAATTTCGAGATTATATTTTCCGATCAGACCTAGATTGTAAAATCGCCTTTTAATTTTATTTTATCACCTTGCACTATTGTATGCAATTACCTCCAAATTTGAGATGCCCTTCTAAGTCCTCAGACTTGGGGAAAATTTTAAAAACCTCACTCCACTTTGAACCTCTCTCAGTACTGAAACCCCCACCCTTTGGAAAAAGAAAAAAGAAAAAGGAAACCCTCTCGTCCCTCGCCGCCTTTCTCAAGCAAGCGCACCTCTTCCCATACCCATCGCACTCATCGCCCTTCTCAGGCAACCTCACGTCTTTCGTCGATCGTCGCACTCACTGCCTTTCTCAGCCAACGTCACCTCTTCCTCAGATCGTCGCACTCGTCACCTTTCTTAGCCAACTAATCGCGACATCAGAGCTTCCCATACTCGCCGCACTGATCGCCGATCGGAGAACGGAGATCAGAGATACTCTTCCAACTGGTACGCTTAAATTTGTTAATCTGCTGTATAGGCAAGTTTTATTTTTTAGTGGTTTGTGTATGACATCGCTTAATAATCTCCTTTTGATATAATAAAATTGTTTGATGGTAGACCTAAGAGTTACTTAGAGGAGAGGTGTTTTTCCTCCTGGTGACTGTCTTGCCTGCTATTTGTGCTTGTCCATAAGGTGTTTGATTGAGACCTGAGGTTTTTTAGCTCTATTTTAGGGGAATGCTATTTTCATACCAATAGTTCAAATATTGAGAGCTAAGAGAAGATTTTCTCTCTTAAAACTTAAATATATACTGAAATGACTCATTAAGATTTATCTGTTAATAAAATATGAAATATTTTCAAATTATAAAGTATAAAGTATATTAATGCTAGATTAGTTGTTATTAACAAGTACAAGAAAAAGCTAAAAAGTCTTTACGTCATTGTTTGTGTTTTGAAATTTGATATATGCACTGTAACCTACAAAATTGGTAGTACAAATCAAATTATTATCATTTGAAAACATGAATTATTTTTGCCAATTGTCACAGATACATGTCTAATAAATATAAGAAATGTCAGTTCGAGATGATCAACCGTCGCAGATCCTTGAGGCTGAACCCAAGTTACTCGGTGCCTTTCGAGCCTCAGTTGCCACCTTCGACCCAAAAATACACTAGGAGGAGGGAAAAACTTGACACATTACCTCAGCTAGATCTATTTAACCCTAACCCATCCCCTCAGCCACAACAGTCTAACCCTCAACCACCACCTTCTCGAGCAGAGCCCACATATCCTAATCCATCCCTTCAGCCACAGCCCTCTAACCCTCAGCCACCACCTTCTCAACTAGAGCCAACCAAAGGAAACCCACCCCCTCAGCCACAGCAGTCTAACCCTCAGCCACCACCTTCTCGAGCAGAGCCTACGTATCCTAACTTACCTCCTCAGCCACAACCCTCTAACCCTCAGCCACCACCTTCTCAACTAGAGCCAACCAAAAGAAACCCACCCCCTCAGCCACAGCAGTCTAACCCTCAGCCACCACCTTCTCGAGCAGAGCCTACGTATCCTAACTTACCTCCTCAGCCACAACCCTCTAACCCTCAGCCGCCACCTCCTCAGCTAGAACCCAAAGACCTTAACCCACCCCCTCAGCCACAACCCTCTAACCTTCAACCACCACCTCTTGAACCAGAGCCCACAAACCTTAATTCACCGCCCGAGCCACAACCCTCTGACCCTCTACCTGTGCCGACTGAGCCGCAGCCACCACCTTATCATCCAGTAGTGTTGGATGATGATGGCAGGAGGAGATGCCGTATGCGAGAGCCACTTCGGTATTTTGCTAAAGCTCTTCAAGCATCGGGGAAGGAGCTTCTCTCAGAACATGAAACTGTAGCCGTCAAAAAGAGAAAAAGAAATACGAAGAAGGATGGTGATGGTGCTAGGTCTGAGTCGGGGGCAATGAGCACGAATGTTAGGTGTGGATGGGGCCTCGGCAAGCCTCGTGACCCGGTTCCACCACAAGATAGGCCAAACTTGTTGGTTGTTGGTGATGGGGAGTTCACATCCATCCCTAAGTGCACAAAAGTGATCACCACAATAAGGCTTCTAACTTTGGAGAACATGCCTGGACCTTACAGGTCGTACAACATGTTTCCAGTAGAGGCTAGGTTGTGCATCTTGCATCAGTTCCTGCAAAGGTATTCATGGGGGCCTGATGAAGATGTTGGGCGTTGTCTTGATGTCTTCGAAAATATAGCAGCAGATGCTTACTGTAATGAACTTATAGAAAGGAGAGGTGTTTGTAGGGAAAATTTAGGAGAAGATAAGGAGGTATGGAAAGACTTTCCTCCTCGGTGGTGTAAGAATGTAGAATATTGGAAGGGACTGTGTGATATTTGGTTGAATGAGGCATGGGAGCATCAATCCAAAACCAATCGATTTAACAAAACAAAGCATGGTCATGTGGTTAGTCATGTGGCCGGATCTAGGAGCATGTATCGACATAAGCAAGCGCTGGTATTGAATTAGGATTATTCACAAATTAGAAATTTATTCATTTGTAATTATGCTATCCTTAACATTTAAATATTTTTTTTTAAATTTTAGGCATCTGAGTTGGGCCCAACTATTGAGATGAAGGATGTTTTTGACCGAACTCACCTTGTGGATACACCTTCTGGAAAGGTTTATTGCAACCAAAAGGCACAAGAGACAGCGGTAATTTTTTTTAAATCTAGATACTTTATACACTAATTTTTTTCAAATTTGAGACTTATTGTTGGATAATTTTAATTTTTTTCAACTTTATGTAAAGAAAAAACAAATCCTGCTTGTGTCTTTATTTCATTTTTTTAAGAATTTTTAATTATAATTGAGACACACTTGATTTTAAACATATAACTTTACATGAACGATTGTAGGAAAATTTTGATGGTTTGAAGGAGGTTTTTGGAAAAGAAATAGACGAGGAGCAACTTTGGGAGCTTGCTGCATGCGGAGAGGATCGAGGCAAGTTATTTGGATTTGGCTACCGATCAAGGACCCGCTTTACCAACCGAGCAACAGGCCTATCCCAGTCTACGAACCCTACCAAGAGCACTGCCACCTCTTCTGAAAATATTAAGACATCGTACACACCAGATGAGGTGGCTGAGCTTGTTTCCCAGAAGATAGCTGCCGCTCAAAGCGGGTTTGTTGATGAAATTGCTGCCCAAGAGATGCGTCACAAAGCTGAACTGGAAGAGGTCTAAAAACGAAATGAGTACTACCAAGTATGTATTGAAACACTGTTCCGAGCAACAGGGGTGAGACCTCCTCCCCCTTTTAATGTAAGGATTGCCTCACACTCCTGATTGATTTTCTAACACAATTCATTACATGTCTAAAATTGTGTTTGCTTTGCTTTGCTCCATAGGGAGGTTCATCAGAGGAAAGTGCTGGTGGAGGCAATAGAGGGGGCAACAACCCTCAGCCACAACAATAAAGCTGTCTTTTAATTACACCCAAATTGTATTGAACTCATGCTTATTCCTACTTTTTTAATGTACTTGTTTGTTGTATGTGAATTGTGACACTTGTTGGGTCTGTAGGTTTGTTTCCTATCAAAAAATATTGTAAGATTCTCATAAAACTACGATGCAATGTTATGTATGTGGGTTTATGGATGTGAATTGTGACCCTTGTTTGGGGTAAAAGAATGTCAAGTTTTGAGGGCTCCACCAGAAACTCTGGGGTATTAGTTAATTGGGTGCGTACATAGTGGATACGTCAAAGGTGTGAAGTATTTTTTAAGTTAAAAATATTATTTCCGTCGGTAGTACCGACAGAATTAGGATTCCATGTGAAAGGTATTTTCTAAATCAAATGCGACTGAAGCATCAATCGATCAATTCACTTCTTTCGCGAAAACACCTCTAAGGTCCATCTCTTTCTCTACGATCCCTCCCACATTCCACTTTCTCGTGCTTAGCTTAGATGCAAGAACCCTAAACCCAAGAGAGAGAACACAGGAGATCGCACTTTCTGGTGGAGCATTGCACTTGTCAGAACATTGGTAACTTAGGGTTTGGCAAGACGTGGACTACGTCAGGAACATTTAGGCTTGTTTATCCTCAGGTATTACAGTATATCTAAAGTATGGCTACCAGTCAGCATTTGTTATTTCTTTGTGAGAAATTGAAGGTTACTTCATACTAATTTCACACTTGGCTCCTGAAGCAATACTGAGCCAGTACTAGTGCATTATATTAAAGGAGTTTTCTTTGTTAGTTTTAACTTAGATAGTATTATATTATTGTAGGTTAATTACAAATGGTCAATGACCGTGAATGGATGTATAAGCGTCTTTTGCCTAATGGCAAATTGGATCCAAAATTTGTTAAAGGAGTTCAAGAATTTGTTAAACTAGCATTTGCAAATCCCTCGGTGGTGACCGTCAATAAAGGAAATCAATGTATCTCGTGTCCATGTAAAAAATGCGACAACTTATTCAACCGAGATGGAGAAACCGTTAGAATGCATTTGTATCGTTTGGGCTTTTGCAACGGATATGAACATTGGCACAAGCATGGGGAGCCACACCCTAATTTGGCCAATAACCCCCTGTCTCCACCAACATTGAATGATGGCACTGATTACATGGAAGAGATGTTGAGAAATGTTGCGGGTCCGGATTTCAATTGGGATGCTCGAATTGAGGAGGAGGCACCTAGCGGAGAGGCCAAAAGATTCTTTGATATGCTAAATGCAATGGAGGAATCACTGTGGGAAATTGACTCCACAAGCGACACCAAGATTAAATGCGATAGACACACCATCTTGTCAGCTGTCACACAGTGCTTAGCTTTAAAGTCCGAACACCAATTGAGTCAGAGATGTTTTGATGGAATGATGACTCTCATTAAAAGTATGCTTCCCAAGAGTGAAAAATTGCCGGAAAATTTCTACCAAGCTAAGCGATTAGTCCAAGGATTAGGTATGGAATACGAAAAGATAGATGTGTGCCCTAACTTTTGTATGCTTTACTACAAGTCCAACAAGGACAAGACAAGGTGTGATGTTTGTCAAGAGCCAAGATATGGACAACCACTCGCTAATAAGAAGACAAAACCAGTTGCGCGAAAAATTCTTCGTTATCTACCTATCACTTCAAGATTGCAAAGGATGTACATGACCCGATCAAATGCGAAAAATATGAGGTGGCATAAGGAAGGCATTCGCGACAAACTCGGGATTATGGTGCACCCATCTGATGCCGAGGCTTGGAAGAATTTCGACCAAACATATCCTGAGTTCGCATCCGAGGTACGAAATGTTAGGTTAGGGCTCACAACTGATGGTTTCATGCCGTATAACTCGAATGCTGCTCCTTACTCTTGTTGGCCGGTATTTGTATTTCCATATAACCTCCCACCTGGTCTTTTGATGAAAGAAGATAGCATGTTTCTAGCTCTTGTTATCCCAGGACCAAAGCACCCGGGTCGGGATATTGACATACTTCTTGAACCTTTGATTGACGAATTGAAAGAATTGTGGACGGTTGGTAAAAGAACGTATGATGTCTCTAGAAAACAATATTTCATCATGCGAGCCTCGCTTTTTTGGACCGTGAGTGATTATCCGGCTTATGAGATGCTTTGTGGTTGGGGTACAAAGGGGCGGTTAGGGTGCTTTTATTGCATGGGTGCGACAAAGGCCTTTCGCCTACAAAATGACGGTAAAGCATCTTGGTTTGATTGTCATAGATGCTTCTTGCCTCCAAATCATGAGTTTCGTCGAGATAGAAAAAATTTCATAAAGGATAGAGTTGAGAATGACCCGGCACCACCAAGATTGACGGGAGAGGAGTTGCTGAAGGTGGTGGACCAACTACCACCGATTAAATGGGGTAAAACCATACCTTTAGACCAGATTTTAGGTTATGGTGAAACTCATCATTGGCAAAAGAAGAGTATTTTTTGGGATCTACTAATTTGGTCTACTAATTTATTGCACCACAATATTGACATGATGCATTTGGAGAAGAATTTCACAGAGAATTTGATTTACATGATTTTTGATATGATCAAAACAAAGGATAATGCGAAGGCACGACAGGATTTGGCCCTGTATTGCAATCGTCCCACGCAAAACCTAACCTCTGATTTTCGAAAACCGAAGGCACCGTATGCATTGACTCTAGATCAAAAGCGACAAGTTATGAGGTGGCTTAAGGAGAAAGTCAAGTTTCCAGATGGCTATGCCTCCAATTGGTCAAGGTGTGTTAACCTAACAAATTGTACATTTGTGGGTCTAAAAAGTCATGATTTACATGTGTTCATGGAGTGCCTTCTCCCCGTTGCATTTCGAGACTTCATCCCCGATTCTATTTGAGGTCTTTTATGTGAGATCTCAAGTTTTTTTAGAGAAATTTGTGCCAAGGAGCTTGATCCATGCCGTATTGAGCAATTAGAAAAGGATATTGTGGTGACAATGTGTAAGCTTGAAAAACATTTTCCTCCTAGTTTCTTCGATTCAATGGAGCATCTTGTAATGCATGTGGCATACGAGGCGAGAATGGGTGGGCCAGTGAGTGCTCGATGGATGTATCCATGTGAAAGATACATTTTTTTTAAAGTTGTACTTTGATTGAGTGATGATAATCTCATCTTATATATTGATACTATATGTAAATTATAATAATATTAGCTACTAAACCTAAATTGTTCTTGCATTTACAGGCGGAACAAAGAACAAAGAATGAGAGTAACAAACAAGGCATGTGTTGAGGGTTCAATTGTCGAGGCTACAATTATCAAAGAGATATCTACATATTGCTCTTTTTATTTTGCAGATCGATCTAACAATGGCAGACATGAAATTCAAGAAAATAAAACACAACTAAGACAACTGTCGATATTTGATATCCCCGGCCGTGCCTTGGGTAAGGCAAATCGAAGAACACTCGAACCAAATGAATTTAAAGCTGCACATAACTATATCCTTCTCAATTGTCCAGAAATTCAACCTTTCTTACGATACAGTTTTTTTATAAATGTTTCTTTGCATGTTTTCAAAACAAACTTTTCTAAAATCTAACAAAATCTAATATTTACTCCATATTGAAATGTGTAGGGACTTTGATACGTTCATCATCAACTCCGGCCAAGCCTCCACCGCTCAAGCTTTGGACAAGGCTCGCCAAGATGAATTTGCAAATTGGTTTCGAAAGAGGGTACAAATCGATCGTGAATGCGATCAAAATATCCGCAATGTTGGACTCATGCCTGACAAACAAGCAATATGCTACGATGGATACAATGTGAATGGATTTCGATTTCACACGGAAACATATAGCCAAAATAAGTCGACGGTAAATAGTGGTGTTTGCATCAAAGGAGAGTGGACCGACAATGGCACAACACACGACTACTATGGAGTTCTCGAAGAGGCCGTTGAGCTAGAATATGAAGGACGCAATAAGGTTGTTCTATTCAAATGTCATTGGTTTGACATAACAAATGGTGTAAGGGTGGACCAAGAACATGGACTTGTTGAGGTAAAGCACACTTCTCGCCTTAAAAATTATGAGCTGTTTGTGTTGGCGTGCCAAGCAACCCAAGTGTATTATCTTCCTTATGCATCAGACAAGCGTGAAAGATCTCAATGGTGGGTGGCAATGAAAACTAAAAGAAAAGAGAAGTTAGGTGTCGAGGACGTCGATGCAAACCTCGAATTTTACCAAGAAGAAATGTCGGATCATCCAATTTCAATTTCAAATGGACAAGGCTTTGATTGGGATGGAATAGTCCTTGCACAAGATGGGTTTGAACTAGTCGATCCAATGGAGATTTCACCGTCAACATCACATGCATCACAATCAATGGGAAGGGATAGTGGGTATGATAGTCCTATAGAGCAAGATGATCAAATGGAACAAGGTGAGGAAGAAGTTGATCCATGTGCCCTTCAAGATTCCAATGAAGATTGGTAAAGCAAAATGAAGGTGTTTACCATATTATTTGATAACCTTTTATTTTTGTATCTCACTTGAAAAAAATATTGGCTTATTCTAAATGCACAATTTTATTTGTTATATAATTCATATTATGGAACTTTGATTGCACTACGTGATGATGTATTTTAAGTTTGTCATTTTTTGACATTAAGTCCTATTATTTTTGTTTTTGTCATTGTTATTGATACGCATGTAAAGGCAAAGCTCAAATATACACAGATTCGCTAGATACCAGGAAGGCAAATAATTCCATGAATATGCACATGGAAATAATATACACTTCAGACAAACACTTACATGGGAACCGCCATGGAAATAATCTTTCTTATGAGTACCTGTTCGGCGCATGGGGGCTTGAAAAATTTATTTCCATGGGTACATATGAGATTTCCATGGGGGGGCCAGCACAAAATTCCATGGGTCAACAGAAACATGGATATGCCCATGGAAATAAATTGTATGTACGGGGAACAATTATTATTTCCATGGACTGTCATCCTACCATGTAAATAATTTTAGTTATCCTTGTAAATAAACAAAATTCTAGTAGTGAAATCAAATATATAAGGTTATTTTTATTTTTGGCATGCATATATATCGATTTAAAGCTTTTATTTCTGACCTATGGACTATGGTTATAGGCCTTATCCTACGAGGCCTGCAATTGGAGCTGATCAGTGATGATGATGCAACTGAGAAAACTAATGTGAAATTGTAAAAAGTACATTAGTTTCATTGCAAACAGGTCATGATCATGTCTAGATATTTAGTCCTTCAATTTTCTAAGTTGTTTCCAAAGGTTAAGTTTGATTTAACAATTACAGTTGCTCATTTGAAATGGGGGAAATATAAAAATTTCGATGTTTAGAGAGGATATATAGTAGATTACTTAAGAGAGGAGAAGGCAGTGGTAATTAACATTGATCTTTTATCATTTGATTTTAAGCCACATTGCTGATACAGTATTTCAGGGCCTTGATGAAAGAGTCACGTTTCGGTGCATTCTATGTATGTATGATCAAAGAGGCATCTTTAAAATTAGTTTGAAGGGTTCTATCTGAAAATTGCAAGTTTCTTTGAAAACTTTAATATTTCTTTAGTTGTTTTTAAAGAATAGAATTTTGACAAGGGATATGTTACGGTCAAAAGAACGGAGATGTTACCTTGTTTTTTTATTTGAGTAAATTACATGAATAGTCATTAAAATTCATGCACCAGTAGAGGGATAGGCTTTTGGATTTCTCTGAATATCCACTAAACGAACAGTAGAGCAATTGCTAAAATCTCCTTGTGGCTCTTTTGATTTGATTTGTGGTTGATGTGAGTGCTTGCACCAGTAGGGCTCGATTATTGGAGTACCGTATGAATAATCATTTAATAAGCACATTACATTAGAGGACCATCCAAACTACAATAATCAATTAGAGCCTAATTACGCTTAGTTATGAGTAAAATATAGCCCAGACCAAATTTTATCTGAATTTTGAACGTGATTTCTCACACAGAGAGCATTATTTTGGGCCCGGGTGATTAGGATTTGGTTAGTCTTGGCTCATTTGCAATTTATTTCCGTTTATGGGAACTCTGCAACACTTAGAAAGAATAACAGATGAAAAAAATTTACTAACTGCATGTGCAGGACTTGTCTCTATAGATGATCCAAGTGAAAAATATTGTTTAATATATATTAGTAAATATTTATTATATGTCTATGCTTTCAATTAATTTGATGAATAATGTTGCAGGTAAGTTTGGTTTGGTTTGGTTAACATGACATATTAATGTGTTTTGTAAGAATTACCCATATACTAAGCTGATAATTGAAATCAAATAAAGGGAAAGTAGCAACATTTCTTCATTCATCAATTATAGTCTATATAGACTAGATGCTTAAAGAAGAAACATGAGCTACATCCATCGCTAAGAAACTAGCGACCACTTAATTATTCATGCATAATTCAAATTCTAACAATCCCTACTTAATAGGGGCACCACATTATTATTGAACCTAAACACTACAGATACTGTCAAGTGCTCCCACCTCAACAATACATGATAACATGGCTCTAGGCTGGAGAAGGGGCCACACCCCCACTCGGTGGAGGCGAGGATATGATGACAATGCCGCTGCCGCTACCACCACCGAATCCGCCACCGGAGCCGCTAGCTGCGCCTTTACCGGTAGTACTGCCAGATCCAGAACCAGAGCCCCTACCACTTCCACTGCCTCCAGCATAATTTCCACCACCGGAAGCGCTGCCACTGCCTATCCCAGATCCGCCGCCGCCACCACGTGCCGACGCACTCGGTCCTGAGGCTATTCCAGACCCTCCGCCACTGCCGCTACCAGAACCATCCCCGACTATAATATCTTCTTTATTGTAAGCGCCACCAGTTCTACTGGCGTAGCACATTGTCAGTCCTAGAAGGACTAGCATGGCTACAGTGAGAACCCTAGTGTTTGTGCTCTTTGTGGAAGCCATTGGAGGAAGTGTTTGTTACTTGATTTGTGTGTTTGTTGGATGAAATGTTGAATGGAACTGCTGGCTATTTATAGGACTTCTAAATCTATTGTTGGTGTTTGTCCTGTGTATGATGATCCATTACAATTAGTGCAATGCATATTAGTTGGTCAAGTCTATTTAATTTTGGGAAAGTTGGATATATTACTTTCAAAAATTATCTAATTAATATTTACTTCTCTAAATTTAAAATTTAGATATTTATTTATGAAAACATCAATGCCTTGAATATTCACTTATAATAAGATTGTATCTTCACAAAATTAAAATTAAAAACTATTTGAAATTATAATATGATAAAAATACCTTCAATTATCTATGAAAGTTTAAATATATACTTTTTATAATATTAGAAAATTTGTAATTTTAATTTTAAGTCATTGACATCAGTTTCATCTTTTATCTTAGCTGCATTGAGAATGGTTATAAGATTGTCTAATTCATTTTTTTACTATTCTACGATAAAGATTCTCTTATGTAAGATTGAAGCAAAATAGCGAGAGGGGGTATAATTATCATATAATAATTTTAATTAATTTTAAAATTTTATGTATTTAGGATTTCAATTGGTTAGACAAATATCTTACATGTCAATATTTTCATCGGTAAATATTAAAATTTTAAATTTAAAGGGATAAATATTCAATTAAATAATTTTTAAGGTGTATATATCCGATTTTTCTTTTAATTTTTGAAGCAAGTGTACCTGGCATTATTGCTTCATGAGCCCCTTTTTTACAATAGATTAATTATGCTCAATTTTACAATTTACAGTTTTATATATGTTAATTAACTCCCAAAATTGGATTTCTCAACTCTCTTCTCCTCCATTCTTACTAACTTACTCAGAAGAGTAATATTGACAATAGAGAATTTGATAACTTATATGAACTAAAATGAACAAAAGTAACTTGATTGCAATATACAAAATAAAAACTTGTAGCTTTTTTATTCAAATTTTGTAACATATTTCTTTAAACAATGAAAAAATTAACAAAGTCGGTTACAAGAGAAAAAATACAACAAATTTCTTAATAAATTATTTTTGGAGATGAAGTGCAAGTCTGCTTACAAATTCCTTATTTCAGGACTTTCCACTCACAACTCTGGAAACTCAGAATTCCACCAAAAATGCTATTCTTTATATTAGCCATGAATAACAAAATATTGACAAAAGACAATTTCGTAACTCAGAATTCCACCAAATATGCTATTCTTTATATTGCCTAACACGGGCTTTCTTTGTATGAACCTATTATCTATAGAAAAATGTTTTAGGAAAATGTTTGAGAGATATCATTGCTGATACTAATTTTATTATTCATGTAAAATAAATTATTATTCAAATTATTATTTTACTATGCAACTTATGTGTACAATATTATATTATTCAACTTAAATATCACTATTCTGAATAATAACTCATTTAAGTTGAATAATAAAAGTATTATACAAATAAGTTATATAATTGAGTTGCTAATACGAATAGCAAAGTCGATATCGATGATAGTATATCAACTCTCTTCTCTTAGTTCTCTATATTATGCGACTGTAGCTACGATGTTGTCAATTGTATGAATCTATTCTTTCAACAAGCTTTCTACTTCACTGGCTCTACTGGTCACATCCAATCTGTGGCAATCAATATTGCAATATCAAAAAGGCAAAGGGATCTTCTTGTAATTTTTTGCTTTTATAATTTAGTCATTTTTCTTTAGCTTTGATTTTGTTTTTGTTTTTTAAATTTCATTAGCAACATTAATTGGCTCACATCTCCTGAGCGTTTTCATTTTATTTTCCTGGAGTTTAATTTATACTAAGCTTATAATCTCTTTCTTATATCAATTAAATATGGGGGCTTGACCCCTATTTTTCATTCAAAAATTTAACAAATATAGCTTGAACTCTATTTTCTTGGTAAATTTTTGATGAAATGGACTTAAGCAAGAAGTTACCATCCCATTTTATCTATCACATATGAATGTGGACCTCCATGTAATAATGTATTTCATTAATCATAGGTATCTAGTAGGTAAACTAGAAATATAATTATAGGAAGCATTTTTTTTTTGAATGAATAATACATTCAGCACTTTATATTTTTCTTTTCCCAAATCACATATACCACCACTTTAAGCAGGATAAGCTCCTCTAGAACAAATGGATGAAAGAACATAGGAAACATTTATAAAAAAAAGTAAAAATACTTTCTAAGTATCATTTAAAATTTCATTGAGACTTCACCAAATATAGGAGTGACCCTTTTCTAATTTCACTTTATAAAATTTGCATGATTGATTCAATAAATATATAGGGTTTATCCTTTCTGAAAAGGAAAAAAAAATGATTAATTTTGTATATTGGACGAAATTTTTTGAACGATCAAAATTATTACTCAAAAGTTTTTTGAACAATCAAAATTATTACTCAAGTAAAATAAAAGAGAGACGGAAGAAATTGGCTTTCAAAAAAAGAGATTTAGAAATTCTTCGATCTAAGCTTGGAGGAAAGTTTTCGGGAGAGAGACAAAGGATATTTTAATTATTTTCATAAAAAAACTTATAACTAATGATAATATATTTTTTGAAATAAATATGAGAATCAAAACCATTCAATTTTAAATGTTCCTCATTTAGATTTTAAACTTACTAACTTACACACAAAAAACATTATTTTTACGACTAAATCAAATATTGATTCTCAGCTAACAATGATGTCAACTTATAAAATCCATTGATCAACACCCTAGGATTTTGAATACACATTTAATTAAATTAACCGAACAGAAAAAATTTAATTTTTGTCATGATGGTTGGCTAATGCATCTAATGCCCGTCTTAAATGAATCGGTCCCTAGCCATTTGTTCACGGTCAGTCTCACAGGATATGTAGTTGCTTACATGCACCATAGTTAAATGTCTAATTCAATGCCTTGTCGCTTGTACGTACTGCCCAAAATTAATCCCCTCAGTAATTGAGAATACGGTCAAGCTTTGGCTGATCAATTCACTGTACTAGATCTATACAGTGGTGTGAGTGATTAATTATTTAAGCCATAACTGATCAATCCATGGTAAATCTGGATGGTAAATGGGTAGATCAAATATTTAACATAAAATGAAATTAAAGGATTCTTTTATATGTTCCAGGATCCATCAAATGTTTAACATAAAATGAAAGTAATATATGATTTTAGAAGGTATGTTTATGACAAGTTTGTTGGAGAAAACAAATGTAGTTTTGGAAGTTTTTGTTTAATATGCATGAGAGTCTATATGAACTTTTATGTCATTAATTACCAAATTATTGAAAAATCCTAAATTTACCAATTTTATGTTAAATGAATTAAACTTGTCAACTATTTTATGAAGGTGTGATGGTTTTTAAATTGATGATCAAAATTTGAATATTATGTAATTTGTTGTCTTCTTGAAACTTCCAAAAGGGGTATTATAAAGTTTTTATGAATTTTCCTCAAAAAAAAAGTTTTTAGGAAACTTAAATTAATCTTTTAGCATGTTTTATCTATATTGAACTCTATGAATTTCTCTGAACTTTTTCAATTCTTAAGTACTCAATTTTGTTGAATTTCACAAGTAATCAACGCAATGAAAATTATTTATCAGCACTTTCATCAGAATGGAAAGATTTCAAGGCGCGGTGGTTCGAGAGCGTCATACTGGTAAGATGGAAAGCTCGATGAAGGCGCTCGATGAAATGCCTGAGAGATATGGAGAGTTGGGAAAAAACATGAAGTCAGTGTAAAGGGGGTCAAGGTGCTGCTTCTTTGGTGGATAGGAAGGAGATGGAGGCTATAATGCTTGACAAAAAGCTTCAATGAGATGGAAAGCCCCACAACGGTGATTTGGGTATAACAAGTGAATAATTTATTCCTTTCATTTGGTGTTTTAAAATGATGAGTTTGATACAATTAATCAAGCAGATTTACACTGGCACCAGATGTTGATCAGAATTTATCTTTAGTGTCTTCAGTTTCCTGCACATCATGAAATTGGTATTTCAAAACAGTTGCTATCTATTACAAACACAACCTATTTCGTAATATATGTGTATATTGTTATTTATTATGAACATAAATTTATTCATGTGCATTAGAGGTTAATGATGCTGGAGAAGTGACGTATCACTTTCTTCTTTTTATTGCTCTTTCAGACGACGACGATGACGACAACAACAACTAGATGTGTATTTTTGTCCTCGTATATTTTTAGAGGCGCCCGCGTCTGGTGAAAGCCGGAGCTAGCTAAGCTATGGAAATTACAAAGAGATGAAATATTGCAAGAAAATAGTTAAGTTATGTATCTTTAATAGACTGATAAGAGCGAAAATTGTCACTTTGGTGAGGCCATCCTTGAAACAAATTGTCACTTTTTTTTTCATGTAGGTTATACATAGATTTTCCAAATTATGTGAACGGAGTGTTTTCTATGATTATTAGATTAGATCTTAAGTTGTCTATTATTTGATAAAGTGGGTAAATAGTTATTCTAATGTTATAGATATTGTAGGTGGAAGGTTAAGTGTTCTTGAGTTATGGCACTTGAGAAGGGTCATTTTGACTGAGATTTCAAATAAATTCAAAAAAAATGTTACAAGTAGAAAAAAAATTATAGATATATTTTTAAATTTATAATATTTTAAAATTCATATAATTTAAATATTATTTGATAATCCATCTACAGTCCGGATTTAATTACCCTTAATGAAATATATATTAAATGACACTTAAATAATTGCATAAAATTTGAAACACAATTAATTTAAAATACAAAAAATATATCTATAAACTTCTTTATTTTTAAATTTTTTTCAAATTTATTTAAAAATTCATTATTAAATCATCAAATTAATCATTATTTTGAAATAGAAATAGGTCATGCGTTCTGCGTCACTTTTTCTTTCAAAAGAAGCAACGAAGAGACATTTTAAATTTAAAAGACTAAAAAAATTGTTGGTTTATGAGACGCGAAAGCCGATGATATGTAGACAAAATGGAAGCGAAAAGTAATCATCACAAATGTTTTTGGGGCTCTTGTACAGGAGTACTAACATGAATAATCAAAAAATAAATATTTGAGCAGCTCATAATTAATTTAAGCCCATCACCAATTTATTACCTAATTGGACCTAGTTGGGGAGAAAAATCAAGCCCAGACTAATTTTGGAAACAGGAGGAATGGTATTTGATCAGTATCTGGTTTCATTTGCAATCAGTTACATTACATCCATTTCATGTATGTTTATTGAAACTATGTAACATCAGAAAAAGTTGAGAAAATTTATTACCTGTGCAACTGTCAGTATAAATGATCAAAGTAAAAACTTGTTTAGTTAATATTAATACATATTATATGTCTGTGCCTCCAAATAAATTAGTGATTGTTGTTGCGATTTTTTTTTAAGAAAAATATAAGGATTAAAGTCATTCAATTTTAAATATTTATAATTCATTTATGCAGATTTCAAACCTTCAACCTTCTATATGAAAAATATTATTTTTATTATTAGATCAAAAACTGATTCTCACTGTTGCGATTTGTTGCACATGATCCTATAATGAACTAACAATTCATTATTTGGTTTGGGTAGCCTGACATACTTGTAAGAATTCAGTAAACTTAGCAACATTTCTTCATTCATGATAGTCTAAATTGGCTGCAAATACATATAAGCAACATTAATTTGATTTCAAAGAAGAAATGTACGCAAAAACAACGTCATTAAGAAACTAACGACAAATTTATTCATGCATAGCTCAAATTCTAACACATATTAATTACTAATTCAAACACACTACATTATTAGTAAATTGAGCCCAAAATGGCTCTAGCTAGGTCGATCGATCATCATCAGGCATGACGAGGAGAAGGACTCGGGGAAGTTCCGGAAGTGATCACGATGGCACCTCCGCTGCCGTTTCCACCTCCATTAGCACCTGCACTTTCTGGGCCACCTGTTTTGCCAGCATTGCCAAATGACGAACTATTGCCCGACCCAGCTCCCACACCCTCAGCGGAACTTCCACCACTGGAAGCTCTTCCACCGCCTATACCCGATCCACCGGCACCAGCACCTGTGCTTGAACCTGGTCGTGAGGCTGATCCAGTTGCTCTGCTACTCCCACTAGCGGAACCGCCTGCTTGTGCAATGTCTTGCTTAGTGTAAACACCGCCGGTCTCTTGGCTGCCTACAAGGGTTCTACTGCCAGCTGAGCAGATTGTCAACCCTAGAAGGACAAGTAGCGCTGTGATGAGAACTCTGTTGTTAGTGCTTTTGTTGAAAGCCATTTGTAATGTTTGTGTTTGTGTTTTTTTTGGGATCGATCCAAGCATTAAGCTGTATTTATAGGAATGCACGGTGATGGGTTGTGCTCAGCCTTTAGCGTTTAAATTTGTTTGTCTAAGATTTATTGAATAAAGTTAATGACTTTAACAAATTTATTTGTTGTCGTAAATTTGTATTTTTAATAATTGTAATTCATCAACTAGTTATAGAAACGGTAAAATTTTAGGTATGATTTCTTTTTCTTGTAATTAGGGCTGAAAAAGAAAATATATCATTTAGGTGCGACATATATTATAAATTTGGTTTACTATATATGGACGGAGATATCTAATATGTTGTGTGGAACCATCCATAATTTTTCTTACAACTATACAGTGAATAGCCCCGATCAAGCTGTGGGTCCATGCATCTCTCAATTATTTGAATTACAAAAAACTATTTTAAACAAAATTAATTGAATTACAAAGAACTATTTTAAACAAGCGAGGAGGGTTCAAATGTCTTTACGTTTTGTGTCTCCATCATATCCCTACTTTTTAATTTGCTAATAACAAAAATTTTTAAATTAAAATGTCAAAATAAAACCGTTAAATGTGATCTATATCACTTTCTCTATGTACATGTAAAAAATTATGATATTGCAGCATTATTTTATTTGATATCAAGAGTTTATAAAAATGCACTAATGTGGATAATTTGTGAACGTTGATTTTTTAATTTATTAATTCATATAAAATGAAAGTTAAAATATCAATAATTTTTTATGTACATAAAGAAAATATAATATAGATCACATTTAAAAATTTGATTTTGATATTTTAATTTAAATTTTTTTGTTATTAGCAAATTAAAAAATAGAGGCATAAAAAAATGGAGGCATTTGTGCATGTTATTTGATTACAAAATATTATGTCAACAATAAATATAACAATTAATGTTAACAATGTTGTAAAAACAACAGTCAAATTTGATAAGTTGGCCGACTGGTCAAAGTCGATAGACGAACTGTCATATATATTGTATTCGGAGTGTATTTTTGTAAATATGAATAATCAATCAGCCACCAAAACGGAGAGGTTAATCACTAAATTGATTAATCGTGCATCAAATCGGATTAATCAGTCAATTAATTTGACATATATATTGTGTAGTGTTTGTTTAGATCATATTTTCTTTATCAAACTCCAATTTTCAAGATCTCGAGGTCTATAGAAAATAAACTTACAAACTTTCATTTGATATCATTTTTTTTTCTATTTTGGACATTCATATAAATTTCGATGTATTTTTTAAATTTGGTTGATTCTTCTACAATATAGATGTGCCTCATAAAAGGAGATCATGAATGACAACTATTTTATTATTTTTTTGCTTGCTTCAATGGAGGATGAATTTAAAAGTTTTAATTTTGGAGAACCAACAAAATGTAATTTAATTATCTAATTATTTTATATTTTTAAAATATAATTTATTTCATAATTAAATGATTTAGATTCTCATCTCTTTTGAAAAGATTGGGTGGCTTACATTTCTCAGTCAGTCCTATCTCTTCCAAGAAAAACCTCATGTAATCATATTTATTATTTAAAAATTATATTTTCAACTACCAACAAGGGGAAAAAAATGTAATACCGGCCTCAAAAGTACCGGCAAGCGGCGAAATATATGTTTTTTTTTTAAACAAATAAATTTGTCCACTCGAAACAGAAAAGAAATTACAATATGATTGATACCACCTCTCTAATACCAGCACATCGGATAACTAGTTCTTGGTGAAATATATGTTGTTTTAATTGTTGTAATTTTAAACCGTTGTTTCTCAAGATTTTGATGTATGCATGTATAATTTACTAATTTTTAACCATGCGGTACATTATCTTGTTGATGCCTACCACAAATATGTAATGAGGAGTAAATATATAAAATATTACACTTGTATGCACACATGGTGTTCCCATGTCCCTAGCTATCCGTACTCCACACTACGGACTACGGTCCCTAGTTCCCTCAATTTGCAGATGACCAGCCCTAATTCTCTGCAGAGTAGCATCGTGCTGTACGTCGAGCGAACAAATGCTTTATAAGAGAAATTTTTTGAGATTTATATTGTACGAATCTCAACGCAATTGAACGAATTATACGCTGCACTGTACAATACAATGCAACAGAGAATGATGATTCGCAGATGACCACACACTTGCCCATCTTTCTCCTTTTTTGCATTTTGAAAATAGTAAATACAACACTCTCCGTATAGAAACTTACATGTTTGAAATCTAGATAAAGATTTTTTATGAATATTGAAAGTTAAGTGATTTTGACTCTCATCTCAAAATTTTATTTTTGGCATTTTGTTTCTTTTTTTGGTACTATTATATCATAATTTGTGATCATTTTTAATGAAATTGAGAGTTCTACTCTCATCTTTTACTCATAAAAATAAAAATTAGCAGATGACCACATACAGTGCAAATATTGAAGGAAACGAGCTTTTGTGTGATGTGGGATCACACAAATTACTCAATGTAAAGGTACCTGTCCTTCTAGGGTTGACAATCTGCTCAGCTGGCAGTAGAACCCTTGTAGGCAGCCAAGAGACCGACGGTGTTTACACTAAGCAAGCCATTGCACAAGCAGGTGGTTCTGCTAGTGGGGGTAGCGGAGCGACTGGATCAGCCTCAAGACCAGGTTCGAGCATAGGTGCTGCTGCCGGTGGATCAGGTATAGCCGGTGGAAGAGCTTCCAGTGGTGGAAGTTCTGCTGAGTGATCAGGAATAGGGATGGGTAGTAGTTCGGGATTTGGCAATGCTGGTACAACAGGTGGCACGACAAATGGTGGTGCAAATGGAGGTGGAAATGGCAGCGCCAGGTGCCATTGTGATCACTGGAGTTTCCCCGAGTCCTGCTCCTCATTGTCAGTGACGGAGCCAGAACATTTAGAAAGGAAGGGTAAAAAATTGTGAACTTTAATATATTGATACTTATTAATTTAATTAAATAAAAATAAAGTAAAAAAAATATGTTATATACATTTCTCAAAAGAAAAAAATAATTCTAAAAGTTAATTTTATTAATCTCTAAAAATACTAAAATAAAACCAAATTTTTATGTACATAGTGCTGGATCATTTGATAATTTATTATCTTATCAAATAATTGTAATTTTAATATTAGTAACTAAAATATTTTTAATATAATGACTTACCATTTTTTAAATATTAGTTCTCTAAAATAGTGAGTTATTTTTATCATTTTTATATTTACATCATTTAAGTCTTATTTTTATTTTAAAAAGTGAAAATTTTCATTAATAAATATTTCAATAACTTGAGAAGAGAGAAAACTATTAATCTATTATACTTGAGAGATATTGCTACCAAATTATTTGGGGGGGGGGGGGGGGGTGTGGATGGGGCGCACGGCCCCTCTCAAAACCCTCCATCCCTGCTCGTCATGCCTGATGACGATCGAGCTAGCTAGAGCCATGTTATGTTCTGTTGAGGTGAGAACTCTTAACAGTATCTATAACATTAATTAGGCTTAATATATAATAATGTAGGGTTCTCAGTAATTAGCAGGTGTTAGAAATTGAGCTAGGCATGAATAAATCCGTCATTCTTTCCACCTTCCTCTTGTTGGTCCTCTCTAACGACGTTTTAATTAGCATATATTTCTTCTTTCAAATAATTACCGTTGCTTTACATGTATGTATGTGCAGCCAATTTAGGCTGTCATTAATGAAGAAATGTTGCTGATATGAGATGATTTGAATACATTTGTTTTGGCTCCGTTGTCAGTTCTTAAAAATATGCCAGGCTGCCCTGATGAAATTCTGATAAGCTGCTGGTTATAATTAAAGGATCATGCAGCAAGAACCATTAATTAGATCTGTATGTAGTTAATTATCTGCTTGCCCGCGCCGATCAATCCCGTCTCCTCTTCAAACCTTTTCAGAATTTTTAAGGGTTTTCTCCTAATTTGTTTTTTTTTATAAATGGCGACAGATTTACACGAACTGGAACGAACGAGTTAAAAGAACTGATAGGTCGGTCAGGATTAATATCTTTGTTACACACCACCATATGGCGTCAAATCTGATTCGTCTGATTATTTTGAAAAGGAGCTTATATACAGATTAAATGAGCTGTTATTAAAATAAATTGTTATTCATATTAGTGATTTTATTATGTAACTTATTTGTATAGTATTTTTATTATTCAATTTAAGTAAATTATTATTCTTATTTGTTGCATTTGAATTAAATAATAAAAATGTTGTTAAAAATAAGTTGCATAAATAAAGTAATTAATATGAATAATAAAGTCGGTATCGATTTTGGTATCTCCCAAACATTTTCTATTTTGAAATTCATACAGAATACTATAACACGTATATTATAC
This sequence comes from x Bolboschoenoplectus mariqueter, assembly GCA_037678475.1. NCBI lineage: Eukaryota > Viridiplantae > Streptophyta > Magnoliopsida > Poales > Cyperaceae > x Bolboschoenoplectus > x Bolboschoenoplectus mariqueter. Next base: position 3,588,382 of record CM075245.1, on the reverse strand, counting down.
GACAAAAGATCAAAAATTCAAAAGATTTGTTTCTAAAAATCTTTATGTACCAAAGTTGTCCTAATATTTGTCAAATTTTCAGAATACATTATACAAAATTTTAATTTATAAATAATTTAATTCTAACTAGAAAAAAAAATTTCTATTTTTAAGATATAGGATGATTTTACTTTATTAAATTTGGAGTAATACAAATTATGTGCAGACATTTTTCTTATAAGGGACTGAATCAGCATTAAATATAATATCAATGACAATACTCTTAATATGAGAGGTCGTATGTGTGAAACTCGAATTGAGGGTCTTTTACGAATATTTAAATTTATGTAACTTAACCTTCATTTTAATCTAAAAGAAAAACTATTCATCTAGGATTGAATTTCCTATTCCTACAAAGTTTTTTTTTACTGAAATTTTATATATTTTTAGAGTTTTCTAACTATTTTTAAAATTTTTTGAAGATAATTCAAAAGTAATAATAAAATAATAAATATTTTTATATTAGAATAGATCATTTTCAAAAAAATTCAAAAAAATAGTTAGAAAACTCTAAAAATAGAAAATTTGGTTATCCTATGAAATTTTGATATAAATAATTTATTGAAAAACTCGGACTTATAGTTTGAAATCGATTGAATAAGTTTTGAGTTAAACTTATCAAAGAGTTTGGTGAGCTTAAGCTCACGCTAGCTTTACTCTATATATATATATAGAGTAAAGCTAGCGTGAGTTTAAGCTCACCAAGATCGTTGGTGAACTTAACTTAAAAAACTAAATGATTTTAAATGACAAATCTGATTTGCTCAATAGATTATCCATATTAAAATCTCTTAAGATACCGAAATTTTCTATTTTTAAAATTTTTTAACTATTTTTTCCTAATTTTTGAAAATGATTCTAAAATAATAATAAAATAATGAATGTTTTTATATAAGAATAGCCACTTTCAAAAAAATTTGAAATAAATAGTTAAGAAATCTCAAAAATATAAAAAATTAGTATCCTATAAGATTTTGATATAAAAAATTTATTGAGCAAATCGGATTTGTCATTTAAAGCCGTTTCAACAGTTTTTAAAGTTAACCTCATGCTAGTGAAAATATTCAATATCTTGTAATTAAGCAAATAAAATAGATTTTCTACCTTCCCTTGTGACCGAGTAATGGCAATATACCAAAGGAGGGGGCAAAGAAGCAGGCAAGTGTCTTCCCATCTCTTCAGGTCAGTATGGAAATTCCCAGTTTAGATCTTGTAATGAAACAATTTCTAGTTTATTTATTCCAATTTCAGATTTCTATAAGCGTACAAGTTCCTCAATGTAAAGAGGAAAATTTGCAACTGCATAAATTGAAAAATAATATTTTTTTCTCAGACAATATAATTGAGAAGGGGAAAATATCAACGTGTTGGGGGTAGGAAGAAATGATATAACGGAAATGCAGAGAATGTGTTGACGCTGTGATAAATGAGATCAAACTTTCAACTATAACTATTCATATATCTAAGATTCTTAATCGTATTTTAAATATGTGATTTTTTACACAAAATGCTTAATTAATTGTCTTAACCATGCACTAGTTCAACAATTGATTCTAATCGACGATGATCTCTTAATTTCATTTATTTTCCACGAACCGAGCCAGTACGCAATTGACTCCCAATAAAATTTCCTGATTTAGCTAACTCCAAAAATAATCATGAGCCGGGCCAATACGTAACCAATCACATGTCTTTGCATGCCTATAAATACAACACATAGATGGCTTCATCCTTGCCTTCCAACCACAAACATTTTCCTAATGGCTTTCACCAAGAGAACTGACAGCAGAGTTCTCACCATATCACTGCTGGTTCTTCTTGGTTTGACAATCTGCTCTGCCAGTAGAATCCTCGTTGACCACCAAAAACAGGTGGTATTTACACCAAACTGGATGCAGAAGGGAGCGGTTCTGGTAGCGGCAGTGGCAACGGGTTTGGATCAGGCACTGGACCAGGTTCATCCGGAGGTGGTGGTGGCATAGGTGAGGGGGAAGGTGGTGGCCAAGCTTCTAGTGGCGGAAGCTCTGCTGGTGGTTTTGGAAGTGGTCAAGGTAGTGGTTTGGGATTTGGCAATGGTGGCAAGGCTAGAGAAGGTGGTAGTGGTGGCGGTGGAGGCCATGTAATCACTGGACCTGGAGGAAGTTCTGTGAACCCTATTCCTGTTGGTACTATACCTCCTGTCAGAGGGGTCGTTGCTCCTAATGTTGCTCCTATTGACGAGGTTGTTGCCCCTGTCATCGAGATTGTTCCTCTTGTGATTGCTCCTATAATTTCTGTGAAATTGAAGGGATACACCATGAATTAACCACACCATGTAGACCTGAGCGAAATGGGTGGTAAAGAGAAAAAATAAAATAGTTATTGAGATGGGTAGAAGCATGCTCAAATGCAAGTACCTACTGAATAAATTTCGGGCTGAAGTAGTTGGAACTGCGTTGTATGTGTTAAACATTTCACCAACAAAAACTGTGATGAATAAAGCTCCATTTGAGGCATGGTTCGAAAGGAAACCAGAGTATCATCTAAGAGTATTTGGATGTATAGCCTATGCTTTTGTTAATCCACAAAAGAGAACCAAACTTGATGAAAAACCTGAAAAATATATTTTCATCGGGTATTGTACACAATCTAAAGGGTATCGGCTGTATAGTTCAGAAAATGACAAGATTTTGATAAGTAGAAATGTCTTGTTTGATGAAGAAGCGAGGTGACAGTAGGAGGGTGTTGAACATCAACCACAGATTGAAGAAATAATAGAAGTTGAAGAAATGACTGAACATGAGCAATCAGCAACCAGCAGTTCGGGTGGACCAACCATTGAGTCTTTACTCGACATGCCATCAAAGAAATTCAAAATCATACAAGAACTATACAAAATAACCCAAGTACTTCTAGTTGTAGATCCCACAACCTATGAAGAGACTGTAGAAAAAGAGAAATGGTGTAAGACAATGCAAAAAAAAATACAAGCAATTGAAAAAAATAAAAATATTATTGGTTTAAAATAGGTTTCAAAACTAAATTTAGTGCAGATGGAAGTGTTCAAAAGTTAAAAGCTAGACTCGAGGCAAGTTTGAGAGCATGAGAAGAAGTTTGGTGTAGCCAATTTTACATTAAAGGGGAGTGTTGAATATTGATCCAAAATTAACAACACAAAATTAGAAACCTGTGATTAGTGGAGATAGTGTGTCTACCAAAAAATAGAAGTCTGTGTTAGTGGATTCGGTGGTTCTTCAATTTTAGATTCTGCTATAGGGTTGTTTGTTAGTGTTCCTATAATTAGTTAAGTTAGTGGAGAATGTTGTTTCTTTATTTACACAAGACAGGAATAATATGTAGTAGAGTTAGTGGACTTAGATTAATGTTTAACTATAAATTCAGATGTATTTTGTAATTAAGTTAATTAATGCAATAGAGATTTTTTTTCAGCAGAAAATTCTGTCTCTGTTTTTTTGTTTAGTCTTCCGCAAATTTTCAGCATTTTTATTATTCTTGTGTGGAAAGTGGAGTTACGAATAAATGAAAATAGAGTGATGTATAACATGATTTAATTGGAGAACTAATGGTCATCCTCCACGCAATTTAGATTTGGCAAATTAATAGCACCATTTAATGTACACAAGGCAATAATGATCAATTGATGTTTTATTTGAAGTTGGCTCATAAAGCCATATATGTCTTGTACTCTCCCTTCATGCCTTCACGACAACATGCAAATCTGATTTTGAAAAGAATGCAATACGTTCGAAATGCCCTACTATGTAATCTTTTATAAGAAACACACTAGCATTGGGTCATAATTTTTTGCTATATAGCACTGTATTGTACAACATATTAGCCGTATTCAATCCATTTGCACCCTAATTAACCGGATACGGATACTGATATCATTTGACCATATCCAATCCGTATTCGATCCATTTGCACCCCCAATTAGCTGACTCCCTCTCTTTTTCTCAGTCTATGATTCTCACAAAATAGAAAGAAGAACGAGAATGCTACCATCTCAATTGCAAGACCGAGCATGAATCAACATATTCACACCTACATGTACATACATATATCCTATTTGCAACATTAGAAAGGAGAAAATGCAGCCGTGCGATGCAGGGTCAACAACTCAAGATGAGGCATGGCACTATTTAAATTAATTAATGACTAGTACTCTCATTATCAATTGATGCATCTTTGTTTAACTTGTAATTAATCATGGGCAGATGAAATATACAGAGTTATCGGGGGCGTGAACGAGTTAAGTACTACTTGTGCACAAAAGAGTAGGAATGGCAATATGGCTCACGGCCCGGCAAACCCACCTGGACCTACCCGATCCAACAGCTGACACCCCTGACCTGAACAGCTACCGAGCCATCCTCTGGGCTTGGGCTGGTATGGGTATGAGGCCTAGGCACACCCACTTAGTCCGGAATATCGATAACATGTATATTATTTCTATTGTGTACAATGTAATTGAATTTTGAGTTATAATTCATTATGTATATTCTCAAATTTTATGTAATATTAACGTTACTTATATGATATATAGCATTTAATTATGCTATTGATAGATAAATACATATAAAAAATACTTAATTGAAGCCAATATTCATAAACATAAACCATGATTTTAGTCTAACAATTTTGATTGTTTGGTTCATATAATCATATTAACAATCATATAATCATATTAACAATTGAGACTTCATCACAAAATAAAAATTGTTATAAATGGATAAATGAATATATGAAATATTTGATTGAAGCATTAATATTTTGTTGGGAGTTCTAATAATAATATTTATAAACATTAAATATATTTTCAGACTAACAATCTAGAAATTTTGATTGCTTGGTTTATATTGAAAATTAGAACTTTATCACAAAATATATAAAGATTTGCATTGATACTCCATTTACACTTTTGTATATTAGGTTGACACAAAATAATTCTGAACTTGAACAAACTCAGTTTTTTTTTTATATTTCTCTTTTTAATGCTAGTTAATCAAAATACAATAATTATCTTTTAATATAAAAAGAGAAATTTTTTCTATTAAAGCAAGAATTGATTATACTATATAAATAGATACTCATTATACATTTAGAAGTTACCAAACAATAAACAATCAGTCATAGCAATCAAAGTCTACTATTTTGTAAAATTTGAACCAAATTTATGCGTAATTCAAAAATATTACAAATTTGATCTTAATCTCAAAATATGTAATAATATATATGTTTCACTTATATTTTTTGTAGCTCGGTTCAAAGAAAGTAATAATTTCTAGACTTAAACAAATTTATCAGTTATATTTCTTTTTTCCCTTTATAGGTAACAAACTCATCAAATTAATTGAATTTTTCATTCAGATCATACTTAATTTAGTTCAAATTTTATAGGTTAATGACAAATTTACAAAATAATTTAAATGAGAAAACTTTCTCTAACATGACAAAATAAGAATTTTTATGTATCAAAATAAGACTATTTGTATCAAAATAAAATTATTTATGTATTTTAATGACTATTTTAATTTTATTTCAATTGAACATAATTATATTGCAAATTCAAAATTTAAATAAAACATTTTTTATGAATATTTAAAGCGGAATGATTTAATCTCAATTTTATTTCAAAAAAAAAACAACAAGAAAGAAATTAGAAAATTCCATTGACCATCTCTTCCCATTTTTCTACATGGTACGTAATTGGTAAAAAAAAAACAAGAACTATTGATTTATGTAACAAGGTAAACTCCAAGCAATATTTGTTAAACTGAACTATGTCCTAGTAAACTCTAGAATTTACAATTTACAATTTTATGAACACTAAAGTAAATAGGAAATCAATAATGAAAATAGTTGTCTTGTTAAAGTGCTCTGAATTAAAGTTCAACAAAAGATTCTTTGATATAGATTTTTTTAATAAAAAAAATAAAAAAATGAGAATTAACATTTGATTTAATGATAACGATAACGTTTTTAATGTGAAAAATTACAAATTCAAAATTTAACTAAAGATTTTTTTATGAATAGTTAAAGTTGAATGACTTAATCTCAATTTTATTTCAAAAAAAGTAAAAAAAAAAACAACAAGAAAGAAATTAGAAAATTCCATTGACCATCTCTTCCCATTTCTCTACATGGTACGTAATTGGTAAAAAAAAAAAAAAACAAGAACTACTGATTTATGCAACTTTGAGTTGAGCTAGTCAATTCGGCGTTCGGAGGAATGCTTGTCAACGGGTTTCGACGGCTTTCCTCGCTCGCTGTGAAGAAAAAAAGAGAGAAAAAGGAGAGGAGAGATGAGAAAGATAAATTCAGTACTGAGATAATATCTTTGTTGAATTGGAAATGAAAGCAGACCAAAGCTAAATTGAAAGAAAATAGAAAATAAATTCGACCATTGAAGTTAAAATTTGTTTTTTTTTCAGTAGTTGTAATAATAACAAAATCAGGAATTAATTAACATACTGACAATTTCATGATTCATAAGTAATTCACTAAAAGTCTGAAGTTTGTTGTTAATTATTAATTGTATAATTCATGTATGATTCTCAAATTTGGATAGATAAATTAAATTAACTTGAGGTTCTTCAATTAATAAAATCTTGCATATATAGTACTCCTATATCTATATGTGACCACCTCACCTAAAATTAATCCCCATCAAGTTGATATATTTTGCACTGCATCTGGTCTTCTGTAAATTAATTAATTAACAGAAGGGGACATGGTATCACCATGTGTGATGTGTGCATGCATTCAAGTGAGTATTATGTTTATTTACTCGGTCATTATATTTTTCTGGTACGGATCAACAACTTAGTGTACCAATCTTCTGTACCTGAAGATGTATTGCACATGCACACAATAGAGTAAATATGCAAACTATGGACCGGTTTTAGGAGGGCCCAAAGGAGAAAATATTAATTTGGGCTATTGAGACACTTTTCATAATCTGATTTAGAAGGGGCGGCTGTAATTAATATTGCTAATGCTATGATAAATTATAATTTTTGTTATTGGAATGGCAGGGACAGGTTTTTAATTAAGATTTGGTGAAAATTTGTGTGGAGATATATGGCGTTTTGGGTTAACAATCTGAAAAATATAACAGTGTTTGACAGTGTTTGATATAATATGAAATGACCTTTAAATTGATTGAAATTTGAAACACAATCAATCTATAAGCTAAAAAATATGTTTGTTAATGTTTCTATTTTTGAGAATTTTTAAACATTATTTCAAAATTATTCAAAAATTGGTTATCAAACTTGTCAAGATAATAATTATCAAGGATACCCTCCCTTCATTTTGATTGTTTTGTTTTATTAATTTTGCTGAGTGCTTAATTAATTATCCGCACTGCTTCCTTATTTATTGAAATTAAATGCTTTCGTCTGAAATTTTGCCTCCGTGCATCACAACAAAATCTGATTCTGTAAAATTTTGTGTCGAAATATATCTTGTGGAGAGAGAGAGGACCCCTACAAGACCACAGTAACAACAATTCCATCCGTGAGAAGCAAAATTTTAACTGTTTTACATTTGAGATGTATCTCTTCACAGCAATTATTTTGAAAATTTTAATATTCAACTTTTAAATAATTTTGAAATAATTTTTAGAAATTCTCAAAATGAAAAAAAGTTAGCAAACATATTTTTTTTAACTTATATAATTGTTGTGTTTTAAATTTTATACAATTTAAGAGTCATTTCATATTCCATCAATGACCGTTAAATATTAACTATTGTAAATATCATGTAATTTTGATAATATTTGATGGAGTGTCAAATAATATTAAATTATATGAAATTTGAAACGCAATCGATGTATGAGTTAAATAATATGTTTATAATTTTTTTTCTATTTTTAATTTTGAAAAGTATTTACAATGTTTCATCTTCTTTAAAATCATAAGAAAATTCAGAATAAATACGTTATAATTATTATTCAATAAGTAAAAATGCAACATTTAGAGATTTAGCTAATTAGTCATAATAGAAGGTCTAATTAAACAATTTTTCAACAAATATAAATAAACACTTTTATATAAAAATATATATACATTTAGCTAAGTCAGTTATCACTTCTATTATAAGAAACCAAACGGTCAAGGATCATATCTAATTTTAGTTTCTTTTCAAATTTGGTATATACAATGTGGAACGCGCTGGAAACTTTATTCGACTTAGGCCCGTACAATTAGAAATAAATATATCATGCATATATGGGACCATAAAAAGGTAATTGGGTGTGCAGTAAGATTGGAATATACTGAATTATATTCCCTCGTTAATATTTTTTTTATAATTACCGAGCCAACTATTTTAAGCAGAGACTTTGTGAATAAATTCCTGGGTCTTATTTAAACCTTTTGTGCACATATTAAAATGTTGTTGTCAAGAAATAATTTTCGTAAATTTCATTTTGCAATTAATATAAATCCATGTGAATATTTGACAAAATAAAGCTAGATATCTTGTCGTTAAGAGTTGGAGGACATTAATCGAATCTCAATATGGTTGAGCATACACATTTTTGACGTGAGAAAATTTGGGCTCGGCCATTATGCAACTTGAATCAAATACACTTCCCTAAGCTTGCCTATGGGCATTTCATCATCATCAAAAAAAGGGAAAAAAAATCCAAGCAAAAATCCCAAAAAAAATCTTTCTATGTAACCGAATTCACATTCAGTATCATAATTTTTTATGACGATTTGTTGTCATTGAGTCAATAATAAATATGACTCACACATTAATTATTAACAAACCCTCTATAATCTACTTGTCATGAAAATGAGCTGTTGTGATTGGTAGCGGATACAGACTCGAGTGTAACCCATGCATCCCCCTCACCCCTCACCCCTTGCATGCCTTATAAATACCCCATGAGCTAGCTACATTCTTGTCATCCAAACACACATTTCCCTAATGGCTTTCACAAAAAGAACTAACAGCAGAGTTCTCACAGTATCACTGCTGGTTCTTCTTGGCTTGACACTATGCTCTGCCAGCAGAACCCTTCTAGGCAGCCAAGAAACTGGCGGCATTTACACCGAGCAAGATGCACGAGGTGGTGGTTCAGGTCGTGGCAGTGGCAGTGGTTCTGGGTCGGCTACCGGGCCGGGTTCATCTGGAAGCGGTAGCGGTATAGGGATTGGACGAGGCGGTGGCGGTGCTTCTAGTGGCGGAAGCTCTGCTGGGGGTTCGGGAATTGGTGTGGGTAGTGGATCAGGATCTGGCACTGGTGGGAAGTCTGGCGGCAGAGCGAGTGGCGGTGGTAGCGGTCAAGGCAGTGGTGGAGGTGGTGGCAGTGTAATTGACCCCAAAATTCCCGTGATAATTAAACCTAGCCCTGTCGGTCCTAAACCCGAACCCCCCGCTGTTCCACCTGTTGTTGCTCCTATCATTGCTCCTGTAATTGGTGAGGTTCCTCCTACTGTTGCACCTGCAATTGGCGAGGTTCCTCCTACCGTTGCACCTGCAATTGGTGAGGTTCCTCCTACCGTTGCACCGGCAATTGGCGAGGTTCCTCCTACTGTTGCACCTGAAATTGGCGAGGTTCCTACTGTTGCTCCTACGAGTGAGAATTCCCCTCCTGTCGAGAGTCCCATCAGTGGTCCCCCTGCTGAGAGCCCTGAAGAGGGTTTTGCACCTGTTGAGAGCTTCGACTTTTAGATGTTTTATTTAGGGTAGAAAATAATGTAGGCGCCAATATTAGTCCATGAGTTTAGTATTTGGAGTTGGTTAATTAGTTATGAATAAATGCGCGCTAAGTCTCAATGAGCGATGCAGCTAGGCATGTAACGTACTGCGCGCTTATGTGTAAGCAATTAATGGAGGTCTTAGTATCTCCAACCTATGAATCAACGAAGGTTTTTTTTTTTCTTTCTAGCAAGTACTGTCTGATATAAAAAAAAATCTAAGAAAATTAAATCAATTTCCTCTTATTTTATTTTATTATTTTTGTCTCATGATGTTTTCAACCAGTAGGAAAAATATAAATTGGACTGTGATTTAATTAAGTTATTTTCAAGAGTTGAGAAAACTTTTTCCATCTCATGAAAACTTCTGAATTTAGCATTTTAACTTTTGACCAAATATTTAATCCAAATTATATAAACGTAATTCAATCCAAATTATTACTATGGAAAAGTAGAAATTAATTAAAGGGTATAAATTTTGTATGAAAAATATCAATTATTCAAGTTTCAAGAGAATTTATCAAATAAAAAAAACTGATATGGATATATACATTCAACTTTGCCTTGCTAATTTATGAGTTGGCGCAAGCTTGAAATATATATAATGTAAATTCTTAGTCAACAATGTATACTTTGTTAGTGTAGATCTAATTTATAAAGAACAAAAAAAAAATTTCAAACAATAAAGCAAATTGAGCATCTTTATATAAGATAAATTATATCATACATGTAATTCAAATTATTTCTTTGCATCTAATTAATAAACGCGGTGGTATTTACACCAAGGAAGATATGGCACAAGGGACCAGTTCTGGCAGTGGCAGGTGGTGGTGGCAACGGTTTTGGTGGGGGCAGTGTCGGGGCTGCCATTGGTGGAAGTTATGCTGGAGGCTCTGGAAGTGGTTCTGGCAATGGTTACGGATCTGGCAGTACTGGTATATCAGGTGGTACTGCTAGCGGCAACGGTAATGGAGGTGGCGGTAGCAACATTGTCTTTATCGGCCCAGTAGGAGTCTCTGCGACTCCATTCGGCGGAGTTTGGAACCCTACGCCAGCCTGGCTTCCTTAGATATATATGGCCGTGTTATATATATATGTACTGTTGAGGCAGGGACACTTAAAAGTAGTATTTATACCAGTAGTGTTTAGGCACAGCACAATAATATTGTAGTGCCCCTAGCTAGCAATTAATTTGCGTATCGTTATAATTTGTCATGCATGAAATGAGTTTGTTGTTAATTAATTCTTAATTAGCTATGATGCATGTAGCGCAGGTTTCTTACGATCTGATTAGAATTATCGGCTCCAGCTCCATTGGTTATCCTTACAAAACACTATGTAAACCTTATATTTTCTCCGTTGTTCTTCCCTCTAATGATACAGAATTCCAATTCCAATAAACCTAAATGAAATGTATGTGATCGTTAATTACCAAAGTTGGTCTGGGCTGGATTGTACTCCCAATTAGGCAGTAAAAAGTAATTACCAAAGTTTGGACGAAGTTCTAATGCATGGTAAATTGGTAATGGGCTTAATCTATTATTCATACGACATTCAAGTAATCGAGCCCAGAAATATTTGGGGAAATTACTTCGGTTCCATTAAAAATTGTCTATATTTAATCAGTGATATACGCTTTCCAAGTAATAAACGAACAAAATGAAGTCGTTTAAATTGAAATTTTTTCTTCATTATGCATTTAATCAGTGCTCATTGCCCACAACGCAACAACCCTCTGTTTCCTTTTTCATTCTATTTACTGATTTTGCAATGACATGAGAATACAGAGCTAAGAAATAGAAAGGCATGATTATCAAGTGACGCATCATTGTGTGTGATATGTTATCTTTCGATTAGAATTGATACGTCATAATACATCATGTGAAACGGTCCAAGGAGCACTTGCTTAAATGTACAATGGTTACCAAACCTTCAAAAAAGGAAAGTAGAGTTCTATAAATTTTGGATTAATGATCGTGATTTAATTTAGAAATTATTTCGGTACATGCCATAAAATTTGGATTGATTTTTGGCCGACAACTAATTAGAACTCCGGACAAGGTAACATGAGCAATTCATTGCATTGTAATAAGAGGGCTCCATATTCCTCCATTTTAATTGGATATGCAATTAACACCAGATTTTAATTAGATTTAAAAGTCCTATAAATACCCCCTAGCTCCTTTCATGCATCCATTCATCCCATAAACACAAAGTAAGAAACACCTTCTCTAACTAATCAATGGCTCCCATAAAAAGCACAAAAACTAGGGTTCTCACTGTGGCCATGCTAGTCCTTCTAGGACTGACAATGTGCTATGCCAGTAGAACCCAGTTAGGAATCCAAGAAACCGGTGGTATTTACACCAAGCAAGATACCGCAGTAGGGAGCGGTTCTGGCAGTGGCAGTGGCAGCGGGTCCGGAGTAGCCTCAGGACCAAATGCAACGGCACATGGTGCAGGCAGCGGATCTGGTGGAGGCAGTGGCAATGCTTCAATCGGTGGAAGTTCTGCTGGAGGCTCTGGAAGGGGTTCTGGCAGTGGTTCCGGATCTGGTAGAACTGGTCCATCAGGTGGCACGGCTACCGGATCAGGTAATGGAGGCGGTGGCGGTGGCGGTAGCGGTACTGTCATCACTAACCCTGGAGGTTCTGCAGCCCCTCCTGCGTGATGACGCAGGCCTAGAGCGGTGTTACATACGTTCTGTTGAGGCGGGGGCACTTAACAGTCATCAGTATCCATAGAGTTTAGGCTCAATAATTATCTAGTGCCCCTAATAATTAATTACTAGGTGTTAGATTTTTAGTTATGCATGAATAAGTTTGTCGATCGCTAATTTCTTAGCGATGATATGTAGGGCACTTTTCTTCCATGCAATGACCAAGAAGTGTTTGAGTAAAGCCAATTTAGGCTATCATGAATTAATGAAGAAATGTTGCTAGTAATTTCTGAGGTGATTTGGTGTGCTTTAGTAGTTTAGCTGCACTGGACACACACACACACACACACACACACACACACACACATATATATTTGTTTTGGCACTGGTCATTCTTAAGTAACACATGTAATATGTGGTGCTGCACGAACAAAGTTGATTTTGTGGGCTCACCAGTGAGAGGTGTCCGCTAGTGATTTAAAAAGTGCTAAAAATAAATAATCCATGAATTATTTCTAACAATTTTTATTTTTCTCTGCTATATATACATCCTGAGAGGTGTCCGCTAGTTATCTTTGATCTCACTTTAAGCAGTTCTGACGAGCTGTCTTGTTTGTTGAATGATCTCTTCTGAAAAATTACTAATCATTTTAACCTTATTAATTAATTCATCCCAAGCATATATACAAACAAAATAAAGTTCAAGCTACTGCATGTGAGCTTGATTTTCTCAGAAATAATCATTATTGAGATATGTATATTGTAATTTTTCTGTGTTCTTTTTATTTTAATTATATTAGCAAGTTTGATCTCTTGTAATAATTTATTATTTGACTCTTTTAACCTTTAATTTCTTTATAAAAAGTGTTTTAGGAGATTTGAATAAACAATTTATAATTTTTATTTTTTATCCAAACAAATTATAATTATTTCATTCCCTTTCGTTGGAATGAATTAACAAAATATAGCTAGTTTTGTCTCTATTTTAACTACATTATTCTTCTTAATTAATAATTAACTGAGAATTGAGAACAGGAGATGAGAAATTGTAATATGGGTGTTAACATAGAACTGACAAAACAAGACAAAAAGGACAAAGTAAATGAAGAAAAAAATACTGCTGATTTTGCTTGTTAGTTTGTCGACAAAATGAATATAAAACATGTGAGGATTGGTAAATTTTATTATTATTATTGTTATTGTTGTTGTTATTATTATTGCCATTGTCATTATTATTATTATTACCACTACTACTACTTCTATTATTATTATTGTTATAATAAATTTTTTTCAACAATCATCAATAATTTGTTCCAAATTAATAGATGTTTTAAGTACCTTTCAAAAAATTTAGAACCAAATGACATAAGAGTTTCTCTAAAATACTAGTATTATAAAATTATTCATCAGGCTTTGTCCTAGAAAACAGATAGCTATTCAATATAAAGTTAGATACTTAGAAATCAGAAAAATCTTTTGTATTAAGAAAATATTGAATAAAAATACTTTTTTAAATACCAAAAGACGTGTCTATATAATGGAGTAAAGCTACAGTGCTCCTTAGAGCAACGGATTCTTCGGTGCTTTTAACTCAAGATTAATCGAATCGGCTTCAAACGACAAATCTAAATTTCTCAATAAATTTTTATATTAAAATCTTGTGGGACAACAAAATTTTCTATTTTTAGAATTTTCTAATTATTTTTTTCAGGTGTTTGAAAATTGCCTATTCTTATATGCAAAAAAATATTATTTTAGAGTCATTTTAAAAAAAATCTAAAAATAATGGTTAGAAAAATCTAAAAATAGAAAATTTTAGTATCCTATAATATTTTGATATGAAAACTTTATTTAGCAACTTGAATTTATCATTTAAAGTCAATTTGATAGATATTGAATTAAGAACACCGAAAAATTTGATTCTCTTAAGAGCACTATAATTTTACTCTATATAATGATAAATAACTCAATTTTTCATACTGAAAAATTGAAAAGACTTTGTATTTTTTGAAATTAATCTGTACCTAATAAACAATTTTTTTTTCAAATGAGGAGAGAGAAGTATGGATCATCCGATCAAAATAGATAATGAGAGAGAAATAAAATTGACTATCATGTGTCATAATTAAAAAGTTAAAAGCTTTAACTACATTTATGATTATAAAGATTTTTGTTTGTTCTGGAGGAAGTGGGCTTACGACCTAAATGAAATGAAAGTAGAGTGACGTATAACATGATTTAATTTGAGAAAATATTAGGTCATGATCCACGAAATTTAGATTTGGATGATTAATATCACCATTTAATGCACACAAGACATTGAGACTAAGTTGGCTCCATAAAGCCATAAATACCTTGTACGCTCGCTTCATGACTTCATACCACAACATGCAAATATGTAAAGATTTGGCAAAAGTTACAAAAAACCAAATGCAAATATACAATAGACATAAACTACGCAACAACACTAGATTAAACTAGATTAAAGATTCGTCCTTGCTATATGGTCCATTATTAATTCTAGGACCATCACTGTTTATATATCTTGTGCACAAGCTGGCATCGTCAGATATATGAAATACGTTCTGTTGCGTCATAAAAATTCTATCATCAATTTTTTATTACATCATCAACTAATTTCATAAAAAGTATGAACACAGTAATATAACACTGTATATGAACAGTACTCAGAGACTATTCCTTACTCCTGTGATGAACCGTATTCTTATTAACAATTTATATTATCATAGATGACATTACCAACCAAGAAAGTATCCGTAAATTGTTAGGTAACAAAATTGTCTCATTGCATTTTTTTTTTGTCATTCCTGCTAGATGCTTTTTGAGATATATATATACGGTTTGGGAGGAGCCCAAATGAAAAAAATAATTTGGACCACAAATTAAGATTTCTCTGCTATTATACGGTTGGTTCAGGGGCTTTGGGAATAATATAATTTACAAAAGAATGGCTACAACTTGGAGAGATTTCCAATCAAGAATATTGATTAACAGTAGTGTTTGAGAATCATAAGAAACTATAAAAAAGGGAATCAAGCGCATGATGAGCTTCTTAATTCTTTTGATATTTTTTAAAATTTCACATATAGGCAAATTTACGCAAAACACACAGCATCAATTGCACATATAAGTTTAAGCAATAAACTAAATCATAATCTGTTGATTCATTTTAAAACCATGAAAAATGTTCAGCTTGATTAAAACTTATCGAGATTGAACGGACCATAATAATTGTATGAAAAAATTGATTCCATTAAATGCTCGAACTAGGACTGTTAATAAATGATAATATATATACCTGAATGTTCAAACACAAAATGGATCAAAATAGCTTCTTAATAAATAAGGAGTTATGTTAATATAAACTTAAAACTTACCAAGACCCTTCACGCGAAAACTTACAGGTACGAAATTCAACTTATAAGTTTCTATTTAAATTGAAAAACATGACTCACGTCTTTAACTGAAAACCCTCAAACTTGTCATGATAAATGGAGAGGGTAATATAAAAATCTATTTGATTCACTTTAAATGACAAATTCACAGCATTAAAACTGATCTTAAAAAAATAAATTTATTAATCTAACTTATAAATC
Organism: x Bolboschoenoplectus mariqueter; assembly: GCA_037678475.1. Taxonomy (NCBI): domain Eukaryota; kingdom Viridiplantae; phylum Streptophyta; class Magnoliopsida; order Poales; family Cyperaceae; genus x Bolboschoenoplectus; species x Bolboschoenoplectus mariqueter. The sequence continues at coordinate 3,572,354 of CM075245.1, read as the reverse complement.
TTCACATTATACTAAATTAATTTGAAACTTCATAAATTTAAAACATAAATGTGTTCCTCATGAAATAGATTGGTTTGAACAGTTTGAATTTATTATTTGAAGATGATTTAATAAAGTAAATATTGGAGTTAAAATGTTCACCAACTATAGCAAGGAGCTCAAGTATATACTAGTTTTATTCCTTTATGTTCTGTTTTTGCCAAACAATAAAGCTTCTGTTTAAGCTGTGTCATTGGATAATTTGGTATTAATGGATGGAGTCCTGAACTTTTACTGCATAGCACGCACACTCGTACATATGGATGGATTTATAAGAGGCTTTTTAGAGATTTATTTTGTATGAATTTTAAAGTAATCAAACGGATTATATTATATGTTGTATATGTATGTAGTGCTATATATATGCATTAGACGATATGAACCCTAACGGATATGATCGGATCCATTCATTCGGCACGGCACTGATACTCCTCATTTGCGATCAATCGGCACACGAACACACTACTAGAATTTTCAATATTAGCGTGGGTATACAATATTAATTGTGTGGGTAGTTCAATACACACACAAATAATCTTAATTTTAAACTATATTTACGTGCGTATACCTATATAATCAGACATTAGCGTGAAAAATATTTGTGTGCATAATGACACACGTAAATACTTTTCACGCTATTGTCTAGTATACGCACGTAAATATAGTTCAAAATTAAAGTTATTTGCGTACGTATTGAACTACCCACACCATTAATATTATATACCCACGCGAATATTAAAAATTCTAGTAGTGACATGCTGTGAACAAGCTCATGATCTGCACAATTTCACACGTTGCATGGTAATAAAAAGCTCCATCCGCTATATGCCTTTTGTTAGGCGATCATGTCTTGCTGGAGCTTTTCACCTCTGAGAACCATAAGCTCCATATATCTGCTATATATATACCTTTTGATGCTTTCATTAATTCCGTTCATCCGCTGCTTTTTCTTTTTATTTTGGTACTAAAACGCTGCTTAATTATTCTGAAGTGTCCTTTTTCCAATGCCTGTCCACTAATTTTGAGGGATATATAATTAGTAATTAAGTAGATTATTCTATTTAGTTAATGGTGAAGAATTATTTGACAATGGTTATTTTGACAATTTTTACAACGAAATTCTAAATAAATTAAAAAAGTAATCTAAAAAATAGAAAAAAAACTTTATAAATGTATTCTTGAACTTATAGATTGATTGTGTTTTAAATTTCATAAAATTTGAATTTTGTTTTGTTGTCTAAGAAAGAATATTAAAATTTATCCCATTTATAATGGTCCATAAGGTTAAACGAATTTTGATGATATATCAAATTAACTTAAATTAAATAAAATTGGAAACATGATCAATCTATAAATTTAGGAATATGTTTATAAACTTTTTTCTATTTTTTAAGATTTTTTCGAATTTATTTGAAATTCTATTGTTAAGATTGTCAAAGTAATTAACAATTGTCAAGTGATCATTCCCTTTATTTAATTAGTTTCATTGATATAACTTAAAGAGTTACATATATAAGATTCCCAAATGATTGGGTTATTCTTCTATTAAAAGAAAAAAATTGTATAGTTCGGTATATAAGATATTAGATATAACCATTCATAGTAAACCAAACGTTCAAGATCATATCTAATTTTATTTTTCTATTGAAATCAGGAAATCGTCAGCATATTTTCAATATCAAATTTATATTCGATTGGGGCCGTACAATTAGATATTAATGGCAAATGTTTAATTAATTGGGACCATAATCGGTAATAGAGTTACAGTAACAAAGGAATTACTGAATCGTATTTTTCTTGTCGATCGTTCATTTTCTTTTCTGTTACTAATTAAGCCCCACAACTTCAAGGAAAGAATTAATTTGTCAATACTTTCTGGGTCTTATTTCAGCTTTTATGCCATAGATTAAAACGTCGCTTTCACAAAATAATGTTTCATATATTTTTTATTGTAAAGTAATAGATATCTTTGACAATGTTGTAAAAAAATAATCCAAAGTATATTAACCTAAATCTATTTGGAATGCATTTGAAGAAATAAAAATTGAAAACTAGATCTTGTTATAATTAATAGAGTTTAAATGATGCATGGTACCAGCTCTCATGGTTGGGCCTATGGATCTTGACGAATTAAATTTGAATTATACTTCATCCATCATAGTCTAAATAGGCTGCTTAATGAAGAAACATAGGGTACATTATCATCGATAATTAAGAAATTAATTCGCGACCAACTATTCATGCATAACTCAAATTCTAACAATTGGTAATTACTAGGGGTACTGTCAGCTGGCCCTACTTCAACAGCACATAACATGGCCTTAGGCTTCTAGATAAGATACTCAGGCAGGAGATGGGGCCACAGCGATACCTTCAGGGCCAGTGACGACAATGCCGCTAGCACTGCCACTGCCGCCTCCACTACCGCCACCGCTAGCTGTGCCGCCTGATGTGCCAGTACTGCCAGATCCAGAACCACTACCGGAACCACTTCCACTGCCTCCAGCTTAATTTCCACCAACGGAAGCGCTTCCACTGGCATTGCCAGATTCCCGACCACTACCATGTGCCATCGCACTCGATCCTGAGGCTACTCCAGACCCTCCGCCACTGCCACTACCGGAACCATCCCTTTGTTCAGTATGTTGCTTATTGTAAACGCCACCGGTACTAGTTTCTCGTTCGCCTAATTTGATTCTATTGGCATAGCACATTGTAAACCCTAACAGGACTAGTATGGCTACAGTGAGAACCCTAGTGTTTGTGCTTTTTATGGAAGCCATTAGAGAAAATGTTTTTGTTACTTGATTTGTGTTAATTTGTTGGATAAATTGTTTGAATGAAACTACTGGTTATTTATAGGATTTCTAATTGTGCACTAATTAGATAAGACTATTTAATTTTGAAGCAAGTGTCACTACAACAAGAAGGTGATTTAGCAAGATCCTCAGCTTTTGCACAAAACTCATATAAGTCTAGCTAATTTTTTTACCAAGATCTCCACAACTCTTGCTATATTTAATTTAGTAAGGTGTTATAGCAAGATGATTTTTTTTTCTTGGTAAACACTAAAAAGCTGGTGTTGCAAGTTAGCAAGACCTTTTTAATTCATTTATTCTAAGACTAAATGCTCTTGCTATTACACCATACATGAAGTATATTAAATGGTAAAAAAATTATTTATCTATTAGTGTGATAATGTCCTTGCAACACCTGATAGATGCATTAGCAACATTTCTATCGTTTAGCAATTCTAGTATTTCTCATATTAGCACAAAAATTAAAATATATAATTGACAATTACATTCAAATTAATTTAAAACTAAACTAAATATACCATTCAAATGTTTTACAAAATACCAATAAACTATATTTAACAAAAGAGAAATGCTAAATATTTTTTGTCCATACTGTAAAGCACTCATAAACTATTATTTTTTCAAAGTCTTCTAGATTAATACATCTCTTCAACTTCAACAACTGTGTCTTCGATGTCCGATCTAAATATAATTTTGACTCTGATTCGAGCTTTCTATATTATCTTTTGACAAGGCCATTATATGGTATGGCTCAATTTTAACATCTTCTAACATATCTCCATCATCGAATAAGATTAGGTCCAATGATAATCAAAATTACCCAAAATCACTTAATTTAATCATAGAAATCAGAAATCAGAAAATTAATTATGCAAATTTCAGATTTAAAAACCACGAAAATAATTCATTCCTACTCACTACTATCAGCATTCATTTTCCGAAACATAGAAACAACAATAAACATTTACTGCACAACGTTGTCCCGCATATTAGCTGACAATACTGTCCCTTATACAAGCTTTTGCTTATCCCCATTGAACTTAAGCATGAATTTTAGAAAAAGGAATAGTCCACCATTTGATTAAGTGTTAGAACTAAATCTGGACAATCTCCAAATGTATTGCAATTTCTAAATTTTGATGATCCATATTGTCACTAATAGTTAAAAATTATAAAGCAACAAAAGACAATACCTATGAAGTATCATGCATGGCTGTGACAGTAGTCATGCCCTTCATATAACTAGTATAACTTCAACACCTATAAAATGCAAAAACAATTAAAAATAGAACATTAGAAATAACGCCCGTTAACTTTTAGTATTACATAATTCAACAAATATAGACAATATTATGTTCATCTTAGTTAATCTAAAGCTAATTTTAGCTATTAAAACATATTTACCAATACCTCCGGTTTGTTGTCCACATTTCTAAGCACCTGTGGATGAATGAAACATTATGAAAAAAAAGCAAGATATAAACAAACAATGCGTCATTGAGCAAAAATTTTTCAGTTTAATTTATTCTTAATCAATGATCAAAGTCTATGAAAAAATATGGAGGGAAAAAATGCGTCATTGAGCAGAAATTTTGGAGGGAATATTTAAAGTGTTTTTTTATTCATGTTACACACGAGTTGGTCTTGCAAGTTAGTGTTGCAAGCTAATTTTAAGTGAAAATAGAAGATACAATTTAAAAAGTTCTATCATTCTTGCTATATGAGAGCTGGTCTTGCATAGCTGTGTTACAAAGATAGAGAAATAGTAAGACCAACTAAAATCTCTAGCGGTGTTTCTTTTGCTAAAACACTATTTTGTTGTAGTGTGTACTTGGAATTAATTCCTGGTTAATTTTATGGAGCCCCCTTATTTCAAAACATTAATTTTGGTACATGTCGACTTTTCTGGAGTTGTAATTAGTTTGTAGACAAAATCTAAATTTCATGGAATCTAAGCAAATTAGTGGCCAAATTAAATCATCAACGCATCCCACAAACACAAAGGTTTTAGTAAAGAAAATTTTTTAGTAAGCACATATACTTTCATTTTTATATGCAAAATTTTTTGTAATAAAAGTATTTCAAATGAGATACCAACTTTCATTATTTTTCGATACAAAATATATTCAAAAGGTTTAGTAAGCACTTTCCAACGGAGCTATGAAAAAAGTATTATTATAGAATAAGTCATGTTTCATTTGATTCTTTTTTTTTTTTGAATTGGATAGTTCTATTTATTTATTTTAATGGCATATTGGTTCTTTTATCCTGTTCTTCATCTCTAACACCGCCCCCCCCCCCCCCCCCCCAAAAAAAAAAGTAAAAAAAAACAACAACGAGGGTATTTTGGATTTGTGCGATGGAATAAAAAATATAATTAAGTAGACGGATGAAAGGACGGACCAAAAATGAAGAAATAAAGCCTTGTGATGAAAAATGAATCGAGCAATTTAAATTTAAATATTTATAAAAAAATCTTCAATCAAATTTCGAACTCTCAACCTCAAATAATGTAAAAAACTTTTACTTGCTATGTGACTTCACAATTGAAAAACATTAATGATTTAGTCATTACTAGTCCAAAAAAAGTGAAAACTTATTCACAAAACTAAAAACAAAATCAAATAAAAGAGAGAAGGCATGCAAGAACTGGCTTTCCAGTAATGAAAGTAGATATGTAGGACTTCTCAGAGATTTAAACTGAGAATTTAAGGATTACATGCATGATTTTGCCTACCCAGCATAAGAAGGAGTTCTGACACTTGTAGATAGTGACAGAAGAGATGAAGAGAGGAAGTTGTGAGGGAGATGTGGAGAATTAAGAGAAAAAGGAACTCTTCCTTCATCAAATATATATTTTTTCATAACAAAATTATAAGTAATATTAACATTAATGTTAGGTCACTTTAAATTGATTGACCAATCTAGTATTCTGGTTTGCTAATGCGTGCATCTGATGTGGTCTAATGCATGCATACCTTAAATTGGTTCCTGAATTATTTTTTCTTCATGGTCACAAAGTATTTTCTAAAAATTTTCACTATGGTTAATTAAATTCCCTTCATGTCTTTGGTCCTTACGACCCCAATTTATTTTGTCAGTAATTAATCCAGAATCAGATCTAGACAATTTAATGCGTCATTAATTATTTTTGGAAGAAGATCAATTCCTTGGTTGTATATATACATATATTCATATATATCCACTGTCTATATACAGTGCTACCTAATATATGAATATATGGTGATTAAATTTGCTGATGCACTGAATCTTTTGATCGATCTGCACCTCTGTTTGTGCCATTTTGTCACCAATTGCAAATTACCTCGTGTTTGCTTTAATTTAGTACCTCTTTTTACCGTCTGGAATTTAAGGTATGCTAAGACCATAAGGGATCGGATTCTTATCATCTATTGTGTTGTATCGTGCAGCGCAGTATATTGTTTATCAAATCGCGTCAAGATTGGTGCAGAGTAAATGTCAAAAAAAAATTTCAAACCACCCATCCATATGCCGTGCAGTACAATAGATGATCAAGACCCTCGGAGATCAAGAGTAGAGCTATAGTAGGATATGCCTCAATCGACAGACTTAAGTTTCGAAATAGCTATATAATTTTTAATATGATTCTATTTGATCAAAATAAATGAAATATAAATTGTAAAGAGTGACTGGGCTTATATTGGTGATTAGATCCGCCACTAAAACTCATGTGGAATTCTTGTACTAAGAGATCTAGACAAAGAATTTTTCAAGAATTAATAAGACCATGTGGAATTCTTGTATGTATTCCAATGAATATTTTTCACAAACATATGAAATAAAAAATTATACTTCTATAATTTAATTGCTCATAGGAGCTAATTTTTCTTTAAATTAAAACTTAAAAGAATTCGATATGATTTCGGAAGGTATGGTTATTACATGTTTGATCGATAAAACAAATAGTGTTTTGGATATTTGATATAGAAGACTTGATTCTCATTTTGACTTAAAAAAAGGTATAGTTTTAAAAGATTTTGTATAATAAGAGGGTTTGTATGAACTTTTTATGCGATTAATGATTTCATTGGGGAAATCCTAAAATCAAGAATTATTTAACAAATTAATAAAACCTATTAAGTATTTTATGGCGGTGTGAGGTTTTAAATTAACGAACTCTTTAATTTGTTGTCTTTCTGAAACTTCCAAAGGATATTATAATATTTTTTTGAAATTTTAATTGACCTTTCAGCATATTTGATCTCAACGGAAATTAAAGGAATTTTCTATTTTTTTATTTTTAAGTATACTAAGTATTGTTAAAATTTGTAATTAATCATCAAAATGAAATTTCAAGGATTTATATGTTTATAGGAAAAAAATTATAAAGGAGGAAATTAAAAATGACATGGATACCTAACAGGTTTCAACTTTCTATCCTTTTGCAACCCCCCCCCCCCCCAAAAAAAAAAAAAAAAAAACCTAAAAAACCTGTGTCTCTTTCCACTGGGAGGACCACTATTCTTACCAAAATAATTAATAAATGATAGGGGACAAGATTGAAAAATTTATTTTGGATTCCCTTTGCAATTTGCACGCCTCTATTTCCAAATAGAGAAAAGTTTTACCCGATGAGTACTAAACATTTTGGTACAATTTGTTTGAATTATTTTCTCACCACTCAAGGACGCAATATTGGAGAAATAATAAACTCACATTTCATTAAAAGTAAGATATATTTGAGCCGTTGTGGATTATTCAAATCTGAAAGTTGGCTCAAAGTATTCTAATTGTTCATTAATTTTTGCTGAATTTATCTTATAATGTAATAAAAATAGCTAGAGCAATTCTGCTATGAAACAAAAAATTTTGTTATCAGTCGTAAATTTTAATATAATATTTTCGTCCATAATATAAATTTTGATACATAGAATTAGCCAGATAGTTAATAAGTTGTGGCCTTGTGAGCAATGAACACTAGAGAGGGAGAGAAAAGCCATTATAACTGGTAATGAGAAAACTTCTTAAATTTAAAATATTAATTATTAATTTTTTTTGTTGAGTAATTTTGTTATGGATTAGATATTTTAATGATGAATAAATTATAATCGTTAATTTCAATTTGATCCCTTCTTCTATAGTACAAATTTTTTTTTGAGAAAAAAAGTCTATAATACAAATTTAATTCATAACATAATTAGTTTTATTTGTTTGTTTATTAGGAATAGAAATCCAATGATAAATTGATAAGATGCAAACTAAATGGAAGCGAAGCGAACCACCACAAAACTTTTTTAGGTCCGGGTATTACGGACTATGCGGTACCGGTACCGCATGATTTATAACTCTCAAATATTAATTAGATCATAATTTAATCCCATCACCATTAGAGTCAGTTGAGTCTCGTCCAAACCGGAGTCAAGAATTACTCATAATTGGGAATAGTTGATAGGAAAATTTAGGCCCAGACCTACTCTAGAGACCGAACGATTGATATCTCGTCAGCCTGCAATGATATTTGAAACACAATCAATTTATTTAAATTTGATAATTTTTATAATGGTTTTTTAAATAAATTTAAAATAAAGAAAATTTTAAAAATTATTTTTGAATTTATAAATTAATGTGTTTCAGATATCATCTAATTTGTCTATATTATATTTGGTAAAAATCATTAAATCTGAATGGTTACAAGTTTTATACAATTTTAATGGTCTTTGATAAAAATGTCGAATGATACTTAAATTACATACATGATATTTGAAATATAATTAATTTATAAGTTCGAATATTAGTCTATAAAATAATTAAAATAATATATTTATTTGAAAAATCATTGTCAACATTGTTGTATTTATATAATATTGCCAAAAGATCGATCCCACCCTTTATATATAAGATAATGATAATATACAATCAAGTTTTGACATACATCATATTTTAATATACAAAAGAAATAATTTGCATTACACGTTGATTTTGAGAATAAAGATTGTAATCCAATCTAATTTTAATATAAACTCTAAGTTCTAAATTTGATCTATTGTTGGAATTATTCTTTTTCTGTCCTTTCAAAATTAATAGCAACTATTTTAGATATACGCTAAGCTATGATCGATGTAAAAACTTGAACACGCATTAGAATTATCCTTATATATTAACTACAAATATCGAGTGGGTCCCAAAAATCATATTGGATAAGGCGCTCACTGCCTGGGCATGTATTAATTGTTGATTAAGAATTGACATGATTGTTGAAACTCATACTTCATGTGCCAGCTCATAAACTAACAATTAGCTAAAGTTGGATGTATATCAATTTTAATGTTTCTAATTTGATTTTCTCATTTCCTTAACTGATATTAACGTTTGTTACTTTTTCGAAATACTCATAATTCATTTGGATTTATAATTTGTATTAAAACATTTAGTTAGAAATTAAAATGCTAATATATATTGTCCCATGTACTCCTTAATTTCACATTATAAAAAGTATCAAGAAGACAAAGTCTGCTCAACTTTTTTAAAAATAACTCAATTCAAAGTCCGATTTATTTCCTACTGCATGGTTTGAGACTGATGAGACAAAAATAAGAAGACAAATGGAGTTAGTTTTAGATCGAACGATACTTAAAAAACCTTCATTAATTCATAGATTGGAGTTAACTAGTTACCTCCATTGTCTATATTACACGCATGTAAGTAGTACTTGTTCAAAGAAGGAAAGTATTCAACATGCCTTACATTGATCGCTAATGAGTACTTAGCGCGCAGGCACTTATTCATTACTAAACAATACTAATTTCCTAACGCTCATTTACTAACATTGATGGCCTACATTATTTTGGCGCCTAAAATATCTCAACGTGGCTGCATTTTGGGCAGCTACTTCAGAAATAGGCAGGGGCTGGGCCGTCATCAAAAGCGGGGATCTCGATAGGGCTCTCAGCAGGGGATTCTTCATCATTGTCACCGTCATCAATGTTCGCAGGAGGGGGGGGTACAACATCTGTAACAGGACTCACGATAGGCGCAATCTTGTTGGCAGGAGCAATAATAGGAGCAGCAACTTCACTGACGGGAGCAACAAAAGGAGCAGAAATTTCAGTGACAGGAGCAATAATAGGAGCAGCAACTTCACTGACGGGAGCAACAAAAGGAGCAGAAATTTCAGTGACAGGAGCAATAATAGGAGCAGCAACTTCACTGACGGGAGCAACAAAAGGAGCAGAAATTTCAGTGACAGGAGCAACGGCAGGAGAAACAATATTTCCGGTGATAGGTGCAACAACAGGAGGTTCGGTGGTAGGAGCAAGAACAGGGGGCACATTTTCGACGCCAGGAGCAATATTAGGAGAAACAATCTCGGTAACAGGAGCAACCTCAGGAGCAATCACAATAGATCCAATTTCAGGGACAGGAGCAAGCTCAGGAGAAATAATCTCGGTAGCAGGAGCAATGATAGGTGATACAGTTTCGGGGGTAGGAGTAACATCAGGGGAAACTATCTCGGGAACAGGAGCAATGATAGGAGATTCAATTTCGGGGGTTGGAGCAACCTCAGGAGAGACAATCTTGGTGACAGGAGGTACACTTTCGGGGGTAGGAGCAACCTCAGGAGAGACGATCTCGGTGATAGGAGGTACACTTTCGGGGGTAGGAGCAACCTCAGGAGAGACGAGCTCGGTGATAGGAGGTAAACTTTCGGGGGTAGGAGCAACCTCAGGAGAGACGATCTCAGTGATAGGAGGTACACTTTCAGGGGTAGGAGCAACCTCAGGAGAGACAATCTCAGTGGTAGGAGGTACACTTTCGGGGGTAGGAGCAACCTCAGGAGAAATAATCTCAGAGACGGGAGCAACGTTAGGAGCAATAATAGGAGAAATAATCTCAGGAACAGGAGCAACGACAGGAGGTGCAATAACAACAGGACCAGTGATAACACTGGCACCACCGCCACCACTGCCAGCTCCTCTACCAGCTCCTCTAGCCTTGCCACCATTGCCAGATCCCGAACCGCCACCTTGACCACTTCCGGAGCCACTAGCAGAACTTCCGCCACTAGAAGCTTGGCCACCACCTTCCCCTTCACCTATGCCACCACCACGTCCAGATGAACCCGGTCCACTGCCTGATCCAAACCCGTTGCCACTGCTGCTACCAGAACCGCTTCCGTTTGCATTTTGTTTGGTGAAAATTATAATACCACCTGTTTTTTGGCGGTCAAGAAGGATTCTACTGGCAGAGCAGATTGTCAAACCGAGAAGAACCAGCAGTGATATGGTAAGAACTCTGCTGTTAGTTCTCTTGGTGAAAGCCATTACGAAAATGTTTGTGGTTGGATGGCAAGGATGAAGCTATCTACGTGTTGTATTTATAGGCATGCAAAGACATGCGATTGGTTACTCATAGCTGCTCCGGATTCCTTTGATTTGGATTGAGCTATATCAGAAAAATTTATTGGGAGCCAATTGCATATTGGCCCGGCTCATATTTAATTCGTCAAAATCTATAGGCCCAACCATGACAGTTGGTACATGCATCCAATCTTTTAATATATACCAAGATCTAGTTTTAATATTTTAGTACTTCAAATTGCATTCCTAAGAGTTTTAGGTTAATATACTGGCGATTATTTTTTTTACAATATTGCCTAAGATTTTTTTTTATTACTTTTAAAATCATATTGTGCAATTTTATTTCGTGGCAGCGACATTTTAATATATGTCAATATGGCATAAAAGCTGAAATAAGACCTGGAAAGTATTGACAAATTAATTCTTTCTTACTGAAGTTGTAGGCTTAGTAACAGAATAATAGAAAAGAAAATGATCGACAAGTGAGAATATGATTCAGTAATTTCCTTCTTACTGCAACCTTATTACTCATTATGGTCCCAATTAAATAAACATTAGTCATTTATTTCTAATTGTACGGCACTAATAAAATATAAATATGATGGAGATCTGCTGATGAAAATATTAATTCCCCAATACCTGATTTGAATAGAAAAATTAAATTACTTATGATCTTGAACATTTTTTACCATGAATAGTTATATGGTGCATCTTATACGTACCAAACTATACAAAATATTTGTTACAATTGAAGAATAACCCAATCAAGCCGTTAGTACCTGAGATTTGGGATTATGCACTACTCGTGAAATTAAATTCATTTGGGAGTCTTATATATGTAACTCTCAGTTATATCAATTAAACAGAATAATCTATTTATTACTTACTTTCCCTTCAATTAGAATAGTCCTCCCTCTCAAATCCTCCATGTCTGTTTTTTTTTCCTGAAAAAGTGATATGTACCATCAATTTCATGATGATTTGAGTATTAGATTCTAAATAATCTGGAATTACCTTCGTAATCATACTAATATCCACCTAATTAATTAACTAGGTATAACCATAAAAGCGTATTAGTAATTGAAATAAGTCCGGTACCACAACCCGATATCATAAGTTGCAATAGTTCATTCCTGCTTTGTAACAAATAAAGCTTACATTGCTCCTTCAAAATGTTATTTTTTTTTCTACATCTTCACCCTTCTAGATGTTAAATACTCGTATTTCTTTTGACCAAAAGTTGATTGTAAAGCTCTGTATAAAAAAACAATTAAGTAGGTTTTTCAACTTTAACAACTAAAAGAGATTGAGTTGAACTAATCTTTATTTATCATTGTTGCCAACTCACATCCATGACTTCTTTTTGGAATTCATCTCCATTTGTGAAGGTGCAATCTTCCTTGAATTTGCTTCTTTTTTATTACTTCCTTTAATTATCACCAAAAATCCTCCATATCTGTTGATTTATATATTATATATATTCCAAATTCCCATAAGATTGAAAATGGACACTTCAGATTAAACAACATTTTTGTACCAAAATAAACAATAAAAAAAAAAGCGAAACGGATGTGACAGAAGGTATAGCGGATGGAGCTCAGCGCAATGACGGATCCACTAAGGGGCAATGTTAGGCATATTCCTAACCTTAATTTTCAATTTCAATAGTATTTCTAATATTTTTTTCTTTAAAATGCAACAAATTTAACACAATAATATCATACTTGTCTAGGCTTGATATGTAATGAAAAAAAAATTGCATGTTTTTAATTTTGTGTTCATATTTTATTTGACTCTCTAGATCCGTCACATGTTCAGACTATAGTTCTCACTGGTGAAAAGCTCTAGCAAGACATTGCCTATCTTTGATTGGTGATTACCATGGTAACCAAGCACCAAAGCACACTGTTAATCAATCTTGATTGAAATCTTCCCTGCTATTTCAATTACAAAATATCATTATGTCATTCCAAGTTGTAGCTATCCTTTGCTAAATTAGATTATCAGAAGTCTCTGACACTACCCTAATCTTAATTTGTGGCCCAAATTAACATTTTTTTTTCATTTCGGCCCTCCTAAAACTGGCCCATGATTTGCATATTTACTTTTGTGTGCATGTGCATTTTTCTGGTACTGAAGAGCGGTACAGCAAGTTGTTTGGTCCGTACCAAAAATAATTTAACGAGGAGTAATAACAAAATAATACTCTTTAATGCCCACTTGGTGCTCTCATGTCCATTCTTTTATTTAATTGCAGAAGACCACATTCAGTGCAAATATTCAACTTGACATGTTTTTTTTGCCTGATGTGGGATCACATAAAATATTTCTAATCTGTATTAGTAATAGGTCTCTTTTTCTTGGGTAAATTTCACATAAGTTATGTAAAAAAATATATTAGGATCCAATGAGAGCCTTTATATCAAAAAAGAAAAAGGGAGTGATGCTAGATCTTCCAATCAAAGAATTTCAAGTTTAATTATTATGCAAATTTCTGGTTTGTATGAGCGTACACATTCCTGAATGTAAAGAGGAAAGTTTGAGACTGATAAAATTAAAAAAAAAACACACAAAAGAATTTTCTCAGGTTAAATTGGGAAGAGGAAAATATTGATGCCTTCGTGAGAATGGGCAAATAAGGAGAAATGAAAATGGAAATACAGACAATGCCTCGGCGCTGGTTTCTTAAATTTACCTTTTTGATCCTTAAACTTTCTTAAAAATATCAAGTTAGTCCGTAAACTATTATTTACATCAAACCGGTCCTTGAACTTTTTAAAAAAAAACCAAATTGATTCTTAAACTTTTTTTAAAAAATTTAATCTATCCTTAAACTTTAAATTATATCAAATAAATCCTTGAACTTTTGAAAAAATATAAGTTTTGGTCCATGAACTTTTAAAAATAAATTAAATTGGTCTTTGAATTTTTATTTGCATCTAGAGGTGTCAGTTCTTAGTCCGACCTGATGGTCAACCTTATTTATTTTTATAATAATAATAAAAAAGATCTAAATAAGAGTATAAATAGGTCAGGTTGGGTCGGGTTGGCATTATTTTATTAATTTTTTAAATGAGTCGAGTTCAATCTGACTTGATCAACCCAAGACAAATAAAATTTTTAATATTTGTATATGATTCAGTTTAAAGAAGTCATATTAGATTAGACTGGGTTGGATAAGATTGACTCATTAAGTGAGACTAAAAACTGACACCTTTAAATACAAATGAAAGTTCAGGAACTAATTTAATTTTTTTAAAAAAATTCAGAAACCAAAACCTACATTCTTTCAAAAGTTTAAGGATTTATTTAATGCAATTTAAAGTTTAAGAACTGTTTAAGAACTGATTTAATTTTTTTAAAAAAGTTTAAGAACCAATTTATTTTTATAAAAAGTTGAAGGACTAATTTGGTGCAAATGAAAGTTTAGGGAACAACTTGGTTTGTTTAAGCAAGTTCAAGAAATTCTCCCTTTTACTTATTTTCTCTTTCCTCGTTTATTGCTCTGGGCATGTTTATTTGAAAAAAAAATAGTTCAAAAAAAAGTAATTTCTTTCAAAATTATATAAAAATTGTATGAAGTCTCTGAACATAACATATCCACAAAGAATTTTCTGGTCAGATTTTTTAATTTTTAGACCAAAAAATATTTAATTCTCAAAAATTCTTTCTGATACTATTTAATTCTTAATGAAAAATAAATTTTCATGTTCATTTATGAGATAATACTTCTTGTTCACTTTGGTGGGAAAAAATGAAAGCAGCATTATTATGGCAAAGGTTTTTTCTTTAATTTTTTTATTAATAGTTTGTATTTATCTTGTAACCATAAATCTCTTGGGTTTTTAATTTTCTGACAATTGTAAATATTTCGTTTTTTAATAAAAAAGATAAGGACCTCACCCTTATTTTTTTTATTTTTCAAAAAATAAAGGGACCATAACGATAGGAAACAGATTCTATCCTTAGTCATTTTTCTGTTGATGAATTCGTAAATTATATTTTCAAACACAAAACTACAGAAGTAGCCTCTTTTGCATCAGTACATAATTATTTCCAGAACCCCAGAAGCCTTTGTTATATATCCTTTAGGAATACTATATTATTTCAAGCATAAAACCACAAAAGTTCTCTCTTTTGTAGGGATGGCAATGAACCGGGTAGGGCTGGATTTATGTCAAATTCGTAACCCGGTCCGTTCTGCCCGGTCTATGCCATCTAGCCTAAAATTAATGATCTGGCCTGTCTATGTAACTTTTCGTCTTGTCCCGGCTCTACTCGTCCCGGCTCTCGGCCTAATCACTTGCCATTTTTTTATTATCTTTTTCACCTTATTTTAATCCGAATCATTTTACACATTTGAATAATATTAATATATTCAATTTAAATAAAATTAAAACAGTCATTAAAATATATCAATAATTTTATTTTGATACAAATAGTCTTATTTTGATACATAAAAATTCTTATTTTGCCGGGCTAGAGAAAATTTTCTCATTTAAATTATTTTATAAATTTGTCATTAAGCTATAAAATTTGAACTAAATTAAGTATGATTTGAATGGATAGTTCAATTAATTTGATGAGTTTGTTACCTGCAAAGGGAAAAAAGAAATATAACTGATACATTCGTTTTAGTCTAGAAATTAATATTTTGTTTGAAAGCAAGCTACAAAAAATATAAGTGAAATATACATATTATTACATATTTTGAGATTAAGATCTAATTTGTAATATTTTTGAATTATGCATAAATTTGGTTCAAATGTTACAAATTAGGACTTCGATTGCTATGACTAATTGTCCATTGATAAATTATTGGTTTGTACAGCAAATTTTCAACAAAGAAGATGCTTTGGCAAAAGATTAGAGGTTGGGAATAGACATCTCATCATTTCTCATGTAGTAGCACCTGATCATATTGCTGTTACTGGACAGGTAACTAGTTATGAGTAATTTTATGCTAGATTTTTCTTTGAAAAAGCTTTGAGATAAGCTTGTTTTTGTTATGTTGGTTTGCCAATTATGCTCATCTGTTGTCACATAATGGAACCCCTATCAAACCGCTCTTGCCTGAACTAGTTTCTGCTGGTACTTGTACTAGCATGCATAAAGCAAAAAAAAGAAAAAAGAAAATTTTTTATGCATAATATTTTTTGTTGATCCAATTCATAAATGGCAGTCTGAATAATTGTGTTGTGTACAACTTGATGTTGCTATGAGATCATATTTCTGAACTCTACTGTTCAATTATTTATGCATAATATTTCAATTTTGACAAGCAACCAGCATCAGCTACTTGTCATAGTAAGGATAAAATGCCTCAACAACGGGTGGCACCAATCTCAGTTCAACCTACACCTGCTCCAAGTGTAACAATGCAACAAAAGCACATAGCTCGGCCTATATTTCAGGTAGGTCATATTATGTTTGGATTCTATTTAATTTGTTGTGACCACTAATTAATTTTCCCCTAATATGTATTTACATGTGTTGTGAATATTAATTAATTTTCCCCTAATATTATATGTATTGCTTTTCAGTAAGGAAGGTCTGACAGAAATGCCGAATACGGTATACATTATGGAATACCTCCACCATTCGTATTTGACCAGATGAGCCAGCCTTTGGCTGGTCAGGCCACTCCCTGCTCATCGGTACTTTCAATGTTTATCAGTGTATTTTATGGTTCTAACATCAGTTGATAGTGTCTTACTATTTAAATTTTCTTGCTCTTCATGACAGGAATTGCCAGCATCTAGCAATGCCTTTGGTATTGATTCAAGAGCACCATCTCATGCTCGATGGGTGACGAACGGTAATTACTTAGCTTTATTTTTTAAGCACCTAGCTTTTATTTCTCTCTCTCTCTGTTTGTCTCTTTCCAAATGTGAATCTTTTTAGAAGTAATTAATTTTACATTTGGATAAATGTGAATTTCTTTGTAGGTTCTAGGAAGAGACGAGGGGTTGTCAAAGGTTTTAATGTGATAAAGAAACGCCAAGCTAACAAGGATGAGAAGCTTTCTATTACATTCTCAAAAAGATTTGGTGGGGCTGTTGGCGTAAATCGCCGAGCTTTTATTGATGTAGTGGTTCACATAAGGTGGAATGCACCTCTCGTTGGAGTCGAAAAATGGTCTCAAATTTCACCTTCACAAAGCTTGTCATTAAAGAACATATATTGGTAAGTGAGGGATGTCTATTGGGATATGACTTAAAGATTCTAGTATTAAATATAAAGATGAAACAATGTTTATCCTAATTTTTACCTTATTAGTTTCTGTTTTCTTTATTTTTCAACTTATTATAGAATAAATGGAACCTTGAAGACAATAGAGAGAATGAAGAGAAAATCTATAGAATTGCTGCTGAAAGGTACAGAGGTTGGCGAGCGACATTAGCTGCAACATATAGGTCATATGAAACTGATGATGAGAGACTTAAAAATTTACCTGAAGAACTCACCCTTGATGTGTGGACAGAATTGATTGCTTATTTTGGGTCGGAAAAATTCAAGGTTTGTAATCTTGAAATAGTATCTTTTTTCTCTAAAAGATTAGCTGTTTAATATTAAGTGTCTTTTATTTTGTAGAGAATTAGGCAGACAAATTCAGAAAATCGCAACAAACAGAAGTTCCCTCATATTTGTCTAAAAAAAAGCAAATCCTTTTCACAAATTAGTTATGAAATGGTACCTTCTTTCTCTAAAGCATTTATCTTTCTTATTTAAGCTTTAGTTTAGATATCTTTTATTACACAACTTTATCATCTTATCATAAGCATCATATCATTTATAATTTCATAGCGGGACAAAGAAACAGAGGAGGAACCAAATGATTATGAACTTTGGGTTGAGACACATACAAAAGGTGATGGCTGGACAAATGAAGCATCCAAGAATGTATATGTAAGTTCTCCATTTCAATAATTATACGTTTCTTATAACAAACAGAAGAGGCATCTTTATATTTTGAATGCATAATACCTGTATTTGATCTCCATAGGAGATAAGCTCTTTGAATCTGACCTTATAACTACTGTGGATTTTATTTATATATTCCTTGTACTAAAGTAGAGTGTATATCTGTCTTGAAATTTATCGATGTAGGAAAATGTACGTGCAAAGATTATTGAAAAGGAGTTAGAAATTGGGGGTGTTTTGCCAACTATTGAGCAAGATGAAATTTTTCAATCCACCATTGGGAGTAGACCAGGCTATATTCAGGGACGTGGGTACATGGCAAAGTCTTTAAAATCGAAAGCGACGGAGGTGCTTCGTGCTCAGGTCAATGCTCAAGCTAAGGAGAACGAGATACTAAACGAGAAGGTGGATGAGTTGAAGAGTGCTTTAGATGCTGAGCACACTGAACGGGACCGGGTTATTGCTCAGCGGGTTGAAGAGGCCAAGCAATCTATGAGAGATTAATTTATGTACTTGTTTGGAAATATGAGAGAAAAACAGGTAATATTTGTGGAATTCCATTGTTGAGTTATTATGGTTCACAAAATATGTAAAATTCAGAACCACACAACTCTTACTGATAACAAAAGTTTAGAGAGAAGATTTGCGGTGCAAAAATTTCTTAGCACCATTTTCAGGGTTTTCTCATTACTTATAATAGTTCAACCAAAAACAGAAAAAATCACCTAATACATTATTACTAAATATGACATGTGGTTTCTTATTTTCCACACATCAGAAACAGAAAGAAATAAAACTGAAAAAAACAGAATCAAAATAAGATCTTTTATAACAACAAGATTATATCTAACATTCACCTCCCTAATCTTGTTGTCCCTTCTTCACATGCCTGAGACCAATTCTTCCTCTTAATTCCAAAAACTTGGTAGTTCCCAGTGGCTTCGTCAGTAAATCTGCTAGCTGATCGTTTGTCCCAATATGTTCAACACTTATCTTGCCACTCTCCACATTTTCTCTTATGAAATGATAACGTGTATCAATGTGCTTGCTTCGATCATGAAATACAGGATTCTTGCACAATGATATTGCAGAGTTATTGTCTATGTTCAACTTTATCACTTCATTCTTTTGATTCAGAAGATCTGCTCTTAGCGATTCGAGCCAAATACCTTGACAAGCTGCAGTCGAAGCAGCTATGTATTCTGCTTCACAGGATGACAACGCTACCACCTTTTGTTTTCGAGAAATCCAGCTGAGTGCATTGCATCCCAGAAAATATATAACACCGGTTGTGCTTTTTCGATCATCCTTGTCTCCAGCGAGATCACTGTCAGAGAACCCTTCCAGTCCTTGCATTACTTCTGAACTTCTTTCATAAACACATCCCAGATCAATGGTCCCTTTTATGTACCTGAGAATTTGCTTGACAGCCGCCATGTGTTCACTCCTAGGACATTCCATATACCGGCTTACTATTCCAACAGCAAACGCCAGATCCGGCCGAGTATGAAGCAGATATCTCAAACTTCCAACAACACTGCGGTACTTAGTCTGATCAACTGTGGGTGTCTCACTTGCTTTAGTTAAGTTTAATCTGGTTTCCATTGGTACTTTTGTCGAATTACACTCCGACATTCCACTTTCTTCCAGGATTCTCTTAGCAAAGGCTGTCTGACTCAATGTTATCTTGTTCACTGTTTGCTGCACCTCCAACCCCAGATAATAACTTAGATCACTCATTTGAAACCTTTCTTTCATCTGACTCTTGAACCTTTCAATCTCCGTCTCCGATGCTCCAGTTATGATTAAATCATCCACATATACTCCAACCAATACACGATTGCTACCAGCTCCCCTTTTGTATACGGTATGTTCCAGTTTGCTTTTCTCAAAACCAAGGGAAACCAGCGTGCTGTCTAGCTTGGAGTTCCAAGCTCTTGGTGCCTGCTTCAAACCATACAGTGCTTTGTGCAATTTAAAAACTTTGTTCTCGCTTCCCATTATTTCAAATCCAGGTGGCTGCCTGACATGTACAACTTCATGTAAATCACCATTCAAGAACGCGGATTTAACATCCATATGATGAAGTAACCATCCATCTTGCACTGCTATAGCCATGAGCATCCTTATTGTTTCCATCCTTGCCACAGGAGCAAAAACTTCTTCATAATCGACCCCATGTTGTTGTACATACCCTTGAGCAACTAAACGCGCTTTGTACTTGATCACCCTATCTTCTGAATCCTTCTTGATTTTATATACCCACTTCAATCCAATTACTCTTTGACCCGATATAGGTTCCACAAGGCTCCAAATCTGGTTGTTGTTTATTGAGTCAATTTCTTCTCTCATTGCTTGCAACCAATTTTCATCTTGTTTTGCTTCAATTACATTTCTCGGTTCCTCAGCCCCCAACAGACACACATCAAGATAGAGCATCTGAACTGGTTCAGTCTCTCCATAAATGTCTTCCAAGCTACGCAATCTTATCGGGGTCTGCTGACTTCTTTCACGAGCATCTGAATTTGTGTTGTCTCTTTGCATGGAGCTGTTTGGATTTACTACCTCCTCGGGATCACCTGGGTTTTCATTCAAGACAGGATGCGTGATGTCTTCACTCTCCAGCTGCTCTTCGTCCATTGAGTCACACATGATTTTGAACACAGGATCTTTTAAACAGTTTTCATCTTGTTCCTTCTTTTTCTCGGTCCAATCCCATCCTCTTTCTTCTTCAAATACTGCATCTCTGGTCACATGCACTTTGTTTGTCATGGGGTTATACACTCTATAGGCTTTTGATCCATCCTCATACCCAAAAAATACCATTTGAGTACTTCTATCATCTAGCTTCCTGATGTGGGTACTTATTGTCTTGACATGTACCACGCATCCAAAAACCCGAAAATGTTTAACCGTTGGTTTTCGTTTGTACCAGGCTTCATATGGTGTCATATTCGTCAGGCTCTTAGTGTATGCTCGGTTTAGGATGTACACTGTTGTACACACCGCTTCTCCCCAGAATTTTGCAGGAACTCTCATGTTTTTCATCATACTTCTTGCCATGGCCACGACTGTTTGATTTCGCCTTTCGACCACACCATTTTGTTGTGGTGAATACGGAGCTGTCATCTGCCTCTTTATTCCCAAATTCTTGCAAAACTCTATGAACTCACTAGATTTGAACTCACCTCCTCGATCAGACCTAAAACATTTCAGTTTTCTGTTTTGTTCAACCTCAACCCTCGCCTTGATACCCTTGAATGCTGTAAATACTTGATCCTTTTGTTTCAACAAAATCACCCACATGAATCTAGTGTGATCATCAACTAGTAAGAAAAAATACTTGTTACCAGATGGAGTACAGGGTAAAATAGGCCCACACAAATCTCCATGTACCAACTCCAGCGCATCCCCTGCTCTGTATTGCGACATGTGTGGAAATGGTGAACGGCGTTGCTTGCCAACTAAACACCCGTCACATACTTGCTCGACTTGATCTATATGTGGCAGCCCTTCAACAAGATTATCTTCACCCATCTTCTTAATAGCCTGAAAGTTTAAATGACCAAAACGAGCATGCCACCTCCAAGAATTTTCTGTAACATTTGCCAGTAAACACACCGGTTTTGCTATTTCAGAACTCAACACATACAATCTGTTTCTCGTTCTCTTTACTCGTATTAAAAGCTTTCCTTCTTGATCGAAAACTTGTAAGTTCCCTGCCACGAGTTCAATTCTACACCCGTGTTCTTCAAGTTGGCCTAAACTGATGATGTTTGTGGTCAGTTTCGGTATGTAATAAACATCAGTTAAGGCTCTGTGTTCTCCAGTGCGTCCTTGAATTAGCACTATTCCACGACCCCTTATTGATACTTCAAAACCATCACCTAATTTCACCTTTCCTCCAATCATTGTATCCAGAGTTGTAAAATGATCACGGCACCCAGCCATGTGATTACTTGCACCAGAATCTAAATACCATGTTTTCATCGTGGTTGGAATTTCTTCACTGAGATGAAGTTCACTAGATTTTTCTGCACCATTCCTCATGTGCACACTCACTACCTCATGCATCATTAACACAGGTTCATCATCTTCTTTCTCAATCACAAGTGCCCTTTCTCTTTTTGGTTTTCAACATTCAGAGGCAAAATGCCCATAAATCGAGCAGTTGAAACACTTTATTTTGGACTTATCAAACTTTTTATACGGTTTCTGTACCTTCTCGTAACCACTAGTCTGCCTGCTGTTCGGCACCTCCTCTTTTTCTCTTTCTTTCAAGGTAAGTGCCTCCCACTGAGCCCTTGTTAACATTAACTGTTCCTCTTCTTCCTCCTTATGTTGTTGCCGCCCTTTCAGACCTTCCTCAAACACCCGCAGCCGTCCCACTGCTTCTGTAACCGTCATGGATGATGTATCACCCCACTGCTCAATAGTACCGACAATAGGCAGAAACTTGTCGGGCACAGTGCTGAACAATTTTTCCACCACTGCACTGTCCTTCAACTCTACTCCCAGTGATCGGATCTCCCCGACCAGTGCAATTAGTTTCTGTGAAAAATCTACTATACTTGTTGTGTCTAACATGACCATCCGATCAAATTGCCTCTTCAAGACCTGTGCCCTTGCTTTTCTGACACGATCTTCACCCACGACCATCTCCTTGATCGTTTCCCACGCCTCCTTAGCAGTTTCCTTTTCTGCTATAGCCATCACGACTGGGTCTGGCACTGCCTGAGAAATTGCAGCAAACGCCCCATGATCTTTCTCTTTGTCGGTTTGCCCGTTCTCTACTTCTTCCCAGACTCCCAATGCCTTCAGTACTATCTTCATTTTTACCGCCCAAAGTCCATAGTTCGTATCATTTAACATTGGATATTGGATCGGCACGCTTCCACTTCTAATCACTAGGTTCTGTGACTTCTTCGTTGTACTCTCATCTCCCATGGCTCTGATACCAAATGTAAAATTCAGAACCACACAACTCTTACTGATAACAAAAGTTTAGAGAGAAGATTTGCGGTGCAAAAATTTCTTAGCACCATTTTCAGAGTTTTCTCATTACTTATAATAGTTCAACCAAAAACAGAAAAAATCACCTAATACATTATTACTAAATATGACATGTGGTTTCTTATTTTCCACACATCAGAAACAGAAAGAAATAAAACTGAAAAAAACAGAATCAAAATAAGATCTTTTATAACAACAAGATTATATCTAACAAAATAAACTTTTGTAAAGTAGATGCTAGGTTTTTAAATGGTCTTCATTTACTGTTGGTAATGCAGGTTACAAATCCAGTTGGCTTTGGAGCTGGAAGTCTTTTTGATCTTCTATTGTCATCAGAATCATATGTTAGAAATGTACAAAGTGTCAAGTAAGTGATCATTTTCTTTGTTCGGAATTTATTGACAAAATAGAAAATTTTCTAAAACCTCTATTCTATATTTATTATTTATATAGATTCTTTTGCTGGACCTACGATAGAATCCTACAGTAGAGATGCAAGCATCGGCTAGGTCACTAGATAGATTAGTATATAGATTGTTATTTTAGAAAGAATAAAATAGAAAGATAATAGAGATATCTCCAATTAGGTTGTGATTACCAATATGATTTTGTTGAATTTAGTGGTGTAAAGTTCTTTGATATGATCTTGTTATTTTGAGCCATTTAGTTTGGACTTCTGTATCGATATGATCCTTTGTTAATTTTTTTATTTTTTTCAATTAAAATTGTAATTGATAAATGTGATATTGTTGACTTTAGTGGTGCAAGATTCTTTGATATACAATTGTAATTTTATTATTATTATTATTATTATTATTATATATATATATATATATATA
Source organism: x Bolboschoenoplectus mariqueter (assembly GCA_037678475.1). NCBI lineage: Eukaryota > Viridiplantae > Streptophyta > Magnoliopsida > Poales > Cyperaceae > x Bolboschoenoplectus > x Bolboschoenoplectus mariqueter. Next base: position 3,548,381 of record CM075245.1, on the reverse strand, counting down.
TATATTAAACTATCACAATAAAATGACTTGCTGCGAAATACAGTTTGGGACTTACAACAAAGGAGAATAGTTGACATATATGTTTATTGCAACAAATGACAATAGTTGAAATATGAATTTATTGCAACTAATGACAGTAGTTGAGATTTGTGTTTATTGCAACAAATTCTTATTGTTAAACAAGATTTATTGGCAAGAGAAGATGTAACAGGACTAAAAGCAACTATAATGTTTGTTGTATTATTTGCTTTTTGCAACAAATTACAAGATGATAATATAAAATTTATTGACAATATATAGAGATGATGCCATAGGGCTATTTCACAATGAAAAATATTGATGGAATTAGTTGATAGTGCAACAAGGTTAAAATTTTGCAAAAATTTCTCGCCACAAGGTACATCGCAACAAAGTAGTAACGATTTAAGTTTGTTATATTAGTCTACTAATGCAACAATATCTTCATATTAGCAACAAATAGTGTTGTTGCCTGGCAGTGCAACTTTGGTGAAGTGCGACTCATGATTATTTTTGGATTCAGCTATATCAGGAAATTTTATTGGGAGTCAATTGCGTAGAGACCCAGTACAAATTTAATTCGTCAAGATCTATAGACCCAACCATGAGAGCTGGTACCATGCATCATTTAAACTCTATTAATCATAACAAGATCTAGTTTTCAATTTTTATTTCTTCAAATGCATTCCAAATAGATTTAGGTTAATATACCGTGGATTATTTTTTTACAACATTGTCAAAGATATTTATTACTTTACAATAAAAAATATTATGAAACATTATTTTGTGAAAGCGACGTTTCAATCTATGGCATAAAAGCTGAAATAAGACCCAGAAAGCATTGACAAATTAATTATTTCCTTGAAGTTGTAGGGCTTAATTAATAACAGAAAAGAAAATGAACGATCGACAAGAAAATACGATTCAGTAAATCCTTTGTTACTGTAACTCTATTACCGATTATGGTCCCAATTAATTAAACATTTGCCATTAATTTCTAATTGTACGGCCCCAATCGAATATAAATTTGATATTGAAAATATGCTGACAATTTCCTGATTTCAATAGAATAATAAAATTAGATATGATCTTGAACGTTTGGTTTACTATGAATGGTTATATCTAATATCTTATATACCGAACTATACAATTTTTTTCTTTTAATAGAAGAATAACCCAATCATTTGGGAATCTTATATATGTAACTCTTTAAGTTATATCAATGAAACTAATTAAATAAACGGAATGATCACTTGACAATTGTTAATTACTTTGACAATCTTAACAATAGAATTTCAAATAAATTCGAAAAAATCTTAAAAAATAGAAAAAAGTTTATAAACATATTCCTAAATTTATAGATTGATCATGTTTCCAATTTTATTTAATTTAAGTTAATTTGATATATCATCAAAATTCGTTTAACCTTATGGACCATTATAAATGGGATAAATTTTAATATTCTTTCTTAGACAACAAAACAAAATTCAAATTTTATGAAATTTGAAACACAATCAATCTATAAGTTCAAGAATACATTTATAAAGTTTTTTTTCTATTTTTTAGATTACTTTTTTAATTTATTTAGAATTTTGTTGTAAAAATTGTCAAAATAACCATTGTCAAATAATTCTTCACCATTAACTAAATAGAATAATCTACTTAATTACTAATTATATATCCCTCAAAATTAGTGGACAGGCATTGGAAAAAGGACACTTCAGATTAATTAAGCAGCGTTTTAGTACCAAAATAAAAAGAAAAAGCAGCGGATGAACGGAATTAATGAAAGCATCAAAAGGTATATATATAGCAGATATATGGAGCTTATGGTTCTCAGAGGTGAAAAGCTCCAGCAAGACATGATCGCCTAACAAAAGGCATATAGCGGATGGAGCTTTTTATTACCATGCAACGTGTGAAATTGTGCAGATCATGAGCTTGTTCACAGCATGTCACTACTAGAATTTTTAATATTCGCGTGGGTATATAATATTAATGGTGTGGGTAGTTCAATACGTACGCAAATAACTTTAATTTTGAACTATATTTACGTGCGTATACTAGACAATAGCGTGAAAAGTATTTACGTGTGTCATTATGCACACAAATGTTTTTCACGCTAATGTCTGATTATATAGGTATACGCACGTAAATATAGTTTAAAATTAAGATTATTTGCGTGTGTATTGAACTACCCACACAATTAATATTGTATACCCACGCTAATATTGAAAATTCTAGTAGTGTGTTCGTGTGCCGATTGATCGCAAATGAGGAGTATCAGTGCCGTGCCGAATGAATGGATCCGATCATATCCGTTAGGGTTCATATCGTCTAATGCATATATATAGCACTACATATATATACAACATATAATATAATCCGTTTGATTACTTTAAAATTCATACAAAATAAATCTCTAAAAAGCCTCTTATAAATCCATCCATATGTACGAGTGTGCGTGCTATGCAGTAAAAGTTCAGGAGTCCATCCATTAATACCAAATTATCCAATGACACAGCTTAAACAGAAGCTTTATTGTTTGGCAAAAACAGAACATAAAGGAATAAAACTAGTATATACTTGAGCTCCTTGCTATAGTTGGTGAACATTTTAACTCCAATATTTACTTTATTAAATCATCTTCAAATAATAAATTCAAACTGTTCAAACCAATCTATTTCATGAGGAACACATTTATGTTTTAAATTTATGAAGTTTCAAATTAATTTAGTATAATGTGAAGATTTATAAGTTAGATTAATAAATTTATTTTTTTAAGATCAGTTTTAATGCTGTGAATTTGTCATTTAAAGTGAATCAAATAGATTTTTATATTACCCTCTCCATTTATCATGACAAGTTTGAGGGTTTTCAGTTAAAGACGTGAGTCATGTTTTTCAATTTAAATAGAAACTTATAAGTTGAATTTCGTACCTGTAAGTTTTCGCGTGAAGGGTCTTGGTAAGTTTTAAGTTTATATTAACATAACTCCTTATTTATTAAGAAGCTATTTTGATCCATTTTGTGTTTGAACATTCAGGTATATATATTATCATTTATTAACAGTCCTAGTTCGAGCATTTAATGGAATCAATTTTTTCATACAATTATTATGGTCCGTTCAATCTCGATAAGTTTTAATCAAGCTGAACATTTTTCATGGTTTTAAAATGAATCAACAGATTATGATTTAGTTTATTGCTTAAACTTATATGTGCAATTGATGCTGTGTGTTTTGCGTAAATTTGCCTATATGTGAAATTTTAAAAAATATCAAAAGAATTAAGAAGCTCATCATGCGCTTGATTCCCTTTTTTATAGTTTCTTATGATTCTCAAACACTACTGTTAATCAATATTCTTGATTGGAAATCTCTCCAAGTTGTAGCCATTCTTTTGTAAATTATATTATTCCCAAAGCCCCTGAACCAACCGTATAATAGCAGAGAAATCTTAATTTGTGGTCCAAATTATTTTTTTCATTTGGGCTCCTCCCAAACCGTATATATATATCTCAAAAAGCATCTAGCAGGAATGACAAAAAAAAATGCAATGAGACAATTTTGTTACCTAACAATTTACGGATACTTTCTTGGTTGGTAATGTCATCTATGATAATATAAATTGTTAATAAGAATACGGTTCATCACAGGAGTAAGGAATAGTCTCTGAGTACTGTTCATATACAGTGTTATATTACTGTGTTCATACTTTTTATGAAATTAGTTGATGATGTAATAAAAAATTGATGATAGAATTTTTACGACGTAACAGAACGTATTTCATATATCTGACGATGCCAGCTTGCGCACAAGATATATAAACAGTGATGGTCCTAGAATTAATAATGGACCATATAGCAAGGACGACTCTTTAATCTAATTTAATCTAGTGTTGTTGCGTAGTTTATGTCTATTGTATATTTGCATTTGGTTTTTTGTAACTTTTGCCAAATCTTTACATATTTGCATGTTGTGGTATGAAGTCATGAAGCGAGCGTACAAGGAATTTATGGCTTTATGGAGCCAACTTAGTCTCAATGTCTTGTGTGCATTAAATGGTGATATTAATCATCCAAATCTAAATTTCGTGGATCATGACCTAATATTTTCTCAAATTAAATCATGTTATACGTCACTCTACTTTCATTTCATTTAGGTCGTCAGCCCACTTTCCTCCAGAACAAACAAAAATCTTTATAATCATAAATGTAGTTAAAGCTTTTAACTTTTTAATTATGACACATGATAGTCAATTTTATTTCTCTCTCATTATCTATTTTGATCGGATGATCCATACTTCTCTCTCCTCATTTGAAAAAAAAAATTGTTTATAAGGTACAGATTAATTTCAAAAAATACAAAGTCTTTTCAATTTTTCAGTATGAAAAATTGAGTTATTTATCATTATATAGAGTAAAATTATAGTGCTCTTAAGAGAATCAAATTTTTCGGTGTTCTTAATTCAATATCTATCAAATTGACTTTAAATGACAAATTCAAGTTGCTAAATAAAGTTTTCATATCAAAATATTATAGGATACTAAAATTTTCTATTTTTAGATTTTTTCTAACCATTATTTTTAGATTTTTTTTAAAATGACTCTAAAATAATATTTTTTTGCATATAAGAATAGGCAATTTTCAAACACCTGAAAAAAATAATTAGAAAATTCTAAAAATAGAAAATTTTGTTGTCCCACAAGATTTTAATATAAAAATTTATTGAGAAATTTAGATTTGTCGTTTGAAGCCGATTCGATTAATCTTGAGTTAAAAGCACCGAAGAATCCGTTGCTCTAAGGAGCACTGTAGCTTTACTCCATTATATAGACACGTCTTTTAGTATTTAAAAAAGTATTTTTATTCAATATTTTCTTAATACAAAAGATTTTTCTGATTTCTAAGTATCTAACTTTATATTGAATAGCTATCTGTTTTCTAGGACAAAGCCTGATGAATAATTTTATAATACTAGTATTTTAGAGAAACTCTTATGTCATTTGGTTCTAAATTTTTTGAAAGGTACTTAAAACATCTATTAATTTGGAACAAATTATTGATGATTGTTGAAAAAAATTTATTATAACAATAATAATAATAGAAGTAGTAGTAGTGGTAATAATAATAATAATGACAATGGCAATAATAATAACAACAACAATAACAATAATAATAATAAAATTTACCAATCCTCACATGTTTTATATTCATTTTGTCGACAAACTAACAAGCAAAATCAGCAGTATTTTTTTCTTCATTTACTTTGTCCTTTTTGTCTTGTTTTGTCAGTTCTATGTTAACACCCATATTACAATTTCTCATCTCCTGTTCTCAATTCTCAGTTAATTATTAATTAAGAAGAATAATGTAGTTAAAATAGAGACAAAACTAGCTATATTTTGTTAATTCATTCCAACGAAAGGGAATGAAATAATTATAATTTGTTTGGATAAAAAATAAAAATTATAAATTGTTTATTCAAATCTCCTAAAACACTTTTTATAAAGAAATTAAAGGTTAAAAGAGTCAAATAATAAATTATTACAAGAGATCAAACTTGCTAATATAATTAAAATAAAAAGAACACAGAAAAATTACAATATACATATCTCAATAATGATTATTTCTGAGAAAATCAAGCTCACATGCAGTAGCTTGAACTTTATTTTGTTTGTATATATGCTTGGGATGAATTAATTAATAAGGTTAAAATGATTAGTAATTTTTCAGAAGAGATCATTCAACAAACAAGACAGCTCGTCAGAACTGCTTAAAGTGAGATCAAAGATAACTAGCGGACACCTCTCAGGATGTATATATAGCAGAGAAAAATAAAAATTGTTAGAAATAATTCATGGATTATTTATTTTTAGCACTTTTTAAATCACTAGCGGACACCTCTCACTGGTGAGCCCACAAAATCAACTTTGTTCGTGCAGCACCACATATTACATGTGTTACTTAAGAATGACCAGTGCCAAAACAAATATATATGTGTGTGTGTGTGTGTGTGTGTGTGTGTGTGTGTGTCCAGTGCAGCTAAACTACTAAAGCACACCAAATCACCTCAGAAATTACTAGCAACATTTCTTCATTAATTCATGATAGCCTAAATTGGCTTTACTCAAACACTTCTTGGTCATTGCATGGAAGAAAAGTGCCCTACATATCATCGCTAAGAAATTAGCGATCGACAAACTTATTCATGCATAACTAAAAATCTAACACCTAGTAATTAATTATTAGGGGCACTAGATAATTATTGAGCCTAAACTCTATGGATACTGATGACTGTTAAGTGCCCCCGCCTCAACAGAACGTATGTAACACCGCTCTAGGCCTGCGTCATCACGCAGGAGGGGCTGCAGAACCTCCAGGGTTAGTGATGACAGTACCGCTACCGCCACCGCCACCGCCTCCATTACCTGATCCGGTAGCCGTGCCACCTGATGGACCAGTTCTACCAGATCCGGAACCACTGCCAGAACCCCTTCCAGAGCCTCCAGCAGAACTTCCACCGATTGAAGCATTGCCACTGCCTCCACCAGATCCGCTGCCTGCACCATGTGCCGTTGCATTTGGTCCTGAGGCTGCTCCGGACCCGCTGCCACTGCCACTCCCAGAACCGCTCCCTACTGCGGTATCTTGCTTGGTGTAAATACCACCGGTTTCTTGGATTCCTAACTGGGTTCTACTGGCATAGCACATTGTCAGTCCTAGAAGGACTAGCATGGCCACAGTGAGAACCCTAGTTTTTGTGCTTTTTATGGGAGCCATTGATTAGTTAGAGAAGGTGTTTCTTACTTTGTGTTTATGGGATGAATGGATTCATGAAAGGAGCTAGGGGGTATTTATAGGACTTTTAAATCTAATTAAAATCTGGTGTTAATTGCATATCCAATTAAAATGGAGGAATATGGAGCCCTCTTATTACAATGCAATGAATTGCTCATGTTACCTTGTCCGGAGTTCTAATTAGTTGTCGGCCCAAAATTAATCCAAATTTTATGGAATGTACCGAAATAATTTCTAAATTAAATCACGATCATTAATCCAAATTTTATAGAACTCTACTTTCCTTTTTTGAAGGTTTGGTAACCATTGTACATTTAAGCAAGTGCTCCTTGGACCGTTTCACATGATGTATTATGACGTATCAATTCTAATCGAAACATAACATATCACACACAATGATGCGTCACTTGATAATCATGCCTTTCTTTTTCTTAGCTCTGTATTCTCATGTCATTGCAAAATCAGTAAATGGAATGAAAAAGGAAACAGAGGGTTGTTGCGTTGTGGGCAATGAGCACTGATTAAATGCATAATGAAGAAAAAATTTAAATTTAAACGACTTCATTTTGTTCGTTTATTACTTGGAAAGCGTAACTCACTGATTAAATATAGACAATTTTTAATGGAAGCGAAGTAATTTCCCCAAATATTTCTGGGCTCGATTACTTGAATGTCGTATGAATAATAGATTAAGCCCATTACCAATTTACCATGCATTAGAACTTCGTCCAAACTAGAATAATTAATTACTTTTTACTGCCTAATTGGGAGTACAATCCAGCCCAGACCAACTTTGGTAATTAACGATCACATCCATTTCATTTAGGTTTATTGGAATTGGAACTCTGTATCATTAGAGGGAAGAACAACGGAGAAAATATAAGGTTTACATAGTGTTTTGTAAGGATAACCAATGGAGCTGGAGCCGATAATTCTAATCAGATCGTAAGAAACCTGCGCTACATGCATCATAGCTAATTAAGAATTAATTAACGACAAACTCATTTCATGCATGAAAAATTCTAACGATACGCAAATTAATTGCTAGCTAGGGGCACTACAATATTATTGTGCTGTGCCTAAACACTACTGGTATAAATACTACTTTTAAGTGTCCCTGCCTCAACAGTACATATATATATAACACAGCCATATATATCTAAGGTAGCCAGGCTGGCGAAGGGTTCGGAACTCCGCCGAATGGAGTCACAGAGACTCCTCCTTGGCCGATAAAGACAATGTTGCTACCGCCACCTCCATTACCGTTGCCGCTAGCAGTACCACCTGATATACCAGTACTGCCAGATCCGTAACCATTGCCAGAACCACTTCCAGAGCCTCCAGCATAACTTCCACCAATGGCAGCCCCGACACTGCCCCCACCAAAACCGTTGCCACCACCACCTGCCACTGCCAGAAGTGGTCCCTTGTGCCATATCTTCCTTGGCGTAAATACCACCGCGTTTATTAATTAGATGCAAAGAAATAATTTACATTACATGTATGATATAATTTATCTTATATAAAGATGCTCAATTTGATTTATTGTTTCAAATTATTTATTTGTTCTTTATAAATTAGATCTACACTAACAAAGTATATACTGTTGACTAAGAATTTACATTATATATATTTCAAGATTGCGCCAACTCATAAATTAGCAAGGCAAAGTTGAATGTATATATCCATATCAGTTTTTTTTATTTGATATTTCTCTTGAAACTTGAATAATTGATATTTTTCATACAAAATTTATACCCTTTAATTAATTTCTACATTTCCATAGTAATAATTTGGATTGAATTACGTTTATATAATTTGGATTAAATATTTGGTCAAAAGTTAAAATGCTAAATTCCGAAGTTTTCATCAGATGGAAAAAGTTTTCTCAACTCTTGAAAATAACTTAATTAAATCACAGTCCAATTTATATTTTTCCTACTGGTTGAAAACATCATGAGACAAAAATAATAAAATAAAATAAGAGGAAATTGATTTAATTTTCTTAGATTTTTTTTTATATCAGACAGTACTTGCTAGAAAGAAAAAAAAAACCTTCGTTGATTCATAGGTTGGAGATACTAAGACCTCCATTAATTGCTTACACATATGCGCGCAGTACGTTACATGCCTAGCTGCATCGCTCATTAAGACTTAGCGCGCATTTATTCATAACTAATTAACCAACTCCAAATACTAAACTCATGGACTAATATTGGCGCCTACATTATTTTCTACCCTAAATAAAACATCTAAAAGTCGAAGCTCTCAACAGGTGCAAAACCCTCTTCAGGGCTCTCAGCAGGGGGACCACTGATAGGACTCTCGACAGGAGGGGAATTCTCACTCGTAGGAGCAACAGTAGGAACCTCGCCAATTTCAGGTGCAACAGTAGGAGGAACCTCGCCAATTGCCGGTGCAACGGTAGGAGGAACCTCACCAATTGCAGGTGCAACGGTAGGAGGAACCTCACCAATTGCAGGTGCAACAGTAGGAGGAACCTCACCAATTACAGGAGCAATGATAGGAGCAACAACAGGTGGAACAGCGGGGGGTTCGGGTTTAGAACCGACAGGGCTAGGTTTAATTATCACGGGAATTTTGGGGTCAATTACACTGCCACCACCTCCACCACTGCCTTGACCGCTACCACCGCCACTCGCTCTGCCGCCAGACTTCCCACCAGTGCCAGATCCTGATCCACTACCCACACCAATTCCCGAACCCCCAGCAGAGCTTCCGCCACTAGAAGCACCGCCACCGCCTCGTCCAATCCCTATACCGCTACCGCTTCCAGATGAACCCGGCCCGGTAGCCGATCCAGACCCACCGCCACTGCCACGACCCGAACCGCCACCTCGTGCATCTTGCTCGGTGTAAATGCCGCCAGTTTCTTGGCTGCCTAGAAGGGTTCTCCTGGCAGAGCATAGTGTCAAGCCAAGAAGAACCAGCAGTGATACTGTGAGAACTCTGCTGTTAGTTCTTTTTGTGAAAGCCATTAGGGAAATGTGTGTTTGGATGACAAGAATGTAGCTAGCTCATGGGGTATTTATAAGGCATGCAAGGGGTGAGGGGTGAGGGGGATGCATGGGTTACACTCGAGTCTGTATCCTTTGTCAATCACAACCGCTCATTTTCATCACAAGTAAATTATAAGGGGTTTGTTAATAATTAATGTGTGAGTCATATTTATTATTGACTCAATGACAGGAAATCGTCATAAAAAATTATGACAAAGAATGTGAATTCGGTTAATGTCCTCCAACTCTTAACGACAAGATATCTAGCTTTATTTTGTCAAATATTCACATGGATTTATATTAATTGCAAAATGAATTTACGAAAATTATTTCTTGACAACAACATTTTAATATGTGCACAAAAGGTTTAAATAAGACCCAGGAATTTATTCACAAAGTCTCTGCTTAAAATAGTTGGCTCGGTAATTATAAAAAAAATATTAACGAGGGAATATAATTCAGTATATTCCAATCTTACTGCACACCCAATTACCTTTTTATGGTCCCATATATGCATGATATATTTATTTCTAATTGTACGGGCCTAAGTCGAATAAAGTTTCCAGCGCGTTCCACATTGTATATACCAAATTTGAAAAGAAACTAAAATTAGATATGATCCTTGACCATTTGGTTTCTTATAATAGAAGTGATAACTGACTTAGCTAAATGTATATATATTTTTATATAAAAGTGTTTATTTATATTTGTTGAAAAATTGTTTAATTAGACCTTCTATTATGACTAATTAGCTAAATCTCTAAATGTTGCATTTTTACTTATTGAATAATAATTATAACGTATTTATTCTGAATTTTCTTATGATTTTAAAGAAGATGAAACATGATAAATACTTTACATATTAGATATAAGTATCTTAGAATTCGTATATAAATAACTTGAATATTAAGTATAAATATTTTCATATTCAAATAAGAAGTACAAGAAATGAGATATAAGAAACATTTCTATTTACCATTCAAGGTCAAACTTTTCTTATACAAATTGAAGAACCAAATCAAGTAGCTGGTTCATGGGATTTGGGATTCTGTTCTCGTAAAAATACATTTAGATAATTTCGTGACTAAAGATAAGATCCAATTTTCGAATTTAAATATTCACTAAAAAATTTCTCAATCGAATTTCAAATTTATAATCTGTTATATAAAAGATATTACTTTAAACACTATATCAAGCTTTCGGTTTCAATGAAGCTGGTGGATTCAAAACACTTTTATCACAAAAAATAGACATTATATCAAGAATTGATTTTCAATTAAATGAAATAATTTAATTACTTTCCTATTAAAATTGGGGCACTTGAGGGGAAGGGAAGCACCTTCCTCTCATATCCTCCTTATAACTATTAATTTATTTTCAAGTTCATGCAAGATTGAAGGTGGATGCTTCAGATTTAATAGCATTTTCCTCCAAAATAAAAGCAACAGAATTGTTGTGAGTGTGACAAAATGTAAAGGGTGAAGATCTCTTAACAATAGATTTTCAAATAATTTAAGAAAAATCTTAAAAATAGAAAAAAAATTATAAACATATTATTTAACTCATACATCGATTGCGTTTCAAATTTCATATAATTTAATATTATTTGACACTCCATCAAATATTATCAAAATTACATGATATTTATAATAGTTCATATTTAACGGTTATTGATGGAATATGAAATGACTCTTAAATTGTATAAAATTTAAAACACAACAATTATATAAGTTAAAAAAAATATGTTTGCTAACTTTTTTTCATTTTGAGAATTTCTAAAAATTATTTCAAAATTATTTAAAAGTTGGATATTAAAATTTTCAAAATAATTGCTGTGAAGAGATACATCTCAAATGTAAAACAGTTAAAATTTTGCTTCTCACGGATGGAATTGGTGTTACTGTGGTCTTGTAGGGGTCCTCTCTCTCTCCACAAGATATATTTCGACACAAAATTTTACAGAATCAGATTTTGTTGTGATGCACGGAGGCAAAATTTCAGACGAAAGCATTTAATTTCAATAAATAAGGAAGCAGTGCGGATAATTAATTAAGCAATCAACAAAATTAATAAAACAAAACAATCAAAATGAAGGGAGGGTATCTTTGATAATTATTATCTTGACAAGTTTGATAACCAATTTTTGAATAATTTTGAAATAATGTTTAAAAATTCTCAAAAATAGAAAAAATTAACAAACATATTTTTTTAGCTTATAGATTGATTGTGTTTCAAATTTCAATCAATTTAAAGGTCATTTCATATTATATCAAACACTGTCAAACACTGTTATATTTTTCAGATTGTTAACCCAAAACGCCATATATCTCCACACAAATTTTCACCAAATCTTAATTAAAAACCTGTCCCTGCCATTCCAATAACAAAAATTATAATTTATCATAGCATTAGCAATATTAATTACAGCCGCCCCTTCTAAATCAGATTATGAAAAGTGTCTCAATAGCCCAAATTAATATTTTCTCCTTTGGGCCCTCCTAAAACCGGTCCATAGTTTGCATATTTACTCTATTGTGTGCATGTGCAATACATCTTCAGGTACAGAAGATTGGTACACTAAGTTGTTGATCCGTACCAGAAAAATATAATGACCGAGTAAATAAACATAATACTCACTTGAATGCATGCACACATCACACATGGTGATACCATGTCCCCTTCTGTTAATTAATTAATTTACAGAAGACCGGATGCAGTGCAAAATATATCAACTTGATGGGGATTAATTTTAGGTGAGGTGGTCACATATAGATATAGGAGTACTATATATGCAAGATTTTATTAATTGAAGAATTGAGAATTATCTATCCAAATTTGAGAATTATACATGACTTATACAATTAATAATTAACAACAAACTTCAGACTTTTAATGAATTACTTATGAATCAGAAATTGTCAGTATGTTAATTAATTCCTGATTTTGTTATTATTACAACTACTGAAAAAAAAACAAATTTTAACTTCAATGGTCGAATTTATTTTCTATTTTCTTTCAATTTAGCTTTGGTCTGCTTTCATTTCCAATTCAACAAAGATATTATCTCAGTACTGAATTTATCTTTCTCATCTCTCCTCTCCTTTTTCTCTCTTTTTTTCTTCACAGCGAGCGAGGAAAGCCGTCGAAACCCGTTGACAAGCATTCCTCCGAACGCCGAATTGACTAGCTCAACTCAAAGTTGCATAAATCAGTAGTTCTTGTTTTTTTTTTTTTACCAATTACGTACCATGTAGAGAAATGGGAAGAGATGGTCAATGGAATTTTCTAATTTCTTTCTTGTTGTTTTTTTTTTTTACTTTTTTTGAAATAAAATTGAGATTAAGTCATTCAACTTTAACTATTCATAAAAAAATCTTTAGTTAAATTTTGAATTTATAATTTTTCACATTAAAAATGTTATCGTTATCATTAAATCAAATGTTAATTCTCATTTTTTTTATTTTTTTATTAAAAAAATCTATATCAAAGAATCTTTTGTTGAACTTTAATTCAGAGCACTTTAACAAGACAACTATTTTCATTATTGATTTCCTATTTACTTTAGTGTTCATAAAATTGTAAATTGTAAATTCTAGAGTTTACTAGGTCATAGTTCAGTTTAACAAATATTGCTTGGAGTTTACGTTGTTGCAGTTCTCTATTTATTTTATAAATTTTAAAAATCATGCACCTTTGTGAACTTTTGTTGGAGTTCACATAGTCATTCTCCATTTTAGTAAACAAATGAAGCACGTAATTCATCTAAGTTATCACTAAGCCAAACTTTTTTTATATAAAGAGGAGAATTTAAATTACTCAAAGAGAGGTAATATACAGATACGGTTATTGATATCATTGTCGATACGGACTTATTATATACGTTAAATGAATTATTATGCATGTTAATGATTTTATTATACAAATTTATTTTGTACAGTACTTTTTTATTCAACTTAAATGAGTTATTATGCATATTAATGATATTTAAGTTAAAGAACAGAAATATTGTATAAAATAAAATTGTTAACATACATACTAACTCATTTAACATATATATTAAAGCCCATATCAACGACGGTATCACTAATAATATCTCCATAACTTTTTCCTTACTCAAATTTAAACATCTATAAAAAAAATTTATCTAATTTTCAAATATATAACCTCCTATAAATTATAAATTAGATCCATCATCATTACAAACAGATAAATTCCCCCACATGCCCACAATCAGTTAAATGCTATCCATATCCACTTGATCTGGTACTCAAAATTGTGGGGGATATATGGAGGGGTTTTTATAATATTTGTGGACTCCACAGTATGTACCGGCCGGGTAAATTTTCTTTGTAAATATTTGGTACATTAATTGCATTAACAAAAAAAATTAGAGTTAGTATTGTAGGCCAGTGCTCACGTTGGCCTGTTCCAATTCGCTCAGGCCATTAATTTAATATTAATAATAATGATGAGACTTAGAAAAATACACGATTTATGTCGTTAAAATCATGGACCAACTAACATATCTAAACTGTAAGATAGATTTATATTTACCTCTTTATCTGGTCAATAAGTAAAAAGGGAGGGATCACTTAGCAATGTTTATTTTGATAATCTTGATGATAGGTTTTTCAAATTAATTCGAAAAAAATTTTAAAATAGAAAAAAAATTACGGGCATGTTTTTGAAATTATAAATTGATTGTCTTTCAAATTTTATATAATTTGAATTTCATTCGATAGTCCATCAAAGACCATTAAAATTTATGCAATTTACAATGATTCATATTTAACGGTTTTTAATGAAATAAATGCAATTTAAATTATATGAAATTTAAAACACAATCAATCTATAAGTTCAAAAATATGTTCATAATTTTTATTTTTAAGATTTGTTTTGAATTTATTTGAAATCCTTGGACCTTAGCCTCTTAACTCTTTCAAGATTCATAGCATTTGATTTTGAAATTTGAACAGAAATTGCTTGAAAACCTACTGATGAATCCCACAGGTTACATTTGGACTATGTTCGGATGAATAGGTGAATTAGTGAGATTAGTAATTATTTTAAAGATTTGGAATAGTAGCTAATTTAATTTTTGATTGGAATAGTAAAATTGTGAGATTTGCTCACTAACTCAATGATTTGAAATAGCTATCACCCCATCCAAACACGAAATAACAATTAAGAATAGTTGCTAATCCGGATTAGTACTATTCTCATCTCATCCAAAATGTTTAGCTTAGCTAAATTCAGCCTATATTTTTGTTGAGGAGAAATCTAATAACTATGATCATCGATGTTCATAGTGTCTATTTTATCATATATGTTTTAATTAATATATGAAAATCATCAGATATATATTAATATATCTCAATAATATGTATATAAAAAAATTATTAAATTTTAACTTTATTTCGATATCATCAAAAGAATGAATTAAATCACAAAATTCAATCGGTTGATTTTTATTAGTACTTGATGCATATCAAAATAAAGTTGAAATAGTATAATTTGTTTTCGTGTACCTATATATAATGATATATACAAAATATTCAATTAATTAATTTTGTTATTTAAGAGTTTAACAAATAATTATTTAAAATTTAATTTTATGATTATTAATATGATACCAATGATTATGAACATTAAATCCATCCTCATTTTTGTATACAGTGTAATTTCTTGAATAAAATAGCCCATTTTGAAGGAAACTGTTTACAAGCTGGCGTTTTTTATTTCTTGGTTAAAAGCCCAATCAGACTCAAAGCTCCATATTTAGGCCTTATTTTGAACTGTGTAGTCAATTTTTTTTTAGCGTTATTTTGATTTGTGTGTTTCTCTGACGCTTGATGATTTTGATGTTTCTGTGGTTATATATTTCTCTCAATAGAAGCTGAATTCTAGTTGCAAACCCCGGTCTCCAGTGGCCACTACATGGGCTAGTGCTGCCATTGCAATTCTTGTTTTCTTTTTCTTTATTGAAATTAAATTATCGTGATATGCTGGATCGTGATCACAATACGTAATTCGGATTGCTTAATTCTCTTTCATTTTTCTTTCAAATCATCTATTATGATTCAGTTTTAATGTTCTTTGAATCACAAGTTCAGAACAGTGGTGATAAATATCATATTTCTATAAAGAAACGTAAGTTTAAATCTCACAAAAGATATTTGAAAAGAAATAAATGTCGGAATTAACGGAAACTCTTGTTTCAAAAAAAATATAGTTTTAATATTCCTTCTTTTTGTATTGTATCATAGTGGAATTGGTACTGGCATGGTGCCACATACTTCTTCTGGTTAATTTTCTTTTTCTTTTTGTACAGTTTTTAAACAATTTGATAAATTGCTGATAAGATCCTGCTATAAGGTTCCTCAACAGATAAATAAGTAAATATGTGGATTACTTACAGGCAACATAAAAACACACTATTTGTTTTGTTTTTCCTCTCAGGACATAACAGGAAATTAAAGAACATGACTGTAATAATCTTCTCGCGCCGCAACTTTTTCTTTCGGAATTCAGATGTATTACATGCTACTGTTCTTGTGATCAGCGCTAGAGATACGGCGTAATGCCTGGCCTCCATTTTTACTTCTTTTTCCTTATTAGAATTCTATTTAATTTTCTATGTCGTTCGATCAGATCGACCGGTAATTTCTATTCGAGTTAAGGTAACCATCGATCGACAACCGGTGGCATTTGGTTCATTACTTGACAGTACAGACTGAATCACAATTTAATTAGTACCGATCGATATATATTAGCATGATCACGCCTCATTAGTTTAAACTTAACACATACAATCATCTGGTTCTTTACCAGAAAGAATCATTGCTCTTATTCATATATAGTTCTGATACTGGATTAGCGCCAGATATAATATAACACTGGAAACTTCGCTTGGTTAATTAATAAGCCCAAATCCTCAACATTTATGGAATGTACCCATGGCCCCCACCATATCCACCAGCACTACCGCCACCGCCACTGCCTCCACCAATGCCAGATCCACCTCCACTACCGTGACCTTCGCCACTACCGGCTCCGCTGCCATAACCCCCAGAACCACCATAACCACCAGCACCACCACCACCACTTCCACTGCCACCACCACCCCCATACCCGCCACCGTGCTCACCACCTGCTCCATAACCCGAACCACCACCAGAACCAAACCCCTCACCGTAGGCACCACCAGATGCATACCCACTGCCTCCACCACCGCCACCACCACCACCTCCGCTACCGCCACCACCCGAACCATAACCTTCTCCACTACCAGAGCCACTTCCATAGCCAACTCCACCAGTGGCAGCACCATAACCACCGCCACCGCCATTTCCACCGCCGCCACCAAAACCATGCTCACCACCTCCATAACCCACACCGCTACCAGACCCACTGCCACTACCATAACCAATTCCTTGCTCGCCTACAAACCCATTTCTACCATTGAATCCAGTCCCGCCTATGCCGTTATCGCCTCCGCCTGGGTAATTATTATCACCACCATAGGTTCCATAACTACTTGGAAGGGTTCTAGTAGCAGAGCATAATGTGATACTTAGTAGAACAAGTACAACAAAAGTAAGAATTCTACTAATACAACTTGTAATAGAAGCCATTGAGAAGGATGTTTTTTTTGTTTCATGGAAGTAGCAATGTGTTATTGGGTATTTATAGGATTTGGAATTTGGGCTTGTGCGCAAGTAACATTCCAAAAGGAATCAAATTTTTCATTTGCATTTGGTCTTTCTTTGCACTATGCAAGCCTAACACTTACAAATAATTCATGCATTTTAGCTTGGAGGAATCAGTACTAGATCTCATATATATTATTTTTTATCTTTTTATTATAAATTTGTACATGCCAAATTATTTAAATATAAAATCAACGAAGTATTCTGCATAACATTGATTAGTATTATAAAATATTTGATATATCATCAATGATGTAAATAATAATTTTAGAGGTACAAAATTTTGATTATCTGAGTGGATATTCATTCATACTTAATGTTTATGTTCATCATATTTCCATACTTCTTTTATCAATATTTACATAATTAAAGCAAGTTTTCCTTCACACTTAATAATTATATACAATTTAACTATATAAATTAACGTTGTGCACATCCTCAAAAAACATTCAAAATGACACAAGCTCACAAAGTCCATGGCTATAAGTTTAGACCGAGTGTACTTAAAACATCAACAACTTAGTGGGGTTTCTTGTTACAATGGGGTGGGTAGAAGGCACATGGAATGATGGAATTGTGGATTTGCATCCCCTCATGCATGCTTTTTGGGGTCCATCAAAATCACAAAAGATCATATCACTCTAATTTATTGGAGTTCATATTCTCTGAAGTTGTCAACTACTTCATCATATAAAACGGATAGAAAAATCACGTGAATATTATAGTTATTACTATAGCGGGTAGCGTTGAGATTTACATAAAAAAAAATTTATAAGAGGATTTTTGCTCACTTCAAAATGAAGTATTTCATTAAATGCCAACTCAGTTTACTGAGTGTTGTGTTCTCTCTAGCTACCACATTTTATTGCATCTCATATCATATCTCCATATTTATAGACTTTCCTTCTTTTATGAATGAAGTTATATTAGAATGTAAGTAGAAAGAGTTATTTCAGATTTTTAAATAGCCCATCTTGTTCTAGTGAGAAATACACCATCTTACAATTAATCCTGAAACCTCTAGAAGAAAACAAATTAGGTGCTATGGTACAGTGTTACTGGCACTGTAAAAGGTGGAACAGGGGCATTTGAAATTGCCAGAACAAATAGATTGCTTTGTTTATATTATCTCAAGATATGATCTGCTCTCCAAAAATGTTACCTTTCCAAAAGGAAATTTAGGATCTTTGGTACTTTCTATTCATGTGTCTGCGTCTGAGAGTGTGTGTGTGTGTGTGGGGGGGGGGGGGGGGGGGGGGCGAGGGATTCGTATCCTCTGCTTAAATCATACAATGCAATATGATATCTATCCAATTGTGTTAAGATTCATACAAAATAAATCTCAAAAAAATCTCTTTATAATATACCCACCCGTACGCTATGCAATGTTACATAGCAAAAGATCAAGACCTAGAGCAAAGGTGGGACATCACATGTAATTTAAAATCTTTAGGAGAATATATATAATTTTCTTACAATAGAGCAAAATGGTAATGAGCAATGCTTTACAACAGGCCAATTGCCTAGAAAAGGAGCTGAGAGAGATCAGAGTAAATTGCAAATAATTTTGATACAGCAGCAAAAAAGGGGTGTAGATTGCAAATTGATCTGATCCGGGCTGTTTATTTCACCCTTAGATACTAATCCAATCACTCAGACAAAACAAGCTTAATTACTGTTCTGTTCAAATAAATAGTAAAATCTATTTTTAATTGATCTCGTCTCACGAGTACTTCGAACTTTTGTTAGTAGAATTAGTAGCTATTTTAAAGATTTCGAATAGTAGCTAACTCAACTTTTGATTGAAATAGTAAAATATCAAATTTTGTTCACTAATTCAATGATTTAAAATAACTATCAACTCGTTCAAATACGAAATAGCAATTTAAAATAATTACTAATCCGGATTAGCACTATTCTAATTATGAGGACATATTTTTTTTTCTGTATTACTGTCCAAAGCCCAAAGGCCCAAATTCTTTTGTCTGTGAAAGAATTGAAATGGGTGTTTATTTGAGTCGCCGAAAATTTGTTTCTAAATAGAAATATACAATTTTAAACTGTTTGGTATGTATTGTCTATTGAGTGCAAAAAATATTTTTCTAATAGAAAAAATATTGATGAAAATGAAAGTTTATTGATGAAATAGAAACATGAAATGTAGTCTATTGATTTCCAATGAAATTAACCCCTTTGTAACGGGAACCTACCTCTATTTATATAAGGTAAAACTACAGCTTTCTAATATTTTTTCTTAGGGGTTCTGGGTAGTGATATTATTTCCCTAGTTAACTATTGGTGTTCGGCAAATAATTTTGCTGACAAGATTTAAGTCACATCTCCATATGATATTCATGCTTTACTAGTGCAGATCATGTCAGAGATTTTTGCAAGAAATGTATCAAGAGGATTTTTGTTCTTGGACTAAAACGAAGATGGAGTTGTAACACAACTAATTTTGGTTAAATTTTAGTTCTATTGATGGTGTTAATACCATGTTGTTCACTCATGATGCCAGATTTTGTAATTGTTGATTAGAAATAATTACAACTTTATAAAAGTATTCTTTGTTCCCTTCAGATGCATTCTTTTTCATTCATTCAATCTTTTTTTCGTTTTGGACATTACCATTGATAGTAGAATTACGTTTCAACACAGAAATCATATAAACAAAGAAACTTTTGGTGAGCTACCATGAAACTGAACAGCACATTAAATCAAACACATAGTTAAACGATATCTAATCGTCGATCATTGTAGCATCAGCAAGCATTTTAACTGCTATTCCAAACTGTTCTCCTAAAGACTATTTCATATTTGGATTGCTAGGTGAGTTACCATCTATAGAGAGAAATACATGAAAAAGGGTGAAGCACTGAAAAAAGAAAACCATTACAGACATTTAACCATCAGTGCAATATTTTTCAGGTTTCAATACAGACAGTGGTACCAGCTTAATCCCATAATTAGAATTGTTAATTAGAGATTTACAAAATGTTGTCCCAATTTAATGAATAGAAATCTACATAATAAATTTAATAATTTACAAACTAGTGATTACTCGTAGGTTCAGTCACCGGTGTGTCAAACAAAGGAACACAAATCACTACAATCTTTAAAAAGGTAACAGCTATGCTTACTCAGAACCTCAATTATGGGTGTATCACAATTTGGACCTCCTTTCGGTGTAGTCGAAGAAAAATTGAAAGAATTTGTTACTTTTTACCAGTTGGCTCACCTAATATACAAATTATAACATTACTACTGCCATTAACATTTACCTAACACATAAAAATTAGACCTTAGTACTAGAAGAGCAAAAATATATCTACCATTCCCTTGGTAAAGTCACTTAGAAAGTGCATGATAACCCCTACAAAAGTACATTACTTCTACAAAGTCAATTTTCATAGTTGTTCACCAAATTTTTTTCCTACTCTGATTACTCAGAAATTGTCTTTACAATTTCTAACCTATCTGTCAAACGTGCAAGTCTGGATGGCTAAATGCTAAGTTGATCACCCCCGCTCTTGATTAAAGTTAAGAATACACTCCACAACATTAACAACCATCGGCACACCTGCTAACTCTATATAAACCCAAAAACATGCACACATCTCATTGCATCCATCTAAGTATAAAACACCACAGAAAGCAAATATTAACACTCATGGGTACTTTTACTAGCAAAATCATCATTGCTACTCTGCTAGTTCTCTTAGGCGTGACCATATGCTCTGCCACTCGATCCCTCCTATTCCCCTATCCCTATGACGCCCACCATGGAGGTTATGGTGGCGGATATGGTGGCCTTGGTGGCGGATATGGTGGCCTTGGAGGCGGATATGGTGGCCTTGGTGGCGGGTATGGTGGCGGTAACCCTGGATTTGGTGGAGGGTTTGGCGGTTATGGTGGTGGGTCCCCTGGTTTTGGTGGTGGGTTTCCTGGATTCGGTGGTGGCTATGGTGGTATAAAAAAGGACATCAATGTAGGTGCTAGTGCTGGAAGTGGCAATGAGCTCGAAGACAAAACAGGAGGCTCCGGTGAAGAAGCCAAGAAAGGGCCTAACGGTCTTGCTGAAGGTTTGGGCTTTGGTGCGAGAGGCCATGAGAAGAAAGATGGGGTTGAGGAAGGTATCGGTTATCATGAGGGTGGAGAGAAAGAAGGTTTTGGTGGCCCAGGATTTGGCGGAGGGTGCGGACACAAATCTGAAGTGGTCAAGCCTGGAGTAACTCCTTAAGAGTTACCATTTGCTAGAATAAGAGTGTGTACACGTATAGCTTACTAAATATATGTTCCATGCATGCATCTCATGGGTCTATAATAGGAAATAACTATGATCTATGGGCAGTTGGACACACTGTAAAATAATGATAGAAATATAGTGATGTTCTTAGTTATTTACAAAATCTTACTCTTATCTTTAAATATAATCCTTTTACTTGTGATTTGACCCGTGTTTGTTTACTTAAATGCTTTTAGAATATTCAAGGTAAAAGAGGACATTAGACTCTGAAGTTAACAAAAATTGCAATTTCTCCACAAGCCCACTGCTATATAATCGGTGAATTTTAACAAGAAGACAAGAAAGAAGGAAAGAAATATTAGCCTAATTATGCTGGATAAGGGACAAAACAATTACATCCAACTACTTGGAGAGAGGACACAGCATTGTTCTGGAACCTATAATTTTAATTCTGCTTCAGTGAATTTAATTTCCAATGGAAAAAAAAGCTTTTTCTAAAAAGAGTTGTGCAAATTTGATTTAAGATGCTCAAACCAGATAAAATAACTCATATAAGTTCAGGAAAATATCTATTACGCAGCTCTTGAGGAGTCCTCTGGTGATTGCTTTTGCAAACTTCTCCTCAGAAATTCAGAAATTGCAGCACATGCAGCTTGGCCTCTTTCAAGGCAGTAAAAATATCCATTCACTGCAATCAACAGCAAAATTTGGAAAAAATAAAAAATAAAAAAAATAAGGGAGAAAATATTAATACATCCCTTTAAGTCAAGTTCTAGGTAGTTATGCAAGGAAATACAGGGTTTATACATAGAAACTACTATACCAACTGATAGTAGGTACTAAACACTCAAGCCAACTTTAACTGAGAACATGGAGATGTTTCTTCAAAAAAAAAAATGGTACGTTACATGTTTTAGGAAAGGCATGTTTTCGGTATACAGAAAATTTTAGGGAAGAAATGTCTAAAATGACAAGGAGTTTTGTACCAGGCATTGCACCATGAGTGACTGATGTTATGATTCCATGCTCGATGGGCTCTTCTTTGCTTGAGGGTACTTTAGGGATAACAGTTAGGGGCGAATTTGGAAACACCAAATAAGCAAATGCTTTCAATTTCTGCATAATTCACTGGTAGGTTAAAATATAAGGGCATTAGAATTTCTCTATCTACCAATATTAATATTCCAGGCAAAAAAAAAATACCTCTTCTTCAGCCTTGGTCAGGTCTAAAATGATAGATCCCTCCTCCGTCATCCCACAACTTATTGCAACTAAATACAATAACACATAAATACATAATTCTACTTCATGATAAGCCTACAAAGTTTTCGGCTAATAAAAAATAATTACAGAAAAGAAGATTGTTACCAGCTAGGTGCTTCATAGGAATACCAGCATCTACAAGTGCAGCACATGATGCATTTATTGCACATGGTAGAAGCTATTATATCACTCAAGTTAAGGACACAAAATTAACCAAACTAGGCCAATTGGTTTGAGTTAACTCCATTGGAAATACTTTACTAGTCAAAAGTTATCAAACATACTACCAATTTGGTTGAAAATGAGCAATTGGTGTTTTACACAACGAGATGTAAAGTCCTTATTTCAAACGAAAATGAGCACAGTGGTAATAGGCCTCGCCTCTCTATGGAGAGACACAGGTTCAAGTCCCACAAAAATGCATTTGAAAAGGAATAAATGCCGGAGTTAACAGAAACCCTTATTTCAAAAAAAAAAAACAACAACAACAAGATGTAAAACTACATTCCTTAATTGCCAACTTCAGTAAAGCATGAAATGCAGATCGTACTGGCACCAGTTAAGGCCTGTAGACATCAAATTGTTATTTTCAAAGCTATAAGGAGTTAAAGAGAATCACCATACACACTTAATGCGTTATCAGGTTTACAACAGGAAGGTCAAAGACAAAGAGGATACTGAACCATCATCCCCTACGACCTGAAAGAGAGAGAGAGAGATGAATTTTATCAAATTAAAGGAAAAAATTTGCCATGACATTGACATATTGTAGAATCAAACAATTAAACAAAATTATAAGTAGACTTACCTGGACTATGATAGAAGTTGTGGTATTTGGGTGAACATTTACAAGACAAATGCTTTGCAATGTCTTCTTCAGTATCATCTCATACTCCCTTTCTTTCTTCCCTGTTTACGAAAAGGATCGAAACTGTAATTAAAAACAATGATCTCACAAAAAAATTCAGAATATAGATTTACATAAGAGAAGAACATACCAATTTGACCGGTTTTAGGTTTCCAAATGACCTCGAAAGAGGCTCTTTCTGGATTTTCTCCTTTCTTTGTTCCAGCTTTTGGTCCATATACAGCTGCTAGTACTATAGTATTCCCTATATCTCACAAAATTATACTTAAGTACATAAAATCAAGAACGAATTCTGACTATATACCAATTGAAGCGAAGCAAAAGAAAAAGGAAGAGGAGAGACTAGACCTTGAGACCAGCGAGCAGAGCCGTGAGCCCGATTCAACAGGTTGCGAGAGCACGCGAGAGGTCTCAGCTGATTCGCGTTGCGCGCGTCCATACGATCCTCCATTTTCCCCATCTCTAATCTTTCCCACTCTCAAAACCCTAGTTAAACCTTTCTAGCGAGAGAGGGAAAGAGAGAGAGAGGCAGCTTTGGTTACAACTCTACAAGAGAGGATCTGAGAATCCTTAACAGCGACGATCGAACGTCTGAGGATGCGTCGAGATTCGTGCAATTAAGATTCTCTATACAACCCTACAAGAGAGGTTCTGAGAATCCTTAACGGCGACGATCGAACGTCTGAGGATGCGTCAAGATTCGTGCAATTAGCATTCTCTATACAACTCTACAAGAGAGGATCTGAGAATCCTTAACAGCGACGATCGAACGTGTGAGGATGCGTCAAGATTCGTGCAATTCAGATTCTCTATACAAATTCAGTCACTATCTGGGCTGGCTCGCTAAGGCTCTTCGGCCCAGAACTTCTCGTCAAATCTGATCCGTTGGTGCATGCAAATACGCAGTATTTCTCCTGAGGCGGGTGTTGTAGATTTGTTATTCGACCCGCCACATTGCAATTACAGAGTTTTCAGGTTCAGAAATAGCATGGACTTGATACTAGCAGGCTACCGCCTTCCGCTGTGAATTATTCGTGTATTTTTTTCTTTGATAATTTGATATATATTTTGATTTATATATGTATGTACATGTGTGTGCCTTAGTATTGTGTACTTTTTATTTGATATTTTGATTTTTTGTATGTATATTGTGTGTGTTAGTATTATGTTCGAAATGACAGTATTTTGTTAATTGCCTCAGTACATGATGTGCAAGGACAACATGATATTGACTAAGAAGAATAATATTAATCATAAAGTGTAATTATATATGATACATATGGTTGTATTTTGAAGGAGCACTTTAATTTAGCGTAAGAAATAATTAGAAATTCTAACTAGACATATGGACCAATAGTAATTATAATTTAAGCATAAGAACTAATTTTTTTTTATATAAGGATTTTCGTTAATCTCGGTATTTATTTTTTTTCAAATATCTCTTAGAAAACTTGAATCTGCGTCTCTTCGTAAAAATATGAGGTATATTACTATTGTGTTAGACCTACGGGTCAGCGTAAGAACTAATTAATAGTTATAATTAAGCATGAGAAGTAAATAACAAGGAATTGAACGAAATAAAGAAAAGGGAATTCACATTCATATTTTTTTTTAAATAAGGACTCCTGTTAATCCCCAATATTTATTTTTTTTCAAATTTATTTTACAGAATTTAAACATGCATCTCTATAGAGAGATGAGACTTATTAATATTTGTGTTAGGCTTGCATTTCTATTCACATTTATATCTAAGTAAAAAAAAAAAGGCAACAAATGTTGAAAAATTGGTCTTCAAGTATGAAATTTGATCAAATAAATAAATTAGTAAATTAAAATAAATAGAACGAAATAATTTGGAGTTGCTTTAACAGATCTAAGACAATTCTCCGTTCTTACCACAAGAATAATCGAGCAAAAACATCCCCAAGTTATGTCGAGATTCCTCCATTCAAGTGCGCCCATGATAGAAATTGATTAATATCTTTCAAAACAATAATAGCAAATAATATTTATTTATTTTAATATATTTTTTATTGCAATTTTTTGATATAGTTAGAAGGTCATATGCATAAGAATTTTAGTGGAGAAATAAGAAATGTCATATATGTATTTTTTTTTTATTGATCAATTTTTACCTTCATATCCTTGAATGGTTTATATAGATGCAAAAACAGCATCCGGATATATTGTCAAGGATTTATATTATTTTAGATTCTAAATTTGTGTGGTATATAAATTTCTTGATGGTTAATTTGTCAATGTAAAAATATCAATTTATATTAGTTATCTATCAATTTTGAAATAATCAGCTTCCAACATAAAAAAAAATACTATCAACCTATATATATTTTTATAATTGTGTGTTAATCGACCAATCCTTATCTATCACATGCTAAATAAATATATTTTCCATCAATTTAATTTAATTAGTACACATTTTAATACAAACCCATCATGTTTAATTCGAGGAGAAAATAGTAAATTCCTTTAATAAATGTTCCTATAAACATAGAATAAATCAGACATGTATTAATTGTATTAATTAGTATGCATCCCTCCACATAATTAAGTGTCCCAATACTATCAAATCAACAAATATACCTAATTATATGACTATGTTTAATTAATTTTGACATCAATTCGTCGGACAATAAATACAATTAGTATAAAAAAAATTTCAAATTTCAAAAGCCTTGATATATATTTTTTTATATCTCTTCAATGATTTGACTATTCAATTATTCAATATTAAAATATTTAATATAAACAATCAAATAATTTTTAAATAATTTTGGAATCTTATATCCATTGTGTGAACACACTATAATTTTTGACAATTCATCAAATATTTTTTTTATGAGAGATTCTGTGATGGATCAAAGTTTTTTACGGTTATTATATTTTGAAAAATCATAATCATTAATTGTGATTTGATTTCTTCATAAATTTTGCTCCATACCAGAATTATCCTTTATTAATATTATTATTATTATTATTGAAGTTATTTCTTGATGATCAGTCAAGTCTTGAATTTGCAATAAGAGACTTGTCAAGGGAAAATAAAAAAAAAAAATCAACAAAGTTTCGCATTATAGAAATTTTTTTTAAAAAATGAACCTAGAAAAATTGACCCAAAAGGGGAAATTAATTTTCTAATCAAGTACATTATGTCTTTTTTTTTCCTTACGCAAACTCTAAACCAATATAATATTCACCTAACTAACATGGACTAAAGCATCCAAAACAACTGAGTGTTGATATTTTATTGCGCAGTATTATATTATATAATAACGTACGAACGAATGAATTATAAAATATTTTTTTTAAAATTTATTTTATATAAATCTTAATATAATTGGACGAATAATATATTATATTATATTATATTATATAATGCAACAAAGAATATGAACTCGAAACAACCGACCGAGAAAATAGTATTTATTTGGGCCCTCGTAGAAATTCCAATAAAAAAAATAAAAATTTTGTAAAATTACTATTAAAATATTTCTGAGCTGAGCTTATAGATGCATGTATGATCCGTACCATATCTTGATTTGAAAAGGAAAGCTAAAGATTTTTATTTTATTTTTTCATTATGACTGTTCAGAACAAATAGAGAAGAGTGCGGATCCATTATTTTTTTTCACTATGATTTTTTTATTTTTTTATTTTTTTCACTACGATTTTTTTTATTTATTTTTTATTTTTTTCACTATGATTTTTTTATTTTTTTTTATTTTTTTCACTATGATTTTTTTAGATAATAATTTTTTAAATAAAAAAAAAAAAGAAAAAAGAAAATATTACATATATATTGTTGAACTTATAGAATGATTTTGTTTCAAATTTTATGTAATATAAATGTCATTTTATATTCCATTAAAGATATCAGAATTTCATGAAATTATAACAATTTTAATATAATTTTAAACACAATCAATCCGTAAGTTCAAAGATATATCTATAATTTTTTCTATTTCTAAGAACTTTTAAGATATTTTTAAAATTTATTTGAAAAATTATTGTCAAAGTTATCAAGTTAACCGTTATCAATAGATCCGAGCTAGTAGAAAAATATGCTTACAGTAAAGAATTATTGTAAAATTATTCCCTATCTAATAAATAATAATATATCATCCCACTTCAAAAAAAAAATCAATATCTTCTGTTAGGTTTAATAAATGATTAATCCAAGATTTATCTTTGCAATGCTCATCAACCATACATTAAATATGATTAAATATGATTAAATCAAGTACAATTATGAGTAAATAAAAAAAGGTTAGAATAATAATGAAATTTTGCAACTAGACCCCTAAATTTATAATTAGATGTCTCTATTCTAACTACATAGAAAAATATATAATAATATATTCCAGTACATGCATGAATATTTTGTAGTTAGAAGGAGGAATATTTTTAATCAGATAAAATTGTATATAAATCTATCTACATCTACTCTTGTCAAATACAACTAATTTAAAAAAACAAAAACAAAAACAACTCTTTTATTTTCTAATTTTTCATTAATTTCACTTCTACCAACACACATACGTACATACACCTAATATATATTTTAACAAACTTATAATTTTATTAGTTGAGATCACATTAGCATAAACAAATCCATTGAAGATTCAATCAATTTATTCTTGTATGTGGGCCCCACAAGTAAGTGAGATTTCTAATTAGTAATCACAAATTGATTGACCAAGTCAAACTAATACAAACACGTTGTGCTTACACCACCATTATGTCATAGAATCAAGTTGCTAAAATTAAAAAAAAAACAAAACAAAACAAAACAAAAGAAATCGTATTAATTATCCGTACCAAACTTCCACCAACAAAAGAAATGTTTGAGAAAATATGATGAGGTTACCTACCAAAAGATCCAAAACTCAGAGAAAACTTAGCTTTCAACAGTACAAAAAAGTAATAAAATATTATGACTTGCTTTTCCAATTCGTCGTTTCTCAATTTTTTTTTTCTAAAAAAAGTAAAGATTTATGAGTTCATGATGGGGCCCACACCGGCCTTAATTAATGTAGCTTAAAAAAATTCATATCATATATTTGGGATAATTAATCAGGATTTTATCTAATGTTAAAAAGTAATGTTGTCTGTGGGAGGTCGTAAATTCGAAATTTAGATAGAATTTTTTTATAAATATTTAAATTAAGTGATTTTAACTCTCATCTTTATTTTAAAAAAAGTATCGTATATTTCAAACTATTTACTTATCGAAATGGGTCATTTTTCGATTTATTTGTGACATATTATATGCTCAATTTTCACTTCAAAATAAAAAGTTCATAAATTCAACCTCAATAACAAATTAATTCAAGTTAGTTATGTTGTATTACATCATGTGTAATGCATTCATTGTCCTAAATTGTAATATTCTTCAACTTGTATAATATAACAAAATTGAAGCACTGAGAAGTAAACGGTTTTGTTGTAATACAAATTAATTAATGTAATGATGACATCATTAATTTCTCATTTTGCATAGAATAAATTTTAAGAATTTTGAGACATAAATACTGTATTTTATGATATAAAATAAGATAAATGTTGGGAGTTGTTGACAAAACTTTTGGATTATTGGAAATGAAGCAAAAAAAAAATGTTGACTCAATTATTTGTCAATATCAAAAACATACAAAGACTCATTCTTTTAGAGTATTATTTTTTATATGTGTATCAATTTTTGTTGTGATCCAATTGTCATTGACTTTTAGTCTCTGTACTGTCTGCTGCAGGTGAAACTATATTGTCATCTAATATATGTGATTGATATATGATTTATGAATTTAGAAGTGGCAAAATATGAGAATTAGTATTTGATTTAGTTATAATGGTATTGTTTTCTGTGTGAAAAGTTATAAATTTGAAATCGAATGAATAATTTTTTGTGGATATTTAAATTTAAGTGGTTTGTTTACTATCTTTATCTCAAAAGAAGTGACAAAATCTGACGGATCCGATGGACTTGCCAGACCTAAAATATGATTAGATTTGATTTTTTTCAAAAAGTCAAATTGATCTGACACTAGTTCAATCTGTGACGATCTAAAATCTGACACAAACTGAAAGTAAATGACTCAGAACCTGACCCAACCTAACACAAGACGATCCGAAACCCAAGACAACTCGAAATAGCACGATCTGAAACTTGTCTCAACTCGAATCCAAACAACTCGACATATATCTGAGACGACCCGAAGCTAAAAGACCCGCCAACCCGAATGATCCAAATCCGAAACAACTCAAAAACCTGACCAAACCCGAACTCAAGATGATCCAAACATGACTCAACTATAAATTAAAATGCATTTCTCAGAATAATATGATCTTAAGTCGTTTTCTTTTTGTATTTTTTTTTCAATTTGGCTCTATGCCACAATCTTTGCTTCATTTTTCAAACCACTAAATTACTTCTTTTAATCGATTACATTAGACTATATATTTTGATTGGACATAATCGTTCAATTTTACTTGAGTTATTATGTCATAGAATTGTATGCTTCATATAAATTTATCAAATTATTGTAACATCAATATTTGAACTGTGATGCATAAATACATACTTTAAATGAAACTATGACATGTTAATTTAGAATTTGAAACTCAATCTATTTATGATCCGAATCTTTTTCTACTTGAAAAATCAAATTAATTAGAACATGACTAGACATGACAAGAACAACTTGAAAACAAAAAAAAAATAACTTGAAGTCTGATAATCTGAAACTTAATCTGACCCGAAACATAATAATATAAAACCCGACCTGAACTCAAATGATCCAAACCCAATACAAACTAAATCTGAATGATCTAAAGCTTGACGACCCGACCAATCCAAACCAATATGGGACTTGAAAATGACCTCAAGCAAAATGATCCAAAATCCAACCTAACTTGACCTAAATTAATTGACCGAGACCCCAAAAATAAAAAACAACAACACTAAACGACATATTACTCGATCCGATCTATGACCCAACAATCTTTTTTAAGTCAAATTGATATGATCTGACTCAAATTAGCATATAATCTTTTTTTTAAGTCAAATTGATAATAGAGAGCTCTCACCCCTAAAAGGGAGCATGTATATATTAGCATATAGTCTTTTGAGTGGATAAAGTTAATTAGGGGCACTGTGTATATGAGATCATAAATTAAATACAAAAGCAACTAACATGAACCACAAAGAACCTCCAAGATAGGAGGAAATAATTTATGGAAGTATAAATAAATGCTCACTTAAAATTAAAAAAAATGCTTTTAGAAAATGCTCCTATGTATAAGCATAATCATTATATATATATATATATATATATATATCATATAGGATAGGATAACAAGTTAGTGGAGTATAATTCCGTGTAATGATTTTGGAGTTCATGCATACTTCAATTTTTTTATGCTGATGAGTGTAATTTGAGAAACATATTTTGGAAAATATTTTTTGATTAGGAGGTTCAAGTGCCACTTCTGTTTGCATGTGGCTATGTCACTACCCACATAATTAAAATAGAAAAATAAAATTTATCAAAAATATTATATAATATTCAAAGAATAAAAATAAATTATTAAATGTTATGTATTTTTTTTACTTTTCATTATTCTATTTTTTGAGTAAATCTTTTCGTTACACTGTGTATTAATAAAAAATGGTTGTATTTTGCCACTTTCTCAAGAAAAAGAAATGACAACATTTCAAACATGATAAAAACAAAGAAATTAAGAATGTATCACATAATTGGCAAGGCACCAAACCAAGACCAAGGTCTAAATGTAATAGCATTATCTCTTATAATAAAGATCCTAAAAATTAGGACTAGATTAGAGTTTTGAATTTGGAAAGATGTTTGAGTGGGATTTATATGCTAAGGACTTGTAATTAAAAAAAGGAAAATGTTATGGAGATACCAATAAGATACATATTTTATTATACACATTAAATGAGTTATTATACATGTTAACTCTGTTGTGCAACTTATTTATACACTATTTTTATTATTCAATTTAAGTGAGTTATTATTCAGATTAGTAATATTTAAGTTGAATAATAAAAGTACTGTATAGACTAAGTTATATAATAAAATCATTAACACAAATAATAACTCATTGAACCGCATATCTAGCACAGTGATGATGGGTCTCGTCCTTTTATATTGAGACACAGGTTCAAATCCCACAAGAGACATCTAAAAAGAAATAAATGCCGCGGTTTTAACAAAAACCCTTATATCAAAATAATAATAATAATAATAATAACTCATTACATAAATAATAAAATCGGTATCGATAACAGTATCAACAATGATACCTCCCAACATCCTTCATACTTATATCCACAAATATGAGAGGGGGTTTTCTGCACTTAATACCAAGTTACGGACATGGCGACATGTCAGTTAAAAAAAAAAGCTAAAAAAGTGATTAGCTGGATGACATGGATCCATCCCCATTTTCCAATTGAATATGATTAACACATAGATGTCGCTCTTAAATTAATCAATGTATAGCTTGACTGACATGTTGATTTGGACGCTGCGTTGTACAAAGGTAAAGTATCATGTAAGCAAATGTAATGGGTCAATTTTGTGTCAAGTACAGATCTGTTTGGTGTTTCAAATTTTTTATCCTTTTTGTTCATATCTTGAATCCAAAGTTTCAAATTTATTTTAGTTGAAAATTAATATTTGATATAATTGTTAAGGTAATGTTAAAAGATTGTAAATTCTAAATTTTAAATGAAATTTTTTATGAATATTTAATTAAAATTGAAAGATTTGGTCTGTTTTTTTTTTTATTAAAATGATTTAATTCAATAGATAACACTTCCATTCAATTCTCAACGATCATTAGAGAAGTACATCTAACTTTTATGTTATATATTTTTGAAAAATATTATTCAATTTTTATTTTCACCAATTAATTTGTATGTGTCATGTATCAACACGACTTTCATCCTCGTAGTATGAAATTTTTTAATATTGAATTTGCATCTGCTGTCATTATAAATCTATATTAGTCTGTTGTTATTATAAATCTATATCAGTCGTCTGTTGTCATAAAATATATCTATAACGGTGTGAGTAAATTTTAACGCGTCAAATTAAGCTTATAGAGGATATATGTTAATTTAGTTTCTTTTAGTAATGAATCTCATTTGTTATTGAGATAATCGTAGTCGACTTTCATTATCAGTTATGACAGCAAATATGAATTCTTAATACTCAGATGAATAATATTCTTTGTGAAAAATACCATTATTTCACTATCACATAATTATAAAATTGCATGAAATTAATGCACGATTAATCCATAAAGAAAATAATATTTCTATACTCATTTAGTTATACAAGTAAAAAAAAATTAAAACATATAGGTTAAATTCAAACAAAGTAAATAAACAAATTAAACACACAACAAATATTTTAGATTTTACTATACTCATTTAACCATGAAATTGGTGAATATGAACTGCCGATTTTAATATATATGTGACAGTATTTAAAACAAACATTTATTTTTATGTTAATAAGCTTGCTTGATCTGACCAAGTCACACACAAATTTGATACAATATGTAAAGAAACCGATCAAAAATTCAAAAGTAGTCGGTGAAAATAAAAAAAATAAAAAATACTCGTT
Organism: x Bolboschoenoplectus mariqueter; assembly: GCA_037678475.1. NCBI lineage: Eukaryota > Viridiplantae > Streptophyta > Magnoliopsida > Poales > Cyperaceae > x Bolboschoenoplectus > x Bolboschoenoplectus mariqueter. The sequence goes on along the minus strand of CM075245.1, from coordinate 3,514,784 downwards.
GAAAATAAAAACAATTAAAAAATAGTCGGTGAAAAAAATAAAGATGAATTAAAAAATAGTTGGTGAAAATCAAGATGTACTTTTTTTTTTTAAACATTGTTACTTGTTAGAGATTGATGGTGACACAGCGACACCATTTTTTTCTTTTACTGGTGAGCATCAACTTGTCACCTTCCATAGACAAATATTTGAAGCTTCAATGCTTTAATTCCAAGTCTTCAACTCAACTCTAAATTTTATATTTTTGACATATTTTCTGGAAAAATTTCAGGCATATGCATTCAAAACTTGGAATTCTTCAAATGATATTGTATACTATGTTTGAATTGGATTCATATCCTCTGTTGCGCAACGTTGTTGTGTAACGTAGAGTACAATTTATCCGATGATTTTTGTTATATTTAATGTTGTATACATGAAAAATGATTAAAATTAACATAAATTTAATCGTTAATCAACTGACATGTAATTTACGACGTCATAAGATTGACATCAAATGATATTAAAATTATATGAAAATTAAGTATACAACCAATCTATAAGAATAACTATATGTTTATAATTTTTTTCTGCTTTCTAAACATTTTTAAGATGATTTGAAAAATTACTGACAAAATTGTCAAGTGGTTGTCCCATAATTAACTCATAAAAAGTTAACCTTTTTATTAAAATAAAAACATGACAATGAAAAGTAAATGCATTAGAAATTGAAATCAACATTTTACAAAACTAATAAGTTTGCATATAATATTTGAGAACCATTTTTTTTTTCGTGAACTTTGTACGTGAACGCAACTATATAATATTAAACCGTATTTGGTTCACATATAATTGATGTGAAATTTCTAATTTTAAAATTTACAATTTTGAATTTCATTTTTTTTCAAACTTTTTATTTTTTAATTATCATATTAAAAAAAAGTAAAGCTAACGTACTTATAGGAGCACGGAATCTATTGATGCTCTTAACTAAAAAAAAATATCAAATGAAATTGAAACAAAAAATTCAAGTTACTCAATAAATTTTTCATATCAAAATCTTATAAGATGCCGAAATTTTATATTTTTAGAGTTTACTAACTATTTTTTACCGATTTTTTAAGATGACCCTAGTAATAATAATAAAATAATGAATTTTTGTATATATAAATAGACCATATTAAAAAATATGAAATAAATAGTTAAAAAACTCTAAAAATAAAAAAATTTAATATCCTACAAGATTTTAATATAAAAAATTTATTGAGTTACTTGGGTTTGTCGTTTGAAACTGATTTGATTAATTTTGAGTTAGCAGCATCGAGGAATCTGATGCTCCTAAGAGTACACTAGATTTACTCTAAAAATAATATAAAAAGTTCCTATATATGTGTTTTTTTAATAAGATCTCTCATTAATCCTAACATTTATTAATTTTTAAATATCTTTTTACGGAATTTAAACTTACATCTCTCCGTATAAAGACAAGACATATCATCATTTGTATTAGCCTATTGTTCCTATAAAAAAAATTATTTACACACTTTATGTTTTCTTTCATTTTACATTATAATAACAAAAATAAATTTTAACTATATAATAGTTTAAATCAAGTTATATTCTTATCCAGTCTTGATCCTACTACATTGCTTCACCTCTACATTCAAACTACTATTGTCACTTAAAGAACACTAAACTTTTTCTTTATTCCAACCATGTCATTTCTTGTCACTTCAGTTCAAGAAACAATGAATCTCTCCTCAGTTCTTCTCTTTTAAATCCCCACTTAATTAACAATTAACCCCACATCCCATCTCTATGAAGGAAAAATGGAGACTATAAACCAATTAAGCAAAAATTCTCTGCCTTAGAATGATTGTCACCAACTTAATTTTCTTACCATCACATCACATTTGAGCACAAATGAAACCAAAATGAATAGAGAAAAGCTCTTTGAAGTGAAAGGCAATCCCTTTCTAGATGGAAATAAGCCAATGGTGACATGATTGTGCCAAAAATTGAAATTTTACAACGTGACCTACTTATTAGTTATGTGTACAATGAATCAAGTTGTGTATTGATAAAGAAAGAAAATGGTACTTATTTCAAGTTGTATGTTTCAGCTGTTTCATACACAATTAATGACCCACACGTATTATTAGAGTATGTTAAATATATGTAATTTTGCCTAGAGAAATTTGTTTGCTGTTTAAAAGTTGCCAGAAAAATACACAAATTAAATTGCATGAAATTAATGATATAATTTCATGTGATTTTTATACTAAAGATTTGAAATTATGAAATTATGTTCAATTTCATAAAGTTATTTCTTGAAATTAAAGAAACAATTTCATGAAATAGCCATGTCAAATATTAAATCATGAAATTATGTCCAATCTCATGATTTATTAAATCCCAAAATTACTTCTTGAAATTAAAAAATAATTTCATGAAATAATCTTACCAAACCCCCTTCAAAAAATATATACACATGTGTGCAAAAAAATATATGCACAAAACCTTAATTATATGAAATCAAGAAACAATTTCATATAATTAAACATGCCAAATCCAAAAATCATGAATTTCATTCATGAAGAATGCCCCAAATATTATCCCTTGGAATTAAAAAATGATTCTTTGGGATAATCATGCCAAAATATTAATTGTATAAGATTAATATGCCTAATCATATACAATTAATGATTTAAGTGAAATTAATGCCTAATTTCACACCCAAAAATACCAAAAATATTACCCAAAATAACAGAATCATGGAATATATTTTCTGTGGTTTTTCAGTAATTTTTCATGGAATTTTGCATGAGAAATAAAATAAGATGAAAAAAAGAATAAGGAAAATATCAAAATCAGAACTGGAGATAGTTCTGTGTGCAATTTGGGGGGTATACAACGATCTGGGTGCAATTTGGGGAGCTCAAATACAACCTCAGCCCTTGGGGTCCACCTGTCATACACACAAAGTGTTAAGGGTGGTTTGAATGGACCCAGCACACATGCGCCATACCGCTGACAATGTGTTTTGGTGCATGAAAACCGAGACCACAGACTCACCTTCAATTTTTCGCTGAGTCTGAGTCTCATTAAACCCGACATGCGGGGCCCTCCTTCTCAATCTCACTGCCAAGGGGGCCCAGTGTCCAGGCGACCCTTTGGCCAGCGAAGAAAAGAAAAGAAAAGAGGGGGTGGACTTGGTGCAAACTCTCCCTCTCTCTGACAAACCCGAAACCAAAGCACGGCTCACGTGCACCCAACCCAAGTGAGAGAAACCTTTTGAATTTCTCTCTCTCTCCCTCCTTTCTTCCTCCTCGAGCTCCAGAGCTCAGTGGAGCTTCGAAAATGGAGTCTAGGTGTACAACGCGAGTTGGCTTAAACCATTTTAGGAACTTAATCTACACCTTAAGGGGAATTCAATGCCGCAAACAGCATTGAAAATAGTAAAGTAAACAAGGAGAAAATCGAAGGAGAAAGTACCTCGACCTTGAAGGTGACATGGCAATTGGGAGCTCGAGAGGCCAAGCCAACACCTGGGGGAGCTCCGAGATGCTTCCACGACGCTGCCTGAAGTGTCAATTTGGAGTGAAAAACACTCAATTGACAGGTGCACCACTTGGCACTCAAGTCTGATCTGGAGGTGGTCAATTGGCACAACTCAACACTCAAGCAGCCAAATTGACACGTTGGGCACACTCAGTGACACCTTAGTGACATGTCAAGCGCCAGCAAGACCAAGGAATATTCGGGATATGCTCACACCCGAAAGGCATGACACACTGACCCAAGGAAGAAGACAAAGCTAACGGCTCCTTCTCTCTCCCCAGGCCTGTGTCAGGGACACGTGTAGGCACCTCAATGGAGAGCTCTGAGCGCCAGTTAGCTGGAGGAATCTTCCAAGGACAAGCCTCAGGCCAGCACAGGCCTGGCTGGCTCAATCCTGGCCACTTGATCAAACCAAGGGCTGGGATGATGCCAGCTCAGCCCTGAGGCTTAAACCATGCCCTCTGGGCTATAAATAGACCTCCAGTGAAGAAGAAAAAGGAGAGAGAGAGCAACATAGCCAAAACTCTGCCAAAATCTCAACTCCACCAATTTCCACAAAAAAAGAAAGCCAGCTGAGAAGAAACCAAGTCTTGAATAGCTAGGTAAGGGACATAGGAGTCAAGCCTTGAGCTTGGCTCAGTCCCAATTGAGCTCAAGGAGCCAGTCTCACCTTGCTGGGTGAGATGGCTAGCCCCATGGCAGGGGAGGTGCACATGTGCCTCTCTCCTTTCAGAGCTCAATTGGTGGCTGAGCTTGAGTCTCAGGAGCTCACATGGTGAGTTCACCATGGAATTTAACAGTGTACTCTAACCAATTGGCACATGCCAATCTGGTTTCATGGGGATGGGCACATGTTCATCCCCTTTCTCTCTCAAGCCCTGTGCACATGTGCAGTGGCTGTGTAAAGCTCAATAATGGCTTTATACAAGCTGTTATGCTGTCAAAATTCCATGGAAAAAACAAAATTCCATGTTTTATATGTGTATTGTATTTCAATTTGTTATAATATATGATATTTTGGTGCAAATTGGTTTTATTTTCCTCTTTAGTTCCTTCTTTCATGTTCTCTGATGTGCTTGATAGCTCAAAATCATAATTGAGCAATGAAAAAGCAATATACATAAATACTGGTTTGAATCCAGTGTATTCCAGTTTCTGTCCAGCTGAGAGATCAATCCATATCTCTCAGCCTAGTAGTTAATTTATTATGAAATTTCACAGTCATGTAGATTAGGTTTATACTAACTTACCACATAAATTTTATAATTTTTGGAATTTTTTGTGAATTGTTATGAATTTTACAATCTCATCTGTCAAAAACTCCAAAAAAGTCAACTTTGGGTCAAACTGAGAAGTTCGTTCTCTTTTGATTCCAAAAATCCAAATTTTCTTAATAAATTCACCCTTATAACACTTTAGGTGATGTTTTAAAGGGTTGAGAATAATTAAACCAGGCTTTAATCCATAGGTTAAGCCAAATTTGATTTTTAACATATCTGAAAGGGCATTTCTGTCCATTCTGGTGAAAATACAAAAAACATGCTTTCTGATTATTCAATTAGCTTGAAATTTCATAGGCATACAAAATTAGCCTTAATGCATTCACTCACCAAGTTTTACCATTTTTGGTATTTTCTGTGATTTTCTATGAATTTTTGAATTTGGATCTGTAAAAATCAGAATTGAGTTAATTCTGGAATAAATACCAGAAAAGGAAAAAATGAAATTAACTTACATACAAACGAAATCCACATGCAAATCTAGTATAAAACCTTTTCAAAACATACAATTGACCCAAATAAACATACTTAAACATGCAATTTGAGAAGAATGTACAGAAATCAAAGGAAAACCAAATTGGAAATAAAACCAGAAATGACCCAATATGCATAAAGGACAATGCACATCTAAATTGATGAAATTGATCATCCAAACATGTTCAAATATGCTAAACGACACTGTTTGGAGGGTTAATTGGAAGAAAATTGCAAGGAAAAGCCATGAAATACCATTTGGTACCAATGCCCCGAAACCAGTTTGGTACCAAATGGCCAAAGCTGTAAAATTGATGGATTAAACTCAAATTAAATCTCAAAAACCTGTTAAACATGCTCTGGCGATGCCATATGACAAAGAAATCGAGTTAATTTGTCAAAAATCAGCTCAAATTCTTCAAAATTTCATCTCAGCCAACTTCCCAACCGAAACCAAGTGGCTACCCCCATCTCCGGCGATCCAGGCCGCCGCCGCCGCCGAGACCACCACCGATGGACTCCCCACGCTCCGGCGATGCCAGCCATGCCTCCTGATCGGAGATCCGACGCCGGTAGGGCCTCGATCGGTGTCGAGGAGGATGAAGCACAAATATTGATGCATCTCAAAGTGCGAATCTTGATGAAATTTAAACAGCCCAAAGAAGGCTTGATGCGTGCCAGAGATCCAACGGCCCAGTTTAAAAGATGCTTTAAAAGCTGAACTTAAATTCAGATCTTGATGCATGGACCCGAATCTGACGGCCCATATTAATCTGTTTTAAAAATAAACTTTAAACACCAAATAAAAATGATTTCTCAAGCCCAAAAATTATGAAAAATATATCAAAAGTCATGATTTCGTTTATGAATATTTTTAAGACTATAAAATGTCAATTTTAATTTTATTTTATTTTATTTTTATATTATAAATAAAAGAAAATTCAAAATATATGATATATGTACAAAATAAATTCAAAATACCAAATAAGATATTTAAAAATAAGTGAAAATTATGATAAAACAAATCAACAATTTTCAAAATAATCAAATCATGCTATATTTTGATAAAACAAATCAAAATATTCAAGGATAATTAAAATATGTCATAAACAAATCAAAAATATTTTAAATAATCAAACCATGCTATATTTTGATAAAACAAATCAAAAATATTCAAAATAATCAAATTATGATAAAACAAATCAAAATATTAAAAAATAATTAAATCATGTCATGTGTTGATAAAACAAATCAAAACATTAAAAAAAAATATATAATCAAATTATGTTATATTTTGATAAAACAAATCAAAATATTCAAAAATGATTAAATATGTTAAACTTTGATAAAACAAATCAAAACATTAAAAATAATCAAATTATGTTATATTGTGATAAAACAAATCAATATTCAAAATAATCAAATTATGTTATATTTTGATAAAACAAATCAAAATATTCAAAATAACCAAATTATGTTATATTTTGATAAAACAAATCAAAATAATCAAAATAGTCAAATTATGTCATATCTTGATAAAACAAATCAAAATATTCAAAAATGATCAAATCATGTTACATTTTGATAAAACAAATCAAAATGTTCAAAATAATCAAACTTTGTTATATTTTGATAAAACAAATCAAAATATTTAAATATGTCAAAAATACAAATATGTCAAAATATTTGACCAAACATGTCAAATATGCAAATAAATCCAAATAGTTGACCAAATATGTCAAAAATACAATTATGTCCAAATATTTGACCAAACATGTCAAATATGCAAATATACCCAAATAGTTGACCAAATATGTCAAAAATACAAATATGTCCCAATCTTTGACCAAACATGTCAAATATGCAAATATACCCAAATATTTGTCCAAATATGTCAAAAATACAAATATGCCCAAATATTTGACCAAACATGTCAAATATGCAAACATGACCAAACTTTTGACCAAACATGTTAAATATGCAAATAAACCCAAATATTTGACCAAACATGTCAAATATGCAAATACACCCAAATTTCTGGCCAAACATGCCAAACATACAAATATGTCCAAACTCTTGATAAAAATATGTCAAATATGCAAATATGTCTAAATCCCTGGTCAAATATGCCAAATATGCAGATAAGTCCAAAACTTGGTGAAAACATACCAACATACCAAATCATATCAAATCATGTTTCGAGAACATTAAATTAGCAGTGCGCTTCAGGTTTAATGTACCTCATTTTGGAAATCGATAAAGAATTATATGTTCCCGATCCTCCAATTTTCCCAGATTTCGAATTGGCATAGCGCTTCAGATTCGGGATTTGGAAGGTCAATAGACTGTTTAGGATTATACGTCCTTGTCTTTGACATGAACCTTTTTAGAGATCAAACATCTCTGGTTCTTTGAGTATCGAGTTGGCAGTGCGCTTCACATTCGAACTCCGTGAGATCAATAGGATTATACGTCCTCGATCTCTGATTTATGAGAAATTATACGTTTCTCTAACTTTAGATCATACGTCTTTAGTCTTATTATCCAAAATTATACCTTTGGGTTATTTCAACTGTGCATTATAATAAATTGGAAGGGAGAAATAAAGCCACAAATCTGATCCATATATTTTGATTAGTTTAGCCCATTAATCAGAGGTTCCCGAGGCGAGAGCCGGGGTAATTAACGGCGGGGGCTTGCGCCCGTCGGAAAATAAAAGTTCCCACAATCACCTAAATAATAAGTCCTTGAGCGCACAAACACGCGCAGGGATGTACCTGCACCTTCTTCCCCCGTGAGCGAGGACGCCGATGCCTCGCGCGTGGGCCGCGAAAAAGGGCCGCACAAAATTATTCTTGTGTTTGATATTCTGTATTTTTTAACTACACCACAAATATTTATACTTAACGTACAGATTATTCATATCGGAATTTATAAATAAGCGTTTATTATTTTTTTAATCTAAATGATCACAAGAAAGTTTAAGTTAAAGACTTGATTGAGTACATTAATATATATACAGAAATCGCCGGACACTATCTGCTTCATTAAAAATATAAATAAATAATTATTATTTCTAATAATATAAAATATAAACACTTTGCTCATCAAATACAAATTTTAAAAAAAAATCAACAGATATGACATACAATTATTACTCCTCGTTACCTACATTATTAGAAACTAAACAATAATTAAAATTAAAAAACAACAACTACATTTAATTGCTACCTCACAAACTTATATATAAGATAATATTAATGAATTTGCATGACGTAAGTGAGATCATGCGTAGACCAGCTGAACTGGCACTATAGTCAACATACAATAAGCTTTTGGTATGGAGCTGGGGACCAACTATACAGGAGATGGTGCTTTAGTTTTTTTTATGGGAGCTGACACGCAGATATCGTCATTTATATTATTATTAATATCGATTTTATTATTCATATTAGATGAGTTATTATTTATGTTAGAGATTTTTTTATATAATATTTTTATTATTTAATTTAAGTGTGTTATTATTCAGATTAATAGTATTTGAGTTGAATAATAAAATATTATATAAGATAAGTTGTATAATAAAGTCTTTAATATAAATAATAATTTATTTTATATAAATAGCAAAGTTGATATCGTAATATGATGGTATCTGAGAAACATTTTTTTTTCTTAATTAAGTTTTATATTTTGTGTGAATGCTTGTGCTTGTTGTGTCTTTTTTCTTTCAATTATTCATAAGAAACTGATGCAAATTGCTCAAAAGACATGGAGATTAAAAGAGTCAAGATTTTCAAGCTACTCCCAACTTTATTTAGTTCTTTGGTATAAAAAGCAAAGAGAACTTTGAAAAGGTTTTTCTATCCAATTTTCATGGTGAAATTATGTCTAAATTTTGACACAATGATGAGAGTCAATTTTGACCTTTATTTAATTCACTTCATTAAAGTGAGAAATGAAATAATAATAACATAACTCAGACAAAAAAATTGAAACAATTGTTATGACCTATATAGCTAGAAAAGGTCTACAAGTATGAATTTGCTCCAAACTCCTTTAATTGCTCCTTTCCCCCATGTGGCATGAAATAATACACTAGATATATAGCTAAGTAGAAGCAACACAAGCAAGTCAATAAGTAGGTCAAATATATGGGACAAGTTAGGCAAAATACTTGGTAAAGTTGCAATGAGCAGTGTACCATAGTTCTGTACTTGTGTATAAAAATTTGTTTTTGGATTAATTATAATTAATTATAGCACTTTGGAAGCTATTATAGTTTTTTGTTATCCTAGAGGGTCCTATTTACTTATGTATAAACCTTTGCTTGAAAGCTTAAATTGAAGAAGTTTTTATTTAATAGGACAAGCCAAGTATAAAGAATATTTATTAAAATTGGTGAAATTATATACATTGAAAGTTCATTTCTTTTTCACAGCCCCCCCCCCCCCCCCCCCCCCCTAAAAAAAAAAGAAGAAAAAGAAAATCCATCGCTGGTGACAACCATTTATTTTAGTTCACTTTAGCAATTAATTTAAGTTTTTTTTTTCAATATGAGCATGATTAACCGCAGCCGGCCGGTCATTAATTAATTAAAAATTTTGTTTTCCATTAGTTAGCATCATACAACATTAGTATAACTAAGTGCATGTTAGATTAAATTATTATATGTATGGGAGATCACAGATTCGAAACTCAATGAACAAAGTTTATGAAAAAAAGATCTTGAACTTTATGTTTACTCAAAACAAAAAATTTGAGAGAGAACATGATAAAGATAAAAGAGTCAAACTCAGGCAAAACAATGTGTAATTTGATTTTCTTTTATATATTCCTGATAGTAGAGATTTTTTTTAAAAAAAATTTGAAGGTCAAATTATAGATATATGACAAAATTTTAGTAAAAAAATAAATAAAATCATTTGTAACTTAATTATCAAATTGTTTTATAATGGGGATAGTTGACCTCATTCCAACCCCCAGCATATAAATTTTCTCTTTTAATTAAAACTATAAAACTAAACTAAAAAAAGTCTTGTATATATATCTACACGAGGTGATATATTAAGGATTGCCACAATTAAGCAAATCAATGTTCTAATTAAAATACATGATACATATATGGGACAGGTGACCAAAAATAATTTGGTTTGATGGCTTCCTTAGACTCAATTGTTATATACACACATTAACAAAATGTTTGGTAGCACGTAAAATTTTTTAAGATTATATCATACTTAATTATGTGAAAGCGTAGGTGATGTGAAATTAATTAATCAAGCTTAAATAATTCAATATTGAAATAAATTTAATTAGTTTAATTTAATCTGTCACTGTGAGCATTATTGCAAATCAAAATTAAATGGTGACATTTTTACAAATGTCCAATTTTTGCTAATGAATTAATTTTTCATCAAGAAATTACTTTGTTAGTTATATACTGATTAGACTCAAATTAATAATCCTTAACCACCAACAACTGTAAGTGCAAATACATACAAGTGCAACTCAACCTACCAACAAATTGATCGGTATGAACTTTGAACCAGGAAATAAAAAAAGATGCAATTAGCCTTGTCATTAGTTATGACTTGGACATCTCATTAAAAATAGATTAGTTAGCCAATTGTTATTAGCTTTACAAAAGTACCTTTATCTCACTCTAAAACAGGTGTAAAGTAGGTTTCTCTCCAATTTCATTGAACAATGCCATGTTAACGAGGTTTTAATTAAGCTATCAATTAGCGAATTAATTGAGAAGCAAAGAAAGATATATAGACTAGTTTGGTAATAAGTAAATTAATGAAACTACTATGATTTATACTAGCAATGACAAGAGGTGCATACATACTAAATTAAATTAAATGCTAAGTTTTTAATGCGTATTTGAACAAACAATTACAAAAAGAAGATCAATCCAATTTTGGAGATCCATATATATCCAAAAGAGGAAAAAATTTCATCACAACAAATAATAATAAAATGAGAAAATTTTACACGCCTCTTAAATATATAGGATAAATTTTCAAATTACATCTCCTTATGACATTTTTTTATCAAAGTTACATATACAAAAACTACATAATCATACTTTAGCTAGTTCTTGTGCAGTAGCACCATGTGTCATTCTAGAGGGAAAAAACAATATTATCATGAGAAACTACATATATTAGCTATTATATATACTACTAAAGAGAAAGAGCGCATGATAATATTATCTTCTATATATAATTAATCAAGTCCAAGGCCAGCATGCAAATATATATATATATATATATATATATATATATATATATATATATATATATATATTGGTAGCCTTTCCTTAAAAAAAGTCATAAGGCAAATAGGGTTTGGTAAGAGAGAATCTATATATTTTGTAGGCCCTGAGATTATCAGTGAAGTTACTTTAACTTTGCAATTTTGAATACCCCACAGTACCCCTGGTGAAGAATTCATTGCATATATATAATAGCAGGTCCCTCAGTAGGTGCTCTTGCTTAATTGCCACAAGTGAAAGGAGGATCATAAGCTAATTCATGACAACTACATACATATAATTAAATTAAGCGTGTTTGCATGAGTCTGTTGTAGCTAGAGAGAGAGAGAGAGAGAGAGAGAGAGAGAGATGGGAAGAGCTCCATGTTGTTCCAAGGTTGGTCTGAATAAAGGCGCATGGACGCCGCAAGAGGATTTCAGGCTTATTACTTACATCCAAAAGTACGGTCATAGTAATTGGCGTGCTTTGCCGAAGCTCGCTGGTTAGTTTCTCTCTCTCTCTCTCTCTCTGGTATACTTTCAAATTTAGCTTTGTTAATATCAAATTAACAATCTGAATGTTCATATATTGATCAGTATAATTTTACAAATTTTGTCAGGTTTAAAGCGTTGTGGGAAGAGTTGTCGTCTAAGATGGATTAACTACCTCAGACCAGACATAAAGCGCGGCAACTTCACAGAAGAAGAAGAAGAAACTATAATAAGGCTACATAACAAGCTCGGAAACAAGTACGGAATATATTTATGTTTAGTTTATCGATTCATTTTAGTTATGATATCTTAATCAAATCATATACTTAACTAGTTTTTCTTTTCTTAATTCCTTTTAGGTGGTCTAAAATTGCGTCGTGCCTCCCGGGTAGAACTGACAATGAAATAAAGAATGTTTGGAACACTCATTTGAAGAAGCGGTTGACATCAAGAGAACAAAATGCGAAAAGTAAAATTACGACTGTAGATTCTCCAAATCTCCAGCCAGAGAAAATCGAGATCCCGGTAGAAGACGAAATGGATATTTCTAGTTTGTTAATGGATGATGATTCAACTTCAAGCCAAGCTGAAGAAGCTAAAAATGCGGAGAAACCAATATGCTCGGATTCTGATTCCATTTCGACATTCACTTTCTCCGATGCCGTCAACTCTTTCGAAGATATCGAGCGAGATCCATTTGATATAACAAATATGATTATTGAACCAGAGCTTTGGGAAGAGATTGAGCCAAAGGAGAGAGAGATTATTAGTCAAGAGAAGGAAGAAAATGAAGGTGGTGAGGTGAGAGATTGGTTGAAACAATTGGAAGGAGAGTTAATGAAGGATGCTAACGATCAAATAGATCCGTTTCTTAGGGATTTAGATTTTGATGACTTCAAGATGATTTTCTAGACAGAGATGTATACAATTTTACAAAAAAAAAATGACATACAATATATTGCCATATTTTTTTTCAGTTGGATATATTGCCATAGTAATTTTCTTCTTTGTAGTTGATCAAACAAGTTAGATTCTAATATTTTCCTTTTTTTTTCTATTGGAAAACTACTAAGTTTAATTTGTGTCTACAAAAAGTTTGAGGATTGGAGACTCATGTCCAAAGAGGTTGGGAAAAAACCCAACTTTTTCTCTAAGTAGTCAAAATAGTGGATGTCATTTTTTTAGGTTAATATTCTATAAAAGGTTGTTTGGTTTAGATTGGGTCAAACAAATTGAGGACTATTGTATGGTTCAGGCCAGATAAAGTAATAAAGGTAGTTGTAGTTGCTTTCATACTCTACCAACTCAACTATGACTTGTTTACCAAAAAAATAAAAAGCTCAGCTATGACTTCAATGGGGTATCTATAAAATTTAAAGTTTATTGTTGGGCTATAGCTATATACCATATATACCATATATACCAGGTGTGTGATTTGGTCAACTCTGTTTTTTTTTTCTTAACAACCAGAATGGCTTCTGTAGAAATTAAATTAAGTTTGGTACAAGTTTAACTAGAAAAAGAAAAAAAAAACATTTTTAGGAATAAATTGTGACTACAAAGTAGTCAGTTAAAAGCAGCACCGAAAGTATCTTTTAATCTCATAATTTATGTATAGTTGAAATTATTTTTTGCATATATCAGTACTGATTCCAATCACAAATCCAACTTTTTTTGCATACCAACACTTTTTTTTGAAAAACTGATACAAATTGATAGAGAAATGTAATGCAATAGAAGCAAACAAACAATATAGAAATGTAAAGAAAAACACACATCTGATATACTCGAAATAAACTTTTGGTACAAGATGGACGATCTCACAAAGATAGATAAAAGAACAGCACAGTAGTTTTCTATTAATGAGCTTTATTAAATTGATTAAGCAAATTCTTGAAAAAGAAAATAGAAAACATGGCCAAAAGAACTAATTTCTGTGTCAAAGAATGACACTTCTAGCAAAAGCATTCACACCAAGTAAAATTGATTTCCATAAGAGACCCTCTCTTTTTACTATTCATCATCTTCGTAACTAAACCTCACATGCGTCCCCTCAGGTGCCGGCAACCCTCTTAGCACAATCAGTTGCTCCTCTATCTCATCTTCACTGTTGTAAACAAATTTTGTATGTCTGCCCCTGTACTCTGGCAAATTTGCACATTTTCTACTCTCAGTTTCTTCGCCTATAGACATTTCAGTCATCCCCTTGCATAGATCATACAAGAACTCTTCCTCCTATTTTCAAAATGACAGAACCATAAATTCCAATTTCTTTGCTAATTGCTATACATAATTTCATGTCTGCATGCTGTTCCAATTCAACAGAAAGGAAAGCTCTTATTTGCATATGAACCTTACAGATGCTGTTTTTCTTTTGGTACATGTTATGCACACTATTGGTTTATTTAAACAATGAATTAATAACTTAAGAAGCAATATTTCTTGATATATTAGCTTTCATTTATGTATCAGTAAAATAATACGTCTATTTGTTAGGGCCCCTACTGGCACAAGTTTGCAATTACCAATGTTCTTCATATCCTTTGGTTATCATTTGAAGATCAAAATGCAAACCTCCAGACAAAAGTACGACTCAGTCGAATTACTGTCTTACCTCATCCTCTTCTTCATGATGACGATAAAGCTCAAATTCTTCGCTTTCTTCAGTTTCTCCTTCGATTTCCTCATCAAGATCTTCCTTTTCGGAACTGTCATTGACTTGCAATGACCAAATTGATGAGCAATCATCGTCAGATGAGCTCACCGTGTCCTCAGCCTCGCGGGTATCCACAAAGGCCAGACAAGAAGAGTCCGTTGACCCGATATCAGTCGGCTCAGATTTGTCAGTGGTATCAAAAACCAATGCCTGATTCAATCGGTCTTCTTTCTCAGAAGAAGATAAAAGAACCTACATGTGTAAAAAGTGAGAACAAATTAGAAAGAAAAAAATCATTTAGATAAAAAAAGATATTGAAATAAAAGAAGAATGATCCAAAATAGTCTAAAAGTTCATCAGAAGGTTCCCCTTTCTTCACTAGTGAAATTAATGTACATCCTCAAGGGAAATAGATAGTTCCATCTATACATGACACAACCAGTTCTTGAGATTGTCTGATGAGATTATATAAACAAAAAGAAATGAATAAAGAAAACCTTCGGTTTTTCTTATTCCTTACGGTAAATTCTTTGTATCTCTATTTTGGATTTTGGTACAATTCAACAAGTAAAGAAAGAATTTGAATATTTTTCCATACCTTATCTGCTACGCAAACACAACCGCGATCCTTTTCTTCCTCAACCTTCTGTAATAGGGTCTGAACCTGGCACCGGAGAAGTGCCCCTCTAGAAAGAGCGGTTTGTTGCTTGTCAGTAGCACTAGCACCATCCTTAATTGATGAGGCGTCACGATCCGTTGGTGTTTCTTTGATGGTGAGGTTAGCGATGGGTGAATCATTCGTTATGTCAAATAGAGGTTGTCTTTTTGCTTCTACTTCTTCTTGCATCTTGTTCTTCTCTGATTGAATGAGGAACAAAAATTGAACTATCAGAACATGTCGTAACTTGTAAGGCTTCATTTTCTGTTAATTTAATTGCTGAAGATTGTGAACGAATGCCGAATAGGAACCCTAATATTGTATGAAAATACTATCCATTACTACCATTCCGAATTCCATACAAGAACAATGGAAAGAAAAGAAAAGAAAAGAAAGGAATATTTGCAATTATTGAATCTGGGGGGTAAAATACGCAAAATTACATTTTCTGAGGAACTTACTTAACATAGCAGCGGATTGAGATCTGGTAATCATTCTAGTCGATGCTGGAGTCTCCATTTATGTTTATCTCTAGATTAGAAAAGGTAGATCAGATTAGCTTGATGATCTAGAATGCGAAGATGAAGAAGATCTAAATGTTAATTTCAAAAGAAAGCAAAGAAAATGTTCCAAATCCGAAATGTCTAAAGGAGAAGAGAAGAAATCTAGCAATTTCAAAAGCTTCGAGAAATTGAACGAGCAGAGACAAACAACTGGGGGTTCAAGAGCGCACCTGTTTGCTTGATCGAGTTCTTGAAATCTTGAAATCTTGAAATCTTTCTCTTGGCGCTGAGATTTGGGAGAGATTTGAACGAACGACAAATTAAGAGAAAAAAAGTGTTTGGAATTATTTAAATAAATCGACAGGCGGAGCCAGGCTCCAACGGTCGAGAGAGATTCTTAAAAAAATCGGGTGATCTCGGTACAGGAGCTATGACAACTCCAAGTTGCTTGTCAGAGATTCATATGGGGATATTATTGTCATGCACCGCGTCCGGTTAAATTTGTCTGAAATTGAACAATTTTTTTTTTCAAATCCGTTTTTTTTTCTTTTGTATCCGTTTTATCTTCTTTAATTACCATAAGGGACATTTGGCCCCATATATCCATACGGATGGATTTATTATTTATAGAGGGAGTTATTTTTAAATTTGTAATTGTTGTGTATGAATTTCAAATAATGGGACAGGTTAGAATCTACCGTGCACCGTATACGAATTGTCGTAGATTAAATTTGAGTCGGTATCTACTATCATTGTGAGTCTATGGCATCTCGTAGAATTATAACGACTCGATTTAATCACAATAACTCAAATTTTAATTTATAGAAAGATTTTTTAATAATTGATTTATGAATTTCATGTACTATAGACTCAATAACAGCCGGTTGTCATAGAAAATATGATAACAGATGTGAATTGGATCAAACTCTACGTTCTTTATTGGCGTTGGTTAGAATGTTTTATTTTTTTTAGTAGATTTTTTTCTACTAACTTTATTAATGAATAAAAAATACAAGATAAAGAATTTAAAAAAACAAAAAAAAAACAGCTTCCGGCATTGGTCACAAGTTCAGATCAGATAAATCTTTTATTCTAAAAATATTCTGGTTTAATCTAATTTATGATGAGATGTACAATTTATGAAGATATTTTATTTTTAAACAAATTTTCCAAATAGCATGAGGCCTTGAGTTCACTTACTACAGCATTAAAGCAACCATAAAATAAACTCTGGCCTAGTTATGTTTAATACACCCAAATAAGGTTTTATTTAGGCCCAATAATTAACCCAAAATGAGGGCTTATTTTTTAATATTTTTTTAGCCCAAAATTTGCATAAATGTTGATGATTAAAACAGCATATGCTCAGCTATGTTATTACATATGGAATGAGAGGAGGTTTTATGTTCATCGAATCAAATTTAATTTGATAGATAATTTTAATCATGAGATCATTAAATTTGATATTTCTGAATTATTTGAGGATAATTTCGGTATGAATTTTGATATTATCGAATGGTTATTTTCCCCATCGAATTCAAAAATTGGTTAGATAGTCGTTGAACTCCCCTGATTCCATTACATAATCAATGCCTTATTTAATTATGTGGATTTGTTGTTTCTGGACCTTTGCAACTATTCTTGGACATACTATTTTTTTTTCTTTTTTTTTTCTTTTTCTTTGTATTTTTTTTTAGGAAGTAAGGGGAATAGCCTCCTAATAAATTTCATAAAAACCAAACTTTTAGTTACAGAGTTTACACTTGGACATGATGAAAAGAAAAAAATTTCATACTGCTTCACATCTTATTGAGTAATTCTAGAATATATTCAATTTTTATTGTACATCTAATTCTTAAGTACATATTTTTGAGAAATATTATTCGAATAAAAAAAATCTAAAATTATAGGCGTGTTTCTAGTTGTTTAGATAATAAGATATGTATCAAATTTGGATTAATTTGAAAGAGATTTTGTCTTTGATCAATCAATTTTAAAATTTTAACGATGGAGTTTTAATGACTTTGTGATGAATAATTAATCAAATTTTAAATTAACTCAAAATTAATACATATTCTATCTAAATAATTAAAAATATTTCTACAATTTTAATTTTTAATTTGAATAATATTTTTCAAAAAATATACCGTAAAAATTAAATTAAATGTACTATAAAAGTTGGATGTATTATCTTGATATTATAGTAAAGTGCAGTGGCAGAGCTCTTCAGAGGTCAAACTAGGCAGTGGCACCCCTTCCAAATTAAAAATAATTAACTATCTGATAATACCTCTCCATTAATTTATTAACTGGACTAAATTGCCCCTCCTAACTCACAAAGAATTTTGCTTCTCCCATTCTTAACCTATCCTACCTTTCTAATTTAGCAAATTTGCATTTATTCATTTATTTTACTCTGCCCCTGACCCACAAAATTTCTTTCTTTATAATTATATTATAAATGTTATAATTAAAAAAGTATATATGTATTAGCTGCCCCTCTAACATTATGTTGAAGCTCGGCTACTGGTAAAGTGCTCGACGAAATTAAACTAATAATTATCTTTTATTTATATAACGAAGTCATTTTCATTTTGAATTTATCAGAATAATTAAAAAGAATAGATTGCCAACCTAATATATATACCTAATACCTTCATGCATCATGTATATACCAAACTTATCCTCATCAGCTCATCCCCACCACAGGAAAAAAAATCCAAAAAATAATTGACCACCCAACTACAAAACCTAATCCTCAATGCTAGAACCAAACAAAAGGAAAAGGGAAATTAAAAGAAAAAAGAAAAAGAAACCACCAACCCATATTCCTCTAATCACATGCATCCGTTAATATGATATGACATACATAACTAACCCAATAATTGTACAAAGATATGGATAAATAATTATCAAATGCCAATTCTACACATATGTATTCCTAAAATACCCTTTGGCCGATGTTACTAGTATACCGTGCCCGGCGCTTAGATCGGGACCGGGGTTTTGGCGGCATGACGATCTTGGACTCACCCCAGTCCCAGAATGTCTGCCGCTCGGACGAATCGAGCTCACACTCCGGAAATGTCGTAGGGTATCTGATAATGTCATAACAAATCGTATATGTCATATAATGCTCTCTAAACCGCCTCATTGCTGAACGTTTCGGCAGTGTCAGGATGTTGTAATCGGCTGTAGCGATCTCAAAGTCCGGACTGGTGCAATCAGTTGCACTGGCTTGACACCCGACAAGTACTAAGTCGGTGAATTCTGCGATGAAGGGGGAGTACTTGTAACTAACTTTGTACTTGCCGTTTTCCGTGGCCCATCCCGAGCCGTCCCAAATAGTCGCGTAGAGGTACATAGGCTTGGATGGGTAGTCCAGACCCATCGCTTCGTTGCGGACTACTTCTCTTATCGGAACATTGTCAATATAAAATCTAAAAAGAAAAACAAAAAATATAGAAATGGAAGTGAGTGCAAGGACAGAGTAGAAAATAATTCAAGGCATATAATGTGTATATATCAGTATATGTATATTTTTTATTGTCAGACAAGAGGAAAGGATATATAAATATATACATGATATGATTCGCAGTCCAAAGGATGGAGTATCGGTGAAATGCCTCAGAAGGATCGAACGGTAGAAGATATCTCTCCTCGCGACCGTGATCAGTGCTGCCATTGCCGTATACATTTGTCTGAATCCTCCATTCTCTTCCTCTTCTGTTTCCCAAGAACTCAAAATCCAACTCATCATGAGTCTTCTCATATACATCTCCATTTGAAAGCTGCATGATGCAAATTAAATCATTGATTGATATATGTAAAGATGCCAAATAAATAGATGAGAAATTGCAACATTATTTTACAAATACCATCATTAAAGAGATCTTTGAAACTACAAATGAAATAAAGTTAATTCTTTCGCTATGTTATAGCAGCAAAAGTTGCTAATTGATGAATTTATGTAATTTGTATCTAATTTCAGTAAAGAGCTCAGATATATATATGCAAATGTATTTGTCAATTAGATTCCGTATGCACTAATAATTAAAGATTCAATTGAAGTATCGGTTCCAAATTAGTTAAATACTAAGTGATTTTACTTCATATGATTATATATATCAACATAGAAATGTAAAATATATATAATACATGTCAGTCAATTATAAAAAGTGCCAAGTTTAATAGTTATTGGTTGTTAAAAAGAATATATATAATGTAACAATTCAGGGATAACTTTTTCTGTCTCACATATATGATTAGTATATAGCAGCAGTTCTTAGTTAATACTTAATCTAATATAACAATACAAAGTTAAGTTGGCATTTTTTTGCATAATATTATAATATAACAGTACTACTTCATAACATCTGCAGCTCTTGATGAAGTATATATGAATAAAGTAATGAAGAATCTTGAATTATTTTAGAGGTTTAGAACAAACATTCCCACAATCATGTTGCCAACCAATTATGCTTTAATTTTAGCTTAGCAATTAAAACCTTTACATGTGCAGACTATGTAGCTAGAGAGAGAAAAGGAGAGAAGGTCAACACAACATTTCAACTCCAAATAAATGCATGATGATTAATGGACATCTTATCCGTAATAAAAGATGATTTTTTAAAAGTAATTTAGGTGATGAATATGTAAAGATAAATTAATATGTCGATATATATATATAATGTTAATTATTCTTTTCTTTGAGATCTTTCATGATTAAGATTTCTAACATATAACTCACATAAAATGCTACGACAACACCGGCGGAGTGTCCTTTCGGTAGCTTTATTGAGGCGCTGAAGAATCCGCTCTGATATGATTCCGAAGAAATGAATCCAGATCCTGTTCAATATTAATTTTCATACAAATTAAATTAACACCCAAGAAGATAATCTATATATATCATATCTATTCATGATCACAAGGAAGAACTAGACCTAGCAAAAAAGGAAGAAAATACAGACCAAATTTTAAGTATAGAAAATTAATTATTAAAGAGCCTAACCGGTGTAGCGATTGAGAGTGAGGCTGACGCTCTTGTGGTCAGGTGAAATGACGAGATTGTCCTCGCCGAAGAGCTTCGAGAATCCATCCTCAAAGGCTATTGTAGTAGGAACATCAAATGCATGTATAGAGGCAACGAGAAATGTTGTGGCAACAACAAATACTGTAAGCAAGAACATGGAAGTACCCATTACCATATTTGAATCTATTCTAATTAAGCTCTCTCTCTCTCTCTCTCTCGATCTATCTATCTATCTAGTATACACTAGCAAAGTTTGGTTTGATGGAGGTTGGTTTTCTTTTTATTCCTCTTTTCTATAGTGATCAATATATGTTTCTCTTTCTTGTAAAGAAGTGAAAGAGAATTTAGTTGGATGTTTCTGTTCTCTCATTTTCTGCACCACTTGTTTATAAAGGTGTGGTGGTGCAAAAAATTAGAGAGTGGTGGTAGTGACATGTCATCAATTATGGAGAGAGAGAACAGGAGAGAATGAAAGCTTATCTGGCAATCAATGATTTGCAAAGGGGTTTAATTAGATGTTATATATATATTCTCAGCATATTTGCAATTGCAACCCCCCAAAAGCATATCTTTGGATACATGCATTAATTAATAGTTTTGTTTTATCATCTATGTTAATTTGCTTAATCTTTGGAAAGCAAGTTTAGTATCATGCTTTAATAATTTAACTAAAAGATGGAAGTGAAAATTAAGGACTTACATTTTGTTTTGAATTGTATAAATTTTTTGCTTAAAATGTTTTCTTGCCATATATCCTTCTACTTAAAAGGCGAGTTGAGACAGTGCTTTTACCATGAATATTCACATAAAATAGGAATAATGTTCTCATAGATAATAAAATTAATTCAGTGTTGAACTAAATTATTCAATGTATGATGGTTTATATTGAATATATAAGAATAATTAAACCTATTATATATTATATTATAAAATTGTATCTTTCAAATTAAATCAGACCTATTAAATGGTTCTGATTTATGAAGGACATCATCCTGTCATCACAATAATTATACTAGTTATATAGGGACTCCAAGTGATGTTATGAAACTTAATTAAGTTTGAAGGGTGATGTTTCATATAAATGTAAAGTTAAAGGGCTAGAATGAATTTTTATCTCCATGGTCAATTGACCTTAGTTTGATAGAGATGCAACCTTGAATATTATATACATAGAGAGAGAGAGTAAAATTAACGTGCTATCGTTAGCGTTCCGGTCGAAACGCTAACAGTTTAAATTTAAAATTTTCGTGTTCGAAATTTTGATTTAAATATCTCAATAAACTTCATATCAAAATCTTATAGAATGTCAAATTTTATCATTTTTAGGGTTTTTTAACTATTTTATTGAATTTTCAAAGATGGCTTTATTTGACTTAAAAATAAATAAAAATAAAAAGTATTTGTATGCCAATTACGGTGATCTTTGAAAATTTGGAAAAAATAGTTAAAAAAACTTTAAAAATGGTAAATTTTGGTATTCTACAAGATTTTGATATGAAGAATTTATTGAGCTACTTAATCGAAATTTCGAACACGAAAACTTAAAATTTGAGTCGTTAGCGTTTCGGCCAAAAAACTGCATACATAATTACCTTATAAATTGACCATGCATCAAATTTTGTATTTAATATTATAAAATAAACAGTTAAATATTATAGATCACTACACGTTTTCAATCATTTGACAAATGAAAACTTAGTAACTTTCATCCAATTTCATGATTTTATTTGTGTACAAGATATATAATATATATATTGAGCAATTATAGTATGGATCAAAATGTTTAGTAATTAATAAATCATAACCATTAATTTCAATCCGATATCTTCATCAATAATATAAATCCTGACTAAATAATATAAATCCTGTCCAATAGCAGAATTAGCCTAATATATCTATCCCATTTTAAGTACAAGATTCTCAATTAAAAATTTACAATAATTGTCCAAAACTATCAAAATTAATTTATTATTGATGAATCTCGTCAGCTCATATTTCAAAAACAGGAAGTCTCGTCTCAATTGAGAGCTTCAAACTTAGAACAGCTCATATTATCATACATAAATATAATATATGTGCATGTACATGTGAGAGTTTATCTTAACTACTACCCACTCAATTAATGCCTTAAACTACCAAGAAATAGTTAAATCAATGCTAATATATATTTAGCAGATGATATTTATATCCTACGTAAAATATACACTGCTATTGTAAATCATGTCATATTATATGATAAACCTCAGACAATATTTAGCAAATAATATTGTGATTCACAACATATCTAGATTGTTACTTAGTGCGCCACAGAAGATCCAAATGGTGAGCCACTTCTATAACTTTGTTCCAAGATTTCCAAACAACAAACCCCATATTTAAAGCACTAAAATTAAATAAAATTAATCAAGAGTAATTAAGATAGGCCAACCTCTAACTAACACTAAATGATAGCAGCAATATATACCCCATGTCACTGCTCATTCATATCATATCACTGTCAGGAAAAAACAAAAAACAAAAGAAAAGAAAAGGAGAAATGAATTTGAACAAATCTTTTCATATATATATGGGCTATCTCTGATATGGATCAGAATTTATATTGTATGTGAAAAATCAAACCAAAATTAATGACTGTGATTCATATAAATATAATAACTGTTAAAAATTTTAATCCATAAAAGAGCCGCTCATATAAATATATATATAAATATATATAGATAGAGAAACTCTCATCTTGTCTGCTAATCATGAACTTAATTTCTCAAGTTTTTGTTGTATTTCAATTTTCATCAACAATTTTAGAAGTTGCTCGTCTTGTGTGTTCATAATGACTTACTTAACTAGTTGTATCTTATAATAATAAGAGATTGAAAAGGTGATAATAACAATAGATAAGTCTCACTTCTTTAGGGAGAGTCGTAAGTTTAAATTTTATAAACAATATTTGAAAAAAATAAATATGTAGATTAACAAAAAAATTTATTTCAAAAAAAACTTAGATAAATGTCAATCATTGAGTACATAAATTATTTAGAGGGTATATATTTTAAAGTAGTGGCCTCTGATAGGCTGCTGTGCTCAGGAATGTCAGACAATTATTTTAAGGCATTAATTCTCTCTCAAATAGGAAACCTGCCATAAAATAAAATGTGTTCACTAATAAATCTTGTTATATGTATGAAATGAAATGCACTGCTGTTCACATGCAATTCAGGACAAATTAAATATTAAAATAGGTAGACAGACTGTCTAGTGTGTATTTTATGGAGGCTTATCCATATATATAAGCAACAAGTTCAAAATGCATTCCTGGCGTATGTGATGATTGAGCTGTATAAACCAACTAACTTCATGTATTATTTCGCCAAAATTGTACCATCTTTTCATGCATAAATCTGTGCAATAGACCCAAAAAAAGGAGGTGATTTCTGCAATTGCACTAAATACTCAGATGGATCAATGCCACATAAAATCTAACATTTTGAACTGATAAGGATCAGGCTGGGTCCATTTCCTAAGCACAAAAACACTTAAAATTTGTGTATTAAAATAGTGGAAAATACTTGGCAGTGGCACCTAGGACCCCACACACACACACACACACCCAATTGGTGGATTGGGTTGGTGTAAGGGGATATGCATGGCTTCTTGTGGGTTTTAGCTTTGATAGGTAGGTAGGGTTTCCCTGTCAATCTGTCATGATAGAATAACAAAGTTTAGGTACTCTGTCTCTCTTGGTTTGAATTTTGACTCCAGATAATGTATATACCAATTGAAAATTGGAAGAGGATAGCATTATAGTTTGTTTGAATCGTTTCCAAATACCAAGCAGGTACCTGGTTTGGTATTACCAGTTTCAGATTCTGGTACCAGATTCGTTGGGGCTCCATGCTGGCTGTGAATATCATCATAACCTAATATTCATATCCCTAATTAAAATTTGGAGACAGGTATCTCATAAACAGATAAAGGAAAAAAAAAACACATAATCAAAAACCAATTTCAAGTAGAGTCCAGTTATTCGGAGTTGTGGATTTATCCAGTTCAGGATAGTGATTCACATAATAGTGTATTCAAGTCCACTCAGTTTCGGTTCGAAATTCAACTGAAAGATTTTTTATGAACATTTATTTATTTATGGATGAATAGCTTGAGTCTTATTTTATCTCACAAAATTAAGAAAAGTCAACTCAGGTTTCGCCAGCTCCCCAGTTGTCGTCATACTTTCTCAGCACATAAAACATGCTACAATGATGCTGTGCTGATACAGAAATCTAGGCAGTGATTGTATATGCCATTCTAAAACATCTAACAGCTTTTATTCTCTTCAGAAATTAAAAATGCCATATTTTATCTTTCTAAACCACAAAAAGTATCAGTGATCTGATCTCCAATCCATCATCTTTTCCAATAAAAACAAACTTTAAGTATATATTTTCTTTATTAAAATTAACTCCCCGTACATAAATTTCTGGAATCAATTATATGATAGTATTATCTTTTTTATCCTCTAAAATGAGATCGCCTAACATGAGATCTCTTTTTAAGACATATGCTCTTTGTAGTACTTTTGACCTTCTTAGGAAGTCAACATTCAAAAGAAACTCTGGAGATAAAAAATTCTCATGATCACTGTTTTACATGAGATTGGAGTTCCATTAGCAATGTTAATATCACCTTAAGTCAGAATAAAAAGGCTCCATGAAGGCATAGCTTGCTCTGTGATTGCCGAGTCATCGAGACAAGCATTATTCCTGCTTATATCATTAAAAAGCATTCAATATTCGAGAAAATTGCATATGCAATTATCACTACATGACACACAGTACACCTGAACAAAAACCATAACAACATTCCACATAGAACCATTTGAAAGCACATATTAGTTTTGCGTTGTTAATGATCAAGATCAATGAAAAGGGAAGCATCGTTTCAAATAGAACTCTTCTACACTACTGCCAGCACAGATCAAGAATTCAATAATGGCAGGATAACAGATCAAAAGAACAAAATACAGAACATTATTTATCACTTCCAGAGAAAATGTCACTAATTACTACTTTTAGACCTAAAAGCTACATACTTAGCTAAAATACCACAACTAAAGCTGAAATAGGCAAAGAAATCGCCATACCCGAAAGCATTTGACAAACATGTTTTAGCCCCAATATTACTTTATTACATGGTATCATATGAGACCGAAGAGAACTTCAAAGTGTCGGATCCACAATTCCCGTGTTTAGGGAACCGTCAAGCTGATTGCCATGTGCCCCGTTTCTTACCGTCGGTGGAAGCTTAAAAAATTAAACAACAACCCAATAGGTCCGATAAATACTAAAGAAAAGAAAATTGGCAGCACCTATTAGAGCACTGATAACCACAATAGTCCATAAAAGCTGACTACAACCTTTCTGCACATTAACTCAAGAGTCGATAACGCCCATTAAGGCTTGAAGTAATAGCTCAAGTCAGGTTGGGCTTGAGATGGATCAACATTATTTATTATTTTATTTCATAGGTTGGTCCCAACCCGAGCAGCCAATGGGTCAACATAGCCGGACCTAAACCAAAGATAAGGGTCCACTTATTACTGGCCAAATTGGATGTGGCCTGATCCACTATGGATTAAGAAATGCTAGCAATCCACAGCCTAAACCAGATCCAATAACCCATCATGTCAAACTTAGATGGGCCAGATGGGGTAAGAATTGCCGGCCATAGCACAGAGCAAGCGCATCTCAATCCCCACCCTACCAGCCATCGGCAAAGATAAGCAAAAAGGAAGAAAAGAAAGAAGAAACCTTCTGCTGGAGCTGCATGATAGTTGAAACAAGCAGCTTGTCTCCAACTATGTGCCTGAGCAGCCTGACCAGCTCTACCCGGCTTATCTTCTTTCTCTGTTTTAATTAAAAATATATATATAAATGAATAAAAATAAAAATAATAAAAGAACTGGTTTCAATTATGAACTATGCAAAAAAAGGGTGAACTAAAAGAAATGCAAATAAAAGAATTGGGAACAGATCAAGCAGTTGACTACCAGTCTCAGATTTGAATACTGCAGGTGTAGGGCACAATACAGCACAAATACTCGACCCATACAAGTTTCTATCAAAAATATATCAAAGATCTCCTATAAAGAAGGCCCCTCAACTACAAACCCGAAGAATATTAGGTGCAGCACTCTCAAAGCTGCCTTTGGAAAACCTAGCAACAGCCATATTTATGACCGCTTCAAACAATGCACGGCAGAGAGTACAAAACAGAAATATAAATCAACAAATAAGATCAAACCCCTTAGGGCTAAGCGTCAGTTACTTTCCATTAAATCAATGGCTGACATGAGAAGGATAAATGGACCAGATCAAAACAGTTTGAAACAGCTGGAATCCACCTTTGCAATACCACAAACAGATCACAGGAGACAATAATAGACAGGACAGATTTAATCACATCTTTCATTTACATCAGCACAAAAAAAAAAATCCACCAAAAATTGCATTCTATTTGATGCAGATTTGTGGTCTTTTTCATTAATTTTTTTTTTGGAACTCTTAAAATCTCCGGTTGCTCAAACTAATTAGATGCTTTTATTTTCTTCCTTCTGTCTTATTTATCTTTATTCAAATTTGCTCAATAAAAATTGGCATGTATTGTGGCATGTAAGTTCCACCTTAGTTGAGTCCAGTATCAGTACATGCTAGCTGGAATTCAAATCACCAGCCTTCTTTGCAACTTTATTGTAATGCAGTGCCGTCCTTCATGCTAGTGCACAGATGTGGAGAAATTATAATAATAAAGAAACAAAACAGGCAAAGCAAAAAAACAAACTGACCTTAAAGTCTTCATAGTGAGCATTGATGCGGTCCATGGCTTGAGGAGACACCTTGGTGGAAATAGATGCAAAAAGCATTGAAAAAGACATCCACGGAGAAGATGGTAATGCACTACCCCTTTTATCATTTCCATTTGCCTCTCCCACATTAAATCCCCTCCCAGGATAAAAATTCTTCTGCTTTCAAACATTTCCCAAAAAAAAAAAAAGAACAATGGACAAGAATCAATTAATGTAACTATGTGGCCTGAAAATACATCAAACAGAACCTTGTTCCATACTGTAACTTATAATTCAAGAATTTCAAGCTTTGCTTCTACCAAGAGTAGAAGTTGGGCCCGCATGGAATGAGATAACCAAAGAAATTGCAGGAATTCAGAATAAATTGAACTTCTTAGTGGCATAAAATTTTACAAGAAAACAAACATGACCAGGTGATAGGAGATAAAATCCAATGAAAAAACCTAATTCCAATTCTTATCCAAAGAACCAAATCACCAAATTATAACCATATAAGCCTAGTTTCCTGTAGGATACTACACAACATTTCTTTATTCCTTAAGATCCAAACAGGCCATGCTTGAAAACTAAAATGATACTGATACCAATTCAACAGAGATTATGCAACTGGAGGCAAGGAGAAAGGGTGCGGAGGTAGGAGGGACTTGGCAACCACTGCCAAGAAGTTAAAAAGAGAGAGAGAGAAAGGGAGAGAAAGGGAGGCAAATTTCCTGTCAATGTGCCTTCACCATTAAGAGGGCTTATTCTTTCCTGCAGCTAGTTTTGGCATTGCTGTACTTGACAGTTTTATTTTAATTTGGCAGCCACTGCCAATTGAGAGAGAGAGAGAGAGAGAAGCAAACCTTCAAGACACTATGAGGAGATCCAGAATTGGTGATGCTGGAATCATACAAAGTATTTTCTTTGACACCCATCCATTCTGCACATCCATCAATTTCATCAGCATAATACAAGAAATTTGGAACTAGCTTTCAAATGTTCCATTTTTTTATCCCAAATAACAATGTTCACTGTACATGAAGATGGCCTTTGTTTGTGATGGATGAGTTCTAGACAAGCTATGATAAACAAAATGTTAAAACTTAAACATATGGCTAATACATCCACAACAAGCAGGCAGCCAGGCACATGCCAGGATCAGTGATAAACAAAAAAACATTTAGTACCAATACACCTGGCTAAAGTGAAGGATGGAAACAAGGAAAGAAACCTTCATACCTTTAACTTTTTCAGGCACTTTGATAGTCACAACGCATTCAGGAAGAATGCGTTTCTCTAAATCTGTTTCCCAAATGACATAGTAATTTGGGGATTGAAGATTATCCACTCCACCATCAAAAGCATCATTAGTAGGCTGGAATTGCTTGGAATTCAGGACAAGAGGCTCCACATTTCCCATTATGACTCGGCAAAATATCATATGTATTAATCCAACTTCTTCAATGTCAGCATAGCTAGCACTGGAACAAGGCATTCAATGGGAAAATCAAATATGCAAATTTTGTGCAGTAAAAACGATCACACATTCATCAAACTAGCATATCAACCAGTGTAACTTGTGCATGGACCCTTCTAATGCCCTTCTAATAATTGCTGCTATCTGTAGTAACTGTTCCTATCTATAATTTGTGCATGGACCCTTCTAATGCCCTTCTAATAATTGCTGCTATCTGTAGTAATTGTTCCTATCTATAACCTTAATGGTATACATATAATCAGCCCGATTGCATCAAAAATTACTCAAAGTGAGAAAGACATTACAAGGACCTCATAGAATCCACTGGGAGATCTTTAGAAGCTATGCCTTCTTCATAACCATCTAACAATTGACTGACTGCACAACTTATAAACTTCATTGGAGGGTTTCTTTATGCACACACTCAATAGAAGGACAAAGAGAAAACTGATCTCTAATTGCAAAATAGCAAGTTCTGGGTACACATGAAAATTCAACAGTATCAAAGAACAGCATAAATAATTTTAAAGGCTCAAATGTAAATTACCATTTGTATGAGCAATTTGCTGGAAAAAGGTGGGCCCCTATACCATAACTTGGGCACTTCTCAGACTGGACGATTTGCAAGGACCCACCTGAGAATATCTGCAATACACCATCCTTCGTAGAAGCAAGCCATGCATACCTCACATTTGGATCCCCACGCAATTTTTTTATCTTCTCCACTTCCTCTTCAAAAATATCAGACCAAAGACGACCTGACTTGTCTGAAACAGGCAACTTCAAAATTTCGATTATATCACTCTCATGGAAAAGAGGGCCCAAACCACGAAGTAAAATGCTTTTAAGAACACCAAAATCTATGAACCTGTCAGATTGAGTGGCTGAGAAATGTTCAACTTTTATCTTCTTGCCACCGGAAATTACCTCTCCATCCTTTCCGCATCCAGGATCAGAATTGGAGCTCTCAGCTGAAGACCTGCTTTCTTGCTGCCCTTTGGGGCCATAATTGTTTCCAAAAATTTCATCACAAATCTCAGATGTAATTTCCGGAAAGTAGTCTTTCTCATTTTCATCTATCCATGCAATCGGTTTCTTAGAACCCGTTTCCTGATCTACACAGACAGTGTGCACAAAGTCTAACAACAGTGGCTGGCCTCTGAAAGTTGTTTCAGTGACTGGTTTCTTGTTCATGAAATCACCGCAAGCCAGAACGACTGTTTGAGTAGGGAAATCAATCCATTGTTTATTCTCATAAAATAGCACTCTTTTAGGAGATCCGCTGGTAAGAAAATTTTCATAGCTCTTGAGAAGTTGACAGTTATTGTTGGCTGAGCATTCTCTTCTCCTTTTAAAGCTAGGACGGTTTCTAGATAAACTACTATCCATTTTGTACAAGAAAGTTAATTCTAAGTAAGTTTTCGTGCTAACTTTTGTCACTTTACAGGTTTGAATCCTCAAAGTTAGGTTAGAGAAAAAGTCAATGAGTCAGACTAGGTAGGCTTCTCATCATCGGTTCTTGCAGGGGTAAAGATATTCTGAAACGTAACCCTGAAAAATAAAGTTAAGAAATAAACTAATTGTTTATTACCAAAGAGATATCTAGTACTATTTTAGGGAAAAACACATATGAAAGGTTGCACTTATTTTTAATTTGATTGACGGATCAAGCCATGCACCTATAATTAGAGAAAGGAAAAGAAAAAAAGAAAACGAAAGGCATCCGGTTCCGGTTTCTACTTGACAACAACACATAGATATCAAACTAACCATGTCTGAAAAATCACAAATGTTTTTAAACAATGGAAAGCAGGAAATGATCTTACATGAGTCATAATTCATGCCAAAAAAAATTTTAAAGCAGTGGGAGTTTTGCCATGAAACTGCTGATATAATTAAACTAACAAAAGCTATCTTAGATATAAAGTCCCTTCAACCCCTAATCCTGAACCCTAAATGATGTTAGTCCTAAATCTCCTAAGTGGATATATTTCATCACTAACAGCTATAAATTCAAGAACATCAAGATAAATCTCTCATCAAATTATAACCGAAAGCATAGTTAAAGGTATAACAATAACCAAACCATCTGTTCAAGCAGGGCCCAGACCTCCCTCAAATTCCATCATTCTTGAACTACCTTACTCAAAATTAAGCCCTACCATAACAAGCAGTGATCCATTCTTGCTGCCATGATTACAAGAATTCGATCAGAAACTCACAATCCGATAATTGAGCGAATTCTCAAACCGATTGGCGGCGTTTTTGCTCGAAAGCAAAAAAAAATCGCTTGAATCGGAAGTGTCACCGTCCGAGTCCGAGTCGCGCCGATCGATCCATCAGATATTGTACCAATTCGTCGATTCAAAGGCGGAGGGGGTGATGGATTGATCGATCGATCGATCGATTGATGGATGATCGGAAGAGGGGGAATTGGGATTGGATTTGGGGGTAGCGTGAAGGATATTTCGTTAATTAAAAAAGGAAAAAGATGGAGGGACCCATGGTCAATAATAATAGTTTGACAAAGGCGGTTTTGAGAATTTCCTTGGGCTTGCTATTACCTTTTTTTTTTATCCTTATTGTTGTTATTTTATTTAAGTGAATTATGATATACATAATACATTTATTTTGGAGGAGTGTTAACTCTATTTTAAAGAAAATTTTTTAAATTTATTTTTTATTTTTTTATTATAAATGATAAATAATTAGTTATTATGTTAAAAATGAAAAAAAAAATGTATTCAAAATTGTTTTAATATGGAGAAGTTTATATCTTGTCATATGAGTATTTATATCTGACTATAAAATGTGTTTATATTTTATTACAAGTATATTAATATTATTAATCAAAAGATGTTTGAACTTGATCATAAGGTGTGTTTATATTTTATTAAGAGGATGTTTTATATCTAGTTGAGGGGGTGTTTATACTAATCACATGATGTGTTTATATTTTTATATCCGATTATTGAGGTTATATTGTTTCATGTCGTAGCATATTATTATGGCCGTAGTACTAAGCCCTATGATCAAATATGAAATACCTTTAGTGTTATATAATATTTATGGGTATTTATATATGGTGATATAAAGTGTTTATATATAGTTATTGGAATGTTTATATGATCATTAAATGTGAAAAATTGTCAAAAATAGAAATATAACTAAAAAAGAAAAGTGCTGAGATGGAATAATTAGGAGATGATTTTGGAGAATGAACTTTGAGGGAATATATTTATAATATATTTATTTATTGTATAGCTTCCTTAGATATTCTTTTAACCATCCATTAAACACTTTCTACAGCATGCTAATGGAATATATGATATTAAAGAAAATTTTATTTTAGGTATACACATTATCCATTAGCATTATGTGTATGTATCATTCATAAAAAAAGTCTACTTATTCTTTTGCATAAGGATAAAATTTTAGCCTAATTCAACAAACACTTTAATTTTCAGGATGAAGCTTAAGTTCTAAACTAGTTATTTCATAATGAATAATGAAATTTGAAAATTGAAAATTGAAAATTATGTCCATCTTATGAGCTTTTAGTACTTTTGTTCATACTTATATGATCTAATTAGTGTGGTATTGTTTTTAGGTATAGGAATATGTACTCTAAACTACTTTAAATATGATCTAGCTTTCAATAAATGTATATCATATATACTCTAAAATTTAAATTAGATCATTTATCAACTGTATATCACGGTATCGTTTTATTTTTTTATTTTCAATAAATTGTATCGAGAAAATTAAGAAAAAATCAACAATTATTCTAGAAAAGTAAGAAATTGATATATATCATATTTCCTCTTTCATATTTTGATAAACCAAGGAATTAATACTAAAAATTCAGAAACTACCCATAATAAAAATCTATTTTTCTACCTCAACAGACAGAATTAGGTGGAATTCTGCGTTAAAATTAGACAAAATTAGGTACCAAAACTTAGATCCGGCTTGGATCTTGCACTCCATCAACAATTAATACCAAAATATCAAACAATTGAACTTGAAAAGGCAATTAAATGATTACAGAAATACCTTGAAACTGGGATGAAATTGCTCTTCTTGTTCATGTCTCTTAATTTAAGTCAAGGCTTTGGCTAATTGGCTCTCTCTCTCTCCCCTTTTTGTGCTTTTTTAAGAATTGAGCCGAGAGCATTGACGGCGGAGAAAACTGTGGGTACAAATAGCAGCTTTCAGTCGGCGCCTGAGGACTTTAGTTCTTTTGTTGTTGGCTAGACCTGGTGCATCATAAATGCTTGCAACGTTGGAAGTTGGAACTTTGAACCATGTTTGTTGTAGTTTAGTTGGATTTTGATTTGAGTTATGTTTGATTTTGGTGATGTAATTATTTATTTTTTATTGTAATATATTAATCAAGTATATGTAATATGTTTTTTTTATATTGAATGAGGTTGTGGCATAATTATGCATCTCTATTAAATAAATTGTATGAGGCAAGATGACAAATTCTAATTTGATCTTCTCTCTTGACTAATAAAACTAAGCTATATTACTATATGATCAAATTAGAATTTCTTTTCTAGATTCAATGATGATGTGAAAACAAACTATAAAATCAGAACCAATTATTTGAAAACAAACACATAACTGTGTCAATTTAATGTCCACTAATATTTCATCTAATAATATATTTGTGATATAAATATTGTCGAGATATTTTGAGTTGTGTGATTCTTCATCCGTTGGTAAAACGAGGACTAAGACTTGATCAACATAGACATTTATCATATATAATTATTAACAATTACAGTTGTTATAAAATGTACAAAAATATACAAAAATAATAAATTAAAAATAATAACAACTACATATTTTCAATTAAGAGATCATTATCATAATTAATTAATTAATTAATTAATCAATTAATGAATAATTAGATGGATATGAAATGTGAAGCGTTTTGATTCCATGGGCGCATTTTCTTCAAGTCGGTTCTTTCGCTGCCAAAAATAGGAAGAAAATTCAAACCCCTTTTGTTCTTGGTATCAAGATCTTCTGTTTTTCTATCTCTGTAGATTTTCGTGTGTACTGAGTTATCCAAGCGCTACCGCACCAACAGAAACACGAAAGTGCCGCATAGAATATTTAGCCTTACACCTTCTCTTCCATTCTCTCTCATATTATAATTTTTGGAATAAACTTTTCGTTGTTTGTTTGACTAGCAGCGTTACTTGGGGAATAAGAAATGCACACTTTTATATTTGCTTCTATGGTACGGATACATGTTTTGGTCGTTAATTTTGATTTATTAATTAGAAAAATGATACGGAGATATTACTATTGATATCAAAATTTTGAATTCCAGAAGAATCTCAATTATTAAATCTTTTTTTATTTGACAATATTTTTTGACCGACATCGATACAGACTTATTTATATATATTAAATGAGTTATTATGTACGTTAATGACTTTGTTATATATAATATTTCTATTATTTAACTTAAATATTATTAATATGTATAATAACTCATTTAAGTTGCATAATGATAATACGGTACAAAATAAATTTGTATAATAAATCCATTAATATGCATTATAATTCATTTAAATTATATAATAATAATATTGTACAAAATAAATTTACATAATAAAATCATTAATATGCATAATAACTCATTTAACGTATATAATTAAATCTATATCAATGACGGTATCAATAAGCGTATATTTAACGTATATAATTAAATCTATATCAATGACGATATCAATAAGCGTATCTATATATCGGCTCCCTATTAATTAATTATGATGGCTTAAAGAGGGATCCTGCTCATCTCTAATTGTACAAAATAATTGAAGAGATTTTACACCTCTGGTACCTTTATATCTATCCAGTTTTTTACTTTAATGGTAAAATTTGAAAAAGTAGAAAAGACTCTCCATTGTACTCCTCCTCTAAATACACAAAATAAATATTACTTGCGTTCATTTATTTCAGCTCACACAGTGTATGTTATTTCTCATTCGCTGACTACTACAAAGTTCAAAAATTAATCAGATGCATGGAACAATCTTAAAATTCAAGAACAATGATCAATTAAAACATATATTTTAAAAACTGGATTGCTTGTCCTTCTCCTATCTCCTCCAGAATAAAGAACAAAAAAAAAATGCTTTTGACAACCTTTGATTCCTACAAAAAGAACAAAAAGTAGAAAAATGCTTTCACATAAATCCTTTTAGATATTTTCATGCTTAGTTTCTGTCTTGTTATTGAAACCATCAATACCATCACCATGCAGTGATTTAGGAGAATTATAAAATGATTCCTACAAAGTGCAAACAAACATAATTCATGTAAGTAATCGAAAATGAGAAACAAAAAAAAAAAACATGTACATACATATTTATTGAAATGACAATCCTGTTGATTTCCATCAATGTATAACAAATTATCAACTTATGAAATAGGATTTTTATTACCAACTAATTATCATTTTGCTTAAAGAATTAAGTATTTAATCACTTTCATGTATGTGCCAGCTGACTTAGAAGTATGAAATTCTGATGCAGTTGCTTTTGATGTCTCAACTACCTATGTTATAAAAAGAATATTTGAATATGAACTCACTTTGCATGTTTAATAAAATTGAATACAAATTCAATTTACTTTGCACTATGTCTTTGGCTACAACTTCATGTTTTGTATTTTGTTTCTTCTTTTCCCTACCATTATCGACGCCATTCTTCAATCGTCTTTTTAGCATTGAATACTTCCTGCTTAGAAACTGGATACAAAAGAACATCACGAACTTCGGTCTCGACTTCTCGCGCGGTGTACCCATTTATGATTCGGTCGATCTTTTTCCCTACTTCATCAGAAATTTGGTCGAGCATGCTATAAGCCTCTGGGTATTCTGCTGCTCGAGCTGCCATTTTTACCGATTTACGGCACAAAACCTTGTACCGAGTTTGAAATCTCTACCTTCAAATCACCTTGGACATCACAGGTTTCGACATATAACCTGTTTCCATCCCTTGCATTCTTTGAATACTTCCTCTCTTTACCAATTGTCGCAACTGTGAATTCACCATACTGTCCATTATTTTCAAAGCTCACAACATAAGCCGACTGAGCCGACTCATATTCATCTCGGAAAAGCTGAAAAATAGTTCTGGTGTAAACCTCTGCTGCCTCTCTTAATATAGGT
Source organism: x Bolboschoenoplectus mariqueter (assembly GCA_037678475.1). Lineage (NCBI taxonomy): Eukaryota > Viridiplantae > Streptophyta > Magnoliopsida > Poales > Cyperaceae > x Bolboschoenoplectus > x Bolboschoenoplectus mariqueter. Next base: position 3,478,381 of record CM075245.1, on the reverse strand, counting down.
GTTCTGATCTTCTGTCTCAGCAAGCGTTCCCTTTCATTGTATGCCGCGACTAATTCTTTGTATCTCTTATCATTAACAACTCGATCAAAATGCTTAAAGAATTGCCCAAAATCCATGTCAGGCCTCGAATAGTCGCGCAAATCAGAGTTTAAGCTCTCACCTAGTTGTGTTCTTCTCATGCCACCAGTAAATGTGTGCTTCACATAAGCTCTAGCCCATTTTTCTTTGATCTTAATTGTTTCTTGTATCCAATTATTCTCACCAATGCCATACTCTTTAATCATTTCAGACCAAGCACTAAGAAATCCATCCTCCTCTTCTAACTCATAAATACAGGACCTCAACTCATTCTTAAAGTTACATCCATCATGCCACAACTGGTTTAAATGCTTTATTGCATTTTCCCTCATGTGCCGTGTACAAAGACAGCGATAGGTTTCCGGCATCACCAAAGGAAGGGCTTTGGCCATGGCAGCATCTTGATCTGTGAAAACAATTTCGGGTTTTTTGTTCGACGTCGCTTCGAGGAAAGTTTCAAATACCCGTACAAACGAGTGTGCCGTTTGATCATATAACAGAGCAGCCCCAAATATTACCATTTCTCTGTGATGAATCAACCCAACAAAGCAAGCAAATGGCTGAAATTCTCTGTTTGTTCCAAAGGTTGTATCAAACGACACAACATCACCAAAATCACTATAATCTGAGATCATTTTGTGATCAGCCTAGAAAATATTTGTTATCTTTTCTTCAACATCTAATTGCATATCATAAAAGAAAGAAGGATTATCTAGTGATTTTGAAAAAAAAAATAGTTGTAAGTACATATTCAACAGGTAAAATTATTAAATAAAAATATAATGAAATAGTCTAAGTGTTGCAACTAAATGTTAAATTCAAATTTACAACAACAAAAATTAATAATCCATTGAATATATGAATTTTAGTTTGAGCACTACAAGGTGCATAAATCAAAATGGGAGTTGATATATGGATACTAAAATTGATATTTATTTTATTATTCAGATTAAAGAGTTATTATTTATATTAATGATTTTATTATGCAATTTATTTATATAATACTCTTACTATTCGACTTAAGCTAGTTATTATTGATATAAGTGATATTTGAGTTGAATAATAAAAATACTGTCAAAAATAAATTGTATAATAAAATCATTAATATTAATAATAACTCATTTTATATTAATAATAAAGATAGTATGGATTACGATATCAATAATGATATCTTCCAAACATTTTCCAATCAAAATAACACAGAAAAAATCATCCGAGGTCATAATGGTCACTTCCTACTATTATATTTAATAGATGTTTACTTTCACTATTCCAATTATTAACCCGTGGGGCCTGTTCGGCTGTGATGGAATAGAAGAATTGATTAAAGAACTGGAATAAAAAATGGATTCTTTAGTAACAAGGAAAAATAAATTTTAAAAGGTCATATGAAAAGTAACAAGGAAAAATGGAATATGAGAGAATACACCAGATATGTAAGTCTGAAAAAAAGAAAGCTCTCATTCAATCATATAATCATAGGCGCGTTTATTGAGCAGGGATTTTTGAATAATATCGTACAAGAATGCTATAAGAGGTTTTGAGGATCAAAATCTGATTGAGATACTGGTTGTGTACACTTCTAATATTGTTTTACTGGTAGTGCACATTAATGTCAATACCAGTAGAAGGCATAGCCTCTGTATTGACTGAGATACTGGTTCATGTCAAACAATTTGCTTGGTTGCTTGAGAAGCTTAAATTATGCATATCTTGGTGCTTTTCTTGTACCAGTCCTTGTACAAAAGCAAGCACCGAAATGATTTTCTTCAGATTTTAAAAGTTTTCACATGCAAAAGAAGTTAAACATGACCTGTTTTGCAAAATCAGAGAGCATGTACCAGTCCAGTCCGTACACCACTTTGTATGGTCGTGTTTAGCATGAAACCATACCAATCAGGTTATATACATATATGTGCCATTAGTAATCGGGTATGTAGTTTGTTTTTTCTTAAATATTCTCCATCTCAGATCGCAATCACGATTCACCCCTCTCATGATTACATGAGCCGAGTTCGAGTCTCTATTCCCCCGTGTATATAGGTCCCTCTCCCTTTCTTTGCGTGTGACTCTTTGAGTCTGCGGCCGTGTCAAAGTAAACTTCGTGCGTCAGCGATGGAAGTGTAAGCGCTCTTTCCACCTCCCTCTCTCTCTCTCTGCTACCACTGAAATCCCCACTTAATCTCTCTCCGTTTCTCCGCGCACTCCGCATCTCAGTCTGAATCCATTATGACATCTCCCGATTTCATGAAACAGGGTTGTTTCTGCGCCAGGGAAGGTGCTGATAACTGGAGGGTATCTAGTACTAGAGAGACCCCATGCTGGGATCGTTCTGAGCACCACAGCTCGCTTCTATGCGATTGTTAGACCGATCTATGATGAGATCAAGCCTGATAGCTGGGCCTGGGTATCAGTTCTCCCTCAAATTTCTTTTCTTTTTCTCAAGTCTTTTTTCTTTGAGACTGAATTTGGGGATTTTTTTGTTACCACATTAACTATGTCCTCATTAAGTTGTAGTCTTTGAGATCTGACCAGCAAAGTTCCCAGCTTTGAAAATCTGTACCAGTAGAGAGATACCCTGGCTTTTGGTATCAGTACAAACTGAGTATGGTTGCAATCCTTGTTTCTACAAACATGGATAGTATGAATGCAACATAACTGTGCTGCTAATTTTTGTATATTTTGTGTAAAATTGAAATTAGGCACGGACAGATGTGAAAGTGACATCTCCTCATAAAGTTGTAATCTTTGAAATCTGACCAGCAAAGTTCCCCAACTTTGAAAATCTGTACCAGTAGAGAGATACTTTGGCATTTGGTATCGGTACAAACTGAGTATGGTTGCAATCCTTGTTTTTATAACATGGATAGTATGAATGCAACATAACTTTAATGCTATTTTTTTGTTATGTTTGTATAAAATTGAAATTAGGCATGGACAGATGTGAAAGTGACATCTCCTCAGATGTCAAGGGAAGCTAGCTACAAGTTGTCTATTAAGAACTGTACTCTTCAATGCACCTCTTCTAGGTAGTGTCATTTTTATTTCTACCAATAACATTTGATTTTTTTTTTAAATAATCGTTCTTTTATTTTGCATGTTTAATTACAGGGAATCGACGAATCCATTTGTGGAACAAACAATACAATACTGTGTTGCAGCATGTAAAGTAGTAATTACCGAAAAGGAGAGAAAAGATGCATTTGATAAACTGCTCTTGCAAGGTAAAAATAAGCTATGTTTTTCCTACTTTCAACAAGTATATATGTTTCTGGAGGGAGATAATGCTACAAAAGATGTGAAATTCAAAGTCTTAATCATCATTTTTTCATTGAACCTCCAACTTCAGGTCTGGACATTACTATTTTAGGATCCAATGATTTCTATTCATACAGAAATCAGGTACTTTTATTTCATTTATTCTTTTCTATTATTTTATTTCCTTGCTTGTTTTTAATTCTGGACTGAGTTATATAATCTAGTCCAAAGATTAAAGTCCTGGTCTATATATCATATGCATATCTACTGGTCCTGTACCGATTGTATGTACTATTGAAATCCTTACACATTGCACAATTAAATGAAAATTAAATTAAGTTTCCTTGTTAATTCTTTCAAGATTGAAGAACGTGGTTTACCTCTGATGCCAGAAGCGCTCGCTTCCCTCCCTCCATTTTCTTCAATCACATTCAACACTGGTGATGTACAATCCAGATCCAAACCTGAGGTGGCTAAAACAGGTCTTGGGTCATCTGCCGCCATGACAACATCTGTGGTAGCATCTCTGCTTCACTATCTTGGCGCTGTCTCCATACCATTTCCAGAAAAGTTCTCTGAAAACGGAAACGGGAAAAACAGTGGTCTTGATTTGGTGCATGCAATTGCACAAAGCGCACACTGTATTGCACAAGGAAAAATTGGAAGCGGTTTCGACGTCAGCTCAGCTGTTTATGGGAGTCAGAAGTATGTTAGGTTTTCTCCTCAAGTTCTCTCTTCTACTCAGGTTCTCTCTCCCTCCCCCCCCCCCCTCCCCCGCCCCTTCCTTCCCCTCTCTTTTATGAAGACACAGGCACACAGAGGGTTAGTAACTGGTGAGATCAAGAAGATTCAGGTGGGTTTTACGGTTTGCTGTGACTGGTTGACTTTTATGAGTGTAGAAAAGAAATCATTGCCTGCCTACCAGTTAACGTGACGTTGTAATTAAATGAGTCTGGTCAGACATTACCAGGTTGGGAGGCATTTTAACATACGCTGACCTATTTAACCCAAGGTTGAAACCTTGACGTTGTTGGTCAGGTCAGCCTATTAGCTTTGCACAACGTGCCTAGAAATGAATGTATACTTAAAAATTAACAAAATATTTTAATTGTGCATGCTTATAGGATTCAAGCTGGAAGATGTTGCCAGAAATAGTATCAGATGTTATTAAACAACAATGGGATCATGAAAACAAACATTTTTCTCTTCCTCCTTTGCTAACGCTTGTAAGTTTCCAAAAACCTTTCAATTTTTGCATTCTCACTTGCGTTATTTTCTCTATATGATGATTACTGGTTAGGATGTTTCAATTTCTTCAAGTATTTGTTGCAAAATAGCACCCAACATTCACTAGATTTCAGAAGGCACTCGTTTTTTTAACTTCTGTAAAAGCCAAACACTTTTTTTCGTTTTTTTTGCATATAGCAGCTGATGTAAAAACAAAAGAAGATAATTATTCGTTCGAATTACCTATCTGCTCAAGCTTATAATTATGTTGCTCCTTCTCAGATGTATAAAAGATGACTCCGAAAAGATACTTCCCCAGCAATACAGACTAACTCACAACCAAACAGGAAGACCTTCCTTTCTTTAAAAAAAAAAAAAAGATCTACCCTAGTTCACGATTTAGGGAAAAGAATAGTTTGTTTATGGGGGTGAACATTTTAACATAAAGGTGCTAGAGATCTTCAAAAAGTGGGTATTAGTTGCATATATACAGAAATATGATGCTTTATCTGCAAATATTGCAGGATATATTGGATACAATCTGCACAAAACCCTCTACTAATACTTTTTTTTTTTCAGTTGCTTGGTGAACCTGGTACCGGGGGTTCATCTACTCCGTCAATGGTTGGGTCAGTGAGGAAATGGCAGAACTCCGACCCTACTAATTCTCGAGAAATTTGGCAAAAATTAGCAGATTTGAATTCACTGCTAGAATTGCAACTGAAAAACTTAAACAAATATTCACAGGACCACTATGATTCATATAAAAATATCATTACTGCTTGTAGTCCCCTTCCATACAACAAGGTGAGTTATTAAGTGTAGGAGTTCTGGTTCTGGTATGACAGGTTGATACCGGTCCTGTGGGTTTAAGTTGTCTTTCATTTTTTCATGCAGTGGATCGAGTTGGTCTCAGACCAAACTGGAGAATTAATTGTGAAATCACTTTTAGGCACAAGAGAGGCCTTCCTACAAATACGCCATTTTTTACGTGAAATGGGGAAAGCTGCTGGTGTGCCTGTAAGTCTCTCTCTCTCTAAAAAAATCTGCCTGTATGTCATTCTTTTTCTTCTTTTTTTTAAAAAAGAAAAAGAACTTCCTGTAAGTCTCTATCGTCTCTCTCTCTGTAATGCATGTCCCGTTTTTTTGTACAGATCGAGCCTGAATCACAAACTCAGATTTTAGACCTCACCATGGAGACAGAAGGTGTATTATTTGCTGGAGTTCCTGGCGCTGGAGGATTTGATGCAGTTTTTGCCGTTATTTTGGGAGATGCAAATCAGAATCCGATAATAAGTACTTGGAGCTCTCGCGGCGTCCTTCCCCTGTTGGTTGGAGAAGACCCCCTCGGTGTTTGTTTAGAGAATGGGGATCCAAGGGCTAGAGATGTCTCATCTGCTCTCTCTTCCGTTAATATTAGCTGATTTATTCTATTTCATTTGGTTGTGAATTCCTTTCTTTTTTTTTAAATAATGGATAGGACCAAGAACTCATGGAAATCGTCATAGTTTATCCTTGAGCTCATTGAGTTCCTGTTCTATTTCTTGTTTGTTAAATTGGATAGACAAGAGGACAGCATGTTTTAAGTACCAGAATAACAGCTTCAGTTTGTCCAGTTAAATTGCTCTCTTCCTCACTGAACAGTACAAAATCGTTTCATTGCATGTTTTATTAGTTTAAACAAATGCGTGTTTAAAGCAATGCTACCATGAATCACACTTGGATAAGGCGATTTCTTCGTATCAATAATGCGTTTAGCAGAATTTATCAATTCTAATGCTTCTAGCAAGTTTTGTTCATCTTTAGCAATTAGAAAATGTCATAACAAGCAAAATAGTATTGAAGCTAAGTATGCTTCAAGCCAAATCATGTTCTTTTGGAATACACCAGTAGGGTTTTGAACTTCTGTTGCATAGCACATGTATCGGTGTATTGCGATGTACGCACGGATGGATTTATGGGAGGAGAGGGTTTTGAGAGTTGTGCACAAATCTTAAAGTAATTTGACATATTGTATTTTGCATTGCAAGGTTCATATTTGCATTGTACGAATCTTAAAGTAATCGGATCTAATATCTCTTCTCAGAAGAAGATATGAATCCTACACCAGCATGTCCACCTTTAATTCCCAAATATGCACGTTGCTTGTAAGTTCAACACATTAATAGAAAATGTGTTATTTCAGTAACTAACTGCATATTAAAACCACATTTTTGTTTGAATTGATTTAATCTGTAATAGTTCCCCTCAAAGTGTTGTTCATACCATAAAAGTGGTGATGTTATGGGAGCTTCAAACTTTCTTTAATTTTAACAATTACTCATCCGAACTAGTGAGAATTATCTCCTGACAGTTAATTTACTATAATTTTCAGTTTCCACTACAGAATGATCAGAATATCTTTGATAAGTTTATTATTGCTTAAATTTTTTTTTTGAATTATAATACTTTTTAATTGTTAATATAAATTTCAAGGTAATAATAGTTTCTTACTTTCAAAATGCTCGTTATTTTTTTCATACAGACAAAAATAGTTTATTCATTTTAATTATTTAAAAATTGATTATCAAAAATTGTGAAGATAACAAGTGTCAAGTGTTCCCTCTCTTCTAGTATACTGATAACAACCTGCGCGGTCCGATCTGAAATGGACAGTCCAGATCTATGTCCATCCATCCATGAACCTGGCCTCCAACTCCAAGAACTACTGCCTTCTTAAAACCCCAAAGAAACCCTAGCTAGCTTTGCTCCAACTGTCCAACATCGTTAGGCGGAGCGAGCTCTCGCAGCCGCGTAATCAATGGGGATACCAGGTTTCAGCCGTTGGTTACGATCGAACTGCCCTCGCTCATTAGCTTGTGTGAGAGAAGAATATCCACAGGTCGTCAATGGCGCTGAGGTCCCAATCGACACCACTGGACCCAATCCTAATGGTTTAGAGTTTGACAACTTGTATCTCGATGTAAATGGAATCATTCATCCTTGTTTCCATCCTGAACTTGAGGTTAGCATATCGCCGATTTTGTTTTGTTGCACCTGTTAGTCCTAATTTGTAAGGCCATTATTGCTGAATTAAACCCTTGTCAGGTTCAGAAACTCAATGGAAGTATGATGAGGTTTACAAATTTGCATGATTTTTTTCTGCTTATTCTGCATTTATACTTGTTGAACAGCTTGGTTTTGTATGTGTGTCGTAGAATGCTTGCATTTGGATACCTAACTTCTTGATTGGCATTAATCTTGTACCAGAATCTTAAGTTATTGTTGTTATTTTGTTCTAATATGATTCTCTTTAGCCCCCACCAAATTCATACGATGAAGTGTACGAGGCAGTATTCAAGTATATAGATCGCATTTTCTCGTTGATTCGGCCGAGAAAGCTTCTTTTCATGGCAATTGGTAACCCTCACCCCTGAACTGTTATATCATTCTTGGCAATTTAATTCTCCTTTGTTCCACAGTTTAGAACAGAAAACTTTAAATAATCTATGTATTCGCAGATGGGGTGGCGCCACGAGCAAAGATGAATCAACAAAGATCAAGGCGTTTCAGAAATGCTAGGGATGCTGCTGATGCGGTGCTTCTTTATTTTAGTGCCTTCATTTAATCCTGTTATTTTCATTTTAAACCTTTTGTACTTTTCATTTGTCCATGAAAGTTACTTTAATTTTTCCTTTTCTTCAATTTAAAATATACTCAGAAGTCAGAACCTTGTGGAGTTTGGTCTAATTTTCTTTGAAAAATGTTTATCAGGCAACAGAGGCTGAGAAGTCAAAGGATAAGGATAAACATGAGACAACATGTGAGAAATTAGTTTCACAAGATGAGAAAATGGATTCAAATGTAGTTACTCCCGGTACAGAGTTCATGGCCTCTCTGTCTGTTGCGCTACAATACTACATTCGACTTAGATTAAACACTGATCCTGGCTGGAGGGGAATCAAGGTATGTGTAGTTGAAATATATATTTTTTTCATTGCACGGGTGAGATTGGTAGATTTCCATAGGTTTCCTTGAAACTAGTGTAATTTGATAAAATCAGTGAACTTTTTGAATGAAGAAAGTGTTCTTCTATAGGTGCTATGTGACAATATTTACTGAATTCTATCTTATTATGTTTGAAATTGTTGGCTTTTGTGGATCATTATTTTTTTTCATGGTATCATACTAGGTGATATTATCTGATGCAAATGTTCCTGGAGAAGGAGAGCACAAGATAGCATCATATATCCGTGCTCAAAGGAATATACCAGGATTTGACCCAAATACTAGACATTGCTTCTATGGATTGGTAAGTACTATTTTCTCATTTTACTTCTTGGATAAGTTATGTCTCCCTTTTGTACATTGTCCAAGTCTCTAATAAATATAACAATATGTACACTTCTAATTTTAGGATGCAGACTTGATCATGCTTGCTTTGGCAACACATGAAATCCATTTCTCTATTATACGGGAGGTATAGTTTTTCTTCCCTTTTCTAAAGCCTTAAAAATTTGAGATGAAAATATACCCAATTTTTAATGAAACATTCAGTCTAGCACTTCGTCCTCATCTTCATTTACACCTGAGGAAGGTTCTGCAGTCTGGTACTACACCTGAGGCTTACAGCTTTCCTTGTCAATTCAATTGTCTTACTATGAGTGTTTTTCCACTTCCTCTTTGTTCCTTTTGGATTCTATGACAGGATCCTGGGGCTTGGAAGGAAAAGCTTAAAAGTTATAGAAAAGAGAAGAGAAGGAGAGCAATGGGTCAGAATTTCAAAAGTAGGTATGCTTATGAAGAAGATGCTGATTACATTAAAAGAATAAGATTCCAGGTCAGTCTTTTGAAATATCTTTAAATAAAAAACATTCATTTTTTGAGAAGCCCTGGTTCTCGCTCTTCTTTCTTTCTTTTTTCTTCCTTCCTTTTGCAAGGGCTCTTGTTAACTGTCGAGCATTTTATTTATATATTGCAGTTTATCCATATTTGGATTTTGAGGGAATATTTGGAGCTAAAGCTGAAAATACCGGAGTCTCCAATGAAGATTGACTGTGAGAGACTTATTGATGATTTTGTTTTTATGTGTTTATTTGTGGGAAATGATTTTCTTCCCAACATCCCATCGCTACTAATTTCTGAGGTTAGAAGTTCTGTTGTTGTTGCTTATGTTGTCAGCATTCCTTCATTTGTACTGAAACTGAAGTGTGTTTTTGCTTGAAGGGGGCAATAGATCTGCTTATAAAAGTTTACAAGAAGGAATTTAAAAAGATGGGTGGTTATCTAACCGATTCTTTTGAGGTCTGTACTTCAAATTTCTCTTTCAATTCTTTTTTAATATTTGGTGATTGGCAATCAATTATAAGGGCAGCAGAACACTACACTCTATTTTTATTTTAGTAACCAGTTTACATAAATTTTCATTATTTGTTGCTTAGGTGGATTTGGGGCGTGTTACACATTTCCTTCAGGTTCTGGGTTCTCATGAAACCACCATTTGGAGAAAAAGGCTAAAGGTAGAGTTTTAAGGTCTACCATTATGCTTTACAGTTTACACCATTACATTCGGAATAAAACCAATGTTAATCCAGCGCAAAATGCAAGTTATGGTTTTTCTTTCTTTTCATGGAAAAGCATTTACATTCTTTATATTTAGGTCAAACGAAAAGAGGAAGCCCAATCCAGGAAAGATGCAGGTGATGGTGGCCAAGATGATGGAATGGTATGCAAATTTTTTTTTTCTGTTTTTCTTTTCACTTGCTTTTTGTTTGTCCCAAAATTCTTAAATGTGGAGGATTGATATAATGCGCAGAGTTGGATTACTGGCTCCAACAAAACTGAGTCAGTTTCCAGAGACATGTCACAAAAGGAACTATCTGATGCTGAGAGGAAAGATAAGGTACAGACATAGACATGCTTTCCAACTATACGAAACAAAAATATTATTGAATTTGTAAATTGAGCAAAGCTGGCAAACAGGTTGTGACAGTTCAGGAAGGGTGGAAGGAGAGGTATTATTGTGAAAAGTTTGATATTGATACTCCAAATGATCTCACCAAACTGAAAGACCAGATGGTAACCTCTTTTTCCTCTCTTGTTTATGGTTGTAGTTTGATTTTCACAGTTCATACTTAAATGTACAATGATATTTGGCTGTTGTAAATGCAGGTAGGGAAATATGTGGAAGGACTATGTTGGTTCATGCAATATTACTACAAAGGCATCTGTTCCTGGCAATGGTATCCCCCCTTCTCTCTCTCTCTCTCTCTCTCTCTCATTCTAACTCTGAAACACTAAGAATTGACTCCCGAACTCAGTACATAGGGATGTCACACAACCAACAGGTCCTGACAACTGTTTTGGGATTGGCCTGTTAATTTATTGCTTCAATTCCGGTCAAATTTTTCTGCATTCTCCATGGGTTTGGTGTGATTTAACATGTTGTGATACCAACCTGTTTTTTCAGAACGTGTTCGGATTTATTACTTCTTGTGGAACTAAAGATTGGTAGTGAAAACAAAAATGAACAAGGGGCATGCCCATTGTTGGATTCAAACCCTTTAGAATGGAGCAAAAACTGCAGACCAACTGTCCTAATTTGTCCTTTGTGTTAATACATAAAGTTCACTACTGTTGTCAGCACTTAGGTTTTTTTATTTTTTTTTTGTGTCCGTATCACTATGCTCCTTTTGCTTCAGATTTTATAAATATAAAGTTTAGATATAAGTTTCACACTGGGCAAATCCATTAATCCACTTGATCAACTGATGAGTTTATTACTTTAATACATAGAATTTCTAGCTTTTACTGTCAGGTCCAAGTTGGAGTATTTTTGAGTTAGATCTGACCCATATAAGGTGATTATGAAATATTGTTGACCTGGACCCAACCTGGATTTATCTGTTGACAACCTCTTACACCACAATGAAAGCTTTCTAATATTTCCACCCATGTGGCACGGACAAGGGTACAGATGCACGACATGGCATTTTATTCACTCTCTTTCAGGACACAAGTGTCAGTATCTTGTCAGACATGGACAAAGATACAATGCTTATGTGTCTGGCACAGACACAACATGACTGTAGAGTGCCCATGCTACATATATTTTCCCCATAAAATATCCTTATCCACTCTGGTAAAAGGGGATAATGAAACCTAGCTAAATCATATGAAACTATTTTCCTCCTAATTATTAATAGTTTGTTACTTGTTCACTCTGTTTCAGGTTTTATCCATATCACTATGCTCCTTTTGCATCAGATTTTGTAAATCTAAAGAGTTCAGATATAACTTTCACACTGGGCAAACCCTTCAAGCCATTTGATCAACTGATGAGTGTATTGCCAGTAGCTAGGTTTTTTTTCCTTTTCTTTTTGTTAATATTTGTTCCCGTTATATTAATACTAATCAACAGAAAAGGAATTTAGCTTGTAAATATTTGTCAAACCATCTTCTGGCAAAGCCTAGGTGGTTTTTACTTAAAACCTCTCTCACTCTCTCTCTCTCTCCCTCTGTGTGCAGTGCACATGCATTACCTTTGTCATATAGGAAGCTAATGACAGATCCTTCTTCCTCCATTAAAGATTTCTATCCCCAAGGTTTTACTTTATTATGATTATGTCATTTGGCAGTGTGAGTTGTTGATGTTAACTTCCTGAAAGTTCTTTCTGATTTTTGGTCAATGCAGATTTTGCACTTGACATGAACGGCAAGCAGTTACCTTGGCAGGTTATCATTTTGTTAACTCAAGTTGGAATGAAGAAAAAAATGGAAATGGGGATCATTACTGTAATATTTTACTGATCACTATTTATATTTGGTATAGGCGGTATGCAAGTTACCATTCATAGAAGAATCACGTCTAATTCAAGAAATTGAATCTGTGGAGCACAATTTAACGGTAACGCATAGAAGTTCCTACATGACTTCTTAAATATTAGACTATTTCAATCTTAGTTTAATCTATATTTCTTGAAGGATGAGGAGAGAAAGAGGAATGTATTTTCACTTGATGCGCTGTTTCTCCATATGTCTCACCGTTTGGCCCCTAAAATTATTTCATTTTATGAAGAGAAAAAGGATAGTCCGAAATTAACCAGGGCAAAGTTAAAGCAGAAGATCAAACCTAAGTTGAGGTATTGCCTGCTTTTCTTCCTGCATTTTTGACATATTTGAACCTTCATCAATCATATTCTTAAGCTGTAGTACTAGTTGTGTCAAGATGGCATGACAGTGTTGCTCTCTCTTTTGTGCTTTCATAAACCTGGTTTTGAGCTCCCTTATTTTGGTTCTCTCAGTGATGGAATGAATGGCTTCGTTTACATATCAGACAGGACTATTCAATCATCAGAGATATACTCTCCTATTGATGGAATGGAGACCATAACAGATAATCAAACTATGTATGCATTCTTTATATTAATCCCTGGATTTATTTATTTATTTATTTTTTGAAGAATTCTGCTAGTGCTGTTAAATTGATCTGTGTATTGCATACATTTGGACAGATTTGTAAACTACAAAGGCCCTTCTACGCACCCACACATCCCAAGAGTACCAGAAGGGGCTAGATTACCCAGAAAGGTATCAAGTTCTGTTTCTTACTTCAATAATTAACTAAATTGGTAGCCACTCACCAGATCTGTAGCCATACATGAAAGTACTGTGCTGCATTAGTTACCTGTCAGTTTATAATTAGGTGTTTATGCCTCATTAATAGTCTTTTTTTTGTTCTGTAAATCATTTGTTTGTTTAATCAATGTGCAGATTCTTTCACAAGATGTGAAACAAGCACGGACATTTTCGCATGAGAAGACTGCTGTACGAAACCATCTTCATTCTTTTAGGTTTGTTCTTAATATCATAACTATTTGTTTCTTGACAGTGAGCTTTTTTGGCATTATTCACAGGAACCTATTATCAATTCCTGTATACAAACTTGTTATTGAAACAAGGAATTCATTGTCCCTGTTCCGACTTCTCTAGAAATGTAGTAAAAACTTGCGATCATGACAAACAATCTTTTTGAATTATTACTCTTATTCACATTTGTGGTCGTCTTCCAACTAAAACAGTGCATTTATCCTTTTCTGAATTGGTTAGAGTGACGGTACTAATTCAAAATGACAAAAAGAATATGCATGGTTTTATTAAAGTCAAATCCGCCTTATTCCAACCAAAATAAGATGAGGTTGACTAAATCTTACTTCGGAAATTTAACTCATTCTTCTGGATCAGAACAAGTTGGACCAAGCCCCACTCTTGGCTTTGTTACACTAATTTCTCTGAGCCAAGTGGAATCAAATTAAACTTTTGTTGTTCTGGAAACACTTTTTTTTTTTTGGGCACGAATGACCCACCAGTTGATAACTCACTATTACTACAGAAACAAGCCCCGAGAGTTTCAGAAAGGCGGAAATACAGTTAAGATGGACAAGTTCCTTGGGAAAAGGAAAAAGGTGGAGAACGATAATGCCTATGTGAGTATTAAGAAACATGACATGCTCGCCAATGACAAAAATGGCCCTACTTGTATCCAAATATAGCATGCATCATAGGGAGAAAGCTATTGTTGAAACATTTTTTTTTCCTTACAGCAATTTTTGTGTACCATTGTTGTAATGCTGCTTACAAAATTTATACTTGGCACTTAATCTTGCACGCTTGTTTGCTCCTTGCATTATTTAATATCCAAAGATTTTCAAGCATGAGATGCATTGTCTTTTTCTATTTTGCCACAATAGAAATTAGGATGTTAGGATTCATTTTGGTAAATCTTGTTGCTGTTATTTGTAGGAATTATGTTATTGCTATATAATGAAAAAGAATCTTAATGATGTTGGTACTAAATTCAGAAGAATTATTTTTACATTGTAAGTTTTGCACTCTTTCTTTACATTTAATGTAAGTTACAAATATTTTTTTTAAATATATATTTTAAAATTTAAGTTGAAAATTATATTGAATAGTTTAAAGTATATGTTACAAAATTTTTAATTTTAATAACGTAAGTTATAAATATTTTTGGTATTTCGTATAAATATTTTTTTTTCAAAAAAAATATGAATGCGCTTGAAATATAAATAAATAAGGTATACAATTATCATTTTTAAATTTACACATTGTAACTTATATTCGGTTGAGGTGTATTGATTTCAAAGTGCCTTGGCATATTAAAATATCTCCTCCAACTCCAATTATTTATACATTAAGTTACATACGAAAATTTCCCTGGGGACGAGAAATTGAACGTAAAATTAGCACCATAAATGCCATATGATCAAGCTTGTGTCTAGAAATCAACACTAGATATCATTAGTCTATAAAAAACTTTGTGACCTATATTTGAACTTGCACTCCAGAATCATAGATTGAACCAGCTGTCCAATTCTGCGGAATGGTATTGGCTGATACAAGCCATGTGTCATCACTGTCATCATCGTCTCTGCTTAATAACATTCTGATAGAGAGGGGCCCGCTTGGAGGTGATCCGACCGCCCACGTGGCACCATGGCTTCGTTCCAGCAGCTTGCATGTCAAGTTTATTGTCTACATGCATAGGTCAAGTTCAAGGATTAATTCTAAATTTCTAATACATACTACATTGTTATTAGCATTCTTTTGAGGCATTTAAATTACTGAGAAGGGGAGGAAGAGAAGAGGAACTAGGTTTTAATTTACCTCACATAATTGAACTGCAGTGATGTCCTTGTCTCCACCTTGATACCAAATTTGGAATGCAAGATAATAGGGGAAGTTGCTACTCTTATCTATGTAGAAGGTTATATTCTTGTTTGGATAGTTGCAAGGAACCCTAGCAAAAATAACCCAGAAAAGAAGAATGTGTCTTATAAACAACAAAATCAGATTTATAAAACCAATGAATATCTGTAAGCCTCCTTTTTTTTCTTTTTTTTTTTTGGATAATTGCGAGAAAAATACTGACCTCCGATATTGGATTCCGACATATC
This sequence comes from x Bolboschoenoplectus mariqueter, assembly GCA_037678475.1. Lineage (NCBI taxonomy): Eukaryota > Viridiplantae > Streptophyta > Magnoliopsida > Poales > Cyperaceae > x Bolboschoenoplectus > x Bolboschoenoplectus mariqueter. The sequence continues at coordinate 3,462,863 of CM075245.1, read as the reverse complement.
CTAGAGACAAGAGGGCAACACCAGCATCAGGTGTCTGGCCCATCCCGGCAAAGGCATGTTGACTGAGGATAAAATCAGTATTGTAGCTTGCCCCTGAATCGGTTATCACTATCGTGACGCCATTTGTAGAACAGTATTTGTTGTTGGTGCACTGCACCTGAACAAAAAATTGAATTAAGCTAAATAATCAGCATTATTTTATTATAGTAACTAATGACCGTATTATTTATCATAATAGATATTTATAATTGGAGAATCAAAATAAGAAATTAATTTAACTAACTTGATAGCAAGCACCACAACCGACGCCATTTCTGTAAAGATTGGATGCAGCTGAGACATCTCCACCATTTAGCATAGCACCAAATGTGCCGTACTCACATGAACCAACTGTTGTTAAAACATAAGAGAAAAATACATATATTAGACATATAGATAGAAAATAAAAGGAAAAGGATTTAAGAACAGAAAATTAGGAAATAAAAAAGCCTTACTCTTTTGTAAATTTGTTGTGTGTACCTGTTATTTATTGTACTACTTTTTAGGGATGAGCTGATTTAAAATCTCAAACCTAATTGAAGTGTCCATCTAGCTACTACACGTCTATTTAAAAAAATATATATATTGCTTATGTTATGGAGTTAGCACAAGTATGTGTGGTAGACTACCAGCAACGGGAAGCTTTAATTTTCTCTGATTTATTGAGATTTCTTAAACAACAATTTGGACATCACTGAAATTTCTTTTAGCTACATTTTGTTCGAGCTTCGACATACATTCGGTGCCTTGCTGGATGGAGTTAGGGTAATAGGCAGCCTTTGATTGGGTGAAACCAGCACTTCCATCTCCTCTTGCAAAATAAATGAAACACGCCATAAGGATCGCTGACAGGTATAAGATTTTGGATAAGATCTCCATGAGAGAAGCAAATGAAATGAAAAATGGATGGTTTCACTTGCAGTTTGAAATGTAAAAGAAATAGAAACTGTGAATGTAATACCAGAATAGCACAATAGGACTTGCTGTAGCTAGCGTACTATTTATAAAGGTCGTTAAATATCACAGAGGTGGCTTTTCGAAGTCAAAGATTCCTTTAATAAAATGTAAGTTCTCAGTTTAGTTACATATCTAAAAAGTTTAATTATGGTATTTGCCACAGTAATAGACTTTCCAGAACTAGTAAGAAAATTATTAGACAAAGGTCAAGTTACTAAGCTTAATTGTGATTATGGATAAGTACTGTCTTATTGCCTTCAGAATAAAATTCTAAAATAATGAGTAACTCGTTCAATATGGTCATCTGTGCAGTTGGTCATTTTTGTTGCGAAACTCGATCGGTACATGGAGTATTGGAGTATAATACAGATAGAGATGGCACAGCAAATCCAGAAGCAAAGAAGAGAAAGGAAGATTGTTCTTGTAAAGTGCAAGTGCTTTTGCACCGAAAAGAAGTGAAGAAAGCAACACTACTATACTGAGAGTACCTTTCCAAATTCAGAGGATTCCTGGCATGCATGACCATTTGTTAGGCAGATGCGATGATGGATATCGTTATCAGGCTGGATGTGATGGCACAGCATTCTGCTCCACTTGCTCCTATTCTATACCGAAACGAAGAATCAACCTTGTGACATATTGTTATCAGTAACAAGTTGTGGTTTTAGGCTCCCGTTCAGATCCACAGAAGGTTATCAATCAATGAAAGAATGTGTGAAGCATCTTCCTCACTCAAGTAGAACTGTAAAAGTCTAATCATTATGGGTAATCTCTTATTTTCTCAGTTTTAGCGTGTCAAATAAGAGCTAGCTTCAATACATGTCTTATAAGATCTGTTGCAACTAAGCAAACTAAGAATATTAGCATTTAGTACAGTTGTTACTTTAAGCATGCCTAACTGGTCAATGCGGCCAAACCCGAACTGTTCAACTCGATCCAAATCCAACCAGACCTGCTAGAAAGCAACTAATAATAGAAACTTAGAAACCCAATTGCTCCTTACGGATGGCAAATCACAATTGATTTTTTCTAGCATACAACTATATGACATGTTAGAGACGTCCAAATTTAGTAATCCTAAGATGGCACTTTAAAATGCGCATTAGAAAGTTGATGATAGGATAACAGGAGCAGAGTTCATCTTGCTCAAGTTATCTCCACTAGCATAATGCATTTTCCAAAAGTATGGATCGATGTATGATTTATGATGTATCCCCACCACAATCTCTTCCTATAATGCAATGCCCAATTCATATCCATCAACACTATGATCAATTAGAGATGTACTGAAAATCTATACGGATTTTGCACACAAAATGTTGTTTGATTCTTATATTAATGGTTTAACAAGAACTATCCGGGTGAGTCCTTTTTTTCTTTCATGTATGTAAAGGAAGAATTAGTAGACTGTGTACTTAAATTTAATCTTTCTTTTCATCCTTTACTACACTTCAAATATTACATCATTCAAGACGAAAAGTTCCATCTCAAGAGGAAGGAGAACTCACAAAAAAGTAATTAAGTGTTATTATTTTTGCAATTGTCCATTGTTCAAATAAATACTAATTACATCAAAAGAGTAACAATACATCACCGTTATATTAAATTTTATCCCTGGAGAATGAAGATACAGCACAAGCTGAAAAATGGGCGCAATTTAATCCTGTTTGTATACCAAGGTTGGATATACTGGACTCCACATGTTGTTTTGTACATATTCTATGGTTCCCTCCTGACAAAATAAAAGGATTACAAAAAAAAATGTCATGAAAATAAACTTAATTAATATCGAAGCAAATTTTCTTTGTACACTTGCAAAGTCTAAAAGATGACTTCTACCCTTAGAAAAGCAAACTAAACATAGCCTTAAAAAATATTAAAAAAAAATAATGCAGGTTAAATTGTTCTCAGTTATATGTGAAAATGGAGAAACAGTATGAAAGGATATGTAATTCTGTAAAACTTCAAAGAAAACAGGGTCCCTCGTATGTTATATGGTTATATTCTATAGGAAATATTTCAAGGACCTCCTGACAGAAAGTAGAGTTCCTGACTAAACTAGGGAAATTCTTTTAAAACTATCCCTCCCAATATGTTATGTGAAAATGACCCTCTGGGCCACAAAAATCCTCCTTAATATTGTTGCATAACAGGTCCAAAATATACCAAAACTAAACTTTTCAGGTTTGCTAAGAACCAAAAGTTCAGTTATAGGCATTTCCTTTGCTGTTATGTTGCCCATCAGAGAATCAAGTATTGTCAAGAGTTAAGATATCACTTATCGGTAAGTAAAAAACAAGGTTTTCACCACAAAATATTTTTGCTACTACTAGTAGTAGCTTAAATGATGCCCAAGGAGAGAACATAAACAATGATTTTACTGTAAAGATTCCTTTTACCTTGTCTAGTCTTTGAAGCTCACGGGGATCCATGCCACGGTACCCTTCAGCAAGATCCTCTTTCACGGCCTCTCTTACAACAGCTGCCGCTACCTCCTTTGTTATATCTCTTATTCTACGCAAATACAAGGCGTAATACATGTGTAAGATAAGATTAAGTGCTTCAACTCTAGCTAACTGCATTAGGTGAAAGGAGTTAAATTGAGAATGTAATTGTGGTAACCTAGAGATAGGAGGATATATGACCCCTTCATGAGCCTCCTCATCTTTCATATAAGCTGCCAAGCTATCACAAAGTAAAAGAAACAGATTACGAAAGGAAGTGCTGCTCTCTCAAGAAAATTCAAAACAACAAATACACAGCTCAAAAAAGGACAATTTAGACTTGAAATAATACCATTCAGCTGCAGCCTGAAGCATACCGTCTGAGATAACGCGTGCACCTGACAAAAGAGTCCCAAGGCCAACCCTGAAATTCCCGTTTTAATTGCAATAAATGATGCAACATGAGTAAAGATAGTAAACAATGTTTCATTTTTGTAGCAACAATCAGAATTTTGATTTGGTTAGAAAGACAATTAAAGAGAATGATATAGAACATACCCAGGAAAGAGATACATGTTATTTCCTTGATTAGAGTGTCCAATCTTACCATCACCTGAAACGGAAAATTATAGCAATTATTATAACAGACATTGAAATGGGTAATCTCAGTACATGATGTATGTGGCAAACAGTTCCACAGATGACAAAAATAAGCAATACAATATGTTCATAGGCTCATGGCTCTAAAAGTGTGTGGGGTGGGTGTGTGTGTGTGAGAGAGAGACAGAGAGAGAGAGAGAGGGAGGGAGGGAGGGAGTACCCAGATTAACATCATGAAATGGGCTTCCACTTGCAAACACAATATTTTCACCAACTACAGAGAAGGCCTCTTCAGGTGTGCACTCAGCTAAATCATCCACAACAAATTAATTAGGACTCTACTAGTTGACTTCCACTTCTATTTACAACACAAAAACAAAAGAAACATCAAAAGTAACTTACCATTCTTTGTGGGGTTAGACATAGCAAAAATCGCAGGCCTAGAGCAGGTTGTTGAGTCTCTTAAGGCTTCCAATACCTGAGATGAAATGTACAATTCCTGCCTTTAGTTTAAATAAGCAGGGAATCTGTATGAGCAGGGAAAAGAACCAATGCCCGGCTTACTCAACAGATGGTGTCCAAAGATTTTGAAAAGTGTATTGCATAGAATTTACTGTTGTAAGAAGCCCAATCCCTTCATAAACAGAACCATAGGTAACCCAATAACACCCCCCCAACCCCCCCCCCCCCCCCCCAAAAAAAAAAAAAAGACCTGGGGTTGAAAAGGGAAAATGCCTTCTCATAAACAAAAAAAAATAAAGCAATGAGAAAATCTCTGAATAAAATATTTGGCAGAAGGTCCAGTACGGATTCAATACCAAAATGTCCAGGGACAAGAGGTTTACCTCCTTGGAGAACAAGCCCCCGACAGCAGATAACCCAAGTAGCACATCAGGTTTCACCTTTTTAACCTGATTCACATTAGATTGAATCCGTCATTTGCACCTTTCATCAACATTAGTTACATCGCAATTATCATTATTAATGTATCCATTTTTTTCAATCACTGCATTATCAACATTGCTAATGATGGAGGTGGTGGTGACGCAGTGGCAGTGATTATAAAAACAGCCACAACCATGTTTCAATTCGTTAAATTTGCCTATCTTGATGTTTATCAAGAAGGGGTAAATGATGAATTATAAAAGATATATTAGTTTCATATGTGGGTGTTAGGTAATCAGCACACCACATTTTATTGGAGAAAACTTTATTAATTAATTTTGACCATCCGATTAAACAAAGGTAAGTTGGAAATGCTCGTTTTGCTTTTAAGACTAATCACTAATTTTAGTAAAAAAAATATTTACTAATAAATATAAATTATAACAAAATTAATTTATATTATTGTCATTTGATTTTGAAAAAACTCAATAACATAGCATAACCGTCCGAACAAATAGACACGAATCCAGTAAAAACCTGATATACTGGAGCAATTTTCTAATATGTATTAGTAATAAATTTTGAAATATGGAAGGAACAATAGTTTCATAAATGAGAAAATGGTATAAACAAGCATACCACTTCAACCAAGTTAGAACCCTCACTTAGACCCAGGTAGCCCACATCTTTTAGCTTCCTAGCAAATGGCACCACAGCTGGGTCTATCTCTGCTCGGTTTTCAGTTATTAAACCCTACAAACAGTTCACCAGAATAAAAAAGACTCAGAATTTTCCAAGCAAAAGCGGGAAGAATGGAAAAAAATTCTTCTGAGCTTTATATAAAATCAAGAACATTATTTTCATCTAGACTATCATAAAACACCAACATATGATGTTCCCTGCTAGAGCAGTATCTCAGATGCCCATCTAAAACAAGGCAGATGACACATATACACATCGACCCCCTGACCACCACCATCCCCCCCACCCTTTTTTTTCTTTTTGAGTATGCAAATACCCCCTCTTATGTTCCTTGCATGTATTATCATCAAAAATACAGGTCTTCTGATGATGTTTTAAAAGTAAACGAAGAAGGGAGAGCACACAGGATATTCCATTCTTTCTTTGTCTTTTGTTTTCCTCTTTTTTTTTTCTCTTTTGCAAGGTTTCTGTGATACGCATGGCAAGTACAAGAAATATGGTTCAATAAAATTGACTTAAGAAAGGAAATACCGAGGCATCGACCAGCCAAAATTGGCTTCTGGCACTTTGAAAAGCAGACTCAGTATTACCAAGCATTCGCGCCATTGTTTTGCTTGCCGCATCCACCACTCCTATTCCCGCACTACCCAAAAGCAAAAACTATTAACAGTTAAAATAAATGACTAACTATTAGGACGAACACAAAAGTTGGTATCAGAAGAGAATTCAGTACAATGATCCCCCTATCATTGAGTCAAAAAAAAGGCAAGAAAAGAATTTGTTACATAACAATGAAAATCTTCAGCAAGTAAAGAAAGTAGCAACTTTGAATACCTTCCAGCACCAGCTACAACAATCTTTTGCTTGGGAAAATCGAGCATGGGTTGGCCTTGTGCCCGAACTGCCCCCAAAAGACCTGCTATTGCAACTCCAGCTGTTCCCTTTCAACCCAAAAACCAAAGAGGCAGAAAAACACAAGTGAAATCTCAGGAAATATTGATTTTTGACAGGTTAAAAAAAAGGAAAATGAACAAAGCAATTATCCACCTGAACATCATCATTGAACATGCGATAGGTATTCCTGTATCGTTGCAACAATGGGAAGGCCCACTTGCTTTGGAAATCTTCAAACTAATCCAAAATTTAGAAAAATTGCATCAATCATTATTACATGACCAAACCAGAAGAACATACTTTTTGCCCATGGACACTGAAATTTGCATTTGCATCTCTATATTCTTCAAAGAGTACATGCAAACCTAATGTAGGGATGCCAGCAGCTCTTTTCCTAAGAAATTGAGTAGGAGATGGATGTAAATATTTGGGTGTACCTGCACAATGACATTCGGCCAGCGAGTAAAAACAGCCTCCATAAATTCATCAATTACTGACAAGTATTCTTCCCCTTCAAGTCTGTGCTGCTGTAGCCCTAGATCTATTCACCAAAAAATGGAAGAAGAATTAAAAGTTCTTCTCAAATTCTGCAAAAAATTTCATGCCAGAATCAGATGCAATGATCAAGACAACAATAAAAAAAAGCGGGTCCAAGTAGCCAGACTAGTCAGATCTATCACCTGATGTGGATCATGTTTTGCTTATACTTTTCTTTTATTGATGTTCTTTCTTTGTTTTAGCCAAATTAAAGATGTGAACAATACACAAGCAAATAATTACAAGATAATAAATTAGTTAATTTTTTTTCCACTAAAACTTACATAATGGATCCTTGATGAGACTCTCATTGTTTGTTCCAACATCTATCATGACTGGAAGCACCTATTAATTAGAAAAACACAATTAATTTAAATTTAGGAGCAGGCTTCAATATCAATCTAAAAGAAAAGATTGGTAATAAAAAGAATGTTTATAAACATAAGATACCCTCTGTGGATTTATCCCAGCAGCAGAGACGTACAAATCGAGTTTCCCAATTGCAATTCCAATACCTTGTACACCAAGATCACCCAGACCCAATATCCTGCTTCCATCTGTCACCACTATCATATCCACCTGAGTAAAAATATAACAAGAGTTATGCAATATGATTCTTTAAAAGAAAAGGAAAATAAAATGAACCGACACATTATCAGTATTTGCAAAAAGAGACATGATCATGCCTGTTGAAGAAAGCATGCATGAATTATAAGAGTACCAAATGGATGCTACCAAAGAGTTTCAAATTACCAATTGCCCTTAATTTAAAACCCAAGATACTCTTTTCCCGTATTGTTGACATAAAGGGTTTGACAAAAGTTAGTTGCTCCTCTAAATTGAAGTTTTCTACTTCCAATTCTTCATCCCTTCTCATTCTTTTTGCCTTACTTGTATAAGAATTTCAACCAAAATTGCTACTTCAATGGGATGACTTTTGAAACAAAGAGTTCTTTTTTCCAGTAAATTCAAAAACAAGAAGATTTCTTCTTCATCCCCTCTCATTCTTTGTTATCTCACTTGTATATGAATCTCAACCAAAATTGCTCATTTAATGGGATAACATTTGAAACAAACAGTTATTTTTTTTAGCATATCATACAGCAAGAAGATAATTTATTAGGTAGTTGAATAAAAAAAAGGCATGGCACCTGGTCGGCAGGCCAGTTGTAAACCATAGACATCATCTCACCCCGATCAGCTGCACTGAAGTACATGCCACGTGGCCTTCTGAACAAGCCACTGTACTTCTGACATACAAGCCCCACTGTTGGTGTATATACAATAGGTGCATACTCCTCAATGTTATCTATCAATATCTGTTTTTAACAATCTTAATATTAATAAAACAATAGTAGAATCAAATTATCAGGAAAATGTTATGATAAATACTCAAGTAGTAAATGTAGCCCAGAAAGATCAACTCTCTAGATTTATAGCCAACTAATACCGCATCCTTTTTTAGGATAAGATTGGGAATAGACTTTATTCCTCGGCACTCTATTAGAAACCAGTTTGCACAAAAGTGCAATTCACTATTTAAAACTTAAAAAGTATACCTTGCTTTATTGTAGAGATAAAACAATACCCAGAGCCGATTAGCAGTAGCATATCTTTGGATGATAACCAAATAAAAATTGCCAGATAAGTAAATTCCCACAAACTTGCAGATACTCCCTTTATGCTTGTTACAAAAAAAATAAATAAATAAAAAAAACCCAACAAGAAGAAATACACACCTTATAATACATGACCTCATTTCGATCATGTAATCTGTTGAGAACACGCCACTTGGCAAGTGCAATTGTATCTGACATCCCATCTCTTGCATTCACCTCAAATCTTTTCAAATCAACCACTGTAACCACAAAACTCTTTTCTTACAAATGAGAGCTTTAGGCTTTAGCTATAATAGAAAATAGTGCCCCAGAAATCGTAAAAGGTCCATATGCTCCTGAAGTATCCAAAAAATATTTGGTACCACTAGTCCGCTTTCAGACTCTTTTTTTTTAAGAAAAAAAAAATTCATTCGCCTCTCCCAGACTTCTGCTAATTTTAAAGTGCCAAAACAAGCCCAACTGTTCAGCCATAAAGTTCTAAATTTGTGAATGAAAAAGAACTCACTGAAGCGATCAATTTGTTGCTGAGGAGATACAACATTAGGAGGTAGAAGGCCCCTTAGGTCTAATCGGTCCCGCTCCGTCATAGAAAAAGCTGTCCCCTTTATCATTTTGAGAATTAAAATTGAAAGCAAACAAAATGATAAGTTATTCGCTTAAATCATAGCTAAATTATCTACAATTTTCAGTTCTAATTGAGTTCTCTCTTTAGTAGACTCTTAAATTGTGTATATCCTTGGTATGGTTACTGCTAATCCGGCACCATGATGCAGCTGCTGTCATTTTTTGTATTCTTTTTCCCCTCAATTTGCACCAATTTTGTGTTCTATAAATGATCAAGGAAAACACCAAGGTCTAATCTGACCAGAGACAAAGACCAATCTGTCAGTTGCTGTACCAAATCAGTACTATACTAGTCTGTTCTTGTGTCGGTACAAGATACTGGTAAAGTAATCCTTAGCCCTTGCTTCGTATGTTGCTACTGTGGACACTAGTTGGAACAATTGAATAGATTACATTATTCATACCCTCAGTTACTTTAAAAATTACATACAATAAGTAGCTTAAACTTGAGAAACTGGCCAAATTCTATAAGATAGATACACAAAGTGGGAGAGAAACCTTGTTGAACAATGGATCGTGAAGTATATCCAAGCTGCGTTTATGTATAAGGGATGGACGAGATCCCTCGCAAGTCGTGTACTCTCTCGCCTGAGATACTTCCTCTCCGGCGTATGGACGGAGGAGAAGCCTCCGCACGGCGGAGGATGGCGACGACCGCCTGAGAGACCGCAGGAAGATGGCCATTGTCGCAGTCTTGTACACAGAGATGAGATGCCAGTGAAATAAAAGTAAATTCCATTTTAATGAGGGACAGCTGAGAAAGATAATTAGGTGCTTTTTTTTGCATATACACCCTCAAAATCCTTGTATTTTTTTCATTTTAATAGCAGTTTTTTTTCTAAGAGGAGGGATTCAATAATTATGATAATTGATGCTCGTGGTGTCTATTTTATCATTTATATTTTAATTAATATATTCTAATTCATTTCAATAACATACATATAAAAAAAATTATTGAATTTTAACTTTATTTCAGTAGTCATCAAGAAAATGAATTAAATCACAAAATTTGGTCCGTTGATTTTTGTTAGTGCTTGATGCATAACAAAATAAAATTGAAAGGATGTAATTTTTTTGTATATATATATATAACATGATAATATGAAATGTCCGGTTAATTAGTTTCATTATTTAAAAATTTAACAAATAATTATTTAAAATTTAATTTTATAATAATTAATGTGGCATTAATTACCATAAATATTGAATCCCTTCTCTTTTTCTAATTAAATTATATTTATAAATAAAAATTCTGTAAAGAAAAAAACTTAATAAAACATCACGGAACAAAAAGCAGTTATTAAACGTTGACATCATCTTTAATATTCTAATAAATAATTTGATTTTGACAGACACGACAACACAAAAATCGAATTAAATGCAAGCAATTAATACATGAATAGAAAGTGTTTTTTGTTTGAACGAAGGATTGATGTACCGACCAATAAAAGGAAGCATTACAGCCGTACAAAATTACATGGGGCTATCTTGTGATTTTCAAAATACTTGAGTGTGTTTATGCAAATTTTGTGGAATCGCCTTTTAAAATATCACTTTCAAAGTTTGCAATTGTCAAAAATGGTATAATCAATATTTATGTCCATAGGGGTACATGAATAATTATTATTTATTTATGGATCAATTTAATGTTTTGTTTAGATTTCTTGCCTTGTAACTTCCCTTGTGTAATTAATATGTCTATGAGGCTTGGAACATTCTTTTTTTTTATTTTTAACAATAATCATGATCCATCAAGAAAATAATTTTGTTTGTTTGTTAATTTTTTTTAAATAAGGTCTCTAATTAACTTCAACATTTATTTATTTTTAAATATTTTTACAAAATTTAAATCTGCGTCTCTCTGTAGATATTAGACGAGACATATTACTATTGCGCTAGGTTTCCGATTTTTTATTTGTCACTTTGTAAAGTAAACCAATATGATAACATATAAAGACTAATGGATTATGTTTTTACAAGAGCCACCTATTTGATTTCGTCTGATAAATTTAAATTATTCACTAACATAATATTCACACGTCATAGTGGATAATTTTTTTATTATATTTTTAAGAAATTATTTTATCTTAAATATAGATAATATATGTTTGAAAATAGTATATCAAGTTCAACAAATAAACTTTCTGCATAAGTGTGTAATACAATTAATAGTTATCTCACCAAAAACTAAACTAAAGATATAAGGAGACAAGAAGGTAAATATATAACCCCAAATTGAATGAAAATCAAACAACTCCTATATAATATTATGAAATGTATCATATTCTAGAAATAATTATAATTAAAATAAATAGGTGATGCATAGTGGGTAGCCAATGAATGACGTTTAGAGTAATTGAATAATTAGATGGGAAACATTAAGAATGTAATTAGTGTGGATATTTATAAAATATTGAAAACATAGCTATATAAATTCATCTCATCCTTGTAGTTGAGAAATGACATTGAATAAAATAAAATGAATTGAGACTTATTTTCTTTTATTTTGTTTTTATCCAATTTATACCAATCGTGACAAAATGCTATTAATTTTTCCAACGAATGATACAAATGAGAATGAACAAAAAATAGGAAAAAAAAAATCAGGTGCGCAGTTAATTTATTTCTTTGGCACCATATTAATTTTTTATTTTCTCAATTATGAATCTTCTCATGACTAAGATAGAAACATGAAGAAAGAAACCATTAATTAAATCAGATTATATTTAACCAACTTAAAAAAAGCACACCGATGGCAAATCGGTAATTTATCCAAAGCACAGTTATTAGATGCAAAATTTATCACCGTGCTGGAGATAGAAAAAATTGCACTCCTTAAAATATATAATAATCCCTATTTAGTTCGATGGGCCCCACTACTCAGCGAGACCTTCCTGACTCTGGCATCTAAGATAGATCCGGTCCAATGAACCGATTTATAAATTTTGTCTCTCGTTGTCAAAAAGTTACCTCTCTAACACCCGGTCCATCCGAAACACGCTCTCTCTTTCGCGATCCCTTATTCCCCGTCTCTCTCCTCCCTCCTAACTAAACCCTAACCTCGCTCTCTTTTTCTGTCTTCCTCTTTCTCTTCCCAAACCCTAACCTCAGAGAAGTACCATGTCGGATTCGCAAACTGCCGACCTCTACGATACAGCATCTCAGCCCGATACTAACGCTGTAGGCGGGTCCCATTCGGCTTATACCTTCCTCGAGTTCAATACTCAGAACGAATCGGAGTCCGAATCAGCTTACGACCCGTTTAGCTACTCCCGCGGCGCCGCATGGCCCCCTCCACCTTCCCAACCTGAGCCTGAACCGGACCCGGAGCCGGCTGAGCCGGCGCTGTCTCCACCTGCCACGTCATCATCCAAGGTGCGTAACGGGAACGGAGGTGGGGCAGCTGTTGTTAATCAGGTGGATTCGATCGCGGCTGGAATCGGGAATCTGAACTTTGAAGAAACTGAAGACGGGTAAATGTTGAATTCCCATATGTTGACTTATTTTTTGTTGAGATTGTGAATTTAGACACGACCCTTAGAATCTCATTACAAATTTAGGAAGAAACTGAAGGAGGATGATATTAACAAATTTGCTATTTTGGTGTGGTTTGATTGAATCTGCAGATATAGGTCTCTTAGTTTTTTGTTAGGTGGTTTAGAGATGGGGTTTTAGGGGGGGCGGAGGAGGAGTATTTGTGATCGGGCTATTGATTAATTTTCTTTCTCCATGGGCTTGCTGCTGGTAAAAAGAAAATAGTGAACACTTTTTTAGAGCAATAATTTAATCTGTTCCCATGACGGGCGCTTTTTTAATTTCTTCTTCTGTGTATCTGGTGTTGAATGGATTTGAAATCAGCTTTGGTCAATTTTAAATTAGTTACAGGTTTTACACTGATAAGAAACTGAGGTCCAAATTTACTTGTAACTTGTGGGCGATCTAATACATGAGATTGAGTCTTTGAACTTTTAGCTACTGAAAAAAGATTGCCTGCTCACTAGTCCACAAGAGTTCAAGCATTAATGATTTTAACAAAACATTTTTATTTTGTGATTTTGTTCTAACAGATATGAGTATGAAAAAGGAGGTTTTGTGGAGCATGCATGTAAATATTGTGGAATCCACAATCCGGCTTGTGTGGTTCGCTGTAATATCCCCAGTTGTCGTAAGTGGTTTTGCAACTCTCGCGGCAACACTTCTGGTTCGCACATTGTCAATCACCTGGTAATATAATCACACACTTTTTTATTAGTATTTTCTGCTCCAATTTCTTGAATTCTCTCTGTTTAATTGAGTCAACTGTGGTTACCACACTTCAAGCATTAATTCAGTTTCTTATGCAGCATAATTGACCCACATGGCCTAATAAATGGGAAAACTAACTACCAACTGAATTAGTTTCACACCCGAATAGTCTGGTTATTTACTGTCTATGTTCTAAAGCAAAATCTAGCTGGAACAGTATTGATAACATGAACTTGTACCTTGTTAAAGTCATAAGCTAGCATATAGCATCAATTCCAAACCCCAACCCTGACTTTCGGCTGGCTGTGTATACATCTACACTTGAAATGCGTAGGTTCGGGCAAAGCACAAGGAAGTGTGCCTCCACAAGGACAGCCCACTGGGAGAAACAATTCTAGAGTGCTACAATTGCGGGTGCAGAAATGTGTTTCTGCTTGGTTTTATTTCGGCTAAAACTGAGAACGTGGTGGTGTTGCTGTGTAGAGAGCCATGCTTGAGTGTGAACGCATTGAAGGACATGAATTGGGACCTCAGCCAATGGTGCCCTCTCATTGATGATCGATGCTTTCTCCCTTGGCTTGTCAAGGTTACTGTCTGTCTCCTTTTGCACATATTCTCAACAGTAGATGGAACACATAGTCAGCATATTTGTGAAAAGTATACTTTGATTATCATTGTTTGCTTATGGTATTAATGAATTTGGCAATGGGTACTTGTAAAAGCACCTGTCATATGCCGAAGTGGTTTATTCTATCTAGAAACAAGATGTCTTTGGTGAATTAATGCAACCATTTTTTTGTCCAAGATCATCGTTTCTTATAATTACGTTGTAATTTATAGGCAGTTATAATTTGTGCTGAAGTAATAAGATGAGGAACAGTAGTAAGGAAGCGCAATGCACATAATTTAAATTTAGTGAGAAAATGATCTCAGTTTCTCTGATATAAGGTCTAAAATGATTAATTCTATATCTAAGTTATTCAAGCAACGGCTGATTGGTCTTTTTTATTCATCTTAGCACCTAGTCAGTGCTTATTTTTGTGTGGCTTTTACTGAATGACATGAATTGTTGCTTTTTTTTCTCTCCAAATGCCGGGAAATAGCGGGTCTCTTTTTTAAACTCATAAAAATAATTACTGAAAGAATGGTAATTATAAATCTCACTTTTTATTGATAATTCGGGTGGGTTCATGATTAATCAGGTGCCATCAGAGCAAGAACAGCTGAGAGCAAGACAGATAAGCGCACAACAGATAAACAAAGTAGAAGAGCTATGGAAAACTAACCCTGATGCGTCTCTTGAGGATCTGGAGAAACCGGGTGTAGATGATGAACCCATGCCTGTTGCTATTAAATATGAAGATGCTTATCAGGTTTCTCTTATTTCCTCAAATTTGCTTAGTTGCATTTTTGCATGACAATTTGTACAAAGATATATGTAACTTTTTTCAAGACACATGTTACTTATTTCCTCAAATTTACTTTGTTCAATTGTGATTTTCCTTGCAGTATCAAAACGTTTTTGCACCACTAATAAAGCTTGAAGCAGACTATGACAAGGTTCATTACTTCTCTTCCTTTGTTTCTTTAAATTTCCTCTCACATTTGCTGATCTAATTTTCCTTCATCTTTTGATTACAATATGATAAAATTACAGATGATGAAAGAATCACAAAGCAAGGACAACTTAACAGTTAGATGGGATGTTGGTCTCAACAAGAAGCGCGTTGCATACTTTGTCTTTCCCAAGGTATCCCCTTTTTAGGGTAAAATTCTAAATTTAAATCAAGTTCTATGGATAGGATACTGATGCATAGTTATTATAAAATTTTGTTATCATTGTAGGAGGACAATGAATTGAGGCTTGTGGCAGGAGATGAGCTGAGACTAAGATATCCTGGAGATAGTACTCATCCTGCTTGGCAATCTGTGGGCCACGTGGTACATTTAATGATTCATACTTCTCTTGCTTAATATGATTACTCTTTAATGGAGTTAAAAAGTCATTGTCAATAATTTTATAGGAGTATTATTGTTTCTACTCTGATTAAATAATATTGTTGTCTCTACTCAGATTAAGCTTACTGCTCAGGAGGAGGTTGCACTTGAATTACGTGCCAGCCAGGTAGAGTATCCTACAATTGGTTTCTTTACCTTTTTCCTTTTCGATTCTAGTTTGCTAATCTATTTTTGTTTTTGATGTCATTGTTATAAATAAAAATAATAGGGAGTTCCAGTAGAATTGAGCCATGGCTTCAGTGTGGACTTTGTATGGAAGAGTACCAGCTTTGACCGCATGCAAAGTGCCATGAAAACTTTTGCTGTTGATGAAACTAGTGTTAGTGGGTGAGTTTGGACACATGCAAATCTTTTATACATGTACATTGAGTCTCCAATGTATTAAAGTGATGAATATGTAGGTACATTTACCATCACCTATTGGGGCATGAAGTCGAACATCAAATTGTACGCAACACTCTCCCTCGCCGTTTTGGTGCTCCTGGCCTCCCTGAATTAAATGCTTCTCAGGTAAGTACCGTTACTGCAGACGTACCTCTCTAATATATGTTCTTTTTCCAGCGGAAGTAATATATGGTGTGTTTCTGTGTAGGTGTTGGCAGTAAAGAGCGTGCTTCAGAAGCCTGTGAGCCTGATACAGGGTCCACCTGGTACAGGTAAAACCGTAACATCAGCCGCTATTGTATATCACATGGCTAAACAAGGTCAAGGCCAGGTACAAGACCAAATTAATCTTTCGGTGTGCTTGGACTATCCATTATTACAGTTCCATTTTTGAAACTTGAAGTGTATATTTGGTGGATGAATAGGTTTTGGTGTGTGCTCCAAGCAATGTGGCTGTTGACCAATTGGCTGAGAAGATAAGTGCTACCGGCTTGAAGGTAGAACAATACTTCTGAAGTATGTTTTTTAGTGTTACTGAAGCTTCCTTGGGTACAATATTGCAGCTTTAACTTTGGTTTTCATGAAAAATAAAGGTTGTCAGGCTATGTGCAAAATCAAGAGAGGCCATCTCCTCGCCAGTTGAGCATCTCACTCTTCACTATCAGGTATCACTATCTATGAGTGTTTGTTGCATGACAAGTTAAAGAAGTTTTTAATATGAACTTTCTTCTGTACTTGACTTGACTTAAATAAGTGACATACTACTACAGGTGCGTCATCTTGACGCAACAGATAAGAGCGAATTGCATAAACTACAACTACTCAAGGATGAGCAAGGTTTTTTCCCTCTCTATTGATTGTTGTTTATTATTATTATATCATTGTCATTGTCACTATTATTGTTGTTGTTATTATTTTTATTATTGTATCATGTTGCATGACTGATAGACATAGCTGGCATAGCTGTGGTATCTTGGGTAGCCTTGACAGTTATAGGGAGAGTGCAGTGTGTGGTTTTCCTAGGTAACCCTTTTGTCATAATTTTTTTGTGTAGGTGAATTGTCAAGCAGTGATGAGAAAAAGTACAAGGCATTAAAACGGGCCACGGAAAGAGAGATTTTACAAAGTGCTGATGTCATCTGTTGCACTTGTGTCGGAGCAGGAGACCCTCGTCTTTCTAACTTCCGTTTTCGCCAAGTAACTCTTTATTCTTTATCTTTTTTTACTAGTTTTAACTAGTTCTAGTATAACTGAACATATGTTTAGTTTGTATATTTTAATTCCTTTCTTTACATTTAAGGTTCTTATCGATGAGTCTACACAGTCAACAGAGCCAGAGTGCCTTATTCCCCTAGTCCTCGGTGTCAAGCAGGTATTTAAATGGTAGTTTTAAATCTTTAATTGTTAATAACAAAACTGACAGAACAAAATATTTAAATTTGTTATAATAAATTTCATTGTTCTCCCTTTATTTTCTTTTTGTTTGCTTAGGTTGTACTTGTAGGGGATCACTGTCAACTGGGCCCAGTGATAATGTGTAAAAAGGCAGCTCGGGCAGGTCTGGCTCAGTCACTCTTTGAACGGCTCGTGCTCCTCGGGGTCAAACCCTTTAGGCTCCAGGTATTTGTTAAAATAATCTATGTTGAAAAAAATTATAGGCTCTACTACTTGGTAATTACTAAACTATATGTGGAATTTCAGGTACAATACAGGATGCACCCATCACTGTCGGAGTTCCCCTCAAATTGTTTCTATGAAGGTACCTTACAAAATGGAGTGACCATCAATGAGAGGCAGTTGACTGGCATTGACTTCCCTTGGCCCATGCCTAATCACCCTATGTTCTTTTATGTCCAGGTCTCTGTCTGTCTCTCTCTCTCTCTCTCTATTTTTGAAAAACCTCTCTCTCTCTGTGAGAAACTTGGCAGTGGCAGCTGCAAAACAGAATTTTATCAAATGTAAAGATATCACATCAATGCTATACCTTAAGAACCACAATGAACTACAATGTTATCTAGTATCTAAATATCTAACATTCAAACAAAATGAGTCGACAGTTCTTCTATAATTGCCCTCCATGCACTATCTTTCGGTCAGCATGTCTTGCGGAAGTCTGTTGCCAGTGAGAACTTCCCTGCTCTGCTGCTTCCAAATCATCAAATAGGTGCACAGGAAGAAAGATGTCCACTGGTTTTTCACTCCCTCCTTTTGCGATCTTATCAGTTCCCTTGACTGGTGCCGTACCAGCTGTACCGTGCCAGCTGGTACCGTGACCATGTATCCCACCACAGAAGATATTTTGCTTCAGATTTGTATTGCATAGGAGCAATGAAAGAGTAGACAGCACAGATGCCACTGGACAGTAGGCAGTCCAACCCACAGTTCATTCCATGTTTCGTCATGGCCTCATGTTTTAGAATTTCACATGCATCATTAGGCATGCAAAAATTTAAACAACTCGAGGTGCCTTGCATTTCCAGTGCGTTGAGTGCACACACCTTCCCTTGCTCCCACCGATGCATTGTATGCAGACTTGGGGGCATACATCCTTGGTCTTTTCCCATTGCAAAGAGTTGCGTTACAATGCTGATTGAAAGTGATATCAGCTGTTGCCTGTGCCCCTGGAGTAGGTACAGTCTTTAGGTTTGTGGGGGGGGGGGCATGACATCCAGTATTTGTGTCGTGTTTCTTGAGTGAGATTCATGCATGGGCTTAGTATCCCTTTCAAGAAAGAAGCCAGCCAGTGGGACTCTGCAAGAGTCATACCAGAACAATATTGACATCACATCTCCAATGGTCCATATGCTGCTTCACTGAAGCAGTGGCTTAATGCGATTTAGTTGCATCCAAAAAATGGGCCCCTGTACTGACCAAAAACTTGGTCCATGAGCTTAGGACCCAGTCCAGTGAAATTGAGTCACCATGGTTGTCAAGAGGCTGTTGGGTTTGTGTAATCACACCATCACCAACATAGTAACAGGGAAATGTTCTGCACCTCCAAATCTGATACTCCCATCCCCCCCAATTTCTCTGGGATGCACATTTTTTCAGTAAATCACTGATATACCCTGACCATCTCCCTCATTCTCTCCCCAGAAAATATCTTTGAGTCTTGTCTATCCTGCTAATTACCCATTTTGGTACTCAGAAGGATGTTGTGAAATATATTTGGGATTGAGGCTGACACAGTTGACTAATTGCAACGTTCTCCCTTGTGAGAGTAACTTCCTTTCCTATCCCTCTAGTTTCCTTTCTAATTTTCTATGAATGGAAGGAAAGATGTCTGTCAGGTCTAGTGATCGTTAGTGGCATACCTAGGTAATTCAGTGGTGAGTTTGTTTGTTCACAGCCCAATATTACTTTTTGTATGGATGTTCTTATGATCAACATTAAAAGGCAGAAAGTAGAGTGAGATGGTATCAGCAGCCGCAATAACTGCTGTCTCTCTCTCTCTATCTTCTCTGTCTCATTTTGAAAGGTTGACAGCGGCTGCTAACTGAATTTCTCTTCTCTCTATTTCTCTCTCTTAAAATTGGCTTTCTGATTTGAATTTGTTGATGCTTTTATGTAGATGGGGCAAGAGGAGATAAGTGCCAGCGGTACATCATATCTAAATAGAACTGAGGCATCAAATGTTGAGAAAATTGTGACTACTTTCTTGCGAAGTGGTGTTGTGCCAAGTCAGGTATGTTATATATTTCAGTAATTGATATATCTTTTTTATTTCATTATGTTTATAAGAAACCATTCTTTTGTACAAAACATGAAGATCGGAGTAATAACACCATATGAAGGGCAAAGGGCATATATTGTGAATTACATGTCAAGAAACGGTGCTCTCCGACAACAGCTTTACAAGGAAATTGAGGTTTGTTAGCACTTCTTTTTTAAAATTTTCTTGTAGGTTCCTAGCAAAATTAGTCCATATAGATGAATAAACTATTTGCCTTTGTAGGTTGCTAGTGTTGACTCCTTTCAGGGAAGAGAAAAAGACTATATAATTTTGTCTTGTGTCCGGAGCAACGAACACCAGGTATTGATCCTTCATTCTTTATTTGAAACACTTTCTGCATTTTTTTATTGAGTGGGATATATACTGAACTCATTATATTTGGAGAAACGGGCACTAGATATCGTTCCTTTGTTCTTTGTTCGCACAATTATTGCATTTCCATTACCCAGACAGGTGTTTATTCAACTCCTTATTTTTCAGGGTATTGGGTTTCTTAATGATCCCAGGAGGTTAAATGTGGCGCTAACACGTGCACGGTATGGTATTGTCATTCTTGGAAACCCTAAAGTGCTAAGCAAACAGCCTCTCTGGAATAGCTTGTTGACCCATTACAAGGTAACCTATTTTTTTCCCCTATAAATCTTCTAGTGCATCATTATGTCATATTAATATATTTTTGGTGTTCTATAGTAGCTGATCTTTGAAAATGATAATATAGGAACACGAATGCCTGGTAGAAGGACCTCTGAACAATTTAAAACAGAGTATGGTGCAATTTCAGAAGCCCAAAAAGGTACTCCCTTTACTTGCTTTTACATTACATTAATTGCTGTTTAGTTGATGTTGTGACTACAACATGTGACCGGTTGTATGTATTTATTGGTATCTAGTTGTACAATGAGCGTAGACTTTACATTGGAGGTGGGCCTGGTGTTATGCCAGCAGCTAACTATGGTCCTATTGGCTCTGCTAACCCTACTCCTGATAGAAGAGGTGGCCGTGGAAAAGGTAAATTTTTGTTTAATTACTCATGTACAAGAGATGCCATATTGGGCTGTATTACTAGTCCTTGGTTTTTCTTTTAATAGCATCTTTGTTTTAATTTTGTATTGTTGAACTGGTGTTTTCCCAGTAAGAGTAATAAGTTATTTACAGGTATTGGTACAAGCTGGCCTGTGATGTCATGTTTTATGATATTGCTATGAGCTGATTTATCTTTTTGTCAAAATCTAGGTCACTCATTTGGGTCACCATTTGGAGCTCCAAATGGCAAGACGTACACAGGAGCATATCCTATGGGCCCTCCACCCCCAGCTCGTGTCCCCTTTCCTGCTTTTGCCAGTGGACCCCACTCTCAACCTTATGCTATTCCCACACGTGGCAGTGGGCCTGGACCAATTGGTGTTCCCCAGGTGCCCCAACATGGCAATAGAGGCTTCAGTGGGGCTGGTCGTGGTGGTGCCAGCAATGGTGGTACCATTGGGGGTCATTTACCACCACATCAGCAGAACTCACAGCAGGGTGGCTTAGCGGGAATAGGTTCTCCCTTTGGATTTGGTGATCAGAATAGTCAACCGTCTGGGGGTCCTTTGTCCCAGACTGGAATGATGACTCAGGTATGTAAATTGGAGGTATAGGGTCATTTCTATAGCTGATTCGATGAATTATTTTGTTAGGTACAATTTGTAGAACATCCATCGAAATTGCATTCTGTTATTTGGTCTTTTCAGGCACCAATGCAAGGTCTAAGCCAGACATTCCGTGAAGGTTTTTCTATGGGTGGCATGTCTCAGGTACCTTATTCATCTAGAAGTAGTACACAATTTTCTTTGAACTTGTTCTAATCTTTAACTCAAATAAATCTTATGTATTTTGAACAGGATTTCTTTGGAGAAGACTTCAAGAGCCAAGGGTCTCATGTCCCATATAATATGGCTGATTTCTCCACTCAGGTTCACAATTTTTAATATATGAACTAGCTGAACTTCACATTCTACACTTCTCTTTTGTTAATATGTTTTAGATAGTTTTTTTTTTTAAATATTATTCTTTTGTTAATATTATATCATTTTTTTCGAAACAATAGCAATCTCAAGTTGGCTATGGCATGGAATATGCCACACAGGCTGCTCAGCCCGGGTTCCCTGGCAATTACATGAACCAAAATTCGCACCCAGGTTACCCTCATATGGGCCCCAGTAATGATATTGCCTCCCAGGTAAGAACTTAGGTTTCTGAGATACAGCTAGGTCCTTTTACTTTTTATATGGACTGTTATGGTTTACATAGCTATTATGTACTTTTTAGGAGCACATGGGGCCTGGGTCACATGGAATGTTTACACAAGCTGGTTACACTGACCCATCACAGGACGATTCCTCTCAGCTCCATTTCCCGCCTCTTCAGTCACAGGTATAAGGGCGGATTTCCATTTAATTACATCCAAAGCCAATTTTATACACTACTTGTGCTTATATTTATCATGTCATTTGCAGGGGTTGATGAGCCCTCTGTACTCACAACCTTACGCGCAGTATAATACTCAGCCTCCATCTCACCAAACCCCACCCCAGTGAGATTTGGGGCTCACTCTTTTATCCCTAAAACGGTTTCAGCTGCAATAAGTTTACTTGCAGTAAAAAGGGGTTATGCCCTTAAATCCTCTATGCTGATTTGGTTGTGCCTTGAAGGAGATCTCAATAACCGATTCGATTTGTTTGATATGCAAATCTTGGAAGAGATATGAGCGGTTATGGTATAAAAGGAGAGGAGTTTTCGCAACCAAAGGCTGTGAGGTGTTAAGGGGTATAAGCCCAATTATCCCGTGAAATTTGTGGTATGTCAAGAGGGGAGAGCATGGTATGGTCGGAAAGGGAAGAATTAAGTTGGGCAGTGCTGCATTCATCTAGGTTTTGCTGTTCACAGGGCAGTGTTCAATTTTTTGTGATTGTTGACCATTTTCCTCGAGGAGATGAGATATCTAAGCATGAAGTGTAAAATGAGAACTAGTTATGAAAATTTGAATAACCTGCAAATAGCAAAATCTACTTTATTAATAGCACTGTCCAATTTAGAAGGGTCATGGCAGTACCTACCAATTGGTATGGTTTTGAATAATTGGTATTGGTGTGGATTGTTGGTTCTGTTTCATAAGGTGGTACAAGGAATTTAATATAGAGATTGAAGATGGTGCTGTATAGAAGTTAATTTTATTTGTGGAGGTGGCCTGCCTTTTTCTGATCCCTTGCGTGTGCCCCGCTTGACATGTTTATGTTGAAAGATTAATATTTTCTTTTACTTGTACAATTATGTCTTCTTTGTTGTTATGTGCATATATCAAAGCGGATTGATGTAGTTTGCATGTTACTTGTTAAATGCTGCTCTTATAGTCATATACGTATTTTCTTGCCTTTTTACTTTGTACTTTTTGTATTTTTCCTATGAGGATTTGAGCAATGTTATATCCGGTTGTATGTTGGTCAATGATAAAAGTTTCCTTCTGGGCCATGCAGTATGTAGCCCTCGGTTGGTAAACTAGCCATTGGGTTTTCATGGGGATTTGCATTACCACCCAGTGCATCCGAGATGTCATGCAAAAAAATGCAAGTATTATTATGTCTTAGTCTTAGATTGAATCTTGTTAGGTGGATTAATTTTCTTGGCGGCTTATAGGCGCTGCCTCTTTGTAAGTCTAAAAGGAAAAAGGGGGAAATCTTCTCCTACCAGGCAATAATACTACGAGGGATGTCACTAAAAAATTATGTTTCTTGTTAGTCGTTAGAAAGATGCATAGGAGAAATACTTGAGACGAGAGAAAAGTGAACCAACTTGTCATTACATTGCTATTTTCAGGGAATTTTACACACGTACAATTTGTCGGACGGTTACTGTGTATCGTTATTTTCAGTTGCTTGGAAAGTTTTAAGTAAATATTTTATTGTGAACAATCAATAACTCGTTCAACATCCTTTACTAAGAAATTAGAGAAAATCTATCATACACATAAGGAACCACCAAAACCTCAAGAAAAAGGAAAGCAGAAATCAGAATGTATTTTGGAGGTAAATTGAGAGAAATTGCACGAGAGATGGGCAGTATCAGAATGTTGAGAACTGACAAACTAATATGCCTATATAGAGAATATCCTAATTTTAAGTAAAAATTAGGCGAAAGAGTCACTGAAACTGGGTAACAAAAAGTCAATCAGAGCTGCATGATGAAAGCCTACAAGCTACCAATAGCAATTGTTTTAGTATGAATTTGATATATCATTTGAGTGATGTTGCACCGATCCTTCCGAAAGGATTATCTGTTGTGTGAGGTCCGACCCGATATGAACTGTACATTATGGGTTGGAAGGATCAAACATGAGAAGGATGTGCAGGATTGAAAATGGAACATATATTATCCACAAATCTTCGCATATTCGCATATTTATCCATGAGTAAAGTACTGGCAGACAAAAATAGATTACTGCTGATACTATTAATTAAGAAATTGTTTCTGCACTATGCACCTCTTATCTGCACACCAATAATATTTATACTAAATAATTAACTTATGTTAGTCCCGATATTTATTATTTTTAAATGTATTTTGTGGGATTTAAATATGCGTCTCTATACTCTATTATTATCTGTGTTAGGCTTACAGTTCTATGTTTGTATAGACTTAATAAAATGCGTTATTCCTTCGTATCCATTTCATTTGCAACCCAAGCCATGTGTAATCTTGGTGTGGCAGAAACAATTTCATTATAAGATCTTATTCATCCTATTTTTTATGTAACATCTAATAAATTCATGCTCGAAAAGTTCGAAATTTCTCTTTGTAAAAATTAAAAAAATATTTTAATGAATATCAGATTTCCATATTTTTAATCTAATTTTTGGTGCCTAAGATTTGATCTATTATGGATAAAAAATTTTAGTGATTAATGAGTTAGAACCGTTAACTTCAATCTAATTTCTTTATCTATAATATAAATTTTGATTCACAGCGCAATTTACCTAAAAAAATTTTCTTATTTTGGGCTTGCGAAAAGAATTTTAGATGCAGAATTTTCGAAAAATTCCAAAATGAACTCCCATTTCACTAATAAAAAATATCACTGATAGGTTGATACTGTTTTATACCGGTAACTAATCAAATATCATGTTCGTACATTTTGCAATTTACAAAGCCAAAAATGTGCCGAGTTCTAAATTTCACTAATACTTGAAACAGTTGGACTGCACGTAAAAATATAGCAAAGTTCAGGGTCCATTTCGCAAACCCGAGAAAAGAAAAACATTGCACGCAAATATTGAGGAATACGAAATACCTCAGACTGATCGCTCGCTCTCTCTCTCAAGTTCTAAATTTCTAAATACTTGAACAGTTGGACTGCAGATACAAATATAGCAAAGTTTAGGGTCCATTGCGTAAACCCGAGAAAACATTGCAAATAGCCAAATATTGAGGAATACGAAATACCTCAGGCTGATCGCTCGCTCTCTGTCTCTCTCTCTCTCTCGCCGCCCCAAATCCCATTTCATCTCATCTCATCTCATCTCTCTCCGTTCTCTTCTCCCCTGATCTGACAATGCAACGCATCCTGAGCCGCTCCGCCTTGGCCGGAGGGAGACTCCGACGATGCGCCGCCGCCTTTTCGACCGACGCCCCGGCGGTGGCGACTGAGGACTCGACTTTCGTCGAGGCGTGGCGCAAGGTGGCCCCTACAGTTGATCCACCGAAGACGCCTTTGTCCTTCATGAAGCCCAGGCCTCCTACCCCCAGCGCCATCCCCACCAAGCTCACTGTCAATTTCGTTCTCCCTTACAAATCTGAGATCTCGAACAAAGAGGTTTTTCCGATTCGAACCTTCTCTTCTTCATCTTGTTCTTGTTATTTCACTGTCTATGTTGTCAATTTGTACTTGTTGTTGTGGTTGAAATAGATCATATTTAGGGTTTGGGGGGAGGGGTGATCGGGCAGAAACATAAATGGTTTAGGTTTAGCTGAGAAAACTGTGAAGATATGTATCTCGGTTCCTTAGGATATTTCTTTATGGATATATTGTCAATTTTCGATCCGTATTTGTATATATTCCTATAATCAGGTGAACCACACTTCCTGGTAGGGTATTTTTGAAGTGTTATTTTATCATTTTATTAATCTGTTAAAACCAAATCAGTAAGAATTTCTCCTTTGCGGAATGAATATATTTATTTTAGGTCATTAAGCTGGTAGTCAAATACACAACTATTCTGATATATCCACAATATAACCTCTTGTGATATAGTTTATTTTTCTTTTAGTCTGTACTCTTTGTGCTTATTTCATGATATCCAGTTGGATTTTTTTGCATAGAAGTTATACTATTTGGTTGTTATGCGTGTCAATAGAACTGTTTGGTGCAAGTAAATGCTGAGCTGGTATAATTGAAAACACAATCTTTTAATTTGAAGTTAGCGAAGTCCAACTGGTTTGGCACTGAGTTCTGACAACAAAACCTTTAAAAAATTTTTTCCATTTTTTTATATTATTCGTCATTCATTGTTGTTGTTGTTGTTGTTGTTGTTATTATGTTATTATTATATTATTATTATTTTCAGGTTGATATGGTGATTGTACCGGCAACAACAGGCCAGATGGGTGTGTTACCTGGCCATGTGGCGACCATAGCTGAGTTGAAACCAGGCCTTCTCTCTGTCCATGAAGGAAGTGATGTTACCAAATATTTTGTCAGCAGTGGCTTTGCTTTTATCCATGCCAATTCAGTTGCTGACATTGTGGCCGTCGAGGCGGTCCCACTTAACAACATTGACCCTAATCAGGTTCAAAAGGGTTTAGCCGACTTCACTCAGAAGCTCAGCTCTGCCTCCACTGACCTAGAAAAGGCTGAGGCTCAAATTGGAGTTGAGGTGCACAGCGCACTTAATGCTGCCTTAACCGGCTAGGGTTTTTCTGTCTCTTGCTTTGTTCTTTTGCTAAACTCGTGGGATGAGCGAATTTCAAATAAATTTGTGAGGGCTTCTTGGATAATGCCTGGACATCCTATTTTCTTTTCTTTTCTTTCTTTTTATGTTTGATGAATGAATTTTGGTGGTGGTAGATAAAGATCTGGTATTGTTGACACTCTGAGCTTGGATCTTAGCTTGGGTCCTATATGTCACTTTTATTACAAATATGTCAATTTCTACAAGGTGCATTTTCTCATGGTTGTAGTTTTCTTTTGGCAAATAACATTCAAACTCAAAGGCAAATAAATATATGAGTGTTTCTTGTGTTAAGTTGGAGAGAATTTCATATATTTTTTACGAAGTTCCATTCTGCTACCGTCTCTAGTGATGCATAACCCCCTGTGGCAAAAGCTCTCAGTAGGTTCAGTGTAGCAGCCGACTGTGCGTATGCTTTGAGCAGTCTGTTCGGATTGGCAACTCTTGACTTCTGGTCAAAAATGACACCGTTGATGATGTCACCTTGATAAATCAGAAGTGTAAGTCCATCCTGTTTCTCGTGAGTAGTTGATCTTGGCTTTGCGAACTGTCCTGCCATTCTCCCTACCTGATACCACACAATATATCTGTCAGCTGTTGTTAATTTTTCTCATATTCACTGATATGTCATGTTTACCTGAGTATTCAGGGTCTGACACATAAGCACATGCTCAAATTTAAAGTAAGCTTTGAATTGCATTACCTTGACAATAGGCATTTGGCCTCCAAAAGAGAGTACCATCCCCATTTGGAGGAGAACTCTGAATGTATCCTTGACAGTATCGGCACTGAATTCCTTGAAACTCTCTGCACAGTCACCAACCTGCAATATAAATGCATGGCCAGCTGCTGCCTCAGCCAATCTGGCTTCCAGCTGTCTGGCCTCCCCTGCAAAGACCAATGGCGGAGACTTTTCCATGCTTTCGATCACCATTGCAAGATCGGTTTTGTTCGGGTATTCAGGGATTTGCTGAATTCTCTTTGATCTCCAACTGCTCAGCAACCAGCTGGGGGGAGAAACTGGGGTTCTGGACATAGTGGAATAAGAAGCCATTAGTGATTTCTTTTTTTTTGCCTTCTCCTCTATCTAGTTTCAGTTGACAGTATATCTAGTTGTACATCAGTGCATACATATATATATATATATGAGTAAATTAACAGACCAACATGATGGGACCAACATATATATATACATCAGTGCATACATATACATATATATATACACACTCGTATATTAACAGACCAACATGTTTTTCAGTTGGGCGTATTAATTAGATTTAGGTTACTACTTACAGTCTATGTTACTGTTATATAATACAATGATTGATGGGGACCTCAACAAAAAACAAATGTAAGATATATAAAATTTGTTTTCCAGCTGTTTAGGAACCATCATCTGGTTTCATACTGCATGTGATGAGATTTCTTGAAAAATTAATTAAATTTCTACTTCTTGTGTCAATTTGTTTTGTTTGCACCCATATTTTCTGGCTATATATTAAACCTTCATATCAAGATGAAGCTGCTTACTCCATTTCAACTATTAAGATGGAAGAAACAAGTTTGCTTTTAGAAAATTTGCTGCTGAAATGTTGCTAAAAGTTCTTAGTTGTGAGTTGTGGTAGATATTCAAGAGAGCTGGAAACAAGATGCAAGCATTATACAAGAGCATTCACAAACTTTTATGAAGGTGATATAACCATATACTATATATGTCAAAATTATTAGAAGGATGGTATACTGGTTTACCAACATATGATCATATATACTAAACTTTGTCAATGTTTTACTTGAATTCTCTGTGATATTAAAAAGACAAATATAATTTCTCTTGCATATATTCTACTTGAGGAACGTTCCAATGCCACAAGAACTTAGTGCCATCAAATGCCGCATAATCTCAGCCTTTGGATGAAGCACAGATCTATGGCGTGGATTAATTTCACCTCTCAACCGCCACTTTATCAAACCACTTGTTTTTCTTGATACAATTCAAAAAGGAGATGCTATCTTCTTTCCCACAGTTCATGATATTTATTTCACCTGTAAATGATAGAAATTTTTTCTCATTTTGTTAAGAACCATGTATCAGGCGTTTTATTTCATCTGTACAAATGGAAAAAATTACTATCCAGATCTTGAAAGAGTCTATAATCATGAGCTAGCGTGAAGATCATGAAAACCAAGCAAGCAACATGGTGAAAAATATCAATTACATGACTCGCCATTAATTGATCTGGGATGTAAGATCTAAATGGATTTGCCATGGAAAGATCAACAACTTGTTACTGTCCGAAAGAATTAATGTATGTAAACATCTGTTGTAATCAAATGTGCGATCGAGTTTTTCAGGATTTTTGACCAATTTTTTAAATCAGGAAAATTATTAGAATACCTGAACAATTCCGATATGTAGAGAATTGCAAAGATTGATTAACTGCATCAAATGTTTAATCTTTTTGATTGATTACATCTGTTTTCGATGTAGCATAACTTAAAATTCTGTTACATTTTGGACACAGAAACTCCACACGAAACTCTGCTTCGAGAACCTTACTATCTTATGCGGAAGCATAGTGACAATTCAATGGGGATGATGAAAACATCGGCAAATTGCTAATTCTTATAATATTTATAGAGGTACAGAATATATATGCATAATGCATGTATTCCTAGATTTTTTACAAAGGCAACAAGCATATGCATCAAAAGAAAAGAAACCTATATACATTCCTCGTGAGAAGAAGGTGCGGTGCCAACTTTCATTTGTAGAAGCTGCCGCCTCCGGGGTACACCTCCTGCATTTTCTGTCATTTTTGCCAGATGCATCATGCGCCGTTTTGACGACTCTGACACAGTCAGCTCTGCCATCCTTTGTTTATTATTTTCTGTCAACTCCTCTTGCGGCACGAAACTGCTCTTTTGCTCTCCTCCGCTTAGTTCTATCTGCTGTTGCAAATCTTTCTGTTGAATAGAAGTTGCTTTTTTCAATGCCTTTACGACTTGACCCATAGTCGGGCGGTCCCGTGCTTGCTTGGCCAGACAACTGTCTGACAACCTGGCAATCTGCTGCGCCACTTGCAACTCATACTGGCCTTCCAGTCGTGGATCCATTATTTTTCTGAAATGCTTGGTTTTGACCGGGTATTGTTTGACCCATTCCAGGAGCTTCTGTTCATTTTTCGGGCGGTTTCGGTCCAAGGATCGCCTCCCTGTGAGTATCTCATATAGTACAACACCGAAGCTAAACACGTCACTTTTTGTGGTTAGGTGACCGGTTTCTATGTAGTCTGGGGCCGCGTAGCCATTTGTACCCAAAATCTTTGGTAAAAAGAAAAAAAAGGAAGTTATAAATGGCACAAATCAGGGATTTGAATTCTGCTGGTCTGGCAGGGGACATTGTATTTTTTATGAATTAATTACCAGTATAATAAGAACAAATACAAGGTCAAAAAACATCAATGACTTTATATTGAATAATTTTCAGATGCAATGCTATGTAACATTTAAATAGCCATAAGTAACTTCGGTCAAGACAGGTATATGTATATGCATAGACTGGTTGGTATAGGTATTTATCTTAATTAATTGGGTCTTTCAGATCTATAGATGGCTTGAACAAAAAGGGCACAAATAAATCAAAAGTCACAAGTTAACAAGAGAATTGAAGGAAAAAAAAAAAAAAGAGGCACTGTATATGGACATACAGCAGTGGAGACATGAGTATCACCAAATGTGGGCCCCTCCCTTGCTAGCCCAAAATCTGACAACTTCAGCCTGTACTGTTCATCTAATAACACGTTCGATGCTTTAAAATCACGGTATATCATCTACAAAACCAGAACAACAAAGAGTCACTAGAATGGCTAATAAATAAAAGCATGTACCAGAAAATGTCTGTAATACCAGAACAGAGTTAAAAAGAACAAACCGGTATTTCCAAGCCTTCGTGTAAATATAACAAGCCGTTAGCAGCAGCTAATGCAATTTTTAATCTTATCTCCCATGGTAGGGAAGGAGAGTCCTTGTTGAACAAATGGTGATCTAGGGTTTTGTTAGGCATGAATTCGTACACTAACAGTCGCTGCGGCCCACGCTCTGCATCCACCGCACAATATCCAATGAACTTTACAAGATTTGGATGGTTTACTATGCATAGCAATTGTACTTCCATCAACCATTGCTTGTGACCCTTTATTATGCAAAGTATAGAAAAAATCATTTAGAATGTGTGAAGTAAAAGAAGAACGTGTGCTATAAAAAAAACTAAATGCCACAATCTCAACGAAAAAAAAAGAATGCCTCCTTGATTTGTATATCATATCTGATATTCCTCCATTCTATAAACAAATACATTCCCATGTGATATAGAAATGTTCAAGTGCATTTCAATAACAACAACAAGAAGAAGGATGAGATCTGTATTAATAATTACTATTATATTAGTTGTTGCTGTCATTATCACAATTGTTAAACTAATAATTTGTCTACTTGAACAAGTATATTATTGTTATTTGAGGAGGACAAGTATATTCTTGTTGCCATTACTTAAACAACGACAATCACCGTTGTAATAAAACCAAAAGAATAATAACAATAATGTATTTGAATTTCATTCCTTCGAATATTCACGGTTCTTTGTAAGCTAGCAATTTTACAGGCAACTCTTAAAAGAGCAAAAAATCAAAATAAAAAATAACAAAATTTAAGAAAATTAAATGGGCATTTTAAGAAATACCTGTAAAGCATTAGGTTTAAGCCTCTTGATGGCAACAATCAAGTTTTCATTATCCCCATTTCCATCTTTATCCTTCAGAATCCCCTTATATACAATTCCGAATCCTCCTTCTCCAACCTTCAACGCTCTGTTGAAATTCTTCGTGGCGTCTTTCAAATCCTTGTAATCAAATACTCTGAAATTGTGGACCCTTTCTTCGTACAAATCTGATAAACACCTTAACGGTGTAGCGAGGGGACCAGTTGATTTCATGGTCCCGGCAATGTGATTTGAATCGTCAGAGTTGTAGTTTGAATCAGTTGAACTTGAACCGAATGAATTGTTATTAGATGGGGCTGAGTTTCTTCGGCTTTTCTGCTGGTACTTCTCTTTGAAATAGCAGAAACACTCCATTTGTTTATGGTACAGCTTAAGCAATTCTGCTTTACCAAAAGAGTTAAAGGTTCTTGTTATTTGAGAGAGAAGGACAGAGAGAGAGAGAGAGAGAGAGAGAGAGAGAGACAGGTAGCTATAAAACAAGGGGACAAGGAGCTCAAAGATGGGAATTAAACGGATACGAATACAATACAAGAAAACTAACAAAGAAAGTCAAAGAGCTCAGAGCCGCAAAATAATTGGCGGGAATAAAGCGACTGATGCAGAGCCAGTAAGGAAGCATAATCATGTTCTCGAGTTTCTGTTGATCGAGGTAGAGCCTAGAGAGAGAATTATACTGTTAGAGAAACAGTTTAAATTATGACTTTTTAAAAGAAGAAAAGAACTCTTTATGACAAGGTAAATCACCTAAAAAAATGTCTACAGCTCACTAAGTCAACTAGAGGCGGGTTGGTGGGGGGGGGGGGGGGGGGGGGGGGTTATGAGGGAGTCAACAGACCAAGTCTTCTTTCTTGGTGTTTTTCTTTGCTCCCCCCCCACCCCCCACCCACCACCACTTTTCAATGGCACTTCTGTGCAAGAATTTAGAAAAAGAAAAAAGAGAGATTTTGTTGATGTCTCTCTTTCATATCATGATTCTACAATGCTGTTTTTCCTATTTTGAATATCAAAATAACTATATTACTGGATCAAATATTACAAATAATTTCCTCTATCAAGAACCACTGGTTTGACCTTTGCGTGTGAAGAATTAAACCAAATAAATCAGCCAATGAAATGTCACCAGAATAACTTAAAATAAATAAACACACTAATTGTTCTTAGCATAAATTTGTACTTTTTAAATTAATCCATCATAAGCATTAATTAATTAAGATTATGGTCTTCAAGGGCATGCTCCAACGCATACTTTCTAAATGTTTATATTAAATGGAAGCTTCCTTCTTAGCATATATCTGTATCAAACTCTTCTTATTTTTTTCTTTAATGAAAATTTACATAGTAGGCATTTCGCCTACTACATCAGAATATTGCATCCTGTTGTTATTTCAAGTAATCCACAATTAACATTCAATAAACTATATATGCATACTTGTATTATATGGAATGCAAGTAGAATTTTTTTAATAACATTTATATCATAGTGACAATTATAATCTGGGCCAGTTCCTTGTGAAGAAATGTGAAGACCTGCTTGCAAAATTGATTGGTTGAATTCTAACTTATTTTCATTGGCTAAGAATAGTTGACCCAAGATTATTATATTTGAATAATGACACCATATTTTACTAGTCAACTTGGCATTTTTCTGTTTGCAAGGCCAGAATAAAAAATTTTAAGTCTCAGTGCTTTGCAGTTATTGGTCAAAATAAACGTAAGATTAAAAAGAGGGAGGGGGGGGGGGGGGTGTTATTGATTAGTTTGTTTGAGCCCAAGTTTCAACCTATTTGGAAACATTATTTACTAAATAATTTAATACAATTCCTATTTATTCCTCAAGAAATCTTATGGAGTACATAGGTGCTCCTTTTTAATTGATCATCTATATATTTATTTGCTTCAATCTTGAGTTACAAATAATTTATCCAACATTGTGTAAGAAATGCCTTAAACTAGGTACCGTTTTTTTTAAAAAAAAAATTATTCCTATTGTAAAATAGAGATGCCCAGTCATTGTCATTCAACTAGGACATAATATCCTGTATCCAACAAATAAAAATCAAATAGAGGTACATCCCTAATTCCTAACATAATTAGTACTTAATTAAGAAGCTAGAATATTCCTATAAACCGTGTCAGATGTCAAAGAAGCATACCAGTACAAAAAACTACAACATAAAACATCAGATTGAATAAACAAAAGAGATAGAAAATAGCTTGGTTAAAGTATATACCAGTACTGTCAAAAAAAATTTACCAGCTTGACATTGTTCGTCTGATTTGGTGCACAACTTATTTTGTATTTTTTTTTTTCACTTGCCTTGACCTTGTATATCTGACTTGCTGGACAACGTAGCCTTAGCCAACTTTCCTTTATTTGAAATCTAGCCAACTTCTCTTTTTATGTAATCTCAGAGATTTGTGTTCTAAACCTGATTAGTTTTTCTTTCTTTGTTCCCTTTTTGATAGCTTAATCATGCTATCTTTTGTACTGTCTACAAAACAAGAGGGTCTACCAATATGCACTGGATTGTGCTTGTTTTTGTCTGGCAACAGTATGCATCAATAGAATTTTCTTTTTTTCTTTTTGATGTAGTAGACGATTGACTGCTAAGATTTTATTATAAAAAGAAAAAACATTTTAACAATTAAAAGTCTATTACATGGTTTTACTGACATACAGTTAAGGTTAACAGTTGTTTATCTAATCATTACACAATTTTAAGACTACCGTAGTCACAGTGAAATCCGAAGCACTTTGCCCTTTGAACATTCATTGATTTCATTCTTTCCAAATGTTCCGAGCATTTGCCACAAAGAATGTATCCTATTGTTGGCGTGTAGCAGAGGGCACATATGATCTGTTTGTATCCCAAAACTTGAACACTCAAGTCTGAATCAAGTTTATGGTACATCTGGTCATAAGGAAGCCCAATTCCTCTAGCTAGAGAACTGTCATGAAGAGGTGATTTGAGGTTTCTATGATGGTGGCATTGCAGCAGGGGCAGTGATTGTCATGTTGTCAACCCCTTCTCTCAAGGTTGTCGTGGATGAGGAGCTTGTTTCTTAGCAAAAGCCATAGTAAAAGTTGACCTCTAGAGGTGCTTTTTTAGGTTTGTGGGCACAATTGTTTGGTTCAATGGAAGTTGCTTGAGAAACCAAATAAGTTGTACCAATTCAAGAGAAGGAGAATTAACCCAAAAAAAAGAAATGCATCAATATACTCCCGCCTAAAATTTGAAATTCCTTCCCTTTTGTTTGATCCCGGCCCAAATCCTAAAGGCCTTAACATGTTCAAGCCTCTTACTTTGAGCTTCAGTCTTTGCATCTGATACCTTCAAATTTCTGTAAAGCTCCCTGTGTAATTCCAAAAATACCCTTCTACACTTCCATTTATCACAGCACATGCCATTCTTTGACATAAAATCAATCACCTCCATGACCCTCTCAAAATAGCCACCTTTCAAAAAGTTCACAACCAAACATTCAAGCAGATCATCTGTGTTCTGCGAATCTGACAAAATCCCATATTCTAAACTTCTCTTTATCTCCCCCCATAGTATAGTGATTTCACGGTACATCTTAAGTGATGAAAAGCCACTTAAAATATGGCAAAATGTTTGTACATTAGGTGACATGTTTCTTTCTCTCATGCATTTGTAGGTTCTTAGTGCATCATCCATCATTTTTGCAGCAGAGAAGAAAGAAATAGAATTGTTAAATTCAAATACCAAGGCCTTTGCTACAGTGGTTTCTTCACAAGCCACTTCCTTGGTCAGAAATTCAACCAAATTGGAATTTCTTTTGTTGCATTCATGAAAAGCTAAAGAGCCATGAACATTCTTCATATGCTTTAGGAGAGAATTATATTCTTCAAACCGATCTTGATTCTGGTATGCAGTCAACAGTTTTTTGTATATACCAATTCCAATAGGAAAATTTTCCAATTCTAACTGTTCTATGATGTCATGTGCATGATCTAACCATCCCATTTCAATACAACCATCTATCACGTCATAGCTGAGATCAGTATCTCCAAATCTGATGTCCTTTTGGATTTTGATAAAAAATTCTGAGATCTTTTTGACCTTTTTCTGTCTAACAAATCCATAAACAAGTTTTGCAATTGCCCTCTCACTGGGTAAAAAACTTCCTTTTTCAAATAAAACTAATCCCGTCACATTTTCTGGACTTAAAACAAAACCACCATCTGATTTCAAAATATCAACTATAAATGTGTAGCCAAATTTGAGGTTTCTAGATCCTACCCTCATTTGGTATAGCACTTGGGACCCGTTATTTGAGGAGTTAACAACCTTAGGTCTTTGATAAAGATCCACCATAAGGTTACTGGCTGCATCCAGGTCATCAAATTTGAAGTGGAGGCTTAACAAACAGTCATAAAACTCCCGACATTTATGAGCCAATTGAGGGGAAAGGGAAATAAGATCAACTTTGTCTTTCCAATTTTTCAACTCATCCCATTGGCCTATTTTCTCGTAATATCGTGCTAGTAATATTACAGTATTTAAGTCTGCCACAGAACCAATCCGTGAAATCAACTCTATGATATCTTTAGTTTTCATCGTAAACCCAAATTTCACACAAGTATCCAAAATGAGATTGAACAAAGTGGCATTTGGCTTGATTGAATCAATCTTTTGGGACTTTTTTCTTAAGGAAACATGGCTTAAGTAAAAGTTGCAAATCTCTGCAAACAAATTGATCCCAACAGTAGAACCCACTCGAGTTTTCATCATGTGAAGAAAGAAGATGCAAAGTATATCGACAGAAGGCACTGTACCAGCCTCCAACACGATACGCAAAACCGTGGAGGCATGCACTGGTACACCAGCCCGCACCAGAGAAAGTGAGAGACGGGTTAAGGATCCAGGTTGGAGGAGACCCCGTTGTACCTCATAAACTTTGACCACAGTCTCGTATGCTTTATTAAGCCACTGAGGATCTGATGAATAGGAGAGGGATACAATAAATTCATTTAGCATGGATTGGTTTGGGAAGCCGTATAGTCTTTTGTGGTCATTAAATGCTATCCATGCATCTTCTAGATTTTTATCTTGTATGGAGACATTCAGTTTGTTGATTAATGTCTCTCTTATTGAAGGTCCTTTCCAGTTTATGGGTTCTCCGGGTTTGATTGAAATAGTACGGAAATTATGATTGAGATAGTTTATATGGTATAAGGATGGTATAAGCAACCTGCCAAAGTCGAAATAGGATGGTATGGCTCCAATACAATTCACCTGAATCATAGACTTGAATTAAGATTAATAAATCAATAAATAACATAAACAAAGGATCTCATTTCAGTATTCCGGTATCATGATGGTCATGCCCACTCTATGAGCTAACATGTATTCATGCAACACCAAGATTGATTTCCATCATTTTACACAGCTTATAGCAAGAAATCAGTACCATGTACTGGCACCATGAACTTCTGGAATTGGTTAGGTGAACAACACAGAACTCAACAGTTAACATACCAGTCGGATAGTAATTATATACACACAATTTGTTTTGCACTTCGGTTTTTGAGTTTTTCTTAAAGTCAGGATTATGGCTTAAATACTCATTCTAAAAAGGCATGTGCGTAGGCATGCACACACGTAAAAATGCAAAGAGAAGAGAACTTACCATCTTAAATTCATGAGAAGTGTAATAAGGATGTGCACTAAACTTTAGGGGAAACTTGAACAGGCCTCTCATGTTTTTTTTTTTTCAACTTTGGGAGCCAAGACATTAATCAATAGGAACTCGTACGCAGCACGGCACTACCTGGAAAATGCATATAAATCTATTTAAGCAACATGCAATAAATCACACAAAAGAACTGGTGGTATTTAACAAGACCCGCCAAAAATTCAAATATGATTTTTCCATGTCTGTTTTCCTCACTGAAGCATTTTGACAAACACCTTGAAAGCATGAAATAAAGAAACCCACCTTCAATACCTTGCAACCGCCTGGAGCAAAGTATATATCCGCTCGAAAAGTTTCTCCTTTTACACCTTTACACCTTTCCTCTAAAATCTTTATGTCGATACCAATCCTCTATCCTTCGGACACGATGAAGAAGAGAAGAAAACGAGCGAGAGAAAGAGAAAAAGGTCGTGCCAGAGAGAGCGATGCGAAAAGAATAAAAATAAATTGAGATGGGCTCGGCCCATTATAATTTAGCGCATTTCTCGGTTGGCCCCTCACTGTAAACTAAAATATCGAATCAGGCCCTTCTTTATCATTATAACTTGTGCTATAGAAATCTCACATGTAGTGAATAAAAGCCGTGTAACGTGACAAAAATATTTTTTTTATATGACGTAACTTGTACAAAATAATAGAATGAAAACACATTATATTTATGACACAACACGCATAAGACACTTTACGTTCAGATACGTTGTGCTATATTGTGACGTGTCAGCACGTGTCGTGACGTGACGTGGCACAAGTATAACACATCACTTTTTTTTTAATTTTATTTTTCATTAAAAAAATATTAAAAATTATTTAAACTTGTGGAAAGTTTATAAAATTTATTGTAAAGTGTTGGAAAATATTAGAAACTTTTTATGGTAAAAAATATATTTTTCTTTTATATTAAAAATTAAAAAAATCCGAAATAATAGACGTATGACTTCACGTGACGTGTCATAACGTGATGTGCCATCTGCCGTGCTATAAAGTGTCTAAATAATTTCACGTGACATGTCAATTTTAATTAAAAAAAAAAGTACATCATGCAACAAGTGAGACACATCACGTAATAGATATGTGTGCCGTAACGTGTCCGTGACGTGACTAATCATGGCATACTATTTTTTGAATTGTACTCACATGTTAACGCATCAGTAGAATGTTTTAAAATATGAATAGATTAATTAATAGAAAATTAGTGTTAAAAATTTATCAGATAATTCTGATTGGTGAAGAAAGGGCTTATTTCTAATGTTTGAAATTTTGATCTAATTGCGCTTGCACTTGCCGTTATTAAATTAATGGGAGTTGACATACAAACACCGTCATTAGTATCATCGTTGACACTGACTTTAATATTCATATTAAATGAGTTATTAATTATGTTAATGATTTTATTATGTAATTTATTTGTACGATATTTTTATTATTCAATTTAAATGAGTTATTATTCATATTAGTATTATGTGAATTGAATAATAAAGCATTATACAACATAAATTATATAATAAAATCACTAACATGAATAATAACTCATTTTATATAAATAATAATATTAATATCCATAATGATATCTCTCAAATATTTTTCTAAATAAATATCCGTACAATTAAGATGTGAAGAGTTTTTACTTTCAATTTCTTTCCTTTAACATGATCCTTCTGCAGTAGAAAATATATATCAAAGGCTCAAAGCTTGTGCAATTTTCAACTTTTAAGAGGATCTAAGTGTAAAGGCAAAGCAAAAATTGGGAGCACCTCCGCTTCTACTTTGCGACTCTCCGTCAGAGTAATTCACAGTTCTCAGATGCACTCACTATTCAGAACATAGAAAACAAAAGAAAAAAAAAAAAGAGTCGATACGGAATCCGACCTTTTTAATGGCATTTCTTTCGTATTGATTA
This sequence comes from x Bolboschoenoplectus mariqueter, assembly GCA_037678475.1. NCBI lineage: Eukaryota > Viridiplantae > Streptophyta > Magnoliopsida > Poales > Cyperaceae > x Bolboschoenoplectus > x Bolboschoenoplectus mariqueter. Next base: position 3,423,806 of record CM075245.1, on the reverse strand, counting down.
CTTTTCTTGAGATAAATGAAGATATTATTTTCTCCGATTGATACTTTGACAGATGACAAAGAAATACTTACAGACCAAGGATTGGGGAAGTAAAAGATTGAATGCGCCTGGAGCACCGTAACGAAGGTTCCAGGAAGCAATGTTATTACAGAACTAATCAAAAGGACTGTTTTCATTGTTCAAACTAGAATTAGAATCAAAACAAATTTCAAATATAAAACTGAGACTACAATAATGTAGGTTTTTTTAAATATTTGGATAATGTCAAAATAACTTTTAAAGTTTGATTTTAAGCTCTATTTATTTTTTTTGTTTAAAGAAATTCTTCAAATATTTCATTAGTTCAAACAACCGCTCAGACTATTTAGTTTAATTCAACATATTATTTCCATCAATTCTTCTATTATTTTTCCTATTGAAGCAATCTTCCACTCTTATTTAACCTAATAAATTTACTGACTTTATTACATAACAAAATTAATATTGTTGACTTCACTTAACAAATAAATATGTCGATATATTTTCATTCAAATATGTCGGTTCAGTAAATCATACAAATCATTTTCACAATAAATTGACTATATAATGATTGTATGAATAATGACAAAGTCCAATAGTGATTCAAAAGATATGTAAAATCAAATACAAGCTTATGAGTCCAAAATATATATTATTTGTGATGACCCCTTTTTTAAATCAAAGTACCAATTATTCATATTCTTATAAAGAAACACAAAATTTGACTCTATTTTTATACAAAATCTTTTTATTGATGACCTCCATATTTCTAAAATAGTAATTGTAAATAACAATATATTATACTGTGTAACATACATCAAATTATCTTTTTATTGATGACTCTCCATTTAACAAATTTTTGACTTCACCCCTCAGGTGCAAATGCATCAAAAAAAAAAAAACCATAGTAAGTCAAACAAACTAAAAATGTACAAAACAATTTGGTTATGGTAAGTTGCAAAAAATAAATAAAAAAATTTATTAAACACGAATAAAAAAAGAAAAGTATATCATAATTTTTTTTTGCTTAATACACTAAAAAAATCCAGAAAAATAAGCATAATATGCTTCATACATACATAAAACTAATAAAAATTACAGATAACTATTTTTGAAAATCTATACTACTGTATAAAACTAGTTCATTTTTAGATTTACACTCTTTGACTTATTGACCATTCTAATTACACCAATGCAAACAGATTTCTAAAAACATCAACTATTATTATTATTATTATGTATACTTAATTTGTAACTACCATACATTTGATTTGAATGTGACGTTACTATTGACAAGTCAAAAAAAGCACTTCCAGATAGAAAATGACAAAAGGAGATATTCATGCGCCGGCGGTGCTCCAGGAGCAGACAAACCATAAAAAATCCTCCATCCCAACTCTCCGTGCCAGTACAAAAATAGCCGAGTACTAAATTAGAAAAAGGCCCATTTGTTTTCTCGCAAACAAACCTAGGGTTTGCTGATTCTCGTCCTCTGTTTCTCCTCTACACACAAACTGGGTTTTACTTCTACATAAATCGGAGATTGTAGCTGTCTCGCTTCCATTGAAAGTGGTTTTTACACAATTCGTGATGCCACCGAAATCGGCGAGGAAGTCAACATCGGGTCATGGGAGGAGAATCGTGAGGAAACCATCGCGCACGCCTGAGGTCAACGGCGATAAAGTGAGATTGGAGGAGAGGAATGATGAGATACTACTTGATGAGGATATGATCTCATCGAAGGATACTGGCGCTAGCACGCCTGAGAAACCTTCAGGTTGCAAAACCCTTAGTTATTTCATTTCCGATTCCTTTTGATTTCGTAATTAACTTCTTCTTTTCGACACCGCTGATGTAGAAGGCTGTGATTTTTGTTTTTCTACACGAAAGACAGGTTACTGTGGTGTTTTTACTTGCGTTAGCTTGTTTGTGTTCAGACAAATCCTTTGAATTTTGCTTATCTAGTCTCCCAGTTGGTTAGATTTCTTGTAATTGAATCTCTGATCATGAGATTATAGTTCTCAAGTACCTGCTTTGTTTTTTGATAGTTGAGGTGAGATCAGAGTCAAAGGAGGCAATGAATGAGAGCAACAAAGAGGAGAGACACTCAGAAAAGTTCAATTCAACTGCTAATGGATACTCAGAGGACACAAGTATGATCTCTTCTATAATAAAAACCTGATGATAAGAAAATAAATAAATAAATGAAATTGAATAAACAAAACACAGAATCTCATTTTTGAGTTAGAAAACTTCCACCGTGAGTAAACAGAACCAAGCTGTCATGGGTACAAAGTTTCAGATTTGAAATTCTGGTGTTGATGATGTTATATGGGTTATCTTATTTAGTTTGGAAAATAATCCTGCAAAATAATTTGCATAATACAGAGGAAGAGGAGAAAAAAGCTGAAATAGTGGAACAGAAGGGAGAACATAAAGGAGAGCAATTGAATTTAGAAGAAGAATACGAACCAGAAGAAGACTCGACTGCTGTTGACTATGAGCCTGAGGAGCTTCATGAAAATGAAGTCATCTATGAAGAGGAGATTGAGGTACACTAGTACATACTTGGACTGTACTGGTACCAGTACTGGACCAAGCCAGTACTGATCCTAAATCTGATTCTTTCCCATCTCTGCTTTACCTGGTCTCTACCTAATGGTACAGTATTGAGCCTGAAATCCCTTGATAACAGAAGGAAAAAAAAAATCTCAGGTAGATGGCAGGGATGCAGGAGAAGAGCAAGAACTGTTAGAAGAAGAAGAGCTGATAGAGGCTGACATCAGAGAGGAGGAACTAGATGATGACAATGTGTCAGAGCCTGATGACATGTCGGATCCTGAAGATGAAGAAGAAGAGGATGATCGAAAAGAGCAACGTGAGATGTTGAAGGAGCATCGAAAGAGGAAGGAGTTTGAGGTGTTTGTCGGTGGTTTGGATAAAGATGCAACTGAAAGCGATATCAGAAGGGCATTTGCTGAGGCTGGTGAATTAAAGGAGGTTAGGTTGTTGACTAACCCCATCACAAAAAAGAACAAGGGTTTTGCCTTTCTGAGGTTTGCCACTGTGGAACAGGCGAGACGGGTCGTCTCTGAGTTCAAGAACCCTTTGGTATGCTCACATCTTGTTTATTCACTGTTAGAGTCATCCCTGGAAATTTCATGTTTGGACTTCATAAGCAGGACATAATCCTTAACAGCAATCTTGTTTCCTGTGTACAGAAACCAACAGTCTGATGTGTTCGGAGTGTTCTATCAGAAGAGCCTAAATGGGAAAAAAATATGATTGATGAGCACTGACTTTTGAATATTGATTTAAAGCTAAATTATAAGAATAACTGCCCTGATCACTTGATGTTCCTTTCTCTCAGTATACACTGGGTTTTATGTGTGAAGCTGCTGCTTTCTTCATTAATATTTCTTTCCTTTATTGATAGATCCGTGGTAGAAGATGCGGGGTGGCACCGAGTCATGACAATGACACCCTTTTTGTGGGCAACATCTGCAAGACCTGGACCAAGGAACATGTAAGACTGCCTCTTCCACTATTTATTTATTTATTTTTTAATTTAGCTAACAGTATTATTCTTATTAAAAACAACACATATATGGAAATGCAGCTGAAGGAAACTCTGAAAGGATTTGGGGTGGAAAATTTTAAAGACCTGAAACTGGTAGAGGACCCACGCAATGAGGGAATGAACCGAGGCTTTGCTTTTTTGGAGTTTTCCTCCAGAAATGAAGCCATGGATGCACTTAAGCGCCTTCAGAAAAGAGATGTCAAACTTGGGTCTGATCGTGCCCCTAAAGTTGCCTTCTCAGACTCTTTCAGGGAGCTGGATGAAGAGATCATGTCTCAGGTCAGATTGGGTGTTTAACTTTTTGTGTATATGTTAGTCTATAAACAATCTGGCTTTGGTTTCGATTGGTTTTGATGTGTTTGCGAGTTATGACACTTATTTGAAGTAAAAACTCTAATTTGTACATGTGTTATCTATCTAAGCTGTGTGTGAAATTTGGTGCAATCTAAAAACCAAATGGGCATATATCAATTTGGTGCAATCTGAAAACCGGTCACCCATTGAGCGATTTGGAAAATTAAATTTTCAGTTTTATCAGCAATTGATCAGTGTTTATCACCTCTCAAATTGCACCTTATTTGATTTATTGTCTGTCTAAATTATAAGGAACACGTCTATAATTTTACTTTGTTGATTTGAATAAATTTTCACCCTGGTTATCGCAGCTGTCAAATAAATTTGGTTGTTAATATTCATCTTTTTTTTTTCAAAATATTATTGTAATTCTGTAAAGTTTCAAATAAAGAAAATGGAAAGAGGAAATCTTGCACAAAATTTATGTTGGATTTATCATGATTAATAGGAAACATATTTGTTTTTCCATTTTGTATAATTTATATAATTTCTGTCATTATTAGGTGACCACGCTTTTCATTGATCATCTGCCCCCTGTGTGGGACGAAGACAAGATCCGCAAATACCTCAAACAGTATGGATCTATTGAGAAAATTGAACTTGCACGCAACATGCCAGGTGCTAAGAGAAGGGATTTTGGTTTTGTGACATTTGACACACATGATAATGCTGTGGCATGTGTTGAAGGAATTAATGATGTTGATCTCACTGACGGCGATAAAAAGGTAATTTTCTCCATATTGGCATTTAATTTGGAAGTATGGTTTCAAATCGGTCTTTAAATAATATGTACTATATAATACAAAACAATATTACCAGGTAAAATTGAGGGCAAGATTGTCAAGGCCAACTAAGAAAGAATCGAGACCAAGACGAAGCAGCAATTCTATGTTGGACGTGTTGACTAGGGTCCGGCCTGTGCTGCCTCGTATAGACCGAATGCGGCCAGCATTCACACGCGCACTGCCTCCCCTGCCACGGAGAATGCCCCCACGTCCAACAAGACCAATGAGTATCCGTGCACCTTTACGTGCACCCCCACTGCCTAGTAGCAGTTCTTCGAGAGTAGTTAGGAGAGTAGTGAGTAGTGGTCGGGACAGACGTGCTTTGGTAACCGTGTCAGAGAGACCTAGAGTTCGGCCTCTACCGCCACCACCTCCTCCTAGGTCTAGGCTGGAGCGGTTGCCGCCGCCACCTCCTCTTCCTCCAGTCAGGAGACCTGGTATTTTTTTCTCTGTTTCTATCTTTGTTGGTAGAAAACATTAGGAATGTGTATTATTCTATTTCTATCAAAATTAACTAAAGATCTCTGAGGTGACCTACTTGTACTGGTATAGCTATGGAAGTACAGGTGTCAAGGTAATGTTAGACATTATGGAGATTGTCATTTATTATGCATCTTCATTGAAGTTGGGTCACCAGGATGTAACCTCAATTATTCTAATTCAATCATGAAATTATTATCTTGTTTGTTCTTGTTGTACTTCATTGTTGTTATTCTTGTTACTGTTGTTAGTTATAGTTCATTGAACAATTAGTTTGTTCATTGTCAATTAATTTTTTTGTTTGTTACAGCACCAGCACATCCTAAGAGCTCATTAAAGAGGGAGAGGGAAAGAGATCGAGAAAGGGACTACTCCAGGCATGAATTACCTCCGCCACCTCCTAGAAGGGAAAGAGCCCCAGACTATCCCAGCACACGGGCCTTACCTTCCCGGCGTCCTTCCTATGAGGATGACTACCGTGTGCCTGCTCCCAGTCCTTATGCAGATATGGCACCACGTGGCTCTTCCCGTGGTGGCTCCGATAGGAGACCTTATTTGGACAATGATTACAGGAAGCATGAAGAGAGGCCTGTTGAGCGAGGCCCGCCTGCACGAGGCAGCCGGGATTATGATTCTGTTTATGGGGCCAAGCGCTCTTATTCTGACATTGTAATTTCTTTTTTCTTTCATGTGAAAGTTGGAACTAAACTTTGGCTAATTGCAACTATGCATGGCTCCTAAAACAGAAAAGTTGACAAAAGAAAATATCTGGGACTGTATTGTTGGGATTATACATACAGTTATTAACTAATTTATTTTTATTTTATGAAGGATGATGCGCCACGCAATGGAGATGCAGGACGTAATTCGAGGGCTCGCTTGGACTATGCACCAGGTTCCACAGCAAATCACTATGCAGATTCTTACGGTGACAGGTATATTTTCTGAAACAAACTAGTTTTTCTGATTTGACCATTTTCTTTTGCTGTAGTTTTCTGACCTATCTTGATTGGTTTAGGCTTGGAAGGGGACCCACAGGATATGGGACTGGTGCAGGGAGCAGCCGTGCAGCTATGTCAAGTAGTTTATACGGGAGAAATCAAGGTTTGAGCTATCCTGGGGGTATACTTCTTATATATTGTCCAGCTTTTATATGGATCGCGTTGTGTCAACTCTGTTCCAATACACCTTACTGTTTCTCGCTCTAGCTTCTCTAATAAGTTGAGGTCTTATGTAGGGTCAGCTCGTGGCAATGATCTTGGTGGTATGTACTCTTCAGGCTTAGCTGGAGAATACCTTTCACGGGGTTCAGATGTAAGTTCTTTTTCTGTTTAAACCCCCCCCCCCCCCCCCCCCCACAAAAAAATAATAAATAACAACGATCTCTTTGAGATAGATAACCTTATACTATTGTTTCTTGTACTTATCTTTAACTCATTTGTCTGGTAGGCTTCTGGCAGTTCTTACCCTTCCTTTTATCCTAGCCGAGGTTTAGGTGGCGCTGGCTCTGGTTCATATTACTAAGGTATGCAATCATAATTTTTATGTAAGGTATATTCTCCTTCTAACCTGATATTATGAAAGCACCATGTATTTTACTGGCGACAAATTGCATTTTACTGCATTTTGATGACCTAGACTAGACTTACTACTCCTAGGCAAGGATTGCTGTACCTAGACTTCGTACCTCCTTTCAACATTGGAAAGTGGAAATTCATTTTATAAGATGCTTTTGGCAACAAAGCCAGTTAAGCAATCTGAAGGTGAGCCCAGTTATCTAAAATTCAGATGCAAATCAGCAATTTAAATAAGAAGGGAAGGTGGTGATTCCACTTGGTGGTGAGAACAATTCCAAATGGAGAAGAAAGGCTTTCTAATAGAGATGAAGCATCACACATGGTCCCTTTGAATGGTTTCAACCATTACGTGAGGGTTGGGGTTTCTTGGTTGTAGTTTTGCAGTTAGTTTCCGACCACAAATCCTACCATTCACTGTACCGCAATCCTTGCATATCCAAATTCAATATTTAGTACTTGGTGTTTTTGTAATATCGTTGAATTATGGGATTGGAGAGTAAAGCCTCATTAGCCAGTTTTTTGGTGGTATTATCAGTGTTATGTTTGAACTTTATTGGAAGATTTGAAATCTTCAGCCGGGATTAAGTGTAATTTCATGGTTTCTGCAATATTGCCCCTCCATGATCATATGGGATGTACCTTCTATTACACAGATACAAGGAGGCTGATAATGGGCTGTATGGGATCTACCTTCCATTACACAGATACAAGGAGGTTGATATAGGCTGTGAGAAACTACTGCATGGTTATCAATGCCTACAATAAAAAAGAAGTTATCGTTGGAGAGAGTTACTTCTCATTGCTTGGTTTTAAATAACAATTTGTATTTATTGGATAAAGAAGCAGGAAGGGTTTTATCATCTATCTATGGTGTGCCATGTAGTGGAGGTTATTTAGATAAGTTGTTTATTAGATACCCATGCAACAGGGTTTATCGGATGCTTTTGGACAATGTTTAGTAGAAATAAATTTATGCTGGTGCGTTCAGTAACTTGGCTGATTTAAGAGCATGGTAACGTGAAACAAAAGGGCTTTGTACACCATGTATCTACAAGGAAATTCAACATGGCTGCACTGGTAATTCACTAATTTTTTATTACTCGATAATTAACTCAGCTGTGTTGTTTGCTCGTTAAAGGAAGGATATTGAAAAATAGTAGGGAATGGATGAATGGTGTTACCTTTTCTGGGAAAGGATGAGTTGGTAAATTGTGGGACAATCAACAAATCAAGGGAAGCTGATCTAAAGATGTTACGTGTAGGTGCTCCCACACAAGTCTCCAACCCTGAACCCACACACAAACAAATTGTTTAGTCACCATAAGTCCGTAAGGTCGTAATAGGAGTTCAAAGATGAATGACCATGGGTAGTACTAGTTACAGAGTTCAAAGGGTTAATGCATGCAGACTTGTTTAGTCCTCTCTGACCTTCATTTTGCTAAACCCTAAACCCTTTAACTTAGTAATGCTAAACCCTAAACCTTAAACCCTTTATTTTGCTAAACCCTAAACCCTACTTGCTGGACTAGAGACCTTCATTTTGCTAAACCCTAAACCCTTCAACTTAGTAATGCCAATTCATGCAGTTGTTATTATTCTGGAACTAGTGATAGAGGATACTAGTCCAGCAAGTAGGGCATCACTTAACTGTTGCTCTGTCCAGAGAGCTTTTAACTAAATGTGGGTGTAGTTTTTGTAACCATACCGGTGCAATCAAATTGTTACTTTCGTGCTTGTTCGTGTCTTCCATCTCCATCTTAAATCATCTGAAAGCCTTGCAATTATCCTAATTTATGGAACGAGTGGATTCCATGGATTATCTTTGTAATATTTTAAATCCTTTGAGCTCCCTACCACAGATGCTCATAAAGATAACAAATGATGCCCCCCCCCCCCCCCCCCCCCCCCCCCCCCGCATGCATGTGCCATGACCTAACCGTATGGACAAAATCAACCACTCACAATTTTGCCTACAATATTTTGGTATCTTACTAATTTGGAGATGTAATCTACTGGGGCAAACTCTCATCAATGGTCCAAAGTGTGTATGGCTTGGTCATGACTACTGCCAGGGTCAACCTGGATCTGAGAAGTTACTGTTCTGAGTTCTGAATGCACAATATAACTATGTTACTTTTGACTTTCACATATGTTTTACTTACAATTCTTCCTTGAAAGTAAAGTCTTTATATATGACCTGGATTGGTGCTTCATCTCTATACTTGAAATTTGTTTGTGTTGTCATATCTTTCTGTTGATTGTGTTTTTTGGGGTTTCTAAGTGCATTTATGCTCGACGGTCAAGGTTTTACCAACTTAGTTGAACTGCCTCGCAGCGAGATACCAGTTGGTACTGCATTTTTTGGTATTTTATAAAATACATGTTATGAGATGTGGAATATAACAATTTTAAAGTAAACTTTGTTGGTAAGTTCCTTTTGGTACAGGAGTATATATCTTTAGATAGACAGCGTTTTTTTATTTCATAGACCTCAGATAAGCAGCTCTCTTTTCTTTGCCTTGTTCATTTTTTGTCACATGCCACAAATGTATGGATAATTTGTATGTTATGTCAATGTAATGAAAATTTTGTACTGATAATAATTCTAGTTAATTACATTAATTCCCAAGTAAATAATTTGTATGTTATGTCGATGTTTGGTTAGTTATCTACAGAAGACCCTTGACTTTTAAGCAATTAGCCCGAAAAAACTTAATGTGAATCTGAACAAAAAAAAAAGGTAACGATAGCAATGAAGTCGTCAGGAGAGATTTGGCCTTTTAAAGCAAGAAATCTCAGGTCAATCTATGTTTCAAATTTCACAAAGCATGCTTTTAAAGTATTTGGCTATCCTGTCGAACTCACTGAATTCAATTATAAAAGAAAAGCGAGCTGATATATACAGATATAGTTGTTGATATCATCGTTAATACGAATATTATATATATATATATATAAATGAATCATTATGTATGTTAATAATTTTATTATGTAAATTTATTTTATACAATATTATCATTATGAAAATTAAATGATTATTATGCATATTAATGATTTATTATGTGAACTAATTTTATATAATATTATCATTATATAATTTAAATGAGTTATTATATATATTAGTAGTATTTAAGTTAAATAATAAAAATATTATACATAATAAAATCATTAATATGCATAATAAATTATTACCAACATGTGAGATAAGCTAGCATGAGTTTAAACTCATCAACACTTTTGATGAGTTTAACTCAAAAACTTTTCGAATCGATTAAATTTTCAAATCCAAGTTTCTCAATAAATTCCTCATAGCAAAATCTTATATAATACCGAAATTTTCTATTTTTTGAATTTTCTAACTATTTTTTTCAGATTTTTTTTCAAAACGATCAATTCTAATATATAGACCTTCATTATTTTATTATTATTTTGGAACCATTTGAAAAAATTCGAAAAAAATAGTTAGAAAACTTTAAAAATGGAAAATTTCAGTATCCTATAAAATTTTGATACGAAGAATTTATTAAGTTGCTCGAATTTATTGTTCGGAATTATTTTGATAGTTTTTGAAGTTAAACTTACCAACTCCCTTAATGAGCTTAAACTCATGCTAGCTTTACTATATATATATATATATATATACATCAAAGTCATTAATTCTCTTGGAGAAAAAAGCTTTTTTACACTGAATCTTCTTGATGATAAAATATAACTAGGCTCCTAAGAGAACAATGTGTCTTCTGTCAATTTTTTTTTATGATTATATAAATTTAAATTACAGTTACTAAGTCTAGCTTACTTGTCCTCTTTTTATTTAATTCATTATTTTTCTAATAATATTATAAACGTTTTCCATCCATTAACAAGTCTAATATATTTTCTGGTGATAGTTATTACAAAATAGTTAGGATTCATTAAAAATCAGTGCAAAATAAAATAGTAAGAGAAAAAAAACAATAAGGTTAACAGATATATTGTCACTTCATTTGTTTAAGAGCCAATGACATTTGTCAAATATTGATAGACCTATTTCATTACTTGATAGAATAATCTTGTCCGTATGTAGACAAGAGATTTGATTCCTTGGAACAAACCTACAACAAATTCAACATACGAATATACAATATACTATTCACTAAAAATAAAAATAATTGGGAAAGCCCTTAGCATTGATCTTCTATGCACACATAATATCAGGATGATAAAAAATGCAGATAGACCCACCTCCAATAACAATCTCCAATCTGCCTATGTCAACCCACTCGTCTTCTCGTGTATCTCGAGCAATCACAAAATCGAAAATCTCGTGATCCCGAGACCCTACGTGATCGGTTTCGCCAAAGTCGGAGGGATGATGATGGCCTCCAATGGATGATAGAGAGTCATTGGATTCCCCTTCTCTAGAGTTCGATTTCGACGCTATTCCTGATGCTAGAGATCACGTCAATTAGTTGCAAAGGAGATGAGCCACCAGTTGGGATAAAAAGGGTTATGGTTTTTGTTTTATTTTCTAAGTTTGGTAAAATATGTAAGAAGCATGTGTTTCTATTTATAATTTATATTAATATTTTTATGTTTAATTTGTAAACACTGATCTTGTTCGTCTTCTAGAGTGGTTATGTTTCATATCTCAATTCCAATATAAGAGAAAATATTAGAGAATCTATGAAATATTTAGTTTCGATTATGTGATCTTTTCTTTATTATGTTACTTATTATACATATGATTTAGATTTAATCTTTATTTTTGAACTTATCATGGTTTTATAAAAATGAGTAAAAAATCTCATTATGATTAGCTAACAGGCTAAATATTAATTTCAGCATTTTACAAAAATGAGATATTAATGAGCCAAATCTTGCTGCAAACTTGCAATAAAATAATTGATCTGAGACCAGAAAAGGAGAAAAAAGAACATCAAGCATTTTTACTTGTAAAGAATTTAAACTCTAATTAAATATTAGTGGTGTGGATTCGATTTTGTTTATTTTTAAGAGAACGAATCTAACTGTACTTGTAATAGTTTTCAAAATCCAAAAATGCAGCACATGCAAATCCGTTGAAAGGAGACTTTCCAAAGCTTATGGACCAACGGAGACGATCCTGTCTGGCTCAAGAAAACTGGTCTATTTGGGTTCTTAAAATAAACAAAAATGTGTCTTAAAACCCTAAACCCTCGAAGTTGGACAATATTCACTTTTGGATTAGAAAATTTTATGAAGAGTATGAGAGATCCCCTCAAAATATCGACCGAACCACAAGTAACGAGTTCTCATGAGTTGAAATGGAAGTTGTTGGCAAAAAGAAACTTGAGTTGCAATTTGCTCAATTTCAATTCGAAAAATGTCATTTGCATCCCAGGAGGTCTGAGTTGGATAATTATTTGGAAGATGCTTTGGTGGATTTAAATGAAGAAAATTTTGATATTTTACAATAGTGGAGGAAAAAATAATGAATTATATCCACGCTTGCAAAGATGGCAAGAGACTTTTTGGCGGTGCAGCGGGTCGGCTCATTGACCACCTATAAAGCTCAATAAATGCTGAACAATTGAAGCTCTTATATGTGCAAAAGTTTGGTTCAGTCCAAATGAAGGTACCTTCGACTGAACAAATACAGCCTGATAATGCAGAAACCTTAAAATCTGTAAAGGTACACAGTTATCTCTTTGTCACTTTTGCATTTTAATACTATTTTAAAATTAATTGTTAAATGATCAAGCTGTTTGAAGCAATACAATTTCCACTGTCACCTCCACACTGGGTCTGCTACTAAGGTATCTTCATCCATCCTTTTCTTTTTATGACATCATATTTAGAAGAGAGCTAATAATTTGACAAATTGTCCAGTTTCATATTTAGAAAATATGTTGTACCTTTGCCAAGACTTATCCCTAGCCAATGATGTCCTAGAGTACTGGTACAATATACCAAGATGTGCTATTAGATAAGGCATGGTTCTGGTACTTGTAGTATCACAATAGAAGTTTGTTTGGGTGATGTATATCAGGGTTTAATGGGTATAGAAGCCTTTAGAGCAGATTGGTGCTTGTAGTAAAGTTATTTTTCTGGGCAGTTCTTCTTTAGCATGATATATATTATGTTAATGTGTCATAATTTAGCGAGTAAAAAATGTCGTGTGTGTGTGTGTGTGTGAGAACAAAAAGAAAGTATCATGGTTCTATTTTTTGTTAAATGAATTTTGTATATCTTTGGTTTGTCTATTATTTTTGTTGTCTACTGTATAGACATGACATTTTTTTTCTGTTTTGAGTCTTTTGACATATCTAGAAGAAATGGGGCAAGTACAAGAATAGATGAGGCAACAAGGCATTCATTCCATCTCTTTCAATCTTGGTTGCTGACAGGATCTAGTTTCTAATTTTTCAAGTATGATGATAGATTTGTGAAATATAGGAAACTTTAGGCAATGCTCTTTTGTGTTTGTTCTTGTTTACCTTTTGTATTTCTTGGTATTTTGTGGTGAATTGAATAGGGTTAATTGATGTGGTAAATTAAATTGGGTTCATTAATGGATTCGTTTAATAGGAAACTTGTGAGCATGATTTTGATATGAGGCTTTTTATTATTGTTTGAGATAAAAATAGAAGTTTAAGTCACTCAACTTTAAATATCCATAAAAAAATCTTCATTTGAATTTCGAACTTACGACTTTCTACATAAAAAATATTATTTTTACCACTAAATTAAAGACTTGTTCTCTATTATTAATTTTTTTTTATATAAGAACTCTCATTAACCCCGGCATGTATTCCTTTCAAATATCTCTTACAGAACTTGTTTCTGCGTCTTTCCGTAAAGAGACAAGACTTATCATCACTGTGTTAAGCCTACGGTTCGTTCTCTATTATTGTTAAATATTTATTGATTAATTTGTTATGAATTTACGTGTTACCCTTTGGAATATTGAATATCTATAGCAATTGTATTAATTGATTTTAAAAGAAATAAATAATAAGTAAAGAAAAAAAGAATGAAAAAACAATAGAATGATTTTAGCAAAGAGGTCCATTCGGCAATTGAAGCAGGCCCATCGGGTAGTGTGTGGGCTTATCTTGAGCCTGAGCTGAAGTTGGGTAGGGCCTGGAAGTTCTTCTACATATTCGGGCCTGGGCAGGGTTTGGACTCATCTTCTACATCACGGGCCTGGGCAGGGTTTGAATACAAACCCGCCCATTAGCAAGCCTATGTAAAACCTACTTGGAAGTGGGAACAGAAATAGAGAATCAAACAAACTACAACGAAGAGAATCGGCGTACCTCGGACAAAGAAAGGTCTCTCTCTCTCTCTTTCTCTCACACACACTCTCTCTCTCTCCCGATTCAAGCGCTCTTTCGCCCAAAACCTTGCCAGTTGCCACCACCTCGCTCCTTCTCTCTGTTTCGTCGTTTTCGTAACTGATTTTCACTGACTTTTATGATCTCCTTTCAGATTTAGCGCGATTTGAGAATGACGCATCTTATGAGACGACCTGTTTCTCAGTTACTACAGAGACAGGTTATTAATGGCTATTCCAGTTGGGCGTTTCAAGCTCACAAGTTCAGCGAGTCGTGTCTTGGTAAAAGAACGGATTCGTCTGACCTGGTTCAACTGAGAAGGTTTAGTGTTGAGGTGTCAGCTTCTGAGCAGATGAATCTTATTAGACAACTTAGAGAGAGAACGAGTGCTCCCATAAAGGATGTCAAATCTGCTCTTGTTGGATGCAATTGGGATATCGGTAGTTATATCTTCTTTCTTTCTTGTTTTCTTACATTTGAAATGCAAATGGTCTAGTTGTTCTCAGTTGATTGAGGGGAAAAAAAGTTGGAATGGGAAAGAAGAAACCATCAAATTGACAGAACTGGTATTTGCTGTGAAATGCTTTTTGATGTATATAAATTCGTTGTATTGGTCGATCAGGTAATGTTATCTAATTGTACTGCACCAATACTTGTTTGACCCGTTGTGCTACTCGGGCTTTTCTTTTTAATTTTCCTGGCATCCAGTCAAGGATAAATTGGGGCTTGGCAGCAAAATTGAGGCTTAATTGGAGCTTGGTTGCAGAATTTGAGGCTTGATCTCATTCTCACTCATTCTCAATTATTGCCAAAATCGTATTTGGGGAATAGTTAACCTTGTGTTTTGTTAATTTGTGAATTTTGTGTGTGTGTGTGTGTTGGGGGGGGGGGGGGGGGGGGGGGGTTTAAATGTGCCATGAGTAGCCAAGTGTCAACTCAAAAGTTGCTATTTTGGTTCAAGAATTTTGAAACTTAAAAGTTTGAACTGAAACTTGGTATCTTTTTAATGCTTGCTGCCCATTTTAGGGCTCTTCTACATGAGAAAATAGGTAGGTCTGTACCAACCGAAGTTTCATTAAAGTTGCATTTGTTGATTTCAGATGAGGCTCAGAAGGATCTGAGAAAGCGAGGTGTTGTACTGGCCGCAAAAAAGTCAGCCCGAACTGCAGCTGAGGGTTTGCTTGCAGTTGCACAGGATGACAAAAGGGCCGCTGTTATAGAGCTGAATTGTGAAACTGATTTTGTCGCCAGAAATGAAGTTTTTCAATACTTGGTATGTTTTACTTCTGGAAGATTTTGTTTCTGATTTATCCATTTAGCCCCAGAATATATGATGGCTGTCATGTTTATGCAAATTGTTTTGACAATACTTATGCAGAGTTTGTGAAATTTGTTATACACAAGTTGTTTGTGAAGCATCACTTGATTCCAGTTTGGTCTCCCTACCATGATTTATATATATACAAAAGAACAATCCCACCAATTTCTCATTTACTAGGATATTTTTCAGTCAAAAAATAATTAGTCAAACATTCTCGTTTACCAGGACTTTCATTTTCTTTCAGAAAGATAATTAGTAGTTTTCAGAAGGTATCAATGGGGAAGTATAAGAACTAAAGTGGGAAATGGGTGACATTCTTGGGGCCATTTCTGAACTTCTTGTTGGGGTACTTTATAGTTTGTAGTACATCATATACTAAGAAACGGGAATTTTCAGATACCCATTGAAATAGAACTGTAGTAACTTATTTTTTCGGTCAAGTGTAAATGAAACAGAACTACCCAAAGTACCATTTTAGGATTTAATATGTCCTGTCTGGATATGCCAGGTAAACTTGGATGTTCTATATTGGTGTGCATAATTACATTTGAAGTGTTTGGCCATTTGTTATTGCAGGCTTCTAGTTTGGCAAGAAAAGCACTACTGACAGAGGGACCCACCAGTCAATCAGCTTTTCCGTTTGGCCCCAAATACTTGGAGGTAATTCACCTTCTTTTTTTTTGGAGCAGAAAACAAGAAAAGTTCACCTTCAAATATTCTTTTCTTTTTATTGTTTTTTTATTTTTTTGTATCTTTGGATCCTCCTTGCTTATAATCATTGCAATTTAGTTGGTATTAAATACGAATCCCTAAATCCCAGCTTTATTAGCTTTGCCAAAGCATTAAATTGCTCATCCTTTGTTTATTTACAATTTTGAAAAAGAGCACAACAATAAATTTGGAGCATCCTAAACTTAGCGGAGAGACAACCATACAAGGCGCAGTTACTGAGGTGGCTGCCATGGTGGGAGAAAATGTCAAATTCAGAAGAGGCTTCATTCTCTCTACTTCCTCTCATGGTGTTGTTTCTACTTACCTCCACACCTGTCCTCAGCCAGGTAAAGAGAATTATATTTTGACAGAGTTTACTGTAAGATTTATCGTTTTGGACTGTACCATCCAAGCAGGCTCATATAAAATCGATAAAGTTTGCAGAAAGAACTCTGATGAGTAAAATTGAAAATTTTGCATTGCAGCTGACATTAATGCCTTTCGTATTAGCTGTGAAAAGCAACCAACCATCACAAACCAGTTAAGGCATGCCAATGTATTACTATATTTGCTTCTTTTTCACATTAGGAATATGTTAGATTGACAAATCTATTTTGATAACTGTTCCTCATCGAAATCAAAAAGTCAAAATTGTACATAAGTTTTCTATGATTAGATGGCCCATATTTCAAATTTATTGCCAATTGAAAACCTATTGGTCATCTTCAGGAGGGACTCCGGTTTAAATGGCACCAAATTTTATACACGCCTAGATTTTAAAGAACACATCTATAATTTTAGTTCTTTACTTTTATGAATTGAATATTTTTAAGTTGTCAAATAAGTTTAGTTGTCGATATATCTTTTTACTCACATTAAGGAAAATGCCTTCCAAACTATATTTGTCAGTGCTTCTTTGCAAATATTTAGTTAGTCCTAAATGTAAAAAGCTAATAATATTCAAATATCAGTTGTGGTTAGCAACACTACTTCCAAACTCTTTGAGAAATTCCATAGCATGTATCATGAAGAGGCGATATTTTCTGAGATAATATTTTTTTAAGTTTAGTATTTCCAATATCCAATAATATTCCATTTCCTACTCTATATATTTTTTTCTAATTTAGTTCACAGTTTATAATTCATTTTGTGTACCTTAAGAGTTTAGATGACACTAGCTGTGCCTTTTTCTTTTTACTTTTTTTAAAGCCATTATTGCACATGCATTTTTTTTCCACTTTTGTAGGACTGGGCCGGATAGCAGGTTTGGTAACATTAGAAGTAGAAGATGGAAGTGCCTCACTTGATCCGTTAAAAGCTGTCGGTTCATCCCTGGCCATGCACATCGTGGCATCAAAGCCATTGTTCTTGTCAAAGGAACTTGTGCTGCCACAGGCTTTACAAAGTGAGCGTGAAATTCTCAAAACTCAGGTACACTTCTTTTTTTACTTTGTTTAGTAATTTTAGTATATTATGTTCTTATTATCCCATATTCCCTTTACTTGCTTCCTAACATTGCCCAAACTCCCGAAACTTCTCTCTTGTAGCCATTATGTTGAGAGTTCTTTTGTTTCTTCTTTTTTAATGGAACGAGCTAATCTGTTCGGTATACTTTTTATTGTTTATATTTGACTGAAGCTAGTATGAGGTCAAGCTAACCTAGGTGGTTTGTGAGCTTGACTTCAAGAACTATCAGATCGGCTTTAAATGACAAGCTTGAACCATCGATTTTGATCTACTTAATGAGCAAAGTGTTTTGGTTCCAATCTTTGTACTTTTTGAGTTTTGTTTTTTATAAGATCAAAAGGCTAACATTGATGAAAAATGAATGTACCAAAATAATTTATTTCTCAGCCTCTTTGTCTTTATACCCAATGAACTCAAAACAATGAAAAATTTGGAAACGTGAACATTTGTCTTGTCAAGTAGATGAAGATCAAAGTTTGAATTCGCCATTTGTAATTAAACTGATGGTCTTTTAAATTAAGCTCACAGATCCCTTGGTCATCATACGAACTTTACTCTTTTTTATGTGTTTTTTTAGGGATAACTTCCCAAAATACACCATGCCTCATGTGATACCTTCTTTTTTGTTTTTCGGAAAAAAGCTTCAAACATGCTCGACATATCATTCTCCGTGAAGGACCATTTAGTTTTTGAAAAAGGATCCCCAAACTAGGGCTGATTTTGCACGCTGTTTCATATTTCCATATACACATTCATTTATTCATTCAGAAGACGACCCAACTATCTTGTAATTCCTCTATTGTAATCCACAATCAATTGAAATGGTGTCTGGTTTAAATAGTATTTTAAAACGTAATGATTACGTAGTTTTATTTGCAATAACAACAACTAATCGAGGAGACTTATTCCATCCTTCACTAGTTAGTTGCTAAGTAAAGAAGAAAAAGAAGGATAAGAAAACACAATATCTATCTTTGTTTTTCTACCTATTAGGCAGAAGCCTCTGGAAAGCCTCAAATGGCGATAGAGAAAATGGTGGAGGGACGTTTAAGGAAATACTTCGAAGAAGTGGTGCTTTTGGAACAAAAATTTGTCCTCAATGATTCCCAAAATATCAAGGTTTCTCTTACTTGTACTATAAACTCATCTCAAAAGGGCAACTGGTGTCCTGCCTAAAGTGTTAATCAGCTTCTGTCTAGGAACTCATTGAGTAATAATTTCGGACCTCACGGGGAGAATACCTGGTTGGGATTTGTTCAATTTGGCCCGATAAAAGACTCAACTGTAATTACATTTGAATGTTCATTTGAATCTTGATTAAGCCTTTTGATTTCCGTTGATTTAATCTGATTGTGCATATTGGTAAAACTGGACCCTCACCAAACTTGCTTGAATGTGCCTGTTAAACTGGTATTGGACTGATTATAGGTGTGCATTTTTTTTCCCTTTTTTCCCTCTTGAAATTGGCTTTTGTTCTAATGCATTATTCTATGTATGTTTTTGTTCCTTTTCAGACAGTGTTGAACGAGTTATCTAAAGAAGTTGGTTCAAAAGTAAATATTGGGAATTTCATGAGAATGGAAATTGGAGAAGGAATTGCCAGGTAATCAATTCAATTTTAGTAATAGTGTTCTCTTTTTATGTGTGTAGCCTATCTTGGCTGTTGATCTGAGAATATAGGAACTGCTGCTATATTCTCATTTTATCAATAACTCGATGAGTCCTACATCAGAAGATTCCAAGGCAAAGTTGTCTCTGCAGAACAAAATTTTTAGCCTCAAATAGGAGATTTTTGATAGATTTTAGGGTCTTACTGATAAAAAAAAGTCCAGATAAATAATTATCCCAATTCCCAATTGATGATAGTTAGTGATCAACAGTATAAACCAGTTCCATTCTGTTCCAAAACCTGCTAATTGTACTCTAAAATTTACAGGTCAGACTAATCTGAGGCAAATTAAGTTTTGGACCTCAATATTATATTTTTGACAGAGTTTGAGAGATCTCTTCTAGTCTTCTTTATTTATGTTTAAGTTTTTATTTTTGTAAAAGTTGTAGTCCCTGTTAAATTTTAGCTGAAATTTTCGGGACGTCATGAAGAGGATTTAAACAGCTTGTATTACGGTTTACGGACCTAGAATAGCACCGATTTTTTTTTTCAGATAACATGAATAATGAATTAATAAACTGCAACAGGTTTTCAACAAAACACTTACCTAATTAAGAGAAAAGTTGGATCTGTTTGTTTTGCTACTTGTGCTTTTACAGTATCTCTCTCCCTCCCTCTCTCTCATTCTGTCTCTGTCTTTGTTTTTGTTTTTTATCTCTGATTCTGAAAGATTGGTAGTAGTTGCATCTCCCTTTCTTTTTTTGAAACCTTGGTCCTTGGCAGATGTTTACTTTTTTAACAATAGGGCAAGGTTATTGTGCTGTGGTGCTAAGACTGCTCTAATCTGTCGTGCGAATCTATAGTCCTCACTGAATTAATACTTAAAAGAGTTGTGAGTAGTTAATTTGCATATTTCATTTAATTTTTGTTTGTTGGCTCCAGTTATTTTAGAAGCAATACATGCAATACTTGACCTGTCGGTACTAATATTTATCTGTGTAAATCCCAAGAACAAGTAACTATGATGCACAGTAAAGTCGAGTGTGCATTCTATCGGCCTGATGTATTTTCCGATTAAGGAGAATAAAGGGTGTAAATTGTGCAATGTTCTCACAAAAATGATTGATTAAATCAATGTAAGAATTGATTTTTGAGTTGAGAGCTCAAGATATTACTAAAGGCTAGAGAAGTGAACTATCTGCCTCCAAATTAGGGATGTAATTGTTTTACTTTGGTATCAATGAAATATTTAAAAATAAATGATGTGTTTGTTGTGGGAAATTGTAAAGATTTTGACGAGATGCTTTATATGTTTGTTGAGGTTGTACGTCTTCTCCTTTCTCTAGATACGAGTTTAAATTTCTTAAAAGTATTTAAAAATAAATAAATATTAGGGCCAACGAAAATCCTTATATTAAAAAATATTATATAGGATTATAGGTATATTGTACGGAGTAAAATAGTGTCTGAAGTGTTAAAAAAAAAGGGTTGACAGTTTCTGTTTGGATTAATAGGAAACAGGTGGTCCATGGTCCATCTTTGAGGCCACTTTTGGAAAAAAAAAAAAAACGAAGAAGAAGAGAGTTAAAATCCATTGCACCATTATTCATCAGCTATACACTACAGATAGATCTTGTTAAGCAATGAAGCCAACAATTTATCGAGTTCCATTGATTCAAATCTGCGTGCATCTGCACTTACAGTGGATTTCGATTTACGTCCTTATAGAGCAAGTACCTGCTCCTATCTTTCCCCAGAGCACAGTACCTGAGACAGTAAAACGTTATATTTAAGACACCTGTGGTCGATTTCAGTACACATAAATAAACTGTAATTTACCACATTTTGTACAAAAGATGGACCACAGTACCAGAAGGAATGCTAAAAGTAGCCAATTGGCCATATGCTAGAAAACCAATATTGATATGCATAGACTCCTTTTTATTCTTCTTTTATTTGGTTTTTCTAGATTTGGTTCTTGTTATGCCTCTGATAAAACTAGTCTCAAATCAAATTCAAACACCAAAATCTTATGGAAAATCATACCATTGAGGAACAAAAGGCGCCATCCAAATGACATCACCAGCTTGGATAGGATACCTGAAAAGAAAAAAATAGGAACAAAAAAGCAAGAAGAAGATTGGTCAATGAATTTCGCATAATCGATTTTATGACTCCATATTGTAGAAGCCAGTAGTGTAGTAAAATATATAAAGAGAAACATATATGGAAAATTACCATTTATCACCCAACCGATAAATTCCCTGGCCCTCTAGTAGAAGTAAACCGTGCTGATTGTAATGCACCTCCTGTTTTAAAGAAGAAAACAAGATATTTAAAATTAGAAATGAAGTACCAGACAATGGCTTATGTATTAAATATTAATAAAAATAACAAATATAGAGTTTAACAAACCTTCACATTGAGATATTCTCCTGGTTTGAAATCCATAATCTGACAATTAGAAGGCCAAATAACGGATAACCATAATTAAATCAACCAAACTTCTTAAATTAAGGGATCAATGTATCATGCAGATACATCAATAGTTCAATACAATATTCACATATGTGATAATGAAAATCTTACATGAATGTTGAAATCATAAGGTCCTGAGGTAGGTAACAGCTTGCGTAGTTCAAATATCTAAACATAGCAAGAGAAAGAAAAGACATTCAATTTTGCAAGTACTATTTTATCAAATATTTTCCAACAAGTTAGGAAAAAGCATTGAATTACCAAGCTTTTGGCTACTATGAATCAACCCAATCCTTCCCCCCCTCTCCTCTGGTGAAATATAAATTCAACTTCACATGTGAAACTATAATGTTGTACTACACTATCAGGGAATTTCATGATAGAAAATCGACCCAAGTGAAAATTTTATCACACAACCAATAAATCCCCTGGCCATTTTCTATGCAAGCAACTTTTATAAAAGGATAGAAATCAAGACGACATGATACCGACCTCCCCAGGAGTTTCTAGAAGAGGATGCTCATCAGTTGAACCTATTCTCAGCTCTGGCATGTTTGTTCCAATTTGAGCATACCTATATGTACAAGCAAATTCTGTGATTATTACAAGTGAAAAAAAATTTCCAATTTTATAAAATAACCTTAATAAAATTGCGCCCAATTAATCCCAGCTTGGCAAAAGTGGAGTCTGTGTTTTCTCTTGTCTTGGAAGCCTTGACTCTTCTTAATTGGCGTCATTCTTTTAGTCACAGCATTGTTGAAAATAAGCAAAATCCAATAAAATATATGAGCATTACCTTCGCTCAAAAATAATAACAGTTGCCGATCCATCACACTTCATTAAATGCTCTGTATTAGGTGGTAAATATGCATATGAATCCACCTGAAAAGCGGAAAACAAAATAGGTAAGGATCACCATCAAGCCCTTAAAACCAAGGAACTGTGCCGGACTAGTAATATATGAGTAAAGCTAAATGGCCGCCTTCACACAATTGTTTGGTTCTTTTAATATGTAGGTTTCTGGAATAATTTTTTCAAATTTGTAATAAATAGATAGCATGGATAAAATAAGTAATATGATGATAGAAAATCTTACTTTTAGCTTATGAAGGGTCCCAACTTCCAACAAAACACTGCCCTGAACCACAAAAACAAACCTGAAAAAAGTTCTCTGATAAATGTCAGTACACATCAAAAACAACAAAATTTATTTAAATTTAATTTGTAACAGTATTCACGAAGAAATTAATAAAATCCCCAACATCAGAAAGATTATTATGTGGTGCTAAGTACCGGTACGGAACAATATTATTGTGGATTTCATATTTGTTTCATGTTTTCAATTGAATTTGTACTAAGACAAACTATACCAGTAACAATAATAAGCTTCAGTGGCTGAAACTTTTAACAGCTGCCTAAATATCAGATGTTGAAGAGAAACTTTCTTCCACTAGAAATTTATAATTCTATCTTAGCTGTTATTTAAAAAAAGTTATGACAGTTTGATATAAACTTTAAGATGGAATCCACCTTTCAACGTCTTTCGGAGGGAGAGCAGATTTTGAGCCCTCTACAGTAAGTACACAAGAAATAAAAGATTAGTGCAACTTAGCAAGTGATGCCCATTAATGGTTGTGCTCCAGAGATTGTGGGAAAGGGGAGGGGAAGGGAGCGGAAGGGATGGGGATGGAGGTGGGGGTTAAATTTTTGACCCTCAAAATTGAAGGTTAACAAATCTCCGACAAATGAATAGAGGGTTTACCCTCTTTCACCCCTCCTCACCTCTCTTCACCTCCTTCAATTAAAACTTGGAGCAAGGTTAAATTCCCCTCTTCCTTCCCCTCCTCCCTATTCACCTCCTCTAACCCCCACTGGAGCACACCCTTAGTATCTTGAACTAAATTATGCGAACCAGATAAAGGATTAATAGAATATTTCCAAATGTTATTATCTTGTATTTTGTACAATCTTTTATCAATTCAGTTACAGATACAGGTACGACCTGACCCGCAAATGTGAACTTGTTTTCATCATCATTTTATGTTGAGTGTCTCTTTATAATACCAACTTTTAGGGTAAATGAACTTGTGTAAAAGCTTCATTGGAATATAGTGGAGCTCAAGTGAGCCAAGTTGCACAATTGAGGATAATTGAAGCAGTGTTGGGGCTTGATTGAATGGATTACCCAAGTCAGAGTCAATTAGTCCCATTGGTCTTATTACATAGTAGATTCGTATGTGCTGGCATCATACAATATGGCTACCAACTAGTGAGCTGTACAATCTTAAAAATTGCACAAAGTTACCTTGCATTTTTGCCAAGTACATGACAAAGTGTGCACCTATGGCTGGTGTGATCAGATATGCCCCTGATGTGTTGATCCTGAGAATAGTTCAAATTTATTGAACCAATGCAAGAATAGATTGTTCCAATGAAAGAGAAGAAGAAAAATAATATTACCAATCAGGGAGAGGACTGAATACTTGGCTTTCAGGTGTAATTAAAGCATGGTCCCGCTCAAAAACACTACGAGTGAAACCTGGTAAATCTGCGAATTTAATCCCAAAAAAGATAGTGAAATTGTAATCAGTGCACGGCTTCATTAATTGTTATCCTGTTAGCCATCAAACTGTGATGCATTCTCTTGCACCCCCCTCCTCATGTACTTCAAAGTGATTCACAAACAATAAGTTAATAGTACCTCCGAGACAAGAAGGATTGAGAGTTGGATTGGTGACCTTGGCATAAAGGGGTTTAGTGTCACTGTCACAGCTTGGTGCAAAGACTGAGCACATTCCTTCTTCAGCCTTCTTCCCTTTTATGACTAATAAATTGTTACAAATATGAAAGGTCAAGTCAGAATGATAATTATTACATCTAATAAAATATATGGATAATATCTGGCATGTTACTGGACTGAACTGACCGAAACATGAACAAAAATAATACTTTGAAATAAGAAAGAGAACATCGAACAACAAGAACACCTCGTAACATCCGTATGGGCCATTAGCAATCGTACTGATAGGACATGTATCCGTACCAGGTCTTTCATTTTATGGAAAGAGCTCTACAGTTACGTACATGTTCTTTGCTTTGAAGAAACTTATTCAATATTAATACGACAAGTAATGCAAGTACCATGAAAATAAATAACTAATGCACTATATTGGCAACTGTCAGAATTCTTCTCTATTTTTGATACCTGCCTGATCTGAATTCTATTAGTAACTTTGCAGATGCTACTTGATAAAGACATCAATTTGTCCTATATGGACAAAAAGTCTGACTTTCTACCATTTCTTGCATAAAGCACCAAAAACATATTTAAAGGAATAGTATGTTTTACAAAAAGTTGCCAAAAACCTTTTTACATGAATTTCATACTTCAATTGAATGGACTTCTTGAATCTATTAGAGGGTTTTTGGATGAGATTAAAGATAGAGTAGAGGTTTGGATTCATTAGAGGGTTGGAGGCACAAAGCTAAAACAAACAATAAGCTATTTTTATTGTGCTTTATAAGAATATCCAATGGAAAATACCTTGTCAATCACATTAGAAATGTGGGGATAGTTTGCCGGTATGGACATATCAAGGTTTAATTTGCACAATTAATAAGGAAAACAAAGAATGATCAGAAATTAGTCAACTGTTAATATGTTGAACCAGTACAAAATTCCCTCAGTAATTAGTCTTATTATCTCAAATTAATTTTCACAAATTAATTTTCATTACCAATAGCAGAGAGAACTGCAGGTTATGTTTTGTGAGTAGCTAAGGATTTTATATGTTTTGTACAAAACAATTTCTCTACAAAAGTCACTAACTCATTGTTCAATGCCATGATAAGGTATTTTATGAGCTGTTTTTCCCGACGATGCAAATACACAAACTGACACAAAAAATAAATAAATAAATAAGGATGTAAAAATTTCAACCAGTAGTAACAAGACTCAATGGTACCAACAGGCAGTTACCAGTGCCTGGCATGAGATGCTACAACAAATCAGGCATTCCCCTATTCAATATCAGAACCAAAATTGAAAGGAGCTAGAACTAAAGCTTTCTCCCTGATTTCAATTACTTATAACAGTAATTATCCACTAAACCTCAATTTAAAGCAGTTAATATTACACTAATAACCCCTCCAAAGATGATCCATGTGTCAATGCAACTGTACTATTGGATGATCTATTTCGTAAAAATAGAGGATTCTGTAACTGTGAGTAACAGATACGATTGCACAAACACCTAAAAGAAGAACTGGTTATCAGTCGAATGCTAACCAGAGAGGAAGAGGAAAAGAAGGAGAGAGAGATGGAGAAGAAGCGAGCGAAATTGCATCTCGTTCTCTCTTTTCTCAGTGGTGAGTGTAGTGTAGTATCTAGCTACGGCGCTTTACAAAGAGGGATAGCCTCTCTCTCTCTCTCTCTCTCTCTCTCTCTTATTATATTTCCTATCGGATTCGTACCATACGCCATTTGTTCTTGTTATATCCCCTCCAGTTTTGTTCTAGACTAGAGAGAATCTGAGCACATGTTCGGTTATATCTCTCTCTCACGTGGAGGGAATCATATGAGTATGAGTACGGAATCTCACGAATAAATTTATGAAAATTTATGTTCGTGAAATAATTATGATAATATCTAAATATAGATATTCGGTTATATTATGAGAATAATTATGAAATTTTTTTATTATATTTTTAATAAAGTATATCGATTGAATTGAAATATATGTTAAATCAAAATTGTTAGTTTCATTACATAAAACTTAAAATAATACTATAATTAAGTTAGAATTGCCATTAAATTTACTTTGACCAAAATTTAATAAATTAAAGGAGGTTCATAAAAATAGTTCGTTAAATAAGAAAATAAAAATAAAAAATTCAGATTATCAAATTTAATAAATGACGTAACTTATGAAAGAAAAACACTAATTACTAATTTAATTTGTTTCCCATCATTTTGACTTATAATGGGATCTTCACTGAAAAATAAATCCACCTTACCTGTGAGGAAAAATAATTTTTAATTTAAAGAGCGTAACTTAAATTTGAGCACTTTGAAACTCCGCATCATATTTTTAAATAAAAGTGTTCAAGTTAAATACAATATAAAAATTATCAAGGGCTCAGCAATGATATTTACGACTGGAGAGGATCTAACGCCTTATATTCCCTTCCATGATATTGAAGACTGGAGAGGATCTAACGCTTTATATTTCCTCCTCCTATTATTTATTTCTTAGTGAGAGAGAGATGACTCCTGTCTGTGTCCGTATTTGCTATGGAAAATGTAACAATGCTTAAGAGTACATCAAAAGAGACTCTAGCACGGCCTTTGCCAGGTATATATGTAAATATATTATTTTACAATTTAATCCAATTTGATCTCAAAAGTTGAGAATTTGACTTTATTTAAATATACATCACGAATTAATAAAATTAAGGTTCAGATTTTGATGATTTAGCTTTCCTTTTTCGTGGTTATTAAAATAAGGTGATAATACTGTGATTTTTTATATAAGTATATTTGAGATGATATATGATATATTCAATGATTTAAATTTATAAATTTAAGTACAAATAAAAGAATTGATATTGTTTAGCATCAATGGTTATTAACATTGAATTCTTTCTCTATTAGCTTCTTATAAATATTTCATGCAACAAATTTGGACTTAGCAAGCCTATTCCATTTCTATTGAGATATAAGTACATTTTTCCTAAAGTTATGTGATTTTATCACAATTTTAGTTTTGAAAAAAAAATTATTTAATATATGTTAAGCTAACTAAAAATAGTCATAATACTAATAGAAGATAAAATGTAATAAAAATACTAGTTCAGTAGTTTGATCCATTATATATTTACATATTATCTATATAATTTTTTTTTCCTGTTGAGCGACAAAAAAATATATATATATAGTCAAGTTGTTGAGCTAATATAATATAACATTTTATATATGTGGCTTGACAATATTTTTACACAAATATGTGACATCTATATTTTTCATGTTAAGAGTAAATTTTTAGTTTAACGACTAAGATGATGTTTTTCATATGAAATATTAGAGGTTTAAAATCTGACTGAATATTTTTTTACGAATATTTAAAATTTGAAAACTTAACTCTTGATTTTATCTAACAAAATCATATATCTCAAGTTTGAGAACAGAAATATGTAAAAAGAACGTAATAGTTGTATAAGATGTTATCAAAAAAAAATTAAATTTTGTTTAATTCAAGGGAGAAATAGTCTTTTTAACACTTCGTAATTCTTTCATTAACAATCTCTTCAATAATTAGTATGAATAACTATAATGTGTTTAACATTGAAGCAACTATGAATACATCCATGATTATTAAGTTTGGATGTTAAATTAATTTTACAAAATAAAAAAAATTAATTATTTCCATTTACAAGTATATTATTATTGTACCAAAACATGATTGACCCATTTGTTATCATTTATTGGATTTATATTTATGACTACTACTACTACTTTTCATGACATGCCATGATTAACTTTTATTTATTTTCATTCTTTGACTTGTAGCACTATTTTTCATGACCTCCTTCCACGCTCAATTTTTATTTATTCTTAATTCTTTGACGTGATTATTTGCGAATAACATTTATTGACTAAGCTGCCAAGAAATGGAAAATTTCTAACAATAAATACAAGCATTAATTTAGATTCAAACCAAGCAATTTAACTGGTTGCTAAACTTGCTACCAACTACCAAGTCATAGATCTATGAACAGCAACACACACGACAATACAGAAATCGCCGTTTTGGATCCTGGAGTGGTCGTTCACGGACGATCGCGTCCTTTTTGAAAACAATTTCTCTCGCTGATTAGAGTTCGATTGAGATTTGCAGATCAAGGTCAAATTTCGGAGGTGCAAGCATTAAAATCGATCCATACCGAGAGCGAGCGAGAAAGAGAGATTTTGGGGCAAAGAATTGCATAGGAGAGGAGAGAGGGGATCTCTGGTATAGACTAAGACCGCCATGCCTTTCCTCTCCATGCCTTCCTCCTTCGACCTCCCCTCCTTAGCCTCGTCGGGCGGAGGTGAACCCTCGTCCGGCGATGACGCGGTGGAGCGCCGTCTGAGGGAGGCGGAGGAGCGGTTGCGGGTGGCAATGGAGGAGCTCCAACGCCGACACCATCGCCGCGGCGGCGGAGGCGATGGAGCTGTGCGGTGCGATCACCATGGACCGGACGAGTCGTGCATCGCACATGCGGTGGGGAATTTGTGCCAGAGCTTTTTGTTGAGTTATGGCGTAAGGGTTGGAATTGGGATTTTGTTAAGAGCTTTCAAGCTTGCTAGAGGGCAATCTTATTCGTCTCTCCTCGATCTTAAGGTAGAATTTCGATGTAAATGGTTTTGTGACTTTTGTCCTATCTAACTTGAGTCCAGGACTGGTGTAGAGAAATGAAATATGGCTATGCATTTGGCTGCTAATTGCTTTATTTGTTGTTGCTAGCAACTTGTATCTGAGAAAGATCTGATAGTGAGAGAAGAGGCTTGTCGGATAGGATTGCTTTTTGGAGGGTTCACTGGATCTTACCATGCACTTAGATGCCTTCTAAGGAGAATCCGCAAGAAAGAAGCACCGCTTAATGCGTAAGTCTGAGACTATCTCCACTAATTGTAGTAGTAGTAGTAGTAGCTACCCGGCATAATACTTCCTTTGTCTGGCCCATGGTTGTACAATTACAATACCCTTCTTTTTTAAAACAATCCTTAATCTTGTTAGAAGTTTACCAGTACAGGAGCATACTTGCTGTGAAAATTTTAATACCACGTTTACCAAATGTCCCATTTGGTTACAAAAATAGTTCTGTAAGCTTTGCCTCAATGAAATTGATGGAATTAATTGAAGGGGATAATAGGGCAGAATTATAGCGGGGTCAATTGCGGGTCTATCTGTACTGGCATTGGATGATTCGAGCCGTCGGCGCACCCTTGCTTTATACCTTCTTGTCAGGCTCGGTCAGGTCAGAGTTATTTCTTTATTGTTGTTTATATATTTATTTGTTTGTTATTTGTCTGTGCTAACTTTGGAAACTTGAGGCTGCTTTACCACAATGTTAGTTTTGAGATCTGATCATATTGTTTGAGGATTTTGCACGTGTTGGAAACTTAGTTGATCTAATGGACTTGCAATTGGAATCCTTTATAAAAATTTTTAAGTTTCTCTGCATGGTTGCAGTGTGCGTGTAACTCAGCAAAGTCGAAGAATAGGTTTCATCTATGGGATAAATATTGGAGGCATGGTGATTCTATGCTCTTCTCTCTGGCTTGTGCCCAGGTTTCAAAAATTCACTCTTATAACATGCAGGAATATAAAAAAGGATGTTCACACCTGAGATATTGCCATATATGCCGTATATAAATACCGCATTACTTACTTATCAGGTGATGTATGCATTTGTCATGCGGCCAGAAAGCCTCCCCAAGTCATACCAAGACTTCATCCAAAAGACTGGGCCTGTTGCAGAACCAGTATATAGGGCCGTGCGGGAATGCTGTCGAGGAGGTCCAGTTGACATATCCTCTCTCTCTGCCTTCCTGTCTTTGCAGAAAGGGGTTAATGGTCCCATAAAGCTAAATGAGTACCCACCCATAATTCCGTGCTCTGTTATACATCCAGAAACATCTTCTTGCATTGCCAAAAATCTATCTGCTGGCAGTTCAACTTTTAGGAAGACTTTTCCACTTTATTTTTCTCTGACTTTCGTGCCCTTCGTGGTACTGCGCCTTCACAAGGTATTCCTTCTCTTGCATCTGTACCTTGTTTTCTCCTTGATGTTCTTAATGTGAAGTGGTTTCTTTATTTATGTTGTATAATTTGGTAGTTTATCTGTGAAACAAAATGTAGTTCTTGGAATCACCTGCAAAGACATCCTGGCGTGCGTTGATTGGTGCAGTGCGCTCAACTGCCTTTTTATCTGCATTTGTTTCCATCTTCCAGGTGAAAAATTGTAATTTTTTTCTTTCACTTATTTAATGATTGTACTATCGAGTACATTCCATCTTTATCACTTCTGTTGGTTAATTTATCTTTATTATAGGGTGTGATATGCTTGCAAAGAAAGGTGGCAACAAGAGACCACAAGCTGGTATATTGGTTTGCTGGAGGGTTAGCAGCTCTCTCAGTGCTTCTAGAAAAGAAAGCGCGTAGGGCTGAGCTGGCGCTTTATGTACTGCCCCGTTCTGCTGATTCTCTTTGGTACATTTTAAACAAGCGCCACTTGATACCTAACATAAAAAATACTGAGGTATCTCTCTCTCTCTATCTATCCATCTTGTGCTCGTGCACACACTTTGAGAGTGTGTGTTTGTGTTTGTCTCGGGTGCATGTGTTCATGTACACAGATTGAAGCAATGATATTTGGCACAATTATACACACGGTAAGATGGGCAGAAAGGAGTTGCCATAATGAAGTGTTTATTGTTTATCAAATTATTGAATAATATATGAAACTATGACAGGTGGTGCTGTTCTGTGCCTGTATGGGAGGCATAATGTACTACTTGGAACACGAGCCTGACACCATGGCCCCATTTCTTAGAGGCCTTATTCGCCGGTTTCTGGCAAGTAGAATAAGCAATCCAGACCCACCCCTCACCAGGAATAACTCATATTCTTACTTGAATTCACTTGGAGTAGAAAGTCCAACTTCGACTTCTGGTTCCTCCCATTCTGACTCTCGGCGAAAGGAGGAGAGTGAGCACAATGCATCAGTGACTTATAATCTCGAATCGATTCCGGGACTTTGAATTATAATTCTTGAATAAATTACTTTTTGAGTCTTGTATTCTTTGGTTTGTGCACCAAATAGGTCTGAAATGAGGGTCTTTTGATGACCTGCTATAGAGGTTTTTTTTTTTTTGGTTCACTGTTCTAATAAAGTAGCATTCGAAGGTGATTTAATAAGATATTGGGTTATGTGAATAAAAGTTTAGAGGTGTGGTAATTGTTTATTAATTATAGTAAAATTAATTGTTTTTGCATTTCAAAAAATGGATAAAACATATCAAAATTCATGTGTCTCCACTAGTGCCGCTTTCAATGTCCAACTATATCTAGAGGTATTTATACTTGCATTTTGAAGTGTTTCTACCTATGTTAAGAGGTGTTTATGCTTGTACTATTGGTTAAATTAATCCATAATCAAGTGATTATACTTGAATAAATAGGTGTCTATAGTTCGTGTAGGTTAGTGCTTACGCTTGAAAGTATTAGTGTTTATATTTGTACACACTAGTGTTCATATTTCAATAAATTGATATTTATACTTTCCAAATTATGTATTCATTTTTATATATGTATTCAAATTTGAACGGGCTGGTGCTTATACTTTTAAGAAATTCTATTCATACATATTTCATATTTGCACAAACATGTGTTTGTACTTTGCAGATAAATCACATTTGAAAAAAAAAATGATATTTACACAAAGTTGGTATTAATTGATAGTTGTACAAACATGTATTCATACCTGCACAAGCAGATGGTTTCTATGTGCACAGTTAGTCAGTCGTGAAAAGAAGAAATGAGTAAAATAATTGCGTCAATAATCAAAATAAATGAATCCAAAAAAAAAATGAAAATAATTTGCCGAAAAGAGAGAGAACATAAATGTCCTATCAAAAATGGGGATCTAAGCCTAATACGTCGACATTCTTTTCTGATTCCAGTAGAATATGCTAATGTATTTCATTGTAATTAACAGCGTAAGAAATGCATATCTAACACATATTATAAATACCTTATGTCTATTACGGATGGTGGTGGATTTTAACCAAAATCAATAAAGAGGCTAAAATATTATTTTTAACATAATCATATATCTTAAATATTTTTAAAAAACTGTCTTAACTACAATACAATTATAATAAAATGTCTTAAAGTTTTAACATATAACTAACTAATTTTTAAAATTTTTGAAAAGGCCTCCTGCGGTCTTCACAAAGTTTCATCCCTGAATACACATGATAAACATCTCATGTAATAACACACACGATAAACATCTCAGAGAGGTACAAGAACACTGGTACAGGCTCAATTTCTGCGAAGAACATAAAAAATTAATAACAAATGCCAGATAAGTCTTAATGCATGTTTGTCATTTCACAAAGCTTCGTCTCTCAGATTGATTGATGCACTACACGAGACAAAAAAAAGGCTACATCCGAACTTCGTTCCATTCCCGCCGGGGTTTCAAATTTTGGAAACACCACCACTTCCCGCCGCTTCCTCCCTCTCTCTCTCTCTCTCTCTCTCTCTCTCTCTCCCGCTCTCCACACAACATACAGATACACTAGCGAGGAGCGGAGATGAGCAAAGAAAATGCGCCGCCTCCTAGTTCAACAGCGCTGGCGAACCATTCCAGAGCCACAAAACCTCTCCTCCCTTGCAAGAGATCCGGATCCTTCTCCTCTTTCAGGTCCGTGTGTTTTATTTACTTTTACCCCTTTTTGGTTGCGTCTTGTGTTTTCTAAAGTAGTCCTTTCTACTTTAAGCCCCTTTCTAACTGATACTTTTGGTTTATTTACCACGTTTCAGTAACAGAAGCGGGTCGAATCAATTGCTGAGCCGGGCTCCTCCGCTTCCCGACATCAAGAACAGAATCGGAAAACCGGAGGAGCAAAATGAGAGCTTCTGCTCAACTCCTTTGAAGGTCAGAGAGTTAACATGGTCTCAAAGTTCTGTTCTTGATGAAGAGCTCGATGAGGCTTTTCTACAAACAGTTGATACAATCTGTCGAGAGCGGTCTAGACAAAAGATAGAGAGATCCAGTTCAATCCAACCGGATGGAACGGGTGCTTGGGATTTGGATAGAGAGGGACAAACCGATTGGATGCATGATGCGTGTGGGGAGATTACCGTGCCTTTAAATAGCACACAAGGAGAATCATTTTTTAGTGATGAGGCATTTCTTAAAGAAGTCGATTTGTTGTGTGAAAGGTCTATTCCAAAAGAGGAAAAGTCTATATCAACCGGAGATGTTGGTATTTGTATGAAAATTGAACACAAAGAGGTTATTTTTTATCAAGAACTTGCAGAGAGACATGACAATGGCAACCCAATACCTCTGAATTATGCGCAAGAAGAGGTGAGTTGTAATGATGAAGAGATTTCTCTCGGGCAAATCGATATAACATGTGGACAAAGGTATTCTACACCAAAGAACGAAGAAAACGGATTGGATTTGTTGGAAAGACAGATAAAAGACAGTGAACATTTGATGCCAGAGAAATACAGAGAGTATATTAAATCATTAAATGACAAGCAAAGAGAGGCAGCTTGCAATGATGTTTCTATTCCTCTTATGATTGTAGCAGGACCAGGGAGCGGAAAGGTACTTGGTCCTTTGAATGTTTAAATGATAAATTAAATCTGCTCTCTCTCTTCTACTTTTTGTTGCTTTTCGTGCGATTCTGAATTGTTTTTTTAAATTCCACGTATTGAAGACTTCTACCATGGTCGGTCGTGTACTGATGCTGCTCAATGAGGTAAAACTTTTAAAAATGCCCACTTTATAATTTATAATTTTAGATATTCACGTAGGGTATAATGGTGGAAAAGAACTAATATATATTTTAATTTGCAGGGAATTGCTCCCGATAACATTCTGGCTATGACCTTTACAACGGCTGCAGCTTCAGAGATGAGAGAACGGATTGCAAAAGTGGTCGGAAAAAAAATTGCAAAGGATCTTGTCATAAGCACATTTCATTCTTTCTCTCTTCAGCTCTGTAGGTCTCATGCTGAAAAGTATGTCATGCTTTTTTGTACAAGTACATCTTTCCTTTTTTTATCAAGGGGAAACTTTATATACCTGTGCAGATCCTAGAGAACTTCATTCTTTTTCAGATGGACAAATGTCATCCGTCACACAGAAAAAAGATGTCTGGTTTACTTCGAGTAATATGCTACCTATAACCATCTGTTCACCATTTCATTCGGGATGCCATAACTACCCCTAACTGCTTCTTTGTGAGTAATGCAAGAAGAAAGGAGGGATAAGTTTGATTCTTGATATAGTTGAAGAGAACCTGCATGGGGAATTTTTCACGTTTTAAAGGGCATTCCTGATTTATTAAAATGTCATTATGAGGTTCAGTATACATAATCCTTCCTTTGTTACATGACTTCAGAACCTTACACTTTTGCCTGTCAAGACTTCATGTGATTAATTTGCATTGTAAAATCATGCTTTTTAGGATTATATACAGAACTATAAAGTTGAAAAGATAATTTTTGTCTTCTTTTACCTATAATGAAGGTTGGGCCGAACAACTGAATTCCTGGTATATGGCCATGGGCAACAGAGGCGTGCAGTTATTGAGGCTGTGCGGTTAGTTGAAGATGAAAAGAACACTTGTAGAGAATTCAGTAACGATGGCATGAATTCATTTAAAGAGAAATCCAAAAAATGGGAGAAATTTGTGACCAAGGTTTGTTTATGTGAAACACTTTTGGTGTTGTTTGGTTTCCTTATATTCTTCTTTTGTATCAGATACAAGCATTTTGTTGTTTTTGTAGGCTAAAGCTTCAGGAAGAACTCCTGAAGAATACAAAAAAAGCGGGGATCTTATTGGAGTACGTTTAATTATTTTCTCTGTGATTTGACAACGTGTATTAATTTAATACAATAACATCACAAATATTTGTTCATCTTTTGCTATTCCCCTTCTGTTTGTCAGGCTTCAATTCTTCAACACTATAATGAAATACTTAAATCATGCAACGCACTGGATTACAATGATTTTATTAGCTGTTCTATCGTGCTTCTGTCAGATTTTCCTGAAGGTTTGAAATGATACCCTGAAATTATTTTGGTGCAATTATAGGGCCTGAGAAGTAATTATGTGATTGTGATCTATGTAGTGCAAAGAGAATGTACTGGCAAATGGAAAGCTATAGTAGTTGATGAGTTTCAAGATACCAGTTGTATGCAATACCAACTTCTGAGAATGCTCGGTTCTCATAACCATATAACTATAGTTGGAGATGATGATCAGGTACACCTTTTTATCAATTGGAACATTTATTTGTGTTCTTTGTAACAAAACATCAAACACTATGAATACCCTAAAATGAAAACATCTCACATGCCTCTGTAAAACATAAAATTATCACATAAATAACTTTCAAATTTTCTTTTAGTTTTGTATGATCTGATTTGATATCTTGTGTTTTGTTGGGAATAGTCCTGATATTCCTTGTTCTTCATTGATATTTGTCTGAAGGTTTTTTAGGTTATAAAATCAAACTTCAATAAATTTTCTTTTTAATAGAGAAGTCTGCGGTGGACATAATCTTGGATAATGGTGCAATTTTGTTTCTACTGATGTTTACTATTTATTTTGGTTTCAGTCAATTTTCAGCTTTAATGGTGCTGATGTTTCAGGATTTGATTCATTCCGAAGGGACTATCCCAATCACAAGGAGGTTGTAGTTTTTACTTTGAATAATACGTCTTTAAAGAATTTCTAGTTATGAGAAACTGTTATGAAATTTGGTTTATGGACCTTCCATAGAAGGAGAAATGCTGCCTTGCTGTTGATATAAATGTATAAAGATAAAATTTAAAGATCAAACATGTAATGCAAAAAGCCATAGAAGTTGCATCTCAACTGCTACTGGCATGTGATATGTTAATTACCAATTAGGTACTTTGTTTTATTTATTATAAGTAATGGTCTCATATGGTGAAACAACTGTGACACAGATAAGATTGAACAAGAATTACCGGTCAACAAGGTCGATAGTGAAGGCAGCCACAGCTTTGATTCACAACAATACCAAAAGAGATTTAGGAGGTCACAAATTAGTCGAGACTGACAACCCTGATGGTTCTAAAGTATCCTTCCTGAAACACACTTTACATTTAAGGTTTTATTATTGAATACCATGAAAGTTTATTATTGAATTGTTTTTTTATTTTGATGCTGTCCTTTATGGGCACATAGATAAATGTGAAGGAGTGCCATAGTGAAGAAGCACAATGCTCATATGTGGTAGATAAGATAATAGAGATCACATCGAGCTCAAGTTCCAACTACGGTAACATTGCTGTACTCTACCGGAGACAGGTATTCACACTTCATGCAAATGCTTATTTTAGTTTTAAACTTTTAATAGACGAGTCCTTAAGCTGATATATCAAACCAATGCTTCATGGAATTCCTTGCTCTCTCAGAGCAAAATATTACATTAAATTTTTTCCAACGGTGAACCTGGGATCCTGTTAATATTGGCAAGCACATATATAATATATATTTTGTCTGGCAACTTGCAATCATGTTTATTAGTATGTATCATGATCACCACACGCATCATTCTTGTTCTTATGCTGTGAGATTCCTCTTAGTAAGTTGAAAGGAAAATAATGAATGCAGATATCTGGTAAAGCATTTCAAACGGCATTTCGTGAGCGCAAAATTCCATTTAATATACATGGTGTGGCTTTCTACAGAAAAAAGGTCAATGTTTTTTTTTCATGTGTCAGAACAGTTTCATGTTTAACCCCATAAAACTAAATATCATATGTACCCCTAAAAGTTGTTATGTATCCACGCATGGCCTCTAGAACTTACCCCTAAAAGTAGTTATGTATCCACGCATGGCCTCTAGAACTTGGTAAATATCAAACTATGTACTACCCAGTTCCCACCCTAATTCCTCCACTGAAATATGGATAAAACAAAAAGAAAATAAAACAAAACAAAAGAAATTAATACTTTCATGAAATGACGATAGGGGAATGAAAGAGGATATATTTTCATCTCGTTTTGGGGTCTGCATGATACTTTGATTTATCTTTTTTCATTTGTTTTGCATATTTAGTGACTAGTATATGTTCTGAAAATTTATATTTATAATTTACTATTAGGTAATAAAAGCAATATTGGCGATACTCAAGACCACATTGGCTGAGTGTGATGATGGCCCATCTCGTCAAGCTTTTAAAATGCTTTTTCCCGGTGATAAAGAAGAAAAAAAGAAGGTACTTTTATGTTCTTTTGTAATATTTATTATGAGGAACAAAAGCAACAGAAAATAATATTATTAATATGATTTCAGGTAGTGGAGTATGTTGAAAAAATAAGTTCTGCAAGAAAATGTGGATTCCTACTAGCTGCCCGTGATATCTTTGGTGCAAAGATTTCTGGCACCTTCAAAAGGTCTTTTTAAGTGAAATACATTTTCTCTCCTATTTCTGTTAGTGGCCTGTTTTGAGTTATAACATTTCTTTTGTTGTAAATTTTAAATTTTATTTCTATAGGGCTCAGTTGACTCAAGGCCGTAAAGTCCTAGCAACAATAGACATGCTCTCAAAACTCGTGCAGAGGGTATAAGATGTAACTCTAATTTTATATACAAATTTGGCCAAGACACTTAATGGAGTTTTCTTTTTTCTTTTCTTGGTGGGGACATAATCTTAACTTTCTACTTAGCCCTTGGAATATTGGATATATGATATCACATAATTTGGGTACATTTGAACAATTTAGCAGAGGAAGGACATGTGGCTTTAACCATATTTTGGAGGAATTACTCATGTCCCAACTTATTTGCCAAACATGACATCCTACATTAAAACATGTCAAAATAAAAAAATTGAATTTACAGGAGTTCTCATTTGTTTTTATAGGCCGTGCATCAAATTATTGGAATTTGAACATTTGGTCATCCATTAAATGATTTGTATATTCAATGCTTAAGTTTAAGTAGCCTAGTTGGATAACCAGACTATTTCTAAATTGCACCACAGTTCATCCAAACCTTTTTTTAAGTTATTGAGAATACTTCCATCAATATCATTTCTTATTGATAGTTTTAATATTATTTGTTGCATTTGTTACATAAGTGGGGTATAAATACCTTTTTGATCTCTATTTGAAAATTTTTGCATAAAGGAGCAATCAATTTCAGTGGTTGTGTCATCAGTGGCTGATGTGTTACCTCAGGTATATCATAATTTCTAATTACGAATCCTTCTTAAACATATTTTTTCTTTACTTTTCTCCGGTTCATGTTATTTTATTTGTCTTTTATATAGAAGTACCTTCTAGAGCAGCGTGCAACTATAGATGTGGATGGTGGCAAATTCCTGAATGAAGATCACGACATCAGATCTGTAAGCATTCAACTTTTTGCACAATATAAATTCAATTTATGTTTTCTTGTATTTCTCATGATTTTATCAGAGCTTCAATGCTTAGGTGATTCAATTTTTAATGGATGATTTGTCGGACTTCTTGTCAAATCATTTCTCGAACCAAGAGGAGGTAATTGAATCAAAGGAGAAAGGATGTGCATCTACACTCAAATCTTTTATAGACTACATTTCTGTAAGAGAAACAGAGAATTTTAGGTCGAGAAGGAATGAAAATGAGAACTCTGTTACTTTGACCACAATTCACCAGGTTATTTTATTTTTCTGTAATAGGATCTACTTAATTTGCACATATATTTTTCCCTATTTAAAACAAGATCAAACAGAAATTTCTCTTGACATTTTTGCTGTTTCCTCCTGCAGTCTAAAGGATTAGAATGGGATGTTGTTTTCATTGTAAAGGTATGTTTTTTTCCTTTCCTTTTTCTTTAGAAAAAAATGATAATCTATTCGGTTATTATTTTAACAGTGTTTATTTTTTAGTTGGTTTCAGGCAAATGACTCTGAAATTCCTTTGTTGCATGAGTATAATGGTATATCCAAAGAAGGTGGTTTTTCTCTTGAGGTATCTCTCTGACAATTTTGTTTATTGATCCATACAATTTTCTTTACCGTCCATTATTAAATGTGAATTACATTTTTGTGACATGTTAGGAGGAGAGGAGGCTCTTTTATGTCGCGATGACACGTGCTAGGAGAAAGCTTCACATCTTGTACATTACACTGGATTTTAATCGTCAGGTCAATCATATTTAAGTTCTGAATTATTCGTTCCCAATATAATAATGATACTGATGATAATAACAACAGCAGCACCAATAATATTTATTATAATATAGATAAATAATCAAGTAATTTTTTTTTTGTTTTTTGTCTGTGTTTCCAGCTGCTACAACCATCGAGATTTCTCAAAGAGCTGCCACAGCACCTACTTGAATGTCAGGTAGTTTTCTAATATCATAGTTTGATTCATTTCCTCAGGATGGGAATATCGTCGCACTGGTATAGTGTTATTGGACCTATGTTTTCTTTCTTGCTTGGATTTTAAGCGGGCTTCCTTTTCTGTGTTTACCTGGGATTTTCCTTTCTTTTTTTATTTTTGGCAAAAGAATGAGAACTGGTGATTTTTTAGCGAACCAGTTGGGTTCTGTACTGAGATGGAACTGTGCCTCTCACACACACTCTTCTTTTTACATTAGTTTAACTATGTATTAGGGAGAAGAAGACTTGAAACAATGGGAACCAAACCCTAAAGAGATTCCTCCATTCGAAAACAATGGTACTGAATGCAGAGGTGAAAACTCATGTTTACCAACGGAGTTAGCTCACATGTGCCTTGGCAATGATTTCTTAAAGAGGTACATCGAATATGAAAGAGAGAATTCAGATTACTTTTCTAGGGTTTGGGAGGATATGTCTGAATATTTATCTGTAGGTTTGAGACAGAAGATAGATCTGTCGTGTCTCACTTATTTCACCATTGGGCTAGAAAACAAGCTTTTCAGACCCCAAAGAGGCTGCTGGATAAGGTACTCTCAAGTTGCCTTTTCGCAATATGAAATAAGAAATGGGCTGAAATGTAGTTTCTTATTTTTTTTTTTTTTAAATTGACAGGTTGGTTTTGTCATTGATGAACGACTGAGAGGCAAATCATACAAGCGCAAGGTTCTACTCATTTGTTCCTTACCACCACAGAAGTATATTATATTACTCATTTCAACTTAAAGTAAGCATTTTTTTTGTGTTTTTAGGATATTTTATCTGACCTCAAGTCATGCCTAAGCAGCAATGAAGCGTTTCAATATGCTGAATATGTAAGTTTTGTCTGCTTTACTATTTACATATTTCGGTTAAACTTTTGCAGATAGAACCATAATTACTTTTTATGTGAATCTTTGCCCCTTAAAATCATACAAAAAAAGCAACTCTTGTTTATATACATCAGTACTTTTTATCAGATAGTTGTGCATAATACTTCACTCTTAATTCTTATATTCAAGGTCATATACCTACTGGTATTTTTTGGAAAGTCTGAAAACAGCAAGGTATAAATGAGGGCATTTGCAGAAAAAAGTCTCTTAACTTTTTGAACAAGTTCTAATCATTGTAGGTTATAAGATGGGAGCAAATTCCTACTGATAAGCGCGCTTACCTGACAAGAGAAAGACAGGTTTACCATTTTACTTGATCTTTGTTGTGTGGTTAATGTTCTATACTAAAGAGTTTATTATTATTTTGCTCTTCTTACTAACTTTTTTCCTTAAATTTGATTTTAGGAGCATTTTCAGAAGCAAAGAATAGAAAACTCCATGAGCTCGTCTGAAGCCACTCCTAAGCAGGTGCTATAATCTTTTATATTAGCACATTATTTTAGTTAAGAACTATCAGATATTACTTTCAGAGCTAAATCCAATTCTAATCTTAATTAAATCTAACCAAAAATAACAATGATACAATGTTTCTAAAGTATAGATTCGAGTTGCTTGACCTGTTCGAATTTTATTAACCTTTCTTTGCTAATTAGCACAGGGGTACCCGTACCATTGGAATTAGAACTATCTAACTATAAAAAATTTACTAGCTTTTGAAGAGATTAATTTTTCTCTCTTGATTCTTTACAGATTGCATATCTTAAAAATCTTGGTTGCACCGTGGTACCGACTTCGCGTCTTCATGCTTCACATCTCATCGAACAATACAAGTCATTGTGAGAAAACAAGGGTTAAATTTACAAGTTAAATAGTTCTAATTTCAAATTTTGTGCCTTCATTTTCTTTTTCCTTCCTGCCAATGTCTTCAATTTGAAAGGATTGTGAACCAAATTGGTTCCAATCCCGTGTCAAACTGCAACCAATTATTCTTTTCAGCTTATTATAAAAATAAAGCTAATTTGTGTATTATAATTGATGTGCTGCATGATTTTCTGTATATTTTACAAGGTAAACTTGAAATAATTTCCTTGTAGCTAAAAGGGGTTGTCAAAAGTTATTCTTAAACTAGAGGATATTCGCGCTTCGCTGCTATTGGTGTTACCTCCTTGTTACATTATTTTTGTTTGGCAGTAATGATGTGATGTTAGAATGCAGTCTAGAATAAATAACCATTAAATCAAACTAAATGAGAGAACAAAAATATCATTCATTCCATACAAATAATCCGACATGTCATCTTACAATTCAGAAAGTTTATTATCTTTTCTAAAGTCTTGAACTTGTTCTATCATGAAATTTAAAAAGTCTCTAGAACAAAATATACTTTTTACTCTCTTTTTTTCAATCTGAATAAAAAAATGATCATGTATATTACTTGGCATCTTTTTCTCTCTTTAGCATCGAAGGAAGTAAAACTAAGTCAAATTGTACCACTATCACTATTTACAAATTATATTTGGTAATTCAAGTTTGACCAGCTATAATGTCTGCAACTGGTGACAAGAAGAAAAGAATTTTTGCTGACCTGTATATTGATTGTCCATTCTCTTTGTTCAGAAATATTTAATTCAACAAAATACATGCAATGTGCAAGTCAATGGAGGAAAGAAGACGAGAGAGAGACCTTCAATCAGTCTGGCCAAACATTGGAGAAGAGAGACGACGGAGAAATGACGAGGCGTGAGCTGTCGCGAGAGAGGGAAAGAGAGAAGACACTGGAGAAGGGACGAGAGTGAGAGAGGAAGTGACTGTGAGAGAGGAGATTGAGAAAGGTCTACAACCCATCATGCCACCAACTGATCTCTTCTCAGAGATGGAGCGACAAATCTAGAAACTGAGAACGGACGGGAGGGATGCGTCGTTTTCTAATCAGACGGCTCTGAACTCACTACTGTAGAATACTGTTTAAATAACAGTGCGGTCCATCCACGGAGGATCCAGATTACAAGTCAACAGGTGAAGGACGCTCCAGATCTGATACGAGGTACTGTTCATTTTAGTTCTCTCCATTTCTTTTTAAACTGGAGGAGACGCAGTGGATTTTCCTGTGGCGCCAGGGAAGGCCCAC
Organism: x Bolboschoenoplectus mariqueter; assembly: GCA_037678475.1. Taxonomy (NCBI): domain Eukaryota; kingdom Viridiplantae; phylum Streptophyta; class Magnoliopsida; order Poales; family Cyperaceae; genus x Bolboschoenoplectus; species x Bolboschoenoplectus mariqueter. The sequence continues at coordinate 3,380,912 of CM075245.1, read as the reverse complement.
GAAACCACTCTTCTCCTCCTCATACCAGAGAAATTAATATCTTTACCATCCAATTCTACTCTCTTGTACAAAAAGGTAGTGATTGCGGCCCCGTCCTTTATTTTGTTCTATGTGAAAATGGATTGAATACGAATTGGATAATGCTCAAATTATATTCGTATTTATTTTTAATTTTTTGATACGAATACGGATACGGATGTAGTTGGATACGAATATGAATTGAATATTAAACGGATATGAATACGAATACGAATATGAATCGAATATTAAACGGATATGAATACGAATACGAATATATTTCGAATATGAAAATAGATCTCACACACAATATTCAATGCATAAAATAACATAATTTTTTTTCATAATAAGTTTTCTAGTTACAAGATAGAATAATTTTGTTGAAAATATTTCTATTTTTTAGGTTTATCTAACATGGCTAGAAGTCTGAGAGGTTGGGAGACTAGAGAAAGCTTCTTGAAGAAATATTAGATGTTCAGATTAAAAAATTAAATAAATAAATAATGTTATATTGAATTTTAATTGGCGCCTTAACGGCTCAAAGTAAAGTCTACTAGAAAGTAATTATCTAAAAATAAATGGATTTGATATATAAAAATTGGATATCCGAAATATTAATTTTTGCAAATATAATTATCTGTATCCGTATTCTTACCCACATTTCAAATTTAAAATTATATTCATATTTATATCTGTTTAATAATATTCATATTCGTATCTGTCTCCGCAAAATTTGAATACAAGCAGATAATATCTAATCCGTTTTCACCCGAAATTATTCGTCCCTTAGAATACTTCCACGTCATACAAAAGTGAAAGGTCGTAAATTTTGAGGTTGGTTGTATTTTCACAGTGATGAGACCTGATAATTATATGCTTCACAATTCTATATCTATATATAATTCTACATGCATTAAAGCCCGCTGGTACTGATACTTGCTGATTGGAGTTCATTCGCCATGGCTTCTTCTCTCGTCTTTCGCACCCCGCCACTCTGTCAATTCTCTCGCAAAACTCCACGTGTCGCCTCTTCATTGGCTCCATCTGTCTCCACTAGTTCAAAGGAGGAGGTGGTGGTGGTGGGTGGAGGAATTGCTGGATTGGCAGTCTCACTTGCTCTACACAGACTGGGTGTGAGCAGCCTGGTCCTGGAGCAGGGCCGTACTCTGAGGACCGGTGGCACATCTCTCACGCTATTTAAAAATGGATGGAGAGTACTTGATTCTCTTGGTGTAGGCGACGAGCTCAGGCAGGATTTTCTCCCCATTCAAGGGTAATAAAATTATTATATTATTATTGCTTTTAAGAAATGTTTCCTGTCCCAAAGTTTCACCCCCTAAATTACCTTTTATTAATAACATTAATCACCTTTTTTATATATAAATGATCAATATTTTTATATATTTATTTATTTTTTATGTGGAAAATTTTTCTTGTCCTTGAAAAATTGCAGTTAACTAAAGTTTCTGGATATAGATACAAATAAGATTGAATATAATGAACTTTTGGAGCACAACCCTCTATGTTGGATAAATTTATTTTTATCAAACATATTTAAGCATCACGTCATTTAAATTCTGGTTTCTGATCTTAAAATATGTGTAAAGAAAAATTAAAAACGAATTGATCAAATAAAGAAATGTGGAAGCTTAAACAAACAAGAACAGATGTAATGAAACTACCTGTCTCTCTCAAAATTCCAAAAAAATAAAAAAGAAGAAGAATTCTTTGTAATTTATTAATTTTCTTGAAAAGATATTAGACACAATGCTTGAACAATTTAATTTGGAAGTTAAATTCTTCCAATTTCGTGGCAAACTTGAGAAAAAGATTTATTTTTAGACTTCATATTAATTCCCCATTTTATCTGGTATGCATATGTTTTTTCTTCATTAATAAATATATCGGTTAATTTGATGAAGGGTGTAATAGTCCAACTAAATTTAAGACCTATGTCTTATTTTGACCTTCGAATAAGCCTAATGACTTACTTTAGTTCCAAAACTTATATATAGATTTTGGTATCAGATATCATATATTCTAAAAATTTGATGAGTTAAAAATGAGTTTTGATTTTTAAACATTGAATGAATGGTATCAAGTACTACATCATTATGTGATCAGAGTCCTGATACAAAAATTAAACAGGCATAGGCAATTTAAAGCATATATATATATGTATATATATTAAAGAAAATTATGATTTGTTCTAAGGGTTTTTTGTATCAATGACATTTAGGATGATAGAATTAATGTCTTTACCATTTAGGAAGTACTTGAAAGTACATTGGTAAATTTAATATCATCACTCGAAAAAAGATAAGATCTAATTAGCTGTTTAGATATCATCACCGTGCTAGACCTACGGCATTGGAGAATTAATTTTTATTTAAATATAATTAGTGGTTAAGAGTGAATCATCAAAAGTTGAGATTGACTCATCCTAAAGCAGCAAGGCTTCTATAAGTATACATAAAGGAAAACCATAGGCCTAGCATGAACGGTAATGGACCTTGTTTTTTTACGGAAAGATACATGTTAGATACTCAGTACTCACAGTAGACATCTAAAAAGAAATAGATGTTGAGTTTAGTGAAGCCCTCATTTCAAAAAAAGTAATATATATACATAAAAGAAGGTTAAATTGTGTCGGGAAACTAAGAAACAAAGAAGTAGCTTAATTGACCAAATACTGAGTAAAGCTAAATTTATTGGGTGGTTCAGTTGTGTGCAGGATGGTAATGAAATCAGATGATGGCAGAGAGCTCAGATCCTTCTCTTTTGACAAAGAAGCCCCAGGGTAAATTTATCTCTTTTAATTTTTAAACAACTAAATTGTGCAACTTAAATTAATGTATATTATAATGTTAACTATTTTAATGTTACTTTTGTCAGGCAAGAGGTACGAGCAGTAGAGAGAAGGGTTTTACTTGAGACTCTGGCAAACAAATTACCAGATGGTACAATTTCATACTCTTCAAGGGTGAAATCTGTAAAATCACAAGGGAAGGAAGGCACTGTGCTAGAGCTTGAAGATGGCCGCAAAGTTCTTGCAAAGGTAACTTTGTCATTTGGAAATGAGAAGCTGCTATCACAATTTTCATAAATATATTATTGCGTGCTAACTGTTTTTGTAAAATTCCGATGCTTTCAAGAGCAGGTAGTGATAGGTTGCGATGGGATTAATTCCCCAATAGCAAAATGGATGGGATTTTCTGAGGCCAAATTTGTTGGCCATTGTGCATATCGTGGGATGGCACGATATCCAGATGGTCATCCTTTCGAGTCAAAGGTCAACTATATATATGGAAGAGGGTTACGTGCTGGCTTCGTACCAGTTTCTTCTTCTAAGATCTACTGGTTTATTTGCTTCAATAGCAATTCTCCTGGTATGTATGACAATTCTGGTACATATTCAAAATATATGTCATAAGACGATTAAAGCACGTATTTATAGGCATCCCAACTTGTAATCCATGGGTACACTACATTTGGAGCAATATTGATCATGAATTGTGCATGCAAGAAGAATTGTGTGCTATGGTCTTTTGTCCGTAATAGTTGATTCTCTACAGAAGAAAAATCTTGGCCTAGTTGATTTATTTTGTATGGTACCATAAACCTTTTTTATTGATTTATAACCTAGGAGTTCAAATCTGCTGGCATAACAGCGATGGAAGGATAACTATAGCACACCGTGTGAGCGGTCCCATTAAAATTGAATGCTTCATATTACACTGTGGTTTTCAGTGGCAGAGTCTTGAAATCTGATTTAAACCGTCTGATTTTTATTGTAAAGAAAATCAATGTTATTGGGGCAGGGTGACTATGGATGTGGGTGTGAAATCCAGATCTAATAATTATTACCTTGTTTTATTTTTTTTTTAATTTTATTATTTTGAACAGGTCAGAAAAATACAGATCCATCTCTACTAAAGAAAGAAGCATTGGATCTGGTAAGAGATTTTCCTTCTGATCTAATAGATACAATACGCAACACCGAAGAAGAGATCATCATAAAGACCCCATTAGTGGATCGGTGGTTATGGCCTGGTCTGACGCCACCTGCATACCGAAACGGAGTGGTACTAGTTGGAGACGCATGGCACCCCATGACCCCTAATCTAGGTCAAGGTGCATGTTGCGCATTGGAGGATTCAGTGGTACTTGCAACTAAGCTCTCAGGTAAGTAGCGGTACAAGCCAACATGTACCAGTATACGCCTAGATATGATAGTAGGTCCTATGTACCATGCAGTAATCAACCACCATACCAGTCTGTACCATTTTGTTCCTGACAAGGTTAACTAAACAATGAAGCCCTCATTGGTGTGTGCCTGTTTATGTCCCCTATTATTCTACATACCAAATTGTTCTTATAAAATATTTAATATAAAACTTGTATCATGTAATCTTTTATAATACCTATTAGCCAATACTTTTATTGGGTTTAGATTCATTCCATGGGTCCAACTATGCTATTTTGAAATTATAATAATAGCAACCTTTTATATGTATATATGCAACCAAAAGGAACTTCAATGGCTACTACATCTGTACAGGTTCTATAGGAAAGGGACAAGATGAAATCAACCAAGCACTCAGAGAGTATGCAAATGACAGGTGGCCTCGTGTGTTCCCTCTGACAGTGCGCGCCAACCTCGTGGGGTCCCTTGTGCAGTGGGACAACCCCCTGGTATGTGCCCTGAGAAATGGTGTTTTGATCCCTAAAATTGTCAGATTAGGTCCATTTCTCGAGCACACCAATTTCGAATGCGACTTGCTCGAACCGGTTGGGTCAAGCTGAGTTTACTTGTAACATGATTTTGTGTACTAGGATGTCAAATGGTGTAAATTGTAATTATGAAATGATCATATTATTATAGGGTTTCATGTTTAGCTAAATAGGGTGACCTTTAGTAATAGTAAAGTGTTATGATGCATTTTAACAATTATACTCTACTAAGAATAATGTTTTCTGTGTGTGACATCTCATATTTGAAACTCGAAAGAAGATTTTTTTTATGTGTATTTAAAATTGAATGGCTTGATTTTCTTCTTCCGTCTCAAAAAAGAAATGAGAAAATAAGCCTTTTTTATTTTGATAGGAAAATAAGGGACTTTGAAATTTTATAGGTACAAGAGCAATTAATCCTCAATTCTTAAATATGTACTTGGTGAAAGATGAAACTTTCTGTTATTATCAATGAAAATGAAAAAATCTGTTTATTTGTGTGTGATGGAAATATATTTCAAAAAGAAAAAATAAAAGAAAAGGAGAAATTCTCTTGTAGCCTAACTAAAAGAGAGAAGCTTTTATCTTTTTTGTGTGTGTGCCCCCTCTTTTCTTTACCAAAATCTTGCAAAAGTACCTTTAGAGTTCGGTTATACTTCTAAATTGGGAGTTGATATACAAATATCGTCATTAATATCGTTATTAATACTAATTTTATTATTCATATTAACGATTTTATTATGTAACTTATTTGTAAAATATTTTTATTATTCAACTTAAGTGAATTATTATTCAGATTAATAATATTTGAGTTGAATAATAAAATATTGTACAAAAAATATTACATAATAGAATCGCTAATATGAATAATAACTCATTTTACATTAATAATAAAATTAGTATCAATGATGATATCAACAATGATATAAGTATTTTACTTCTAAATTATATTAAGTCTAAAACATTCTATTCTACGCCTCTATATGAGTCAATTTTAGAATCTACTGACATCATAAGGGGTTCGTAATAAAAATAACGATTTACACAAATATGTGAAATTCCAGGGTAGAGTCGCAAATTATCTTAGAAAAGAGGAAAAAGAGACTAAGAGAGTCCTTATTGATCGCAAAATTTCATGTGTCAGAGTCATATTTAGCATTTTTACTTACATCAGAGGGGTTTCTATAAATAAACCCGTTTTTTGTTTAGTAGATACAATTTATAGAAATTCCGGGGTGCTAATTACAAATTAATCCTACGGAGAAGAAAGAAAGAGAGAGAGAGAGAGATCCTCCCACGTCTGTCCACTATTTATCCCTCTCGCTCTCTCTCTCTCTCTCTCTAACCCGCGATTTTCTCTCTCTATTCGTCCTCCTCTTTCTCTCTCTCTCTTCCCAACACCGAGCGAAAACCAACTATCAGATCGCGATCTCTCTCTCTCTCTCTTCGCCCCCTTGCGATTCTGTCGTGGTGTATTGATTCGCCCTTCCCGCGATGAATCCGGAGTAGTAAGTTCCCGAGTTTCTCTATGATTTGGAGATGCAATAATCCTGTTGTGCTATTAGTTGTAATTTCAGTATCGAGGATTTAGTTTATCAATTCGTGCTTAGATCTTGAAGATCTACCAAATTAGAGCCTTCAAAGTAGAAATTAGGTTTGCAATTTGTTGGAATTAGGAATTCTACCAGGTATTAGGTCCGAGTTAGAACTAGAACCTGGGGTCATATTTTACTTCTATTTTAATTCAAGATAGCATAAGTCTCTTTCTATTTGTTTGTTGAAAGAAGTCTATCAAATTTCGGGCTGCAATCGGGTAAAGATGGGATTATTTTTTATTATTAATTTACTTTAGATCTATTTATTTGGTTACTCACTGAGTTTCTTTCTCTTCTCTCTGTGATGTTGACTGGAAGTACGTTAATAATTCACTTTTGAAATAACCCAATTTAGTATTGTAATTTATACCAAATTAGACTTAGTATTGCTTTGTTGTGGTAATCTGGTTGTAATAGGTTAGCCTGTATTTTGGGGTAGTTGCTTTGAAAGGTTGTGCCTTTTACAGGATGGTACCAGCCATTTGGTACCACCAGATATGAAACGAACTCTTTCTGTTTCAATGAAACAGGTAGGCTTTTGTCCACCTTTATGGGGAAAAAAAGTATTGTAGTTATACCATATTGAATTTATTAATTATTTTGCTTCCTTTATTGATAATTATGGTTTATCAATTTGGTTGGTGTTGAAAATGCTTACCTCGGTTAAGATGCTGGTTATTATAAAATAACCCAATTTGCAGGTCTAGCTGTTGGGTTGAGAGATAAAAATTGCAAGTCCTTGTTTTATATATATATATATTATTATAATTATGTTCTGTTAGTTCACTAATTTGTATGTTTTGTATTGCATTAGTGATTATCTGTTCAAACTTTTGCTCATTGGTGATTCTGGTGTTGGTAAATCATGCCTTCTTCTCAGATTTGCGGTAATTTCATTTGCCAAACTTATTCTTGTTCTGTTCATAGGTTGGCTTCCAGCTCAGTTGAGATAAATGTCAGTATTTGTTTAATTATTTAGGAAGTAGAGCTCTAATCTGGTAGCCTATTTTTGGTGTGTAGGATGACTCATACTTGGAGAGCTACATAAGCACCATTGGAGTTGATTTTGTAAGTATTTGTATTGTTAGCATCGTACTTTATGTTTGAAAATTCATGTTTTTCATCAATAATCAGTGGGTTGGATTTTGATTTCAGAATGCTAAAATTACCAAATATACCTCTTATCTTATCAAACATATCTCATATTATATCATTTTGATTATATGCAGAAAATACGAACCGTAGAGCAGGATGGGAAGTCCATTAAGCTTCAAATAGTGAGTCCATTTCATCTTCCAGCATCTGTTCCTGTCCATAAATAAAATAGAAATGCTTTTCTAGTTGTGCAAAAAAGATAAAATTAATTTATGTAAGCTGATGTATAGTTATTGTCTCTTTATGTATAGTGGGATACAGCTGGACAAGAACGTTTCAGAACAATAACCAGCAGTTACTACAGGGGTGCTCATGGTATCATTGTAAGATTCTTCTATCACTTGTGTTGTCATTGCATTTCCACTTGTTCTTGTGTTTGTAGTTTATTTTTAAAACGAAGCTGCTGATTTTACTGGTATTTATTTGGTTATACAGGTGGTATATGATGTGACAGATCAGGAGAGCTTTAACAATGTGAAGCAGTGGCTGAATGAAATAGACCGATATGCCAGTGAGAATGTTAACAAGCTTCTTGTTGGAAACAAGTGTGATCTCACAGACAAAAAGGTCGTTTCTTATGAGACTGGCAAGGTACATCTCTTCTCCTTTTGGTATTAGTAATAGAAGGATTAATAAAATTGTAAGAGGAGAACTCATTAGTCTCCTATAACCATTTCTCTTTATTTTCTTAATTTGATCACAATTTAAGAAAAAAGGAGGATAACCAGGCTTTTTTGAATATAATGGGGAGGAAAGTGTTACTAGTTTATTTAAACTAATAGTATTACAGTACTAATAATTGATTATTTTTTAGGCATTTGCGGATGAGTTGGGGATACCGTTCATGGAGACCAGTGCTAAGAATGCAACCAATGTTGAACAAGCTTTCATGGCTATGGCTGCTTCAATTAAGAATCGGTTTGTACTCCCACACAATTCCTTTCTTTCTGTTGCAGGGTGGGTGTATGTGTGAATTGTCTGAGTTAGGAGTTGGAAGTTGAGCTTAGATCAGGCTTTAAGCTTCGCCCAGAAAATAAAAAACAAAGAAAAATAAAGCTAGCAGTCTGAAAGTAATGTAAATCTTGAAATTATATAAATATTGAATTTCAGGATGGCAAGTCAACCAGCAATGGGGGGTGCGAGGCCACCTACAGTTCAAATCCGGGGCCAGCCTGTCAATCAGAAAAGTACCTGCTGCTCGACTTGATTGTTTTGATACCAAGGACAGGAAAGGAATACTTTTCCTTCAGACAAAATGGCATGTAACTATTGATGCTGGTTTACTACTCTTTGACATTTTGGAAGGATACTTTCTTATATAAGTTTAATATTGTGGCTTAGGTGATTATTCAATCTATGTTTTATGTCTCCTTCTTTGTAATGTTTTGGTGTTAACTGTTAAGATTGGTGGAAACAAGGTTTGAAAATATTAGTTCGTTGTTTGTAAGTGTTTATTTCTCGTCATACTTCTTTTTATATGATTGGATATATTAATCATATATACTTCCTTGTGAATAGGTTAGGAACTTTATTTGTCCTTGAATCGAACTTGACCTTGGAATTTATTTTTGAGAATTGCTTCCTTTCATAGGTTATCATTGCATCGTGCTCAGAACAATTGTCGACTGTTAGCGTTAGAAATCGATCAGTTCTACGCGTAGATGTTAATAAAAATACAGAAAAACAACCTAATCGTTGACTTCAAATTCTACAAGAAAACGTAGCCTATAATGCAGAGCCTTAATTGGTTTGACTTTTCGACTTGCAAGGCAACATTTTGAGATCTATAATTGACTGTAGCTTAGCAGTCCTGCATAATTTTTGCTTTTTTTTTTATTTTTTTATTTGTTAGGTAGACTGCAATGAGGAAACTGCTTTTATTTTTATTTTCCTTTTTTTTTGCCTTCTTTCTGTAAGAACCTTTTATTCTCTCTAGAAACAACAATGGTGATAGGTGATAATATGATTCACATTTTTTTTTTAAAGAAAAGAAGAATTGACTGTAGCTTATTTACAACGCCAAAAAGAAAAAGATATAACTTATTTAATTTACAACCATTATTAGGCTCAAAAGTTTTATACAACAACTCCAGCCTGGCGCAAAGTAACAAAATACGGTTAAGCTTAAAGCCTATATTTAACCTATGATTTATCTTTTAATTTTTTCTAAGCTTTCTAAATGAGACTTTAACCATGCATACTCATACTGCATCCTCTCCATCTGAGACCCAACCATTCTCATCTCTTCTTTGAGATAGGTTAATCTCCTTTCCAGATAATTTGTGCTCTCTTTGGTGTAGCTTCCCGTGTTGCCAAAATAACTTCCATCATTTATCACATATACTGTTGGTGATCTTGTTAGTAGTAGAATAATTGATACCTAAATTTAACATTTTATTAGTGAAACAAAGGAAAGGGCATTTAAATTAAATAATACCATGCTGTAATATTGTAACTAGCATTAATTGAAAAGGTACCTGCATTAGTAAAATGACTGCCACAAAACCTACAAGTAGAACTGCCCGAAAACGACTTGTTTTTGTAAAAGAAATGAAAGATGCCCATATTTCACTTATAATGGCAACCGCAGGTGAAATAGAAGATGAATCCTGCAAATTATCTCGAACATGATTGTCAGTACATTCGTTAAGTTTCAAATCAGGTGCAACCAGAGGATCGTTAGCAGTTCCTTTCGTCAAATCCAAAGGTCCCTCTCTCTTGGGGTTCTCTGGTTGGTCAGTGTCAATGCAGGCTCCGGGTGTACTCTGGTCCGGAGTAACAGAAAGTCCTGCAATATATTTTCCCCACAATTAAGTGTTGAAGCGTAAAAAATTGACGTCATTTACATACAAAAAGAAAATTAAAGAAGAGTTAGAACACAACTCACCTTTCTGTTCTGCAATTCTTTTCTTATTCAATGTTTCCTTTGCCTGAGACCAGTACATAAAAACAAGTCAGATTCTTAATTGGAAATAATAAGAATAAACATACTCAAGCACAATCTGGTATGGAATCATATGCAGGTACTGATCACGACTGATTTGGTACCAATACCTGGTATTACATTAGAAAGTAGGGTGGTGTACTTACAAGCTTGATCCAAAGAAAGAAGACATCCCGGCATTCTTCCTTTGTTCCCTGCTCTATTTTCCCTACAAATTTTAGATCATACCTGATATTTTAGATATGAATTTTTTATTATCTACAGAAATGGAAAGGATGGTAAGGAAATAACAAGTACCTCTAAAAATAGTTCTCTTAATAAAAGATACATATAGAAAAACCCTCAATTTGCAGCTGTTTCCATCACTCGAGTCTTGCTCCACATCCCACCTCCCCTTCATGCAAAGATCAATTTTTCATTTCATTCTATTTGTTATGACATATTGTATATAAAATGTATAGGTAAGTATAGAGACTGACTTCAACAGAGAAGTGATCCCCAAAAGGCGCATCATTAATGGTCTGAGATGTCTCTACTACCACATGGCTATAGCAAAAAGACGAAATTAAATTAACATAAAATTAAACTTAACAAAAAAGCAAAAGGTAAAACACAATGATACACACTTATGAATTATTTTACTGCTGAAAGTATTCTCATGATGCAAAATGCATACTTGTTTCGATAGACATGAAGTTTTTGCACCTCTCTGGTGTTGCCAAACTTTGCACCTTGTAAAACAGAAATTAGAAGTTATGTTAATTATGCAAATATGTGACATATGAATAAAGTGAAATCATAAAGTAGATTCTTTCTTTCATACCAAGATATATTTTGATTGGATGAAGGAATGAGACATTACGCACATGCCCACTTTGTTCGTGCTCAGTCCATGAAGAAACTTGAAATTCTAGAAGAAAGAACAATAAAATTTAACAGCTAACTCTTTTGTTCGTCGTCTGCATAAAGCATACCAATTTCATGAACTGTAAAATGAACCAAAAACTTACCCTTGTCACCACATTTTTTGTGAAAATCATCTAGAAAACCAGCTGAATCATCAGAAAAAAACAGCTTAAAGATCTCTTCTACTCCAGCCTACAGATTTCAATTGTATGTGTTAGAAAATAAGAAAACAGGGGATAAACATAACATATTAAAAGGTAAAAATATATTACAGTTCCTTTTACCAGAAATTTTGCCTCAGCAATCATTGTATAGAATTCAGGCACTACACAAAATAAAAACAATAAACTAATTATAAGGATAGTTTCTAATAAACAAAATTTTCTAATAATAATTATTAGAAAATAAAAAAATATATTGAAGACAAACCAGTAGGAGCATCAGCATCTTCAATCTCCCAAAAACTATTTCTAGCTTCTACACTTGCATAGTTTCCATTTTCGGGCGATTCAAGAGAATTAGGTGCATTCAAAATCTTCACCTCATCATTAGAAGAATCAGTACTTGTCAAACCCTTAGGAACAGATTTAGACACTGATCCACTGATTTCAGTGTTCCTGTGCAGATGCTTCAGGGTCAGATGAATGATAACAACAAAAAAGAAGTGTGCAGATATTATTATGCAGATATCAGTACTGTGAACCGTCATCAGGGCCATTATCAGTGCAAATATTTCATTACAAATTTACAACATATATATAACTAACTGGTCAGGGGAGGGTTCATCTTCTTCTTTAGAGTCTGTAATCATTGGTGCGATTTCTTCAGTGCTGCTACTTGACTTTGAATCTTGCCGATCGAGAAAAGCCTTTGCATCAGGATTGTGTTGGGCCCACCCATCAGTGATCAGCCGGTACGCCTCATCTCGTGACAAGAAAGATCCAAAGAAATGCTGCCATTTTTAGTTAAATTTGCACAATTAGGCTTTGTTATCAGCAGACTCGGCAACATAAGTGAGATAACTCAAAAGAAATAAAAAAATAAGAAAAGATTTACCTTTTTCCCTCCAGCAACTATCTCTATTGCATTGGGAAATATCGCAGCTGTTTTTGCTTTACGGACAGAAGTGATTTCATTCAAAGGAATTGTTTTCTGCATTACATAAACCAACTATAGGTAAACAAGAAATAGCTCTCCACAATTCTAATATAGATGCTGATGTTCAGTGAACAATTTCAGTTAATGGCACAACACATTGATCTTTTGAAACTATGGACTATTTTAACATCTCAATTATTGCCCTTAACTTCTTGATCCAACCAACAACAAAATAGGAAACCTATGTATTTTTCTTAGCTAGTCAATTTATAAATTTCAACTATTTAAAAAAATAGGAACACATGTAAAACCTATGTTTTTTGCTTAAACACTTAGATACCGAAGGATAATATTATTAGGAAATAGATACTTGCGGTAATTTCATTCATGAATAAAAAAGCAAAAAATTGTTGTGTGAATACCACCCTCAGTATTTCAGATGGTTATTTCACAAAAGATGGCTTTAGTAATGCAAAGTTGTATAGCCAATTTCTTTAATAGATGTTACCAATTCAACTGGTCTCAACTGTATATCTCTTGTTATATGACAAGGCTAAAAAAGTACCTTTGTCTCAAAACCAAATATGTTGGAGTAGAAACATACATGACGAAGAAACAAATACATGTGCCCCTGCATCATAAACTGCTGTTAAAATTACACAACATCAACAACAATGAACAGAGAGAAGAACCATTTAAAAAAACATGAGAAGATTTTAAAATAGGTTAAAAAATAGAACGACCTGGAGAAGAATGTTTTCCTGTAGTGCGCAATTAAAATCTTGTAGAAGAACCTACAAGCACACCATCATTGCAGGAATGACCATACATTTAAACTAACAATACTTTTAAAAGAAGAAGATTACTAGATTAGGTAGAAAAAGATTAGGACCTCATCATTTGGTAGTCTAAAGAGAAGTCTGTACTCTTCACTCCTGATAGCAAGTCCTTGATTCTAGAGAGATGTAAATGGATGTCAATATCTTTTATAATAATTCAACATAGACTTGATACAAGTTTCTCCTGATTGATTCATGTTTAAACATGAAGTGTTTCTTTCACAATAGCAGTGAAATCAGATGACATATTCCAAATTTTTTTTCCATAATTCCATTTAATTACCAATAATTTAGTGTCAGGTAGTAACAATGAAAACCTGGACTGATCAGTTATTGCAAAAAATAAAGATGATTCTCTCTTGCAACAATTAATTACAGAATGCTCCAGAAATAACTAAAAAGAAAAGGCAAAACTAAAAGAAAGAGAGAGAGAGTAACTACGAAGAAATCGAGGTCTCTCCGATCGGAAGAGATGTCGCCAGAAGAAGGTCCAGAGGATGACGCATCCGACGAAGCATCACAAAGGTCAGGTTTCGCCGCCGACGATTGTCGTGGTGTCTCCGTTATCGAATCAATTACCTTCTCCCCGCTAGGCGATGCCGCCACTACTGCCATGACCCGATCCGTGCGTGTCAGGAGAAAGAGAGAGGGGAAGGGGAAGCTAATTTCCCCCAATAGAAGAAAGAGAGAAGAGAGAGGAGAGAGTTGGTGTGAACTAGCAAAAAGCAAATGAGGTGTTATAAGACTGGTAGTAATGGCGGATTTGGTTGGAGAGAGAGACACACACACCTTTTTTATAAATGGTGGACCCACCAAACTATATTTGCGAAATTTCGTTTGAACCCTTTTAAAATTCATAATATCATATCTATCCTTCAAAAACTTATGATATTGATGTTAAGCCTTCTAAAATAAAAATCTCATATGTATTCGTATTTATGTATGGATGAGGATCTTTTGACAATCAATTTATTTTGACTATTTTGATGGTATTTTTTTCAAAATATGTCAAAGAAAATTAAAATGAAAAGAACAATAGATGTGTTGTTTTTCTTATAGATTACTCATGTTCAATTTTGATACGAGTTAAAAATAATTTGATTGTTTCATTAAATATTGTTAGATATGAATAATTATAATTTTTATATCATTTGAAAAAGGTAAAATTTTTATAAGATTTCATCATATTTTGTGTATTGATATGTATAAAGTACATATTAAATTTTATTTATCGAATTTAAAAAATATAAATTATTTTTATGTTTGTCATGTGTCAAAATAATTAGTTGTTTATTGATCCCCTTACTCTTTGCATATTTGCTCATTAGATGTTACAAACTTCATATTTATCATTCTAAAATATAAAAACTCTTTAATTAGATTATCCTTTTATTCTCATTATAAATTATAAATAAAGAACATGTATGACCTAATTTAGGTACAAACATGCTTTGATCTAATAATTTTGAAAAGCCAAAATAATTCAAACTCATCCAACTTCAAATAATCTAAAAATCACATTGACTGGAAGCCAATGACTCGAAATCTGACTCGACTCGAATTCGAACAACATAAAACTTGTACAAAACAATGAAAATAATTAACAATATGAACCGTACACAAATTTATTTTTTAAATAACTAATAATTCTTCACATGTTAATATTAATTATATTTATTATCTAACACTAATAACATGTGTTATTACTTATGAAATAAATAATGATTTTAGGCCCCATGTCACAAATCCTATTTGTAAAGTTTGTAGGGTCATTATGTAAAATTTTACCTTCTTATTAGTTTCTTACCGTAGTGCGGTTTGTCTTTTAGTGTGGAAATTGCATGCACACCCAATACTTTTCCAAAATTCGTGTAACAGCTCATTCTAAAATAGAGAAATTAAGGCACAACAAAGCGACGCGTGCAACAGTAAATTTGTAAAGCCATTAGCCAAGCAATTAATTGTTGTTAATTTGTAACAATTGTTGTTAGTATTTTTTATTTGTTTGTAACATTTGTTAGTTTCTTGTATTGAATGTTTATTATTCGTTATGAACTGATCACCACCACATAGGTGATACACACTCAAAACCAAAAGATAATTAATTAAGTAAATCATAATCTCTTTTTTAATTAATGCTTGCATGTGACTTCATCATGTAATTAAACCAGCAACAGATTGCTTTTACAACAATCAATTGGAACTCTAGTGACTTCATTGCATACATTTTGGATGAGGTTTTTGTGATGTCGTGACGGATTCGGAGAGTTCGATGAATATAAATATAGAATAAAAAATACGTACATATCATTTCTCATTATATATTAAGTCTAGATAGTTTAATATTAGTATATTAAATTTATTAAATTTTAAAAAATATAATAATTTTTAACGGTATTAAAAATTAATTAAAAATTAAGAAGGGATATTTGTCAAACTTTGCCGCTTAATAGATTGTAAAAAATATTATGTTATCTAATTAAATTAAGACTGTGTCATTATGAGGCGATTTCCAATTAACTAAAAATATTTTTATAACAACTTTTGGAGGTGAATTCGTCGTAGCTTGTTAAATGTTTCGATTAAAAATAAAATGAGAACGACGACGACGACGACGATTAATTATTTATTAGTTGATACAGATTATGGAATTGAAAAATATTATTGCCATAATGAAAAAATAAAAGAATGATCAATATGTTAAATTATCCTATTGTACTGGAAATAATCATGATTCATTATCTATTATTATTATATGAATGAGACATATTACAATTAACTGGATAATTAATTAAATAAATACAAATGCAACCCAACAACCAGCATCGACGCTCCACATTTATTTTATTGTTTCAAACAAAATACATGTTGGAGAAAAATAATTAAATATTTCAATAAGTTGGATTCCATACAAGATGAAATATCCGATAGAAACATCAATACATCATTTTTAATTAAGTAATGACCCAATAAAAAAAAGATAAAAATATTTCAATAATTCAAGTCAAGAGAGAGGTTAAATAATCAAACATAACTAAGAAGATAAGAAACCAAATCTCCATTTTAATTTTTAACACACATTAATATGTCTCCTCCATTAAACAAAAAATAAACCAATTTTCATAACATATAGAGCCGTAAGTCTAATACAGTAGTAATAAATCTCTTCTCTCTATATAAAAAAACATATTAAAATCTCATAAAAAATATTTTAAAAATAAATAAATATCAAAATTAACGAAACTTTTTATTTAAAAAATAATAATTATAACATACACATCTCACTAGAATCCAAGCTTAGCTTCTCCATATTTCGTACACGCACAAGCGACAATAGACAATAGGAAAAAAAAAAACAAAAACAAAACCCAAGGCGTCAATTAAGAAAAAGAGAGGGGCATATTTGCAAATATGTCGCTTCTTTATTATTATTTTTCTGATTCGACTTTCAGATGCGATTTGATTTCGGGGTTTTAACTGAAAACGACGCATCAACGCTCGAAGGAAAATTCCGTTAGGTTAAGTCCAAAGTCCGAACCACCAGTCTCGTTGTAATTTTTCTCTGCGCCGATCGTCTCCAGTTTGGATAAATCTACCACGTCTCCGTTTGCTTGGTGTTGCGTCATCTGCTGGCCCGGGTGCCGGCGAATGAATACAGGATCCCTGCGGTGAAATTGTAAATGGAGTTGATTGAAGTGGTGAAATATGTGCTGATGACTTGAAGTTGAAGAATTTTGTGCGCGTTGCGTGAGAATTTGTGATGATCGTTGACGAATCAACAATGGAGGGAAAAAAATGATTTTTTTTTATATATTTAAAATCACTTAATTTTAAATATTTATAATTTTTTAAATAGAAAATATTTTTGTTGTTGTTAAATTAAATGTTAGTTTTAAAAAAATGATAGGTAATATGTATTTCTGTCGTTGATTTTTGTTATTCTTTTAATAAATTTGAAATTTGGGTGAATATTTCGAATGTGTTTATTATGTTTATAATTTTTTTATCTTTAAAAGTCGCTTGAAAAAATTAATTATAGAAAATAAGAATTATACAAGTAAGTAAATAATAACACAGTTATTCTAAGGAGTTTCACAAAGCAAAGATATACTGAAAATTTCGGCTTCGATTATAATATATTTGAAATTTGAGCGACCGATCTTAGCAATGTGATTTGCATATCAAAATAATGTTGAAAATAAAATTTTATATTGTTTTAATTTTTTGTCGTTCTATTTGATAAAAAGAGAAATCTGTTAATCTCAATACCGATCACATTTTATTTTCTTAAGAGTTTTCTTAATTATTTATCGATCATTAATTGCATACAATTCACACCATTTGCAAAAAATGTCATGTGATATTTTACAACTTTTTGAATCAGAAATAGGCTTGTATATAGGGGTGTCAATTTTTAATTCGACATAACAAGTTAACCTGATTCGAACCTAAATCCGATCTAATATGAGAGAAAATGTATCGGGTACGGATCTAAAATTTTTGATCCGTCTTAGATCGTATCGGGTCGACTTGCTTTAACTATGCTTTTTTGAATTAATTTTTAAATTTCACATTAATTAATTAAGGTTATTCATATACTAATTAAAATTACGTTACATAAAAATATAAAAAAATAAAAAATAATTATTAAATATATAATGAATTTATTTGTGTCGGATCGGATCGATCCTTTCTCAATTTAGATTGAACACGTATTAAAATATTTCAACCTTAATCAAATCAGATCGAATCGAATCGAATAAAAAAATAATAAAATAATATCAACCGGAGCATAACACCCTGCTTGGACAGAAGTGGACTTGTGGTTTTGAGTTTTGGGCCGAAGAAAGAATTATGGATTTCTATGGGTTTTTCTGTAAAACATTTCATCCAAACCCGAAACCCAGAATCCGATATATCTCGGCCCAAATTAGAAACACATTCTTGATTCTTCTCAAACTTTTTTTTCGTCTCCTTCTAAAAAAACGGTTTTCTCCAAAAAGTAAAAACCCTCTTTTTCTTCTCTCTCTCTTCTCTTTCTAAAGAAAAGAAACCCTCTCCCTCCCCTCTGTTGAGAGAGAAAGGAAAGAGCAAGAGCAAACCATGGAGATGGAGAAGAGGCAGGCGGATCTTATAGAGCAGTTCACGGAGCAGGCCGCTGTCACGAGCGATCCACGTGTACTGGCGTCTATAATCGCCGACGCCACGTGTCACCCGTCTCTCTTCGCGTTCTCTGAGATCCTCTCTGTTTCTAACATCTCTAAGGTGCTTCTTTTTCGCGAGATTAATCTCTTTTTTTTTCTATGTTTAAGTTTTTAGTTTAATTTTTCAATTTTGTTGGTCAATGACTTATTTTAAGGCACTTCTTGTATCCGGATAATTCTGCTAGGGTTTTGGAATAATTGCAGCTTAGATCATCATATTGTAAAAAAATAGGTGATGGTATGTGGTGACATTTGGTCCCCATAGACTATTCTGAGACTTCCTTTTCAATTTTGTGAAACATGGAGGGTTAGTTAATGATTTACTTTTTTTCTTGTCTGGCAGCTAGATGGGACCCAGTTTTCTTCTTCCTTGGAATTGCTTCGGTTATTTGCATATGGAACTTGGAGTGATTATAAAAGTACTATTTCTATTTAATTCTCATTATCTGCTTATCCTCAATGTATGATTATTGTTTGTGAATGCTTCTCATCCTAGTTGATGCATTGACATAGTCTTAATTTTACTGTCATTTGGATGTCGGAATACTTATTATTTAATGTCTGACGCTTGTACTAAATATCTCAAGTTTATGAAATAACATTGCAAATATGCAAAAAGTGATTTTAAAGAGTAATGCAATACAGTTGATTCGAGATGATACTAAATTTTTAGGTAATGTTGGCCGTCTCCCTTCGCTTTTACCTGATCAAGTGAAGAAGTTGAAGCAACTAAGTGTGCTTACTTTAGCTGAGACTAAAAAGGTAATGTGTTCGGGAATCTTTTTAAATGCACTGGTTGTTTTCAGCATCTGCAAAGAGCACCTACAATTTATGGTATTTGCAAAAGCAATGATAACTAACATGAGAATGGTTGGTCTTGATTCAAGGGCAGTGTGCTTATTCTATAGCTTGTAGGATTCCAATAGAATTTTGTTCTCTAAATATTCTTCTAACTTCCTTCCATGTAATTCTGTTATTTTTTCTAAAAGCTTACTTGAATCACTTCTTGTGAGAGAAAAATTAAACAAACAATGCTTGTAGGCAATGATAATTGATGGGTTGGAATTACCCACTAACAAATTTTAGTAAAAGGAATATTCCATTAATTATTACCCTTGTCCATTTAAACTAATGCTTGATGAAAACACAAAAGATCGTGATTTTTCTATGCAAAATTAAATAACCATGCTACTCAATTTTGAGAGCACAACTTATAATGAGATTTGAAATATTTGTAATGTGTTTTTGGCTTGTGTTAGGTATTGCCTTATGACAAGCTGATGCAAGAATTGGACGTGTCTAATGTAAGGGAACTTGAAGATTTTCTAATAAATGAGTGCATGTATTCTGTAAGTTCTTTCTACCTTTTGTTCTTGTATAACAAAATACTAAATCAGTAAATGTATAGCCAAGCTTTCTACACTCTTGAAAAGTTTTGAAGTGCCTCTTGGAGCAAGAATAAACTGCTACCATCTTTTTTGTATATACACACTCCTCTTTTGGCGGACATTTAAGTTAATTAAATTTTGATGTAGGGAATTGTGAGAGGAAAGCTAGATCAGTTGAGGAGATGCTTTGAGGTTTAATCTTTGTTTATTTTTCTATTCTGTTCACCTCATGCTATTAACATAAATAGGATTGTCAAATTTTGAGCAACCTATTTCAATCTGTATTCTGCATTTGGTTATTTTAGGTTCAATTTGCAGCTGGAAGGGATATCAGGCCCGAGCAGCTCAATAGCATGATACAAGCACTCTCAAGTTGGTAATTTTTTTTCTTACCTGTTTAAATTATCCTTATAATATTATTTATCTTTCTGGTCATTCTTTCTGGTATATACATGTAAAAACATTAGAGGTGTGCCCCAATGCAGTCAAGAGGGTAAGGTTAATTTAAGGCGCAAAAATAAAAAGTCGCCTGGGGCACTAGGCTTGCTACAGAACAGCACCTGTGTGCATAATGATAAATTTTGTATAGATTTAATGAAAAAATTCTGGCACAAGAAAGATTCTAATTGCTACTGAAAAAGAAGATTTCTACTGTAAATCCAAGCTGATTTGCCAGTTAAATAAGTTAAGACTTGCTAAGCATACTTCAATTCTTAGGAAAATTGCTATTAGAAAAATAAGTAATGGGGAACACTCTTCTGAAATCAAAGTTGGATTTTCTATGCTACAATGAATGTGTTGACATTGCATGCAGATCATTACTTTGAACATCATAAAAAAGTTGGAAATATTATTTTTGGATTGATATAAAAGATCAAGAGAAACAATATGAGGAAACAAGAGCTTACTTCCACTAAAATGTAACACCCATTTATTACTAATCTCATAGAAATTACAAATAGTCGTGGTTCATTGAGCCTGTCAAGTGAAGCAGGAGAGATGTTGCATTTTAGTAATAAAACTATATTTGCTAAATATGAACCAGTTGCACTAATTGGGAGGATTTTGGAGGGTGATTCAATATGATCTATTTCTTACATCACAAGACAACGGACTCCCCAATTTTTAATTCTAATGGCTGCTTCAGTACTTTATCTTCCCAAATATAAGCGTGTCCAGGTGCATTGAGATTTGTGCTTGAATATATGCACCCACATTACTGTATTTGAAGTGATATACCTCATTTGTGCTGGCCTGACACTCAATTCCATGCCTTATGTTTGACCAACTGCACTGGGGTTGCCCTGTATTTAAGTTTTCCTGATGTGATAACTGAGGTCTCTTGTCCATATTTGATTTTTATTGGACATGGTATGTCTATGACATATACCAGATAAGCTACCTGGCTTATCTAATTGTTCAGTGTTTAAATGTCCTACTGACATGAGTGGACACAGTACAACATAATCTTGTCTCCCTTGATCCAAGCCCTCAAGAAAAGAGCTCTGTATAAGGAGAGCAGTTAATATGTATGTACCCTGTACAATTTCAACTAGCATGAACCTTACAAAAATTTGAATCAATACATAGTTGACACTTATAAAAGGGCGCGATGTTGCTCCATAGGTTGGAGGGCAAGCCCAGGGCAAATTTCCCAGGGAGATAGTGGACCTCAGTTAATTAAAGGGGACGCTCAATCTATTTTTACTAGGAGCATTGTTCTCTTTTTTCTTTTTTGTCTTTCTAAATCCATATCTTATAATTATTCTTGCGGCTAATTTGGGTCTTAAAGGAACAACATTGGCAAAATAATTGGCGTTTTCATATTACAGCCTCAGCTTATTGCTGCTCATTTAACCTCTTTATCCATTGATGTTAATATTTTGATACACAAAAAATAGAAAATACATAATACAAGTATAGAACATGCCATATCCTAAAGAAAATACATGCTATGTATAGCAACATGCCATATCCGTATCTGTTTTGTATGGTTTCATGTTATTGGAATTGGAATGAGTGAACCATTGAGGTCACTACTTTCCCAAAAAAAAAAATAACAAAGAAAGAACATTTCTGTGTCTGTATCTTATCAGTTACAATACTTGCATTTGTATCCATGCAGCATTGCTCTATACTTGTATTCGTCTAGGAAAATACTCAAATAAACACTCTCTCTACCTCCTCCATGCGATTGGGTTTACTCATCTGAAATTATTCTAGCTTGTACATAACCCATACTGTATATTGGCTGAAATTGGAATTCACGACTTACTTCTAACTTCTAATATACTTTGGTAGGTTGACTACATCAGACCACATGTTACAGTCGATTCAAGAGAAGATAAAGTGGGCAGATATGATGTCTGAGGCAAACAGGAAACACAAAAAGGAGGTTGAGGACAAAGTGGAAGAGGTCAAGAAGACTTTGAAGGTAATTAAAGCTAACTGTCAGAATTGCAATTCTCTTTTACTCTCAAATACTGTTATATCTTTGACATTAATAAAGTGTCCTGTATTGGAATTAAAGTGGTAGAAGCGCTATGCAAAGTTTGGAAAGTTTAAAGATAGAAATATTAAAAAAATATAGGCTGACATGGAGATAAGAGGTGGTGGATCTGATGATTTCATGTCGGAGTCTGGGGGAGGTGTTGGATTAGGGTCTCTATTGGATATTGAAGAGGATCGTGTTCGCCCCAAGAGGTATAGGTAACCACCATCTCTCTAATTTATATTCCTTAATTTATGGGATTGTGTATTAATTATAGTAAATTTGCATGAATGGTACTTAAAATATCATTTTCTATCACCATCTTTGTAATTTACTATTCCCTAATTTATGTGATTGCGTATTAATAACGACTAAATTGCAATAATGGTCGTTAAGTATTATTTTTTAGTTTTTAAAGTCCCAAAGTTCCTGTCTTGCTTCACAAAGTTATAAAAATCTAGCAAATTTGCCTGACCATTGACATCAATTTGAAGAATGAACAAAAACCATATCATTGTGGTTCTATGATGACCTGCTGATTTTTTATTGTGTGGATTCTAAAATGGATGGAAGTTTTGGATATACAATGATGTTATCGTGAGAGTGAGCATTCATCTCATTAATAAAAATCACACGGGACATTGATACATCATCAACTTCATCAGGTATGGTTACATGGAAATTGGTATCAGCATGTACGTCATCATAGAACCACAGCATTCACCCATTTGATTTCATTTTGAACTGTGGGTCTAATTGGATACACTGTTATCTGCCCACTTTATTTCTACATGATATTCTTCAACCTCTATATGGAAATTGGTATGGACTGATTCCTTAAGGACCATCTATAAAAATTGGCTCTTAAAGTAGTATAGTTCATCCTCTTTATTTCTACATGATATTCTTCAAAACACCTAAATATTAATTTACAGGTAATAATCCTTGCCTCTGTAGACTTCCAACTTTGGACAAATACTTCAATCCAAATTTTGTTTAAGTATGCTGTTTGCTGGAAATGAGTGAAATACACGTATATTCAATCTAATTGTTAATTATGATTTGAGTACATTAAAGATGAGCATATACTCTCTGCTTTGTTGCTTTGGGTTGCAACTTTTGCAATGACCACTCTAGTCTTAATCTCATAATAGCGAGCTTGCTTAGTACTTGATTCTGTGTTGCTAATATTTTTTTTCTTTGATTCGCTGTTGTATATCAGTTACTTTCTATCAAAATAATGATGGTGTTCAATGCCTTTAGCGAAATATAGGATTTTTGCCGAATTTTCTTTTATATTATTTTTTTCCTTTTTATCCCGTTGTGTTTTGGGTTTTGATTTGTTTGCTATTATGTGCACTGGTTGGATAGGAAGAAAACTAGCGGGGCAGAGCTATGGGTGGGCCTGGGGACATTCTCAATTATTATTCAACAATGCTTCGTGCATCCATCAGTCTGGGGATAGTATAATTATCAGTTTTCTTATGATTCTTTTGGACTTTGAATTACAGGAGGCGGCATCCAATTACATAGGAAGTAGGGAAGGCCTTATACATGGGACTTCATTTGATTTCCTCTCTTGGTACCCATTTCCTCGGTCGAACAGAATTGCTCTACTCCTTTCTGGGAAATCGGTTTAGTCACTAGTGATTTGAGTGATTCCTTTGGAAAAACAGTAGTTGCTAGTGATTGGGTTTATAGATACAGAATTTGATCCCTTACCATTTTGTTGAATGAGAATTAGTTATGATATTGGTTCTGTGGCTGTCTGTGAAGGTCGAATTTATGTTGTGGCTCTTTTCTGGTAATATTCTTTTTTGCTGAACATTTCTTTCATACTGGTGAGAAACAGGTGGCTAATATTTTAAGTACCTTGCGTTACTATTTACAACAGTTTCAATCGCATCCTTTTTCCATAAGAAAGCAATATGTTGCCTATGAACCTATTTCTATGTAGAAAATCTTACGTTTGACGAACTTTAAACATGAGTACATACTACATTCTTCTAATAAAAAATAACGTGTATAATATAAAAAAATAACATGATAATTAGGGTGAAATTATTTTACGGAGGAATGCTACACCGTTACATTTCTTTAGTGTTTTTTAACACTTTTAAGCATACCAAATAGCCATTTTTAAATCAGAAGAGAATTATGAGTATAGGGAGTTGTCCGATTATGACAAATAAGGAAAGAGGAACACGATCAGAGTCATTAGACAGATAAGAAGATGGATGTCTAGACATGTTTAAGGGACCTGCAAAAACTTCTTTTATGAAGTAACAGATATTTAAATTACTATTATAGACCTCGTCAAGGAGCCGATTGTTAACTTGTATTAGATGACATGAGTACTAAAATAAGTACCTTCTCTATATAGTGCTGCCTTCATGCTATTTTGCAAAGTAAGCAGATATTCGGATACTATCATTGATACCGTTGTCGATATTAACTTTATTATTTAGATTAAGTAATTTATTATTATTCATATTAGTGATTTTATTATGCAACTTATTTATACAGTACTTTTATTATTTAACTTAAGTAAATTATTATTCAAATTAATGGTATATGAGTTGAATAATAAAGAATTGTCTAAAAATAAGGAATGAGATAACAACCCCAACTCAATCCCCAATCAAATCCCCCAACAAACAGAGTTGACCACGTTGTGGTAGATCAACAGACGGAATTTACATCCAAGTTTTTATACATGAATTCTTAATACCTTATATTACAAGTCATAATATCAACTTATACAAATCATATTTTTCACTTTGAAGGGTTCAACGTTTTAGAACAACCGCAGACCGTCATGTCCAATTAAGTCTTTATACTTATTAAGCGAATGCTTAATACCTTATACTGAAAGTTTTAGTACTTACTAATACAAGTCATTTTTTTAACTTGAAAATGCCAAAGTCTTTATATCTACTACATGAATGCTTAATATTTAGAGCATCAAATATTAATACTAAAATGTCCAGTGAAGTCTTTACACCTATTAAACGAACTTTGTATACTTCATATCATAAGTCTTAATATCAATTTATATAAGTAATATTTTTCATTTTGAATGACCCTACTCTTAATATGAATGAGATAATAGCCCCCCAATTCAATGCCCCGTCAAATCCCCCAACATATAGCGTTGACCAAGTTTTGAAAGAGCTACAGACCGTCAAGTCCAGCTAAGCTTTTATACCTATTAAAGGAACTCTTGATACCTCATATTGAAAGTCTTAATATCGACTTATACGAGTAATATTTTTCACTTCGAATGATCTAACGTTCTAAAACAGCTACAGATTGTCATGTCCAGCCAAGTCTTTATATCTATTAAATGAACTCCTAACACCTTATATTAAAAATCTTAATATCGACTTATACAAATAATATTTTTAATTCATATTAAAAGTCTTAAGATTAAATATATCAAGTACTTATAACTATAATTTACCATCAATCGTACTGAGCTTTGTATATCTAACGTATAACTCTTTATACTTATTATATAATTTACCATATTTTATATTTTCTATTGAAGCTGGCTCTTTCTATCAATCTGTATACTCGATATATCTAACTAACATGTCATGCTTAAGATTAAACATATCAAGTCTTTATACATACTATATCAAGTATTTATACTTCAACTTTATAACTATAATTTATCATTAGTTGTACCGAACTATATATATCTAACATATCAAATCTTAAAATTAAACATATATAGTCTTATATTTACTATGTAATTTATCAGATTTTAAGATTGATTAATTTATCATTATTTTTTACACATTCATTCTCAACACCCTTATCAAATGCTTCATCTTCTGGAGGTTCATCTTCATAAACAATAATCCGAAACACCAAAGTCTTAATACGTATAACTACAACTATTATTATTGATACATCAAAGTCTATAGATGACAAATTCAAATTATGGATAATTGTAATCAATATACTTCTTGATCTATTCAATGCATTGATCAGTATTAATTAGATTGCTACATACATAAATGGTACATACAATAAACGAAACCAGTTTCTGGCAACTAGTACATACGATAAACAAAATAATTCGGAAAATCACGTAATTATATCAAGTCTAAGAGTCTTTATATTTCAAGCATAAACTCTTAATACTAAACACAACGAGTCACAATATACCACGCCTAATATATTTGAAGTGAATTAACTTCTGACATTTAGAAAAAATGACATACAAATCTTTATTTTACTCAAGGCTATATATAGGTTAAAAAATACACAAGTATTTATATCTAACATCATGTCTTTATATCTATCTCACCAAGTCTTTATACGAAAAGTTATAAAGCTTAATATTAACATAACTGAGGTCTATACTCGTTAAAGAAACAAATTCATCATGTTGTTTTTCATCAAGTCTTAATATTAACATTAACATGAATCAAATTTTTATATACTAATAATGTAACAAACAAGTTCTTTTATATTCTTTTTCAAAAAAATTTGAATACATATATAATAGTTCAAGTGAATTCAAGACTTCACTAGCTAGTCCTTGTCTTCTTCAAAATTCAAATCTACCGTCAAAATAATACCGTGCGTTCTCCATCAACAAATCGATAGTCGACTCCTTGTCTTCTTCAAAATTCAAAATGACCATACGAGTTTGTTTGCTTCCATCCCGTGAATTCAAGACTTCACTAGCTAGTCCTCCAATACATTCTCTCATCTCCCGTCAATAACAACCTTAATTGAGGAGAAAATGTGGGAGAAATTAGAACTAAAGTACAGATTTTTCATAAAGATATTGCTGAGTATGTTTTGAATTTCTTTTCTACTGCTACAAAATTGGGAAGAAATTACAATAATTTAGTTATTTAATATAGCAATTGAGATTACCTAATTTAAGTGTGGCATTTATTTGCAATTGGAGTAAGTTAAAAAATATAAAAAAATGACGTAATAGTCTTTGATATGTTTTGAATCTCTCTTCTTTTTTCATTTTCATTCCTGGACAGAATAATCACATCAACAAAATAGTTTTTGATGGATATGTATGTCTCTTAGCACCAACTCAATCAGGAATTCAGGATACTTTGTGAAAGTAAATTAGGAAAAATATTTGTCAAGCATTTCATCGAACATGTGGCATGCCTAATCAAAATTAATTATTCTACACCATTTATCCTTCCAAAATTTTGCCAGATGCCATCAGTAGCAACAGAACTAAGCTCTATCTTATGTCTTTGATGGATTCGTATGATTCATAGGTACATCATGATAACCACTTCAGAGGAATGGTGAAAAGAAAGAGAGAAAACGTACCTTAGAAAACATAAGAAATGTATCAACGAATTTCTCAAGTGCTCTTAGCACCAACTACTCACGCTACTGCTATTAGGAGAATCCAGATCCAGGAATCAGTGTGCTCGATCAATCAGACAGGAAATCGAGAGCTGTGAGGTGGAACGAACGAGCCGAGGTAGGAGATGTAGGAGGAAGGAAGAAATCGGAAGCGTGGATTGATGGCGAGGTTGAATTGGATCGGATGCACCTAATCCCTGAATTGGTTACAAAGAAGAAGTATTGATAGGCCAGGTTATTTGAGTCAAAAATGGAAAGAAGAGAGAAGGGATTTGACGGAGATTTGAGATTGGGGATTCAATAATTTCTCCTAAATAAATTATATATTATTATTTTTATTATTCGAACAGTCGGAAATATATTTCGGATTTACAATACACACGCGAACACCACGTCTGCTAAATAGTAACGTCACAATTGTAAAATTATAGATTCTCTACAAATTCAAATTTATGAAAAATTCATTTTTTTATAAACAATTTATATATATGATTTACAGTTAATTTGTACAGTGGTTCTAATCTAATAAACTGGGATCTAAAATTATCCCGATGATGATGATAATAATGATATAATAATTAGCACATCCCTCTTAAAAAAAATGTAGCGCAGAAGATATCATATCAATATGGTTTAAATTTAATTATGGTTTGGTACTGTATTAAATTATTAATGAAAATACTTATCATATTTAGTATAATTAGAGTCTCTCATTTTTTTCTCATTAGGGTTGCTCCTTCCCTCCCTCACACAGAATAGAATATTGGAAATCGAACTTCTAGAAATCTCCTTCCCATTTATAAAAGCGATTGAGGGATAGAGGGGCTAAATCGCAAAATTCCACATATAGCGCCGTGCGAGTTCCCTTTCGCTGCTCTCTCTCTCACGCGAGGTCATCAGGTAAACCCCATCGTCTCCTCCAAATCGAAACCCTTAAATTCTCTCTCTCTCTTTCTCTCCTTATTTGCTTTACGACTGCTCTAATGACAACTCCGAAGGTAATGTCTCGTTCTCTCCTTCTCACTCTCTCTTTCTCAGCCGTTATTTATGTGTTTGTTTAACATGTGTATAGATGGATAACAATCGAGGCGCGGGGTCTTTCGGTTCCAAGAGATCTCGCAACGATGGTCAGTTTTTTCCATCGATTTGCTTTAATCTGTATTCAATCTAGCTGTTTGTGTTAGTGTATTTTGTCAATTTCGTAAAGCAATCCTCCGATTAGGGTTTTGCACGTGGTATTGTAAAAAGGTTTCTAGTTGCATTAAATTTGAGCAGAACGGTGGTACTACTGTTAGGGTTTTGTTTGCTGGGGCTGTTAGCAATCAATTCCTTAAATGGGAAACTCATGCTTATATTAATACTTCCTCAGTTAAAGTGATATTACATGAAGATATATATAGAGTAGTATCATGATTGATTGTAATAATTCATTTTGCAGTATTATGATTTCTAGAATTCTAGCGATTTCTGAAAATTTAGTTTGGTTGATTTCTGAGATAGAGTTGTTTGTTATGATAGTTCAGCACTTCACCTTAAAGTTATAATCTCGTTGTCTTTGTTTTTTTGTCTGGCTCTCAGAAACGGGCTTGAAACACATAGATAATGTGCTTGGGTCAAAAATATTTCTGTGAAAATTGATTTAGATCGGTCTACGAATTATTGTTGCATTAGGGACAGATATCTCCTCAGTCACAGTGCATTATTCTAGCTCACTTCAGTGATAAAATGTATCTCTTTTAATTGTCACAGCTAGAGAAGGAGATTGGAAATGCTCCAAATGTGGTAATGTGAATTTCAGCTTTAGAGCTGTCTGCAACCGAGGTACTTGTGGGGCCCCTCGACCATCAGCTAGTCCTAGCCCGGTAATTTCTTCATCTCTACAGTAATCTATGCTGGAATTGGAAGAACTGTACATTTTTGTGATTTATTTTTTCTTTTCATTTTGAATGGCATTTTAATCGCTTTTTGTTCTTTTTTTTTGTTTGGTTGGGAATAACCACAAAACTAAGCTAAGATTCTAGTCTGGGTTCTTTCTTTGTTATTGATTAATTCCAGTTCTCAAATCAAATATTGTACTTGCTATTTGGAAAAATGGATTAACCAGGAATTGTTTTTCTTTTGATGTTCCCTTGCTTTGGTGTTTTAAGAGGTGCTTTTTAGTCAGTCTGGGACCAGATGCCACTGTAACCAGACCTTACCCGGACACTGTTTGGTCTGGATTTGTTGACTTGTACATATTTACATTCACAAAATGGTTGGGTTAGTCTGGGTTTGGGTAGAGAGGTATCTGTCCCAAATTTATTATTGGCCGGATCCGGGGTAAATCAGTCTTGAATGAATGATAATAGTTGCAAGGTATATCTTATTTTAATTTGATGTCAATGTGGATTCATAGTTTCATTATAAAATTAGATGATGTATGAATTAATTACTAAATTATAACTAGAAGCATTCATGTTTTTATTCTATAAATAGCTTGATTGGTGTATAAAAATTAATTCTTCGGAATAAATTACAATGTATTGAGGAACAAAATTGAAGTAGCAACGACAGTTTAGGATCTTGGTAACTGGTAGTTTCCCTTGTTGAAACTGGTGCAACAGGGTAATTCTATTGGTACTGGTAGTTTCCCTGGTTGTGTCCAGTTAGGGTCCTGGTCAGCCATTGCAATATTGAACTTGGGATTGTATCAATCTAACCAGGCATTTTTTTTTGAGGTAGCACCTTTAGGTGCCTCTCCCTCAGAACCTTTTCATCAACTATTTTTGTTAACAGAGAATGGTGCCGCCAGCAGTAGCGGGAGGGTATGAGCACAGACCATCTCCGTACTACGGCGGGCCCCCTCCACATCCATATGGGCCCCCGCCTCCTGTTGGCATGTCAGGCAGTTATGGCCCTGCACCATATCAGCACCTCAGCATGCGTTACGGCTATGGCCCCCCTTATGGGAGCTCTGGTTCGTACCCTTATTCTTCATACCACTCTCCTGGACCCATGGGAGGTACACTTCTCTCTATCTCTTTATGTTATAAAATCTGTAGAGGGGACACAATTTTACTGTTAAGCTGCAAAAGTATAATACAAACAAGTGGGAGAGAAATGATAGTTTTGGTTATTTCTCAAGCAACCTATAAAGGAGGGTATAGGTGAATTTTTTGTCCTTAAAAAGGGTTGTAGGTGATATTTGTTTTTTTCCAGGGTTGTTCACAATGTTTTGAGGTTCTTTAAGGGCTTGCATGAATTTGTCTTTTATTAAATGTTGCTTATAGTCAATCGGTCAGTTTCTCATGAATTACTGTTCGTGTGATTCAAGTGTTAGACACAATCGGTAAGAGTTGGTACTGATGTGATAGCATATTGTTGTCTTCAATTAGGTTGCTGTTGATTAAGTGGTGAATTCATTCGAGTATTGTTTGAATAATAACAGGTATAGGTTATGGTCCTGGGGCTGATATGGGTCGGTATGGTTATGGTTATCGCGGGTCTCCAATGCCGGTTTGTCCTTTTCTCATCTACGTAGTTTTTTGTGAAATAATTGGTTGTATTGTACCTGCTAATTTTTGTATCGTACCTTGAGTCTTTTAGTACTGTAATGGTACAGGTTGGTTGTCTTGCACTGTTTCAAGTTCATTTAGTGAACTAGTCAAATTTTGTTTGACATGGAAGCCCAGTTGTATGCAAAGAAGTTTTGCATGGTTTGATGTCTATTCCCGTTCATTTCAGAAAGTCCATTTCTGCTGTCAGTAATAAAAGCTAGATACAACTTTTTTATCCCTTAATACCAGAGCAAAATGTCACTGTACTTTGTCTGAGTAGTTGTTGTGTCAGTTGCTATAATGTGCTAGTAATTTTTGCTCAACTGTTATTATCTTCTCATGATTCTTTCTTTGACAAAACCAGGGTTCGGGTCCATGGCCTGCGGGAGCGTTACCAGATAATAACGACAACAGTGCTTCAAGGAAGCGCCGGGGTGGTATTGCTCTATACTATCACATAAGTCTTATTTTTAGTCACATTAGTGATGTTGCCAGTATACTTCCTTTTACACTAGTTCTTTAACTTACTTTTTTTCAATTTGCAAGGACCTGATGGATCGCCATCTGAGGGAGACTGGAAGTGCCCAAAATGTGAGAATGTGAACTTTGCATTTAGAACCACTTGCAACATGAAAAAATGTGGTGCTCCCAGGCCTTCTTATCCTGTAATTTCTTTATTCTCTTCTTTTTATCATTATTCGACTATTCTTCCCTAGCTATGTTTCTAATGAGAAGTAAATGTGAGTGTAGGGATCAATCAACTCCAACGGTTCATCTGGGAAAAAGGAACAAGGAGAAGCACCTGAAGGTAGCTGGACTTGCAGCAAGTGTAGTAATCTCAACTATCCATTCCGTCCTGTGTGCAACCGCAAGGGTTGTGGCAATGAGAGACCTGCACCTGCTACTGCCACCAATTAGGCACTTGGTACCATCCACCCTATTTCTATTTGGTCGAAGAAAATGTCACTGATCATAGGGGGGATCTGTCGGTGCTTCTTCAGTGAAATTTTTGTTCGGCCAAATGTAATGGTAATAACCAGCGTGTTTTCATTTCTTCAAGGGACGTTTTACTTAAAACATTATAGTAGTTTGGTATTAGTACTACTGGAGCTGATGTTTTCGACATAATATTTGATTTTTATTGTAGTTTTATTAGAAACTAATTATATCTTTGATTGATGTTCCCTTGTGCTGCCTTAAGCTTTGCACGTGTTGGTATGCTTTTGGTTATTAGGATCCATTACTAAATGGAATCCACTAGTCCTTGTTTAGTTTTGACATGACAAAAAAATTCCAAGGCTGCAAATTAGCTTTGGAGGAATGCTGTTAGTCATGTAATTAGCTAACTACTTGCTAAATTTAATATATTTCATTCAGCTTCGTTATTAATTTATAATTACAACCGTCAGCTTAAAAAATTCAATTGAATAAATGGTAAATCACTCGCTAGAAGCCAACAATTCTCACGAGCATGTTATAGGCATGACATATTCTCTTCCGAATTGATGGATTTGATATCTTGACTATGGTCGATTCAATTTCCACAAATCTAACCATATATAACTAGTTACTAGTTAGATTGTGAATTTACATTTTGAATCATGTTGTATACCAAGTTGTACCAAAAGTATCCCGTGAGAATTCTGAATCAGTTGACACCGAGAAATTGACTTCCTTTATATTCTGCTAAATTTATTTTTTCCAACAGATTCGAGTGAAGTTTGATTGAAACCACATATGATTGATCCATGTTAAATTGTATCCCCTCAATGTTTAAATAAACTATGAACACCGCATTATGGCACACATTGGAGAAGGGCATCGAATTTGTTGATAACGAATTAACTTTACAATTGTGAAATTATAATCAAATAAAACCATAATATTTTGAAATATAACAAAAAACTTTATAGGTGTCCAATTAGTCTTATAAACTAAATGTTTATAAAATTTCATTAGATTTGAATGTTGTTTGGCATTTTGTCGAATTTCAAGTATCACATTTCATAATTTCAAATTAAATTTTGGACGGTTGTCAATATTATTAAATCTTTGACGGTAAATATCACCGCATCTTTAAATGACACCAATAAATTTAGTAGTTCTACAAAATTTACAATCTAGTTCTTCTGTAAATTTTG
This sequence comes from x Bolboschoenoplectus mariqueter, assembly GCA_037678475.1. Taxonomy (NCBI): domain Eukaryota; kingdom Viridiplantae; phylum Streptophyta; class Magnoliopsida; order Poales; family Cyperaceae; genus x Bolboschoenoplectus; species x Bolboschoenoplectus mariqueter. The sequence goes on along the minus strand of CM075245.1, from coordinate 3,347,502 downwards.
AGTGATATTTTCGTACTCGATCAGAGCAGACATTGGAACAATACTAATCTAAACTCCCACAAAGGTCAATTATCCTTGCATCATTACAAAAGATATCAGCTTTAGTGGGCTATAAACAGGCATTGGGGTCAGAACCTCACAAACTCAGTGAAAAGGTCTAATAGGACATACCAGTCCGAACTTGCATTCTAACAAGTAACAAGAGAACGAGATTTAATCCAATAAAAAAAATCATTCATTTAAAGACGAACAATATAATAAAAACTTCCGAAAAATTTTGTTACAAGAGTAGAACAAATTAAGGAATGATTAATATCAAGACAAACCAGTAAATAGTGTAATACAAAAAATCAGTAATTACACGACCAGTTTCTTTGAACCTTCCCTACTATGGTTTTAACAAAACAATTTATACATACACGAACTTAAAATAGAACATCTCTATAAACACCCTTTCTAGGATTAAACGAGGCCAGTTTATAATGGGCAAAAATACAATCAAGCAAGCCGTTAATCATATGTAACCCGTAACGAAACTGAATGATAGAAACAATTATTACCCAATAAGAAAACAAATATGTTATTCTAATGTGATGCAAATTTCATTCCTCGCCTCCATTTCCATGATATTTCAACGACCTTATGATGAATGTAGAAACAGATCCTCAAGATATCATGGAAATGAAAACTACCCAATTAAACGAAGTATAAAATGAAATCTTCAACCTCACGGACCCAGGCATCTCAGACATTTAAACCAGCAACAGATCTTCGGGGGCAATTTGTAAGGCTCAATAGAAGCCGGGTCAATATCAGGTCGTCTTAGATCAGACCAAATATACACTCCTCGCTCCTGTTTTGTACCTGGTACTGTGTTGTCTAGGATAAATGCCACCAAAAGGGCAACCACCATGTTTATCGACAGAAGTGCATTTAAGGTGTAGTTAAGCTGTAAAGAAAAACATAAAATTTTTAAGTGCCACTATCAACAAATACATTGTACATAGCAAAAAAGAAAACAACAAAAAAACAAGAAGAATTTTTTTCTTTTCTTTTGTGTCAAATCTTACTGCAGTACTACTGGTGTGAATAGGCCCACTTGAGGCAGCAGAGTATGGAATGAGATAGCTTGGCAGCATAAGGCTGGCATTGAGGGAATAACCCTGGAAGTATGCTGGAACGGAGAGTGATATAAACAAAGTAAACCCGACAATTATGACATTCCTGGAGCTAGCAGTTTGGGTATATCTCAGAGTAGAAAGACCTAATGCTACGACAAGAGCCCATGCGAAGCACAGAACAGAGGCGGCTAATGCTAGAGGGATGGATGCAAGCAGTGCACCAATTTTACCTAAAAGTGAATTAGTAATACTTGATTAGGAAATACGAACTAGACTAAACTAACCGTCCAAGTCGTTTGAAAATTCAAAAGCAAGAGTAAGTACCAAAGAAGGAGAACAGAATCAATAATATTGCACCAAGTTGCAATGCTCTTCTGCTAGCCATCTTAGTTGTACCCACAGTATGTACATTCTCTGTCAGGGTAGTGGATCCTAGACCCGTACCCCATAACCCAGCGATGATACTAGTGACTCCTTCAAGACCTATTCCTCTGCTCACTATTCCATGTGTTGGAGGTCTCAAATTTACTAATAGTGCTGTAGCATGATAAGATCCCACCTGAAAAGAAACAAAAGAATAAATAATATATTATGATAATAACAGCAGCAATAATATATGGTGCACATATTGAACTCCCTATGTTCTTTTGAAGCAGGATTTGTTAAGAGTGAAGATTAGCAAGACACACACTTGCAAGTGTTGTTGAGCTGATGCATAAGATTTTCCAAGACCAGCAACAGGTGCACATGTGAAAATCTGAGGTTTCAGTAGAGGTAAGCGACTAAGTGGAATTCTCCTGATATCAAGAGGTCAAAACTTACTGAGTCAACAGATGCAACAAGGGAAGCAAAGACCATAATAATCACCGTCTTGAAGTGAAAGGTGGGTGGGCCCCACTGGAATGGATAAGGGATCCGGACCCAATCAGCAGTATGCCACGCATTAGACACATCAGTACGGCAGCGCTTCATCGTTTCAACCTTTCTTCGGCATGAGTCCAATAAAATATTTGAGCTTGGTACATTAGGGCTACACCCCTTGTAGTTGTAGGCGCCACCAGCAGTTAGAAAGAACGCATATGCCCATATTATACCAACACTGAGTGGAATCTGAAAATAAAGTAATAATAAATACATAAATAGGATAGAGAAATTTTTTTGAGAAGACTGAATTAGAAGTGTTTGGATCAAGAAAGTCAGATGAAAGAGAATAACAAAACAAAAACAAACTTAGTTGGGATTGACAGCACTGGTACAGTGAGAAACCTAAATGTACTATAATCTGGTCCATTTCAAGGTTCTAAGGGTCGGTAGTCCCTGTGTAGGAGTATGGTAAAACTGTTGTATCAGAGGGAATAAAAATAAAGTGAAGAACATTACCGCATAAACGAGGAATATACGGTTCCCAAATAAGGAAACCCGTCGCATGTACTGCAAGGAAAAAAAATCTCTTGATCAGTAAAATATTAAATATAATATTTTCCAAACAATACAACAGACAGACATGCATATTTTGAGAGCTGTTTCTTAAGAATTTTTGAAATACATTGGTTATGGCACAAGACATCAAGTAATTACCAAGGTGAAGAGAAGAACGAGCACAATCAAGGGAACACTGATCTCAATACAGCTACCAGCTTGAGGAAAACCATAACTGAAGAATGCCAGACCGATGACTGCTACTGTTGGTGCCACCACAACTGGATTTATTAACCTATTATTTTGAACAGAATAAAATAAAAGAACTAATAAACTAGCCTTGAAAGACCAGAAATAATATTGAGTGCGTTTACAGATTATGTCAGGAGATATGAGAAATATTTGTATATGCCCCTGAAAAGTTCAATATCTCCCATGATTTCATTTCCATTACCTCCTCGTTTAGTTAATTCCCTAATGACGCCTCATTTACGACTCATTCAAAAGGAAGTGTGGGAGGACCGGTTTGGATATTTCTGAAGAAAATTACAACAGGCTGTTTTCCAGCTTTTGGAGTGGTCAATGCTAGATCTGTGAAGCTTAGGGGTATAAGAAAGATACTTTTTTGTAGGATAAATTAAGAAAAAGGGAAAAAAAAAAAGGTACCTCACAAGAAGAGACATGAGGCCACTGTAACCCAAAATTGTCTGAAAGATGGAAGCAACAATTACAGCTCCTTGCAACTCTCTCATTATATGCTTAAATTTCTGCATTTGATGCAGACGATAAAACATTAGCATATTACTAAACAAATAAAAGAAAATCAAGTCCCATAAACATAACTAGAGTAGCGAAAAACTTACGTTTTCACTGAGATTTCTGAACTCGTCGGAGTTTATAATTACCAAGGCAGGTGCAAGATATGCAAAAGAACTCCCCTGCACCAATGGAAGCCTTGTACCAAAAAATGTGTGCATAATTGTAGAAATGCCAGTTATTAGCAGCATTGTTGAAATAACTGTAGCAGTATCCTTCTGTAAAAAGTAAATAAAAATAGAGTGAACTCCTATTATTCCAATTATAAAAGTTTGACATGCATAGAGATTCATTTTAGACAGCCATAACACAAAACATGCTATATCACCATTGTCATATGGGTAGTGTAGATTAGCTGGCTTTTGTACTGTACCAATACAGTACTGTGTTTTTCAAAACTGGAAGTAAGTTCAATAGCAGCTGTTTAGTGGTTGGTACCAAACGGTAGGAAATACAGCACTGGTCATTGTGCACTGAGATTCAGGTTGAAATCTTTTGTACAAAGCATACTCCAATTCTATGTCAGTTTCCTCCATTATTTTCCTTTTCCTTGTCTTTACCTTACGTTCAGATAATGACACAGATTCGCTGATGCTAAATTAAATAAAAAAAAAGGAAGCAAAAATGGAAAAGAGAAAGAAAAAGAAGATCTTACATCAGACCCGCCCATGACAGGTACCATAATCAAGGGGATGAAAACAAGCGAACCAACCATCGATAAATAGTGTTGTGCTCCATACAAAATTAGGGACACTGATATAACAAGAAAATACTACAAGTTAATTGCAACCTTTTTTTAATTTTACTGTCGAATATTCCTTTTGCATTTATTAATGGTATATGGTACCATAAAAAATCCAGTTGTGTTCTCTGTTAAATATAGTATATATCATAATAAATTAATCACTGTTTGCACTAATTAATTGGCAAATTTATGAGAGAGAAGAACATTTTTTGGAACATAGAAATTCGGCCAGCAAAGTACTTATTACATCCAATATTTCAGCATTTATATACACTTAAATGCAATTATTCCCAATAAAAAATGAGAGTAAATAATTAAAAAAATTAGCACAAGCTTACCGCAACCAGGATTGTCTGTGACGCCGCATTTCAATCCATTGGGTCTATACACCTCTTTCTCTCTCAGCTCCTCTCCCTCCAATTCCCATTGCGAATCTGAGAGAACCCCTGAATCTAATTCCCTTTCAGCTCCTTTTTCATGTAAATCCACTCCATCTAATTCCTTCTTCAAGTCAATGTCTCCTTCTCCCCTCACATGACCCCCATTCCTCCTCCTTTCCCCTCCTTGAGCTGGTTCTATTTCAACCCGGTTTGGATGCGGGTGAACTGCTCGATCTGGCAATGGTGCCCGGTCCAACCCCTTCTCTAGATCCTCTGACGTGTCACCGAACCCCGTTGATCTGTTAACACTAGTGCTCTCTTCCCATCTCTCTCTCAACCTCCGACCCAACCTTACCGGGTTGAAACTGACCCGGTTCAGCCTTTCTGGTCCCTTACCTGTGCGCTCCTCTGGTTTATACGTCAGTCCTGCTGACGTGGCGGGTTGATCGTGGAATGCATTGGTGGGACCCGCCCCAGATGATGGCGAGGCGAGGTTGCGTGAAATTTCGCCGGAGTTTGGATTAAACCCGGTTCGCTTGGCCCAGGTTTTCAGCTCCGTGGGGTTGTGATCGGTTCGGGGGACGAAAGGTTCGATCCGGGGAGGCCATTGACCGGGCCTCTCGAGTCTAGGGTTTTTGGAAGGTGGCTGATTGGAGCTTGAACCAGGCTGCATTGTTAGAAGAATCGAGAGAGGGAGAAGAAAGCGAGAAGTGTCAAAAAGGAAGAGAGAAGAGAAACGGTACAGAAACTGGAAAGCAGAAAGGAAAGTGGAGAGAGTAAAAAATAAGAAAAGAAAGATGGTGGAAGTTGAGACTCGAGTGGGGAGTAAGTGAAAGCGTGGGGGGAGGGTGACGTGTCGTTTTCCGTTTTAGAATAATTTGAAAAAGGACAACGGATTTTCTGTGTGCGGTTTCCTGTGTGTGTGTGTGTGGCGGTGACATGTCATGGTTAAAGTATGATAAATCCTTAAATAAGTCTTAGTTGAACAATATGGAAATTGCTTTTGTGAGATAGATCCATGAGTAATTTTGACTCGCTACTCGGTACGTTGTAAGATTAGTGAAACAGGAGATCTGAATTGAGAAAATTTAAGAGGGGAGCAGTGGAAGGAGTGGCCGAGTGGGGCCGTTGAGGTTAAAGGCTGAGAGGAGGTGTAGCAACGGGAGACATGAAAAGGAAAAAAGAAAATATTTAGAATATATTATTATTTATTATTATTGAAATTATAATTGATATTGATTTTATTATTTATATAGAATGAGTTGTTATTTATATTAATGATTTTATTATGTAATTTATTTTGTATATTATTTTATTATTTAATTTAAATATTGCTAATTTCAAAAATAACTTAGTTAAGTTAAATAATAAAAATATTATATAAATAAATTATATAATAAAATCGTTAATATAAGTAATGATTCATATAATCTAAATAATAAAATATGTAGAATGATGATCAAAACAGTTTTCTATGAAAATGATAGAAAAAAAATGGGGGGAAGTAATGAAAATTTAATAGGTTTAATTTGCCTTTTGTGTTGTATATTTTTTTTCTCGTCTATGGTATTATGTATTTCCGAGTTCCAACTTTTCAAAAATTGTAGTGTGTATATATATATAATTGTCGTTTATTAGTATAAATATTACAAAAGCAAACTATTGAGGAATTGTAGGAAAGTTATTTTTTAAATTACGAAACGATTTGGGCCTGTTGGGATAATGCAAATTTCATGGATTTATTTGAAAATATGACCTTGTGTGGAATTTTTATTTAAGGATATTTCGGAGCATGATTTTGATGGAATTTTTTTTTTCATTTTTGAAGACTCTTCTGGCTGCCACGTGGGAGTTTTCATGAAAAAGAATATTTAAATTATGATTATATAAAAATATATATTAGATTTTATTTATCAATTATGGTGATTTCAGGAGCATGACCATAGGAAAATTTGATTGAGAATAGACATAAAAAGCATTATGAATGCATATTTAAGAAATTTGATGTATGATATTGAATATATTTATTTGACAAGGAGGGTCAAAATGTCTCCATTTTATAATTTTCATTATGTTTCAACTTTTGAAATTTTAATAACTAAAAATTTAAAACTAAAACGTCGAAATAAAAATTTGAAATTTTATTTTATTTGACATAAAAAATCTACAAAAAACGTACTAATGTGAATAATAATTTAACTTAGTAATTCATAATATAAAAATAAAAAAGTCTAATAATTTTATTTTGACATTTTAATTTTAAATTTTATCATTAAAAAATTATATAAAAATACGGTGAAATCACAAAAAATGAAATTAATATTATTGTCAACCAATATTATATATTTTTTAACATATTTCAATGTCAACCAAAGAGCTAAAATTGAAATTAATATTATTGTTGAATGGAAAATCTTCCCAACAATACTGTTCAAGAGTTCAAAACTCCAGAATAAACCGGGTCTATTATCGGTCCATGCCACATCTTGTGGACCGTCGTGTATCCGCGTCGCGCCTCTCCTTCCTCTCCTCCTCTCCACTGAGCAAAACCCTCCCCCCCCCCACCCCCCCCCCCCCCCACCCTCTTCCTCGCTGCTCGCGCGCTCAAATTCCGAACTCGTAGAGATGTTATCGCGATTGAGAAATGCGGCGCCTCACCTCTCCTCCGCCTTGTCATCTCAGTCCAACATATTTGTGATCAAAAGCACTCCTAAAGAAATCACTCGTTACTGCTTTCTCAGTGCCAATGCCTTCTCTTCTAAGGTCGCCTCCGCCAGTGTTGATTCGCCCCCTTCCGACATCCCGGACAAACACGAGGTAAATCTTCTCCATTTTTACACATCACTGGGATTGGATCGAATCCGATAGGAAAGAAGTTAGAAACCCTTACAAGTATGTCAGTTCTGATTGCAGATAATTCATTTGCAAAGAGTTAATTGAGGATTCGTTGTGATATTACAGATAACATTCTGAGCGTGTATATGTTAGCAATTCATGCACAATTAAAATGTAAAAAGAAAAGAAAACACAATATTAGTCTCCCACAAGAAAGCACAGAGAAAACAAGGGAAAATAAGATACAATACCTTCAAACAATAGCATGAAAACATGCTATTTTCATCAAAATCTTCTAATTTCCAACTGTTGCAATATAATAATGGTCCAAATTTCCAACTTTTGCAACAGAAAAAGGTCCAAATAGGATTTCATTCATTTATTTTATTACTTTATTGATTTTATTTTACAGGTCAAAGCTAACCTGCATGCCATGTTTTGGTCTAAGCCGTGTTCATTGGCTCTGGCAAAAGATTCTCCTCTGAGAATAGATGAACCAGATTTTTCAGGAATAAAGCGGCTTATGCTCAAGTTACTTTTGTTCTATAGTAAACAAAGCAAGTCTATTCGTGGGGCAAATGTAGTTTATAAGAGAATTATTTCTCGGGTCAACAAACCTCCTATATATGATGGTATGTGTTCTTTGTTGCCATACATTGTTTGACGGAATCGTCAGAGCTAAGACCTATTCCGCAAATTTTCTGGATGTCGATGTTGCTGAAATTTAGACAGTCATTCAACTAAATCTAACATTTTTGAATCTGATATGCAGTTGCATTTGCTGATGTTACTTCTGTTGGATAAATATAACTAGACTTGGAAAATTGATAACTCCATATGAGCTAGCAAATTATTTTCTGAGCTAAGGACAACTATGTTATTTCTCAACATATCCTTTTCATTGCACTTCTAGACAACCAGTCCTTTGTCTGAAAATCTCAAAAGTATGTTGCACTTAATTTCAACTGACATGCTTCATGTGGTTTGCTAAAAAGTTTTATCACGCTCGAGCTGTAAGTTTTAATTAGTTTCATGATAAATATGTTTTGGTTCAGTGTTTAACTTGGAGAAGACATTTAAAACGACATTTTCCCTGCTTGTGCTTCACATGTGGCTTATATTGCGCCGGTTGAAAGAAGAAGGGAAAGAAGGCACTGAATTTGGTCAATATCTCTATGAAATCTACAATCATGACCTTGAACTAAGGGTTGCTAAGGCTGGGGTATATTTTCTCTGCTTTTCAATTACCATCTAGTTTCTGGGATACATGTTGATAATCTTACCAGAACCTAGCATTATAAATTTAACCACTGAGCTGGGTTTCTGCTGATTGTGCAAGTAACTGATATCACTGGTATGGTCTTGGACAAAACTGTTTCCTCTGAAATTGCAAGCAACCCCCAATAATGCTGAATTGAGCTTCATGTTTTGTTAATTCAACCCTAGTTTTCCTTTAATTTACTTGGCCTTATTTACTGTTGCAATTCTATACAAAGCATGTCAGTTGCCAGAAAAGAGAAGCGAGAGGAAAAAATAAAGATGGTTTGTACTTTATATTATTGTATAATGCTCTCTAAGTCTCAGTTCATTCTGAAATCTCACAAAACACAGAAAAACCAAAACTAAAATAAGTATGAAAACAGAACCCTCACTAGCATAGTATTGCAACAAAGTTTGGAATTTCTCTTGTCTAACTTAGGTTCTGTCATGATAGGTAAATTTACTATTGACAAAGTGGATGAAAGATCTAGAAAAAATATTTTATGGGAATATAGTGGCATATGATGCAGCTATGACTCAAGAAGCCAAGCATCAAGATCTCGTCAATGTTTTATGGAGGTATTCTTTTCTTGATTTATTTTTTCAGGTTATAGAAAAAAATGAACTTATTTTTCAACATCTTATGCCCTTGCTGGTTTTGCATGTCTATTGTGCAAAAGCTAATTTAGGTTAGCAGTAGAAAAGCCAATGTTTTTTTCATTTATAGCAGGGGTCAAGCAATTTACTTTCTGAGATATTTGTTACAGTTTTATTTATTTTTAATAGGAATATTTTCTCTGAGGATGGTTCAGATTCCATGAAAGATGCTGCTTCCACTTCTGTCCAGGTATTTTTCATTATTATTTCTGATACATTTGAATATTAATTCTGAAATTATGAGATTTGATATTTAATTCTTTATTTGTTATAGGCAATGGCAAGATACACGCGTAGGGAATCAACTTGCCTTTCATTAACCGGTTAGTTTATAAATACTTTTAAATTATTTGTCTTTTCATGTTGTAATTTACTATCCAGATAACAAAGATTTTCTTTGGTTAACAGCAAAAGAAGCCATATACTCTGGAAACTTCTTGTTTACTCCCTTAGCTTCTCCTTCCACACAAGAAAGACAGTGAAATGAAGATTTATAACCATCTTTTGGTTAGATTAAGTGCATTTTGTTCCTTTTTTTTTCTCTTTCTAATAAAATAACAAGAATCAGGATTTTGGGGGTATTGAATTAGTCAACAAGGTATTTTGGGTTTCTCCCTTATGGATGATTATCATGTTTCATTATAAAATAGTTAGGGGCTTCTGTCCTTGTACTTTTTGGTGCACTTTTTTATTTATTTGGCAAGTTAATTTTTTTTTAACTTTCGTTATCTCATTTTTCTTATATTATATAAGTATATACAATTTTAATGGGCTTTTATGATTCTGTGTATTTATTATTTAAATTTATTGATTTTGCGTTGATCTTACTCACCACATATCCCTGCTTTTACCTTTCCTTAGTAACAGTTGAATACTTAGCAATGTTAAATCACCCGTTTCCTTCCTCTTAAGCAGCTCGAGATGCTGAGAAGGGTGCACACATATTTTGATTTTTCTCTTGGAAAAGGTGATCCTTCCTCTTTTGCTTGTACAAGTAACTTGTGTTGCTGATTCCATTTGTCCATGAATTTCCTCGCATTGATGTTCTGTGCTTTAATTTATGTTGCTTCGGTTTGGTCTCTGTTTATGGTGCATTCTATTTTGCTTCCTCTTTAATTATTTGTATTCTGATTACTCACATCTCATGAATTGGCCATATATCATATGGAATTTTTAAGTATTCATCTCACTTATTGAGCACAGGTCTTTGGTCTTTATTTATTTGACAGCTTCTAACTGCTTATTTCTTTTCTAATCTCTCTTCCTTTTTCCTCTGTAATTCTCTACTTGTACCGTGTACCATGTACCAATACATGTAGATGGTCTATAGAGAAAGGAATTTGTGGCCCATGGCACATCAAAAGGGAACAAAAGGGAGAAAAGGGGAAAAAGGTTTAATTCCTTAAAAGAATTTGAGCAGTGCTCATTACAAAAGAAAAAGGAAAAACAGAAAGGTGATCAGCTACTGTTAAATATGTAATCCTGACAAACTTTTAATCAATGTAAAGTTTACAACTGAGGAAGATTAAAATGTTTTCTTTGCCCTTTAGTTTCTTTTGTCTAAAAATTAGCTTTATTTTTACTTCTTAACACTTCACCTTCCAATTGGTATGTTAGTATACTACAATATGTCTCTTTATGTATTACTTTTGTTTACATTTTTCATGGTAGCTCAAGAGTTTAGAAAAAGCTAATAGTATTAGGCAATATAAATGATATATATCTGTAATTGGATATTTTCGCAAATGTTATTGATTGATCTCTCCATTTAGTATGATCAGAGGCGGATCTGTGTTCATAGAATAGGGGTCAATTGATCCCCATTCTTTTCCAAAATTGCTGGAGCGGTGTGTTAAATTTCCATGTATTTCAAAAAAAATATTAGATGCATACTAGAGTTGACCCCCATATTTTATAAAAAAAATTTCACTATTGATCCCCGTACAATTCTTTTTCCATCTCTCATACTTTTTTTAAAAAGACAGTCTGTTTTGATTTGGTATGAGTTGTTTTAAGAATAATATGTTATTAATACAATTTAAATCAGGTTGTTAATGAAGTTAAAAGAAAAATACAATAACTTTGATATAAATGCTGTGTTTCTTTCTTTTGTTGAGACCATCATCAAAATTGACATGATGCATTGTATTGAATTTTTCATATTATACAAGTAGGTGGGACCAAAAATCGAGGAAATCCAAACTAAATAAAATAGTGTTGCTAAAAAAATTATGGTGTTTTCCCTTTTTTTTCGTGGTTATTTCTTGGCATCAATTCTTTTAATTTTATTTTGTTATACATTGTTAAAGTAAATAACTATTCATCAAAGAGTATAATATACACAATTTTTTATGCTTCATAATGATAACTCGATTGCAACATAATATTATTGTCAAGAAAACAAATTTCATTTGTCGCAGCTATTCTTTGATTGTTGATAATGTGAAAATATAGAGGTAAACATTCTGAAGTAAAATAATAATAATAATAATAATAATTTAATAATAATAATAAATAAATAAATAAATATTATTATTATTAAATAATTATTATATTTGATCTCATTGTCAGAAATCTTACCTTCGCCCCTGAGTATGATCTTATATATATATATATATGATATCTGTAATTGAAAAGAAAGAATCTGTTAAAGATATTTGGAAGAAGAGCTGTACGATTATGAGAGACCATTAGAAATATATATAATTATATTAGAAATTATAAAGTAGTAGGTAATACACAGAAAAATAACGTAGAGAAAGAATATTATCAAGTTTATAATTATAAACAGACTTGTTATGTATTTAAGGTCAAATAAGATAATAATAAGATATCCATTCACTCTGTTAGATCTACATTTTTTTTTTATCTAAAAGAATAATAAATCAGAACAAATATGAACAGCAATAAATGCTTTGATGCGCATAGTGCAATTAATCAGGAACTAAAGAAATTTTCTCTTTTAAATGAACCTCGTAAAATGCACGCCGAGTCGCTGACTTTTTTAATCCTCTTTTCTTCTTTTTACAGTGCAATTAATTAATTGACGTTTTGATAAGAATACAAAAGTGAGCGGATATCTTTATTGATACCGTCATCGATACGGATTCAATTATACACATTAAATGAAATTTTATATAATATTATTATTATGCAACTTAAAAATAAATCATATTAATGGCTTTATTATACAAATTCATTTTGTACAATATTATCATTATATAATTTAAATAAGTTATTATACATATTAATGATATTTAAGTTAAATAATAAAAATATTATACATAATAAAATAATTAATATACATAATAACTTATTTAATATATATAAATAAACTCATATTAATAACGATATCAATAATAATATCTCCGCAACATATTCATAATAATAATAAAAAAAATCAATAATGATATCTCGTAACATGTTTCAATACAAAAAGAGGCGTGAGGGACATAAATGCTCTCTTTCTTTTGAAAAAGAAAAAAGAGATCGGAAATCTCTTTGGATTTCGGATACTAAGTCGTTTGTTAGTTCATACTACCTTCTTCCTTCCAGTACAATCCGATAGCGAGAGAATCCAACTACTGAATCCATTTCTGTGTGGATGTATGTATAGCGACTCAGACTTATAAGGATCTAATCTATAGTGTTTTAATATAGAGGTGATAGAGTTTGGTTTTTATGGAAAAATGTATATTTAAATTTCGTAAAAGATATTTAATAATAAATAAATGTTGGGTTAACGAGAATTTTTATATTAAAAAACAAAGTATTGCGTAGATAGTAGGGAGAAAAGTTTGTATTTTTAGAATAATTCAGTAAGGACTAAATTTGTGGTTTAGTTATAATATAAATATATTTATATTTATGTTTTGTAATGTAAATTATATATGAAAGTATTGATCTTTTATAGGATAAACTAAAAAGGGTTCATAAAATTCATGAATAATATAGGATAGTAACATATTATTATATGATTTGTCAGATCTGGAAGAAATTCAGAGAGGGGTCGAAAAATAATAATTTTTGATGTAATATGGATATGAATAAAAAACCCTATTAATATATTTTCTTGAATTGTGCCTTGGAAAATAAAAATCATGAAAATTACAAAGTTGGGCTCTTAGAAGATCTCTTCTTCTTGTTAGCTAAATAAATTCAAACATCCTTTTCCTGTTTTCTAATTGGAGATATATGTGAATTTTATAAGGTATCATTAATACTTCAACTGACATCATTATCTCAGCAAAGACATCACAATTGAATAATAAAGTTGGACACTTGTCACAAAATTGACTTTTTTCTCCACCTCAGATTTGCTATTATATTTGTAAAAAAAAAACACATGGGTTAACCAATTAGTATAAAATTCACATGGTACTATCAATAAATACTGATTTTCTGCCATGTAATATACGTATTATATAACGTACAGATGAATTTATTATAATTTTTTTATATGAATTTTGATGCGATTGAACAGATAATACAGTAAAGGATGTGAATCTGTTATTTATAACACTGAATAGACATCTATAGGGGCCACCACCATGACTTTGACATTGTGCCATTTATATTTTTTTTGAAGGAACATTATACTTAATTATTTTAAATCTCATATTTAAATACCCTAATTATTTAATTTATTTTGAACAATATTTTGGGAAAAGAAAACCCAATATGCAAGCATGTGATTTGCAATAACAAAATGTACATTTTGAAAGTGGTTTGAACTTTAGACAATGGATACAAAAAATCAAAAGAGAAAATATACATTATACAATCGACAAGTGTGAATTAACTTTAGACAATGAATACAAAAATTCGAAAGAGAAAAATATACATCATACAATTGACAAATGTGAATTAACTTTAGACAACGACAGATCTCGTGTTTTTATAAAGAGATATAAATTTAAATTTTATAAAAAATATTTAAAAAAAATATCGTTAAAAGGATTCTTTATTATTTAAAAAAAATTCTTTTTAGAAAGTGACGTACGAATTGACTCCTCCTTTAGCCTGCGGGCAGTGTAACAAAAGAAAACAAAAAAAACAAAAAACCTTCTTCGTTTGACTGGAGAGAATCGTAAAGATTGCACTGGAGGAAGTAATTTAGTGTCCAGTCAACAGTCGACAGTTTTCAATAAACAAACAAAAAAGCACTCAATAATTTATCTGGGGTAAAATCGGCTGCTGCTCTGTCTTTTTATTTTATTTCAAAGAAAAGCTGCTGCTCTGTCTCTGCATAATTGCTGCTTAAAATCCGCTGCGTGGTTTACCTACCATAAAACCATACAACGCGATCAGGACCGTTTATTATAAATCGTGCAAAAAGCCATATCGTTTATTGAGCGTTAGATACTCATCGAACGTCTTTGGTTGTGCATAGTGCGATTCCTTATACCACTGCTATTACAGCGGATCTGGACTGGCGTTTTTTTTAAAAACGTAAATATCAAAGAAACAAAACTAAATCAGTTGAATGAAACATTGGATGTTGATTTGTGGTAAAAACTAGGTCCTGTATTTTTCTCTCTACCCCCTTTCTCCGCATCCCCTCTCCAAATCGTTTCTTCGATTGCTTCTTCTCTTCTCTTTTCTAGAGCAGCGATGGAAGCAAGTGGCCGGCCGGAGTCGCTCCCCGGAGCTGAGATCCATGGCTTTCAAACCGTCGCAGGTGTGTGTGACATGTGACTTCTTTTCGTGGTTTACGGATGTTTTTCTTTCCTTTTTTTTTTTCAAAGATTTGATCGAATCTTGAATTTCAGTCTTACTTGCGCATCATGGTCTCGTAGATGCACTGGCATGAACCTGTTATTTTTTGAAATTCGATTTTAGCAACTGAGAGTGTAGGTAGCTGTACGATAGGTTTCTACTTGCTTCTGTAAAATCTTGAAAATATGACTAATTGTTAGAAATTTTTAAATTTCTTGCCACTCTTTACTAGCAATCTCTAATTAAGAACTATTCTTGTCTAAATTTAAAGGATGTATTGAACTCTGTAATTCAGTAATCAGAACTTGTCAGATACACATAAAGAAGACTTCTACAGAACCTGAAAACAGCAATTTTCATACCTCTGATTATTATATTTTCTATATAGATAAGTCTTTACTGTTATTCTTTGAACTTAGTGGTTAATTATTGTAAATTTCATATTTATTAATCAGACCCTTCACTGTTCAAAATTTCAGGTATATTAGTGACTAACTGACATTTTTAATGAACAGATTTGAATACAGAGAAACTTTTGGAAGAGGCAGGAACGAGGTGGTTTAGGCCGAATGAAGTGCATGCCATTCTATCTAATTACACCCTTCTCAGAGTTCAACCTCAGCCTGTTGAAAATCCACCTAGTACTTTCTCTCACCATTTACGCATTTATGCATGGGTGTGTTAGCAGATCCGGATAGTTCATACCCATAATCAGTATGGTGCACAGTGTAACTTAGGAACATAATGATTGCACAGTTGGTACAGCTGAGTGAAAGGTGGTACATATGCAGGACAGCAGGAGGATTAAGCTTGACTGGTTAAGTGCTGACCTGTATAGCACCACTGCTTTAGTTCCAATTCATTGAATTGGAGCCAATGAAGTAGCTGAAACACACATCTTTTTTTTTTTTTGAATGTTAATCGAGTACAGTATCAACTGGCACAGGCTTGACTGGTATGTCTTGGTACAGAAAGTTGGTTTCTTTTGTTTATTAACTTTTAACTCCTTTGAGGTAGGTGGTGCCGTGTTCTTGTATGATAGAAAGGTGGTAAGAAACTTCAGAAAGGATGGGCATAACTGGAGGAAGAAAAAAGATGGCAAGGCTGTTCAAGAAGCTCATGAAAAGCTAAAGGTCAAGTCTTGCCGACTCAATTGCACATGCTGATAAAAATGTCAAAGTGTAAAAAGTTAACCTCAGTAAGAGAAAAAAAGGTGAACAATGTGCAGATATAACAAGAAGAAACATTAGATGAAATCAAAAAGTGATTAAAAGCTAGTGTTAAGTTAAATAAGACCATAGTATCTTAGTGATATGAGGATGCTATGTCTGCACCATAGTATCTTAATAAAATGAGTTTGTTGTGTCTGCACTGCAGTACCTTTTAAAGTAAATAAGACCATGCTATCAGAGCTTTAAATCAAATAAAACCTGGTATATATTAGTGTGCTATGTCTGTGCTTTCTTTCATGTGGTACCATAGTATTTTGGTAGTGCTTATTTTTATAATACTTAAAATAAATAAAACCAGGTAGGTAATGAAGAAAGAGTGCATGTGTACTATGCAAGAGGTGAAGATGACCCCAATTTTTACCGCCGGTGCTACTGGCTTCTTGACAAGTATGGCTCTCTCCCCCCCCTTCCCTCCCTTCTCCACTCCCCCTTCTCTGTTAAGTCCTGAATTGTTCTTTAATACTACTTGTTTTGATCCAGCTCCGTAATGAACCTGAGTCATGCTTTATTCCGGACCTTAGACTATCTGTTAGTCTTAGGGTTTTTTTTTGGAAGGGATTTTTTGGGTATTTCTTGGGAAATTTTAAATAAAATTCAGAGGACAGAGAAATTTACGAGCTGTAGAGTTACGTTGTTATACTATCTATTGCAACCCATCTTGTGTTCTGTTCTTCTCCTTGACAAACTTCTTGCTGCATTATTGTCCATTTAACATAATAATAGTAACTGCAATGTGATGTCAAGGGGCTACCAATTCAAGTACATTCAGCTCTAGTAGTACAGGTTCAGATGGAGGTAACGGTGCTTGGATTTTTGGACAAGGCTGTGAAAAGTGAAACAAAAACATGGTGGCTGCAGTTTGTTGGATTTAGATTTTAGACTTGTTGTTTTTCTAACCTGCTATGTTAGCTTGATGTTGTTAGCTTCATTGTTGGCACTTTTAATTTAGTTTTGTAAGACTGAAAAAAGTAGGGCTGTTACCAGTGTTTTGTACTCATCTTGCAAAGCTCTTTATGTTTTTAACGCCAGTTTTATCAAAAAAAATAAAAATAACAAAAGTAACTAAAATATAAAGTAAAAGACCAAACACTATTAAAAATAATTTGTTATTAGCTTGTCATCTGGGCCATGACACTCTATATCAGCTGATTGCACCAAATATATCTCCCTTATTGTTCTGAAGTGCTACATGCGTCTTTCATCATTTATTACGAACACAGTAACAGCCATTTTTCTTTGTTCTTTAGGGAATTGGAGCGTATAGTCCTTGTGCATTATCGGCGTACTTCTGAGGTTTTGGTTACTGCTGCTTCTTGTCAACGCTTTTGACTTTTGAAAAGCCCAAGTCTTAGTAAAAATGAATTTTTGCTAATCATTTTTGTTTTGTTGGCAAAATCAGGAAAATGCATTCTCACCTGGTGCATTGGCGACGCGATCTGCCAATTTGATGTCATTACCCAGAAAGAATTTGAATTTGAGCCCGCTTACTCCTGACTCAAATTCAATTTCTCAACATTCCGAGGTCTCCGGAAGTGGGATAGTGTCTGATGAATTCAACTCAGAAAACAATAATAGTGAGTCTACTAAGACAGTACTCGAAAAGTTTGACATTTGATTTGTTGAAAGTGTTTTTAAGTTGTTTGTGGCTTTGCATTTGTTGGTTTGCTGAATTGGAGGAACAGAGAACAAGGAGTTCACGTTGGAAGAAATAAACGTTTTAGAGTGGGAAGATCTGTTAGAGTCTCCTACTAAGGACAACTCTATGCCAAATCAACAAGGTAACTCGTACTAACAGGTCACTTGTCCTTCAACTGCTTATCATTCTTCCAGTGATGAATTGATCCAGTCAGTTTTGGTCGAGGTGCAACATCTGAACCTGATTTTGGCTCTAATTTATAGAAGATTTTAATGATTTTATTTTATATTTGATGTGAATGGCAGGTGATTTGAGTTCTGTGGGGTCTCAATTGGACCCTGGTAATATCATAGATGTTAAAAATGTGAGTACTATACATACTTTTTAGTATTGCAGGGTACCTGCATATACCCATTCATAAGTATTATCAATGTTTCTTCCAATATTCTTCTTAATTATTGAGTATTATCCTTGTAGCTGCTGTTATAAATTTATACTTAATATTATTGTTGTATTATTTAATTTGCTGAACAGGGTACCTTTACTCTGATGCAAGACCCATATAGTCAACCATCTGGCACATTAACTAGTTACACTGGTTACTCCGAGCCTCTGGCATATGGCACATCTGGCACATTAACTAGTTACACTGGTTACTCCGAGCCTCTGGCATATGGCACACATCTAACAGGTGTATACGACCAAGAGGCCCTTGGTCTAATCAATGACCCTTTGACTGAGTCCTCTTTGAGCCAAAACCTTGTATTTAATATAACTGATGTGTCTCCAGACTGGGCATATTGCACCAACGAAACAAAGGTTTGGTTTTTTGTGTTTTCTTATATTCTTTTTTAAAGTTATACATCATCATGTCTATTTCATGCTGATTGCTAGCCAAGAACTGGTTTTGTCGAAGAACAGTACTGATATCCATGTACTGGTTAAGACTAGATGGCTTCTCTTGATTCAACTTCTTTATAATGGACCATGAATGAGACAAAATGACTGAGTTGTCAGGAAATGAAGAACATGATAACCAATCTACTTTTGAAATAGTACAGTTGTCGTATTTCACATCTTAGTTCTTAATACAGCAATTTATTTGTTCTGACATAAGCAGGCATTAGTTGTGGGTGACTTTCATGATCAATTCGGGCACCTTTACCAATCCAATCTCTACTGCAGCATTGGTGGAACATGTGTAAAAGCTGAGTCCATCAAAGCCGGTGTACTCCGTGTCTTGATCCCACCAAATACCCCTGGACCTGCTGACCTCTATATAACCCTAGACTGCCAAAACCCAATAAGCCAAGTCATGAATTTTACGTATCTCCCTGACCATCATAAGCCCACCAATGGTGTCCCAAACCCTAAGCCTGAACCTGAAAAGAGTGATATTCATTTACAAACCCGACTGGCACAACTGGTCTTCTCCTCGAATAAAATCTCAAGCATGTCCAACAAATTGCCTCAAAAGCAGTTGAAGGAGGCAACCAGATTTGCGAGTCAAACTTCACCAATGCTCGAGAAACGCTGGACAGGTCTGATTAAACAAATCAATGAAGGAAAAGCAAATACCAAGGGTTTGTTAGAGATGGTGTTGAGAAATAAGGTTCAAGAATGGCTTCTAGAGAAGGTATTAGAGGGTTGCAAGATCACGCCTTTAGACAAAGAGGGGCAAGGTGTGATACACCTTTGTGTCTTGTTGGATTATGATTGGGCTGTATGGCTGTTTGCGTTCTCAGGCCTTTCTCTTGATTTTAGGGATTCAGCTGGCTGGACTGCACTGCACTGGGCAGCATTTTATGGCAGGTGCATATAATTTCCCTTCAATGCTATTTTTCTGTTTTTGTTTTGTAAATAATTTTGTGATTCATGGTGGAAAATAAAATATATTTGTTGATTTAGGGAAAGGATGGTTGGGAGCTTATTATCAGCAGGAGCAAATCCTAGTTTGGTAACAGACCCCACACCTGATTTCCCTGGTGGATCCACAGCTGCTGACCTGGCAGCCAAGCAAGGATTTGAAGGTCTAGCTGCTTTTTTGGCTGAAAAGTGTCTAACTGCCCATTTTGAGGCGATGTCTCTCCACGGCAACCTCAACTCAGACATAAGTTCTAAATCAACCTCCATGAGCAAACCTGAAAATCACCATTTCACCAACCTCAGTGAACAGGAGCTTTGTCTAAAGGAATCTCTGGCAGCTTATAGAAATGCAGCGGATGCGGCCACTAAGATACAAGCGGCTTTTAGAGAGAGAACCTTAAAGTTGCAAACAGAAGCGGTACTAAAATATGCAAACTGAATTTTTTTCTATTGCTTTGCAAACCTGTGAACTGAACCAAATAAACCAACAATTTAGTTAATAAAAAAGTGCTTTTAATAAAATAATCATATAAGCTCATTTAAAATTTTCTTTTATTTAGCTTATCTTGAGTAAGTTTTTAATGTGCATTATAGCAAATATAGTGATACACTTTATTAATTAGTATGTTGGTCAATTTGTTCTGTTTCTTTCCTTGATTTTCAATTATCAAGTCCAAACCAAAAACTGAAATATAAGATAATAAGCCAACCAATAAGAGCATTTGTAGGTGCAATTGGAGAAGCCGGAGAGTGAGGCAGAGTACATAGTTGCAGCTCTAAGGATTCAAAATGCATATAGGAATTATAACAGGAAGAAGGCCATGAGAGCTGCTGCTCGCATCCAGAGCCATTTTCGTACATGGAAAATGCGCAGAAATTTCTTGGCCATGCGCCGTGAAGCTATTCGGATTCAGGTCTCCTCTCTCACTTCCCTTTTTCCTCTTCCCTCAAAGCACACAGAGTTGAAAGTGTGTTCGTTTAAGTGCATGAGGCAGTCTGCTAGCCAGTACAGCAGTGAGGTGACATACCTCAGCTGTCTTCCCAAAATATTAAAACTTAAGCAGACGACGGAAAAAAGAAAATGGAATGTCGGTAGTGTATGTGTGATATAAATGGGGCACTCTAAAAATTCACTGATATATTGTATTCAGTCTCTGGTATAGTTTTTGGATTAATATAACTCCACCCTTCATTTATATTCTCAGGCTGTATTTAGAGGTCACCAAGTGAGAAGGCAGTACAAAAGGATAATATGGTCAGTTGGTGTGGTAGAAAAGGCCATTTTAAGGTGGCGCCACAAGAGACGGGGTCTACGTGGCATGCACTCAACTGAGGTGACAGTGTCCATGAGGATCGACTCTGACCCCATCTCCTCTATTGGAGATGAGGTGACCGGAGAGGAGGATTTCTTCAGGATAAGCAGGGAACAGGCTGAAGCAAGGTTAACCAGGTCGGTGGTAAGGGTACAGGCTCTTTTCAGGTCGTACAAGGCCCAGCAAGAATACCGGAGGATGAAGATGACCCATGAACTAGCTCAGGTCTCCCTCCTTCCCTCTCTTCCACCACTCTCTTCTCTCTCCTGATGCTAGTGAGAATGAGTTGGGTTGAGTGAAGCTCAATCCAGATCCAGTTGAATTGTTGAACCATTTATCAGCGGATCCAAATCTTTCAAGATAAATGGGTTGGATCTTCTTTAAGTTAAATCTGACCAATTAATTAAGTTTTGGAAGTGGTCAGGTAAAGTGTCAGAATGAATTCTAACAGATTCTCCATCCATCGCACAATGTTCTTCTATTATTTAGAAAATCCGTTTCTTCTGCTTCTATACAAAATGAGGTATATATTTCTCAATTCTGAAGATTTTCCCTATTTGTTTGTTTGTTTTACAGATTGAATTTAATGATCAAAGTCAGGATGATTGGGCAACTTGAATATGCATGGTGCAAGAGCTGCTGCTACTTAGTATCATTTCCTTCTGTTTTCATTTTTCCTGTTAATTTGTAGTTCAAGAAAAAGAAGGGTTTTATTTTTTTTCAGTTTTTCTTTCTTGATGTACAGAGATGTGTAGGGTGTTCTTTTCAGTTGCTCTTTTTTTTTTTCCTTTTTTTTTGTTGATATGCTAGTTAAAATAGAAAATCCAATGCTTGTATATAGGTCTAGCTATTGCCATCTCTGGTATACAGCTTGCTTTCTTGAATAGCTGATGAGTTTGTCAAGCTACTCTTCTATGCAGTTAAATTTCTCTAGAATTTCTATCTTTTATGTTGGTAAGGGAAGATTCTCCTAGACAGAAATGGTGTCATTTTGTTTTTTATCTTTTAGGACGCAGTATATATGTTTTAAGTCAATTATTTTCAAATTATTTATCGAGCAGTTGACTCCTTAAGTAATTAGCTGTTTTTTTTTTGTCTGAAGTCAAATGACAATGGCTATAATTGGCGTGCTGTTCAAGGTAATAACACGAGAAAACATCCCATTCCCTGAGATTAATTCTAGGGATCTCTTGATTACTAAGCTTTGGTTTCAGTGCGTAGTGGGTTTGATCTACATTTTTGTTGGTAATATGTTATTAGGATTCGCATCCGCTCTCATAGTTTTTTTCGATGGTACGTTTAAATATATTTAATTGTGTCATAGTTTTTATGGGTTATGACATATAAGGTCTATTATAATATAAATTAAAAAATATTTTTTATAATTAAATTTGAACTGTTTAAATTAAATCTGGCCGTTTGTTTAGATTTAATAATATATATGGAAATTGGCATGTTTTTTATCCTGATATATAAGGAAAAAAAAAGAGAAGATAATACATGCAGGTAGTGATACTTTTTAGATATACAATCCGATCCAATATAAGAACGATGGTTGAGGTCAATGACGGCCACAAGTAGCTCCAGATAAAGGGATAACAAAAACAGGAGTAATAAGATGCAAAAAACACTATGGCCCACAAAAACGAAACCAAAAAAATAGGAATAGGCCGGCGCTGCAAAACTATCTACCATTTTCTTTTCTTCCCCTCAGAGTTGCTTTCGTTTCAATAATCTCCACAAACCAAAAATGGTGGTTCTTCAGTTCAATTCTCTAGGGCTTGTGTTGCCTCAAACAACCAAAAATTGCAAAGCTACCTACTTGAAGTGCCATATTCACCTCTCTCAAAATTGGAAGTTCAGACAGGGAAGAAGGTTGTATGCTGTTGATATAGGATCTCAGATGAGCAGCACTGGTGAAACCACCACCACTGACACCGCACCTTCCGACTCCGATGAGGGACCCCCAGTGATTGATTTTGCATTTATCAATGT
The DNA here is from genome assembly GCA_037678475.1 of x Bolboschoenoplectus mariqueter. Classification (NCBI taxonomy): domain Eukaryota; kingdom Viridiplantae; phylum Streptophyta; class Magnoliopsida; order Poales; family Cyperaceae; genus x Bolboschoenoplectus; species x Bolboschoenoplectus mariqueter. Next base: position 3,324,509 of record CM075245.1, on the reverse strand, counting down.
GAGTTTTTCAATTTAATACCTCCTAACAGTAAATTACATTTTGCACCCTGCAATTGAATAATTTGTAGAATGAAATTAAAACTTGACTGTACAATTTCCAAATAGTGAGTATTTTCATTCTTTTATTAATGTTGCGATGAAAAGGAGCGTACTTTCAAGTATAGTTGTTTTCTATAATACCAATTGAAAAGTGGCTACCGATGCAAAATACAACCCTCTACATAATAATGGTTGAAATTTGAGATCTTGGTTATGTTCTTTTGCAATGATTAAACAGTCAAGGTTACTACCAGACGGTTCTCCAGATGTACAGTATCGGTCGGCTTGTGGAGGCCAGAAACTAAGAGATATAATGCTCGATGCTCAGATCGATCTATATGGACCTTATGTAAGCATTCATCAATAATGATAATTTAACATTATTGTTTCACCGTTAAACAGTTCTTTAAGTTTAAGTTCTTTCATTATTTAATTTTAGGCTAGGCCGTTGCTGAACTGTTGTGGAGGTGGTACCTGTGGTACGTGTCTTGTTGAGGTAAATGCATATATCTGTGTAATTGAAAGAATAATTTCTTAAAATAAAAGATAACTATCTATCTAAATTTATAGAGCAACTTAATTTAAATTGTCAGGTCGTCGACGGGAAGGAGTTGCTTTCTCCGAAGACAGATAAAGAGAAAGAAATACTCAAGAAGGTATTAGTTTCTAAACGGTATTTCAAGCATAATCAAAATCATATTTCATGGAGTTATGGACATATAATTTCTTTCTCCCTTTCTATGTTGTATTTGGGATACTTTCAGAAACCGAAGACATGGAGATTAGCGTGCCAAACTGTAGTTGGCAAGGAAGATTCTAGAGGGGAAGTACGCTCTCTCTCTCTCTCTCAAATTTATGACTTCCATTATTCTCATTACAGTCACTTCTACTGCCATTATTCCTCCTTTTTCCGAGAAAAGCATTGTTTAATTAAACTGAGATCGCGTTGCTATATAGATCAAATAATAATGCCAGAAGAGAGAAGCGGGGGAGTTCTATGTCCATCGGATCAAATTTCGGTCTGATGGGTGAAATAACCGTTGGATTATCAAATCTGATATCCTACACGATTATTGATGCATTGGAGCAAAACTTTTGTGCATATCTTAAAATCATTGAATGGTTATTTCATCCATCAGACTGAAATTGGTCCGATGGACGTTGGAACCCCCCCCCCCCCCCCACGTGTTCCCTAGAAACGAGCCTACCTGATAGGTAATAGTTAACATTATTGATTTTGTTTTACCCTTTCCTGTCAATGGCAGCTTATAATTCAGCAATTGCCAGAGTGGAAAGCACATGAATGGGAATAACATGCTGGAAATCAACTTACAACAACAGTAATTCATGGCCGTGAGGAAGTGAAGATTTTGGATATCCACTTGCAAGAGATAAATCCCTTCCTTACATAATGATATCAAATTGTTAGTAACTAGAAAAAAAAATCTAATATATCCAAAATTTCCATTACATGAAGCTTTCTTCCTTGTAAATTAATAGCAGAGGAATTATTTTTATCATACAGGACATTCTCGTCCACTGATAGTGCGCTGTCAACAGTGTACCATATGTAATTCTATTATGACAAGCTCAAACTCAAATGTAAATTCCGTATAAACTTGAATTTGTGCAAAGTTAATATCTATAAACAGAAAAAGTATATCAATCCTCTGATTCCTATCTTACCAAGCACAAATTTAAGTACTAACTTTGCATAAATTTAAATTTATATAATATTAATAAATACGGAAGAATATGCGAGACGATGTGTCGCACTCTCATTAGTGTGCAACCTTGAGCAAAGACGGTCAACTGACTGTTATCATCCTTCTTAGCAATATTACATCATCCAGCTCCTCAGTGTATTTGAAATTAGAAACAAACTGGCATACTTGACACTTCTTCTGGCATTCCAAACTTAAAAGGAAAAAAAGGGAAATTCCAAGCGCTATCCTTTCTGATTTTGCTTGTTCAGGCCTTTGTACAAACCTGCTTCAATTGTCCAGTCACAATACAAAGCATCTGAAACAAAACTCTGAGAGAAATTCAATATTTATGCCAACTTGTACCATTATACTGTAGGCAAGTTTCCTAATTCAATTCTTTCCAACAACTTATGGGATGATGATATTGCATTACTGACTTTAGCCTCGCTTTTTTTTCTCTCTAATCAAACATGCTGGAAGTATTCTGGCATCAAAATGGTGAGTTCCAAAATCAAGTTTGAAATCCCTTGAGAAATTTTCAAAACGAAACGGACCAAAGTTCTCTTTCATGCTCGATGGGCTACCGATACTCTCAGAATGTTTTACAGTAGACAGCTACCTATACTCTTCCATTACTAAATAGAATAAAAAAAAATTACAGGTTCATATAAGATTATAAGTCCATCTATGAGACCCTTGTGCACAAGTGAATATCATCTTGCTAAATATTTGAAAAAAGAGAAACATCAGTAAACCTCGAAAGGAGTGGCTCCAGTGACAGTGAGAAAAGCCATGGATCTCAGTTCCGGTGACAGCAACCTGCCACTTGCCTCAATTATCAGACCATATTTTACAGAAAAGCTTTCTGTTACCTGGGCAGAGATGGAGACAGTTTTGAAAGTGGTGTTAAGTCAAAACTAAAACATAACATCTGTAAGCACCTTAACTAATCAGCTAAAACTCCCAATTTCACATACTACCATTATCAAATTAAGAATCAGATAAAACAAAGATTTTGCATAACCAAGCAAAAGTATAAAAAGTCAATCAACTGCAAATTTACAGCATAAAGAACTGACCACTTGGCATAAAGATCAAAGGCTCATTCAGTTGTACGAACAGTCAATAATTACCAGATAAAACCTGAAACAACCATCTTGTACCAGTACAACTAAACAATGAATGTTTCAATAAAGATTCCATTTTCCATTAATAATAATCAGCTTATACAACAAAAGTGCAACACAGAAAACACTCGTGAAACAGTAACACAAATACAAAAGTTTCAATTCCTGCCGAGAGGGAGCGACCTACAACTGTAAGTCTCCTTAAAATCACCCTTTTTAGAGGAAGTAAATATAGATGCATAAACCTCCTTGGTGGCATTCGCCGGTGCTATATCCACAGCCTTAAACCTCTTATTTCCCTTCTTACCATTCTCTAGCACCTCTCTTTTATCATCACCTACCCGCTTCTTCTCTTTCTTATCTTTAACTTTTCCTCTCTCCTCCTCCATTCTCTCTCTCAACACCTTAACCTCGTCTTCGCTTCCGTTAATTACAATCTTATCTAGTTCACTGTATTCCTTATGACAAATTAAACATGCAGATGACTTGACTTCTCTCAAGGCCTTACTACTAATCACATGCCCGCATCCCCTAAGTGCGAAAAATGGATACTTCCCATTGAACTCCAACCCTGAAATAGGGCACTGGAACCGGGTCTCAGATTTAGACTCCTCGGCACCTGGTATCAGCTCTAGATTAATTGGAAACATATCCTTGAGCCCCCTTATATGGCGAAATGCCTTGGGTAGGGTTTTCTTTAACATCGCTTCGACGAGGGGCTCTTTGTTGAAGAGATTTCCAAGCCGATCTATAACAACAGGATGAACTAAGGGCTCTCCAGAGAGAGCGCAAGTGGTCCATTTCGACAAACGTGTCTCGTTCGGATCCACCTTGTCGGGTTTCTTGGACAAGTACATGCTGAGGTAACAGTCGCGCGATTCGGCACCGGTGGCGCCACCATCGCCACCGCCGCCACGGAGTCGGAGACGGAGCAGTAGAGTCGATTGAGATGGAAGCGAGGAGAGCAAAGTCGACTCCGGGAGGGGCCGCCCGTTACAGGAGAAATAGAGAGAATCAAGGAGGGATTTGTCTAGGGTTAGGGTTCGAGAACGCTTGAGGTGAGACAGCGTGAGGTCGCCGGAAAGGGTAATGGAGCGCGGCGCCAGCCCAAGCTCAGGCGATTGGAGGAAGAATCGGGTCGTGCCGGATTTCGCCATGGTTAGGATCGAGAGTTCTCGCGAGATGCCACTCGACCAAGAAGAATTGAGGAAGGAAAGGAGAAACTGGTATGCTTTTGCTCTTTGTTTGTTTTTTGTTTTGTTATTGTTGGTCGAGTCGGTAACTAGACTCGATCGCCGACTTTGGGTTTTTTGATGAAGAGAGTAGAGACTGCGTCCCGCCAGGCTATGGATAAGATATCCACAGTCTGATTACTCAGATGTGCATACTTAAATGAGAAGGAATTTAATATTTATGATCATCTGTATTTAAAATATTTATTTTAATATTTATATTTTAATTAATATATATAAACCGTTATATTTTAATTCATCTTAATAATATATATATATATATATATAATTATTGAATTTTAACTTTATTCAGATAGTCATCAAAAAAGTGAATTAAATTATAAAATTTGATCCATCGATTTTTTTTTAGTGTTTTATGTATATTAAAATAAAGTTGAAATTGCATTATTTTTTGTGTATCTATATAGTATGATATATATAAAAGATCTAATTAATTAGTTTTTTTATTTAAAAATGTAATAAATAGTTATATAAAATATCTAATTTGATGTAACACTAATGACTGTAGGTATTGAATCCCTCTTTACTTAAATTAAGAAAATTAAGGGTCTATTTGATAACTCAAATATGAACTAAAATAGTGAAATAACAGTTATTCTTACTTATCAACATTGTCAAATAATAAAATAATAATGTGAAATAGTAAGGCAAATAGTCTCTTTCACTATTCGACTATTTTAGTCAAATAGTAAAAGAGAGTCCGTTTCTGCGAGTTAGAACAGCAACAAAGTTACAAATGCTTCTTTTACCCTCTATTTTCATTTTTTTAATATTTATTTTTCTCTCTCTCTCTCCCAATACTTAACAGAAAGAATAATCTTTCAATGACTATTAATTCAAAAGCCTCTTTTTTTAATATTTCTTTATTCATACCTTGACTCAGCTGACATCATGCCTTTACTTGATATCTATGATTATTAATTCAAAAATTTTATATAAAGGATGTTTTCGTCTTTTTCTTTTCTCAAATATATAAATATAATATATTATTTTACTATTCTAACTAATATTTTATCAAATAATATTTTTATTCTTCCGAATAAATAAGAATTCTTCTTTATACTATTCAAAAAATCGTTATTCTATTACTATTTTAACATTATTCCATGATTTGCCAAATGAACAGGAAAATGTTTGAGAGATATTACTATTGATATCATAATTGATATTAATTTCATTATTCATATAAAATAAATTATTATTCATATTAACGATTTTATTATGCAACTTATTTTATATATTACTTTATTATTCGACTCAAATATTTATTAATCTGAATAATAATTCACTCAAATTGAATAATAAAAATATTATATAAATAAATTGTATAATAAAATCGCTAATATAAATAATAACTCATTTAATTTAAATAATAAAATCGATATTAATAACAATATTAATTACGATATGCTCCCAAATTAAATACCACGTAACTGTACTGCAAAATAATAGACAGCCTTTTAGGCGCTGTTCTTTCACACGGGTTCTCTATCAGTCATAGGAAGCCACATTTATAACATGGCAAACCATAATAAAATAAATTTATGAAGATTATGTCATAGAGTCACGTGACATTATCAAGAAGCTGTTGTTATTTATGCTGAAATATAATTGAATAGTTATTGCTAATTATAGACAAATGTAACTATACCAAAAAATTACATATGAAATTTCAATAAAACTTTATTACAAATTAAGCTCTAATTTGAACATATTTATTACAAAATTAAGCTAAATTTGAACATGTTCATTACAAAATGAGCACATTTAGTTTGTAAATATAAAATAAAAAAATTTATATCAATTTTATATCAATTTTGTCTGAAATCCTAAGCTACATCCAAAATTTTTGTTTCAAGCAGAAAAAAAAAAAGATAAGAAAGAAAAGCTCAAAAATGGATATGGCAGAACCCATTCTTGCATAGAGGCAACATAGTATTCAATGAAAGAAGACCTCTGCACCAAACCACATCAAAATTTCAGTTCAACTTGATTTTTGAAAAGCACAGCTTCTGCTGATTTTGCTGGCCAAAACTGTGATTTTTTTATAACTTTTGGCGGGTTTCAATCTTTGCCCACCGAAAAGCACTTAGCTTCGTGAGAGCTGGTTTTACGAAAAAACCAGATTCCTCGGCTGAAAATTGCATGATCGAACAAAAGGGTTCTCCTAATTAGTTGTTCTTTACTACCAACGGGACACCGAAATTAACCTTGGGACTAAACAAGTTCTTTCTATAAAACTCCTTGTGATTCCGGCTTGAAATTTTCTCGAGCCATTGCTTCGGAGCAGCAGGATGAATAGCATATAAAATCTCCATGAACTTTTTCTCAGAACCTGCCAATACTGTGGCTGGTGCAAAGGATTTCCTCAGAACCCCCGCCTCTTTCAACCAGTCTAGAATTCTATACCTAGGTTTGATTCTGTTCTCCAAATCAAAACACAAAAACGCAGGAAATGAAACAAGATAATCCAAATTATAACCCAAATGGTTTTGGAGGAAATTTATCTTCTCTGTCATAGTATCCATGTTTTGATTGAGTAATTTCGGAGCTGTACTAAGCATCTTACAGATTCTCCTGTGCTCAATCCCCCAGTTTAAAAGCAGCTCAAAACGTCCTTGTAAATGTTCCTTTGTACCACTCAACGCAGCTGCATATCGTGCGGTAAATTTGTTCATGCCAAACCCAATTGATTGTAGAAATTCAACCTTGTAAGTCAGAATCTTCTCTCTTTTATCCAGTTTCGCCTGTTTAAGACCTCTCACAAACTCTTCTTCAATTCCCAAGTCAAAATTCAAAGCATCCAAAACAAATTTCCTAGAAAGAAATTGGATATTGCTATGTTGTATCCTACTGAGAAACCAACCTGATAAGCCAACCGCACGCATTAAACCAGGTACATTTCCCAATTTATTCTTTCCAACAACATATGGGTATGCTGACATTACACTGTTAGCGTCATTTTTTTCTAGTCCGACAGAATGCAAGTATTCTGGTATCGAAATGGTGAGTTCAAAATCAAGTTTGAAAATCTCTCGAGAATTCTTCAAAACAAACTGCCCCAAGTCCTCTTTCATGCCCAATTTTGCAAAAAAGCCCAATCTTTTTCTTAGTTCTTTCTTATCTGTATCCAAAATTACCCAATCATTCTCTCTCAGAAGACTACCAATTGACCCCTCAGCTGATCCCAATTCATAAAAAATCTGAATTTTCTCACAAATATCAAAATAAATATCCACATTACTCTCCATTGAATTCACCACATGATTAGCCACGAAGAAAGCCCCGAGATCGTGTAGCAAACTATCCACATCGTCTCTCATCAAAACCTTAGGAAATCCAAGACAAACAGCAACAGCAACACAATTTGTCCCTGAAAATCCAAACTCCTCTAGCTTTTTAAATCTCCTTAAAATCTCACTTGGAGCAATCCAAAGTGCTTTCGACGGGTACAGAAGGCTGAGTTTCTTGTAAGGAAACCCTAAATGCAGCAATTGTGTAACCCCTTGGACCAATCGCAAATCGTCAGAGAGAAATAGCGATTCCGAGGATTGGGACTTGTCAAAAACCCCAATTGATTCGAAAAAGAAGTCGAACTCGTTGATCGGTTCCTTGAAGGAAAAAGAATGTCGGAAGAAATGGGGGAAATCGCTAGACTTGAAGCTACCAGAAGGAAACCGGAGGCGACAGACGTAGGAAGAGAGAGAGATGGGAGAATTGAGAGAGATCTGCTCAGCGAGAGTGAAAGGGAGATAGCGAGTGGTGTAGAGATAGTCCTTCAGAGCAGCCATGGCGGCCTCCATGGCCGTTTTCCGATAATAAGATCCGAGAGCTTTTAGTTTTGGCGGTTTTGGCGCGATAGAGGCGGAGGAGGAGAGACTGAGAGCGAAAAATGAAACCTTGCGCGATCTCTTGCGAAAAATGGAGAAGAGAGCCATGGTGAAACACTGATCAGAGCATGTATGGAGTAGAGAGAAGAGACGAGCATGTGACCAGGGGTTAGGTTAGGCCGTTAGGGTTTTGACTCTTTGACTCTTTTGGGCCTGTTCGGCTACAAGGAGAAGGAAAATTTTCGGAACTTTATTATTTATATTTATATTATATAAATTATTATTTATATATTTATATTATATAAATTATTATTTATATTGATGATTTTATTATATAATTTATTGTTGGTAATATTTTTATTATTTAATTCAAATATCACTAATATAAATAATAATTCATTCAAATTGAATAATAAAAGTACTGTACAAATAAGTTATATTATAAGATCGTTAATATGAATAATAACTCATTTAATTTGAATAATAAAATCGGTATCGATTTTAGTATTTGTATATCAACTCCCTAAGGAGAATAGCAAGGGAACGGAGAAATTGTGAAAGGGAGTTGATATATAGATACGGTTGTTAATACCATAATCGATATCAGATTTGTTATTCAGATTAAATGAGTTATTATTATATTAACGTTTTTATCGTGCAATTTATTTGTTCAGTGTTTTTATTATTAAACTTAAGTGAGTTTTATCATTCAGATCAGTGATATTCGAGCTATATAATAAAAACATTGTACAAAATAAATTGTATAATAAAATCGTCAATATAAATAATAATTTATTTTATATAAATAATAAAATCAATATCGATGATGATAGTATCTCCCAAACATTTCTCACTGTGAAGTTGATAATTAATCAGATCTATTCCAACTTTTGAGTCTTAAATTGGGGTGTCATCACGGGTGACATTGTACGAACGGTCTGGATCAAATTCGGAAATCCCATTCTCCCCCTTTTTAGGCGTCTGATGAGACCGTCCGAAAATATGGATTGCTTCCATGATTTCTTTCCAAAAAAAAAAAAATTTAATAGCAACATGCCAACATATATACAAAGGAAGCTCATATATAGATGTTAAGTTTTCCATATTATTTTTTTAATTTTTTGTATTTTTTTTAATATATGTTGACTAATATATTACTATCATCATTATTTTTTAGTTTATGTATCATCTCACTTATTTGAATTTAGAGTTATTATTGTGTCCTATTAGAAATGTTTTTTTTATCTTTGTTCTCTTTGTATAGTAATATAAAAGTACATTATGTTCTATTCCTTCGAATTTATGAGCATGAAATTTCTTTTTGTTATTTAATGTCTACTTAATTTTCCTGACTAATTAGAGTGCTTCTTAAAAATTAAAAATTATACATTCTCTTCCGTCTTTCTTTTTACTTTTGTTATTATTATTTTTTTAGTTTTTACTCTAAGAAGTTAGCATTTTTTTATCCACCTATTAGGTTTGAAAAAAAATTTTCAATTTTTTATTATTTTCGTTTTGCCTCTTATTTTGCTCTTCATGTTTTTCCTGTATATATAAAATGAATAATTATAACATACATCTAATTTTTATGATATATCTATTTTACAGTATATATATGTGAAAAATATTATGCATGTTAAAAAAATATTTGTAGATTCGTACGTAATTATTTAGTTGGGTCATGTATCAAATTTTAATCAATTTAAAATTTGATTGATCATTTATCATAAAGTCATTAAAACTCTATAATTAAAAAGTTTCATATTATTTGATGGAATGCTAGAGAAATTTTAAATTAACTTAAATTTGATGCATCGCTATCAAAGTAATTAAGAATACATCTCTAATTTTAACTTTTAATTTGAATAATATTTTTCGATTATATGTGTCATAAATATTGAATTTATTATAAAATTTAAACGTACACTATAAATATTTAGACAAAATAAAAATATACACAAACACATTGTAGCGGAGCGCAAATGCTTGCTAGTAATAAGAAAAACTAAAGTACCTATTGTGATAAAAGAGATTATTTTTTACAATTACAAAGACATACATGCTCTTATATTTTATTTCAAAGCTTTAGAATAATCAATTTCAAGATTTTTGTCAACCGTGGAATTCATAAACTTCTAAAATCTATATTTTTGTTCCATTTTCAATTTATGGAAACTAGAACTACTCCAATTTTAAAATTTGCAACATGTTTGGATTAAAGAGAACTTCTATTTTCCAAGTTAGAACGAATTCTATTCTTAAAATATCTTCATACAAGTTTACTATCCGACCTCAATCAGCAAAATATAAAGAGAACTAATTATGCAGGATGAAAAATAAAATCACACCATAAAGTTGTGATTTTTGACAATGTGACTAGGTAAAAAGACATGCAAACACACCAAAGACAGACATGAACTGAGAGAAACAAAGAAAACTTCCATATCAAATGACATACGGTAGCGAAACAAAATTCTCAGAATTATACAGAAGTTTGCAAGAAAAAATGTGCCACTATGTAATTACAATATGCAAACTATCTTATTCATGTATAGTGCAGAACAAAATTAGCCTACGAGCAGCAGTTAACAAGAAAAAGAATCAAAATTGCCACACAGAGACACATGCGGCATATGCAAGGAAAATCTTGCACATTTCATGAGGTAATATTTATCTCCAGAGAGTCTCATTTGCGTCTGTAAAAACAGCATTGTGGTGCTCAATTAGACACTGTATTACCTCTATCGCACCATAATCTGGTGGGGCTGCATCATCTAATGGGATCTGTACATCTTCTTCTTCTTCTTCTACAGAGGGAGAGAGGTTTTGTCAAATATAAGCTCATAGAGTATAGAAAATAGGACTATCAACTGAGAATTTTTCAGCGATAACCTCTAAGTTTGTGCAAAATAGCAGTACACCCTCTGCTTGTTGTATTGTTTGGAGATAACCAAGCTATCCTTTTCTATTTATCTTAGAAAGAGTGAATGACGGACAGGTCGTGCACCTCATTTGGATGAATCACGAAAAGAGTGCACGTGAGTACGTCACATATTTGATATTTTATAACACATATGTGACATTGCATATTCTGTGGGCATATGCATGACATGATATCTCATTTTTCTGGAATTCATATGACAATTTGTAGGTTTTGGGGTCAACAGGAACCAACCATTTCAAACAATATCAGTAAATAGTACCAACTAAGGAAATTCAGCATTAAACCCATGTAAACATGAAAACAACCATTGAATCATGCATGTTAAGAGGGGAAAGGATAGTATATGTACCCAAGTAATCAAAATCATCGGCTTTTGAGGCCACATCAGCAGACCTAGGACCTCCCTTTAGGCCATATCTGAAATGAAGGTGCAATTCTTCACCAGAATCTCCCTTTTGCCACATTATCAGAGGTGCCATTTCTATTGCTAGACTACGGGAATCCATCTACATTTATCACACAGGCATACAATGCATTTGTCATGATTATAAATTTGTTTAAAAAGCAGGGACTTATGCATAACTTTTGCTGAATTAACAATATTGGATAGCATGCAAATATTTAATTGAAACGAGAACTTCTAGAGAGAACATTTTTCACCAGGTTAACATAGGTAATCAGTCTGATTGGTGCAACATGGATTTAGTTGGGTTGCAATTGACTTGTACCAGTACCAGCTCATGCCAGATCAACTAATTGAAAAAAGAAAAGAAAAGACAAGAAATGGAGAGGATCTATAGGACAACTTGACCGATTACCGGCATTTATCAATTGTATACCTTATTCAGAGAAGATTTCTGGCTGACCCGAAGCAAGAGAGCAGTAACAAATTCGAGTGTCATATAATTAACATTTGGAAGCCTTTTCAAAATATTTCTCAATTCACGTATACGAGACCTCGCCTCTCTTATTTCATTAAATAATACAAATGTAATCAGTGGCTCAGGCAAGCTTGCGAGGTAACATTTAATAAGCGAAGCCACATCTATTGGGTTGGTACCATCTGGTATGGATGCCTTCCAGTCTGTCAAGAAAATATATACCAAAATAACATGAGTTTAAGTTAAAAAAAAATGTCACAACTTAACTATCCCCATTTTCATAATGTGATAAAAGACAGATGGAGGTGCTTTTCACAAAAAAAAAAAGAAGCCAAAAGAACATTAATTTTAAGAGCAAAATTATCATACGAGGAACAACAAATCACCTTCATTGAAAAGGGAAATTAAGTTCTTGATGGTTTTTTTATCATCTTCAGATTTGAACAAGTACTCAGAACCCAGTCCTAAAAGGTACATAATATAAGATCAGAGTTATAACAATTAATCATCCCAAATAACTTTAAACTAAAGGTTGAAAACAAATATCTGCAATTTCACCTGACACAATTAAGTAATCCGCACATGTAATTAGCACTTGCGGTACAGCTTTAGGAGACTGCTCTCTTTGTACGACTACTTCAATTGGTACACCAAAAACTGTGATTTGCATAGTAAAATAACTGCATTATTTTCATCAACAGTATTACTTCAATATAATTGATACCAACATCAAAAACTAAATCCTAAATCAAATAAAGAACCAATACAGACTCACCATCATTGCTTGCCACACCCTGTAAAAGTTCAATAACAGTGTAAAAAGTCTGAAACAGAATAATTTGTTTCAATTTTCACAAAGTTAAAAAAAAGATAAAAGTCAAATACAAACCTTTTGCCATCTTTCTATGTTGCTTAGGGTTTTCTTTGCTGCCTGAAAAAAAAAACCGATGCAATTGAAGTTGTGTTCTTGTAAAAGGATAACAATCCTTAAAAAAAGAATCCACCATTACCTCTTCAACTTTTACTTTTCCAACAACAACCTTCTCTTTAGTCTCATTCAAACCCTTTCTGAGAAGCACAGTCGTCGAGGCAGCCGCTGATATGAGGCGCTCTTGTACAGTTTCTTTAGGTGGGGCCCACTCCTGTTTGCTCTGTCTCTTTTCTTGAAATACAGCCCACCTGTTCTTCACCATGGAACCTACCTTCCCTGCCGCATCGGCAACATTACCTCCGGCCGATTGACCAGCTTGCTTTAACCTGCCACCTGGATTAAACAGATTTACTATCAATTAATAAAACTACAAACATCCCATTTATTTATATTAATTCTCAAAGTCCCCTCTTTTATAGATAAAAATTGATTTACCAGATGAAGAGAAGAAATCTGTGGCCTTCTGACGCCACGGGGGTGATCCATCCAAAGTCATGCTTCAAAGTCAGAAAAACAAAAAGAATTCAAATCACTTGAATCATCGAGAATCAGTAACTTCAGGAAATTAAGTATAACCTAATTCGATTTTAGCCATTTCGTTCTCAAACCAAAACCTCTCATCAGAGCCTCAATCGAACTCCAGGTTACTACAGTTCGTAACTAAAACTTTGTTAAATCATCTCTAATTCGGGATATTTATCCAAAATTCATGTTTCAGAGAGCGGATGCTTGTCAAAATAAGATGATCCTTTGATTATTCAAGAGAAAAGACAAAAGAAATTAAAGCCTTAAACCTCAGGATGAGAATCTTACAAATCTCTAATAGAAGTAAATGATAATCAAATATCAAAAGCCTTAGTAGAGAAATAATACCTGTATTGAAACCGTATACAACCTTATCTCGTGCTTATTTCCCCTTTTTCTTCACTTCTTGAGAGAACGGATTTGATTTTCTCTTCTGTTGAGGATTCCACAAGTACGAGAGAGAGAGAGAGAGTCAGCGAGGGGATTTGAAAAGTCGAAACCAGATCTTATTTACACCCGGTGTTACACGTCGTATTCTACTATTTTCTACAAGTTCCACTGACAAGTGGGCCCCACACTAAATCATTTTAACGTCCATGCTCGTGAGATTCTCGCGTAGATGCATCTTTCTAGAATTAATTAATCCATTCATTTCCTTGATTTTTGTTATAACAAATTTCGTGCGAACCAGTTGGTTAATTATTTAGTTAATTAGTTTCGCTCAGGTAAATAAATCTCCTTCGTTGGTCTACATCAAGATGCTGCCTATAATTTCGTTCGTACCTATTGATGGAATCGACGGCTGAGATTGATCCAACAGCGGTCAAACCAGTAACTGATAAGACGATAATGGACTCCAACTACAAGTCACGAGAAATTAAATAGACCGATAAATGAAAAGAAAACATGTCCTAATCAGAATTCACATCCGCTATTATATATATATATTTTTTTTTGTATAGCAGCCGCGAGGTTGATTTCCGCTGTCATAAAAGTTTATAATATATTTATTATTATAAATTTTAAATGATTCAATTTAATTTAAATAATTCAGATTTAGTTAATAAATAGTATTTTTTATTTATATTTTTATATACTTTATATATTATAGACTCAAAAATATTATGATATATTTGTGTCATAGAAAAAAATATAGTAGCGGATATGAATTCACAGTGGTGTATTATAATTTTTCTAAATATTGTAATAAATGATGTCTAATAAAATATAAATAAAAGATATTTTCTATAACTAAATCTGAATTATTTAAATTAAATCAGATTTTTTAAATTAATGATAGCGAAAGTGTTATTAAAATCTATAACAACGGATTGGAGACCCATCGTAATCATTTCCTTTTGGTTTTTTATGTTTACTTTTATTTATATAACAATTTTTGCCTGTTATAAATCTTAGTACCGGAAGTATATTTCGAATTCGATTCGCTGGAATATTATTATTTCTGTTGCTAATATTTCAATTCATATTTTTTTTAATTGCTCGGATTTTAATAGAGAAGGAGATAATTTTTAAGATAGGAATATTATATTTATCCTCTAAGTGACTAAGTCCTCTTTTCTTAATTATCTTCAACTGTTTTTCACCAACTTTTCTTAGAAAAATTAATAACCAAATATGTATTCATCAATAATCTTGTGTGCATTTCATATTTCTAAATGTACATGATGCAATAGTCAAGTGTACATTTTAAGATTGGTTTGGACAAAAAATGAGTGTGAAATTTTTTGAAAACAAGGCTGCATTTCACAACGGTTTTCTACAACAAGTGTGAATTTGGAGGATTCGAAAAATGAATTTGAAATTTCAAGATAACTATTGACACATTTAAACAAAGTCAAATTGCGTGACAATCATCAATATTTGTGTTTAACTATAATAAACATATTTTAAAATATATATTTTATGAGTACGCAGTTTACAAATTACAATAGATGAATATGTCTATGGTACGTGAAAAATTCAATTCAAGATATTTGAAGGACAGTTTATGATTAGTTATTTGACCCGTTACATGTAAAAACAAGGAAAAAAAAATTCATATGATTCTATAATTTGAGTTGTAATATTAACTTTTCATAATCACAATTCATGTTTTAGTAAAGTTTATGAATGAGAATTGCTTAATCAGAGATTAAAAAGATAATAATAAAACCGGAATACGTTATTACTGAATTATGTTATTCCAACTCAATATCAAGCTGAAATCTTTTCCTTCAAAAACATACTTGATAAAATGCAACAATAAATTCTATTTATTTGTCTAATGAAATATACATCATTCACATGGCCCAGTAATAGAGCTTTTTGAACCCAAACGTCAAACTGCTATGTACACAAACCATAACAAATAAAGAAAAAATAACTATAAAAAAACCACAAAGTTACATTACCAACGAAGTCCAAATTTTAATATTGTGAAAAATTAAAGGGTTGATCATGAAATTTTCTGTGCTAAAACAGCACATTCATCATGGCAATGGTAGATTAAGGTATACCAGGCCAGTGTCATTGTTTCTGGTTAGAAGATTGAAGCTCTCAGGAGCGAATACTTGTGGCGAGTCGAAGGATATCTTTCTTTCCAAATGAGAGAACCCACAATAGTCTACAAACATATCCACATGTTTATAGAAATATTGCACTGACACCCACACTCCCTCACCTGAAAGAAAATTTTGAAAAAAAGAAAAGAAAAGTGATTTTGAGAGAGAGCTTTGTTGAAGTTCTCCTTGAAACCAAATTAAAAAAGAAATTAAGAAAGTTGTAACTTAATATTTGTGAATCTGTGGGTCACACATCATTTCTTTTTTTTTTTTATGATTTTGGAGTATTTTGCTGTGCAAGCTGTTAGCATAAACCATTTATATATTCCAGTTGATTGATTGACTAGTCACATGAATCCTATGAAAATGACAGAACTGATTTTTTATTTTAATTTTCAATATTTTATAGTTAACAAGTTGATGTAGACAAAGCAATTAAGCCCCAAGTTATTCACTTGATTTCGCAAGAAAAATTAAATATTGATCCCTAATTGAACTATTCCAAAATCATCAATTTTTTTTCTTAAACTTCTATTACTCCTAATATGTCCCTCTACTTGATGAAACAATTTGACAAGTTCTTCGCTTGGTTTGCTTAAGTAACACAATTACTTTTGCTGATATGAATTGCTTGATTTATCAGGTGTGAGTGTCATCTAGACTTAGTTTGCTTAGTTTCAGACTTTGGGGCGAAAAGGAAGAAATATGGATTTAAAATGGATGAAGGGGAAGGGGAAGGGGAAAAATGGACATGCTACTTTTTTAGAGAGCACCTGGTTAGAGGTGATAATGTGGAATCAGCAAAAGCAATAATGATGTTAATCAAGGACATTGGTGGCAGGAATAACATGGTTTCTTTTTATATTTCAATATCAAAGCTGATTTATAACATAATTCAGCAATAAATTCAAAATTTTTTTGGGGGATTTTATTGGGTCAAGATCTGAATTTTTCATATACGTATAACTCAACCAGGGCTACATCAGAGTATGGTAGGGACTTATGACCAGTCTGTGATGTAATCTCGGTTACTGGCACGAACCAGCAAAGATTTAATTTTTAGCCAGTCTGCTAAAGGCAAACTTTAAGGGGAAAAAAAAATTCTTAAATTATCTCTTGTGAAAAGGTGAACTCTTTTACCGTGTGTGATCAGGAGTAAGTTCTCGTGAGGATATTTATCTGCTAGAGATTGAATCACGCTAGCAAATCTTCTTCTCGCATTAATGACTGACTCTCCAAATGTTGGTACCTGCACAAGTTTCAGATGTATTAAATTTAAGGCTGAAATTATTTCAAATAAAAAAGAAAATAAATAATATTTTTCTTAAAATTTCAGAAAAATAAATGGTTGCTTTCAAATGATCTAGCATCAGATTTCTCAAGATGCTAAATAAGATTTTAATTTCTTTCAGATTTCTTGTTGTCGATATATCACTTCTCTTTTTCATTAGTATTCTCGGTTATTCTAACATTTTTAAAATTGACTAATTAAAAAGGATAAGAAAGTAAAAGAGGCACCATCTCAAATTAAAATTCATATTTCTGCCAGTGGAACACAATCGTCAAGTAACTTCCATATATTTTGCCTCCAGTTTTCTCCAAAGAAATATATAGAAATAATATACATTTTCCTTGCTTCTTCCAATTAGGAATCATGAGCAATGAACTAAAATAGATGAAATAAAAATAAAAATAAGAGTAATTCTAACATATATCCAACTCTTACAACACATAATTTTAAAAAATATAGTTAAATTAAAAAATAAAATTGTAGATATGTTCCTAATTACTTAGATAGAGTTAATTTAGAACTTAAGTGGTCATTAATCACAAATTTATTAAAACCCCACCGTTAAAATTTTAAAATTGTTTGATGAAAGGGAAAATCTCTTTCAAATTAATTCAAATTTGATACATATTCTATCTAAATAGATAAAAACACATCTACAATTTTAGTTTTTTTATTTAACCGATATTTCTCAAAAATATGTACCGTAAGAGTTGGATATACGTTAAAAGTCGGATGTACACTAGAATTACTCTAAAAATAAAATATAAAATGCACACCTGTTGGTAAATGGGAGTGACAGAATGGTCTCTCGTTTCTTCTGGGAAGATAGCTTCAAGTTGTGACACATCAGGAAAAAAAATTCCATCTACTGGAATAATAGAAGGTTCTATGACTTGATTATTCATCATCTCACCTAAACCATGCTCAATTGACACCTGCATTTATTATATTTGCAAGAAAATTGAAGTGATATTTTGATTTCTATCACTGAAATATATAAAACAAAACGATCATCGAGTACCTTTACACGAGGTGATGGATCGATTGAAGCATCTCGACCGTCGGATTCTCCTACTGAGCAGAGAGAGGCAAGAACCTCCGCAGCTGTCTCTCGGCAGCGAACGAATGGAGAGACGAAGACACGGTGGATAGGGAAATCCAGACCTGACAAGCGGGCCCCAGTTGCGCGTGCACGAGTCTTGCCTCCATCTGTCAGAACTGGATCCCATGGCCGCGCAGCTCGTGACACCCAGGTTGGATCGAAATGGTCGATCCGATCGCCATGGCGCATCACCACCACATGCTGTACTCTCTCTCCTCTTCCTTCTGTTGCCATGTCTCTCCTCTTCTCTTCCTCTCCTCCTTCCCCTCTCCTTCTCTTTCTCCAAGTACTGTTTTCTCTGATTTAAATATAGGAGGTGATGGAGCAAATTAAGATATTAAATTGTTGATTTCTATGGGAGCGCTGTTAGTTTCCCCATTAACCAAAGTCTTCGAACCTTCGCGAAGCAAACCTAAATCCTTAATCTTAAAAAGGCACGTGGTAAACTGTATAATTAAGAGAAGGAATACTGTGTCATAAACTGTATAAGAGAAGAAAATACGATGTCATAAACTATATAAAAGAAGAAGAAATACCATGTCAAAACTTTGACAAAAATCAAGTAATACGTCGGAATATGACGTAGTGAGAGTTTCGTATCATACCTACGGGCTTTAATTTTCGCTGCGCTGCGCTGCACTGCATTATATAATATATGTATGAATTTGAAATTTTATTACTCCTAATAGTATCTCCAATTAATTATCACGTGATCTAACCCAAATCTCTCATGAAATTTTATATTAAACAAGTTGTATTGTTTGTTCATCTGAATAGTATATAAAAGCGAGTTGATGCTGAAGCAAGTGATCTTCCAATAAATTCCGCAGGGAAAAAATATATATATTTGTACTAATATAAGAGAAGTTATTTTGCATTTCTTACATTTCAAATTTTGTACATTTTATTTGCACCTCAATGTAAAATATAAATATTTTTTAAAAACATATATTTTAAAACTGAAATTAAAAACTATGTTAAATGGCTTATAAAAAATATTTCAAAATTTTTAATTCTAACTTTTAATAAACATAAAATATAAATATTATTATTATTAAATATAAATATATTTAACAATATATATATATATATATATTGTTAAATACATCTTGAATTTGAATACAGATAAACAAATAGCTTCAATGTTTTCAATGACAGCTTCCGAGACACAAACGGACGCGAAATAAGTCCAGATTATTGAATGTAGAACATTAAGCACCGAGAAGAAATTATAAACTCAGAAGCAACAATTACTTAGTGGGAAATGATTTCAGCTAAATTTTTTCTTTATTTTAAGTAAACGGCCTCATTGTACCTTTTTTTATTCGATTTAATTCCTGGGAAGCTAGACGAAATTTTCATGTATATCATTTTAAAACATCTAAATTACATCCATCCTTCTAAAGCTGAAAATATTATACTTCTCTGTCCTATACACAAAAAGCTCTCAAATTTACCATTCAAACTTAAACATCACGTTTACCCAAATTGTGAACTTCGGAATAAAACTTAACATAATTGACAATTAAATCATATTTATCGAAACTACTGTAACTTAGTAAATTTTGTGTGTGTGTGTGTGTCAGTGTTTTTTTTTTCTGTCTAACTTTCAAATTTTAGTTGTCCTACAAGATTGTATATTGTCTTCAATTTCCCTGAATAGAAATCTAGATAATAAAAGCATTTCTCAAATTAAAAAGTCAAGTCCTTATGAAATAATTACTGAGTGGGTATGATGGAGAGTTTGGAACTTCGGAAAAGTAAATACAATATTTTTCACTGTTGAAACTCTAAATATGTAATTTCAAAATTTTAGAAGGGCATCACCAAACTGTGTCTACCCTAGTAAAACAACAAATAATTGGAATTCTTAATCAAGGAACAAAAGAAATTAGTCTTAGTTAAGTAGTAGTTATAAGCACATAAAAGCAGTGTTAACAAAAGGAAGCTTGATGCCATCTCTTGTGCGTATAAATTTTACAAAATGAGACGGCCATAGCATTCCGATTAATCCCCATAAAAGTTACAGTCAAGCACATTGACTGATTTACCCCTACTTCCTACGAATTGTCAATAACAGACCAAAATGGTCACTAGGTAATACCGGCAACTCCAACCTCTTCATCTCCTTTCTTACCTTCTTGTCCTTGAAATATTTCACACCTGGTATTGCATCCATACCAATCATCTCAATACCAGTCGCCTCAAAATCCGTGCATTTAACCAAAACCCGATCCAACCGCTTCCTCAAGCTCCTATTACCAGTCAGCATAGGATTCAGTTTGGTGTCATATGTGTAGCCCTCTTCATCAGGCCTGAGCTGGGTCCATGTGTCAGTCCAGCTTGTAGTCAGGGGAAAGCGGCCGTCAGTTTTATCATCCCAATTCATATCTCCTGCGAAGATGATATTTGAGGAAGTTTCTAGAAGGTTGATGGATTGTTGGGCCTGAGCCACACGTTCTTTCGAGTACATTTGATTCCATGTTGGTGGGGCCGGGCACGGGCTTTCCAGATGGGTCGTGGCGAGGACTAGGGTTTTGCCATCCGGAAGAGTGATTTCTGCCTTGCACAGTTCTCTGCCCATTATTGAGTTGGAGAATGGGGTGCATGAAAATAACTTTACCGGTAACTTGCTCATCTGCAATGGATGTTAATAGTAAAAGTTTGCTACTCAACCAATAATTAGTG
Source organism: x Bolboschoenoplectus mariqueter (assembly GCA_037678475.1). Taxonomy (NCBI): domain Eukaryota; kingdom Viridiplantae; phylum Streptophyta; class Magnoliopsida; order Poales; family Cyperaceae; genus x Bolboschoenoplectus; species x Bolboschoenoplectus mariqueter. Next base: position 3,303,631 of record CM075245.1, on the reverse strand, counting down.
ACAAATGCAATGTCAATTCTGTATTAATATGAGGTTTATCATTGTAGACAGCATATACTATTTCAAATAACAAAACCAAGTGCTCAGACATTGCAAGATAAACAGCTTGAGAAAAGTTCTAATATAAACATGTCATCTCTTTCTTTTTCTAATTTCCATTCTACTCAATTCAAGAAAGCATCCCAAGTACCCAAATCAATTAGGAGTAAGTGTATCAATGTTAAAAGAGTAAAGAGAAACAAAACAAACAAATATATAATAATACCAGCATGCAGAAATAAGGCCTTTCTTCAGCGAGTTGATGTGGTACCGAGCATTTGTATTCCTTCCACCATGGGGTGTTCTCAAAAATCCTATATATATTTGAGGTGACCTCCTATATTACATAAATTGTATCAGGAAAGAAAAGACGTAATAAAATGAAATAAAAGAACCTGTATGCCAATAGAAGGTAGAAACCATTCAAAATTCTACCATTCCGTCAGTAACAAGCCTGACATCCATGTATAATTGTATATCACGAGAGAAGGTTGAGAATTTATATTGGTAATTCTTGCCTGGAAGCACATAAGATCTGGTTTATATAGCTGAATTAGTTCACCAAGTGTTTGCGTTCTCTTGACTAACTCCAAATCTTCACGGAACCAAACATTATAGCTCATGGCAATGATTTTGTGTTTATTCGAAGGATCATCGGTGTTTTCATCTGAATAATACAGGAAAAAGTATAATTTAAGTAACAAACCAGCGAGTATTGTGATACTAATAGTTACTACAGTACAGATTCTTGAAATTTGAATCATCCTCTCCACAATCTAACAATCTCCTAGCCTGGATTAGATAGACAACAAACTGACATGAAAAATTAAACAGAACTGAAAACTTCAGAAAATGATCCAACTGTTAGAAGCTGAGAACATAAAAAAACAGACCTGAACCTAAATCTATTCGCTTGCTGCTGCTGCCACCACATGACCTAAGAGAGAAACCCTTGTCCTTTTTTCCTGCAAAGAAAAATAGGGAAAAGATAAGAAGCTCTTTTTCTTAAATTAAGGTAATAGGAAGTTATCTCTTGAAAAGTTGTTTGAATGAAAAGTTCAAGATAACACCTGAGTCTGAATCTCTAGGTTTCTCCGGCGATGGCGATGGCGATGGAGCCTGACGCTTGCGACCACTACATCGCTGAAGTGGCAAAAACACTTTGCCAATAGATGGATCAGAGATTTCATCTTCATCAAGCCCGAAATCAGAAAAAGAAGCATGTGGATTCATTTCTTTGGGTTCTTTACCGGTTTCACATATCTCGCAAGAGAGAGAAGAGGGTTTGTTGGAGAAGGTGCATGCCTGGCAGGACCAATTCGTAGCGGCAGCTACAGAGGAGGAGGAGGGAGAAGACGAGGAGTAAGGGGAGAGGCAAATCTTGCAAGAGGTGGGGTTTGAGGAAGGGGAGTTGAGAAATGTGCACCTAGAGCAAGCCCATGGCGAGGCCATTAGAGCGCGAGAGAGAGAGAGAGGGTTTCGATTTTTGAATGGAATGCGAAGAGTCTGAAATCGGAAGAAAGAAGGGAGAATTGCTATGGTACCCATCAAAACTTTCATCTTCTCCCATGCATGTTTGTGTTAGAACTTCAATGTAATTTATTTCTATAATTAAATTTAAATTTATTTTTTTCATATTTTTATTTTCTTAGTTTAATTAAAAGAGAATGAGAAATTATTTTTATATCTTAAATTTTGTACTATTTATCTGCATATGATATCAAGTACAAATATTTTTTAAAATATATGCTTCAAAATTTAAATTCTGCACCAATTAACTTTAAATACTTGAAATGCAAATAAAGAATATAGTTATCACTCCTCGATATTCATTGTAAACTAAAAAATATATATTTGTCGTAGAAAATAGTACATTTTTGTTACATCGAACGATCATTCCGTTATCGAATCAAAATTTGATTCAACGAGCTTTGAAAATTTTCCATTTCTGCATCCTATTTTGTGTTTCACAAGTAGAGTAAGGGTGAAGTAAATGTTTTAAGACGCTTTAATACAACAAAATGATATGATTTAAGGTGAAATAAGTTAAAACATCTAGGCTCATGTTTGGTTGGAGAATTAGTGAAGACTCTTTATTTCTTACTTAAGGAGTCAAACATGAATAATTAATAGAGGTATAAAGAAGAAAGAGTTATGACTCCATAACTTAAAGGAGTCTGATGAGGCTACTTAAGCTATTCTTCGAGTTATATATCAATGAGACCCACAATTCATTGTAACAACGACGACGACGACGACGACGACGATGATGATCATCATCATGGTCATCATATTTATTGTATTATTACAATTTTTATTAATACTATGATAATTATTAATATTATTATTAATATATTGACATTGTTATAATTAATTATTATATAATATTTTTAATATCATTGCATAATATCGTTAATCTATTTTTTATCGATATTATTTATTTAACTGATGCTATCGTGATAGTAACTATTATTATTATCGTTATTGTCAGTGTTATTGATATAATAATAATAATAATAACAACAACAACAATAATAATAGCAATAATAACAATAATAATAATAACAACAATACTAATAATAATAATTATTATTATTGTTGTTAGCATCTTCATTTTTATTATTTTCATTATAATAATAATTATAGTTGATATTATTAACAATATTTATTTTTTTTAAATATGATAACATAAATATATACTCTTCTTATTCTTCTATTTGCTCAACCAAATAAGAATACTTTATAGTATCATAATTTTACATAAAAAATTATGTCTTCATAACTTTATGCTCCAACCAAACATAATCCTATAAACATAAAATTAAATTAAATCATCAAATTTCACAATTTTTAATATATTTTATTCTTATTATTTCATTTTTTTACTTTACTATTATTAAATATTAATATAATTTAACATCTATTTCATTTCAATTTTACTTTCCGTACTAAACGGAGGGTACTAGTCTGGCTCAAGGAGACTAGAAGACGGAGTCTAGGATTCTGGCTTTCATCCTGGGGATAGATATCATCCATCAGATATCCATCGGACGGCGCACAGGAACCGAACTACGTCACCGATAGAGAAACTAAACCCCCCTCTTTTTTCTCTCGCGGCGTCTCTCCGCCTCTCCATCCTAACAAGCCACCCCCCATCTTCCCGCCTTGTGGCGATTCTGGCCTCCGTGTGATATCCCTTTTGCTTTTGGCGATCTCCTCTTTCTCAGCTTGTTGCTAGGTTTGATTTCTGTAGAGGATCCTTCGATCAATGGCGAGCACTAGCTCAGGCGGTCGTGATAACATGGTTCATACCTTCAAGTACCTCATGGGTCTCTCTCTCTCTCTCTCTCTCTCTCGCTCGCTCGCTCTCTGGCTCTCCTTCTATCTATCGTTAGTTCAGCTCTGATTGTACATTTGGTTGATTGTTACTTTTCAGCAACGCAATTTCTGGCAAGAGGAATCCCTTTTGTGTTCAATTCATGGATAGTTAGGCACCTCACTGAAGCTGATTACGCTGTTAAGTCTCCGATTTATGACCCTTTTGGGTTCTGAATTTACTGTATTTAAATTTAATTCTCAAATTATCATACATCTTTTCTGATGGATGGATCGATCTCTTTTACCTCGTCCCTTTCAGGTATATGCAGTGCAATTTCATTTATTTGTCACGTGTGTATTGTTTCTGAGCCGGGAAGGTTTTAGGCGAGCATGCATGCGTACTGAAGTCCAAAGGTAATTACCGGTGGAGTCCATGATTGTTACTTATTTCATGATGGAATTATGTATTCCCAATGTTGAAATAATGAAGTCTATACCGTATATACTAATTCTGAGGGGTTGATCAATCTGACTCATAACAGGTAATTGGATTCTTGTGGATACTAGTATTGCTCTATGACTTTCATGATCTAATTAGTACTTGTGACTTCCATGATCCAATTAGTACTAATCTCCCTTGCGTTGTAATTGTGGTATCATTTTTTACAATACACTTATTTTGTTCTAAATGGGTCGATATAAATTGCAGTAAGGATGGATCAATTGAGGAATACGCTACAAGTTTATTAAATGTAGCATGGATGGTTTTCCCAATTGGCCTAATTTTTACTTTTGCTGGGGGTGCGCTTGTTTTCTGGTTAAAAGGTCTCAGCTTTTCTGACCCATATGGACAGGCTATACTAATAAATGGTACTGCTTTCTTTTTCTCTTAGATTTTGTTGCTTTTCAGATACTGACGAGTTCCTATGCAAACATTATCTAGTATACTCCAATTTTTTTTTAAATTTAAAAAAGGGAAGTGGATTGGTGTTTTAGGCCTTTATCGAATGGAGATGTAAGGAGTAAAAGATATATTTCTAATGTTATATATACTTATACCAGATACTTCATGCCATTGTTGGTTGTATATAGGATATTTCTCAGTCTACTGGGTTGAACTAAAATATTTTAAGATTTCAAAGGGTAGACAAAAAAAAAATTGTGCTGTTCATGGAATTATATTATACAATTTTTAATTGTCAGGATTTGCGTGTATATTAGAACTATTGGCAGAGCCTTTATACATACTTTCTCAGAATTTGCTTCTGTTAAGGTTACGGTTGGTAACTGAATCTGTGGCTACTCTATTGCGCTGCTTGACGACTTACTTCCTTATCGTCAAGAAACATGATATGGTAATATTTTTCAACTTTCAAAAGAGTGTGTTTACTTTTATTCGAAAACTTAAACAATTATAAGTTCTGAAACAAGAAAGATGACTATTTGGAGATCGTCAAACGATCAGGACTATATGTCATAATAAAGTGTATTTGCTAAAAGCTCCTGTTTGTTAGTTGTTTCTGCCCTTCTGGATATCATTCTCCTTTTTTTTTTCTAACCTTTTCAGGAGAAGGAAATTATATTTGGTCTGTCACAAGTGGCATATGGTGGTTCCTTATTTATCGGATATTGGGCTTATTTTTTTATATTTAAGATTCTCAATCCTGCATGCCTTTTCCCTTTTAGGTAAAGACTTGGTTAATTTTAGTTTTTGTAATGCCAAAACCTTCTCTTCTTACATGTACCATTAAATTTGGTTTACTTCCATTCATTTTGAAACCTAGAAGGCAATTTAACAAAATACTCATTGCCCGTCAATATTGTTTTCAGGTTAAATACTTTATCGGAATATGATAAGCAATTGTGGCATATGTGCAAGATCTTTACGGGTCAATCCTTCAGAAAGCTAATATTACAAGAGGGTGAAAAGCTAGTTCTTGTATGGCTAGACACACCTTACAATCAAGCTGTATATGGGCTTGTCGACAAATTAGGCATGTACGCGTTGTATCTTTTATATCCTTAAAATTGAAATCATTCAAACTTATGTTCTGTTTGAATAATTCATGTTTGATATTTCTTCGTATTATTTCTGTTAACATCTTTCAGGAAGTCTAGTTGTTAGAATGGTGTTTCTTCCATTTGAAGAAAGCTCTTATGCTACTTTCGCTAAACTGGCTTCTGGTTTGTTTCAAATAAGCACCATATTGTACTTTGAAAAATGTAAGGCGCTACATAAAATATTAAGTGAATGATAAAGTAATGTTGTTTTTTTGTTTTTGTGTCAGACAAATCACAAGAAGCTGTTTCTCACTTAAAGAACTCCTTAATTGGTTCTCTCAAGCTTATTTTACTAATAGGTTTGTTCTTTTTTTTGTTTACCGCCCTTTTGATGGCCTGAGTAAAAAAAAAAAAAATTCTGAGTCCCATTTATTTGCCAACATTTCTAGGGCTTGTGGTGCTTGCATTTGGACCTAGCTATTCATATGCATTAATGAGGATTCTTTATGGCCAGAAATGGAGTGATGGAGAAGCCCCTCTTGCACTTCGTTATTATTGCTTTTATGTCATTAGCTTAGCCATGAACGGTTCGTTTTATTCCCTTTTAACTGTAATAGTATTTAATATTACTATTACTGAGTTTTCTTTTATTCCCCTAGCTTTTTTCATTCCTTTGGTTATTGCTTTCATTTTATTTTGTTTAAATTGGGTTTGCTAGTTGATAAGTATCTTGACGTATTTTTCCTGTCTTGCATATGCTTGATCGCTAAAATGACTTTTTTTGACGAATTTTGTATTTATAGGAACCACAGAAGCATTTCTACATGCTGTGGCAGATGAGACTCAGCTAAAGAGGTCCAACAACTCATTGCTGATATTCTCTGCTATTTATATCATATTGAATGTACTTCTTATTAGATCAGCTGGGGCTGTTGGATTAATAACTGCCAATTCAATCAGTATCCTTTTTGATTTCTCACTTATTGCTTATCTTTTCATTGTTTATTCATTTTGGAGTATGCTGGCAGTTTTTTTTCCTTGACCAATTTGCAGATATGTTGTTAAGGATTGTCTATTCTGCAGTATTTATAAAGCAATATTTCAAGGTTTGTTCTTACTATCTTTTTACATTTGGAAAAACATTCTGTCAAAGATTGGAGTAATATTTCTGCACTTGTGTTATAATAAGTAAAGGGACTGTGTAATTTAACTCTACATTCTAGCATGTTACCTTGTACCATAATATGTCCTAAGTTCTATGATTTTGCAACAGAATGATCAAAAATATTTTCAGAAATTCCAAGGACATTTGCAATATTTTTTTTTCTGAACTTCAATATGACCCTATTATTTTGCAGAACTCTTCATTTTCATTTCGGGAATGCATACCGCATGGGTCGTTGTTTCTGTTTTTCTCTAGTTTGACAACTGTTTTTTCAGAGATAGTATTTCTAAATAAGGACAAGTTTTGGGAGACATTCCCTATCCATTTGTCAATTGGTGTTGTTTGCTTCTCCCTATCATGTGCTGCTATGTGAGTGCCTCTATATCTTTGCCATCAAAATTAAAATCCTATACAACATAGCTTTGATGTACCTGGCAATTATTTTGGCAATACTATATTTTACTATGCTTAGGTCGATGTATTTTTATGAATACATGTCACTGACGTGCTTCTCAAGTTTTCTTTTCATAAGTTCAATTGTGTTTTTTGCTTGGGTACAAACAGATATAATCGTGAAAGACAATTCATCAAGAGGATTATACATGTACGCAAGCATGCTGACTGAAAGCACTCCAATACAACCTCCGGTTGTGTAAGTTACATGCTCAATTTGGTTCTCAAGTATTTTGGGTTCATATCTCGTGTTTTTGCTAAAAAATGATATTTTGTTCATTTTTGGTTAATGAGCTGACCAGAAAGTATGTGATTTAATCAAGGTTGACCAAATTTGCATGCTTCTGCATACCAGGCCTAATTGGTTTTATCTGTTCTGGTTCACTCAACTTCTTTTTATATTATTTTGCCAGAACTTGGTATTTAGATTTATATGTAAGCTCAGATTCGTTCCTAATTCATCTACATTATGTAATGTAAGGAGCCTGATATATAACCCAGATAAAATTTTACTGAATTTTGCAGCTTAAAAAAATCGGTAAATATCATCCTGAAATGTCAAACTTCGTCAAATTTCAAGCTCACCGTAGCAAAAGACTCGAGAATGTTTTTTATTGTGTATTATTTTCAAGTGAAAACATGCTGGTTAAATAGGTTGCTTTATCATCGATGGATAGGAGCCAAGCATTTCTTTTGTTACACTTGCGGTTTGTGTTTAGAGTTTTTATTGTAATTTACATGCTTTTCTGACAGTAAGTGGGAGGAAGGAGAGTAACATTCCTAATATGGTTCTATTCGTGTATAATGATTTGATGATTGTAATTTGCATTATGCTTGGTCTAATGAAGTCTTTATTCTTTAATAACTTTTTCCGGATGTAGTTTGCCTTATTGGTCGTTATATTAATTAGTCCATAAGATAATTTTGTAGAAAATTGTGTAGATTATAAAACTAGTTAAGTTACAAGGATTAGAGTACACTGCAGATCTGCAAGACATCTGAAAACCTATTAGCGTTGGTATTGTGAAAATGAAAAATGCACCCGAGAAGAGAGTAGAAGAGGCAAATTTACTAGAGTTGTTTTCTGTTAACTTTTAAAGCAAATTTACCTCTGCACTTGGTGTGGTGTAGCGTAGCGTAGCATCGCGGCTCACAGCAGGGAAGCCCAATAAAAGGTGTTCCAAGTTGGTACCCCATACTAGCATAGTCTACGATACTACAAATAATCTGATTGTTTCAAGATTCATACAAAATGGATCTCAAAGAACTCTTTTGTAAATTCATTCACTCATGCGCCATGTAATGTGCTGCGTGGCAAAGAATCAATACTCTTACAAATTCAGTCTTAAACAAAGACCGAGACACTTTTTGTCAATTATGATTGAGATACTAATTTGTTAGAACTTTTAGAAAAAAATATAAAATGAAGTATCCCAAATTTTCAACTTTAAAGAACTTGACAGTTGAATTTCATCCTGTGTTCCACATTTAGTAAACATCATTTTTATCCAATAGACTAAAGATTAGTTTTAGAAAAGAAAAAGAGAAGGTTTCGAGATGGTTTTTGTGTGCCAACACTAAAGGAAAAGAAGCACGTCTTCGCACCCAAATTGCATCTTGTTGCACTGGAGATGCCCCAACTACTAGATTCATGTATACATTGTTAATCATCACAAGAATCAATGATCATAACATCGGATCTATATTCCACAGGCTCAATAAAGTTCTCATGGATTTAGGAGTTGACATTTTTTAGATTTGAGGTGCTTTTGTTTTTTTGGAGCTGTAGCTAAACTCAGTGTAAGAACTTATTTAACGATTTCAATGAAATTGGGTGCTTCCATCGAGATCACTTTTCCCAAAATAAAAAAGGAGTTAATATTTTTCTCTTTCTTTCTTTTTTTTAAGCGCCCTCAGTAATATAAGCCTAGAGATAAATTTTAAGATGGTAATCGACCCTCGAGATGACACTCTTTGAGGTTTTGAAGGGCTCGTCTGATATACTCTTCACTTTGGTTTGCATATTTCAAGCATATTAATCTTTGTGCTATCCGGTATGCCATTTGCATTGATTCATGCTCTTCACAATTGGTACTAATCCTCTTTACCTCCTACAGTCAAAAAGAAAATTTAAGGGTAGAATTTCATATGTAGAACAGTCAAGACTTCACCATGCCAAGCAACATATCAATTAAAGAGAAAAATATCTAGGTTTTGGAATCTACCTCTTCAGTGATCTTGGAAGTAATTTGTCTTGCAGTTTCAATGACAGTGCTTGGTAATCCAGCAACTCCAGCCAGTAGGAGGCCATAGTGCGGCACCCCCCTTGGTCCGTCCTTGAGATGGAACTGACCCAAACAAAGGCCAAGTCACTAGCATGATATATTATGAAAATACAGTAGTAAATGAAACTAGCAGAAATGTACCTTGAAATCTAAGCGATTTTTTCTCAAATCAACCTCAAAATGGAGTATCTTCACATTGGGATATAAGCTAGCTAGTTCTGATAGTCCTTCCATATGTGTTGCAAAAATGGTATACCTAATCAAATGTACACAAGGTAAATAACCTCCAAATATTTCACTTTCGAGTTTCTATTTTCTAGACATAATACACGCATGATGAAGTACTTTTATACTGGTTCGAGTTCAGTGCCAAAAAGAGAATTACAATCAGTACTGCTTGAATACTTCTAGTAGATAAAAGTTCAAATTGGGAAAGTTCACCAATAAATAGCCCTTCCTAATGCAAAAGTGCACACTGGAAAAGTGCTCAACAACTTACGCATTAATAGATAGGAGATGCTCGCAACAACTCCATGCAATTGCGAATCCATCAGATGAAGAAGTAGCCCTTCCTAATTCATCTATTACTACTAAACTTCTGCATAATTTTAACCGACTTAACCCCTCAGATGAAACCATGGGAAAAAAAAAAGAAATTTTCTTTGCATCCAAATCATTTGAAATGTTCGAAAAATGCTGTTATAATCAATATTTTTGACGCACCAGCCTTGTAAAGAATCTTATTTATTGAATATCTAAGGGAAATTCAAGTAAATGACACTTGATAAGGATACTTTTGTCGATTCATTTTGCAAGGATGCAAATGCAAAATAACATTAAAAATGTGTATGGAGAAATACTTCGGAGAAATATTCTGAAGAATGAATGCCATCTCCTTCATTTCCGTCATAAACTGCTCAATATTGATTACCTTTTAGTGTGGTTATGAAAGCAAGAGTTCAGTCTATAGTACATGCACTAGAGAAGACACAGAAAGCTTAGATCTCCTGGTTGCATACAGAGTGAAGGGTGTTATTGACTTGGCACAGGAGGTTTACGAACTATGTGTACTTATGTTAAGAAAACATTGCTGATTTAATAGTAATGGCTAAACTCAAGCAAAAAGAGGACACCTAACCTAAATGTCCATATTCCAAGATATCCTAATGTCTTTTACTATATCTGGCCATATAAAAGTATCATGTGTACAACCCTGAGATGATGCTTGTTTGCAAAAGTATCCTCGCCATAGATAGATGATAACATGAGACAAGGGTCTTTTGCAAACCACAAAAAGTTTCAAGGAAATTTCTGCAAAATGTTTTTGCAAATAAAGGAGGTTTGCAGAAGCATGCAAAATCTAAGGTGTTCAATTAAACCAAAAATAAAGATCAAAGAAAATTCAAGGAAATTAAAGTACCGTACTAGAATTGCTTTCTATACTGTCCTCCATACCGATTCGTGTGAAAATTCGGTCAGTTACTCTTAATGATGCAAAACGGGCTGGTACAAAGCACCCAATTTGAGCTAGGATTACTATTAGACATATTTGCAGAAGATATGTACTTTTCCCGCTCCTACCCAATAAAGTCAAAGAAAAATAATTAATAGAAGCCACTGCAGACAAGGCTGCATCACAACACGTTGCAAACAAGGTGTCATTTTATGTTGCCAAGTGCTAGAAGGAGCTTACATATTTGGACCAGTAACAATTGCCATGTTAGATGCTTCAGAAAGGAATATGTTGTTAGGCTGCATGAAAACAAAAGATACTTTTTTAAGCATTATCAAGGTTAAAATGCTAGTGTCTTGACTGAATCATAATGTAGAAGTAGCTAATGTAAAAGAAAAAGAAAAGAAAAAACATACAATAAAATCAGAATGCAGGCTTTCAAGAATTGGGTGTCTCCCAGCATCTATTGCCAAAGGACCATTTTCTGATGAAACATGTACAAAAAATAGGATAACTTTTTTTTATATGGCAAGAGATCACAAATAAAAGCTGAAATCAATTCAAATTCACCCCATCCTCAACCTCAACTGGTCAATGACAGACGAGGGGTATCTATTATATTTATTTTTACAAATAAGGGGATGATAGTAGTGGGGTAATTGTCATCATGCTTGTAGGGCAATAATCACATAATCAATATTTTCTCATTATGGATTAAACGGAATATTATTTCCAAAAATAAAAAAAGAAAACGGAAGGAAAATCTTACCAGTGAACTCAGGTCGGGTATATCTGCCAACTAACTTAGTGGAAACAGTATGAGCAAAAGAATTAACCATCATGTCTAGGAAGCACAACACCTCTGCTAGCAGCGTCAAAATGGCAATATCCTCTCTAATTGCATCCATTATTCCTGTATATTTTAATGATTAAGGTGAGCATTATTAAAATGAATGACCAAAAGACTATTTTAGGGATCAAAAGCTGTGTTATAAGTTCATGGAATCACATCATAACATGAAACAGAAGCCTTTTCATTTGGAGCACAACAAAATGTCAAAATGGGCTGTATCATTCATGCTCTGCAAATGGAGCAATAACTTGTGTGCCACAGAAAATGGAGGAACTATCAGCCGTACCCCTTCAAAATAGAAAAATATCCTCAATGTCCTCTTGCTTCACATTTTTAAAAGGTGCTCATACTACCTCTATCAATTACTGTTATTCTCTACAAGGGCTGTAGCAAGGGATTTGCAATTTATTGGAGGGGAAACATCATATTTCCTGTGCTTTACTGGGCAGGGGCAGAGGCTGGTATGGGCAGGGTGGGCTAAAAAGAATAAATGATTTCATTTTTTTTTTCTATAATATTTCGAAAAAAAAAATAGCAAATTATGTTTGTAATCCAAAATAATATTCCACCATAAAAGTTCAGGCACATGCCCCCCCCCCCCCCCCCCCCGCTAAATATTTTCTGGCTTGATCCTGTTACTGGGACACACAATTTCTCATTTTAGGAAAATTGCTCTCGACATTTTAGGTTCTTTATGATTCAGAGAATAATTTCTAGTTGGAATAGGTATAACCTTCCAAACAGAGCTCAGTTCGCATGAAACATTCAGCCGCGGCAGATTTGTTCCTTGCATTCAGCTGAAAAATAATGTTGAACGCTAATCAAACATGTTTTACATTATAAACAACATTTTTATATTTCATAACTGGTTTCCACATAAAATTACCGATGCGAGTTCAAAGCTTGAACAGTGTACATTCTTTCCATGTTTCACAACCTACAAATGCATTTAGTGACACACCTTTACACAACTGGCACAAACAGTAAAGAATTTTCTCTTTATTAAACTACAGAGTCTATTAGAAAGAGAATTCTTGAAACCTGGATGAACTTATCTGGCAGCCTCCCACTTATCTCCTTCTGAGGAATGCTGAAATAAAACCCTTGCCGATTGTTATATGGTATTTTCAGATTCGGCATGTTGAATTCTTCTCTGTATTTATTAGCTAAATCGTGTATAGCTGCACCAAGACATGGTTAATTCAGGAAAGTTAGGTATTTCACAAGGTAAAAAGGTTGATAGCATATATACAAAGACTTTAAAGGGAATTTCTTTAGAACATGTGAAGTATGGAGAAAAGAAATCAATGAAGTACCTTCACTAGTGTCACAAAAGGAACGCCTTGCCACATCTAGAAGGCTATCTATGCCGGCTTTAATAGCAAAACACTGCTGGGTGCATGCAACAAAAGGAGCCCTTGAATGCACCACATCTTCATCTATTGAGTCGCCAATTCTAGGGTTTGAAAATAAAAAAGAATGAAATAAGCTAACATAACAATTAACAGGGTTAAGAATGGAAAGTGCCTAAAACAAGAAAGAACCTTTTTCTCATCTCAGAGTATTTGGGGTTTTCACAGATGGTCCTAAAAATGTTGGAGAGAAGAGAGCTCTTTGCATCTTTTAAAACCTGAATTAACGCAATATTATTAGCTAAACACAAACAAAGGTCATATGAGAGGTTCGGACCAGCAAACCAGTAACAGTAGAGTTTGGAAAGGTACATGGGACAAAGAAAAGTGGAAAGCGAGAATAACAGTACTGAACACAGTAACTATAGCCATTCAACAAGAAGATAATTGTCACTACATTACTACATGATATTAAAGAGTAGTTAAAATAGTTTGAGAGAAATTTGTTACTGGATGGGTACCTTAGAGAGAAATGGTAAGGCATCCAGAGCAGTCTTTAAAACAATGATATCAGAGATAAGCATTTGGCTCTTTCTTCCATTTGGAGGCTTCAGCACTTCATCTGTGACCTTCTTCGGCTTGAAGCAGAAATGACACAGCACCTTATCTACCAATGGATTCCCAAAAAAACTATTATCTTTATCTACCAACGTCACTTTACATGGCATTTGGTACGAATAAATCCTACCTGTCTCTTTTGGAAATTTGCGAAGTCCTTGTGTCAACCCAAAGAAAAGTTCTTCATTGCTCATAAGCTCGTCCTAAAATTAGATATCTTTTATTAGGAAAAGGGAAAGACACAATACTACCAATCAATAATACATGAAAGCTATTAGTCTTAAATCATATAATACAAGAAGAAAACACATACCAAGCAATCAAGACGAGCATGTATCGTCTCGATATCTTTTAGCGGTTGAAGTAGATTGGCTCGAAGTAGTCGTGCCCTGAAAATACTAATATATATAAATGCTAGCAACAAAATCTAGTAACAAGTACAACTTATAGTAAAGACAGAAAAATGGTATAAGTGCAAGTACCCTCCAATAGTCCTAGTAGTCTTTAGCATTTGAAAGAGGCTCTTCTTTTTGTTGCTAGTGCCCCACAGTTCAGTGTGTAATGGCTCAATTAATTCCAGAATTCTAACACTGGTAAACAAAGTCGATAAGTGCTTACCATAATTTATGTTAGTTACAAATATTTCATGTGTGGCATCAAAATGGTACCTTGTTGCATCAATGTTCATATGGTCAAATGAGCCATTGAATGTTACCTGAAAATAAATTAATAGTCTGAGAAACTGAGTACATAAATAGGTTTTGCAGGGACTTGTATGCAAATAGTACCGTTAGAGAGTGGTTCATGACAACTATGCCTTTCTCTGCCTCAGTCCTAACACACAACAAAAGCTTGTGAAGAAATAATTCAGTCGAAACACAAATCAATATAAGATGGTGGTTACTATCTAAGCACATATATATCTACTTCTTAACGTACCATTTTACAGTAGCTGCAGCTGAAGCTAGGCACAGATAGTATTGCTTAGTGTATGTATCCAATCCAAGTGCCGATGGCTCTTTTGCTGATAAATTCTTGACCAATGTCGCACCCTTCACAGAATTAATACTATGATGACACCAATTAAATAAATGTGCGCAAAAGGATAACAACTCCAGAAACATAGCAACAAGGAAATAATTGTTTGCTACCCTGTGCCGGTACCACACAAGTCTGACAATACTGCACAACTAGTATACAAATAATGACATGTCTTTTCCTAGTCGAGCCTGTTTAATTGATCTCCTCATGTCCTGAAGAAATGGAAGTATCAAACATAGCCTAGCACTAGGAGTGTACCCTTTCTTTATTTTCATGACTTGATTTTCTACACTGAAGTACAATACCGATCTGGTGTGAGTTAGCTAAGTCAGAAACTATACCTTGGTATCATCAAAACAACCTCTTGCCATTGTAACCTGAGAAAAAAAAATATTGTTGACCACAAAAATGTAAAATATGAAAAAAAAAACATAATCTATATTTGCTGTAATTAAGTAAACAATATAAAAAGGAAGTAAAATAATATAAAACCTTTCTATTTGAAGGAAAATACTTATCCACTAGTTCGGAAACTCCTGACATGCCATCTGGTGCCATTTTAACAGGTGCGACAATTATGACCATTGGATCATAGAAATGTAACAGAGTCTTTGTATTCTGGTACGAACGGCTTGTTTCGATATATTGAGAGAGGTGAAGAGAGGCCGATCTCAGATCAAAAGCTGCCACACCAACCTTAAAAGGTACAGAGGTAAACAAACATGCAAAATTTTATAAAATAACAAATGATCAGTTCAAATCTGTGGGATACAAAAAGGAAAGTTGATCACCCGTAACTACGATAAAGAAGTGCAAAATTACACAATTACTATAGGCGCTGAGTAGCTAGGCTGACTCATGGACTCTTTTCTTTCATCTACTGTCAAACTGAGTTTTTCTTTCTTTAGAGAATTCAAAATTTTTTACTTCTCAGACGATTATCTAAACAATCAAATAAATGAAGGAGAGATTTCAATTCACAGCTTGAAAGGAAAGGAAAGAGATACTTCTTTTGCTCTGTTCTCGATTAAACCGATGACAAAGCTGGATCGATCGCCTCCGCCTCCTGCGTCCCCTTCTTCCATGTCCGACCGATCGACTACTTGAAACCTGTCAATAAAATAGAGACGCAGAGAGAGAGAGAGAGACACAGAGAGAGAGAGAGAGAGAGAGGAGGGGGAGGACTGAAGAGGTGATCGGTTCCCGCCAGTGCAAAAGCGAATCTCTCTAAATAATTTCTCCGCCTTTCGCACTTGCGAAGTATTCTATTTTCTCGAATTTATTGTTTTTTCAAAAAAAAAAATTTAATCTCCTCTTTACGGAGGCGAAGCAGGCCTATTGCTAGGCCCATTTTATATTTTAATTGAATGATAAAAATACATCACGTTACACTGTGTCACATTGTTGGGGTCCGTTTTCCACTTTATTCAGGATTCTATTACAGATGGAAGAGGCCTGATAGGAATGTCATTATGTCAATCTGTTTGGGTCCCTTTTTTTATTCAGGATTCTGTTATTCTATTTCAAGCATTCAGAATAAATGGGACGAATTGAATTGAATTGAATTGGTTTGATTTGAAATTTTAGGGAATTATCTTTTAAATTTTTAAATTTTATCAGTTCATTTTAATCTAACGATTTATATTGGAAATATAATGCTTTATTTTTTTTTTTTTTAGAAAAGTAGGTGATTTCATTTCCAATATGTTTACCTATTTCGTATGATATTACGTTTAGCGTTTCATATTGTATTTAGGGAATACGTAAAATATTTTTTTAGTAAATTACACAAATGATTTTAAAATATCATCTCTTTACATTTTGATTTTATTAAATCAGTAAATTACACAAGTTTTTTAAAAAATGTAATCATCCAAACATAAAAAAAATGATAATTATGACGGCAATACATTAATTATACCCATCATAAAAAAATGATAATTATACCTATCAAGTTTTTAATTTGTACCAAATTGATCATACATTTATATTTATGAAAAAATTATAAAAATTTTATTTTAATTAATTTAATAAAATTAAATTAAATGTTAGTACTAATTTAATTGATATATGATATCATAAATAATTATATTTATTTTCATATTATTTGTATTGTTTGATAATTATGTCTAAATTAGTCTTAATACTAAAAAAAATACTATATAGGTATAATTATCATTTTTTTCAATAAATATTAAATGTAGGACCGATACACAAATTAAAAACTTAAAGAATTAAAATGGTACTTTTGAAACTTTAAGTACCAAAATAGTATTCAAGTAATACTTTAAGGACCAAATTGATAATTTTTAAACTCGAAGGATTAAAATGATAAAGGAGTGATACCACCATTTGTATAATTTAATCTTATTAAATTTAAAACTATTAATTTAATTTTTAAAATATCATTTAGTTATCATTTTGATTTCTAAAGTTTTAAAGATATTATTTTAGTATGCAAAGTCTTACTAATATCTTATATTTTTTCATATATGCCAATTTAATTCTATCATTATCACTGGTCAAAAACATAAAAATAAAGATCAACTTTCTCATGTATATTGTCATGATATATTTATAATGTTTATTAAAAATATATGCAAAAAATATTTTAATTAATTTATGATATATACAATTAAATATTTTAATCAATTAGTATTGATTTAATTGATGTCCGATATCCTGAAAAATTATATTTGTTTTCATACTATTTGCATTGTTTGATGACCACATATGCATTAGTAACATTAAAAGAAAACACCGTGATAGGTGTAATTATCATTTTTTCAATGGACATTAAATATAAGACTGATTTGATACAAATTAAAAATTTTAAGGACTAAAATAATATTTTTACAATTTTAAGGACGAAAATAATAACCTAGTAATTTGTAATAATCAAATTAATATTTTTAAATTTTAAGGACCACAATGGTAAAAAAAATGTTACTTTAAAAATCATTTGTATAGTTTACTTTACAATGCTATATATACAATATCTCTAGAGATGAGCTAAAATGCAACGTATTGCGCGTATGAACCGGTGTAACGACTCAAAATCTTCAATTTGAAAATAAAAATGATCGATCCGAACCGTTCAATATAATCTTCATACCAAAGTTTTGTAAAATATCAAATTTAATATTTTTTAGAATTTTTCAACAAGTTAACCCGAATGATATATTAAATCGTTTCTTCATATTAATAATTGATGAACACTATAAATTTGAAGTTCTTTCAATTTGAGAGAGAGGATATCTTGAACACACTAACAACCCAACATTTCTTGTCATTGCTTGTGTTTTATGATGTTGCAAGGCAGGAATTGCACAAACGGAGCATGGCCAACACTGATCAAGCTATGTAACACACCCATTTAATGAAAAATGTTATACAAAATTGGAAATTGATGGTCCAAATTAAGGACACCACTAGAGATAGAGCATTAGAACATATTTTAATACACATTTTAATACCTTATATTATTCAAATATCATCAAAATTCATACAGCTGTTGGATGTATTTGTTTATCGTCATATGTATTTTTTGAGCTAAATTCAAATTTTATGACCCGAAGTTCAGCAAAAATTGCTTTAGAAAGCATTTAAAATGCATTGGACAAGTTTTTGCACATTTTTAATCAATTTGATCTCATTTCTAATTCAAAGATACTAAAAATTCGCATTTAAGATGTTAGATATGTTTATTGTTTATATATGGTTTTGAAACAATCCACGAGTTATGACATATATTTTATCTCAAATTATATAAAAATGTATTTAAAACACAATTGGATATGTTTTTGCACATTTTTAATCAATTTGACATTATTTCTGATCCAAATATCATCAAAATTCATATGTAAGTTGTTGGATATATTTATTTATCATTTATATGTATTTTTAGAGCAAAATTCACGAGTATTTCAGCTCAAATTGTATTAAAATTTATTTAAACCGTATTTGGACATATTTTTGTATATTTTTAATCAATTTGGCCTCTTATTCAAATATCATCAAAATTCACACATAAGCCACTGGATATGTTTATTTATAGTTATATGTATTTTTGTAATTAAATTGATATGTTATGACCCATATTTCATCTCAAATTGCTTTAAAATACATTTAAAACGTATTTGGACGTGTTTTTGCATATTTTTAATCAATTTAACCTCATTTCAAAATCAAGTATCCTTAAAATTCATACATAATTTGTTGGATATGTTTATTTATCATTTATATGTATTTTTCGAGCTAAATAAATATGACATGACCAATATTTTACCTCAAACTACTCTAAAATACATTTCAAACGCATTTGGACAAGTTTATGCATATTTTCAATCAATTTAGCCTTATTTCTAAATCAAATATCATAAAAATTCACGCATAAGCTGTTAGATATGTTTAGTTATCGTTTAATGTGTATTTTTAGTGCTAAATTGATATGTTATGACCAATATTTTAGCTCAAATTGCTTTAAATTCATTTAAAACAAGTTTAGACATGTTTTTGTACATTTTTTAATAAATCTGGCCAAATTTCTGATTCATATCATCAAAATTCACCCACAATCAATTGGATATATTTATTTATTTATTTATATATATTTTTAAATCTAAATTGATATGTTATGACCTGCATTTCACCTCAAATTGCTCTAAATGCATTTCAAACGCATTTGGACATGTTTGCATATGTCGAATCGATTTGGCCTCATTTGTGAATCAAATATCATCAAAATTCACACATAAACTGTCGGATTTGTTTATTTATCGTTTATATGTAGTTTTGAAGCAAAATTGATATGTTATGACCTATATTTCAGCTCAAATTGCATTAAATACATTTAAAACGCAATTGGACGTGTCTGCACACTTTTTAATCAATTAAGCTCATTTCTGACTTAAATATCATCAAAATTCACACATATTACAACATGTCTATTTATCCTTTATATGTTTTTTTTTGAGCTAAATTAATATGTTATGACCTATATTTCATTTCAAATTGCTTAAAAAAATGCATTTAAAATGCATCTGGACATGTTTTTCCACATTTTTAATCCATTTGACCTCAGTTCTGATTCAAATATCATCAAAATTACACATAAGTTGTTGGATATGTTTTTTTACCATTTATGAGTATTTTAGGAGCCAATTTGATATGTTATGACCAATATTTCAGCTCAAATTGTGTTAAAATGCATTGAAAAAGCATTTGGACATGTTTTTGCATATTTTTAATCAATTTGACCTCATTTCTGGTTCAAATATCATCAAAATTCACACTTAACTGTTCGATATGTCTATTTATCATTTATATATATTTTCGAGCTAAATTGATATGTTATGACATGTATTTCTGCTCAAATTGCTTTAAAATGCATTTAAAATGCATCTGAACATGTTTTTGGACATTTTAAATCAATTTGACCTCATATCTGATTCAAATATCATCAAAATTCATATATAATTTATTGCACAGGTTTATTTATCCTTGATATGTGTTTTTGGGGCTAAATTGATATGTTATGATCTATATTACTGTGCAAATTGCTCTAAAATGCATTTAAACGCATCTAGAGATGTTTTTACACACTCTCAATCAGTTTGGCCTCATTTTTTATTCAAATATCATCAAAATTCACATTTATCATTTATGTTCTTGGAGCTAAATTGATATGTTATGACCTATATTTCAGCAAAAAATAGTTTACAATTTAAAACACATCTGGACATGGTTTTGCACATTTTGAATCAATTCAGCCTCATTTTTTATTCAAATGTCATCAAAATTCACACATGAGTAGTTGGATGTGTTTATTTATCATTTATAACTTTTTTTTTGTATGTTAGGACCTTTTTCAGCTCAAATTGATTTAAAATGTATTTAAAAGGCATTTGGCCATATTTTTGCACATTTATAATCAATTTGGCCTCAAATATAATTCAAATATCATCAAAATTCACACATAAGCAGTTGGATATATTTATTGATATTTTATTAGTATTTTTGGAGCTAAATTGATATGTTTTGGCCAATATTTCAGGTCAAATTGCTTTCGAATGAATTTAAAAAGCGTTTGGACATGTTTTTGCACATTTTTAATCAATCTCGCCTCATTTCTGATTCAAATATTATTAAAATTTACACTTGGCTGTTGGATATGTTTTATTTCTCGTTTATAAGAGTTTTTGGAGCTAAGTTAACATATAATGTCCTATATTTCTGTGCAAATTGCTTTAAAATGCATTTAAAACGCATCTGGACATGTTTTTGCACATTTTTAATCACTTTGGCCCGCATTTCTGATTCAAATATCATCAAAATTCACGTATAATCTATTGCATAGGTATATTCATCATCTATATGTGTTTTTCGAGAGGTATTGATATGTTATGGTCTATATTTTAGCTCAAATTGTTTTAAAATGCTTTTACCATGAGTTTGGGCACGTTTTCTAAATTTTTAATAAATCTGGTCTCATTTCTAATTCAAATATCATCAAAATTCACGCATAATCTTATTAGATATATTTATTTATAATTTATATATATTTTTAATATAAATTGATATGTTTTGATCAGCATTTCACCTCAAATTGCTCTAAAATGCATTTCAAACACATTTGGACAATTTTGACCACATTTTTCATCAATTTGAAGTCATTTGTGAACCAAATATCATCAAAAAGTCACACATAAGCTCTTTGATATCTTTATTTATCATTTATATGTGTTTTTGGAGCTAAATTGATATGTTATAACTTATATTTCACCTCAAATTGCTTTAAAATGCATTAAAACACATTTTGACATGTTAATGCATATTTTTAATCAATTAGCCCTCATTTTTTATTCAAATATCAACAAAATTTACATATAATCTGTTGTATAGGTTTATTTATCATTAATATGTATTTTTGGACCTAAATTGATATGTTATGACCTATATTTCAGCTTAAATTGCTTTCAAATGCATTTAAAACGTATCTGGACATATTCTTGCACATTTTTAATCAATTTCGCCTCATTTCTGATTCAAATATCACTAAAATTACATAAAACTGTTGGATATATTTATTTATCTTTTACATAAGTTTTTGTAGCTAAATTGATGTGTTATGACCTATATTTCAGCTGAAATTGTGTTAAAATGCATTTAAAACACATCAGGACATGTTCTTGAACATTTTTAATCAATTTGACCTCATTTCTGAATCAAATATCAGCAAAATTCACATTTAGGTATTTGATGCGTTTATTAATCATTTATAAGTATTTTTGGAGTTAAATTATGTTGTGACCTATATTTCAGCTAAAAATGCTTTCGAAATGATTTTAAAACGCATTTGGACCTGTTTTTGCACATTTTTAATCAATTCGGCCTCATTTCTGATTCAAATATCATCAAAATTCACACATAAGCCATTGGATATGTTTATTTATTGTTGATATATATTTTTGGAGGTAAATTGATATGTTATGACCGATATTTCGGCTCAAATTGGTCTAAAATGCATTTAAAACGCATCTGGACATGTTGTTGCTCATTTTTAATCAATTTGACCTCATTTCTGATGAAAATGTCACCAAAATTGACACCTAAGCTATCGGATGTATTTATTTATCTTTTATAAGCGTTTTTGGAGCTGAATTCATATGTTATGACCTATATTTCACTTTAAATTGCTTTACAATACATTTAAAACGCATTTGAAGATATTTTTGCACATTTTTAATCTGTTTGGCCTCATTTCTTATTCAAATATCATCAAAATTGATACATAAACTGATGGATATATTTATTTATTATTTATATGTATTTTTTGAGGTAAATTGATGACTTGTGATCTATATTTCACCTAAAATATCTTTAAAATTCATTTAATACGCATCTGGACATATTTTGAAACATTTTTAAACAATTTGACCAAATTTCTAATACAAATATCACCATAATTCGCACATAAGCCGTTGGATATGTTTATTTATCGTTGATATATATTCTTGGATGTAAATGGATATGTTATGACTGATATTTCATCTTAAATTGAAATATTCATCTTTGCTATATTTTTTAATGATATCATATAAATTATTTATTTATTCATTTCTAAACACTAAACTTTAAACCCTAAAATCTAATTATACTCAAATATGAAAACACTTCGTTCGTACAGTATTAATTAATTGATGTCACTATTGAAATAAATTTCTTCGCAACAATTTGTCCAGTTTCAACAAGTTAACCCGAATGATATATTAAATCGTTTCTTCATATTAATAATTGATGAAAACTAGAAATTTGAAGTTCTTTCAATTTGAGAGAGAGGATATCTTGAACACACTAACAACCCAATATTTCTTGTTATTGCTTGTGTTTTATGATGTTGCAAGGCAAGAATTGCAGAAATGGAGCATGGCCAACACTGATCAAGCTATGTAACACACCCATTTAATGAAAAATGTTATACAAAATTGGAAATTGATGGTCCAAATTAAGGACACCACTCGAGATAGAGCATCAGAACATATTTTAATACCTTTTAAATATGTTTATGTGACTAAAATTCACACCTAAGCTGTTGGATGTATTTATTTATCTTTTATAAGCATTTTTGGAGCTGAATTCATATGTTATGACCTATATTTCACTTTAAATTGCTTTACAATACATTTGAAACGCATTTAAAAATATTTTTGCACATTTTTAATCTATTTGGCCTCATTTCTTATTCAAATATCACCAAAATTCACACATAAGCTGTTGGATATGTTTATTTATTTTTTATATATATCTTTGGAGATAAATTGAAGAACTATGACCTATATTTCACCTAAAATATCTTTAATACATTTAAAACGCATTTGGACATGTTTTTGCACATTTTTAATCAATTTGGCTTCATTTCTCGTTCAAATATTATCAAATTCGCATTTAGGTGTTCGATATGTTCATTTATCGTTCATAAGTGTTTTCGGTGCTAAATTGATATGTTATGACCAACATTTTAGCTCAAATTGCTTTTAAATTGAATTCAATAAGCATTTGGACATGTTTTTGCACATTTTTAATCAATTTGACGTCATATCTGATTCAAATATCGTCAAAATTCATACATAAGCTGTTGGATATGTTTATTTATTGTTTATATGTGTTCTTGGAGCTAAATTGATATGTTATGATATTTCACCTCAAATAGGTCTAAAATGCATTTAAAACGCATCTGGACATGTTTCGGACATTTTTAATCAATTTGGCCTCATTTCTGATTCAAATTTCATCAAAATTCATACATAGCTGTTGGATATATTTATTTATTATTTATATGTGTTTTTAGAGCTAAATTGATATGTTATGATCTGTATTTCAGCTCAAATTAATTTAAAATATATTTAAAAAGCATCTGAACATGTTTTGAAGTATTTTTAATCAATTTGACCTCATTTCGGATTCAAATATCATCAAAATTCACACATAAGCCGTTTGATATGTTTATTTATTGTTGATACATATTTTTGGAGCTAAATTGGTATGTTACAACCGAGATTTCTGCTCAAAGTGGCTTAAAATGCATTTAAAACGCATCCGGACATGTTGTTGCATATTTTTAATCAATTTGGTCTCATTTCTGATTGAAATGTCACCAAAATTCACACCTAAGCTGTTGGATGTATTTATTTATCTTTCATAAGCGTTTTTGAAGCTGAATTCATATGCTATGACCTATATTGCACTTTAAATTGCTTTACAATACATTTAAAACGCATTTGAAGATGTTTTTGCACAATTTTAATCTATTTGGCCTCATTTCTTATTCAAATATCATCAAAATTCACACATAAGCTCATAGATATGTTTATTTATTATTTATGATGAGCTATGACCTATATTGAAGTTTAAATTTGTTTTTTCTAATGCATTTAATACACAGTTGGACATGTTTTTGCACCTTTTTAAGCAATTTGACCTCAATTCTGATTCAGACACGATCAAAATTCACACATAAGCTATTGGATATGTTTATTTATTGTTGATATATATTTTTGGAGGTAAATTGATATGTTATGACCGATAATTCAGCTCAAATTGGTCTAAAATCCATTTAAAATGCAGGATATGTTTTTGCACATTTTTAATCAATTTGGCCTCATATCTGATTCAAATAACAGCAGAATTCGCACTTAGCTGTTGGATATCTTTGTCCATCGTTTATATGTGTTTTTGGAGCTAAATTGATATGTTATGACCTATATTTCAGCTCAAATTGCTTTAAAATACATTTAAAAGCATAAGGATATGCCTTGGCACGTTTTTAATCAATTTGGCTTCATTTCTGATTCAAATTTGATCAAAATTCTAACTTAGGTTTTTGATAAGTTTATTTACAGTTTATAAATATTTTTGGATGAAAATTGACATATTTGCCTATATTTCAGCTCAAATTGCTTTAAAATGCATTTAGAATGCATCTGGACATGTTTTTGCACATTTTTAGTCAATTTAGCTTCATTTCTGATTTAAATATCATCAAAATTCACAGATACCTGTTGCATATCTTTATTTATCATTTATGTGTATTTTTCTAACTAATTGCTATGTTGTGACCTATATTTCAGCTCAAATTGCTTTAAAATGCATTTAAAACGCATCTCTGGACTTGTTTTTGCACATTGTTTTATCAATTTGGCCTCATTTCTGATCCAAATATCATCAAAATTCACACTTAATCTGATGGATATGATCATTTATTATTTATATATATTTTTGGAGCGAAATTAATGAGCTATGATCTATATTTCATCTCAAATTATTTTAAAATGCATTAAAAAGCATGTGGACATGTTTTTGCACATTTTTTATCAATTGGGCCTAATATCTGGTTTAAATTTCATCAAAATTCACACTTGGCTGTTGGATATCTTTATTTATCATTAATAATTGTTTTTCAAGAAAAATTGATGTATAATGACAAATATTTCAGCACAAATTGCTTTAAAATGCATTTAAAAAGCATATGGACATGTTTTTTTGGACATTTTTAATCAATTTGGCCTCATTTCTAATTCAAATTTCATCAAAATTCATACATCGCTGTTGGATGTTATTTATCATTTATATGTGTTTTTAGAGCTAAATTGGTATGTTATGACATGTATTTCAGCTCAAATTAATTTAAAATGTATTTAAAACACATCTGTCCAAGTTTGGAAACATTTTCAAACAATTTGACTTAATTTCTAATTCAAATATCACCAAATTCACACATAATCCATTGGATATGTTTATTTACTGTTGATATATATTTTTGGAAGTTAATCGATATGTTATGGCCAATATTTCAGCTCAAATTGGTCTAAAATGCATTTAAAACGCATCTGGATATATTGTTGCACATTTTTAATCAACTTGGTCTCATTTCTAATTCAAATATCACTAAAATTCACACATAAGCTATTGAATTTGTTTGTTTATCTTTTATAAGTGTTTCAGAGCTGAATTCGTATGTTATGACCGCAATGTCACTTGAAATTACTTTACACATTTGAAGATGTTTTTGTGCATTTTTAATTAATTTGACCTCATTTCTGATCCAAATATCATCAAAGTCCACACATAATCTCATGGATATAATTGTTTATTATTTATATATATTTTTGGAACTAAATTGATGAGTTAGGATCTATATTTCGCATCAAATTAGTTTCAAATACATTTAATACGCATTCAGACATGTTTAAATATCATCAAAATTCACACATAAGTAGTTGGATGTATTTGTTTATCGTTAATATGTGTTTTTGGAGCTCAATTGGTGTCTTATAACCTTTATTTCAGTTCAAATTGCGTTAAAATATATTTGAAACACATCGGGACATGTTTTTGGACATTTTTAATTAATTTGGCCAAATTTCTGATTCAAATATCACGGAAATTCACATATAAGCTGTTGGATATATTTATTTATTATTTATATATATATATATTTTGGAGCTAAATTGATATGTTATTACCAATATTTCAGCTCAAAGTTCTTTAAAATGCATTTAAAACGTATCTGGACATGTTTTTGCACATTTTTAGTCAATTTGGCCTTATTTTTTATTCAAATTTCATCAAAATTCGTCACATAAGCTGTTGAATATTTTTATTTATTATTTATATATGTTTCTGGAACTTAATTGATGAGTTATCACCTATGTCTCACCTCAAATTGCTTTAAAATGCATTTAAAAACGCATCTAGACATGTTTTTGCGCGTTTTTAATCAATTTGGCTTCATTTCTGATTCAAATATCATCAAAATTCACGGTTAGCTATTACATATCTTTATTTATCATTTATATGTTTTTTTGGAGCTAAATTGATATGTTATGACCTATATTTGAGCTCAAATTGTTTTAAAATACATTTAAAACATATCTGGACATGTTTTTGCAAATTTTTAATCAATTTGGCCTCATTATTTAATCAAATATCATCAAAATTGACACTTAGCTGTTGGATATCTTTACTATCCTTTACATGTATTTTTAGGGCTAAATTGATATGTTATATCATATATTTTTGCTCAAATATCTTTAAAATGCTTTTAAAACATATCTGGTCATGTTTTTTCACATTTTTAATTAATTTGACCATATTTCTGATTCAAATATCATCAAAATTCACACATAAGCTGTTGGATATGTTTGTTTATCTTTTATATGTAGTTTTGGCACTGAATTCATATGTTATGACCTATATTTCACTTTAAATTGCTTTACAATACATTTAAAACGTATTTGAAGTTGTTTTTGCACATTTTTAATCAAATTGGATTCATTTCTGATTCAAATATCATCAAAATTCACATATAAGCTCATGGATATGTTTATTTACTATTTATATGTATTTTTGGAGCTAGATTGATGAGTTATGACCTATATTTCACCTCAAATTCCTCTAAAATACGTTTAAAACCCATCCGAACATGTTTTTATACATTTTTAATCAATTTGACCTCATTTCTGATTCAAATATCATCAAAATTCACACATAAGCTGTTGAATATGTTTATTTATCATTGATATATATTTTTAGAGGTAAATTGATATGTGATAACTGACATTTCAGCTCAAATTGGTCTAAAATGCATTTAAAACACATCTGGACATATTGTTGCACACTTTTAATCAATTTGGCCTCATTTCTGATTCAAATATCATCAAAATTCACACATAAGCTATTGGATATGTTTATTTAGGGTTCATATATTTTTTTGGAGCTAAATTGAAACATATTTTTCAGCTCAAATTTCTTTAAAATGCATTTAAAACTTATTTGGACATACATGTTTTTGCAAATTTTGAATTAATTTGGCCTCATCTCTTTTTTTCAAATATCACCAAAATTCACGCATAAGTTGTTGGATATGTTTGTTTATCTTTTACAAGTGTTTCTGGAGCTGAATTCATATGTTATGACCTATATTTCACTTTAAATTGCTTTACAGTACATTTAAAACGCATTTGAAGTTTTTCTGGCATATTTTTAATCGATTTGACCTCATTTCTGATTCAAATATCACCAAAATTCACATGTAAGCTGTTGGATATGTTTGTTTATCTTTTATAAGTGTTTTTGGGGGCTGAATTCATATGTTATGACCTATATTTCACTTTAAATTGCTTTCCAATAGATTTAAAACGCATTTGAAGATGTTTTTGTACATTTTTAATCAATTTGGCCTCACTTCTGACTCAAATATCATAAAAATTCACACATAAGCTATTAATATGTTATTTATCGTTTATAAGTATTTTCAGAGCTAAATTGATATATTATGGCCTATATTTTCAGCTCAAATTGCTTTAAAATGCATTTAAAACGTATCTCTGGATATGTTTTCGCGCATTTTTAATCAATTTGACCTCATTTTTAATTCAAATGTCATCAAATTTTACACATAAGCTGTTGAATGTATTTATTTATCGTTTATAAGTGCTTTTGGATCTAAATTGATATGTTATGACTTATATTTCAGCGCAAATTGCTTTAAAATGAATTTAAAAAGCATTTGGACATGTTTTGCATATTTGTTATCAATTTGGCTTCATTTCTGATTCAAATATTATCAAAATTCACATTTAGCTGTTGGATATATTTATTTATCATTTATTTGTATTTTTGGATCTAAATTGATATGTTATGACCTATATTTCAGCTCAAATTTCTTTAAAATACATTTAAAATGCAGATGAAATGTTTTTGCACGTTTTTAATCAATTTGACCTCATTTTTTCTTCAATTATTGTAAAAATTCACACATAAGCCATTAGATATATTTATTTAGGGTTTCATATATGTTTTGGAGCTAAATTGATTTGTTTTGACCTATTTTTTCAGCTCAAATTTCTTTAAAATGCATTTAAGACTCATCTGGACATACATGTTTTTGCAAATTTTTAATTAATTTGGGCTCATCTTTTATTCAAATATCACCGAAATTCACATGTGAACTGTTGGATATGTTTGTTTATCTTTTATAAATATTTTTAGAGCTAAATTCATATATTATTATGACCTATATTTCACTTTAAATTGCTTTACAATACATTTAAAATGCATTTGAAGATGTTTTTGCACGTTTTTAATCAACTTGGTCTTATTTCTGATTCAAATATCATCAAAATTCACATACAACCTGTTGGATATGTTTATTTATTATTTATATGCATTTTTTGAACTAAATTGATATGTTATGAGCTTTTTAGCTCAATTGCTTTAATATGTATTTAAAACATATCTCAACATCTTTTTCCTCATTTTTATTCAATTTGACTTTATTTCTTATTCAAATATCATCAATATTCAAATATAAGTCGTCGGATATGTTTATGTATCGTTTGTATATATTCTAGAAGCTACATTTATATTTATGATATATATTTCAGCTTAAATTGGTCTAAAATGCATTTAAAATGCATACTGGACGAGTTTTTGCACATTTTTAATTTATTTGGGCTCATTTCTGATTCAAATGTCACCAAAATTTACACATACATTGTTCGATATATTTATTTATCATTTATGGGTATTTATTTATCATGACTTGCAGTTGAGCTCAAATTGCTTTAAAATAAATTGAAAAATTATTTGGACATGTTTTTGCTCGTTTTAATCAATTTGGCCTCATTTCTGAATCAAATATCGTAAAAATTCACACATAAGCTATTGATATGTTTATTTGCCATTTATATATATTTTTTGAGCTAAATTGATATGTTATGACCTATGTTTCAGTTCAAATTTCTTTGAAATGCATTTAAAACTCATCTGGACATACATGTTTTTACAAATTTTCAATTAATTTGGTCCATCTCTTATTAAAATATTAGCAAAATTCACACAAAACTGTTGGATATATTTATTTATCTTTTACAGGTATTTTGGGAGCTGAATTCAAATGTTATGACCTATATTTCACCTTAAATTGCTTGAAAGTGCATTTAAAATGCTTTTGGAGAAGTTTGTACATATTTTTAATCAATTTGATCTCATTTCTGAGTCAAATATCATCAAAATTCAAATATAAACTGTTAGGTATATTTATTTATCATTTATATGTATTTTGGAGCTAAGTTTCTATGTTATGACATATATTTCAGCTTAAATTGCTTTAAAATGCATTTAAAAGACATTTGTTCCTATTTTTGCACATTTTCAATTAATTTGACATCATTTCTGATTTTAGTATCATTAAAATTCACACATAAGCTATTGAATATGGTTATTATTATTTATATGTATTTTTTGAGCTAAATTGATGAGTTATGATCAATATCTCAACTCAAATTGTTTTAAAATGCATTTAAAACACATTTGGGCATGTTTTTGCACATTTTTAATTAATTTCCCTCATTTCTGACTTAAATATTATCAAAATTCATACATAAGCCATTGAATATGTTTATTTATCGTTTATTTTTATTTTTTGAGTTAAATTCATGAGCTATGACTTGTATTTCAGGTCAAATTGCTGTAAAATACATTTGAAATGCATTTGGACATGTTTATGCATATTTTTAATTAATTTGATCTCATTTCTTATTCAAATGTCATCAAAATTCACACATAAACTATTGGATATTTTTATTTGTCATTTAGATGTGTTTTTGAAGCTCAATTGATGAGTTATGCTTATACATATTTGAACAAATTTATACACATTTTTAATCAATTTGATATCATTTTTTTTTCAAATATTATCAAAATTTACACACAAACTGTTAGATATATTTATTTATCATGTATATATATCTTTAAAGCTAAATTGATGTGTTATGATATATATTTCAGTTCAAATTGCTTTGAAATACATAAATAAGTATTTGAATTTGTTTATACACATTTTTATATTTATTTATTATGTTATGACAGTTAAGTTTAAGCTACATGAATATATCCACTACCTTCATTGTCAATATATATGTGTTTCTTTTAGAATGAATTTGTGCGTCATTAAGTATCAATAATGTCACTTGTGTTTAAAAAAATGAAATATTAGACTATATTTTGTTTGTTCTATTCATAATCTGTCAATAAGTCAAAGTACAAGATTTGTTTCTCATTTAGAAAATAAACGATTTAGTCAATTTCAATTTAATAGAAGTTTCATAATAAATTAAATGCAAAAAAAAAAGGATAAAAAAAATGTAATGTTTTTAATTTTTGATGGAAAAAGTAGTTATTAAAAAGTATTGCTGGCTGCATACAAGTCTTGTTAGCCAGCACCGGCTGCATAGTGCATAGAAAATCGACACCATAAAAATAAAAGATTTCCTTTCCTGACCGACCCTGACCGCAACCCTGACCCCATTCCATTAAACTGGAACAGAGAGGAATATTAACTTCTAGAGAAAGAAAAAGAGGAGAGCACTTTGCTTCAGATCTCCGATCTACTACTGCCTTGCAACTAAGAGTTATTATATTTACTAGGAGGACGGAGTGAGGAAGAGAGAAAGAGAGAGAGGGGGAGATGGCGGAGAGGTATGTAAAGCTAACGAAAGATCAGGCGGAGGCGCCATTAGAGGACATCAGACCAGGAGAGCTCAACCTTCCCGTTCATGTCCCTCAGGTTCGGTTTTACATATAACTGTCTAGTTTAGTTACTTCTTTCGGTTTCGGTGTTCGTATGGTGATACCCTTCTATCTTCTACTTGTGGTTTTGTACCATTTCCACGTGTTACTCACATTTAAGCCTCAATTTAGCAATTGGAGACTGGTTATTTGCAAGAGAATATATATCAGTAATTGGTACTTGATAGTATCTCCTTTTGTACCTTTTCTAATGTCATGGACAGAAGGACAGCCCGGATTGCAATTAGGTATAGTTACTAAAGTAAGATTTGCAATGTTTCACTTATTGCTAGTGACTTATACAGTGTTTGTTTTCTGTGATGTCGCATTGTGCCTGCTAAAATTTTATTAACAGATAACAAGGCAACATTTAAAAAAAAAAAATCAGTGCGAAGGCATTATTTTAGAGTTTCAATATGCACAACATTATGCTTACGGTTGTACCTTCAGAGAACGATCTGTTCCTAGAAACCAAGGGGCGTCAGTGGTAGATGTTAAATATAGACAAAATGTAAATTTGTAAAAAGTACAATTCGTATGGTTGCACAAAATGGAAAATATCTTGTACATCTAGTGAAAATGGAAAATATCTAGCCCCTAACTTCCTTGCCTCCTTTATGTGGAGTGAGGGTAAAAATTATATGGTTAGATATGATATTTCTGCTGCTTCTAAATATTTATATTCACACTCATATCACAAAGTATATATTTACTATATCGGATGTTTCCAGGGGCATGCATAAAATATTCCTGCCAATTAATTTTCCCACTTGATACATTTCCTTTAACTGTCTTCTTTTTGTTGGTTCTTTTTTATTTGTAAAATATTAGTTGGAGGTGAGGCGGTGCAGTGAATGTGGGCAGCCGCTTCCAGAGAGCTATGTCGCACCAGCTGATGAGCCCTGGACTAGCAGTACCTTCGATTGCATGAAGGACGCTGACAGCTGTAAGTATAATTCTTTTTCATTTCCTACAAAATGCCTTGCCAATTTATACTATGCCGGCTGTTTGGTGTGCAATTGCAGCCATCACATGACTATCTTGAGAGTTGAGACTGTATCAATCAGGTCACTAAAGGTATATTCTGGCAGGTACAGTAGCAGTTGCTGTATGCATTCTCAGCTGTGTTTTGCTTTTGTCAATTTAGATTAAAGAAACCATAATGTTCTTAAATTCTAGTAAGAATTAATATGCGTCCTTTTTGGACCAACTCCTGGCATGAGTTAGGAGCTGACCTGGCCCAACTTGAGGTCTCGTGGTCGAACTGGAGGGCACCCAGGCAATCTGGACCATGACAACTCTGCTTGTTGTGTGATTGGCAGTATTGCAATCTTTCTATCGCGGACTACCATATTGGGTCACCTGTGTTGACACTTTATCTGGTTTGTCCATTACCAGTATTGTCTAAAATTGAACCTCTATATCTATACCTATTTTCTGATAGTTTGTAAATGAGCATA
The DNA here is from genome assembly GCA_037678475.1 of x Bolboschoenoplectus mariqueter. Taxonomy (NCBI): domain Eukaryota; kingdom Viridiplantae; phylum Streptophyta; class Magnoliopsida; order Poales; family Cyperaceae; genus x Bolboschoenoplectus; species x Bolboschoenoplectus mariqueter. The sequence goes on along the minus strand of CM075245.1, from coordinate 3,270,463 downwards.
ATTTTTTAAGCTGAATAGGGTTCAATTGTGCCTTTATATGTTTTGGCAAGTTACTGTGTGGCAGTTTACAGGTCAAGTACTGTTTAAATCGTCAGATTACAAGCATGCATTGCTGTGATTATTGATTATACAAGTAATGCCCCACCTCTCTCATTTTCTAGGCTGGACTGGACTCTTCTGCCCATGTGTGCTATTTGGTCGAAATGTGGAGAGAATGAGAGAGGATATACCATGGACAAGGCCTTGCTTATGCCATGCCCTTTGTGTAGAAGGCGGGATAGCACTTGCAATAGCAACCGCAGTATTCCATGGAATAGATCCGAGGACTTCTTTTCTTATAGGAGAAGGTCTAGTGTTTAGTTGGTGGATGTGTGGTATTTATACTGGCTTATTTCGACAATCTCTCCAGAAGAAATACCATCTTAAGGTAAGACAATCTATATAATTTTCTGGATCCAACGGCTATTATACTCAATTCTTAATTGGTTCTTTGAAAAAAAACTCATGGATTTTATATTATTAATTAGTTACCAATACTGGATATGTTGGTAGTTAGTGACTTTGGCTATAATGGGACTCTAAAGTTTTTGATGAACTGCCAGCTTAACAAAACCCAGAATCTGCTTTAAAAAAAGAAAGACGCCAGCAAAGCCAAAAAGAAAAAGAAAAGAATAAAGATTTTGAAGGGTGTAAATGAAGGAAAGGGATATATGGCAACCGTGACAAATCATGTCAAACTTGTCATAATGGAAAACTAAAAGTTTACAATTGTGTTCTTAACCATTTAGATAAGCTGTATATGAAATTTGGTGCAATTTGAAAATCCATTTGTTAAAATTGAGCAATTAATATGCTGATAAAATTGAGCAATTAATTTTCAAAATTACTTGATATATAACTGATTGGTTTTGAAATTTCACCAAATTTAATGCATGGCTTGTCTAAATAAATTATAGACAACATATCTACAATAATTTTTATTTTTATTTTTGATAAGCTTTGTAAAAGTTGTCAAATAAGTTTGTTGTCCATATAACCTAACCCGTTTGAAGGAAATATATTTCTTTTTTTCTTAACGGGGAGGCCATAAGGGGTGAGGCACGGGAGTTATTTATGAACCTATTTATAACTTTCTTCTCAATATATTTTGGCAGAATTCCCCATGTGATCCCTGTGCCGTCCACTGTTGCATGCATTGGTGTGCTGTATGCCAGGAGCACCGAGAAATGAAGAACCGTCTCTCTGACAACTCAGCCACTCCTATGACTGTGGTAAACCCTCCTCCAGTGCAAGAAATGAATGCAAACCAGATGAACACTGAATCTGCCGCCTCTGATGGCAGGGTCCACAAGGACCACAACAGCGAACATGTAGATTTGGAGATGCAACCTTTATAATCATGTGCCATTTATGTAGCAAATATTGAACTGAGTGCTGGTTGATATATATATATATATTGTACCATTCATGTAGATTAGCCTGTGACATGAAATAATTGTAGTAAATGTTCCCGACGAACTCTTTTACCACGCAAGTGCATGTCTGTGCTCTATGCTGGAGGTAAATTTTCCGTACACATCTAGGTTTTGTCACTGGCATATCATTCATTACATAGGGGAACTGTGTGGGGGGTAAATATAGTGTTGAGACCTGAGTATAATTAGCTCATGAGAAGTGAAACACCAATGTTTTTACACAACTTGTAATTGGTGAAGCATATCATATTGTCAGACATCATAAGAGTGAAATGAGGAGGTTTTGTTGATTAATAAAACAAGGGTATTGAACCGCATGTTTAGCAAAATAGTGATAGATTTTGTCAGATGTAAGATCAAATCTCGTAAAAGTTTTTTGAAAATTAATAAATGTCAAGATTAATAAGAGTTTGTTTGCTGTAAAAAAAATATATATAAAAATAAATAAATAAATAAATAATACCAAAAATACACACAAGTTAAAATACATGAAATTAACCAATATGATTTCATGTGATTTAATGCCGAAATTTAAAATTACGAAATTATGCCCAATTTCGTAATTCACCACATACAAAATTTATTTCTTGAAATTAAAAAACAATTTCATGAAATAATCATGTCAAATATTAAATCATGAAATTATGTTCAATTTCATGATTTATCACCTATGAAATTTATCTCTTAAAATTAAGAAATAATTTCATAAAATAATTATTATGTGAGATTAATGCCTAATCTCATATGATACACAATGATGAAATGAAATTAATGCCTAATTTCATTCCAAAAATACCAAAAAACATTCTTAAAAATCATAGAAAGGCATCATATGATTTTACAATAATTTTCATGATTTTATTATAAACAATTTCATGAAAAATAATTTAGAAATGAGAAAAGACAAATAAAATAGCAGTTGGAGACAATTTTGTGTGCAACTTGGGGGACTGAACACACTTGGGTGCAAATTGGAGCCCTCATGCAAAAAACAGAGGAGAAGATGCTCTCCAACAGCAAAAAAAAAATGAAAGAAAGCAAGGTACTCTAGGTGTATGTGCTCCCTACTTATTTCTACTTAATGGGTACATTGGTTCATATACACCGGGTCCATGTGACACTTGGAAATGGGTTGTGTCTCATTTAATATGACATATGGGACCCCTACATTCTTTCTCACTTACATTTGGGCCCCATCCGAAAATTAAAACAAAAAAAAGGGAAACAGAGGAGGGTCTGCCGCTGGACCCCACATGGCAGACCCTTCTTCTTCATTTCTTCTTTTCTGCACAGTGGGAGTTCGGCCAGGGGCTGGCCGGCAGCGGGGCAGCGACTCCGGGCATCTCGCGGCGATTCCTCTTAGCCCCGGGTAGAGCTCGGCGAGGAGAGTTTGGGGAAGCCGTCAATTTCAAAAATAGATGGATTAACGGGGGAGAAATCGGGTACGAAAGTTACCTTGGTGAAGAGGCCGAAGGAGCAAATTGGCGACCAATGACCCAAATTGAATGGTTGTGGAGCGTCACAAGAGTGCCACGACGGTGTTCAAAGTTTCAATTTGAAGTTTGGAGTGGTGGAATGGCGGGGTCACAAAGGGAAGCCCGAATGTGGGCAAGCTCGGCCTCAATTGAGCAAATTGGGGTTACAAAAGGTAATTACAGGCTATGAACATGCTATGGGGATGTCAAATAAGCTCTCAATGATGTAAAACAAGTATCAAACGCATCCAAAAAGTGCAAGCTGTCCCAAGCCCAAAAATTGAAAAAGACAAGGGTGTTTTGGATGCCCCTGACACAATCCAGCCTTTTGGAGACACTTGACACACTTTGATAGGCTTCAGGAATGCAGAAGAATCAGAAGAATAGAAAAGAAACAAATTTTATGCTATGTTGGGCAATGTTTGTCTTTAGCCAATTTTCAATTTCCACCATTTGATCAAAATTGATGGTGGAGATGATATCAATGTGTTGCCCTAGCTTTGAGGCTATATAAGGACCCCCCATCTGCCAAACAAAAAAAAAGAGAAGAAAAAAAGGAAGAAAAAATATATTAGGGTTAGCCAATTTAAAAAATTTTGGTTTTTTTCAAAAAAAAAACTAAAATTTTCATTTATAAATTTTGAATTCATTTTCTTTAGTGGTGAAAGGTATGATATGTATGCAATTAATGAAAATTTATATTTTTCTTGATGAATGAAATATATTTCCTTTTTTTCCTTTTGTTGTCTTTTTAAAAAAAATAAAAAAAAAAAGAGATCAAAGATTAGTGTTGTAGTGAATGCTACCTCTATATCTTTGTTTTCTCAATCTAAAATTAGCTTTGTTAATCTAATTTCTTTTTTTTATAAATTTTTGACAAATATATATTTAAGAGGGTTATGGTGAATGCCATCTCTCAAAAAAAAAAATTTGGAAATAAGGTGTTGTAGTGAATTCTACCCCTTGTTCCAGATTTAATATAGTGCTAAGCATCAAGCAAAGCATAATATCAAACTCGAAATCTCAAAAATCGAGTTGAAATATTGTCAAAAATCTGTAAAATAAGAAAAACTTGTGATTTTGACACAAATTCATGCTTTTTAATAAAAAAAATATTTAAAACTTGACCCTCCATGTTCTCTTACATTTATTTAGTGAAACGACATTGTTTGTGAGCTTGTACCAGTGCTTTAAAGCTCATTGAGCCTTATGATGCTCAACTGGTACCAAACAGGGGCATTTTTGCCAATTTTCTTTGCAATTTCATATCTTTTTATTTACTTAGCCAATTGGCCTAAAATTTGGACAGGAATTAGAAAAAGACTAAACAAACATTCCCCTAAAATTTCATAATTTTTGGACTTATGAACAGGGAGATATTGCCTGTTGAATTTCGCTGGTCCAAAGTTTCTGTAAAAGTCAACTGTTGGTCAAACACCAAACTCAACAAAAAAAAAAACTGATTTAAATATAAAAAAAATATATCCTGATAAATGATGATTATTTATTTGATTTGGATTTTTTTTTTAGTTGATTAGGATGTGTGAATTCCTTAAAAAAAATAATAAAAAAAAAAACAGAACACTGGCACAGATTTGGCATGTGCCTTATCTGGCCAGTTCAAAGATCAGCCAATATATCTCGATTTACTCACCCATTTGACCTGAAATTTTGCAATAATATAGAGTATGTTTTCATGGACATGGCCCCAAAATTTCATAATTTTTTGAATTTTCTGTGATTTTATATGAATTTTTGAAGTTGGGTCTGTCAAAAGAAAAAAACTGGGTTGGCTCTGTTTTTTTTTCTTTTCTGTTTTTTTTTTCTTTTTTTTTTTCTTTTTTTTTCTTTCTGTTTTTTTCTCTCGTTTTTTTCTCCAGAAATAAAAAATGGTGAAATTGACCACTCAAATATACTGGAACATGATTAAATATGTTTTTCGAAGAATCAATTGAAGAGAAAACAATGATAAATGAACGAATTTTCAATCGGTACCAAATCCGTTTGAGTCCATTCGGTACCGGTCGGCAAAACTCATATATTCAGAGATTTAAATTAAAATTAAGCTTCACAAACTTGTTTTTTATGTTCTAACGATGCTACAGCTCGAAGGAATTGAGCCAATTTGACAAAACGAGCTCAAAATCGACAAAAAACCGATTTCCCACGAGATTCCAGCCCTAGCCGAACTAGTGGCACTATTTCCGGCGATCGCCGGAGCTAGTGGCCCCGATACCGGGACAGTGGTGTCCTCCTCGCCGGGACGACTCCGGTGGTTCCCCCCGATCGACGATCCGACGCCGACAGAGCTCGATCAAGCAAAAGCACGAATATTGATGCACATGAAAGTGTGAATGTTGGTGAAATTTGAACACAAGCATATGGGAGGGAAATTGCACGGATCCTGATGCCATCCGACAGCCCAGAAAAATTCAAAGTTTGGATCTTGATGATCTAGTTTTAAATCAACGGCTCACATTAATCTGTTTCAAAAAACAGACTTTAAACATTAAATAAAAATAATTTCTTAAAACCAAAAATCATGAAAAATATATCAAAAATCATGGCTTCATTTGAAGATATTTTTGGATCAATAAAAAGTTAGTTTTGATTTTATTTTTATCTTTAAAAAAAAAATCAAAACATATCATCTTGTACAAATATTTTCTCATATTTTGATAAAACAAATCAAAATATTCAAGATACTCAAATTATTTATATTTTGATAAAACAAATCAAAATATTCAAAATACCCAAGTTATTTATATTTTGATAAAACAAATCAAAATATTCAAGATGCTCAAATTATTTATATTTTGATAAAACAAATCAAAATATTCAAAATGATCAAATTATGCTGTATTTTGATAAAACAAATCAAAATACTCAAGATGCTCAAATTAAGTTATATTTTGATAAAACAAATCAAAATATTCAAAATGATGAAATTATGTTATATTTTGATAAAACAAATCAAAATATTCAAAATGATCAAATTATGCTGTATTTTGATAAAACAAATCAAAATACTCAAGATGCTCAAATTAAGTTATATTTTGATAAAACAAATCAAAATATTCAAAATGATCAAATTATGTTATATTTTGATAAAACAAATCAAAATATTCAAAATGATCAAATTATGTTGTATTTTGATAAAACAAATCAAAATACTCAAGATGCTCAAATTAAGTTATATTTTGATAAAACAAATCAAAATATTCAAAATGATCAAATTATGTTATATTTTGATAAAACAAATCAAAATATTCAAAATGATCAAATTATGTTGTATTTTGATAAAACAAGTCAAAATATTCAAAATGATCAAATTATGCTATATTTTGATAAAACAAGTCAAAATATTCAAAATGATCAAATTATGTTATATTTTGATAAAACAAATCAAAATATTCAAAATCATCAAATTATGCTATATTTTGATAAAACAAATCAAAATATTCAAATCACCAATTTATGTTGTATTTTGATAAAACAAATCAAAATATTCAAAATAATCAAATTGTGTTCTATTTTGATAAAACAAATCAAAATATTCAAGATACCCAAATTATGTTATATTTTGATAAAACAAATCAAAATATTCAAAATCACCAAATTTTCTTATATTTTGATAAAACAAATTAAGATATTCAAAATGACCCAACTATGTTATATTTTGATAAAACAAATCAAAATGTCCAAAATGACCAAATTATGTTATATTTTGATAAAACAAATAAAAAATATTCAAAATAATCAAATTATATTATGTTTTGATAAAACAAGACAAAATATTCAAAATAACCAAACTTTGTCATATTTTGATAAAACAAATTGAAATATTTAAAATATGCAAATATGTCCAAATCTTTGACCAAACATGTCAAATATGCAAATAAACCCAAGTATTTCCAAATATTTGACCAAACATGTCAAATATGCAAATATACCCAAGTATTTGACCAAATATGTCAAAAATGCAAATATGCCCAAACTTCTGACCAAACATGTCAAATATGAAAATATGCCCAAACTTCTGACCAAATATGTCAAATATGCAAATATGCCCAAACTTTTGACCAAACATGTCAAATATGCAAATATGGTTAAATCTTTGACCAAATATCCCAAATATGCAAATATGTCCAAACTCTTGACAAAATATGTCAAATATGCAAATATGTCCAAATCTTTAGCCAAATATGCCAAATATGCAGATAAGTCCAAAACTTTGTAAAACATACCAACATATCAAATCATATCAAATCATGTTTCGAGAACGTTAAACGGGCAGTGCGCTTCAGGTTTAACGTACCTCATTTTGGAAATCGATAAAGAATTATACGTTCCCGATTCTCCAAATTTCTCAGGTTTCGAATTGGCATAGCGCTTCAGATTCGGGATTTGGAAGGTCAATAGACTGTTTAGGACGATACGCCATTGTCTTTGACATGAGCCTCTATAGAGATTAAACATCTCTGGTTCCTCGAGTATCGAGTTGGCAGTGCGCTTCATATTCGAACTCCGTGAGATCAATAGGATTATACGTCCTCGATCTCTGATTTATGAGAAATTATACGTTTCTCTGACTTTAGATCATACGTCTTTAGTCTTATTATCAAAAGTTATATCTTTTGTTTATTTTAAACATGTATTATAAAAAAAAGAAGGAAGAAATAAAGCCACAAATTTGATCCATATATTTTAATTAGTTTAGCCCATTAATCAGAGGTTCCCGAGGCGAGAGCCGGGGTAATTAACGGCGGGGGCTTGCGCCCGTCGGAAAATAAAAGTTCCCACAATCACCTAAAGAATAAGTCCTTGAGCGCACAAACACGCGCAGGGATGTACCTGCACCTTCTTCCCCCGTGAGCGAGGACGCCGATGCCTCGCGTGTGGGCCGCGAAAAAGGGCCGAACAGAGTTATTATTTAAAAAATAATAATAATAAGACAAGGGTATTTACCATGTATAAATTAGTACCCTCCACCTCTGAATTGCCATGTATAAGGTATTTACATGTGTACGGTTCAGTAGATTTTATATATTTATTGTTTTTCCTGTTTGTGGTAGTAGGCAACATGTGATTCATATCTTCTGTTGCGTTGTATTATATAGTATAGTATGTTATTTATCTAATTGTATTAAAATTCGTGCAAAGTAAATTTAAAAATAAGGGTATTTACCATGTATAAATTAGTACCCTCCACCTCTGAATTGCCATGTATAAGGTATTTACATGTGTACGGTTCACTAGATTTTATATATTTATTGTTTTTCCTTTTTGTGGCAGTAAGCAATGTGTAATTCATATCCTCCGTTACGTTACATCATATGGTATATAATATTATTTATTTGATCGCATCAAAATTCGTACAAAACAAATTTCACAAACTCCTTATAATCCATTCATTCATATACATTGTGTAATATAATGATGCTCAGTAAAAAATCAACAATCGCAATATGTGTAGTATGAAAGCACGTTTGAAAGTCCTAAACAGATCCAGACTGTTAGTAGAAAAGATCGGACGGTCCATATTTCTTCTGGTCGAAAAGATATCCCTGCTCTGCTCCCGCGCTCCAGCCTTTTAAAGAGAATTTCTCAAATTGATGTTAGCCGTTCGATCCATACAGACAATTAATTTCTATCTCACATTCTCATTCGACTCCCGGATCCTATTGATGTAATGAAGAGGATCTGAATCCGTTATAGGTATGTATCCACCAGGTCCGAATTCTGTTTATTCTATATAGCCTGCTTGAACTGTATGTACACTAGCTATTCCTTTTCCGAAGAGAGAGAGGCGTACCTAGCATTCTAGCAAGTGTGACTGGAAGAGAGAAGAGAGCTCGTCAATTTGCTTCATAAAAATTTTCATCATTCTCCATTCCGATTTCTCTCTACATACTCTGGGTATCTCGCATCTGTTGAAGGTAGAGAACGCCACCCTTCGATCACTTTATTTTACTTCAATTGAAAGCAGAATTAGTAGTTATTCTCCGTTTGTTCGTTCTATCAAGGCTTGATTTCTCTTGGAATGCTTTGGCGAGTAATGAATCTTTTACGATGTGTAAAATGAGGCTTTATTTAAGCTATACACGGTGATGTTTTGTTTGAATAAACCTTTTACGATTGTTATAGCATAGCATTAGACTTATTTCAGCTAATTATAACATGGATTCTTTGTTGAGTAAAGGAATTACGTTCTTGTTAATTCTTGCATTTTCTTGCAATTGGATCTGTATGAGAACATTAGTTCCGGTGTATCTTGAACTTCGCAATGGGAAACCCTCATTGCTTATTCCCAGTGTACTGATTTCTTCACTATAGAGAGCTCATCTATTGGTGTTGTTGAAGAGTATCGCTCGAATAAGGCACGGAATAACCTTATCCCTGAAATAAGCCACGAAAGAGTCTTCTTCCAAGAATGATCAAGTCATAGTCTTGTTCCTGGAATAGGGCGAGCAATATTCCTCAATCGTACAGTCTTAGTTATTCCAGCTAGCGGCACAAGAAACTAAATAGATGGGGCGACTATTCTCATGAGTTCCCTGCAATTCCTTTGCATTGACTTACTCCATGCTTTCTTTGTTCTTCTCGTACATGTAACATGAAACAACAATCTTAGAGTTAACGGAGGTGCAGTAAGCTTCAGTTCTTTCTCTGTTTACCTTTTTTAGGTATAGAATCAGGATGCTGATAAAATTCAAAACGAGTAGTTGCAGAGTAAACGGTTTGAGTTTTCATGCAAATAGGCCTTGGATTTTGGCGAGTTCAGTCAATGGAAAAATACAGCTATGGGACTACCAAATGGGTTACTTAGTGTTCACATTCGAAGGGCACACTGGACCGGTGCGGGGTATCCACTTTCATCGCTACCGTGACCTTTTTGTCTCAGGAGGTAACTTTTTTTTGTTTTTCCTTTTTTTATTAGATTGGCTGTGTCTTGTATTCAATTTTCCAAACCCCCCCCCCCCCCCCTCAGCGTTTCCAGGGCAACACTAAGTGACAAAAATAAAATAAATAAATGAAACAAGAACAATTGTATTTGGCATTACTAGTGCCAAGACTGGTAATTACTCTCTCATGATGAAAGGGCTACGGTTCACCAAAATAAATAAATGAAAAATAGGATTTTAGAAACCAAAAGGAATTCATAGTGTAAGCTTTCAAAAACAGTACATTAGCATCATAGGGCTGGTACCTCAACCTCTTTTCATCTTTATGTCATTTTTGTATATATATTTTTTCTTTTGTATACTCTTACTCGAACTGAAATCTCTATCTCCTAAAAAGAACCCCCCCCCCCCCCCAAAAAAAAAAAAAAAAAAAAAAAACTCCATTCATTATACTAATGTGTGTATCAGTCATAGCTATCTTCTCAGTCATGTTGAGTATTTCTATGAAATTAGTTCTTTCCTCAAAAGACTATGCATCTCTTGTAAACTATAACTCTGCTTCTAAACTTCTCCAGGAGATGACATGGATATAAAAGTATGGAATTATAGGACTCGTCAATGTAGTTTCACCCTCAGGGGTCATGAGGACTGCATCCGCACCGTTCAATTCCACCATGACAGCCCTTGGATTGTTAGTGCCTCTGACGACTGTACCATCCGAATCTGGAACTTCCAATCCCGTACATGTGTCTCTGTTCTCAATGGTCATACCCACCATGTCATGTGCGCCTCTTTTAGTACCAAGAATGACCTCATGGTATCAGCCTCTCTGGACAAAACGGTGCGGGTGTGGGATATCAGCTCTCTCCGTGAAAAGACAGTCTCAACCCTACCACAGGAATCATTTCAGGGGCCAGCAGTGACCACAAAGTTTTTGCTTAAGGGGCACACCAAAGGGGTAAACTGGGTGTGCTTTCACCCAAATTCACCAATAATAGTGTCAGCATCAGATGATCGGCTTATCAAATTATGGCGCATGAGCGGTATTTCTATGCCTCAACTTTTATGCCTTACTTCTATTCATCCTTGTACTGGACTACATTCTTTCAAAATTTCTCTCTCGATGTAATCCTTTGCATACTGTAACCCAAAAAATCAAATCATGTCACAAAGAAAAGCAGATTATAGCAGCTCAAATATAGCCGGCTTATATAATCCTTCATACAGGCACTCGTTGTGAACCGTACCTGTAAGTTGGATGAGGCCCTTGAGGGGATCATTACAACAAAATCTTCAAAAAAATTTCTAATTGGTTCCAATTATAAATTTAAAAAACAGATTCAAGATGCAGCGAGATTGACGCAATGGAATTTCACACACACAATGTCTCTTGTGCGATTTTTCTTGAAACCAACCTACATTTAGTTGTCTCAATTTCAGAGGACAAAACTATTCGTTTTTATGACATGATGAGTCATAGCATTATAGAAACATACCGGTGTGAAAATGACCGGTTTTGGATACTCATGAATCACCCCAGCTTAAATCTTCTAGCAGCCGGCCACGATTCAGGCCTCATCATCTTTAAGAAAGGGAGAGAGAGACCTTGTTTCTTTCACTGTCTTGCCACCAACACACTCTATGCTCTCAGAGACGGACTCTTGTACATCTACAACTTGAGGGAAGAAAAGGGGGTCCAAATTGCAACACTGAGCTGGCCCAGTTTAACTCCTGATGAAAGGGACTATCCTGTTACTCTCTCCTATAGCCTCAGGGATGCAGCAATCTTAGTTAGTTATGATGCTGAAGAGAATCGTTTTGAGTTGTATTATTTAAAAGATGTTTTGGCCAGAAGCAGTATTGTTACCATAACTGGTAAGCCGACACAGGAATATGGAAGGATCGAGTGCATGGAGGGTAGTGGCACCTCAGCCATTTTTGTTGCTCAAAATCGAGTTGCTGTGCTGGATAGAAAGTCCAACCAAGTCGTTCTTAAAAATCTTCAGAATAAAATCATAAAGGAAGGCACACTTCCTATAGATTCTAATTCCATCTTCTATGCCGGTACAGAAAAAGTGTTATGCAAATCTGATGATTGTGTTGCCATATACGACCTTCAACAAATGGCCACTAGTTGCAAGATGCCTGCCAAGTCAGTGAAGTATGTCTCATGGTCAAACAACATGGAGTTAGTTGCATTAATCAGCAAACACACTGTGTGCATAGCTAGCAAGGACTTGGTGCCCCAGTGTACAGTTCATGAGAAAGTAAATTTGAAATCCGGTGCATGGGATGAAAATGGTGTTTTCATATACAACACCTTAAGTCATATCAAGTTTTGCCTTGTGAATGGCGAAAATGGTATTATACAAACCCAAGGACTGCCTGGTTATATAACTGGAGTTGCCAAGAGCAAAATCTATTTCCTAGACCGGACAATGCAAACCCACATCATGACAATAAACAACTCAGAGTACATGCTCAAGCTACATCTACTGAGGAAAAACTACAAGCAGGTAGTGGACATGATAAGAAATTGCCAGTTTCCCGGCAATGCCGTGACTTCCTACTTGAGTGATAAGGGTTTCCCAGAAGCGGCTTTGCATCTTGCAAAAGATGAAAAGACCCGATTAAACCTGGCATTAGAAAGTGGCCACATGGAAGAAGCGATTGCCTCAGCGAAGCAGATTAATGAGAAGGATTGCTGGAACCAACTTGGTGGACAAGTATTGAAACGAGGTTATACCAGCATTGCAGAGTACGCATATCAACAGGCTAATAATACCATTATGCTCTCTTCACTATATCTCGCAACTGGCAACATAGAAAAGCTGTCTGTAATGGGTAATATTGTGGAGACGGGAAGTAATTCCATTGCTCAATTTCATAATGCACTGTTACTGGGCAATGCGATGGAACAGGTCAAGATATTAGAAAAATCAGAGAAGCTGATGCTGGCATATGTTACGGCTCACACACATGGTCTGACAGAGATGGCTAATAAGCTTGGAGCTAAACTGGGGGGGAATGTACCGGTAATAACCCGTCCGAAGAATCGTTACGGGTCACTTCTGGTGCCTCCTTCGCCAATCATTTGTGGGGGGGACTGGCCCTTGGTAAAAGTCAGTGGGGTTTTTGACGGAGAATTTGACCGACTGTTGAGGGAATTAGAGGTTAAACATGGGAAGGAGGAACCGACTGAAGCAAGGATGCCTGGAGGTTTGGAGGGGCCTGGAGATGGTGATACAGAAGTGACACTGGGCCAGCCTGTCACTCATAATTGGACTGAGAAGTCATTAGCGCCAGCTGAGCATGTCGCAGCAGGTAATGTCATGATGGGGGTAATGATGTTGCAGCGCCAGATTGGAGTTTCCAATTTCGCCCCTCTAAAGCCATTGCTGATTAATACATATGTAGGAAGCCACGTGTATCTGGGGGCCAATGCCTCAGCCCCAATCCTTGACGTACCACTTGTGAGCATGAGGGTCTATAGCCCACCGGTACTAGTGTATAATTTATCCCGGCTAAATGAAAATTTGGAGAGTGCGTACCAGTCATTTACCAGTGGTAAGCATGAAGAAGCTCTTAAACAATTTCTAACTGTACTCCACACCATACCACTCATAGTGGTCGATTCGAAAAAGGAAGTTCTTGAAGTGAAGGCTCTAGTACGAACTGCAAGGGAATATGCACTAGGGTTAAAAATGGAATTAAAGAGAAAGGCACTGAAGGATGACCGGATACGCCAGCTGCACCTCGCGGTCTACATCACGAACTGCAAACTGAAGAAGGAGCATTTCAGAATAGTGCTCCACAATGCCATGGTAGCTTGTTGTACCAATAGAAATTACATGACGGCATCGTATTTTGCAAGGTTGTTGTTAGAAAATGGCGCAACAGACCAACAGGCTGACAATGCACGACAGGTGATACAGTTTCAGGCTAATGGAGAAAGCGGAGATGAAGTTCCATTGGAGTACAACCATGAAAATCCATTTGCAGTATGTGGGTCAAGTTTTGAACCGATCTATGCAGACCGTGGCACTGTTGTGTGCCCGCATTGTGGGGCCCAGTTTTGGTTGGAGTTTAATGGTACAATCTGTGGTGTATGCGAGATTGCAACTGTAGGGGCTGACGTGTCTGGTCTTATGTGCTTGCGTGCTAGCTCGATTGTACAAGTATCAAAAAGGGCAAGTGGATAATGATAGGTATGATTTCTGTTCTGTATGGAATAATATTTGTAAATTTTGGGCATTAGTTGCTTGGTTTGGATGGAGTTGGTTGAATAAATCAATTTTGGTGATACTTGTAGCATACGAATTTAAAGAATAGAAGAATTATTTTCTTGAAGTAAAGAATAGAAGAATTATTGTTTTACTGATGATATGCTTTAATTTGTGCTTGAGCACTAGCAGTTGTTAATAGTTCTTATCAATTTGGATAAGTTTTGTCTGATATGTGTTTTGTTGCTTTCTTCTTCTTTGTTCCTTTTAATGGTGTAATGGTTCTTCTCATGCCAGATGTACTGATATAAATAGAGGGCAACAGTAGTCTTTAAAATTGTAACAGGAGACAGAACCAACTAAATCGTTGAATGAAAACAAAAACAAGTCAGGAGCAATCGTTGTAGCCTTGTAGGGATTGGATTTTTCACCCCACAAGTTATTTGAGAGAGGGTTTTGTGGTCGTTTAGATTTTCTCTGTTACAGCATGAATTTTGTAGGATAGGAATTATGATATTAGCTATCCGAAATATATGAAACATGATATTAGATAGAAATATTTTCAAAATTTCTACTATTTAGGATGTACAATATGGAGGTGAATCAGGATCATTCGCCATTATTTTTTGTCCAGATACTCGAAATATTTTTCTTTTTAAAATAGTTGGATCTACAAACTTTATCTACGTTGATAGTCTATAATAAAATTAAAATCTATCCTTACATATGATGTAGAGAAAAGCGTAATTTCCAATGTAGCACCTTTTAAATTTGTTTTTTTTACGCAAGCCAAAAAATTATATCATTATATGTCGCCAATAAGTGGGTCTATATAAATGATAACTGAGAAGGACTAATGTCATAAGTTTTTTTTTTATCATGAAATATTATAATTTAAAATTTTAATTTATATTTCAAAATTTAAAATTCATATGTCAGATTTAAATGTTGACTTTGTTTATTTTTAAGAGAAATGTTTTAATGTACAAAATTTATGATTTTCTAAATTCATTTTATACTACATTTAGTGGTAAAAAATAAATTAATTTAGCTAAATCTAATATGAACACTAAATCTAATAATTGATTTTGTAATTATTTAAAATCAACGTATAATTTTTCATATCATCCTCATATGCTGATTTCTGTGTTTTGCATTTTTGTTCTCCTCTTCATTATGGAGCAACTTCAACTCCCCGTCACCCAAAACTCAATTCATATCCTCAATTACGCCGTACCATATAACACGATATAATATTCATCCGATTATATTAAAATTTATATAAAATAAATTAAAAAATAAAATCTTTTTATATAGTCGTCCGTATGCTTCGGCGCTGTGCTGTACAACAGAAGAACAATATCAGGACCCCACAAGAACTACACGGCCCATTTAATTAAAGAAATAAAATCGAGAGATACTCAGAAATTTAAGAAAAAGCCCAAACCCACAACTACTATCGTACAGATTCTCTCCATCAAAATTGGGATCCACAGTTCTCAGTTCTTTCACTCTCCCTTCTCATACACGGCCTTTGCTTGATTTCTCGCGGGAGGGGAGGGGAGGGGAGGGACTACAGGAGCAAGAAAATCTAGGATTTTTCCTTTTTGTTTTCTTTATAGGTTTACACTTCTTCTCCTTCTCTCTTTCGCATTCTCTGTTTTCTCCAGCTTAAAAATCAACGCATTTCCGATTTCCGAAGAGAGCGTCTACTTGTTTCCTCCTCGTCTCCAGTACTCCATTGATCGGTCCAGAGCTGAAAGCCTGAAATCATCAATCAATTTGTTCTGGTGCGTTTCCTTCCTTGCACAATCCAAAACTCTACAATACTTACTTCATTCTGATTAGTATGGCTAACGAAATTTAGTAAACTTGTGGAGGAGGAGGAGGGTTTTTTTTTTTTTTTTTTTGGGGGGGGGGGGGGTCGGTCTTGATGAATTGCTTGGTTGCTATTTCTAACTCATCATCTTATTTGTTGTACCTAAACGTTTCTGAATTGTATCATTCCTATCAATGGGATCTAAAATTTTCCAACCATGTCACCTTCTCTGTAGAATGCTATACTCCACCTCAAAGCTTAACACCAACCCAACTTCCCTCGGATTTCTTTTCTCCAACTCCATTTCTAACCCTAGACACCTCTTGCAGTTCTTCTCTTTCTCCATCACTTCTCACCTCTTACGACCATCAAATCTGTACCTCTTCAACTCTCTTCTCAATTCTCTGTCTAGAGGTCCATGGCCTTCGCTCTCTTTCTTCCTTTTCTCTCTGATCCATAAGCATAATCTTACACCTGATGCCTACACCTTCAGCACAGCTCTCAAGTCCGTCTCCCGGTACTCTGTCCTCAAACAAGGCGAGCAGCTCCATTCATTGATTCTCAAATTAGGGTTTGAATCCAATACCTTTGTTCTCAACTCCCTAATTGGCATGTATTTTTCATGCGGCTTGACGGGTCTGTCAAAACGGGTCTTTGATACTGCCCCAAATGGGACCTGCGATATAGTTTCCTGGAATATTATGGTTTCAGGTTATTTGGATAATAACCTGTTTGAAGAAGCATTGTTGGTATTTACCAAAATGGTCAGTGGGTTGGTACAGATTGATGAGGTCTCACCAATAAATGCCCTAATTGCTTGTGCAAAACTAGGATTATGGAAAGTTGGTAAACAAATCCATACTTTGATTGTTATTAATGGGTTTGATTTGAATTATTATTTGGGCTCAGCCTTGGTTAGTATGTATGCACAATGTGGCTTTACAGATGATGCACATGTAGTGTTTGATGCAATGCCTGAGAGAAACGTGGTATGTTGGGGTGCATTGATTGCAGGATATGTGCAATGTGGTAAATATAGGGAGGCCATGGAGTTATTCAGGCAGATGCAATTGGCTAGGGTTACACCCGATGATGCCACCATGGCCTCAGTTATTTCTTTGTGTGCACAAGTGGGGGCTTTGAATCAAGGGAGGCATATACATGCATATTGCAATATTCATGGACTAGGCGAGGTGCTTACTGTGCAAAATGCTCTAATTGATATGTACTCTAAATGTGGTGATATCAAAGAAGGATACAAAGTATTTTTAGAGTTAACTATACGAGATGTTTTCTCTTGGACTAGTATGATAACTGGTATGGCCATGAATGGATATTGTATTGAAGCTCTCCATTTGTTTGAACAAATGGAGAGGGAAGGTGAAGTGAAGCCAAATGAGATTACCCTTTTGGGTGTTTTATCAGCTTGTAGTCACGGTGGTTTTATTCAAAAGGGGTACTTTCATTTTGATCGTATGTGCAAAGTATACAACCTTGGACCAAAGATCGCACATTTTGGATGCATGATTGATTTGTTAGGTCGGGCCAAGCTTATACAAGAGGCGTATGAATTTATAGAAAACATGCCAATTTTACCTGATACGGTTATCTGGCGTGCCCTACTATTTGCATGTAGGTCAAGCAGGGAAGTTAAAATGGCCAAATATGCAGCTGATAAAATTGCAGAGCTGGATTGCAATAGTAATAGCGGGGTCCATGTGATGTTGTCTAATGTGTATGCTGCTAGTTCTCTGTGGGGTGATGTGAGAACAATTAGAGGATTTATGAAGAAACAAAATGAGCATAAAGTGCCTGGTTGCTCATTTATTGAAATTGATGGGGTTGTGCATGAATTTTTTGCGGGAGATGTGTTGCATGGTGAGACAGAGAGTATTTACCAGGCTCTTAGGGATTTGATTAATTGTTGCTATATGAAGGATGCTTTTGCATAAGCCAGAATAAAGTTAGTTTAACTTTTCGGTTGGTCATGCAACTGTGTGATTCTCAAGTTATCCACCTCTTAGGTAATCTCAAATTCTTAGTTCCAGAAGCCTTAGTCCTTCCAAAATTGCCTGGCCATACCTTCTTCCAGAATAATAGTCGGGCTTTATTTTGCTTTCTACTTTTATTGTTTCTAACCATACCTTCTTACACTTCTTATACTTTCTTGATGTTAGGATTGAGCTAGCAGGTGTCATGGATCGAAAAAACCAATCACCCCAAGGTAATTCCACTATACTTTTGTTTTTGTGTGGTTATTTAACTTATCAGTTATTTATATATTTTTCATCTTTTGATATGTAAGATCTGCATAGTTCTTATTTGTTGGAGAACTTTAATGTGTGTCACTGCAAAACCTGAAAGTATTACATACAGACCTGTAAAAACAAAGATAATTCATCAATCTATTATTTTATATATATATTTATTTTTATTTTTTGTGACATTAGGACAAACTGCTAAGGTTGTGGTAGAGTTTTTGGAGGTGGCTATCAATTGCATTGTTTTTCTCAAAGGCTTCTATCCTTCCAGTATTTCTCATGTTATCCCTTCTTGAGTCTGATTATGCCTTTATCAGTATTATCTTTCTATTTATTTGAATTTGGATTGGAAGGGACATTTGAGAGGAGAAGATACATGAATGTGGTGGTAAACAAGGCCCGGCATCCCCAATTGTCTAATTACATCCATAATGCAGTTTTTGCCCTTCTTCCTTATATTCAAAAGGTCTTTCTTTTCTTTTTCATTATTTTTTAAATTTTATATCGCTCTCTTCAATTTAAGGATAAAATTAAGTTTTGTAACTCTATTTGTTCAAAATTTCATTTCAGGGATTGGTGGAGAGAGTGGTGGTGATATTCTATGGCGAAGACCATGTACCTCTGGAGAAATTTGTTTTCAAATTAACCATTGATCAGTCATACCAGTCAAGTGTTAGTGAGGCTGAACTAGAGTTTGCTCTAAGAGCTTTCTTGGTCAAGCTTAATGCTGCAGAGACTATTTCTAAACCCCTTCCGTCAGGTAATAATACTACGACTCGATATCAGGGGGTTAAATAGGAATGGAGGTTGAAAAGGATGGTTAAGGTTGTAAATGCAATTTATGATTTATTTTCCTTACCCTTTCTTTCCTGATCATCAAATTCCTTTCTTTGAGATGCAACAAAATTGAATGTTTTGGCTGTTAATAATTCCCTTTGCTACCTGAACCTCCAATTTAGATCTAAAATAAAATAAAAGCGTTCTGATTAATATCCATCTACCTTCTGTCCCTTCCAGTACCCCACAATCAAGCATATGAAAATAAACTTTACTAAAGCCCACTTACTGGTTTGCCAGTGCTGTATAATAATGGTCTTCACTGGTGTACAGTTAACAGCATGTATCGAGTCCATCCTAATACCAAAAATGAAAATAGGGTTCTTTTTTTGTTGTTACTGATACATGGAAAAAGCAGGTATGAGCCCTTCCGAATTTGTAATTCTGGACCCAATGGATGAAACACTTTATACATGACAGCTATTTGTGTTTGTATAGGTGCCAATTGGGAGATAACTGCCTACTTTCGGGATCTCCCGTCACAAGAAAATGAGGGCGAGGAGGCTAAATTGTGGGTCCCAACTGATACGAAACAATGGATGCAAACTTGTGAGATAACACCTATAAAATCCATGGACAGTGACCCCTTAAAGGTGCAACTTTACATGGAGCACCCTAGCCTTACTGAAAAGAAGGTTTAGTTTGTTTTTGTGTTGTAAATTGTCAATGACTTTTCAGATGGCTTGAAGTTGAAATTTTTTAACTCTAAACCCTAAACCCGAAACATTACTAAATAAAAAGATGTATGGGACAACCAAGGAAGGAACTGCATCAAATTTAGTGAATATGGATTGTAGTGATGGAGTCCAAAAAAAACACTGGCTTATAAGTAATTACGCTCTGCGTAAACAAAAGAAAAGGGTAGTAGGTTATTGATGTCGAATATTTAGTGTTTTTTCTCTTTCGCTTGATAAATTTATGTTTCCGATCACTATTTTTTGGCGCTAAAGGCAGTGCCTTAAATTAGTTATTGGTTTAATATGGATTGTAGTGCAAGAAGCTCCCAAGCAATCTTTTCTATGTTAGTATGTTCTGATTCATTTAGTGAATTTTTGTTTTTTGTTTTAACTCTCCTGATAAAAATTGTCAGTTCTTTCTTCTTTGTGAGGCCCAGCAGGTGGTGATCTTCTTTTTTCTCTTCTTAAATTTAGGCAATTTATTGTTGCTATACTTTGGTTTATCTGGCAAATGATAAAACAAAAAAAGGGGGGAAAACTAGCTTTGAAATAAATGATTCATATTAAATTGCATCCAAAAGGATTTGAAAAAAAAAACTGATTTTTAATTTAAGACAGGATAACTCTGTCGAAATCTTATGTTTTAAAAAAATGGTCGCTTGTTATATTTTTAAAACTCAGGATCATACATTTTTGCTCCTGTGCAAAAATCAAATTGAAGTTCAAACACTTAAAAAAATGGAATTCCGATAACCTTATTTTCGGGTTTAAGTCTTCTTGCTTCGACTTTACAACTTTCTTGTGATGTATTGTATTGAGTTCTGGTATTATATGTTATCTTTGTAGTTAGAAATCAGTAGCACAATTCTAGTGGCAACGATGACTTTCATCAATCCCAACAGTTACTTCATGCAGTGATGGAGGAATACAAAGGAGGGGCCACCTTTACATTGCTTGATTAGTTGTGAAATTGGTGACATTAAATGCCTAATAAGTATTACAGTTTATTGCCAATTTCTGCTGATGGGATATTGGCTTGTGTACTTTTGTAGAAATTAATTAATGAAAAGATGAATAAAAAATGATCGTGTACAAATCTGTGCTCACCATAATTTGTATATAGCGCTTTTGCTATATACTTCAGATAATTGTATTATTTTAATTGAACTTATTCAATGGCTTAAAGGCCTAAACAGTTTTTTTCTTTGTTGGGGATATTGTGGGGGGGGGGGGGGGGGGGGGTTAAAACAATGATTTGTACTATGTATACAAAGCAAGCAATTTTCTGCAACTAAGGGGGGGCCATGACCCCTCCTAAACCCCTACTTTTGAGTCATTGACTTTATGGTGGACAAATGTTATCCTTTTCTCAACATTTCTTTATCTGGAATTTCGTTAATAATTTGTTTGAAATTTTCACAATTTTGATCACAACTTTTTGTGTGAATTGATTGAAATTTTGGTTTCAATTCTGAGAAATATATTCACGTAAGTTGACAGGGTTAGCGAGTGGTTGTCTAAATTCTATTATCGTAAGTTGACAATGTAATGTGCTATGAAATTTTTTTTTGCTCTCTTTATAGTGGAAGCATTTGGACTAGAACGTCATCATATGCTTAAGAATAATTGTAAAATTGTACCTTTTTTGGACTCCATCAAATTTATTTTTTAGAAATGAATTTGGACAAAATAGTGAGACAAGAATGGAAGTTTGTTGATCTTTAAAATTTATTATTAAACTCATAACTTAAGAACCAACTTTTGTTTTTAAAAGATTGCAGATTCAAAACTCAAATAAAATTTTTCGTAGATATTTAAAATTGAATAATTTAGATTCAACTTTTTATCTTAAAAAAAATCAGTAACTTGATATCTGACACATACGCACATGCGTTTGTATGAATGAGTGGATTAGTGAGATTAATAACTATTTTAAAGATTTAAAACAATAACTAATCCAATTAGTTGGAATAGTAAAATAGTAAAATTTGCTCAGTAACTAGTGATTTGAAATAACTATCATTCCGACCAAATACGGAATAACAATTTAGAATTTAGAACTGTTGCTAATCGTACTTTAGTGTCTTTAACGGACATCTCCATTTTGATCTAAACGGAGAGAAATTAGGCTGCCGCCCCCTCTTTTTTCCCACTCCTCGCTCCCGCTTCTCCGTATTCTCTTGCTTAGAAAAAAGTACAAAAAAAGAAAAAAAAAAGAAAAAAGAAAAACCAAAAAAAGAGAACATAGGGGAAGAAGCAGAAAGTAACAAATTAGGGTTTTTTTACGTGCCAAGTCTAAGTCCACTCCGTTTGACTGGTACGTGGACTTGACAAATCCTTTGTTGCTTCGCGTTTTCTTCGTCATTTTATCTTATTTCTTTCTCGGAATCCAGTGTTTGTGCTTGTTGCTTTGTTCGTCGTGAGAAAAAGCACCCTTTGAGTTCGTATAGTTCTTAGTGTATTTGTGTAGTGTACGAAAGGGAATTTCCTGGTGTTTTGTTAAGAAAATGGCACATGTTTTGTGAATCTGATCTTTTAAATTGGAGATATCGGATGATACCTCTACGCAGTCTAGTGAGACTGTAATCAGTCGAAATTCGTGGAAATAACAGATCAAATTGTAATTTTGATCCATTAGAAGTGGTCCCTTTTGTTACTAAATTGGATAGTACAAGAAAACCGCATCTTCTGTAGGAATTTTCATCTTATTTTAGTTATTTTTGGAGTTTTTTCTTGGATTTAGGTGCATTTATCGTTTTCCCTTGAAAAGGAAATTTTTATGTAAATCTTGTATCCTACATTTTTAGTAAAAACAGCACAGATTGTTAGAAGTAACCTTTCTCTCCGGTAAATATTGTGAAATGAAATGCCACAAATTTGCTACAAGGTTTGAAATGCAATGTTCACTGAAGGTTAAGGTTTTCTTATCAGCACATTCTGGTATTTCCTATTCTAGTACATGCAGAGTAGTCATGTTTGGTAATGGCATGCACAATTAACTTGCATTATACCGATAACAATAATGGCACGTCTAGTCAGGTTCTAATTTCATGCATTTTCTGTCTACAGCATTCCTGTCTCTTGTATCTTTTTCAATGCCAGTCCAGTCTTGGGCACAGATAGCAAACAGGTCTTTCAACCTATTTAGTATGTACACGCGCCATTATGTTGTAATTGGTACCTTGTATCTTCGTTGTTGTTATCTTGTCATTACCAATTAAACATGACTGAATATTACTTATCATGTGCAGCGGTTGATGGATTCTTATGACAACTTTGATCTCATCGGCGATGAGAATTTGATGCAAGATGCATTCAAGTTTGGCGAGCTGGATGCGGATCCATGTTGTTGTTTCTCAACTCGGGAAGGAGATTGGGACCCCTTTAGTGCCTCAGGCAGTGGTACTCACACTTCCACAACTAATGATGCAAGTATCTGGTCTGAGGAACTACTAAATTCTATAGTTGGTGCTGAAATGGTCTTGGGAAGTGATATAACTGACCAATTGGATGAGAGAGAAGCCCAAATAGGCCCCAATGAGGATAATTCCGGAAGCTCTAAGAGTGTAATGGTGATTGAAGGAGACCAATATAGTATATTGAGTAAGGGATACAACCAGGCAGACATCATAAGGTGTCACTCGGAAAATCCAGGAGTTGAGATGGTGATTGGAGGAGAGAGCAATGTCCAAACACATGAAATAGAAATGAAAATGGGCCCTGAATATAATTGTGAAAACTTGGGTGCTGAGATGGTAGCTAAAGAGGAGTTTGTAATGGAAACATCTGATGTTGAAGCAGATTCCAGATGCACATTGCCTGAACCAGGCCCTTTAGGTGACTGTTCACCTGAAACCGAATCAATAATAGATAAGATAGGTATATCATGCTTTCATGTTCTGTTCTATTATTTGCTAGCCAGTGATTTGTTTGTTTATATATTTTTAGATATTTTAACTTTTATTTATGTTCTTTGAAAAAAAGTTATGGCTGAAATAGATATATTTATTTCCAGTCCTTTTTGCCCCTTTTATTCCTTAAACCAAACTTTAATCTGCCCATGGTAGCAAGATCATATCAGTATCATATGATTTTGGTAATATTTTCTTTATCAAACATGTTTGCCTTTGGGTTCAGGAATTTGGTCTGTTCCTCTTGAGCCAGTACAAGGTCTATTAGATGCTAATCTTGATATCTATCTGGAAAAGGACAGCAGTTAAGTTTCTTGTAACTGAGGAGAGGGCAAATTCAAGTAGTTCCATTTCTACTACAGCTTTCATAATGACTTCATACTTTCTTTTCAATTTACATATTCTTGAATTTTTGAAAATTACTATTCCTTTTGAACAGTGGACTCCAGTCTAATGGAAATGAGTGATAAAACTGAAGAAGCTGAGGAAAACATTACAGAAGAAAAACTGTCAGAGTGTAATTCTAAAAATTTAAGGTGCAAGGTGGTAGTAGGATGTGACGGCAATACATTGGATGAGAGAAACTTCCATGTGGGCCCCACTACACCTAACTCTGTAAATGTAGGGGTTGAGATGGTAATTGAAGGAGGGAGAAACAATGAACTGGGTGAGGGAGAATGTAATATGGGCCGCACAGGGAAAGCTTTAAAGAGTCAGATGGTTACTGAAGGAGGGAGAAATGCTCAGTCAAATGAGAGAGAAAGCCATGTTGTTTGCCTAGTAGACTTTTCTGAAAGTTTGTTGGATGAAACCTTAGTGGAAAAAGGTATAGATGACCAACCAGGGTTGGGAAACCTACAGGTCGGACCTGCTGCAGCATCATGTGGGAATTTATTTGGAGATGCTGAACCGGTGACCACAGGGGACATAAATAACCAATGTGACGAGGGAGACTGTCAAGCGGTGCCTATACGACTGCCATACATGTCTGAAAATGGATCAACTGAACTTAACAAGTGTATTGGTACTTCTGAAAGTAGCCATCTCATCCAAGGGAGTACCTACGAGGTACACGAGGTCCTACAAGGTGAGAGAAACACCCAACAGGAGGAGGCTGCGACTGCTGTTTCTCACTCTGAAAAGTGTTCTGAACAAAGTGCTCCCAGTGAGCTCCAAAAGTCAGTGGATGAGAAAAATTGTACTGGGTCCCAGTTGGGACTTCCTTCTATGGAAACTGGTGGAAAAGAGGAGAGAATGAGGTCGGAATTGTGTGGGAGAGAATTGTCAATTTCTCCTGGGTTTTCTCCATGCGAGGTTTCTGTTGTCAAAGTGGAGCCTAAATGTGCATTTCTTGGCACAGGCCTGTTAAGCAGCAATTTACCTGCAGCCCGTTTGACGAAGGGTAAGCCAGGTGCAACATGTTTTATTCTTTTGCCAAGCACTTGATCTTCAGTTTTGGACTTTGCATTGGACCATTGGTGAAGTCTAATACCTACACATGTTTCTAGAAACCAGTACGGTTTTCTCTCCTGTGGTATAGCAAATGTTTGTGTGGGTGGGTAATGCTGAAGATGACTATTATATTAACTTTTTTATCACATAACACCATATTTTCTCTTTTAAGCTTCAATGAAACTGATTTAAAGGGCTCCAAATTGTGTTTCAGCATTTATAGTTTCATATGACACTTGACACAATGCGGCAGGTCATTATGTTTGTTTCCTTTTTGTTATGTGTGATGTGCGTGTATGCGCTTGCTAGAGAGAGGTTGGGGAGGCACAATCGTTACCACAAAAGATCTTGGTAGAGGAGAATTAATGTTTATGCACGAATTGACAGTATCTACATGTCACTTGTTTTGTTTCCTTTTTTTCTCTAAAAATTAGTAGTTGGAATAAGAGGCTAAGTACATCATTCATTTGTTGAGCAGTGTCCGCTCCTACAATTTCGACTGACGGACTCGATAACAAGTTGGTCACCCTTCTTTGTGTTGAGACTGCCCCATGTTTGAATTCTACTTCCATTTCAGCTAATATGGGTAACAGATTATTTCTTTTTTGATCTTCTTTCTATCAATTATGTTCTTTTGGCTAGATTATGATCGGTTTTGGAATAAATTTATGAACTTCTTTTAATTTTAGGAGTTCTTGGACAAGTAATTTCATGAGGGTAATACTGAAATTCCTTTTCCTTTTTTTTAAAGAGTTCTTTTGGTAGGTTAAGGCCGGGATAAATATATTCATTTTTGTTTGGAGTTTTTTTCTTTTTTCTTAATCACCTAAACAAGATGGGTATCAGATGTATATGTTACAGTGTTTTATTGGTAGATATTTTTTAATAATCCTGAAATTGTTGAGTTGTTTATTGAAAATAGATTTTTTTAAGGTCGTTTATCAAAAATAGATTTTATATTGGAATTTGTTCAAACCTTTGATCAGGAGAAATATTTTCTTATATAGCAGCTCAAATTCCCTTGCATCAACTTTCGGGTCCTATGTTGCTCAGTTCTTCCCTTCTACATACATGAGTTTTGAATGCTTTAGCAAGGCTTATATAATTTTTTTTCTAAACACTAGGTGGTCATCTGATGAAAAACATCACCAATACCAAAGAAGCAGAGAAAAGAACTACAGAAGAACATGACTTTGCTGATTGCAGGGTTCACACTCCCGTGGAATTGACCACAGGTGGCTGTTCTTCTTCAATTGAACTGACTGAGGAGACTTCTTGTATACATTTCTCTATCGTTCCGCGTTTTTTTTCCCTTTAAATAGTGCAGGTTAAAGAAGATTTAACATGCTGCATACCTTATTGCTGAAGTCCTGTGTGTATTGCCAATTATTGAAGCTGTACCAGTTTGGGCACATAGTTACTACTTTTTTTTCTTGATTTTCTTTTCATTGCTTGTCAGTGAATTATTGAATAGTTTAAGGTTTTATCGGGCTTAGCTTAAACTTCAGCTCTGAGATTTGTCCAAATGCCATTGAAGTTCTTTGTGAAATTTGAAGGTCTAGTAGTATGATTTGTCCAAATGCCATTGAAGCTCTGAGATTTGTCCAAATACCAAGGGCAGATCTGCATTTGCTAAATGGGGGTTAATTCACCCCCCATCTTGTCTAATAAGTCCTTAAAACTTTTACTGTATTTTATAATTTGAATAATGATGCTATACATACGCCAAATTCGACCTCCATTTTGTTTTGTTAGTTTTAGGCTGAGCTTCATTCTTTCTCAAGAAAAATATAAATCTTTGCATGCATATTGACCACATAAGACTAAAATTCTATTGATGAGACCTACTTATATATCCTTAACAGTTATGTCCAAAGTCCAAATGCTATTGAAGTTCTTTTGAACTTTGAAGGTTCACTAGTATGATTTGATCTACTTAATATTCCTTAACAGCTGAGGTTGCCTCCGTAGAGAAGCATGATGAGAATGAAGAAGCATTGAATGAAAGTGTGTTAATTCATAGTAATTGTAAGGTAGATACTACAGTCCTGTCGAAGAACCTTGAATTAAATTTGGGTCAAAGGATACACAGAGACGATACATCTAGATTTCTGGCTATCGATCTGGCATGTAAAAACTCTGCTGGTAATGCTGTATACAACTTGCTTCAGTAAAAGCAAAGAACACAATTGTCCTTATAAGAACGCTATTCTAACAGTGGATAGTTTTGATCAGTGGCTGAAGCTGTACCCGAATCTCCAACTGATATGGGCAATACTAAAGGATTCCATGATCCAAGTGATGATGCAACAACAGCGGGTGGATTGCATGATCCAAGTGATGATGCAACAACAACGGGTGGATTGCAAGTAATTCAACCAATTCAAGTCAATCATGGTAAGCATATATTTTCTCCAATTTTCCAGTTATTATTTATTCATTTTCTTCTTCTCTTTTGAGTTTCAATGCTATAATTGGTCCTTACATAATACCAATTTCCTTTGAAACAGTCAAGTCCGATTCCATGGAGCTGAGTACAGAAGAAATTCTAGTGACCTTTGAAAATAGCATATCTGTGATGCACTCTTCTGTAACAGAGCTTGAGTGCCAGTCAGACTCACTGAGTAAAGTGATCAAGGAGACTGCTGGTATGAACATATATACATATCATTCTGGTAGAAGAAAAAGGTTTTATAGCACTGTTGTGAATGTTCTTCTGAGTACTAATAGTATTTTGAACAGTGGCTGAAGCTGTACCTGATACAGAATTGCATGGCCCAAGGGATTGCATGAGAGAACCTATGGATGTCTTAGCTGTAATTCAATCAGTTGATGTTAAAGCAGGTACTTTCCTGATAATGTATCTTACTGGGAGTATTAATGTAGAGTCTTCCTTTAGTTCAAGTCTCTATGTTTGATATTGTTCTGTTACTCCATTAATTTTTGTCGTGTATCACTGTAAGCAGTCGAACCTTTGGAAAGAAGAATTGATGAGGAAGCAAATGTCAACGATAACATCTCTGAGAATTCAATTATGAACGATGTCATGGTAGAAGATACCGGGCCGGAGCCCGCTCCAGTTAAACTGCTATCCAAATCCGAGCCTCACGGGGATGCTAGTTCTGTTGATGGTACACAGGAGACAGACAATAACAGAATTTCTTGTAAGAACCATATAGAACCTTACATTACAAGTAACACAAAATTTTTTTTGAAGTAACTATGTTTTTGAAAGTGAGAACAGTCCCATAATATTGTGTGAAATCTAATAATATCCAAAATTACTATATCATATGATTTAGGAGGACTTTTGGGATATATGTTCAGTGTTGCTTGGGCATGTGATATAATTCATTCATGTTCCTATTTTCTTTCTAAAGTGGATTTTCTCTAGCTGCATGTTGCCCCCAAGCAATTGGCAAGGGTGATGAAGAAACAAATGACAAAGATATATCTGGGAAAGCAGAAACTTCAAATGATCTCACCGTCAAAGATATGGGCCCCACTCCCTCTCCTGTGAATTTCAGCTTGGAGCATCATGCTGATGCCTGCCCTATTGATCCTACACTGGTTCAGTCTGATGCTTTAGAGCAAGATGCAGAGGATGGTGCCCTTTCTGGTAAGACTCTTGAAATCCATAAATTATCAGTTAGGCCCTTGTAATACCTGCAATTAGTAGCCGTATGGAATGGTATTGATTTTCTAGGACCAATGAGATGAATCTTTGCTTACTGAGGACAATTTATGATTGTTCTAGTTTACTTATAATACCTTTTGAATGCTCATTGAACCTTGTATGCTGATGAGCTCCTTTTGCAGTAAACCCTTTGATGGAAGAGATCACTGAAGAAAATAATGATGTCAATGCCTCTACCAAGTGCAAACTAAGTGTGGCAGTAGATTATGCGGGACCCAGGCCCTCTGCAGTGGAAATCAGTTTTGAGTTTAATAGCGCCACCAATTCAATTCACTGCACACAGATTCAACCGGAGAATGAGATGGAGGACGGCAAATTCTCTGGTAAAAAGTTGCAGTACATTGTAAAAGATACAACTGTTACCAAATATGTATACACTATATTGTATGCATCTACTTAACCATGCACAACCTTTCTTTTCTTTCCTTTTTTTTTTCTTTTTGTGAAGGCAATCTTTTGAGTGAGAAGAGCACAGAAGGAAATTACAAAAGTACCCTTACAATGGAGGATGAGGAGCTCAGCTTTTCTCCAGTGACGATCAGCCCAGCATCTGACATAGATGCCGGTCCAATTGATCATGTGCTAGTAATTTCTGAGGGCGAGAATAAGAATGCTAAAGTTTCTGGTAAGTTCAATTCATATTCAAAGTTCCAAATTATAAATACGCTTTTGCTTGACAGAAATGTACCATGTACGGATGATAATTATGAGAAATATCCATAAAGACATACTCAGTAGGGAGGGGTATGGCCATTTGAAGTATGTTTAGAGGGACATTTTGGGACATGCCTTGCTTTTCATTGTTTTCAAGCGTAAAATGGATAGTCTCATATTTTATTAGTTGTTAATATTTCTTGCATATGCTCATTCAAACCTATTTTGTTTTATTCAGATGGTCATTTGGATGAAAATAGTGGTGAAGATAAGTCCTCAGAAGCATCTGAAATCATAAATGATACTAAAATTGAAGACTTAGTTAAAATTAGCTCTAAGACCAATGATGAGGTCACGCCAGCTAATCTTAAACCCATTCAATCTGACCGCGTCATAGATGATGGTAAAAGAACTGGTGACCTAGGTGTTGTTCAGTCAAGTGGTTCAGAAGGAGAATATTCAGGAGCCATGAATCAAAGATCTGAAGCTATGATTGGTTCTTTGGTAGAAGGGATGAGGCCTGAGTGTGAATCACCTCCTATCAATAAACAAGGTGGGGCCCAAATAGGGGCCGTTTTTACTGACTGTGTACCTATTCAACATGATATAGCTGAATCTCCGTTACATATTGAAGAAGAAGGTTCAGAAGCTACAAATCGATCCGATACTTTGGTCATTGCTATTGGAGAAGAAATGGAGACCCGAAGCAAATTGATTAGTCAGGAAATGGTTGAGCTGGTTGAGGCCGAAAACAAAACAGCAGAAGTGATTGGTGCCTCATTAGAGAATTCTGAGGCTTCTTCGGCTGGTAAATTGTATCAGAATTCTGAGATTGGTAAAAGCTAATTCCACTGGATTTGCTCCTTTTATGTGCTGAGGTTTTTCACTTTTCAGCCTGGGCCTTCTTTTTTTGGGGGGGTGGGGGGTGGGGTAGGGTGGATTTGGAGTGCAACTCACAAGGAAAAGCTCCCTGGTTGTCGGGTATTAGTACCCAAATTCATTCATCACGACAAGCAAACCCCAAAAAGCAAGTTAAACATAAGAATGAAATATAGTCCTCAAGCTGGGAGGAAACTGGTAGTTTGGTATGTACCATCCTAACAGGCTTCGGATTTTGATGTAATAAAAAAATGAACTACATCCTTGACTCAGATTTATTTGGCATTATATCTATTTGTTAATTTCAAATCTTGACAGTTGTGTTTAGATGATGATTTACTGTTTCTTTTCAGGTGATGATGGATCAGCTCCCCAATTAGAGGATAGACTGCAGTGTACTTTGACAGAGAGCAAAGATCCTAAACTAGGTTTGCTGGAATTTGGAAATAGGAAAAGGACTTGCTCTTCATCAGAGTGCAGTTTGCCAGAGGAAAATATTACTGGAGTTGCTCTGGATGATTTGTCACCAAATGTAGAACTTGACATAATGAAAGATCCTCAAGCCAAATTCATTTCTCCAGAAAATTTCGCAAGAGAAGATGAGAATACCTTTGAATCCCCATCTGCTTGCAATTTGGGGACTGTCATGGTACTCTCTGTCATCTAGCTCTCTGGCCTTTCTGAATGATCTCACCAATTCTGTTGCAAAATTTTGTACTTCATATCTTTGTACAACTTAGTAGTCTTTAGTACAAAATTCTTACTTGAGCACCTCTTTTTTCGTCTCCATTGCTCTCACACATTCTTCCTCATGTAATGTAGGATGACAAAACTGAAGATTTGAAGAGGAGAATTGGTATCAGTGGCTCAAATGTTCCTTCTCCTAGCACTTCTGAAGCTGTCATGGTACATTATCTGTGTGTGTGTGTGTGTTGTTTTATTTTTTTTTAATATAATATATGGGTGGTGATCCCTTGACAACTATTAACTTGACAACCTTACAATGGAATTTCGAAACAATTTTTAAAAATTCTTAAAAATAGAAAAAAGTTTATGGACATTTTTTTTTAAACTTATGGATTGATTGTATTTCAATTTTCATGCAATTTAAGGGTCATTTGATATTCCATCAAAGAACATTAAATTTGGACCGTCGCAAATTTCATGCAATTTTGTTTGTTCTTTATGGAATACCAAATGATATTTAAATTGCATGAATTTGAAACACAATCAATCTATAAGTTTAAAAAAAATGTCCATAAACTTTTTTCTATTTTTTTTTAATTTACCTAAAAAATTGTTGTCAAGGTTGTCAAATTAATAGTTGTCAATGGATCCCCACCCATAATATATTTGTATCATTTTATGCATGCATGTATGTATGTATATGTGGAAAATATATCTGGAGAATAATCATGTGAATAAATTGTAACATGCAGTTGGATCAAGCAGTTAATAATGGGACTTGTGTGGAGAAAAATGCTAAACTTCCAGATCTGAATACGCCACAGTCAGCAACAACACTATCTCAGGAATCACTGACAAGGGCTCAGAAAATGCAGTTGCGGGCGCAAATTTTTGTTTATGGATCTCTCATGTAAGCTTATCCTTTTGTTGGTTTCTTTAATTATTAGTGCATTTATCAATCCTCTCTTTTTGCCCTTAGGACTGGAAATTGTTGATCCACATGCACTTTCAACCCAAGCTAATATGTTTATGGCCAGCCGGTCCAATAGTTAACATGTGACAGGTCATCTTTGGGTCAGGACATCATAACCTGCTAGCCAATCTCGTCATCCTGACACTTGAACTCTTTCCTTGCTATTTTTTCTATTAAGTAAAGAAGTTCCTACTCGACCTGATCTGACCTAAACTCATTGACATCCCCGTTTGCCAGAACTTAATCTAAGATCCTTACTAGCACATGTAGAGTGCAATTAAATGCAGGATTAGCTGAAAGGTCGAGAACTAAATGAAAAATACTTGGTATATTATATCTGCACATTATTGCAAATTGAGAAGATCAAAGCTAATGTGAAAATAAGCTCACAGGGGTTCGTGAGCTTAATCATGAAACTTCTGGATTGATTTCAAACAATGAATTTGAATTGTTGACCTTGATCTACTTGTTGTGTCAAGCATTGGCATTCCATCTTTCAGTTGAATTCATTGCATATATTATGAAGAAATTGAAAATTGTTGAAAAACTGAAAAAGAATGCATCAAAAATAGTTCATCTTCAACTTCTGGATTTTATACATAACAAACTTGAAACATTTGAACATAATGCATATTTATTCAAGTAGATTCATATCTATAGTTCCACCTCATGGCATGTATCTGATCCGACAACTTCTGAGGTTAAGCTCATGAATGGTCTTGGTCAGCTTAAAGCTCAACTTTACAAATTTGAAAATCAAGATATTCATGTGATACTGTCTATTTCTTTTTTCTTTTTAATTATTTTTTCAGGGATGGGTCCCTTCCAATGGAGGCTTACATGGAAAGATCCTTCAAAGAATCTGGTTAGTTCAGTCTCAGAGACTGTTACTTGGATTTAATCCAGAAACCCCTGTTTGGTTGTCTCATGTAACAATGAGGTCTTTTTTATATTCTTCTGTATCAGTGAGCAACCAATCACTCAACTACTTACCTGAACCATACCTAATAGGTGGTTTTCGTCAAGGTTTTCCTAACTGATAGATTATAGGGATGCAAAGGTTATTGAGCCGGCTCTCTGTACATTGATGATTTTTATGCAATTTTTAGTGGTTGACGTCTATCAGGCCACATAAATTATACATATGGAACTTTGTTGGACTATCCTCGTTCTATGATGTAGCTTTATTTTGTATTTTTACATTAGTTCATTGTGGTATGTTTAATGTTAATAATGTAATAACACTTTCTCAACAAACTTAATTCCTTCAATAGTACACTCAAAAGTTCCTTGTGAAACTAAATTTTAAATAATACAAATTTATAAGAATTACTGACAAATTTAATTACTCATATTCCTTAATTTTACCGATCATCGATAACCTTAATGTGTTATGGTATGGTATGTATAAGTTTATTTTTACTGCAATGGATATAGTATGGTAAGCCTAATTCTAGGGTGGTGATGGGGAATCAAAATATCTGTCACTACTATACTTTTCTACAAGCTACCTTTTACACACATTAAGAAATATGTCATTACAGGTAGAGATTGTCTACTTCTACAAGCCAATGTGGGAACTTTTGTCATACTGCTTTATATGAGAATTGTTCTGAAAAGTCTAATTAAAGGTTTGGGATATTGTAAACAGAGAGATGCTTATGGGAGCCGATTTGGCATGCATATTCAGAGATGGTTAAAAACAAAAGCCCTCTCAGTTCTGGTAAGACACCTACCGTTTGAGGTACTTCTTGTCTTAATTCACACACTTACCTGCGAAAGAAATCTCTTACAATTTGGACTAAAAAGAGTGATGCTTCCTATTAGATACTAAAAGTAGAAAGTAAAGTCTGAATTAGCTGCCATCAAGCTTAAAAAAAAAATTTTGACGGTAATGTCAAGGTGCCATTTAACGGTTTAATTGGTTTAAATGCTTTTTAAATGCCATTAAATGGTGATGCATCTTTAGAGAATTTAGCACAGTTCATGAAATGGTTAAACAGTTCAATGCAGAATTTAATTGTGTTTTGTAAAGATCGGTTGCCATAGTTGTAGGGTAATGTAACTATTGTTCGTGATCTGATCTTCGATTCAGATCAATTGCAACAGATTCTCTGTGGTTACTTTTTTTTTTGTTTGGGTTGGGGGGGGGGGGGCTGTTATGTGGGTTTCGGATCTGAGCCAGATTCCAGTCTAACGGCTGGCAGTTGCTTGCCATAGTTATTGCACTAATATTCATCTGTTTGTGTATAATTTCCAAGTAGTTTCAATTTCCAGACCATACTTGTGTTCAAGCCTAAAAATAATAATAAAGTAAAAAAAAATAGCATAATGGTTGCCTTGCAGGTTCTCGACTGACAAAAACTGCAACAAGAACCATACAAGATGATACACACTTATTCACTCCTCTTTTAGATTGGTTTCCTGCCCTTTCTTCAAATTTTCAATTCTCTTGGCATTTCTCTCCACAAAGCGGAGCAAGAAAAGAACCACTTCAGCCTATCAGGGTCAGATTTGAGTCTGAAAAGCCAAGTAGAAGAAAGAGATCGTTTGTAGATGAGGTGAGGTCTCCCAGTCAGAACTACGTGTGCAGAAATGCAAATCTTATTGCTGCCACAACAGATACGGTTACATCGGATTTCGTTATCCAGACTTTACCTGTACCTGTAAGCCCTGTACTGACATATGCTAGACAGTCTAAGAAAGAGAAAGTAGGAGTTGCACAAGTGGAACCCAGTTGTAAGCATGGTTCCATAGGACAATCGAGATCTACTTCTGAAAACCTTACTGACAAGGTTGTGCCAGGTTGCAATTTAGAGAAGGAATCCAACATTGAACCTATTTGCTCTTTAGACAGAGAAAGATCTGTCTTTCCGTGTGCTGCATTACCTGTGTTTCAGCCACAATCACCCTCAGGATATTACCAAATTGCTCCTCGAGCACGGAGTTGTGTATTGCTTGACCAGTCAAGCCGACAAGCCAAGGAGTCAAGTACCAGGGCCTCTAAGATGCTTGACCAGGGCTCAGGCTTGCAGGAGACAGTAACTACTGACAAGAGTTCTAGTATTGATCCCCAAGATGAAGTTGCAACTGCAGTTGCAAGAGTTGAGGCTGTTAGAAATGCTGCTGCTGCAGCCAGGTTGGCTTCTGAGGCTGCCAAGCTGGCCTCTGAAGCTGCTCTACAAGCGAAGTTACTAGCTGATGAGGCCATGGGCTTGATGGATCCAAATACTGGAATGGACTCGAGTATGTTTCAAGCGAGTAGGGAATTGGAGATGGTTACACCAGCTAAGGTTTTGAAATCCAAGGATAAGGTGCATGGGTCTGACACAATTGTTTCTGCCATGAGAGAAGCTTCTAGAAGGCGGGTGAAGCTGGCTAGTGCAGCAAGTAAAAGGGCTGAGAATATGGATACTATACTGAGAGCTGCTGAGATGGCTGCTGAGGCTGTGTCACAAGTGGGTCAAGTTGTCATGATGGGAGACCCTCTACCTTTCTCAGTAGCTGATATGGTTGAGGCCATTGGAGGTGTCCATTTGAGGGCCGTACAGAGCAGAGAAGCTGATGTATCAAGAAGAGAGGTGGTGGTTGATATGGGTCTTGCAACTCATGGAGGTGCTGTGGCCCAAGTGGACGAGGCCTTGATGAGGGATACTGTACCTCTTTCCGTTGGTCAAAGAGAACTTGCCGGTGAGTTGCGAGATAAGGGAATAATCTTTTGAAAGAGCTCATTACTTATCCTACTAATTTCATGTTTTTAGGCCATCTAGAAATTTTTTTATCGATTGATCTCATTATTAGGAACTGGAGAGGATATATCAGTTGAAAATGGAGGAAATGTCATCAAGAAAGGTTCTCATGTTGAGGTAAGTTCAAATATAAATTTCTTCACATGTTGAAAGGTTCTCATTACCAATTGTGCCGTATTTGGTAATGAGTTCTAACTGATTAAATTCACATCTGAAATTTAACAATCAACATTGCTGGTCTAATCTGGTTCCAGTATGTTTACTTCCAGCCTTCTCTTTTATCTTTTATTGGCCTGTATTTTTTTGTTCTCAAAATATCAGGTGACAGGAGAAAAAGAGGGCCTTATTGGGGTATGGTTTGGGGCTATTGTTCTTGATTTCAGAGATGGTATGGCCCATATACGCTACACTGATCTTCCTTCATGCAAAGGTGTACCTTGCTTCTAGTACTTTAATCCTCTGTTAACATAGCATTGTTTTTGTTGCTTTTCTTTTTCATTTTTGGCTGTCATTTTAGGCTGTAAATATTTCAGGGCAATAGCATCCTTCATTTTTGTCATTAGTTTATCAAATTAACTTTGTTTATTATGCTATGCTTTGGACTATAGAAGAATGGGTTCCACTCGAAAGGGAGTATGGCGCAGCACCTATGGTACGGTTGGCCCATCCTGTCACTGCATTGAAATATGATGGTAATAGGAAGAGGAGGAGAGAAAATGTAAGCAGCTATTCTTGGTCTGTTGGAGATCATGTTGATGCTTGGTTGAGAGATGGGTAAGTGCATGCACTTTACTGCTATTTTCTATTATCAATCTTCGACAGGAAAAATCAACTGATCACTACTGTTGCAATTTCATTTAATTTTACTGTTAATGCATTTTGTCTTTGCAAGATCTATTTGTTTTGAGAATGAAATAACCAAACAAGCTGTGCTGGTATTTATGTTTTTATCAGTTTATTGCCTGCAGGTGGAGGCTTATCTCAATCATTTTTCTATAATAAATAAAGCATGCTGATTTTTGTCTTTGTGATGTACCCTCAGGTGGTGGGAATGCATAATTGCTCAAAAGCATGCTGATGAAGCGAAATATACCGTTCATTTTCCTGGTAACTTTGTTTGCAATTTAGTCTTCTCTTTTTAGACAAAAGTCAATGCCCAATAAGCATTCTTCTGACTCATTTACGTTGAAGTCCGAGGTGAGTCATTGGTTGTCGGAGAATGGGATCTCAGACCTTCTTTTGTCTGGAAGGAGGGAAGCTGGGTGGAGTGGGTCCGGGTGAAGGAAAACTCCGAGTTCAGTAAGGTACCCAGTTATTATTTAAAGAGTGGGGTTCCCTTGACAACGGATTTTCATATAATTTGAAAACAATTTTTTTAAATTCTTAAAAACAAAAAAAAAAACTTATAAACATATTTCTCTAACTTATAGATTGATTGTGTCTCAATTTTCATGCAATTTAAGGGTCATTTGATATCCCATCAAAGACCATTAAATTTAAACCATTGCAAATTTCATGTAATTTTGATTGTTTTTTATGGAATATGAAATGACATTTAAATTGCATGAAATTTGAAATACAATCAATCTATAAGTTCAAGAATATGTCTATAAACTTTTTTCTATTTTTAAGATTTTGTTTGAATTTATTTGAAAATCCTTTGTCAAGGTTATTAAGTTAATAGTTGTCCAATGGATCACTGGATCCCCACCCTTATTTAAATATAAAATAGTAATAGTTGTGGTAACAAAAAAAATAGCAAAGGATCGTTTCTCTTAGTGCCAATATTTCTGTGACTGTCAGGGTGATTCTCCATTGGAGAAGCGGCAAAGAGTGAGCTCAGCCCCTCATCATGCAGAGATCGTGATGCCAAAACCTAATCTCTACCAAAGTACCAAGATCCCGAGGCCCCTTCAACAATATGCCAGAGACAGCACATCTTTAAGCAGTGGAGCCAACCAAAAAAGGGAAGAGAGTCTTTCCGAGCCAAAACGAAATGGACCCAAGGTCTGTTTTGGGGTCCCTCGCCCTAACAAAAAGACAAAATATTTGGAGGTAGCTCAAGTTAGCAAACCTAGATCAGCAAATGATCCCACTCTGGTACCAAATTCAAACAGACAAGAGAAACGACAGAATCCTCCGACCAGGATACCTGAGCCCAGTAAAAAAATTCAGGTCTCTTCTAGACTTAAAGGATTAGAAGGTAACTTGACTAAGGCTAGAGGGAAGAAGCCTACTTCTGAGCCCATGACCAGAAAAAGGGCATTCTCTTCTACTATACTTGGAGGTCAAAATGGTACTTCACTTAAGAAGGGGTTTTTGACTGCTGGCTCTGGAACCTCAAATAGGGCTGGAAAACCTGAGGTGGCCAATGCGGAGCCCAACGAGCCCAGGAGATCCTGTCGTAAGGTCAAGCCTACCTCAAAGGTATGTCATCTATGAAGTATCTTTACTTTATTGTTTTTCTTTTACTGGTACTGGTAGTTGCAGGCTTGACTATGTAGCCCTCAATTCTCTTAAATTAAACAGAGAAATGATGTCTTGCCTGTGAAGAACCTGGTGTTACAATTTATGGACATAATTAACAGCTATATTTTTAGCCAACTCGATCTCTCATCCCAGAAATTCTTTTATTTGTTGAGGAATATTCTGTTCATTCTTCCCAACTGATATAATTTCCCATCATCATCATCATCATCATCATCATCATGTCTTCCCAGTATTCTTTGTCGACATCATGTTTTTGATCTTTCTCATGATATAAGCAGCTTTTGGAGGGGTTACAGATTGATGGTCTAATGTCCAAGACCCGTGCAGGTTCTGCGAATGGCTCAATCTCTATAAAAGGTATTGTTACTTTATTCTATTGAGGTCCTTTACTTGCTGTTTTATTAATTTTTTGAGTCACATAGCTCTTGAAAATTGAAAATTGGCCTATTATAATCAGAGAGCTTGATTCAATTCTGGATATATGTTTTGGTGAGATTTGATCTGGAATTATTTTTTTGTTGTGACAATTTTTATTTTCAAATATTGACATCTTAGCAGGACCAACCCATTAGTGACGACGGAAAGCCTTCTGAGGAGATCAAATTGGGTAGATTTTGTACATAAAATCTCCTCTATTACATGGAGATGATCAAACACTTTGGTTTCACTATGAAAAACTTCTAACAGCTTTGGCTTAAAGCAAACTCTCTCGAAGACACCTTTTTTTTTTTTTTCCTTTTTTCTTTTTGTTCATAGCAAGTCAATATAGGTAGATCTACACTTGCTTTTGAAAGCATCAGTTGGTCAGAATTTCTTGATCATGTTGCCATTAATCATTATGGTTGTATTACTTGTTTACTAATCATTGATGATTTTTTCGGTGGTACCCTGTTATTCAAAGCTCATGTGTATTATGATAATTTTTTAATGATTCTTTTTGGTAGCTTCTAAGTTGCCTGTTTTTCATGCCAACTGAACAACATAAATTTAGAAGACACTAATTGCTCAATTCTGTGAATGTTTGTTTGCTTTGTGGAGATGAGTTTTATAGATTTACATGTACAGAGGAAACAAATGAACAAAAATGTAAAACAAAAACACTAATAAGTTTCTCACAGAACCACTGGATATGTTATAACTTTGGACCAGAGATATATTAGTTGCTGGTGTTTTTTATTGATCTTACTAGAGATAAAATTACCTTCGTCCTGTTAAAATAGAAAATAACAGGGTCTGTTTGGTAAGTGAAATAAAGATAATTTAAGTATTTTAAGACGTTTTAGTATATTAAATGGAGATAATTTAAGGTAGAATAAATTAATGAAATAAAGATAATTTAAGTATTTTAAGACGTTTTAGTATATTAAATGGAGATAATTTAAGGTAGAATAAATTAAAGTATTTATAGAGATCGATAAAATTAAATTATTAAATTTTATAGTTTTTAATAATGTTTCCTCTCATCATTTATTTAGTTTACTGTTATTAATACTTAATTTAACACTTATTCGGCTTGCTAAACGGAGGAATACGTTCTTTTTTACCAGAAATAAAATCACTTTCGGCTGTTACTAGAAGCAAAATTACTTTCGGGCCGCAAAACCCCCTTTTCCCTTTTCTCTCTCTCGCGATTTTCGCGTTGTTCTGATCGCCGACTCTCTCCCCCTTGGTCCTCCCCCTGTCGCTGGTTTTAGGGTTTAGGAGGTTGAGGTGTTTTGCACAATCGGCTATACAGGTATGATTCTCTGTTGTTTCTTGGGTTGGGTCTGAGATTAGTTCCGTGAAGGTTTGGTTTTGTGATTCTTTGGTTATTGGCTCTGTGGCTTACTGGTTTGCTTTTTCTTGGATTGTGAGTTGGTTTACCAGTTAACTGGTTTTGCTGATAGAGGACAGTTGTTGGTTTTCTGGTTTTGCTGGTATTTTTTACTGTTGCAGTTCTTGGTTATCTGCACAGTTTTGTTGTTTGCTGTCTTTGCTGTTACCAGCTAGCTTTGCTGGCTTTGGTGGCGCAGAGGCACTTGTGGTAGCCTGACGGCTCTTGGGGTGGCCTCACAGCGGTTGTGGTGGCCTCACGGCGCTTGTGGTGGCCTCACGGCGCTTGTGGTTTTCTCCTGCTAAAGTGTCAATCACAGTATTGTGCAATATAATTATGTATGGTGTTGTATTTGGAGGCAAAATTGTCAGTCTCCTCTGAATCATACCTTGAGTCAATATATTTAAGTAAATCTCAGTTGTAAGTATGGCTAATTCAAAATTCAGGGTTATGACAATATATTTAAAAAAGTTGTCATTGGCTAAACCCAGTTTTCCACATATTTGCTTTACTTCGTATCTTTACCTTGTTTTGCTTGGTGACTGTTTATGCTTGTGCATACAAGGTGTTTGATAGAATTCCTATTAGAGTTGTGTACCAATTTCAGTTGCTAAATTGGGTATAGAGTGCACTGGTACTGGTACGGATCAGCTTGCTGCTGCAAGTCTCCTGCTGATCTGGTGGTACAGGACTGGTATGGTTTTGTTTTCTGGCCTGCTGTTCTGTTAGTACAATTCTGACATTTTGACCTGATTTGTTTGGTTTATTTGGGACCTTACAGCCTAGAACATCGTTAATTTAGAAAAAGCCAAACATTCTTAGAATAA
Source organism: x Bolboschoenoplectus mariqueter (assembly GCA_037678475.1). Classification (NCBI taxonomy): domain Eukaryota; kingdom Viridiplantae; phylum Streptophyta; class Magnoliopsida; order Poales; family Cyperaceae; genus x Bolboschoenoplectus; species x Bolboschoenoplectus mariqueter. Next base: position 3,229,659 of record CM075245.1, on the reverse strand, counting down.
AAACTGAACAAAACCAAAACCAAAATTTTATGCTTGTTATGATGTAAGAAATTTAAGAATATTGTTTGCTGCCTGAACTGCATGAAACATCAGAAAAAGGAGGTACAGCATGACTTGCACTTGTACCATAGGGATCTAAAATTGGATCTGAGCTCAGATATGTTGGCTGCATGTGTGTATGAACCATCAATCACATAGAAAACCATGGCAAGCATATTGTCATCTCAGAAAGAAACCCAGGGCTTATCTTCTGGTAACTCAAGTGGTCCAGTACTAAAATAACTTTCAGAATGTCATTGGATCCTTTCATGGATATGAGACTTATGAGCCTTTTTATTTAAATTTAAAATATTGCATTAGTTGTTTGTCCAAAATTATCACAAAATAACAAAGATGCAACAGGTAGTTTGTCCAATATTGTTTTAATTATATTCAGCAACAATATGCATTAGCTACATTGCAATTTTTCTAGGTTTGTTTAGGAGAAATCAACATGTACTTAGCTTGTTAACTACTGACTTGAATATGACATATTGTTCACCAATTTTTGGTGCCTTGAAATGGAGAAACCGAAGTACCAGATAGTAATAATGGGTGTATAAAGGGTTTGAGGCAGTGAGTATTTGTACGGTGAGTGAAGAAAGAAGTGTCATACATTAAGGAAGTAGCATTGTCTATTTGTTTTTTTAAAGACCTCCAGAGTACGCCAGAGTAGTACGAAGTAGTTAGTTACTTCTGTTTGAAATTGGTCTTTTAATGTATGGCACTTCAGACATATAACATTGTCTACTTGCTACAGCTTCAAGGGATCAGAAAATTCTCATGTCAGCATTGAGATTGAACGAAGTTAGAATCCTAGAATGATATTTGAATGCTTGGTTTTTTCTCTATGACTTTTCATTATGCACATTTGTATTGTTATTTTTATACCATCATTTATACCATTATATAGAGCAATAAATAACTGGAAATATTAGTAACTGTAACCTGAAAACTGTGCAAATATTGATGCTTTATAATAATTATATTATTTTCACTTTAACAATTGAAGGGCCCGGATTGGATGGTTTTTCTGCTAGTCCGGAGAAATTATCAGTCACAACTCACAAATAAGAAAACTAGAAGGAACGAAGAATCATCATAGGTCAGACATAAGGTGAGTCTCTTTCGATTCAAGCATTCTTTCGGCTGAAACCAAAACACAGTTAGTCGGTTTGAAAATTTGTAAAATTGCTCAACAATTGTTCCGATAAAGAGATAGGTTTGCCAATTTCCAAACCATGATAGCAACGTAATAATGGACTGAACAATTGCTTGCTAATGCTCTGGTTATTGGTATATAGGTGTTTGGTTGTAAATGATGATTTAAGCTGTACGGAGTTCAACTAATTTCCTTTTTATGGTGAAGCATTTGATGAGTTTCGTGGCTAATTTTTAGGCTCAAGCAAAATGGATCCTGGTATGGACAAATTGCATAAAATCCTAATTGAGATAGAGACTGAGGCTGAAGAACTTCTCTTGGCAAGGCATCAGGTTGAATTTAGCTAATGCCTTTTTCCTATTAATTAACATTCTTGTGTTATCTGCATGGCAATGGAATTTAGCTGGTAGATTGTGCTGTTGCCATGGTAATAATGTTGCAATTTTTGAATGGAAGCACAATTCTTGTCAACGGTTTTCGTGCTGGTAATTTTGTACCAGTAGTTGAATGTTTCATATCAAAGCAAGAGATTTTTCTTTTTTCTTTTTTTAAACTTATTGGTGATATAGTAACTTCTTAGTTTTGCGGAACAGATGGTTGAAACTGATAAAGTTAGGAATGCAAATAGAGAGGCTTTAACGGCTCTGAGAAAGAAGGCAAAAACCACTAAGAGCAGCATCACTTCTCCATTTGAGGCGATCATGAGGGAAATAGAAGGCTCCAGCTGTAGGCCGTTAGTAAAGGAGGTGTGTCTGACATGTGGGAGCCATGATCCTAAAGAGAAAACTTGGATGATGTTCCCTGGTTCTGACATTTTTGTTCGTGTGCCATTTCATGCAGCTCATACTATTTTGGACAAAGGTGCTTTTCTATTTCACTGAATTTGCTTTCAGGGACAAAGGTTCTTTCCTAATCACGAAATTTTTTTTGAAATGCTGGTATGGTACCCAGCTATATAACATTCTGCAAACAGTACCTGGAATTTATCCTAATTAGAATTAACATATTAACAGCCTTTAAAATCTATGCAACGCTTACAGTTTCAACATCAATGCCCTTAACTTCTTACCTATTAGCTTAATTGGATCTTTATAGAATCTTGTTGGCCTTGATTTTATTTCAAGTTCATTGTATTAAAAAAGGGACTAATGTTTTTGTTGGTGTCTAATTTTTCAATGCTGAATGAATGATTTATAGACTATCAAACTAAATCTAAAGTTTGGTGCTTTCTGGAAATACTCAGAAAATCCTGAGCTAATTGCGAATATATCACTTTCTTTTTTGTTGAAAAATGGCAAATACTGGGCGATAGATCAAAATGATTCGCTTCTGTTGCAGCAGATGGCAAGTAGAATTAAATAGCACCGCTAATATGCTGCTTACACTTTGCAAATTGTGTAGATCAAGAGACGTTAGACTACGAGATGAAGAAATTACAGAGCTATGTGAAGGAAAAATCATTTATAATATCAGAGAAAGGTGCTTTGGCTGATAAAATCGGTCCTGGTATTGTTCGATCTATGGTTGCCTTAACCGACAGGCCTCAGTAGATCTTTTTTTTCCTTCTTTTGGTTGATATAGGCCATGTAGCAGCTTTAGAAACTCATGTTGTAAGCTTCTTCTTCCTTCCTTTGTCTATTTCTTTTTTTCCCAAAACTATATTTATCATGTCGGCACTTCAATTTTTATGCAAATTTCTAGTTTTGTTTGGTGAGGATTGTAGTTGAGGCACCGATAATGTACCTGTCTTTCTAATACCTGTGTGAATCAACTTCCAATGTGGCACGTGACAATTAAGTTTATACATGCAGACAAACACACACACACAACACACGCACACACGAATGCCCAGAAATGCTACTGGCTGATTTGGGTCTTGTACATTGAAAGCTACACAAACCAAGTAGTAAAAGGATGCATATAGACACACAAAATTGAATAGGCATAGCTGCAGAAGATACTTCCAATACATGAATTTCCCATGAACTTTATAATTGTGAAACCTTGGAAAAGTTTTTTTCTTCACTTCGAAAATGAGGAGCGAGTCCTGTGTAAATAATTTCCTTTCTTATTTATGTAGAGGTCAAAATGAGAAGTGATGGATGGCAAGCTTACTTCCCTGATGTGAAAGAAATTTGTCAACTTTGGATGGGTATTTATGCAAAAAAAATTAATAATTTATGGAAAGAGTTTCCTTAACCTGAAGGTCTTGTTTCCCTTTCAAAATGGGAAAACCATGTATGATTGCAGAAGGTGTGTGTCATTCATTGTCTCTCATTGTCGCCTGAAGATGTCCAAAACCATACATGTCATTGCTCATATTGACATATATAGAGAAATAAATTGAATTTTGAGGAATGAGATTACCTCATTTTGTATATTTGAGGTTCTTTTTAGGAGATGCAGAAGGTGTGGGTCTTTTGCATAAGAAGATTTTGTAATTTTTAAAATAGTTCAGAGTTGGTATCCCATGAAACCTATGATTTTGTCTTTTTTTTTTTAATACCTACTTCCCAGATTACAACAGCAGTGCGCGCACAAAAATAAAGAATCATCTTTTCTGAGTATATTATTCAATGTCACCTAATCTTCGATAATATTTCTTTTTGTGGTGATTTAATCTTCGATATTTGCATATGAATCTTGACGTAATTGTATAAGAATTTAGTGTTCGCTTGCCAACTCCATGCCTTCCAAAGTATGAAATATTTTTCCAACTATCTAATTAACAAATTGCGCTTGGGGAATTGGGGATGCAGGGCACGTAACTGACACTTTGGCAATTTCGAAATTTTGTAAGGGTGTATATGAAAATATTTGCAATTGCGGATGGTAGGTGCGCCGTCCAACCGAATGCACCGAACTAACAACAGAAAAGTAGTTCCTAAAAGCGAGAAATTTATTAAAAACATGGAATTTATTAATAATAATAATCTTCCTCTCTCTAAGTTGTGCTCATACTTTGGTTAATTTGAAAGAAAATATTCGAGAGATATTATCATTAATATTGATTTTATTAATATTATTAATATTAATGATTTTATTATATAATTTATTTTATATAATATTTTTATTTCAACTCAAATAATATTAATATAAATAATAGTTCATTTAAGTTAAATAATAAATGTAATGTACAAATAATTTGCATAATAAATGTGTTAATATGAATAATAACTTGTTTAATTTGAATAATAAAGTCGGTATCGATGATAATATCAGTAATAATATTTATATATCATCTCTCTAATTTAAATATTGTTCCTTGTTAAATTAATTCCATCCCTAAGCACGAGATCCCCTTTTACTTTAATCAAATAAACAAACCCCTTTAATAAAGAGAATATTTTTTGGCGGCAAAAAAGGTGTAAGCACCGTTTTTGACCGTTGATACACACTTCCTTTTTTTGGATAAATTTTTTTAATTTAGCTACTTGTTTGACTATATTTGTTTGAGAAATTTATGTCACTGTCTACGCAATTTATGTCTTGCAACCAAGTAATCAATTGAAAGATACATGCTTAATTGCATATCTTGGGGACAAATATAAAAAAAAAAGAGTGATAACTGCTCCTTTTATCTGCACCCATTATTTGCACCAGAGGTGTATTCGTATTTTTTTTCAAAAAATATTTATACTTTACATTATTAAAATTAAAAATTTTGAAACATATATTTTTCAGCTATTCAATATTATATTCAACTTAAATTTTAAAACATGTATTTTCGAAAAATGTTTATACCTTACATTAAAGTACAGATATGAAATGCAGAATTTGAGATGCAATAATAATTTCTCTAAAAAAAATATTAAGGACCTACAAGACATTAGATAGTAACTAACTACCAAGAACAATTAGCTCCAAGAAACAAAATCTTTCATCAAGTATAATTAATTAATTTTTAGATATGTTTCACTATCAATATCATTAGCATCTTAATTAGATAGGTTACATGATACTAACCGAATTTGTTAATTTAATATGGCTAAATTCTACCTTGCTTCAGTCCATGTGTTAGTCATTTTAATAGTATGTCTTTTATTGCCAGAAATTTGTGGTCACAATGTTTTAAACATAATTTGGACATACTCTCAACATTTAAAAAAATATGAACTAATACTTCATTAAAAAAAAATATGAAACCGATATTAGGGATGCATTTTTACAGCTGGAAATTCATGTAGCTTTTTTAAGAAAGGGTAATATAAACTGTCTAATTTTAGTTAGATATTCCCTTTAGTTTTTTTTATAGGCCAAGTACAATAAAAGAAATAACAAAATATAATATCTACAAAATGAAAATTACATTAATTTTTCCTACATTTTTTTTCATTGTTTAGCTAATATCATTACTTGGGAAAATATTGTACTTATTTCTTTTTATTCAATCTATCAATAAAAAATAAGAACAATCTTACAAAAATAATGAACTACAATAAGCATCAAGGGTTATCAAATGTAACATTTAAAAAAAAATATGCACTAAATATTCGCCAAGGTTCCCCAATAAAACTTATGCATTTTTTTTTATTTCCAAAAATTTACACTTTCTAATGCCCCAAAATTACATGAAATGTAGCATAAAATATATATAGAGAAAAAAAAATTAATTTTGATTATAGATTAATTCATCCACTAAAAAAAGTTTAAAATGTATGGTTTTTAAATCTCCTCTGTCTAGTTGAATATTAATTACATATGATTTGCATTACACTGATAAAAGTGAGTTGAAATAATTTATATTTTAGGGTTCAAAACCAAATGACTATCAAATATTATCAAATACATTAAATATCAAACTCCTTTTTCTTATTAAAAAAACATTGGTAATCAAGTTCCATTTTTTTAAAATTTTGTGTGGCAAAGGATATATATATTAAAAGTTTGGAGAAGGGAATCATTTTCCTATATATCATTTATGTAACACATTTTCTAGACCCATATTGTCATATCAAATATTCCAAGCTGAAAAATGGGGGACAGTCTGTAGAAACTAGAAAACGATACCTCACATGCCAAGTTATTTTCCAAACTAACTCCAAAGTTGACATTTGATCCTCCAACTATTATTATTATTATTATTATTATTATTATTATTATTATTATTATTATTATTATTATTATTATTATTATTATTATTATTATTATTATTATTATTATTATTATTATTATTATTATTATTTTCCAAAACTTATCTCATAATTGATAATTGCATATTAGCTTCCGTTTTTTGAGGCCAAATTGGTTGGACAAAAAAGATATAAAGGTCAAGCCCTTGTTTAATTTAATAAAAAAAGCATAATTTTTGCCATCAATTAAGGTACAATTTGTCCCCATTTAAATGCACTTTATTTCCCCTTTTTAACGGTTTCAACGGCTATGAAATTAACCACCATTAAAGGCCCAATCAAAGGAAATTGCTCTCTGGGAATTTGTATTAACCATCCTAATTAGACTAGGAGCTAGCTATTGTCAAGAAATTTCCAAAAAGGTCTAGCAATTAATTTTTAAAGTCTATTACTTTGTTATTAAATACTATACATAGATAGAGTGCATATGAGTAACTTATCTAGGGGCGTTAATGAGTATGGTACGGATCGGATGGGAGTGTTTTCATACTCATATCCGTCTAACATTAATTAGATATATTTATAATTTATTCTTATCCGTTAAGTTTAGTTTTATTCATGTTTTATCTTTATCCATTAAGGTTAATGGATAACAACAAATAAATAATGAATATAATTTAACAAAGTATAATAAACAAATGAAATATCATGTCCATAAAATAATAAAATTAAAAAAAATATATAAATATAGGTCTCATTATCTATAAAGAATATAAATTAAAATGTCGTATGAATCAATCTCAACATAAATTATAATTAAATTACACCATATAAAAGATTGTATATAAATTAATCTCGTAATAATAATAATGATGATGATATATTATATAGTTAAATATATGATTGAAAATTATTATATATAATCTGATATATTGTTATCATAAAGGGTAACGGATATAGGGTTTAGGGTTTACAATAATACTTATTCATACAATCATATTCTTATCGATAAACTAACGAAAAAATTATATTCTTATCGATAAACAATAATACTTATTCATACAATCATATTCTTATCGATATAGGGTAACGGATATGCAATAGTACTTATTCATACAATTATATTATTATCCGATAAGCTAACGAAAAAATTCTTAACTATATTCACCTTACCGAATAAGTGAATAGTACAATACATATAGAATAAATAAGATAAACGAATAAAAGAATTTCCTTGACATCCTAAACTTATTTGAAATTCCAACAAAAACAAATAATTGAGAAATTCTACTCAATCACATGAATAATGCACATGGATAATAATATGCCTTACAAGATTTCACAACAAGTATACACTTTACATGACTCGTGAAAAATAATTATATGATCCAAATATACACTCTGGTTTTTTTGGAACATCAAACATTATCCAACTGATAATGGTCAAAATTGTATTTTAACCATATCTACAAGTGGTATGATATCACAACTCACAAGTCATGAAGCAATCTCTCTCTCTCTCTCTCTCTCTCTCTATGCATCCATTGCTTGGAAAAAGGTTTTTCATTTGCATGTGAGTGTGGGCCCCACAAAAGGAAAAAAAGAGTGCTGTTCATTCATGGCCTAAATTAAATGATATGATATGATATCATATCATATATCACATGCGTGCAAGAACACAACCATACAAGTATTATACAACTTCTCAAATATATTTTGGTTTAATTTTTCCAATTCAAGTTGGAAGTTGGAACACACTGTCCACTGTGACATTGTGAGGTTTTGTGCATTGGTCCAAATAAAATCTCTTATTATTTTTTTGGTAATAACTCTTGAAATTAAACCAATCGTGCATGCTAGTGGATTAAAATGTAAGAAGAAATTACAATTTTTGGAACTGAAACTCTCTGTATGAAAATATTATTTACATAGAAAAAACATATAACCTCCAACCAAATAATAGCTGATTCATTTTTTTTTTGAGGAACAATAGGACCTATCTGATTTGTCTTATAAAAAACATTTGAAAAAAATATAAATATTAAAATTAACATAAACTCTTATTTCAAAAAAAAAATTGTAATTTTTTTTTACGTAGAACTCCTTTTACGTCCTCTTTATTAATCCTTTGTATTCCTCCCTTCTTAGATTTATTCTTATTTATGGATTGATAGTGCATTTTTTGTCTGTTGCTTCAAAATTTTAATAAATAAATACACCGTGGCGAATCTTACAAAAATCTCTTAATTGTGTGCGTCTGTGGGGGGGGGGGGGGGGGGGTCCTCTAAATTATTTCACCAGATTTACATGTAATTAATTTGGAATGACTTTAATTTCAGATGTAATAAAATCCAGCTAGCGGGTAATTAATGTGATCTCCAAGTTTAATTAATTAATTAGTAAATCTCTAGAAGAGCCCACGGATCATGATTTGTGATGATTTGTAATTAATTATTTCTTGAAATGGATGGAAAGAAAATTACAATTCTTAGCACATCAAGAACAAAAATATTATTAATTAATTGCATGTTTCTAAGAGGTAAAACTTGTCAAAGTTTCATTAATAAGAAATGTGAATGTTCAATTAGGATTCATATAAATACATTTTATAGATTGTATAATTTAGAAAAGTAAGAAGTATATCTATATATGATAAAAATGTTAATAGAAGTTACCTATCCAGCTCCATATTAAATCATTTTTTAAATGTCAAGGCTCCAATTGAAATTGGGCCAAAATATATATGCATCACATTTTAATATTTTATGGAAGTCATATAAACTACTTGCAATTATTTCTTCTGTCCCCTTAGTAAACATAAAAATCTAATTATATGATCAATTGAAAAGAAAAAATATATAACCGTAAAAATTATGGAGATCAAAGTTATCAATCCAATTCTAATATCTGTAATAATATTTGATATAACCAGCCAGTTTTTATTCCCATTTATTTAAATATGGTACTTAATTAATTTTTTTTCATTTAAGATATGAAAAAGCACTTGTTGTTCCTTTTTATGATACAAGGTTATTTATTGTTCAAGATCTATATTAGTAAAATGTGATAGGCACAGTAAAAAATATGCTCTATTTTTTAATATTTAGATCCTTAATTTCAATTAGAAACATGTTCTCCTTTAGTCTCTATTGATTACTATCAAATAAAATATCTTAATTAATTATTCTTTATTATTGTGTGTATCTAAACTAATAACACAGACAAATTAAATATACACAACTGATATATATATATATATATACAATTAATAAAGATTTATGATTTTTCTAGGTAAATAAAATGTGTAAATTAAAAGAAACAACAAGGTCATACATGAAAATTGTCAAGTCTATAAATAGTACCTAACATATGCCAAACAACTTCAATTCACAGGCCACCTCTTCTCTTCTCTTCTCTTCACACACACATCTCTAATTAATCTCTCTCTAAATTAATTTCCTCCAATTAATGGCTCTTTCTTTCTCTTCTTCTTTTGCTACTCTTGCTTTGCTCTCATTAGTGCTATTAAATCCATGCATTGCATTCAAATCCAAAAAATTGAACTACTCTTCGTCAGATTATAGCGACGGTTTGACGTGGACTGCCGGAAGCGCAACTTGGTATGGAGCTCCCACCGGCGCCGGTCCTGACGACAATGGTAAAAATATACTGCACTATATTTCTCAATCTTTTTATTTACTTTTTGCTTGATTATTCTCATTTCCAAAAAAAAAGAAAAAAAGAATTGGCTACTTGGTTTGGTTTCTTTTATTTTTTTTTATTTTTTATTTATATTTGTTTCCTTAAGGAAAATAATCCTTTTAATTTGCAATTGGATTTATGTAACTTCATTTGCATGCATTGCGTTTTACAGTATTCTCTTAACACATTCATTCTTACCTAGAAGTCTTACATTGCTTCTCTGTTCTTCACTTATAATTTATAAAATTAAATGAAGTATGTGATCATTAATTGATTGACAAATTAAAATAAATCTCATTTTATTATCATTTTATTTTTTAGGACTACTAATAATAATTCCATCCTCATATATCAACCTCATAATCACTATTAACTGTTGCTCTTTGTTATCTTAAAAATTAATTAATATTTGTTATATTAAAATGTAGGTGGTGGTTGTGGGTTCAAAAATGTGAACCTCCCTCCTTTTAATAGCTTAATTTCATGTGGCAACGCTGCAATCTTCAAAGGAGGCAAGGGATGTGGTTCTTGCTATCAGGTAGGCTTTTAATTAAAAAAAAAACCCAACCAAAAAAGGTTTACACACTATAAAAGGAAATGGTTTAATTAATATTTCTTTTTTCCTTCCTATGGCTTTTGATGTGTATATAGTAATTTGTGTTGTGGTCCTGTGGATGTGGTAATTATGATCTGTTTGTAAATATTGTTCCTTGCTTTGGAAGATAGTTTTCCTATTATATATATATATATATATATATATATATATATATATATTATACAGTATTTTATTGATTGTTTTTGGTTTTTATGCAAGGACATAATTATAAAAAGAAAAAAAATAGATCTCATGGGTACTCCATGCATACTATTTTTCACACTAGTCCTCCATAAATTAATTAATCTATTTGTGCACAAAGGTATGAATAACCTTAATTAAAAAGTTTGGTTACTTGCATAGAAAAAGCTAATATATGCACCCGGCCTATCTATTTTTTTTGCTAATTTGCAATAATATTAAGCTTAATTAATTGTCATATTTTTTATCAATTAATTTAGGTAAAATGCACTGGCCACCCAGCATGCTCTGGCGAACCCTCGACTATTGTAATCGCCGACGAGTGCTTGTACGGTATCTGCTCAGATGCAGAACACCACTTCGACATGAGCGGTACAACTTTCGGCTCCATGGCTATCCCCGGCCAAGAAGACTATCTCCGTCATGCCGGCAGAATGGTGGTTCTCTTTGCTAGGTTAGTTACTTAATTTTTAACTTTTGAGGGTCAATTGTGCAAAAAGCAGTGAGAACAGTATAAACATTTAATTAGATTGCTGGTATGAAGTATTCCTTGCTACAATTAATTCTTTCTTTGTCCTTTTCTTCCTTCTACATTCTTAGTACAAAAATAAGATAATGACATTAATTATCATAAAAACTGAAAAAAATATTACATATTCTTTTCTTAACCCTGGCGCAACAGAAGTGCAAATTTATTTCAAAATGCCAAAGAAGTTCCTTCCACATAGTATTTTATATACATTTTTTAAAAACTTATTAGCTAATTATATATATGATTGTTATCTTTTAGGGTCCCATGCAACTATCAAGGATTGAATGTTGCCTTCCATGTCGAGGAAGGCTCGAACCCGATGTACCTCGCTATTCTCGTCGAGTACGCGAACGGTGACGGTGATCTGGCACAAGTCGAGGTCCTCGAAAGTACACCTGATGCCACCTGGACCCCACTGCGCCAATCTTGGGGCGCCATCTGGCGGCTTGACTCTAGCCACCCATTACAGGGCCCGTTTTCCGTTAGACTTACAACCTTGACCTCCGGCAAAACCCTAGTGGCGGAAAATGTAATACCGGCAGATTACGTGCCGAACACCGCCTACGAATCGACCGTCCAATTTAGCCCCACATTCTGATAAATGCACCTATCAAATTAATGGAATGATATTCTATTTAATTGGAGACATGATGAAAAATGTCACCTTAATTAGTTTGCCATCTATTGTATTAGGGTTTTCATTTGGCCAAATTATACACAATAAGATGGTGGTTAGAAGTGGAGGCAACAATACAAAATGCTCTCCCCTCCATTGTCTTGTTATTATAAAAACAAACATTTGTGTTAATTACTTCCTCATTTCAAATTGGTATCAGTTAATTTGAGTGGAGACTTGCTATGTATGTAATTAGAAACTTTTTTTTTTATATAATATATTATGGGTTCGGATTAATTAAGATGTCTCAACTTTTTCATTGGAGTATATATACGGACTTTTATAATTATTATCATAATGAAGACTGCACTATAACCACCCAAAATAATTTCATTTTATGATGGTTAGAAAAAGACAACTTTCCAGCACGGGTGGCAAAAGGTTTCCCGGATTGTTTGTGGCACTCCCCATGTGGCTATCTGTGTAACCAATACATTGGTCTCTCTCTCTCTCACACCCATAGTAACACAATTCGCGAATAATTCGTATTTTATTCGAATTTTGACCTCTGATGAGTCATAAGCTGTTTAATTCGTTAGTTCGCGTATTATACGTTTAATGTGCGAATTATACGTATAAAACACGTTCTATTTACGGATTGTAACCCTCTTCATTTTTTTTTGAACTGTATATTTATGTGATGAGAGAGATTACAACAGAAAAAAGAGCATAGTGATGAGATGGAGATAACCTAGGGGTTAAATTTTGTACATTATTTTTTTTATGAGATCTTGTGTGACTATGAGAAATAAGAAAGAGAAATGTTGCAAAATCATTCTAAATTATGACAAATATATGATTTTATTTATTTAAGATATCTCAAATGACTAACTAAAATTAAAAAAATATTGTGAAAATATGATAGATAATACTCTATGAAATTTTGTATTTTCCAAAATACTTTAGCTAATTCCTTTTCACATATTTTTAATTAAATTACGAAACTATTCCCGAATTATATTCATATTATATCCGAATCACAAACTTTTGACGCATTCAAATAATCCCCAAACTTTTAATTTGTTATTGATGCTCTCACCTGACAGTAGTTGGAAATGTAGTTGGAAGAATCTAGTGAGAGAAGAAGAAGGAATATGCATGTGACACAATGGGTCCTCTAGTAATGTACATTTTTTTTTATGAACTGTGATCTTTCTTTGTCTTTGTGCAAGTGTCACGGCTACAAGATTAAAAGAACAAAACAAAACAAGAGACATTTGGGACCATGCCACGCCAAGTGCCATAAACCCGTGGCTGCAGATTTTACTTTTAAGGAACATTTTTGCATTTTAGCCCTCCGAAAATGAAGAATTACTCATCTAGAATAATATAAATGGTAGACAGCCGACGTTTGGAAATGTATTGCTATTTATTTTAAGTTCTCTAATTATTCGTTTTGTGTGTCCTTCTATCTTGGGTTGATGTATTGCTATTTATTGTTTTTCTATTAGATTCTCTGTGTTGCATGTTCTTTTTATTTTGTGTTGTTTGTTATGGTGTCTTAGCTACATACATCTTCGCTCTTCCATCTTTTTTTTTAGTAAATTTTTAACTTTTTAGTTTTTACTCTTAGAAATTAATATTTTTTTATATCCATCTATTATATTGAAATTTCTTTTTATTTTTTTCCGCACAATTTTCTCTATTGATTTTTACAGTTCATTCATGATTAATTTTCTTTTGCATCTTATTTTGTTCTTGGGTAGTCTTCTTGTATATATAAAATAAATAATTCTAGTATACATCCAATGTTTACAATATATATATTTAAAATATTATTCATATTAAAAAAATTAAAAATTATAGATGTGTATATAATTATTTAGATAGTCCTATCAAATTTGGGTTAATTTAAAATTTAATTGATCATTCATCATAAAGTTATTAAAATTCTACTATTAAAATTTTTATATTATTTGATGGAATGCTAGACAAATTTCAAACTAATTTAAATTTGATATATACACTATCTAAGTAATTCAAAATATATCTACATAATTCCTAATTTAAAAATATTTTTTTATTATATATATCATAAATATTGAATGTATTATAAAAATTAAATATACGTCAAAATATTTATATAAAATAAAAAAAATATACAGACATCGCAACGGAGCGCGAAAATTGGCTAGTCAATAGTCAATACTCATTGAGGTTCTTAGTAGTTAATAATTAAGGGGCATATGTGTCAATTAAGAGAACTATTTTATGCAAGTTCTACTATTACTGGGGTATTAAAATATTATCTTTAGTATAATTATATGTTTCAAAATTTTTTTAAGAGGCTAACAACAGTAAAATATTTTAAATTCTTAATACATATAACTAGTTTACAAAAAAAAAATTATTTTCTGAAAGAGGGGCCGTAGTCGCTCTCAGTCTCTACTAAGCTCTATCCCTGATTATAATATAACTAGCTATGTAAGTGGTTAACTAGCTACGTAAGTGGTGCTAATATTTTGTTGTTAACATGGGACCTTGATTCGTTGCTGGAGGCATGCATATTTTTAGTTTTCAGGAAAAGTTCATTTTAATTTTCATCATAGATGATATTTCTAAACTCCCCCTTTTGTTCTTTCTTTGACTTGGGACTTTGTTTGATGATGAAGTAGGATAGCACTCCAAAACACTTTCCAAAAATGGAGTATTGGACTAACGAATAAATCAGTCTCTATTCAAATTTGAAAACAACATCAAGCAATTAATTAATTAATCAAATATAGTCTATCCTATAAAGTAGATAAGTAGATTAGCTTTTTAATTACTACGCGGTCCAAAGAGTAATAAAATTGTCCCAAGTCAACTCTTTTGAGAAAAGGCCACCTATAAGGCTATAACCTATTTCACTTTTTTTTATTTTTTTAGGATATAAATTGACAAAAATGTCATGGATTTGCTCCACATGCTTTAAAATATTTTAGATTTTCACACTATTTCAAATGTGCTTGGTAAAAATATATTATTTACTGTGGATATTTAGTTAAAGGTATATATTTTAAATAGTTAATAATTTTCTGTAAACTAAAAATGCATAAAACGTACATTTTTTTAAATATTATTTATAGACATATAAGAGTATTTTCATAATTTCATATTTTAAAATTGAATACTTAATAACAAACTAATAGTGGGGGAGAGGGGAAGATAGAGAAGGTCATTGTTAGAGGTTACATAATTCGGAAGGTGTTTGTTCAAATTAAAAATCTGTAGACTAATTTATCACAAACAAAAAAAATTTAAGAACACTCATAATATTTCCTCTTTCTTTTTCCTCTAACATTAAAAAATTATGATACCTCGGATGAAATATATCCAAAAAAATTACCCCCTCGAGTCCCAATAGTATTTTTACTATTCAGGTCAGAATTGGGCTGTAATGGGCCATCTATCTCAGGCTTCTGTTATCCAATATATTTCTATTCCTTTAACATGAAAAAGATGGAGAATAATTTATGGTTTCTTTTTGGTTTTGGTCTTTTGATTAGCTCTTTTGTTTGATCTTTGATCGTTCAACTCAATTTCCTTTCCAGTTGTAAAGAGAAAACTAAATTGCAAATTAAATTAAGAGTCACATTGCTCAAATTAAAAAAAAATGAACTTATGATCATGGAAAGTGCAAAACCCATGTCAAATATTAGGGTTTCACATAATAATACAATACAACCACAAGTAGATAACCATGCTATATATACAGATACATCTTACAAAAATATCATATCACCCTCTTAAAATATATGACTCTCTCATGATGGATCAAACATTTTTTTTTGTTTTACTCAGATACTAAAATTCACATCAGATTCATACACTGTTTTGGGCTTCCAGTCTTCCGGGATAGCGTTATTCACCACCAGAGTTTTACCAGAAAGGGTCGTTAGCCGGATCGAAAATGGTCCTTGCAGAGGGCGAGGAGAATCGAGTCTCCAAATTTTACCCCATGATTGCTTCAACGGGGTCCATGTGGCAGAAGACCCTTGCTTCAGTTCGACATTGGAGAGGTCGCCTTCGCCGTTCTGGTACTCGATTAAGAAAGCCAAGTATACCTGGTTTGAGCCTACCTCGATGTGGAATGCAACATTGCGGCCTTTGTAGTCACAAGGAACTCTACAAGACCAAATTTATATTGTATGTAGTTAATTGAATAATCCAATCTATCTTTGATCAAATGACTCTCACGAGTGAGTCTAAAATTGGTTTAATTGCTCATCACTGCAATAAATTTGCTCATGGAATGAGCCATCAACGATATAAAATGAACTATAAGCAGCCTGGAAGTTTGAAATGAAATTCGTTCACCTTTTAAACAGAACAGCGAGTTTTCCAGCCTCGTGGAGCTCTAGTTCTTTACCGGGCAAACCTAATGAGCCGAATGCAATACCGGCCATGTCGAAGTGATAAGTTGCATCAGCACAACCACCGTACAAGCACTCATCGGTGATGGTAATCAACTTGGTTTGGCCAGAGCATAGTGGATGGCTGGTGCATTTCACCTGAAACATTTGAATTGATTTCATGAAATTCATGATCAGATGAACTTTTAGAGTGGAAATGTAAAAACTTCATGCATGCTTGATCAGGATATTATTTGCAACCATATGTCAAGAAAGTATTACACATAGGAAAACTTATATATGTATAATATCTCAAGACTTGAAAAATGGTTCACAAAAATTCATCTTGTAAAAAGAATAAAAGAGATATATATAGTTCAGATATAAACTGGGACATGATGAAGCAAATGTGATATTAATTGGACATTAGTTGAAATCCTTTTTCCCCCTTATTTATGGAATGAATAAAGTAAAACAGATTTAGGTATGGCATAATGTCATTCAAAATTGTAAATTGGAATTAGACTAACCAGATAGCAAGAACCACAACCCTTGCCTCCTTTGAAGAGCGCTTTGCTGCCGCATGAAGTCAAGGAATTGAAAGGAGGGAGGTTTATATTCTTGAATCCGCATGCGCCACCTGTATGTATCCGTTCGGAAAACACAACAATTAAATAAGAAAATTAACAAACTACAAGATTGTAAAATTGCATATTTATCCCTTGATGCCTTGTGATACTGTTCAAAAGAACATATGTAAGAGTTTGCATGTCTACTCTATATTATAAATCTCTTTTCTTATTTTATTAACTAGCCAGGTAGATTTTAATTAATTGACAAAAACTAGTGAAGATGGCTATATATTGAGTGAATATTTTTGTTAGAGCAAAATCTTACAACTCTTTAGCTAGAACCAGTTAAGTAGCAACGGTTACAAATTACAATTTGGTACTTCAAATGTTCTAAAAAAAAAACACACAAAATAGCGTCCCCCCATAAGACTTAGGAACTGGTAAATTCTTGATAAAATTTCTCTGATGTATAAACCCTTTTCTTTTATTAAATAAAGGAGTCTCACAAAGTATCACACAAATATCTAGTCATTATAAAGGCTTAATACTCTGCTCGAAACATTAACCTATGATCCATTGGAAAGTTTCTAGTATTTTACCTCTTAAGATTATAGCTTGTTTGCAAAAATAAACCATATTTTTTAATTTGTATGTATATTAAACAGAGCATTGTTTGGATTACCATTATCTGGAGGTCCGGAAGCAGTGGGGAGCCCGTAAAATGTGGCACTGCCTGAGAGCCACCCTTGAGTGTCATTACCACGAATACCATGACGGCTGTGAATGCCATGACGACCATGTTTGGAATGATGCCTATGAATGGCACGACGGCCATGATGGGAAGAGCTCGCTGCAACACGAGCGCCCAAAAGGGAGCTCATCATAGCAAGTAAAACAATGCAATGAGAGAGAGCCATGAATAATATCTGCCTCAATTTCTCTAACAAAAGAGAAAAAAGAGGCAATAATAATCAGGAGAGCTAGGGGATATGATCTGCCATACTAGCAACATGTCATTATTTATAAGCTAGCTAATTAATGCTCTGATCAGTTGTGCTCGTATAATTCGACATGTTTAGTTAGTTGTTCGATTAACATTTCGATCGTGATGATAGTGAGTTGGTTATATATGCTTGTTAATTAGCAATATTACCTTAATTAATTTGAGAGAGGTGGTGAAATGTTACTTAATTTAGTAAACAGCTTTTCTTAATCATTAATTAGTAATAATTATGTATGGTTGCAAAGAGGGCTGTTTTTTAGCCCCATTACTTGTTAGTATTGTATGGTGCTACAGAGGACTTTTTCATATATCAGCTGGTAATTAATTATCTTGTCAGTACTGATAGAGTTCTCAAGAGGGAATGGATGGTTGAAACTGAGTATAGAAACAGTAAAAAAAATGGCCAAATTGCTAAAAGCTTCGTAAATTAATTATGCGAACAATGTTCAAATGTTGCGCAGTTAATTTTTAGCTATCTTTTGTTTGTACAATACAATTATACAAGGAAGTACGATACTTTAACAAAGTTATTATATTCACAAAAATATGTGCTGCAATCTTCTGTTTCCATCTTGAGAATCTGTGTTCATTTTTTTAAGGAAAGAAGATAGAAGAATTTATATTCACAAAATAATAATTTGCGTATTCTTATCTTTGTGAAATTAATATTTGTATGCCAAAAATTATACTGTATATCAAATAATAAGAAAAAGAAAACACACGCATAAAACATGTTGTATCCTAAATTTTTAGAAAATGTTGCATTTAATATAGAGACGTTATAATAACCAGAACAGTTGAATGCAAGGTACTAAATTCAACTAGTAATGGTCAAAGAAAAACCTCCAATAACCTGTCACCATAATTCACATAATTAGTATAATTTTTTGCTTAGAACAATCCTTTATGAAAACTTTTTTTAATTAATAAAAATTTAATAGTATAATTATAATTTCTAAAAGTGGTGTCCAAATTAAAGTAGCCCTGAAGTGGGCTTCACAGGACAAGTTAATGCCTTGGCCCAAAAACTTGTGTCATATTGCTAACAGTTATTAGTTTAGAACTCTGTCCTACCAGGAGAGATTTTATTTTTGTTCTCTTCTTTTTCTTTGTGATTTTCTTTTTTTTTTTTTGGGGAGGGGGGGGGGGATTTACCGTGGATCTAATTTATGTATTTTATATGAAGATGAAGAAATAATAAATAAAAAAAGAAATAATGTTCCTTCTTGGATAAAATAAAAGATGTTCAACATATATTTCAAAATATTTTTTAATTTCACTTATTATGTATATTATGGAGAAGATGTCATCTCAACAATTACAACATTGCTCCCAATAAAAAAAATTAAAGGATCATATATCAAATGTCAAAACTACACATATTAGAGTCCCTCATAGTGCGTAGACTGATACACGTACATATACTCATAAAAAGATCAATGTCTTCTAAGAGTTGACATGCTTTAAAGTTCAGCCTTGAAGTTCACTTTAGCGTCATATTTCGTGTTCGGCTTCCAATCAGCCGGGATAGCGTTGTCCGCAACAATAGATTTTCCGGAAAGGGTGGTCACCTTGACCGAAATGGGTCCCTTCAGAGGGTGGGGGGAGTCGAGTCTCCAGATTTTACCCCATGACTGCTTCAATGGGGTCCATGTAGAAGAACCGGCTTCCTTGATTTCGAGGTTGGAGAGGTCACCTTCGCCATTCTGGTATTCGGTCAACAAAGCCAGGTAGTTCGGGTTCGAGCCTTCCTCGATGTGGAAGTTAATGTTACGGCCCTTGTAGTCACACGGAACCCTAAAAACCAAATTCATAACATGTTGTGGATAGTTGATTAAATAATGTGCATTTGATAACAGATTTTTGAAACTAATTAATCTCAAGAATAATTTATTGTTGTGAATGTTTATATAGTGATATCATATATATCTGATGGTTTGAATAAAAAGTGCTTACCTTTTAAACAGAACAGCGAGTTTTCCGGCTTTGTGGAGCTCGAGCTCTTTACCGGGCAAAGCCAATGAGCCGAATGCGATGCCGGCCATGTCAAAATGATAAGTTGCATCAGCGCAACCACCGTACAAGCACTCATCAGTGATTGTAATGAGTTTCGGTGTGCCGGAGCATAGCGGATGGCTGGTGCATTTCATCTGAAACAAACAAACAAAGATATTGTGAATTTTATGAATTAAAATTTTGAATTGGAAAACAAAAAGTTGCATGCTTCCTCGTCGCACATAAATATCAGAATATCTATCATTTGCTACCATGTATCATGCATGAAAGTGCTACATGTAAGAAAACATGTGTTTATCCTGATAAAGAAAACTTAGAAAGAATGCTTCCATGGAGCATTTATACAATGCATTTCTTTGATAGTTTATTTTAACAGTCTGAAAAAATGTTTCCTTAAAAAATCACTTTTTGCATATTTGAGGGAATAAAGAAAATTACAAACAGATTTATAATTAAACGCTATGGTACAATATTCTCATTTCAAATTGTGAAAAGATTAACTAACCAAGTAGCAAGAACCGCAACCCTTGCCTTCTTTCCAAAGGGCTTTGCTGCCACATGAAGTCAAGGAATTGAAAGGGGGAAGGTTTATATTCTTGAACCCACATTTACCACCTACATATATACATAGGATTGAAAAATAAAAAACTATTATTCACAAACAATTAGCTTTTTTGTTTTTGTAATATACAAGCGCCACAACAAATTAACTATATTTTTAATCCGTTTTAATTAATCAATATCAATGCTAATTAATGAATCCTGCATATACATATTCAGTGCTTACATATGTTTGGACTTTGGAACTTTGAAACTTATATATATCATGATATAGCATCATATGATGAATGCCTGATCATTAATTAAAAAAAAGATATCACATTTTTTTTCCATAGTGTGTGTAAAAACAAATCAAAGCAAAGTATTAATTTTGTTACCATTGTCAGGAGGTCCCGAAGCAGTGGGCTGTCCATAAAATGTGGAACTGCCGGAGAGCCATTCGCCGGTGCAATTAGAGGCCTTGGCGATACAAACACCCAAAAGGGTGGCAATAGTAACAACAGTGATACAGTAAGTGTAAGTCATTTTTTTCTTGAAAATACAAGAAGAAGAAGGAGAAGAAGAAAATAAAAAGAAGGCAATTGAGAGAAGGATGGTTTTGCTTGCAGCAATCCCAATGGTATTTATAGGCTCGTCATTGTCGTCGACGTCTTCAATTGTGCGCGTGTTTTTGTATCTCATTCAGTGTCATATGAAAATTTTTAGATGACTGTGAGTTGGCTATCATTGTTACCATTTGTTTTTTATCATGCTTATGAGATATTGCTTAATTTAGTGAAACGGTTTCTCTGACTAATTATGTAAAATGTTATTTAAATTATGCTACTGTTGGTTACAAAGGTGTTCATATATATAATCCTTTGTGTGCTTAACTATTTGCATATTTATGTTGTTAATAAATTGCTAGTCATAGTGGGAAGATGGCCAGTGCAAATGCTATAATTAATTTGACAAATCAAAAGTTTTTTTACAATCAAATTTACCAGCTACCATCTTATTTCTGGTTACTTAATTAAAGGATAATGGTTTTCTACAGTTACTTAATGACTTGTCCAATAAATCAATTAATTAACCAATTAAACCATGAATCTATTGCCATTGTGAATATGGAGAAGTTGTTTAATTGCACCCCAAGTAGGAAAAAAGTTTTTTGAATATCCCGTCTTCATAGTTTAGTATTGTGCACTTAAATATTATGTGTGATGATATTTGATTTGTTAACTTGTTATTGCCTATGTATATGAAGAATTAAGTTGATTAGGTACCTTCCTTTTGAAGGTAAAATAGCAAAAAAAATATATATATATCTGGAACTTCGTACTGACCGTTCTTCTTTTTTTTTTCTTTTTTTTTGGTAGAAACTTATTTATTTAATATGATTCTAAGAGCGAGGCAAAAATGTGAATTGCACACACTGGGCCTGAGGTATTGGACCAGAAAGAAGGCCCAAATGTAATCATCAAATATCAACAAAAAATACTTGGGTAATTAATTTTTTCTGATATCGATAGCGTCTCTCTATGAAGAGACGGCGTGTTAATATTCAGCAATAGACATTAGAAAAATAAATAAATATCAGAACTAATTAATGGACGTTTTTACTCCAAAAAAAATTTGCCTCAAAGCTATACTAGCTTTATTAGCTCTGCTATCTTATAAAAGAGTTTATATTCACAAAATAATAATTTGTATATTCTTATCCTTGTGAAATTAATATTTGCATGCCAAAAATTATATTATATATCAAATAATAAGAAAAAGAAAACACACGCATAAAACATGTTGTATCCTAAATTTTTAGAAAATGTTGCATTTAATATAGAGACGTTATAATAACCAGAACAGTTGAATGCAAGGTACTAAATTCAACTAGTAATGGTCAAAGAAAAACCTCCAATAACCTGTCACCATAATTCACAAAATTTGTACAAATTTTTGCTTAGGA
The DNA here is from genome assembly GCA_037678475.1 of x Bolboschoenoplectus mariqueter. Taxonomy (NCBI): domain Eukaryota; kingdom Viridiplantae; phylum Streptophyta; class Magnoliopsida; order Poales; family Cyperaceae; genus x Bolboschoenoplectus; species x Bolboschoenoplectus mariqueter. Next base: position 3,207,249 of record CM075245.1, on the reverse strand, counting down.
TAACTCCTTAATGAAAACTTTTTTTAATTTAATAAAATTGTAATAGTATAATTATAATTTCTAACAATGGTGTCTAAATTAAAATAGCCCAGAAGCGGGCTTCACAGCACAAGTTAATGTCTTGGCCGAAAAACTTGTGCCCTATTGCTACCAATTACAAATTTAGAACTCTGTCCTACCACGAGAGATTTTATTTTTGTTCTCTTCTTTTTCTTTGTGTTTTTCTTGTTTTTTCTTGTGGGGGGGGGGGGATTTAGCGTGGATCTAATTTATGTATTTTAAATGAAGACGGAAGAAATAATGTTCCTTCTTGGATAAAATAAAAGATGTTCACCATATATTTCAAAATATCTTTTAATTTCACTTATTATGTATATTATGGAGAAGATGCCATCTCAACAATTACAACATTGCTCCCAATAAAAAAAATTAAAGGATCATATATCAAATGTCAAAACTACACATATTAGAGTTCCTCATAATGCGTAGACTGATTCACGTACATATACTCATAAAAAGATCAATGTCTTCTAAGAGTTGACATGCTTTAAAGTTCAGCCTTGAAGTTCACTTTAGCGTCATATTTCGTGTTTGGCTTCCAATCAGCCGGGATAGCGTTGTCCGCAACAATAGATTTTCCGGAAAGGGTGGTGACCTTGACTGAGATGGGTCCCTTCAGAGGGTGGGGAGAGTCGAGTCTCCAGATTTTACCCCATGACTGCTTCAATGGGGTCCATGTAGAAGAACCGGCTTCCTTGATTTCGAGGTTGGAGAGGTCACCTTCGCCATTCTGGTATTCAGTCAACAAAGCCAGGTAGTTCGGGTTCGAGCCTTCCTCGATGTGGAAGTTAATGTTACGGCCCTTGTAGTCACACGGAACCCTAAAATCCAAATTCATATCATGTTGTGGATAGTTGATTAAATAATGTACATTTGATAACAGATTTTTGAAACTAATTAATCTCAAGAAGAATTTATTGTTGTGAATGTTTATACAGTGATATCATATTTATTTGATAGTTTGAATGAGAAGTTCTTACCTCTTAAACAGAACAGCGAGTTTTCCGGCTTTGTGGAGCTCGAGCTCTTTACCGGGCAAAGCCAATGAACCGAATGCGATGCCGGCCATGTCAAAATGATAAGTTGCATCAGCACAACCACCATACAAGCACTCATCAGTAATTGTAATGAGTTTCGGTGTGCCGGAGCATAGCGGATGACTGGTGCATTTCATCTGAAACCAACAAACAAAGATCTTGTGAATTTTATGAATTAAAATTTTGAATTGGAAAACAAAAAGTTTCATGCTTCCTCGTCACACATAAATATCAGAATATCGATCATTTGCAACCATGTATCATGCATGAAAGTGCTACATGTAAGAAAACACGTGTTTATCCAGGTAAAAAAACTTTCAAAAAATGCTTCCAAGGAGCATTTATACAATGCATTTCTTTGATAGTTTCATTTAACATTCTGAAAAAATGGTACCTTAAAAAATCACTTTTTGCATATTTTGAGGGAATAAAGAAATTTACAAACAGATTTATAATTAAACGCTATGGTACAATATTCTCATTTCAAATTGTGAAAAGATTAACTAACCAAGTAGCAAGAACCGCAACCCTTGCCTTCTTTCCAAAGGGCTTTGCTGCCACATGAAGTCAAGGAATTGAAAGGGGGAAGGTTTATATTCTTGAACCCACATTTACCACCTACATATATACATAGGATTGAAAAATAAAAAACTATTATTCACAAACAATTAGCTTTTTTGTTTTTGTAATATACAAGCGCCACAACAAATTAACTATATTTTTTATCTGTTTTAAGTAATGAAGATCAATGCTAATTAATGAATACTGCATATATATATTTTGTGCCTACATATGTTTGGACTTTGGAACTTTGAAACTTATATATATCATGATATAGCATCATATGATGAATGCCTGATCATTAATTAAAAAAAAGATATCACATTTTTTTTCCATAGTGTGTGTAAAAACAAATCAAAGCAAAGTATTAATTTTGTTACCATTGTCAGGAGGTCCCGAAGCAGTGGGCTGTCCATAAAATGTGGAACTGCCGGAGAGCCATTCGCCGGTGCAATTAGAGGCCTTGGCGATACAAACACCCAAAAGGGTGGCAATAGTAACAACAGTGATACAGTAAGTGTAAGTCATTTTTTTCTTGAAAATACAAGAAGAAGAAGGAGAAGAAGAAAATAAAAAGAAGGCAATTGAGAGAAGGATGGTTTTGCTTGCAGCAATCCCAATGGTATTTATAGGCTCGTCATTGTCGTCGACGTCTTCGATTGTGCGCGTGTTTTTGTATCTAATTCAGTGTCATATGAAAATTTTTAGATGACTCTGAGTTGGCTATCATTGTTAGCATTTGTTTTTTATCATGCTTATGAGATATTGCTTAATTTAGTGAAACGGTTTCTCTGACTAATTATGTAAAATGTTATTTAAATTATGCTACTGTTGGTTACAAAGATGTTCATATATATAATCCTTTGTGTGCTTAATTATTTGCATATTTATGTTGTTAATAAATTGCTAGTCATAGTTGCAAGATGGGCAGCGCAAATGCTGTAATTAATTTGACCAATCAAGTTTTTCTACAATCAAATTTACCAGCTACCATCTTATTGCTGGTTACTTAATTAAAGGATAGTGATTATCTACACTTACTTAACGACTTGTCCAATAGATCAATTAATTAACCAATTGAACCATGAATCTATTGCCATTGTGAATATGGAGAAGTTGTGTAATTGCAGCCAAGCAGGAAAAAAAGATTTTTGAATAACCCGTCTTCATAATTTAGTATTGTGCTCTTAAATATTGTGTGTGATGATATGTGAGTTGTTTACTTGTTACTGCTACATATATGAAGACTTAAGTTGATTAGGTACCTTCCTTTTGAAGGTAAAATAGCAAAAAAAATATATATATGGAAATCCGTACTGACCGTTCTTCTTTTTTTTCTTTTTTTGTTGTAGAAATTTATATATTTAACAGACAGACGCAAGCCCCATCGTTAATTATCCCGGCTCTCGCCTCGGGAACCTCTGATTAATGGGCTAAAATAATCAAAATATATTGATTAGATTCATGACTTTTTTTTCTCCCTTCAAATTTATTTTATTTTTTTGATAAAATTGTATAAAACTAGTTTATTTATTAGCATGGCTATTTAACCTCTTTTTTTTATTTATTTTATGTTATACTTAATGGTACGCTTGAAGTGACTATAACGTATAATTTTCAATAATAAGACTAAATACATATAATCTAAAGTCAGAGAAATGTATAATCTCTCGTAAATCAGAGATTGAGAACATATCCTATTGATCTCACAGAGTTTGAATATGAAGTACACTGCCAACTCAATACTCAACGAACCAGAGATGTTTAATCTCTATAGAGGTTCATGCCAACGGACATATTATCCTAAACAGTATATTGACTTTCCAAAATCCCGAATCTAAAGCGCTATGCGAATTCAAAACCTGAGAAAATTGGAGAATCGGGAACATATAATTCTTTATTGATTTCTAAGATGAGGAACATTAAATCTGAAGCGCACTGCCAATTTAACGTTCTCAGAACATAATTTGGTATGATTTAATATGTTGGTATGTTTTACCGAGATTTAGACATGATTTTGGTCAGTATTTGACTTTCCAAGGGGTATTCTGGGAATTTTGGTTGACATATGACCATCCTGTGTCATTCAGGGGCATATTGATCATTTTTGTCATAATGACATATTTGCTCGACATTTAAGCGTGTTTCGCATATTTAGACATAATGACATGTTTGGTCAATATTTAATTGTGTTTTGCACGTTTGAACATAATGACATATTTGCTCAATGTTTGAATATATTTTGCACATTTTGATATAATGATATGTTTAGTCAAGTTTCAAGTGAGTTTTGCATATTTACCCATAATGACATGTTTGGTCAAGATTTGGACATATTTAGTTAATTTAAGTATGATTTGAATATTTTGACATTTTTGATATGTTTAATTTACTTTATCAAAATGTGACATGATTTTGTTATTTTGAACATTTTTAATTTGTTTTATCAAAATACAACATAGTTTGGTCACTTTGAATATTTTTAATTTATTTCATCAAAATATAACATAGTTTGGTCACTTTAAATATTTTTTTTATTTATTCTATCAAAATATAACATAATTTGGTTATTTTGGAAATTTTTAATTTATTTTACCAAAATATAACATAATTTGGTCATTTTGAATATTTAGATTTGTTTTATCAAAATATAACATGAATTAGCATATTTTATCATAATATGGGCATATTTATATTTTTGACATACTTGGCCAGAGATTGAACATATTTGTATATTTGACATGTTTGGTCAAAGATTTGGACATAGTTGCATATTTGACATGTTTTGTCAAAAATTTGGGTATATTTGCATATTTGACATATTCTTTTTTTTTATTTGACAAAATTATATTATCAAAAAAACTTAATTTTGCTCTTGTGTCAATTTTATTTATTTATAAGAAAATAATATGCATGACATATACTTCAAATTTTTTTTAAAATAAAAATAAATCAAAATAAAAAATAAAATCAAAATTGACATTTAATTGTCTCAAAAATATATTTTTAAATGAAACCATGATTTTTGATATATTTTTCACGATTTTTGGGCTTAAGGAAGTATTTTTATTTAATGCTTAAAATTTATTTTCAGAACAGATTAATATGGGCCACTGGATTTGAGCTCATGTATCAAGATCTGGACTTTAGTCCGATTTTTAAAGCAGCTTTTAAATTGAGCCATCGGATCAAAGGCGCGCATCAGGCCTCTGATGGGCTGTTTGAATTTCATCAAGATTCGTACTTTGAAATGCATCAATATTTGCACTTTTCTTCTCCAACCTTGATCAGGGCCCCGCCGGCGTTGAATCTCCGATCGGAGGGCATAGTTGACATAGTCGGAGCACAAGGAGTCTAACAGTGATGGTCTTGTCGTCGGCAACGGCCTAGATCGCCGGGGATGAGGGTAGCCACCTCGATTTTGGCCGATGTGTTGCTGAGATGGAATTTTGATGAATTTGAGCTGATTTTGATCAAATTGATTCAATTCCTTTATCATATAACATCTTTTAGATATGTTTAACAAGTTTTGAATTTTAATTTGAGTTTAAATCATCAAATTTGCGATTTTTACCGTTCAGTACCGGACTGGTTTCGGAGAGTTCGGTACCGGACTGGTTTCGAGGAGTTCGGTACCGAATGGTGTTTCATGCCTTTGCTTGTAATTTCTTCTCAATTAACTCTTTCAAGAGCATCCTTGAGTGCTTTGAGTATGTTTGAATGATCAATTTCATCAATTTAGATGTGCATTGTCCTTTATGCACATTGGGTTATTTCGGGCATTGGTTTCAATTTGGTTTTCTTTTCATTCTATCACATTTTTCTTGAATTACATATTAAAATGTGTTTAATAAAGTTAATAACAAGTTCTGAAATATTTTCATATCAAGTTTGTACATATTTTCTGCTTTTTACACAATTCAATTTCATTTTTTACTTTTCTGGTATTAATCCGGAGTTGGCTCAGTTTTGATTTTTTATAGACCATATTTCAAAAATTCATATAAAATCATAGAAAATACCAAAAATATAAAAGTTTGTGATTAGATGCATTAAAACTCATTCTAAGTGCCCATAAAATTTCAAATTAATTAGATTGACAGAAGGCATGTTTTTTTAATTTTTATTGAACTGGACAGAAATGTTCTCAGCTAAATAGTGCTGAAAAATCAGATTTGGCCTAACCTAGGTGTTAAGGCCCTGTTTAATTATTTAAAAGCCTTTAAAGCATCACATAAGATGCTATAAAGGTGAGTTCATCAAGAAATTTTGGATTTTGTATTTAGAAGAGAAAAGGAATTCTCAGTTTGATCAGAAATTGTCTCTTTGTGTTTTTAGACTTATGAGATTTGAAAATTCATAACAATTCATATAAAATCCAAACAAATATAAAATTTGTACTGTAAGTCTATGTAAGCATATTCTACATGTATGTGAAATTTCATAAAAAATTGACAACCAGGTTGAGAGATATGGACCGATCTCTCAACTGGACAGAAAAGGGGTATTGCTAGATTCATACCAGCATGCTTGTTTCTTGCTTTTCTTATACTCAAATATGATTTTGAGTATCCAAACATGTTAGAAATGTAAAATAAAAGATCAAGGAGAGAAATAAAGTCAGATTTGATCAAAATTTCATATACTATCATATTTTATATAACAAACCAAAACATATCATTACACAAACATAGGGCTTTGATTTTCTATGAAATTTGACAGCATAACAACTTCTATAAAGCTATTTTTGAGTTTTATATTGTCACTGCACATGTGCATATGGCTTGAGAGAAGGGTATGAACATGTGCTCATCCCTATTGAACCAAATTAGCATGTGTCAATTGGTTAGTGTATGCTAACATGCCTAATTGAGCACTTCAGACCCAGTTTAGGCATCAATTGAGCTCTGTAGAAGAAGAGGCACATGTGCATCTCTCAAACCCGAAGGTTTAGCCATCTCACCCATCAAGGTGAGACTGACACCAGAGCTCAATTGGGACTAAACCAAGCTCAAGGCTTGGTCCAAGTGTCCCTTACCTAATTGTGCGAGCTTATTTCTTCTCAATTGAGCTTTTTTTGTGGAATTTGGATTTGGTTTCGATTTTGGCAGGGCTTAAGCTTATGGGGGGTCTCTCCTTTTCAATTTTCTTCTCTAGGGGTCTATTTATAGCCCAGGGAGCATGGTTTGACGGCTGAGCTGGTAACATCTCAGCCCTTGATTTGATCAAACGGTCGAGATGGAGCCCGACAGGCAACAGCTGGCTTGTGGCTCATCCTTACGAGATTCCTCCAGCTAATTGGCCCCCAAGTCATCTCATAGGATGCCCACACGTGTCCCTGTGCACAGGTTGGGAGAGAGAGAAGAAAGTCGTTGGCTTTGTCTTCTTCTTGGGCCGGTTCACCATGCCATTCAAGTGAGGGTATTTCTCGAACATTCCCTTGTCTTGTTGGCGCCTGACATGCTATTAGAACACCACTAAACATGTTCAAGGCATTATTTTGATCAATTGAGCATCGGGCCGTGTCAATTAACCATACCCGAGTCGAACCCGAGCACCAAGTAGTGAACCCATCAATTGAGCGTCTCTCACACCAAATTGACACCTCAAGCAGCATCTGGAGGTGTTTTGAAGTTTCCCCAAGTGTTGGTTTGGCCCCTCGAGCTCTCAATTGCCCAGTTCACTTCAAGGCCGAGGTATTTTCTCCTTCGATTTTCTCTCTGCTCAATTTACTATTTTCAATTCTGTTTGTGGCATTGAACTCTCCTCAGGATATAGATTAAATGTCCAAAACGGTTTAGTTTAATTTGCTTTGTACACCCATACTCTATTTTCGAAGCCTTGGCCGAGCTTCGGAGCTCGGGGAAGAAGAAAGAGAGGGGGGAGAGTGTTTAATTCAAGGGTTTTCCTTTGTTCGAGCTCAGTTCACATACACCGTTCTTTGGTTTTGAACCTGTCAAAGAGAGAGAGGGGGTGCACCGCGTCCACTTCTTTCTCTCTTCTCTTTCTTTCGCTAGCCAAAGCATGCCTGGGCACTAAGGCCCCTTGGCAGTGAGACTGAGAGGAAGGGACCCATATATCGAGTTTAATGAGACTCATCCCTCAGTGAAAAACTGAGGGTGAGCCTGTGGTCTCGGCTCTCATGCACCACAACACATTATCAGTGGCTTGGTGCATGTGAACTGGGTCTATTCAAATCACACTTAATACTTTGTGTGTATGACAGGTGGGTCCAGATGTTTATTTAATCGTTTGAGGGCCCCAGTTTGCACCCAGAATGTTGTGTATCCCCCAAGTTGCACACAGAATTATCTCCAGCTCTGATTTTTTGTATTTTCTTTATTTTTTCTCCCTTTTTTATTTCATCTTTCATGTAAAAATCCATGAAAATTCACTGAAAAATCATAGAAAATATATTCTATGATTCTATTATTTTAGGTAATATTTTTGGTATTTTTTTAGAGCGAAATTAGACATTAATTTCACTTAATTCATTAATTGCACATGATTAGACATATTAATCTTATACAATTAATGTTTGGCATGATTATTCCTAAGAATTATTTCTTGATTCCAAGGAATAATATTTGGGATATTTTTCATGAATAAAATTAATGATTTTTGGATTTGGCATGGTTAATTATATGAAATTGTTTCTTGATTTCATATAATTAGGGTTTTGAGCATATATTTTTTTTGCACACATTTGAAAGGATTTCTGTCATGATTATTTCATGAAATTACTTTTAATTTCCAAAAAATAATTTTGAGGTATAATAAATCATGAATATTGAACATAATTTCATAATTTAATATTTGATATGGTTATTTCATGAAATTATTTTTTTAATTTCAAGAAATAAGTTTCACATATGGTGAATTATGAAATTGGGCATAATTTCATACTTTTAAATTTTTGGCATCAAAATCACATGAAATTACATTGTTGATTTCATAAAATTTAATTTGTGTGTATTTTCTGACAATTTTTTAATGGCAAACAATTAGTTTTGTCTATCGTCTCTCTACGAAGAAATGCATGTTCATATCCCGTAAGAGACATTAGAAAAAAATAAATATCGGGACTAATTAATGGAAGATTTTATTTCAAAAAAAAAATTTACCTCAAAGCTCTACTAGCTTTACTAGCTCTGCTCTCTTATAGAAGAGTTTATAGTCACAAAATAATTTGTATATTCTTATCTTTGTGAAATTAATATTTGTATACCAAAAATTATATTGTATATCAAATAATAAGAAAAAGAAAGCACATGCATAAAACATGTTGTATCCAATTTTTTTAGAAAATGTTGCATTAAATATAGAGACGTTATAATAATCAGAATAGTTGAATGCTAGGTTGTAGATTAAACTAGTAATGGTCAAACAAAAATCTCCAATAACCTATCACCATAATTCACATAATTAATACAAATTGTTGCTTAGGATAACTCCTTTATGAAAAAAAATTTAATTAATAAAATTTTAATAATATAATTATAATTTCAAACAGTGGTGTCCAAATTAAAATACCCCTAAAGCGGGCTTCACAGAACAAGTTAATGCCTTAACCAAAAAACTTGTGTCCTATTGGTAACAATCACAACTTTGAAATTTTGTCCTACCACGAGAGATTTTATTTTTGTTCTCTTCTTTTTCTTTTTCTTTTTCTTTTTCTTTTTCTTTTTCTTTTTCTTTTTCTTTTTCTTTTTCTTTGTGTTTTTTTTTTTTTTGCCGGGGGGGAGGTGGATTTTGGGTGGATCTAATTTATTTATTTTAAATTAAAATGGAAGAAATAATAATTAAAAAAATGTTCCTTCTTGGATAAAATAGAAGATGTTCACCATATGTTTCAAAGGATATTTTAATTCCGCTTATTATGTATATTATGGAGAAGATGTCATCTCAACAATTACAACATTGTTCCCAATAAAAAAAAAATTAAAGGATCATACATCAAATGTCAAAACTACACATATTAGAGTTCCTCATAGTGCATAGACTGATGCACGTATATATACTCATAAAAAAGATCGATGTCTTCTAAGAGTTGACATGCTTTAAAGTTCAGCCTTGAAGTTCACTTTAGCGTCATATTTCGTGTTCGGCTTCCAATCAGCCGGGATAGCGTTGTCCGCAACAATAGATTTTCCGGAAAGGGTGGTGACCTTGACCGAGATGGGTCCCTTCAGAGGGTGGGGAGAGTCGAGTCTCCAGATTTTACCCCATGACTGCTTCAATGGGGTCCATGTAGAAGAACCGGCTTCCTTGATTTCGAGGTTGGAGAGGTCACCTTCGCCATTCTGGTATTCGGTCAACAAAGCCAGGTAGTTCGGGTTCGAGCCTTCCTCGATGTGGAAGTTAATATTACGGCCCTTGTAGTCACATGGAACCCTAAAAATCAAATTCATAACATGTTGTGAATAGTTAATTAATTAAATAATGTACATCTGATAATAAATTTTGAAATTGATCTCAAGAAGAATCTATTATCAATATTAATGAATGTTTATGAAGTGATCAATCGGCTATGAAAAGTCAATTCGAAGATGTAAAATCATATATATCTGATGGTTTGAATAAAAAGTGCTTACCTTTTAAACAGAACAGCGAGTTTTCCGGCTTTGTGGAGCTCGAGTTCTTTACCGGGCAAAGCCAACGAGCCGAATGCGATGCCGGCCATGTCAAAATGATAAGTTGCATCAGCGCAACCACCGTACAAGCACTCATCAGTGATTGTAATGAGTTTCGGTGTGCCGGAGCATAGCGGATGGCTGGTGCATTTCATCTGAAACAAACAAACAAAGATATTGTGAATTTTATGAATTAAAATTTTGAATTGGAAAACAAAAAGTTGCATGCTTCCTCGTCGCACATAAATATCAGAATATCTATCATTTGCTACCATGTATCATGCATGAAAGTGCTACATGTAAGAAAACACGTGTTTATCCAGGTAAAAAAACTTACAAAAAATGCTTCCAAGGAGCATTTATACAATGCATTTCTTTGATAGTTTCATTTAACATTCTGAAAAAATGGTACCTTAAAAAATCACTTTTTGCATATTTTGAGGGAATAAAGAAATTTACAAATAGATTTATAATTAAACGCTATGGTACAATATTCTCATTTCAAATTGTGAAAAGATTAACTAACCAAGTAGCAAGAACCGCAACCCTTGCCTTCTTTCCAAAGGGCTTTGCTGCCACATGAAGTCAAGGAATTGAAAGGGGGAAGGTTTATATTCTTGAACCCACATTTACCACCTACATATATACATACAGTTGAAAAATGAAAAACTATTATTCACAACAAATTAGCTGTTTTGTTTTTGTAATATACAAGCGCCACAACAAATTAACTATATTTTTGATCTGTTTTAAGTAATGAAGATCAATGCTAATTAATGAATCCTGCATATATATATTTTGTGCCTACATATGTTTGGACTTTGGAACTTTAAAACTTATATATCATGATATAGCATCATATGATGAAAGACTAGATCATTAATAAAAAAAAACATATCAGATTTTTTTTCCATAGTGTGTATAAAAACAAATCAAAACAAAGTATTAATTTTGCTACCATTGTCAGGAGGTCCAGAAGCAGTGGGCTGTCCATAAAATGTGGAACTGCCGGAGAGCCATTCACCGGTGCAATTAGAAGACTTGGCGATACAAACACCCAAAAGGGTGGCAATAGTAACAACAGCGATACAGTAAGTGTAAGTCATTTTTTTCTCGAAAATACAAGAAGAAGATGAAGAAGAAGAAAATAAAAAGAAATTGAGAGAAGGATGGTTTTGCTTGCAGCAATCCCAATGGTATTTATAGGCTCGTCATTGTCGTCGACGTCTTCGAATGTGCGCGTGTTTTTGTATCTAATTCGGTGTCATATGAAAATTTTTAGATGTATGTGAGTTGGCTATCATTGTTACCATTTATTTTTTATCATGCTTATGAGATATTGCTTAATTTAGTGAAACGGTTTCTCTGACTAATTATGTAAGAAGTTATTTAAATTATGCTACTGTTGGTTACAAGGATGTTCATATATATAATCCTTTGTGTGCTTAATTATTTACATATTTATGTTGTTAATAAATTGCTAGTCATAGTGGGAAGATGGGCAGTGCAAATGCAATAATAAATTTGACAAATCAAAAGTTCTTCTACAATCAAATTTACCAGCTACCATCTTATTGCTGGTTACTTAATTAAAAGATATTGGTTTTCTACAGTTACTTAATGACTTGTGCAATACATCAATTAAATAACCAATTGAACCATGAATCTATTGCCATTTTGAATATGGAGAAGTTGTTTAATTGCAGCCAAGTAGGAAAAAAGTTTTTTGAATAACCCGTCTTCATAATTTAGTATTGTGCACTTAAATATTGTGTGGGATGATATGTGAGTTGTTAACTTGTTATTGCTATATATATGAAGAATTAAGTTGATTAGGTGCCTTCGTTTTGAAGGCAAAAATGTCAATTGCACAAATTGGACCTGATGTATTGGACCAAGAAGATGGCCCAAATGTAACCATCAAATATCAAGAAAATATACTTCGTTAATTAATTTTGTCTGATATAGCCTCTCTTTCGTGATGCGTATTCATGTTCCTTAAGAGACATTAGAAAAAAAATAAATATTGAGACTAATTAATGGAAGCTTTTATTCCAAAAAACATTTGTCTCAAAGTTCTACTAGCTTTACTAGCTCTACTCTCTTATAGAAAAGTTTATAGTCACAAAATAATAATTTGTATATTCTTATCTTTGTGAAAGTAATATTTATATGCCAAAAATTATATTTTATATCAAATAATAAAAAAAAGAAAACACATGCATAAAGCATGTTGTATCCTAAATTATTAGAAAATATTGCATTAAATATAGAGAAGTTATAATGATCAGAACAGTTGAACGCAAGGTTGTAGATTAAACTAGTAATGGTCAAACAAAAACCTCCAATAACCTGTCACGATAATTCACATAATTAATACAAATTTTTGCTTAGGATAACTCCTTTATGAAAACTTTTTTAATTAATAAAATTTTAATAATATAATATAATTTCTAACAGTGGTGTCCAAATTAAAATAGCCCTGAAGAGAGCTTCACAGGACAAGTTAATGTCTTGACCCAAAAACTTGTGCTCTATTGCTAACAATTATAAGTTTAGAATTTTGTCCTACTACGAAAGATTTTATTTTTGTTCTCTTCTTTTTCTTTTTCTTTGTGTTTTTTTTTTGGGGGGGGTGGGAGGTGGATTTTGGGTCTATCTAATTTATGTATTTTAAATTAGGATGGAAAAAATAATAATTAAAAAAAATAATGTTCCTTCTTGAATAAAATAAAAGATGTTCACCATATATTTCAAAGGATATTTTAATTCCACTTATTATGTATATTATGGAGAAGATGTCATCTCAACAATTACAACATTGTTCCCAATAAAAAAAAAATTAAAGGATCATACATCAAATGTCAAAACTACACATATTAGAGTTCCTCATAGTGTATAGACTGATGCATGTACATATACTCATAAAAAAAGATCAATGTCTTCTAAGAGTTGACATGCTTTAAAGTTCAGCCTTGAAGTTCACTTTAGCGTCATATTTCGTGTTCGGCTTCCAATCAGCCGGGATAGCATTGTCCGCAACAATAGATTTTCCGGAAAGGGTGGTCACCTTGACCGAGATGGGTCCCTTCAGAGGGTGGGGAGAGTCGAGTCTCCAGATTTTACCCCATGACTGCTTCAATGGGGTCCATGTAGAAGAACCGGCTTCCTTGATTTCGAGGTTGGAGAGGTCACCTTCGCCATTCTGGTATTCGGTCAACAAAGCCAGGTAGTTCGGGTTCGAGCCTTCCTCGATGTGGAAGTTAATATTACGGCCCTTGTAGTCACACGGAACCCTAAAAACCAAATTCATAACATGTTGTGGATAGTTGATTAAATAATGTACATTTGATTACAGATTTTTGAAACTAATTAATCTCAAGAAGAATTTATTGTTGTGAATGTTTATATAGTGATATCATATTTATTTGATAGTTTGAATGAGAAGTTCTTACCTCTTAAACAGAACAGCGAGTTTTCCGGCTTTGTGGAGCTCGAGCTCTTTACCGGGCAAAGCCAATGAGCCGAATGCGATGCCGGCCATGTCAAAATGATAAGTTGCATCAGCACAACCACCATACAAGCACTCATCAGTGATTGTAATGAGTTTCGGTGTGCCGGAGCATAGCGGATGACTGGTGCATTTCATCTGAAACAAACAAACAAAGATCTTGTGAATTTTATGAATTAAAATTTTGAATTGGAAAACAAAAAGTTGCATGCTTCCTCGTCGCACATAAATATCAGAATATCTATCATTTGCTACCATGTATCATGCACGAAAGTGCTACATGTGAGAAAACATGTGTTTATCCAGATAAAGAAAACTTAGAAAAAATGCTTCCAAGGAGCATTTATACAATGCATTTCTTTGATAGTTTTTTTTTAACATTCTGAAAAAATGGTACCTTAAAAAATCACTTTTTGCATATTTTGAGGGAATAAAGAAAATTACAAACAGATTTATAATTAAACGCTATGGTACAATATTCTCATTTCAAATTGTGAAAAGATTAACTAACCAAGTAGCAAGAACCGCAACCCTTGCCTTCTTTCCAAAGGGCTTTGCTGCCACATGAAGTCAAGGAATTGAAAGGGGGAAGGTTTATATTCTTGAACCCACATTTACCACCTACATACATACCAATCAAAAATGAAGGAGAAAATTAATCAAATATTACTTAATGAATTATTTACATTCCCTTGGAATATCAAATATTAGTTAAAATATTAATTGTTCACAATCAATTTTTTTTTTTTTGATATACCAGCACCACAACAAACTACCTTTTAAAGTTCATTGTTTAAATTAATGAAGAATTAATGCTAATGAATCTTGCACATATATGTTTAGTGCTTACATATGTTTGAATTTTTCAAACAATTTAGATCATTCAAAAAGAAAATCCTATTTTTTTATAGTGTGTGCAAAAAATAAAAACAAAGCAAAGCATTTTGTTACCATTGTCAGGAGGCCCTGAAGCTGTGGGCTGTCCGTAAAATGTAGAACTACCGGAAAGCCATTCACCGGCGGAATCAGAGGCCGTGGCAACACAAACACCCAAAAGGGTGGCAATGGTGATAAGAGTAATGGGGCAAGTGAAAGTCATTGTATTGAATTGAATTACCAAACAAGATGAAAAAAGAAACAATTGAGAGGGATGATTTTGATTGCAACGATCCGGATGGTATTTATAGGCCAATTGTGCTATTCAACTATGTGTGTGTTATTTTATCTGATTAGGTGTCATATGAAAAAATTTAGATGACGGTGAGTTGGCTATAATTGTGACCATTGGTTTTTGGCCAAGGTTTTAAAATGTTGCTTAATTTAGAGAAACAACTTTTCTCACTAATTATGTAGAATTAAGTTATTTATGCTAACGGTTGGGAAGAGAGTTGATCTTATAGTTCTAATCGCGCTATGTGTATATTGTATATATACCGCTAGATGGGAAATCCAAATTTATGTTGTTAAAGAATCGTTAGTTATAATTAAAAAATGGGCATTGTGATGCTTGAATTTGACAATCTTTTTTTTTTTTGCAATTAGATTTACCAATTACCACATTGCTAATTACTTTCTACAATCAACTATTTTTGCAATCAATCAATTAATTATTGAACATTGGATATGTTGCCATTGTGAATAAGGAGAAACTAATTTGTAGCCACGCAGAAAGGATGTTTTTTTAACCCATTTTCATACTAATTTAGTGTGCTCTTAAATGTTGTGATGATATTTTAGTTAACTTATTATTGCCAATATAAAGAATCAAACATATATATTAGATACGCTCCTTTACATGTGAATTGTACAAGTTGGACTTGAGATATGGAAATAGGAAGAAGGCCTACATGTATCCAACCATATATGAATTTTGACTATCAACAAAAATGGAAAAAAAAATATATGGTTAATTAATTACCCAACTGCTCTCCTCTTTATTAAAAAAAGAATGCTAATTGCGAATACTTAATACTAAATAGTGCAACGATTTTATCTTCATCATTTGATGGTTTTCCTGACCATGGTGTTGCTCATTATAGAAAGAAGTATCGGAGTACTTTCATGGGTTATGTAACTTAATTAGATAAATAACAAATGATATAGGAAAAAGAGAAGATCAAATGATATAGGAACTAGGAAGGGTGCACAAATTTATCCCATAAAAGGCAATTTTAATGAATACATCAACAATGGAGGATTTGGAATCAATTTGCAGAATAAAAAGTACGAAAAAACTCGAGCATATTAACAAAACATGCTAATTAAGGCATATGATGAAAAACGGACACACCCACACAAAAAGTTGAACCAAAAAAAGGAAAAGAGAAGGAAAAGAGATGACCAACAAATTACAACAACAAGGCGCAAAAGAAGGTTACAAGTTCAAAAGAAAAGAAAACAGAACGACACGAGACGGATGTGGAGGCAGAGGA
Organism: x Bolboschoenoplectus mariqueter; assembly: GCA_037678475.1. NCBI lineage: Eukaryota > Viridiplantae > Streptophyta > Magnoliopsida > Poales > Cyperaceae > x Bolboschoenoplectus > x Bolboschoenoplectus mariqueter. The sequence continues at coordinate 3,191,015 of CM075245.1, read as the reverse complement.
GCATCCCCTGTACCTGCCCCATCCCAATTCTCTTACCATGTCTTGTGCCACAGAAATAGCAAGTTTATGTGCCATGACATGCCATTATTGTCCCCACCATGGCTCTACGGCAACATCTTTTAGCCCCAACGGGAAATACGAATGGGAAGATGTGATTATTATTATCGGCCTCTTTGCCGTGCAAATTAGCAATGCCGCATTCATGGTTTTTGTTGCCCCTCTCCTCTCTCAGGGACTTAACCCCCTTTTTCTCGTATGTTTTGGCAGCCTTGCAACTGCGGTATTTATCCTACCATTCGCTATTTTTTTTGAGAGGTATGCATCTTTTTTTTTTCTGGAACATGACATTTATTTCTTGACAATGTGAATTTCTTCTTCTTCTTTTTTTAATTGAGGCCTTTCTTTCAAATATTTTAGTATAGATATTACTCTACCATTTTTTTCCTAATTTATGTTTCTCGGTATTATTTTAGAAAGAAATGGCCGTCTCGGTTGAGACCAGATTTGATTGTGAAGTTCATCTTTCTAGCTTTGGGAGGGTAAAGTCTCAATTCTGTCTTATGTATATATATACCATTTAAGATATTTATCAATTCAGAACTGGCAACTTAACAGAAAAATAAATAAATAATCTTGCCAACACTCTTTTAGGGTAACTTCTTTTCAAGTGCTAATGATGATTGGAATGAAGAAAACATCGCCTCCAATTGCCGCAGCATTGCCAAACCTAGCTCCAGGCATCATCTTCATCATCGCTGCCTGTTTCAGGTATACCCTCATTATCTACCATCAGTTAATATCCAAAAGTGGCCCCAATATATTTCAAATTGATTCCACATTTATACACACATGGAATTCATGATATGCTGCCTCCGGTACAGTTCTTTTTAAGATGCAATCCAAACCATGATTTCAAATTGCTGTTAACGCAATAGTATTTTTATAGGTTTGAGAAAGCTGATCTCATGTGCTTCTACACAAGAGCAAAAGTACTAGGCACCTTATTTTGTTTGGGTGGAGCCTTTGCCATTAGCTTCCTTCAAATTCCCTCCGACCCAATGGTAAACATATCCGACAGTCCACCCATAGACATCCACGGTGACTGGCTTGTCGGTTGTCTGTGCCTTCTAGCTGCAGTTCTTGTTGTGTCATGCAGCACTGTTCTACAGGTATTCCATCACCGTCTCTTGCTCTTTGTGACCTTCTCTTCTAGTTCCTCAATTCCAGCGGTGGTAAGTTGCATAATAAAGGACAAACATTTCTTGGGTGATTCTAGTGCATCTAAATATCTAAATCTGTGGTACAACCAGTAGGTCAAGTTACTTCATGAGTTATGTAACAGATTTCTACTTTTATCTTATGAGATCATCAAAATAGAAATATTTTGAGCAGATAAAAAATTGAGAAACAAAAAGAAAATTTTTGCAATAGAGAGCAGAGATTCGAGGATTTGAAGCAATCAGTTGGATCTTTTTATGAATTTCTATTGGGATGGGGGGAGCACTTAATCTCACTTCTTTTAGAAGCCGTCCTTAATCTCACTTCTTTTAGAAGCCGTCCTTGTATCCCTTATGCGCTACCATTACTATAAAACTTATTCTTTATAACCTTCTGAAACCAAACAATTATTATTTTGGATGTTGCATAACTTCGATGTATCATAACACTTGAATGTACACTGAAATACTGTTATAGTTTCAGCATGTTTTGTTAGTCTTATGAAACTGTAGAAAACATCAATCAGATGTGGAAATGAATTCTAAACAACCTAATTTAAATTTCCCAGTCCTGTTATGTATGGAATAGGTTCTAAGAGTTTTGCTTCACTCGAATTCTTGTTTGTTATTTATAGGCGGAGACCATGATTGATTTTCCGGCACCTTCCACATTATGCAGTGTCACATCTTTCATTGGAGCAGGATTTACAGCATTATTTCAAGTAATGATGGAAGGAAGGATTGACATTGGATCCCCATCGATCAATCCCAGTTTTGTAGCAAGCCTTATACTTCTGGTACTGAAATTCTACCTCTTCAGTGTCACTACCTATATCTAAACTTGTTGTTTAATATTCTCATGTTTCTGAAATGAAATGGGCTTTAAAAAGCCCTTTTTTTCAAAATATATCTGTATATAAATCTAAATTTGCGAGAAACTTGCTTCAGTGGTTTTTTTTTTTTTTGCCAAACTCGGTGAAGAATTCCTCCAATATTTTTCTCTTCTGTGAGGAAGAAGATATTTTGATTTTTGGAAATGTAGGGAAGTGTGGTGAGCTCAATATGTGTAGCATTTAACACATGGGCAGTGAAGAAAAGGGGGCCAGTTATGGTATCCATGTTCAACCCCATCTCCACTGTGGGATCAGCTATCCTCTCTGCTATCTACTTGCACCAAATTTTCAAATTTGGAAGGTAACACAGTTTTCAAAAAGATTTCTCCTGTGTCAGGACTAAAAAGACAGTTTCTTGTTCCTTTCTTTCTTTTTTTATGAGTAATGGAGGCTGCTTGGAAATTCTTCCTCACCTAATAGCTTTTACTTTTTCTAAGCAAAACCTAATAGCTTTTACTTGAGCTACTAGTTGAATTTTTCTTTCTTTATTCTGAATATACGAAGAGAGATTGTTAGATTCTAGCACCCTACAATGCTTTGTAATAAGAGTTTGAAAGTCATGTGTTTGTCAACACAAAGACAAGTAGCTAATACTAAATGACATATGTAATAAAAAAATTACCAGACTTTGTCTTGTGACAAATGAGGGTTTCTTTTCAAAAGATCAAAAAAAGGATTGACGAATTAAGAGTACAAACAAAAGTTTAGCTTTTCCTCTATTAATGTTTCTTGGTTTTGTTTTGACAGCATGATTGGAATGATTCTTCTCTTTTGTGGGTTATACATAGTACTATGGGCAAAGAAGGAGGAAGGTGCGGTACCTGTTACCACAAACGAACAGGTATCAAAGAGGGATGCTGACATAGAGAGACCACTCCTGAATTAATCCAATGGGCAGAACTGTTAATTGCCACATACATTTCATACTGTAGTGTTGCAGGGATAGAGAGACCACTCCTAAATTAATCCGATGGGGAGAATTATTAATTGCCACATATATGTCATAATGTCACATGTATAACAACTTGCAGTCTATTGTTCATTCATAGTGTAGTTTAGCTCGATTAGCACGACACCTTACCTATTGTATAAAGATGCCATTTCAGACACCCTAGTACAGCTAATAGAAATTCTTAGGTTAACTTAGTAATTTATTTTGAAAAGCATACAAAACTATTGAACATTTATCTTTGTACAGAGTATATTCCATTCTCCTAGAAAGTACATATTAATAGAAGAAAATACATATTCTCGGAGTGCCACCACAAGAGAAATCATTTCATGCAAGCACCATACCAAATCGACAATTTTGCATAAATGCACAAATTTCTGTGATACTGTTTCAATAGATTTTGATTCCAGAATAGAGTTTATGTAAACTTTTTTTTAGAAAAACAGGTACAATTAGGTGTAGTCAAAATATGAAGCAACAAGTTATATTTTATTAATTCATTCTTGAATTTGTCTATTTGTACAACGATAAGCTATAAAAGGACAAGGCATATCAAAATCATGAGTATTTTGAAATAAGAAAAAAAATAATCAAAATAAATAGAACGATCTCCTCAAGCTGCTTCTTGAAGAAAGAATAGGATAGTCTTACTTGAGTATGTTAAAAATCAGCTGAACCAGGGGTCCGGGGAAATGGAATAACATCTCTTATATTTTCAATTCCAGTTGCAAATTGCACAAGCCTCTCAAATCCAAGCCCAAACCCAGCATGAGGAACTATGAAAATGGACAAAAGTCAAGTTTTCACCTTTTAGAAAGAGATATTGAAATATGAAGTTTTGACCTAAAATTAGAAAAGAAAAATGCAATGGAAGCATGTCTCTGTTGCATAAGTTTGTGACGGAAGAGGGGGCTGGGGGGAGGGGGAGGATTACCAGAGCCGAAGCGCCTAAGGTCAAGGTACCACCAATAGCTCTCTTTATTGAGATTTAATTCCTCTAAGCGAGCCTCTAGATAATCTAATCTCTCTTCCCTTTGGCTTCCTCCTATTAGCTCGCCTACCTGAAATTGAATCAGTATCAGCTCTAGTTTTGGCCTTCTCAAAAATTTCAATACAACCAGAATTCAGAAGTACACTACAAGTGCCCTTATAAATTGGATACATCTTTCTTTTTGAGTTGCAAAAGTGATTTTGAAGCTTTTTTTTCTGTTAGTACAAAGAAAAAAAAGTTTGTAATAGCAATTCAAAGAAATATATCAAGATTAAGATGCTAAAACAAACCCTAGGAACTACAAGGTCCATGGCCGCCACAGTTTTTGCATCATCATTTTGCCTCATGTAAAATGCCTTAATTTCCTACCAAAAGGAAATAAATCAAAGTAAGCATATCTTAAATAATATGCAGAATTTCTTTTACTGAATAAACACAAAAAACCATTACCTTAGGATAATCTCGAATTATTACAGGACTGCCGCCAAAAGCTTGTTCTGTGATGTATCTTTCATGCTCACTTTGCAAATCCAGCCCCCATCTGACCTAATATTGCATAAACAACACTATGTTGTTATTTGCAAGAAAATGAAAATATCCAAGCTCAGGTGATATTTAGGTACTTTGAGAAGTGCATGAAAACTGATGTAAATACACACACATGCAAAATAATATTAAAATGTAGATTTACATATCACTAAGATAAGAATTACCGGGAATTCAAATTTCTTTTTGGATTTGACTAACAAGTCAATGGCATCAGAATAAGACAATTGCACAAACCTTTTCTCAACAACATCCTGTCAAAAGACATAAAAGTTTATTAACTTAAAATTTTACCAACATGTACTTGAATAAGTCAAGAGAAACATGGAAGTCATAAACAATGTTAGGCCATACATTTAAACGATTTATAACCCCTTTCTCAATCCAAGTGTTGAAAAATTCCATATCCTCTTTACAATTTTCTAGGACATGCTTTACCTGCATGCACCAAAGTAGAAGTGTATATTAACAAACTATAGAAAAAACCAATAATATGATCAATCATAGTTGAATGAGGCACAACCCAAAGGGCCAATATTAAGTGATGCTTTTGTAAAAAAATAAAAATTAAAAAAAATTAAAAAAGGTTAGACATGCAATCAGTTATTTAGTAAATGAATTAAAAGTAAAATAAGGAGAGGACATACTACATACTGGAGATAAGCAGTGGCACATGCCATATCATCATTCAAATCAGCAAATGCCAATTCAGGTTCTATCATCTGCCATCAAATAAAAGATAACTAACTACTACTAGCTCAAAATTTGAAAGACAAATATATATATATATATAGTACTCAAATAATCTCTGTACCCAGAATTCAGCAAGATGTCGTGAGGTGTTAGAGTTTTCAGCTCTGAATGTTGGCCCAAATGTGTAAATCTGGAAACAAATAGAGAGAAAAACAAAGGCAGATAAATAGAGAAGCATCTAATTATTTAAAAATGCATTTGGCCAGTAGAAAAAGAAGAAACACATACATCAGATAGAGCACATGCATACGTTTCACCATTTAACTGCCCCGATACTGTCAAAAATGCAGGTTTTCCAAAGAAGTCCTTGCAAGAAAAAATATGTATCAGAAAATTATAATAGACAATAAGGTTGAAAACAGAAAAAGAAGTGTAGTGCTTTTAGTAGATAATAAAATGATAACTGTCATCTTTTGTACCTGGGACCAATCAATTTTCCCATCCTTTCTAGCAGGAATTTTTGAGACACTGAAATTGTCATCTACGGTGTCATTTTGAATCTGTAACATACAACAGTAGTTAGGTACTTGAGAATGAAATGGAAGGAGACAGAACATAACCACATAAATGACCTTGAAAAAAAAAATAACAACATCTTTGTTATAATGCACAAGCATACAATCTGAAATAATGTCACTTTCTTTTATTCGTGCTGTTACTATACAAACTGTCAGGCCGATGCCAGTTGCTAGTCAGTGATCATTTTAAAATTTTATTTTCATTTGCCGTTGTTTATTTTAAATAAATAACTGTCCAAATTAACCAGGAAATTTATTATGTTTTGTCAGGAGAACAAGAGAGAAAGAGAGAGAGAGAAAGAGAGAGAGGGAGAGAGATATATACCAATGTAGTGACACAAAATTGTTCACCAGCACCTTCACAGTCTGATGCAGTTATAATCGGGCTTGAAACCCAAACAAACCCATTTTCTTGGAAGAACTTATGTGTTGCATATGCCAATGCATTTCTCACTCTTGTTACCTACAAACACAAATAGTTTACCTGAATAATAGTAAGAATCATTTTTCTAATTATTAGAATGAAAATGTGAAAAAAATATTTTTCTAATATAGGTACAGCCTGAATAAGTAAGAACAAACAATTTTAATTTGAGACAGCAGGTAATAGTAGAGAACGTATTTTAAAGGGACTAGCATTTCACAATTTTTTTCTTATATTTTGTATCTTATCAGTTAAATCTAGAACAAGAAACTACAACCAGATCCCATATTTAGTTTTGACTTCAAGAGGCTATTACTATTTGCATGCTTTGTGGTTTTAATTAAGTTCTTCATATACAGCTAAAAACAGACTGGTAAAAAGGTGGGCCAGAAATTCACTTTTCGTGTGTTCCTAAAGGGGTACAGATGGAATTTTGCAAATGATAATAAATTTACCGCACTGAAGGTGTTTGTTCGAGGACGTAAATGAGCTATGCTTCTCAAGAATTCTCTAGTAGCTCTCTTCTTTTGTATTGGATAAGTTCTGGGATCACTGCTACCTATCTGTAAATAATAAAAAGACAATAATTATGAACACGAATTGTCATCTAAGAATTAAGAGCACTGAAAAGATGAAAAATCAAGCAAATTGAAAACTATCCTAATAATACAACATGTGAAATAACAAGCAAAGTTTCCTGTAATTGAAATAAACTCATCAAACTTCGTATTAACTGAAAGTATGAGATATCTGAAACCCATCAAACTTTACATTTCCTATATGTATGTTGCTAATAAATTCTGAGAAAAGAAAGATACCACAATAAGTCGGGTGACCTTCAGTTCGATTTTTTGTTTAGCCCCCTGACTTGGTACCACTGTGCCATCTATCAAGACTGATGCGCCTGTGGTAACTGCACCTGACTCAATCTTATACAAAAATCAAACAAACTTAAATTCATTGAAATGAATTTAGCTTACTGAAAGGAACAAAAAGAAGGATATCAAAAGTACCTGATAATAGCCTTCTGCATCAGATGTCATGACACATTGCATATTAGACAAGCATGAACCATCATTGACCTAGACATTAGTTAAATATAATTTTGTTATGACCCAACAAAATACATACTTTGTAGGTCCTTCCATTGCTCTTACCAGTCAGAACCCAATGGTACATACCAGTCATCCAATTTTGTCAAAAGGACATGCATTCGATCTGTACCAGTCATTTTGTCATATTACAGCCAGTACAAGTCGGTAGAGAAAAGCATACACACGCCCACACCTTCCATGAATTTGCATCAACTCCTACCAGTGTACAATTACAGTGTACTGGACTACCAGCTCATACATCCAACAACAACATGTACATACAAAACATGAGACATTATTCCAACGCAAGTTCCTACCTCAATGAAGGTAACACTGCTCTGGACTCTGCAAGTCCGGACCCACCCTCTGACAGTCAATCCCTTCCCCACCCAACCCAGTCCTTCGTCGGGGCCACCTTTCACCTCTTCAATCCTCAATCTCTTCTTAAACTCCTTCACTGTCTCTCCCGATTGAGTAGTGGCTTCGGTCGTCTCGGCTGTGCGAGCCGAGACTGAGCTGGAGCAGAGGAACCGTCGATTCGTTGCTCTGATGGTGGGGATTAGAACGGAGATAGGGTTAGGGTTAGGAGGCCTCCGGAAACGAGTCGAGAGGAGAATCGTTGCTGCGCGCCGACTCATGGCCACAGCTGCTCCCGCCATGGTTTAGCGCTAAATCTATCTAGTGTTGTTCAGACTTCAAGAGTCCATAGAGGAGGAGAACTGAGAAGTGGGGATAGAAAAAGGCGCACGTGCTTTGCGCGTGCAGAGGTTTCTGCCGGATTTTTTTTTTAATTATCATAATTAATTTCAGAAATTGAATTCTTAAGATTTAAGAGGAACTAGGAAACTAAATTTTGAAAAATGTGAAGAATTAAAAAGTTGAGGAGTGATAATTATATCACTTAACTGTGTTATTTATATTCTAGATGTATTTATACTTCTTTTAAAAAATATTTATATTTAATGATAAAAATATTTATATCTTGTATTATTAGAATTAAAAGTTATGCGGATTGTATTTATATTTATGCAACAAAATTTTTAATTTCAATTTTTCTATAATCATGTAGAAAAAAAGTGATAAATATTTTCTATACTAACTATAAATACCTACAAGTTTAAATATAAATAAATTGTTTATTTAGTATAAATGTTTATGGTGTGCAAGTAAGTTTATAAAAATATTTTTTAACAACAATATTTTTTTTCTTAAAAGTTTATAATGAGTTCAAATGATTTTACTAAAGTTTACAAATTTATCTTACAAATATGATAGTTTAGATGATTTTTCTAACTAATTTTTTAAACTTACTACTGTTGACATCACGGAAAAAAAAAATTCCTCCCTAACTAATTGTTTGACGTTAAAATTTACATTTTACAGTTTTATAATCGAATGTTTTATAGAGTTAGGTGTTGTATTGTTTATATGATACTTTGTAAAGTAAAGTAATTCAAATTTCTTAGTATTCAACCGTTTATATCTATGTTGCCAGATATTAATATTTATACTATTAGATGTTTATACTTCCATTGTTATATGTTCATAGTTATTTTTATGAACAAGCACTAGATAGTGCAATTATAAATATTAATTACCATCCGTATAGTTGGATAATTACACTTTAATTGTCCGATGTTAAGAAATTATAAAGTCATGTGAGTGTTTATACTAATTCATGGTACAAAAATCCATACAGTAGATGTATCTTTTACACATTAATTATTGATGCGTATAAATTTTCTAAAAAAAATAAGAAATAAATGTTGAAAGAAAAGACTTCCAAAGGAAGAGATGTTAACTATCGGAGAGAAAAATGTTTGTTAAAAAGAAAAAGAAATAATAGAATAAAAACATCAGCAAATGCTAAAAACAAAAAAATTATGTTCACATGAGTGAAAATATGTGGTTACATGAGCACGAATTTGAGCTGGTGACGAGTTTGGGCTCAATTTAAATTCGAATTTACTCGAACTCGATTCGATTTCTAAATTGCACTCTTACTCAATTTTATCTATATCTTAATTAGGTTTAAATTAGCCTCATCTCGCTCTAGCTCAAACTACAGCCCTGATTGAATTCAGAAATTTGGCCTTTTTGCGAACACACATGGAGAAAATTACACAAAGCAGACTTAATTAACCTATAAGAAAATTTCAACTAGAAAATTGCTTTAGAAAATTATACTGTGAAAAATCAAGATGAGAAATTAAGATTCCAGTCAAATTCAATTGGGGTCCTCGTCACTCGTAGCTCTGAGTCCAATCAAAAAAAGAGCCCAACAAATCCATCCTGCTCCTGCATGAAATTATAATATTTAATATTTTATTTCTACATGTACTCTGAGTATATATCCTCTGTTATGTTGTACAACGTAATAGATTATTCATTCGATTACGTTAAAATTCGTACAAAATGAATTTCAGAAAAAAAATTTCACTATAATTCATCCGTTCATTTATTGTATAGCGCAGTGCTACACGACAGAAAATCAATATAATATATTATTAATCTGATTACGTTAAAATTCGTATAAAATAAATTAAAAAAAAATTCACTATAATATATCCGTTCATTTATTGTATAGCGCAGTGCTATACGGCAGATTATTGTATAGCGCAGTGCTACGAGGCAGAAAATCAACGTTATGACAAAATAGCACTGAACTGTGGGTCCCACCTCAAGAATTATATTGCAATAATACTTACCGATAGGTGACAGCATTTTAAAACAATCTCTAATCCAACCCAATTGCATTAAGTCTCTCTCTTTTCAGTGTCTCAATTGATAGGAGGAGAGAGAGATAGAGAGAGAGAGGATGGAAGGGGAGAATGGAGAGAACAAGGCGGAGGGATCGATTCAAGGCTACGAGTCTCTCCATCGCCTTCTCGAATCCAATCTAAAACCGGAGGTTTTCAAGGTTCCGTCCCCCTTTCTACTTCCTTCTTTTGCGTCGTTGATTTCAACTGATAAGTCTCTTGTTGCTATGGATGAAATTGTAATTGGAAAATCTGATGTAGAAACCTGTCTGATTCGGTGTTAGATGTAGTAAACTTGAAATTTGCTATGCAATTGGTACAGAATTACAGGTTAATACTTCTGTGCATGCTCTATCTGACATGTGATTTTTTCTTTCTGAGGTTTGAGTTATGTTCTAACTGGTAAGCTAAATTTCTTCTTTTAATTAATAGCTGGGAATTCTTTGCATTAAATGATTACTCTGAGAAAGAGCTGGTCTGACAGTAAAAGAAAAGAAACTGAGGAGTTTCAGGAATTTGGCTTGCATCTATATTTCTTATTTCTTTATTATATAAAAAAAATATGCATCTCTCTTGTGCAATTCTGATCCTGTTTATTTATTCCATAAGCAGGAAGTAAGTCGGGTCTTATTAGGACTGAATTGTGGGTCCCCACTTGAGCGTATCACGGTGCCAGAGGATGCAACTACCCTCTCTTCAAAATTTAATTTTGATCTCCAGGTATTGCCCTTCTTCCATGTCATCTGAGATTGGTGATTTCAGAAACTTAATTTAGTTGAAAATCCTGAAATTATGATTCACTATGGGCTGAAAATTTGGAATTCGACAACCAAATCTCTTTTTCGGTTGTGTAGTGACAGGATAGCTCCTCTGTAGGCCAAAATGATCATTATTCTGTATACCTACTCAAAACTAAAAGCCTAGTGTAGGAAAGCAAAAAACCAATTACAAAAAGGGGCGGGTAAATGATTGTGAAAATAAAAGGATAAAACAAAATTATACATAGATTAGGTTACCTGTAGCTTAAATAGATTGTTTATCAAATTTGGTACAAATCCTTTGGTCACAATCACGATAAAACTAAACCATTAATTTTTCAAATTGCTCAATGGATGGCTAATTGGTTCTCAAATTTGCACCAAATTTGATCCCCAACCTATCTAAAGTTCTAAACTACAGTGAACATATCTAATATTCTTTTTATTGAGATAAACTGTTTTGTTGGTTGTCACAGATTTCAAATAATATCGTTGTCAATAAAAGTTTCCTTACATAAAACTCTACATCAATACATGATAAGGTCAATTTTTATGGCTTCAGAGTGTTGAAAATAAAGAAGAATTAGGGGCTTGATGTCAGGATTTAAATCATCATAGATCGAGGGCTAGGACTAGTTTTAGGGAAATTACCAGAAATGGTAAAATAGGCAGCAGCTCAATGTAACGCTGTACCAATGTATCAGTAATTAGAAATAGTAGCTAATGGTACAATAAAGAAGTGTAACGGTATAATAAATACACAAATCAAGATGGCATCAGAGCAGTAAAGCCTGATCCAGATAAAAACCAGCAAAACCAACAAACAGAAAGCAGAAAATGTATAACTTTCTCTGTGACTTTCTTCTTTTCATTTAAACTTTTCTTCAATTTATTTATACACAGGCTTTCTCTTTCAAAGCTGACAAAGAGCAATTGAGGGAACCTAGGGTTGTCCGTGTGGGGCTGATTCAGAACTCAATTTCTCTACCAACAACTGCTCATTATTCAGATCAAAAGAAGGCTATAATGGAAAAGATAAAACCCATGATAGATGCAGCCGGTGCATCTGGAGTAAATATAGTATGTCTACAGGTACATGAAATATTATGTCATGCTATTTTCCACACAAGAATCAAACTGTAATTTCTATTCTGTACTGGCCTGGTTGTGACCACTGCATGCAGGTCCTGACCCGCATAAGCATTGATACTTTTAAGCTAGAATTACAACCTTGACCAGCTTGTAAATTGTATTAGTTGGTCCATACTGGTCTAGATTTGACTTGTACCTGTAAGGCACCAGACCAGCCAGTATTTTTACATCAACACTCTATTTTAATGTTGCGGTAGGTGGTAAATATAGTTGAAACCTAGATGCAATTACAAATCCAACTTGCCCAAAACCAATGCCCCACTAGCACCTGATGTTGTGGTATCACTATCTGGAATGGAACCCTTGATCCAACCATATAATCCCAAAGAAACACATATAATACAGAAATAATTAAAAAATCTTCAAGGGCATTCAAATGGAAAAAAAAGGACTTCACATCATTTGTTAATTTTCTATAACAGGAGGCATGGATGATGCCTTTTGCATTTTGTACAAGAGAGAAAAAATGGTGCGAATTTGCTGAGCCCGTAGATGGAGAGAGCACCCAGATTCTCCAAGATCTTTCTCGCAAATACAACATGGTTATTGTTAGTCCCATTCTTGAGAGAGATTTGAAACATGGGGAAACAATTTGGAATACTGTTGTTGTTATCGGAAATCATGGAAACATAATTGGTATTCACCGTAAGGTAGGACCTTAAATTATTTTGGTAACTCTCCTGCCTTCTTAAAAGTTTATTTAGAATATTGTGTAAAGAGTATTTGGAGACAATTTGAGGTCATACCTAATAGATACAGTTCACGGTGTAAAGTTATCAGTTTAACACGTCTCTCGCAACATATTAGATTGGGGTCAGTTCTTTCAAAGTCTGAGTTTCTTGCAAAAGTAACCACTCATCCTATTGAAATATGCAAATTATTTTTGGAGAACAATTCTTTGAGATAAAGATAATATCTTAAGTGCAAAATTGTTCCAGAAAAAATTAGGCAGATGTGTCTTTATAATATCAATACATAATGTGCCTTTGACTGTCTGTACTGTGTGTGTAACATGAGCTTCTGTATAACATATGTAGAATCACATACCAAGAGTTGGAGATTTTAACGAGAGCACATACTACATGGAAGGAAACACTGGCCATCCCGTATTTGAAACGGCCTATGGTAAAATAGCAATAAACATATGCTATGGGAGGCACCACCCCTTGAATTGGATGGCATTCGGGCTTAACGGTGCTGAAATTGTTTTTAACCCATCTGCTACTGTTGGTGAATTGAGTGAACCTATGTGGCCTATTGAGGTTAGTTGCTTTCTTTTTGTTCTCTTCTTATTTTTGCGTAGTTCATTTAATTGATGTTGTTTAAGTCCCTGCTACATTTCAGAGGATCACTTATTCATCTCAAAATGAGATTTTTAGGCATAACATTAATTTGACACGAGAATATTAGATATACCCTCCGTAACATGGAAGTTCTTTTTTAACCTTTGTATGCTCATTTGCCTCAAAAGATTCCCAAACTGCCCCTCCTTGAATACATGACATTTTTCACCCTTTTGTATTGTTGTTTCATGACATTATATGCGATGATTTGATCTTTGAGGGCTATAACAAACCATTTCAACTATGTGTTATTTTTTAAGGCACATAGTATTTGTATTGCAAAGCAAACTAAATGTCTCCAGTATATACAAAAGTAGCCAGCATTTGTTTTGGTATTGACACATAAACCCTAGACTGCTTTAGAGGTCTTTTTCCACCCCCAATAAACCAATCCCACTTCCTCCCCTAAAAGCACAAACATAATAAAAATGTAATGAGAAAAATGGATTAAATGCAAAGTGGCCAGTTTTTATAAAGTATGAACTATCAGAAAGCAATTTGACTGTTACATGACATATACCTACCTTGATTTAACAATTTGAGTTGGTTGCAAATAACCTCAGAAAATGCAGATGCTAATTGCAATTATAAAAAGAATGCCAGTTGTTCTTTCATATTCAGTAAGATACAGTGTGTTATTGCAGAATAACACTTTGACCAATATCTTATTTGATTTTCAGGCAAGAAATGCTGCCATAGCTAATAGTTACTATGTCGGATCCATCAACCGTGTAGGGACTGAAACATTCCCTAACCCATTTACATCAGGTGATGGCAAACCTGCACATACGGATTTTGGCCACTTTTACGGATCGAGCCACATTTCAGGCCCAGATTCATCATGCACCCCATCTCTATCCCGGTACAGAGATGGATTGCTTATATCAGATCTGGATCTTAATCTGTGTAGGCAGATAAAGGATAAATGGGCCTTTAGAATGACAGCCCGCTATGAAATGTATGCTGATTTGCTTAAGAGGTACTTGAAATCTGGTTACGAGCCACAAGTCATTAAGGACCCTGCACTTCGAAAGCCTGAACACAGGTTCTTTTCTTTGTTGTCTAGTTTATAGTACTACAAATCCTGTTTATCATCATCAGTTATTACTACCATCTGTGGTACATTATTGTTGCTTTCGCCATTGTGTTCATGCTGCTGCTGCTGCTGTTAGTAGAAGGGGCAGAAGATAACCATAGATAAAAGAAATCAATAAAGCACTAACAGAACTTTAAAAACAAGTCAAGACAAAATATCTATTTGATAGAAAAGAATATATTAGATTGAATGGCCAATGGATCATGGAAGTTTACTTGACCAAAAGAAAAGATGGTCTTTTGAGTCAAATAAGGTATACTGCACCACAGTACTCAAACCCTACCAAACCTCTAAAAATTTTGCTGTCTTCAAAGCTTCAGGTTAGTATTACCATACAAAAATTACAGATGTTCCACGTGATCTGTAAACATTCCACAATACCATTACTATCACACGTGTGCATAAGCATAACTGCACTAAATGTCGATGTGCTAGACCAAAATCACCAAACAGGGACCATTTATCTGCAGCGTCATGCTGTTCTTTTCTTCATTGTTGATACAAATTGTGCATCAACAGAAAGGAACCCAATGGAAGATGATTTGATCTGAACATTTCTTGATCAGAGAAAAGACTGCGAAAGGCATTAGATTGCTTTGAACAGTCGCACAGTCTGTAATTCTGTTGACATTCCCATATACTAATTACCTTCATTGTTGCTAAATGAATTTATAAATCTTTTTGTGCGCAGATAATAATGGGTGAACTAAGTCTAAAGTAAATTTCAATTTGGGACCCAGATGGCAGATGAAGGTGCTATGTGAAATATGTTGCAATTACTGCCCTTGGCCAAGTTTGCTAATAAATTTGTTCTTTGGTGTCAGAATTTTATTTCCATCTCAAAAACTCGATGCCCTATTTATTGGTGAATAATCTGTTTGTAGTAACTAGGACAACTTTTTATGCTAAAATAATGGTGTATTATCCTTCAAGCATTTCATCTAGAAAACCTTGCTTTGTTCTTGACATAAATTCTCTCATCTCTAGTTGTCTACTGTGCTGTATATTGCAAAAAAATATTTTAACGAAAAAAAATAAAATAATTTGAATTGGTTTCCATTCCTATAGCAAATTAAGGAGGACATGTCACAGTGACATTGGGTAAGCTTTGCTTGGTGTCGTCTAACTGGGGGTGAGTATCTATTAGTATAATTTTCAATGATACGGTCCGATTTGATTTAAACGATTTAAATTTAATTATAGGGGATTTTTTTATTTATATTTTGATGGGTTTTACATATTGTTGATTTAAAAAAATTATGACGTCATATGTTATAAAAAAATATGATAACAGATGTAAATTCATCTAACTGGTATAAGAGTATATCATGCTCAATTTGGTTTCTCTCCTTTTTTGAGTCAAAAGATGCCCCTAGGCCATATCATGGTTAAGTTGGATGGTTCACCTCAGTATGATTTCTCGATTGTTTTTTTTGTTCAATTTCTTCGCTCTTATCTTCCATCTACAAAGTGGATAGAGATCTTACGTGGCATGCTAAAAAGCAACTAATTTGTAAGTTCATGGTTGTGGTGCATTCTCTAAGAGCAGGTCTTATATCATTTAGATATTTTTTTTTATGGGGAGCTGATATATAGATAAGATTAGATACAGTTATTGATATCTTCGTCAATACAGACTTAATTATACACATTAAATAAGTTATTATGTATGTTAATGACTTTATTTTATAAATTCATTTTATACAGTATTATCATTATACAACTTAAATGAATTATTATGCATATTAGTAACTTTATTATACAAACTCATTTTGTACAGTACCGTCATTATACAATTTAAATGAGTTATTATGCATATTAATGATATTTAAGTTAAATAATATAAATATTATACATAATAAAATCATTAACATGTATAATAACTCATTTAATATATATAATAAAGTCCGTATTGACGACGGTATCAATAATGATATCTCCATAACATTTTCCTTTTTTTATTTTTTAGTGACAGCTCTGTCCCAAAATACAAGCTTATATTAATTTAGCAACCGTAATAAGCAAGTATCTTGAATGGTCATACTAAAACAAAGATAACAAAATACTTATCCACATAGCTAAAGCTCCTACAATTTAGTTGATGCAAGAACTCTGATATTTATTTTGTTATCATTTCTTTTATTACATTTTTAGGAAAGGAAGGATTTTAGCCCATCCTTTTTACTAACCCCACCGAGTGCTATGTTTCAAATATGTGACTTCCTAACGGCATTATCTTAACCAACCACTAAACTAGATGTCATTTTTGTTATCGTTTTCTTATATTATCATGAAATAATCAAAGTCCCTGCGTATTTGATATATCTTTTGAAGTTTCAATTAGTTGATAATAATGCAAGCAAACTCATGATTGAATAAAGCTTGCATATGCGCATTAAATAAAATGTAATCATAGGTTAGAGAATACATGGATAAGGTTGTTAGAATTTGATCATGAGAACTGTCCCAAGAAAGAATGGCATTGCCGAAAGGAGCTCCGATTATATCGGTTCCAACTGCGAAATTTTCTGAGAAATTCAATATTTCGCAGCCATTTTAGAGAAATAGTCTTCCAAAACCATGAATAAAATGTTGTCAGTTAACGTAAATTATTGTCTCCGGGTCACATCGATTCTGACAAATTAATAAAATGGTACAGAGCAGTACCAGTGGTACCTTCAGCATTTTGCCTGGCTATCTCCAAAATATTAATATGTTTGGAGATAGAAAAGTTTCAGATCTGGTAAATGTCAATAATAGGATCTGGTATAGAGTAATATAGGGGCTTGTTTGTTTTAATATGGAATAATGCTACATCATAGCCTTATGACTGGTATAGTACTGATATATTTCATATTTCCATTAATGTGAATAGGTTCTGGTATTAGGCTTGAATTTTTTACTGGTTAAACAACTTGCTGGCTCATAGTTCTAATATACTGGTACGATAGGCCCTCGATACCTGGATCTGTTCATCTTTATCATCAAGTCGGTCATATATTCTATATTTCTTTTTTGGGCTATATTTCCATGCTTATTTCACCGTCATAACTTGTAACAATTTTGTTTTTATCTTATCAAAGCATATCCCCAGGTACATAACTTGTTCCATACTGTTATAAGAAACTGAGAAACTTAATCGGAGTTCGGTAACCTATATTTAATGTTACAAATCTCGATTGCACAGCTTCAATTCGCCTCTTAGGAGCCACCGAAGAACTTTGTTTCAGACTTCGGTGGATACTAGATGTAGTATTTCTTTTTTACTTCAACATTGTTGTCACAGTACAGACTAATTAAGTTCTTAGTACAGTCAGCCGTCGCAACTGTCTTAGTGATATTTATATTTCAAATTTCAAATTCAAGCATGAAATTTAAATCGTTGACCGTGTTCTTTTCATGACAAATGTGACAATATGAAATTGAAGTCATTTATATTGTATCAAAGGAAAAAAAAAATAAACACACTAAAATTAATTTATCACGGCTAAACTAGGTTCGCTCATTTTAGAACTATTAATCTTGCTTGAAACAAACTGAAAATATGACACAATTTTATATCAGAACATCTTTCTCAAAATGACAAACTAAATGCTAATTTCCAGTTATGAAATATAAATAAAAAATAATGATATTTATTATTTAATGGCATCAGCTTCCTACAATGGAGACTGACACAGACACTGATACGAGTTGTTGAGGTGTTCTTTCTTAAAACTTAGATTCCTCGACTTGTCAATTTGGATAGGATCATTATCATAGCAGTCAAGTAGGAAAATCAAAAGATATACAAATGATATAAATCATATCATATGTACAATTACTAATCTGAAAAATCAAAAGTGCACCAGTGGTCTAGTGGTAGAATAGTACCCTGCCACGGTACAGACCCGGGTTCGATTCCCGGCTGGTGCATAATTTTTGTCTTTTGTAATTTTCTCTCTTTCTTTATATTTTTTTTCCCTTTGGTTTCAGTACAAAAGATCCCTTTCAATATTTTTGATGTTTATGGAACGGAATATCGCTTAAATTTAGTGCAATGTAGCAATTCTAAAATTCTAATTTTGCATACAAAAAAATTAATTACCATTATCTTCATAAAAAAAATTAATAATAATGACAATAATAAAAGTGCTAGAAGAGAGAAGAGCTAGGTCCCTTCTATGAGGAGAGAATAATAAGTTGGTATAAAATAAAGTAAAAGCTAAAGTTATTCTTACTTTACAAAAAAAAAAAAAAACCGTGTTTCACAATGTAAAATTGAGATTTTTTGTGAAAAAGTGAAAATGATTTGACTAGATTTGGTCCCTTGATTAGAACAATTTTCTAAAATATGTGAGAGAGAATTTGTTTTTGAATATGTTTTTATATTTTGTGATTGAAAGAGAGAAGAAGTAAAGAGAAGGAGAGATGATTCGGCAATTTTATTGAGGTGGTAATTAAAAATCTTGTTATGAATTTTCCAAAAAAAAAAAAGAAATAGTCTTATGATATCTAGGCAATTATTTTATTATATATTGTAAAAATCTTATTTTTGTAAAGTTTCAAATTATCTAAAACGGAATTTAGATAAAGAAGGTATAATTTGAATAAGCAATGTTATGTAATATGTTGAGTCAATTGAATTTGAGGCCTGATTTAGTGTTCAATTTCATAAAATATCCTTCAATTATAATATACTTGACAACATGTGATTTACATGTTTATTCCAACTAATTAGCCGTCAAAGCCATTTTTTCAACATTGGTACACATCATTAAAATTAAAAAATTCTGAATTCCAAAATCTCAAGTAATGTCAACTTTATTTTCACTTTAAAATCCCACTCATGTGAAATTCTAAAAGGAAAATGATATGAATGTTATCAATATGAATTTATTTATATACATTAAATGAGTTATTATGCATGATAATGACTTTATTATGTATAATATTTCTATTATTTAACTTAAATATCATTAATATATATATAATAACTCATTTAAGTTGATAATATGTACAAAATGAATTTGCATAATAAAATCATTAATATGCATTATAATTCATTTAAGTTGCATAATAATAATATTATACAAAATAAGTTTGTATAATAAAATCATTAATATGCATAATAATTCATTTAATATATATAATTAAGCCCGTATCGATGATAGTATCAATAAGCGTATCTGTGTATCAGCTCCCATTCTAAAATATGTTTTATTAGACATAATTGCCTCTATTAGAAATATACAAAATCTTATCTCTAAGTGAAGTTGCATTTTTTTTCCTTGTCATGTTAATATGAGATTAAGAGAGTTTATTCGTTGTTAATCAACAAAAGGAACATACTAATCGTGTCATACGTTCATACGATAATATAACATATATTAGGAAAAAAAATTTCCTATTTTAATGAAATTGGTGAATATATTCCACTTTTATCAAAAAAAAATATATATTAGAACAATTTAGATAAAATATTTTAAAACATATATATGTGTGTTGTGTTCATCATTTAAATATGATTTTTAAAAGTTTTTGTCTGTTGTAATTTGTTTAAAAACTTATAAATTCACAATGTGCCGTTAAATTTTCAAAATAATGGCGTTATTACTTTCTAATCGTGCAACCTTAAAATCGAACAAACAATTAGAAAAAAAATTGGCGCCAAAAAAGAAAAAAAAAATAAGAAGATAATCAAACTAAAGAAATGTTTTTAATTTGTTGCTCATTGAACCAAATCCATTGCATAAGGAAGCAACTTGTCACCTATCTAATCCATTTTCAAATATGGATTAGAAAATTATCCATGTGATTACCATGTAATTAATGCTTTCTTTAGGGATGACTTAATCCTTAAGATCAGAAAATAATAGAAGATAAGATCAAGCAAACTCTTATCTCAAAAAAAAAAAGAAAAAGAGTAATAATCATATTCTTATGTACACTCCAGATATATTTATATATTTTTAAAAAATATTTATATTTTATATTATTAGAACAAAAAATTTTGAAACATATATCTTAAATTACTCAACAGAATTTCTAACTTGAATTTTAAAACATATATTTTTTTACAAAAGTATTCACATCTTATATTGAAATGTACAACTTGGGGCGCAATATCGTTTCTTTAAAAAAAATCTCATCGAACTCATCCGACAATAGGCACTGTGTAATGCTATTGATCACCCACGTAGCATCTCCCACACAAAAAAAGACGATCCTGGATTTGTCTTTTGTTTGTTTGTTGTATCCTATTCTCGCTGGTGTTTGTTTGTGTCTTCTGTAATTTCATTCGGACAACTTGTCTATCAAATCTCTGAGACTGTGAGAATGGAATTTGTTTTGGCCATTAGTGGTGGTGTTGTCTAAGTATTATTGGTACATCATCAATCATAAATTCATTTTTTTAATTTATACATTTTCAAAATGTTCACACTCAAATTATGAATCTAAATTATTGGTTTTGTTATTTCTTTTATAGTGGATGTATGTATATAAAATTTTATGAATCTAAATTATTGGTTTTGTTATTTTTTTTATAGTGGATGTATGTATATAAAATTTTATGAATCTAAATTATTGGTTTTGTTATTTTTTTTATAGTGGATGTATGTATATAAAATTTTATGATTGTTATAGTTTGTTATGTATTAGAATAAGTAATTACGGAACGAATGAATTTAGTTACTTATGATTTATTAGTTTTTAATATATTTATTTTGTGACCATTTGATCTTATATAAATAAATTATAAAAATCTTGAAGTTTTGTGTGCATATATTTTTCATGTAAATTAACAAGATCAATAGTTTGAACTCGAAATTTGAGTATCAAATTTTAAAATATAAATTAAAGTTTGTAGGCTTATGGGATCTTGTGTGATATTGAAACCCTTCTCAAAAAAAAAAAATAATGACAAGTCCATGAGCAAAATTAGAGGTGTCATCATTTTTTTTCGAGGAGTTTATATAACCCGACTCGGGTCGAAATTGTTGGATCTAGATCCGACTAAACAGACATAGACGAACTCGATTTGATTCGTGTAACTTGATTATTATTTTATTTATATCTACAAATAAATCTCAATTAATAAATAATTAAGATGAATAGTAAAAAAAATTGAATTAGTATTAAATTTTAAACTAGATTCAACAAAACACATTTTAAATGATTAAGTTAGGTCCAACTTGTATTTGATCTGACCTGATTTGACTCAAGATAAATAAAAAATTATAAATTCATATTCAATCAATATAATCATCTAATAAGTCATAATTAAATTAGATTGAGCCGGATCGAAAATTGACATCTCACGTCAAAACCCTACACAAAAATTTAAAAAGCAAAGTCAAAACATCTTAGAAATTAAAATCAAATTGGTATCTACCATTTTAACAAAGATTGATACCTCCAAATAAGGGAAGATAATTGGGGCAATGATTTGATGAAATCCAAGATAAAAGATCTCATTAGCATCTCAGAAATTAAAATCAAATTAGTATCTACCATTTTAACAAATAATGATACCTCCAAAAAAGAAAAATAATTGTGATAATGATTTGATGAAATCCAAGATAAAAGATCTCATTAGCATCTTAGAAATTAAAATCAAATTGGTATCTACTATTTTAACAAAGATTAATACCTCCAAAAAAAAAAAAAGATAATTGGAGCAATGATTTGATGAAATCCAAGATAAAAGATCTCATTAGATTAGCACCTAAAGCTAGCTAGGTAACAACAACCATTGCTACTCATAGTCATGAGAAACTATATTTCAGAATAAAATTGTCAAATTAGATGGGATATTTTCCCCAAAAAAGGGCAGTAGATTAGATGGGGATGTTAATTAATTAATTCCCCTCCAACTAATCTGAAAAGATTGCTAGTTATAGCTTAATAATTTTGAAATTGTTTCTATTATATGCACCAAGGAACCTTATTTATTTAATGGAGCAAGCAAATTGTTACTCATGAGAAACTTATTCTCATCTTTTACTGCACAGCATACAACGATTGAACGGATATTTTATAAGAATTTTGTTTTAAAATTTACATTGTGAGAATTTTAATAGGATCGAACGGATTACACGTTACGCTGTACGGTGTAACATAACAAGAGATGCAAATTCCTCAAAGGCTCAAAGTTCTCTCGGAAATTTGCTGTGTATTTTTTTTTTGGGTTGGGGGGGGGGGGGTTTGAGGTGTTAAGCCATCCAATTTAATATGGTGTATTTTTTTTTATTTAACAAGAATACAACCTCCTGTTACATGACCAAAATATAGATGTGCCAAGTACTAAAGTTCTAAAAATTCTTGTGACGTAGAGAGCCAGCAAGAGATTAAAAAAAAATAACTCGTTCATAGAAAAAATTCATTAGCAGAAAGTATACTCGTAAAAATAATATGCAATATTAGCAAAATATATTTGTTTTTTTTTTTTGAGAAAAATAAGGATCAAGTCCTCATTTTATTGATTGATAACTATTCGAGTTTTTTTTTTTTGATATAAGATCTCCGATTAATTTCGATATTTATTTTTTTAAAATATCTTTTATTAGATTTGAACATACGTCTCTACGTAAAAAGATGAAACATGTCATCACTATGCTAAGTTTGTAGTTTGATAACAATTTAAGTTACATGATTGGAAAAAGAAAAGTAAAGAAATGAGCCCAAAAATGCCGAGTTCCTTTTGCCAGATTTTGGGACGAAACTTTCATCGCTTTTTTTTTTCTTCTTTTTATCTCAACATAAAAAAACAGAAAAAAAAACTACATATCTGAGCAATTTTCATAAACATATAATGTGAAATTCATAAAATAGATGTTCAAGGGGAAAAAAAAAGATAAATGTTGTATTTGGAAAATACTTCAAAAAAAAAAAACACCATCAATTTCCAACGCCCACTAAATTTTTGTAAACACCATCAATCACCATTTCAAGATCTCCAACTTTGTGCACATATTTAATGTTTTTGGAAAAAGAAATCCTTGATTAATAATTTAAAACCTGTCTAAATCCGTCCAGTCCAGACGCACTGGAGGCTCCATTTTCTGCATTACACCATACACAGATATACTCCCCTCCAGTACCAGCACGATCCCAATTTGTATCTTGGTGAAGCACTGAGACAAAAATGCTATCAGGCCCCTGGATTATTCCATATTTATATCCGTACCACTCGTCGAGAAGATCACGCTGTGTGGAGAAACAACCAATCAGAGAAAGAGAGGTGTCGCGGCGGTACATACATCGCACAGTTCAAGAGAAATAAAACATCTCTGTACCAGAAACTGGTACGACTGTGGGACCCCACTGGGGAAATATTATTATAGCGAGAGAGAAAACAAGAGACAATCCGAGAGGATCCTAGGCCTGACTGACTCCGGCCGTCGTTTGGTGGGCCCCAGTTTCCAGTAGGCGCTGTTATTGCACCACGGATGGTGCACCAAATGGCGATATCTATCCGTTAAGAAAAGTAACCGTTACGGAGAGTTGTTTGGCCAATCACTGAAATAGTAAAACTATTCTTATTTTATTTTGTTTTGTTTTATTTTATCTTATTTTATCTTATTTTTATTTTTGTTTTATTTTATTTTGTTTTATTTATTTTATTTTATTTTATTATATTTTATTTTGTTTTGTTTTATCTTATTTGTATTCGGTGAGTATAAGGTAATAAGTTAAACCTATTTCAACTCATCGAAAATATGCTCTTGTACTGTTCGTTTTTTATTGAATAATTTATTCTATCCGGGTCAAATATGGAGGGAATAAAGGACAAAAACAAATGAGATTTTATTGGAAATTTTCATTTTTATTTTTCATACATTCTCAATTTTCATTTTCATTCCACTACTATTTTAATATAAGTACACGCCTTTGCTAAAATTTTATGTAATACATGAGAAATTAATGTTTCACAATTATTTCAAACCTTTTCATAGCATCAAAAAAGTTTTCAAATTATTGTGCAAACTTATGTTGATGGTTATGTAAGGTTTTCAATTTTGAATTGACAATAGTTCTTAATTAATTAATATATGATTTCAAGCTTTCGTTTTATTTTTTTTCGTATAAGAGAAATATTTTTGGAGTTTACATAATTTAGGACTTGACCCTCACATTTATCTTAAAAAAAGATCGCTTGTGATTTTAAATATTTATTGCGATTCAACGGTAATTTCATATCACGACAGTTAAAGCAATTTGACTCTCATAACTCGAATTTACAAACTATTTGTTACCTTCTAAATTTTTATTTGATTTAAATACAAAAATTGATTTTGAGTCGTAAGAATTAATTCATGTCACAAAAAAATATTTGCGACAGATATTTAGCAGAATTATATATGCGATTCTCGGGATCAATTTCACAACGGATAAGTGAAATTGCAAATAAAGGATTTATTCATAATACTATGTTTATTTCTATATATGTTTAAAAATATATTATTAGACTATGTTATAGGTATATATTTGTTAGATGATTATTGACTAGATCATCTAAAAAATATTACTTCTATATATGTTTAATATGTATTTTTAATATTATGTTACGGAATATAGAGGCATGAACATATACAATTTTACCCTTTAATTTTTCCATTATTAGGTTTAAAGGCATGTGCATTATTATTTTATAGCCACCTAATATATATACCATGCATGTGAATTATGAATTGATAGCAGATATTTTTTTTTATATGTGCAAGATTATTGATTATTGATGAAAAATTCAAATTGCATATCATATCTTATGACAGAAATTTATAATAGCACATGTAGATTTGTTTCAAAATATCAAAAAAAATTTTTTGGAGATGAGTCAGAAATTAGATAACACAAATCCTCTTTATACAGCCTGAAAGAGAAAAAAAAATAATATCAGGGGCTTGCTTAAAACACAAAAAAAAATGTAAGGTCGTTTCATGACAAAAATTAATTAGGACTCAAATTCTAATAATTTTTGTTTTCAAAAAAAAATTATGTGTTAGTGTGTGCTTGATTGTGATTGATGTGCATTTATAACGAATCCAGTTATTGCGCCATTTTCTCGGACGCACAAAATTTAAATAAATACATCATTGAATAAATATTTGTACTTTTCCTAATTTTTTTTTGGAAAATGTTATGGAGATCATTATTGATACCGTCATCGTCATTACGGACTTATTTATATACATTAAAATGAGTTATTATATATTTTAATAATTTTATTATGTACAATATTTCTATTATTTAACTTAAATATTATTAATATGCATAATAACTCATTTAAGATACATAATGACAATACTGTACAAAATGAATTTGCATAATATAATTCATTTAAGTTGCGTAATAATAATATTGTACAAAATAAGTTTGCATAATAAAATCATTAATACGCACAATAACTCATTTAATGTGTATAATTAAGCCCGTACCGATGACGGTATCAATAAGCGTATCTGTGTATCAGCTCCCCTTTTTTTAATATACATAATAACTCATTTAATGTATATAATTAATCTTGTACCGATGATGGTATCAATAAGCATATCTGTGCGTATGATGACTCAGAGACAACACCGCCATCTCCAATTTCCGGAGATGTATATAAAAACCCTTTTATTTCATGCGTCAGTTTTGCACAATTGGGTGGGGCCCACAAACAGGTAAGAGTTGGTCCATGTATAGGTGCGTACCGGATTGGACCCGGGTGCGAGTACCGTCCTTTGCATTAACTAGTGAACTAGCTTTGTTGTTGCATCTGGCACTACTGGCACACACTATTTATTTCAATACTAAATATATATATATATATATATATATATATATATATATATATATGTTGCATTGTACAAAAAGATTCCGTTTTCAATTTCAACATGAAATTATTGAATTTGTGAATTTTAATTCCGTACATACACCACATTTTAGTGCCAAAAAAACTAAAAAATTATGAATTTATTTTGAGCTACTTATGAACTAGAAATATTGTTGTGAGAATAAATATAATTAGCTTTAATATTTTTGATAAAAAAAATCTTATAAATATATTAGAGATGAGAGTAATAAAAGAATACATTGTCATTTAAAATATAAAAAATATTAGTACCCAAAAATTACAAGATTCGTGTGATATATATATTTTTTTGAAATAAAAATGAGAATCAAGTAATTTAAATTTAAATGTTCATAAATGATTTTTCATTCTGAACATGTGATCTCCCACACGAAAAGCATAATCTTTGCTACTTGACCAAATTCTGATTATCAATTAATATGATATATTTAATCAACAAACAATTATAAACAATATATCATATATGAGTAAAGCTAACGTGAGCTTAAATTCATCGAGTCCTTTGTTGAATTTAACTCAAAAGCTTATCGAAACAGATTCAAACGACAAATTAGAGTAGTTCAATAAATTCTTCATATCAAAATCTTATAGAATACCAAAATTTTCTATTTTTAAAATTTTCTAACTATTTTTTTCATATTTTTTTAAAAATGGACTACTCTCATATAAAAACATTCATTATTTTATTATTACTTTAGAATCATTTTGAAAAATCCGAAAAAAATAATTAAAAAATCCTAAAAATAGAAAATTTTAATACCATATGAGATTTTAATACAAAAAAATTTATCGAGCTACTCAGTTTCATCATTTAAAATCATTTCGATAAATTTTTGAGCTAAATTGACTCTACCTTCACTCATCATATATAAAAATAATTCCCTATACATTATAGAAAACCCTAAATATTATATGTCGTCTTTTAGTAAATCCAACACCTACATCAATCCACAAAAAATAAAAAATAAAAAATAAAAAATAAAAAAATCATAAAATAAAATATCTTTAGAGACAGACAACAGCATGGTGGTAGGGGGGGGGGGGGGGGGGGGCCTTGTAGAGGCAAAGGCTTGATGGAAATAGAAAATACATTGATAGACCAGGTCTGTTTATAGGTCTTTGCATATCAGGAGGTAAAGATACGGTGCTGTTTGGGCCCACAGGTGACGTCAGCGAGATCTTTTGGGTGTACCCGATGTATCATTATGGGGTTTTGAAACGGAGGAGGAGCGCACTTTTTCATGCTTCTTTTAAGCCCCTCTGCGCCAGATTTGTTGCGTCCTTTTGTCTCGCAAGTTACCGACACCTGGGGCCCCCGACATTTATCATTTTATTTTTGCGCGAACTTGGCGGTGAGCGTGCTGTGGAGCCCACCTGTCAGAGTGTGCTGATAGCGAGTGGGGTTCGGATTCGCTGCGGCGAATTAAGACCTCTTTTTGGAACTCCGACCTCCAGCCCTCCGTTTGGCTGTGCATGGTTTCTTATTTCGTCCCTAGAATTTTAGAAAATTATATTATCTTGAACTAGTTTTTTTTTTCTTTTACTTAATAGTACGGTTCTTTATTATTATTATTATTATTATTATTATTATTATTATTATTTGAATGAAATAAGGATGCAAAGTCATACTTAATTTCCGTATCAAATGTATGTAATATGAAAAGGAAATAGTAACCGCTCAGGTACCCACTTTTGTACATCAGCAATATAATACACCATGACATGGGAAATATTTTGTAGTAAATATAAGTAAAAATTCTTAATCCATATTTTTGCTTAATTAATATAATGTGTTGGATTATTTAAGCAGTCAGTTGGAGTGTCCTTTATATTTCTAACACATTAGTATAATAATGTATCAAAATATTTCTTTGTTATTGACTTACTATTACACTTTCTTTAGAAGAAAATATTACTATTAAATGTATGGTAAAAGGCACCAATTGGAATCCATTTGATACATACCTAATAACTAGATTGAATTGTTTAGGGTTTGAAATTTCAAACTAAAGCCAAACTAGTGGATCTAATATATCCAATAATGCTCCATCAAGATTTGATTAAAAGAAATATAATCTATGCATAAAGAGAGTAGATCAGTTATTGGAGTGATGGTCCTTTTGTGTTTAAGAAATAAATAAAGCTTTGGGTTTTTATTTTTTTATTTTCTTTCTAATACCTAGTGGTTAGCCATTTGTGTGCAAGTTAGATACTATGAGATCTTCTACTTTTTTTTTTTGATTAAATATTTTGTGGGAATAAAGTTTAGATGGCAAAACATGTACACAAAAATGTATCCACACAATCATGCATGTATTGTTGCTGCTGACCTGATGCTAACTTAAAAATTAAAATATACCGAGGAGACTAATTCCTGAATTTTAAATCATTTTTTTTTGTTTTTTTTTTGCACATTGCATAATGACATTATTTATTTGATATTTAGCTTGGCATAAGCAAATAATGGAGGAAGAAACAGAGTGTTTTGTAGGGACTAGAGAGTGCTGAAATTTCTTGGAAATTATGCTTTGTTCATCCAAGAAATTGATATCTAAAAGATGTAAAAAAAAAAAAATCAGAATAGAAAAAAAATTATAGACATGCTAGCTCTATTATAGATTGGTTGTGTGTCAATTCTTTGTATAAGTTAACAATTATTTTATATTTTATTATATATCATTAATATAGATTATTATAAATTTTTTATCATTTGATAAATAGTAAAACTTGCATAAAATTTCATCATTATATACACAGAGAGAGAGCTTTGCTAATGTGTTATCGTTAGCATTTCGGCTGAAACACTAACGATTTAAATTTTAAGTTTTTATATTCGAAATTTCGATTTAAGTAGTCCAGTAAATTCTTTATATCAAAAATCTCGCAAGGTACTAAAATTTACCATTTTTAGAGTTTTTAACTATTTTTTTCGAATTTTGAAAGATGACCTTAATTGACATACAAATATTTTTATTTTTATTTATTTTGAGCCAAATAAAATCATCTTTGAAAATTGATTTTTTTTAAAAACTCTAAAAAGATAAATTTTGGTATTCTATAAGATTTTGATATGAAGAATTTATTGAGCTACTTAAATGAAAATTTCAAATATGAAAATTTAAAATTTAAATCGTTATTATTTTGACCGAAACTCTAACAATAACACATTAACAAAATTATATATATATATATAAAGTACAGATTACATAGTACTTATCATATTTAAAATATATAAATAAATTATCTTTATAATCATTATCACAATTATCAAAATAATTGATTGTCAACACATCTCTATCCTAAAAAAATATATTTTTTTTTCTCCACATTACTTCTTCATTATTGTCACCGTACTTTTGTTATACTGGTACTTGCAACAGTAGTTGTATATCTGCTCCTGAAAAAAAAAAGAAAAAAAATAGAAAAAAAAGAAAAAAAAATAGAAAAAAAAAGAAAAGTATCAAACAACTATTATAAATAATTTTTTCTTATCTAAACCAATGGCATGATGCTGACATTAATTTTCAAAAGCAATTGTCAATAGGCACTTGCGTCTTATAATGCCAATAAAATTGACAAGTGACGTATACAGTTATATTGATTTTTTTTTTCTATTTTAAGGGATATCTTGCGTGTGCAAATGATATCCAAGTTAGGTCAGAAACTTGCCTAATGATAAGATATGAAGAAAATTTTGTTATTTTGTTTTTAATTTTTTAGAATGTATATATAAAAAACAAATTAGTATTTAATGTGATATTGACTTTGATGAGTAATGCATGTTTTGGATTTTAAATATGAAATTGAATGATTATGATTGTAAAGAATATCATAAAAAGAATTTATAGTATTTCCTTAAATCTTACTTGTTTATATATATATATATTAAAAAAATACTTCAGCAAGGCGACAATGACAAATAGATTTTAAAAAATCACAATAATGAAATAATTAATAATGTACATTTTCACCTTGAATTTTTTGATGTTTTTAGTTAGTGCCAAGTACATATCTACATACTACTATCGTCATATCCTAAGACTATTAAGTATAATTCGCATGAATTTCAATGTTATTTATGTATAAAGAAATTATTTTTATAATTCATGTTCTAAATCTTTTATATACACTTAAAATTTTTTAATTACGTATAAGTTGTTATTCATATTAAATTCATAACTGTTTATAGTTAGTATGTAAATATTTTTTTGTGAATAATCATAAAAAAATCAAAATAAACACTTAAGGAAACAAATTAAATAAGTAAACGAATAAATATTTATAATTAGTATTGAATAAGTAAGTGCAGCTTAAAAAAATTTAAGGAAAACTTAAACGGATTGTAGGATCCATCATTTTTACTCATGCCTTCTGATTTTTTTTAAAAAATTTTTTTTTCGTTAACTTCGATATTTATTTCTTTAAATATTTTTTTTAGGAATCTATTATCGCTTTATTATTTTTTATACTCTCTGATCTAAAATGAAAAATCCATCTAATTCACACACTTATTTTTTTTGACTGAATAGTGGAGCGGAGACAAAAAAAAAAAAACTGTAAATCCTGAAAAAAAAACGAAACGCACTGTTACTGCCTACTGGTAAAAAATCTCAAACCTTCATAGGAACACAATTTGAATATTTTCAGGGGGCCATTTGAAAAAAGTATTATTTTTTTCCCTCTATAAAAGCTTAAAACGGCCTCTTCAGTTCTCGCTCTCTATATAAACCTTAACAAACACACACACACGCTGAGCGGAGCAAGCGAGAGAGAGAGAGAGAGAGAGAGAGAGAGATACCATGACATTTCCTCAAGAGGAGGTAGAGGGGAAGGAGAGAGAGGAGATACTAATGTTGAAGAAGAACAACAAGCGATTAGAACCGAGAATTGAAGGAATTGCTTCTTCCATTCGGGTGGTTCCCCATTTTCCTAAACCTGGTACTGTTTTTGCTTTTACTTTATTCAATGTTACTTTTCTTTTTCTTCTATTTACATTCTGTTATAGGCACTATAGAAAAGATAGAAGGAAGCTCTGATTAGGGCCTCTTGGTGTGCACAAATTCTCAAAATCTTGTCAAAAGGGGGGATATAATTAATTGTCCAGATTAGAGATTAGAGATTTGAGATTAGAGAAGCTGTTCTCTTCCAATTATACCCCTGACCTGAGGGTTTAGTTTCAGGTTGAAATTAGTCTATTCTTATTAAAATTGTTTATTGGTACTATCTATAATAATGTTATCAGATCATAAAACTTATTATTATGTTCTCTTGATTGTCTGACAGGGATAATGTTTCAGGATATAACCACATTGCTTTTGAATCCGAAAGCTTTCAAAAACACTGTCGATTTGTTCGTTGAGCGGTACTCCAGCATGGACATCTCTGTTGTGGCTGGTACAGTTTATTTTTATATTTGCATGAAAGCATAGAAAGAAATCTATAAGTGCTTGTATCTCTTATCTTTGCTTTTTAACTGGGACCATTTTTTTTCCCAAACATTTGCCTTAACAGTTGAGTACTGTACCAGCCTAATGGTCTCAGTTGGGCTGTACCAGTGGTCGATCATTTATATTGACTTTATATAGACATGAAATTAGATAAAAGTTAAATAACCTAAGCCCAGGGGGAAATTGTATTTTTAGAGATGGTATGGTACCAAGTGCTTATTTATTAATAAATTTTTCATCACTTGTATTTAAACAGGAGTTGAGGCAAGAGGTTTTATTTTTGGTCCCGCAATTGCCCTTGCAATTGGTGCAAAATTTATCCCTTTACGAAAGCCAAAAAAATTGCCAGGTACTTGCTAAATTCAAGTTTCAAGATTATATTGGTAACTTGTCTCCACTAATTCTTAGCCAATTTGTCCTAAGAAATAAAGAAAACCAAATTAATAAGTTGCCTTTAATTTTGAAAAAAATTGGTATGTGTATGTAGGTGAAGTCATTTCTGAGAGGTATGAGCTGGAGTACGGTACTGATTGTCTTCAGATGCATGTTGGTGCTGTACAACCTGGCGAACGTGCCTTGGTTGTAGATGATTTAATTGCCACGGGTGGAACGCTGTGTGCTGCCATTAATTTGCTTGGTAAATTTATTGCTATAAACATATATATATATATATATATATATATATTTTTTTTTTTTTTCCATTCTTCATTGCAAATTGACTGTGTTAATTACACAAATTTTCTTGAATTAGAGCGTGCTGGTGCTGAGGTGGTTGAATGCGCTTGTGTGATTGAACTCCCCGAGCTTAAGGTACATGTTTCTCAGTGTAATTATTGTTTCTTAATTTGAGGGTGCCTAGTTCTTACGTCTCCATTGTCAGAAAACACAAAAGAAGAATAACGACATGTAGCAACCAATGGCAGTTCTCCTATGAATTCTTGTTTTGCTTTTGTCATTCTTAAAAACATGTTGTTATGTTTACTGTTTCCTCAAAAGAAATAAAAAGAATTCTGGTATTACTTTAGACATGGCAAATTGCTTTACATTCTGTTTTGCGATGATAAATTTCAGGGCCGCGAGAGGTTGAAGGGTAAGCCTTTATTTGTTCTAGTGGAATCACATTAAGAGCAACACATTGCATTTTTGCAAGGTGGCTCAGTACCAAATTGTTTAAGGTCGTGGGAACAAGTTTTCCATTCATATATTGTTTTTTAATTTGGTCCCTTGTTTTAGGAGGCTGTTAGATTTTTTTTTCCCTTTTCTTTTTTTGTTATTCTTCGGCATTTTATAGCCTTGAGACTATGAGGGCCTGTTTAATTGTTACCACTTAATTTCAATCTCGTTGTCAATGTTACTTCTATTTTTATGTACTTCGAAATGTTGTTCTCTTTTTTTTTGTCAATGTATTTGATTTTCCATCATCTGAGGTTTTATTGGTATTTTGCAATGTACCAGCAGATGATCAATGAAAGTGCACTGAATAGTCTCTAATTTGAAAAGACAATGCGTAAAGAGATGCTATAAACAATATTAACCACACAAGTATCATCATGGAGCACCAAATTATATCCCTTAAATCAATTATTAATTTGATGAGAAAAGGCAACGAAGCAACCACATACATATTATAACTGTATCATTGCTTCCAAGTAAAAGACCAAACTAGCCTTCCAAACCATGATAAACTTCCCCCTTAGCTAACTCGAGGTTTCATAACAATTAATACACGGTGGGACCCCACCCGAGTTTCTTGAATTCTACTGAGATGCCGAAGAACCTAAAAATGAGAGAGATATTATCTGTAATCTTCTGTATATTTCTGCTGTCATACAATATAAACATTTAGAACAAGAAAGGAACAGGTATAGTTCATCATAGTCCTGCAAAATGTGAAATGTTTGCACAACCTACAAAAAATATGAATCACATGTAAAAGTACTAAAAAAATTACCCCCCTCCCGTCTTCCTCATTTTGGGGGAGATTCATGGACTGTCTGGGCTCCTCTTTTCTCGTCAAAGAGTTAGAGAATGCTCGGCATGTTAGGAATTCTAATATTTCACAAGTTTTGTAAGGGTACCATGAAATTGTTCATCTTACAAGGACACGAGTGATATTTTAGATTTGTGCAGGGATGTAAATTGAACCAAAACTTATATTACCGTGAGAATAGCCTTTCCAGTGTTGTCAAGTTTCAAACCAGGACCTTTAATATCAGATTCAAGGAAAAAATGCTTCCCTTTTACTTGTGCTGTCCCAGCAATGTCTCTCAATTCCTGAAAATATACAAATAACTAGGGTGATGATGATGCTCATAGAACAACTGTTGGCGGAATAAAACTGACAAGAGCATATGTACACGAGTGCCAAATAATCACTTCTCAAAAATTAAGGGGAGTCTTATATTCTGATTTTACAATTATCTAAAAGTTACCCAAACTATCCTTCCTTTGTTGCAGAGGAAGTTAAACAGAATGAGTTGCATCTGTTGGAGAAATAAGTCTAATTGCTATGAAAATAATTTCCATTTTTCGACAACACGAAACTTTGAAGATTTTAAGAATATGCATGAATTACCTCTCAAAAATGGAAAAATGGAAAATTGGAAAAAAAAAGAAGAGATATTGTATGCATATAGCTGGCTTCAGTTTAGTCTACACAGTGCAGACTAGCAGTACATCCGCAGTTTTCTGTTATTTAAATATTCGTATTAACCTTAAAATAAGAAATTTAGTAAAATTTAGAAAGAACTTACCAAAACCTTCTTCCACATATCATCTGCTACCTATAAATAGCAGCAATCAAGTATAGTTAAGACATAATTCCTAGTAAATTAATAAAAAAATTAAAACATGTAGCAATTATACCTTCTTATTTTTATTTAATAAATTTTGGCAGCCTCTGCCAATTTCTCAAAAAAAAAAAAATTTATACCTTCTTATTTGAGAGAGAAATTAAATGTGCATTGGAATCAGCATATGTTGCCAGCTCATTAACTGCTATATTAACCTTTTCAAGTGTTAACCTTCCCCTCATATAACTGTAACAAAGAAAATGAGAACCTGGTAGTAAGCTGAGTGGTAAGAAAAGATATTATTTAGAAAATAAAACTATGAGGAAGTGTATACAACTCACTTGGAGAGTGAATCAAGTTCTTCTGCAGAGACATACCAACGGGGCGCTGGACCTTTTCCCTTCTTCTCAAACTACATTTAATAGTTACAAAAGATGTAAAAGAGGTACAAGGTCGGTTAATCCTCAGGTCTATGCATGACACATGATGTTGGATACAATAGATAGTTTCTCTTTGCAATTTTCAAGGTTGCCCAGGAAAACAGCACTATTTCGCTTATTTGTTTTTATTGTACCTTAGGAGGTGCAGTAGGATCCTCCTTAATCCTAGATTTCAACTCACTAGCTTGTAGATTTAAATTGCACACACCAGGAGTTGAAATGTGATCAAATCCATCATCAAATTTCCTGTCAACAAAAAGAGACAAATCATAACTTTAGCAGCACAAAGAGGGAAAGTGAGAAGCATATCAGTAAGCATCGAACAATTAATAACATGGAAAATAATAACAATATGATAAGAAGCAATACAACTCGCGAAATAAAATGGGAATTGTTATCATAAAGCACCTTGAGGGGTACGGATCAGTTAGGCCCAAGCTCTCTTGCATCCCTAAAGGCATGTGTGTCAGCATGTGCTCTAGCTTTTTTTGCTGCTTCTCAGATTGTTCTATCAGTTTCTATATTGGAAAGAAAAAAAGGAAATTGAGATAACCATGTTTATTGTCCAAGTTTTTTTTCTTTTTTTATATGAGAGCTCCCGTTAACCCCGATATTTATTCATTTTCAAATGACTCTTGTGGGACTTGAACCCGTGTCTCTCCGTAGAGAGGCAAGACCTATCACCAGTGTGTTAAGCTTGCGGTTCGTTTATTGACTAATTTAACAGGAAACTATTTCAGAATAGAGTGATTAAACCTTGGCTTTAGGAATCGCACGCTTCTCTTCATAGAGCCTATGCCTGATCGCATCAATCTGAGACTCCATAGCAGTTAGTGTCGTGTCAACTGATGCCAGATCAGGAACACTCGTCGGTGCATACACTGTAATTCAAGAATCAAATCGAATTAGTATTGATGCCGGAGAGAAACCTTATCTGATTAGATCGTTTCTCCTTTAGTAAAGATCATAAAATTTAGTTTATGTTAGCAGATCATTTTTCTTGACTTAATTATAAATTTATTTTCCTTCTGGGATGAATCAATTAGTTTTTGAACTTTAAACCCTATCCCACTTCAAATACCATATAAGATTAAATTGAGGGAAACATCTCTAATACTAGGTACATTAGAAAGAGGAATTACAAAATGTTGACAATCGTAGGATAAATGCTAGGAAGTTAGTCCACAAATTAGTGAAATTGAGCGGGGGGGAAACGGAGGGAGATCTTACTATTGCGAGCAATGACGAGCTCCTGTAGTTCCACGATTTGGGAGTTGAAGGCCGCCACGAGCGCGTCGAGAGAGGCACCCGCCTCCTTCGCTGGATTCATCTTTGTGATCTTTCTCTGTCGAGACTCGCGAGAGAGAGAGAGAGAGAGAGAGAGAGAGAGAGATCAGAGATAGAGAGGAGGATTTTCAAAAAATAAAAAAGTGAGAGAGAGAGAGAGGAAAAAGAAAGAGGGAGGCGTTTGGGCGGGAATAATTTCGTGAACCGGGTGCGTTCCAACGCCCATCGGATCATATTTTGGTCCGATCGGAAAATTCACCGTTGAATCATCAAATCTGATAATTCACACGATTATTAAACGTGGGAGCAAAACTTTTGTACGAATCTTAATGCTATCGAACGGTTTTTTTCTCATTGGACTAAATTTTGATTCCATTAGGGTTGGAACGCCGCTTAAAAAATATAGACAACTGGATATGTACATTAGAGGTTACAGCTGGAGGCCTGAAGTGTGAAACGCTAGCAAAAGTGGGTCGGAATGAAGTAGGCCTGAAACCGGGTCTGAAAATTAAGACCCGGTAAGTTACCATTATTGGGTTCGCATTCGGGTTTGTATATAAACTAAGACCCGGCCCAAGTATAACTTGAGCCCACCATGCTTTGGACAAATAGATAAAAACATATTTATAAGTTTTCATTTCTATTTTAATGCTCCCAATTTTGATTTTGTTCATGAAATAATTTTTTTTATGAATATAAATTAAAACATACAAAATAAAATATTTAAAACAAAACAAAAAAACCAAAAAAATTGATGATTACTGATATATTATTTAATTTTGTAGCGTTCTTAAAAAAATAACTTCTTGCTCCCAAATTAAAAATTATTAGTTTTTAAAATTATATAATAATACTTCAAACTTTCATACGTATCTTTCTCTTATCTAAAATTAACAATTGTGAATTATGAATGAATAAGATTAAGGTTAGGAAAGGTCGTTGTCTCAAATTACCAAAAAGGAATCTTTGCAAAGCCAAAGAGGAAAGAGTGGGGTCGCCTCTACGTCTCTTTTGCACATCTTCGCAGCTAAATAACTCCCATAAAAAACCCCCAGTTATGGCTTGATGATGTTATAACTTAGGATAACACCAATATATGGACTAGCGACATCATTTCGAAATGATACTGGTCAAATTCATTTTTTTAATCTTAAATTTTGAGCCCTTTTTTTTTTTTCCTGTTTGCTCAATTAGATAACTCTTTTTCTTTTATATTTAGCATCTTTTAATTATCAAATATTCCAAAATAGTTGGGTTTTGTTTTGTATTGTTATTTGGAAGTCTCTAACAAATTTTATGACAACATAAATAATTTTACTAAACTTATCATAGCTATATATATATATAATTTTTTTAATACCTACCTATTTATATGATTATAAAGTATAACATAACGAATTTGCTAAATTAATATCATCTCAACATAGAAATCTATACTATATTTTTATTAACTTTGATACCTATCAAATTTAAAAGATACTATTTACACCATAACTATAAAAATACCGAAATTTATTAACTTACTATACATTAAATAAAACAGAGAAACAATAGTTAAATCAGTACCATACTATACATAACTCCTAGTTAACAGGGAAGCAATTTGGTACCCATAACAAAAATACTAAAATTACAAAACATTCTCTTTAATTTTATTTCTCTCTTTTAAAATTGAAACAACAATTATTTTTAGCTTCTTCTTCTTCTCCCTTCTTGGAGTATACTCCAATTAAACTTCTAAAATTATAATCACCAACTCGTTTTCCTTTCCTTTCCCTTGCCTTTCTCCTTCCTCTTCCTCTTCCTCTTCCTTCCCTTTCCCTTTGCTTCTTTCAACAAGTATTTAAATACTCTTTCCCTACTCTTTCTCCCTCTCTATCTCACGCTTGCGCAATTAATCTCCTCTCTAATTGCGATTTCGTACTCCTCTCGCATCCGTTTCTCTCCCAGTTGTGACGATCGTAACTTCGTAAGTACCGATTGTCCATTTTTTTTTTCATCTGGTTTGATCCCTGACTCCGATCAAAGCTAGCTTTCGATAATTCAGTAATTGTACAACTCTTTTCTGTTCTACTTTTGGCGTTTGATTTTAAGTAATTTGATTTTGAGAGATTTTGAGCAAGGAACTGATATTTCAGTGTACCGATTGATTATTCCAATTATCCTTTTATGCGATTGTTTTGTTTCTAGGACTAGGAGACATGGCAAAGACGAGTTTCAAGGATCAGCATGACTTTGGTACGCAATTGCTTGTTGTGTATATAATTTCCTCTTAATTTGTTCTTTGATATTAGAAATAATAGTAGTGTATCTAATCTTATCTTTTACCACTTTTTGTCACACATGTAGAGAAAAGGAAGGCCGAAGCTGCGCGAATTAGGCAGAAATATCCAGAGAGAGTTCCGGTAGGGTATCTCATTTATTTAATTAATCATATGAAAAGATTGTTGTTCCTTATGTTGTTATTTGTTAATGTTGGAAGTAAATTTTAGCTGAATTTATTTTATTTGGGTGTAGAATGATGATGGGTTACTCAATTTTGGTCCTATTTTTGGAAATTTTTTTTGGGGGTTGTTTGTGTGTTTTTGGGTGGTTGGGGGGGGGGGGGGGGTGAGAATGCAATAGAATCCTGATGCTGTGAATTTAGTCCGAAAGAACTCAATTGTTTGATTTTGCAAATGCATGCTGAGTTGCTGACAATAAACTCCGCATGCTATAGATGAAATTAATTCCTGTTAGTGCTACAAAGATTATACTAAATTTACCAAGAAAAAGATAATGAATTTAGAATATGTTAAATGGTTTTAGTTCTTTTTCCTAATTGTTTTGACCTTGGAAACTGTAAATTCTTAACTATATTAGCATGAAATAGTAATTCATATATTGTTATTGTAGGTAATTGTTGAGAAGGCTGATAGAAGCGATGTCCCCAACATTGACAAGAAGAAGTGAGTTCTTTTCTTTCTTTCTTTAAAAAAAAAAAAGAAAATTTCTTTCCAAACTGAAATGGATTCTTTTGTTTCTAATATAAGATAGATAGAAAGGATGCGTATTAGAAAAGAAAATATATCCTAACTTTGTGTTTGAAATCTATATACAGGTACTTGGTGCCATCAGACTTAACTCTGGGGCAATTTGTCTATGTGATTCGTAAAAGAATTAATCTAAGTGCTGAGAAGGCCATATTTATGTTTGTGGATAATGTCCTCCCTCCTACAGGTATTGCTCGAGTTTTTTCTTAATTTCTGCAAAAGGAAAAATTCCACATAAGCCCCTGCTTTATTTCCATCTTTTCAAAATTCTATGTGGTTCCTGAAACTTCTCTTAAATTTATGTACCTGGTGGATTGTTACCTGGTACATGATGGTATCTCAGTGGCACATGAGAGTTTAAGGGTACTTGGATCTGTAAATATTATGATTTTCATGATACATCGTTTATACCAGTCTGACAGGTTGAAGGATTTAAGTTAATTTTAGGGGGGTTATACAACATTTTCTGTTTGAATTGACATCTACACATTCTTAAGGAATTGCTAACAGCACTATTGTGTGTTTTTGTGATTTTCAGGGACTATAATGTCAAAATTATATGAAGACAAGAAAGATCCAGATGGATTCTTATACTTCATCTACAGTGGGGAGAATACATTTGGGGCTGAAATGATGAACTAAATTTCTCTCCTTTTTTAAATTTCTTGTTAAATTTAGTTGGTTCATTGTGAATTAAAATAAAAACTATGTATGCTGGATCATGTCTGTATATATTCCCAGCTTTTATGGATGCTTCTTTTTTTTTTTTTAAATTATCTTGCTGTCCTGAAATCTGCAACACTAAGCAGAAGAAACAGGAAAACAAAAAAAAAAAACTGAAACAAACTAAAAAAAAAAAGTAATAAACTTTCTTTGCTTTAATATAATGATGTTTTTTCCTTTAATTTCAACCAATTTTTCCTTGAATATGTGGAATCATTTTAGTTTTCCTCATTCCATGGCCAAAACCTCAGTTGTCTTGTACCAATGGTACCATCAATGCTTCTATGAAGAGCATGATTGGGGCACCTTAATCATTTTCCCTTTGATAAAACTTTTTTTGATTTGAGAACAAGCACTTAAAATTTCTAAACAAACCAACCAGTAAAATTGGTCCTAAACACTTGTCTAAAAGTTAAGCAATGTTTGTGGTTAATTAAAGCCTGAGAAACAGCGTGTACTGTTTCCCTTTATCATACCGAGGTCAAGAAGAAGCCAAGTTCAAAAGCTCCACTAAAAAAAATATATAGAGTTTATTAAGAACAGACATCCTTTAGATAAATAAAATGATAAATCCAAGAGCAAGTCCAGATCTTCTCCAGTTATAACAGACAGTGAGACAGACATTTGTCTGTCTCCTGTCAAGTGGGGCCCACAAGTGCTATGGGACAATGGGATATGGACAATTCTAAGTCAACTATTTTTTTTTATTTGTCGGGATAACCTTTGATCAGGCAAAAATGTACAATAAATATCTGATTTTTTTTTTATTGTGGTAAACAACTCTGACTTTTTTAATCCAAACCATTCGATTAATTGCATGTTGTTTGGTTCAAATCAGATTGAATATGGCACGTCTATATTGAATCCAACATTTTCAACTAATTAATGGCACATTTGGGTCACCACAATAACTGCAAAATCATTTACAAAATAGGCCCCTTTTCATTTTGTTTGTTTACATAATTAATTACAGTATTAATTTTACGAGTAATTCTAATGTACATTCAACTCTTACGGTATATATTTTTGAGAAATATTGATCTAATAAAAAAAAATAAAAAATATAGATGTGCTTCTAACTATTTAGATAAAATATGTATCAAATTTGAATCAGTTTGAAAGAGATTTTACCTTCCATCAAGTAATTTTAAAATTTTAACGATAGAGTTTTAATGTCTTTGTGATGAATGATCAATTAAATTTTAAATTGATTCAAAATTGATATATGCTCTATCTAAATAATTAGAAACATATCTATAATTTTAATTTTTTAATTTGAATAATATTTCTCCAAATTATATAATGGATGTACGCTATAATTACTCTAATTTTACAGGATATAATTTTGTTCTTTTTGTAACTTCTTTAGTGATTTTACATAGAACCAATTAATCAATGTCTCTGAGACTCAAATTACAATATTTGGCAAACATGAAGCATGCTAATAAAATAAAATAATAGTTAGTCTAGTCATATTGTCAACTGTCCCCTGGACCCTCAACCAACACTAATACCAACTACCCAAAATCACTGCCATGCTTCCTTGCCAGATAGACATGCCAACATATTTTTATTATATTTTCTCTCCACAGTCTTGGGTTTCAAACTTCACAATATATACCTTGAAACTTTGCTCTCTTGTATATATATACACACACACACACACACACATACATGCTCATAAACCTATATATCTTTCAACCTTCTACAATTGAATCCCTTCAATCAGAGACAAACAGCCTCAGTCTTCACTATCAAATTTCCAACCATTCTTTTCCCTCTGAGAAACAGTTTGAATATATAGGTTCATTAATTGCACCAACTTAGCAACACCATTCATTGCATGATCGTCTGAAAAATACATCTTATCAGTCCTTCATCCCCCCCCCTCCCCCCCCAACCTCTACAGATACTTTATATAACTCGCATTACAACGGTACTGCAAGTCACACTAGAACTAAGCGTACCATGTCCACTGTTACTTTGTTTCTTCTCCTAATATTGAGTTCGATAAGTTTCTGTGAATGCCGGATACAACCGATCATCAAGGTACGAAATCAATTTCTTTGGAAGATTGCACGCCGGATTAATTATAGTTATTTTCGCACGTGTATTTTCTCTAATGTTTTCTTGATTTCATTTTTTCCAGAGTAATCTAGAGGGAAAATGGAATGAATTCTCGCATACTGTAGAAACAATTCATGCACGAGATGATGCATTAATTCAAGCAAAGAAAGT
Source organism: x Bolboschoenoplectus mariqueter (assembly GCA_037678475.1). Lineage (NCBI taxonomy): Eukaryota > Viridiplantae > Streptophyta > Magnoliopsida > Poales > Cyperaceae > x Bolboschoenoplectus > x Bolboschoenoplectus mariqueter. Next base: position 3,148,718 of record CM075245.1, on the reverse strand, counting down.
TGATGTCGTACGAGAACTGATATCAGGTATATATTCCGGTTTGCTTATTCTGGTATCTAGTCTCCATTAGTTCCTTGCAATGATTTAATTTTATGGGTTCTTTTTCATCATTTTAACTAGATATTGTGGGGCCTTCTTGTTCTAATTAGCATACTAATTTTTATTAACGAAGTTGAAAAATCAATCCTCAAAACATATGGACTAGATATTATTTGCTCTAGTAGTTTGTACTAAATGAGTGAACTCTAGACTAATTTTACAAAAAAATGTCACAATTATGCAGGATTTAAGGCATTCCGAATTTTGTATCATGGTAGCTCCAAAGGATTCAACTTGAAACTTAAGGTACATCACATTCTATTTGTGTGTACTTTTTAGTTTTTATTTATATTTTTTTGTATATCATATTTAATTCTAGGCATGGATGTATAAAAAATAGGAACAACTAGTTTTGGGCCCATTTCATGGGCCCTTTTCCTAGCTTGGAAGTATATATATATATATATATAGATATATATTATATATAAGTGTGTCAATCATGTCCATGAATTAATCTTTGAGGATGCACCTCTCTCTCTCTCTCTCTCTCTCTCTAAATCTATTAGTCAAAATTCCAGCGGCTGGTAAATAATAATTTTCTGCTAAATTATGAAAAAAAAATTATGCATTCAATCTTTCCATCAGCTAGTTTGTTATCGCATGGGGATGGGGTCCATCTCATTTAATGCATGAAATGAATTACTATTTTGTGAGTTTGGTGTAGAAGTTTATTTGCACCCATTGTACATTGTTTTCTTTTTTACTGATTTAATTTCATTTTAAAGAACTAACTCTTTTTCCTCCTAGAGAATAGTCCTAATTTACAATAGTTACTACGAACAAATTAATTATTCTAATTAGAGCTAGTTTAGTAGCGTGTTATATTATGAGCAAATTAAGATCCGTATGTAATAGAGATTAACATGCATATATATCATGTACTCTTTAATTTGGCAGGTGATGAGATCTGGTATCAGACATAAATTGTTAGGCTATGTTTCCAATGAAGGGGAATCAAAGTTTAAGGAATCAAGAACAGTTGAAGAACTCGTCACAATGGATTATCCGGGAGCGCAACGGGGACCATCCGTGCATAATTAACAGAAAGAAGAGGAAGTTAAAACAAATTCTATATTCTTTCACAAAATTTTGACACCATATGTTAACTTGTTCATTGAAATTAAGAGAGGTTTAAGTTAATTTCTAGAATAGGGAACTTCCAAGAAATTTTGGTTTGTTGCTCCAGAATTGATACTACTGATACTGATTATGAGATGTACTGGTAGAACAGTACTACAATCAAATTTCATTAGAGATTCTTAATTTATTTAGCATGAATGCATCCATATTGTAATATATACTGTTCTTTTGTTACCTCCAAAATAAGAGTTTGCTCTACATGTGGAAATTTGATAATAATAATTTCTACATGTTACATGTATGGATTCAATTAGTGTCAAATTTGAAGGTAATTTTCTTGAATGTTAATAATAGAACTGAAATTTGACAATAACAATGGTACAATTTACAACTTTATTGTTCATTTTGTTTCTATTTGTTTTCAGAATTTAATTGTGCACAACCAGAATAATACCCGATAGCTAGAAACACCGTCACACGCACGATGCATGCACTCGAACAACGACTCGGATAGTATTCTTCAGCACATGGAAGTATATATCTCGTCTTACACCGAACAAAATTTATGGTACTACAAGTTTGCATTACTCAGAAAACAATAATCCAACAGTGAAACATGTAACATGATAATTGCCCTCCAAAAAAAAAAGCAGGAAAAAAAGGAACTAATTTAACAACTCTCATGGAATAAACAGAAAAATTGAAAACAAAAATGAAAAATAGACTCACACAAAGTACATACCAAACATATGTAGATAGTATGTATAAAAATTTTGGAATTTCAATTCTTAATCATTTATTTAGTACACACGTCCTTTTACGACATCAATGCTCATCTCGCTGGGATCAGTTGCTTGCAACTCGACTTGGATACCGTCGAGTTCCCTCCGGAACCGGTCCTTGGTGCTCGCATAAACCATCTTGCTCCTTATCTTTGCGGTATCAGGAGACCTAAAATATCACAATAGAGAAATAATTTACACAAGAAGTAGAGGTCTAAAGTTTTCATAAATGTACTTGTATATGATTTGGAAATTAATGTACCAAGAGATGAAGAAGATCTTGCTCTTCTGACAGTTATCATTTGTGATGAAGTCAAAGTCGTACACGGCATAGCGGCACTCGTCGGCCGGCAGGTTTGCAGTGAAGTCATCGTAAGTCTCCTCTGGTAGACCTAACTTCTCCACAACAACCTATAGTATAATTATCAATCGCTTCATCAAATTATCATGTTGTTATCACCATTAATGTGTTGTGAACAACAAAATATTTTCAATATTATCAGTTAAACCTCTACTGGCATCATCTTTAATCATGACCACCGTGATCATTGTCGTCGTCGTCGTCATCATCATCTCTAAACTGGATCAAGAAAAAGAATGATATTTAATTACAATACCTGCATCTCTGCGATCTTGAAGATGATATAGCGGAAGCTCCGTTTGGCCTTCAGATCGACGAATTTGATCTTACACTCATCATGAACTGCCAATCCTGACGCCGAATTTGCCTTTTTAAAAAAACGCAGTCGATTAAACACAATAAAAAGAAAAAAAGATAGTTATGGGTTGTACAAGTCCTCTTGCTAAAGCAAATAAAGAGGAAACTCCAAAGAAAAAAATGGTTGACACGCACATCGAGAAATTAGCTATTATGTATTTACTCTTCTCTGCATTTTCTGCTGTAGTAATCTTATAAAAAAGAGTAATATATATTATAGCATAATAAGATCTAATAGATTTAATGTTTTCATGTCAACTCATTGTGACTAACTGATTCCTTTCATTGTAAACAATGCATGATATCATGAGGGATAGATCAATGCTATAATGTTAATCCACCAAATATATTATTTGCATAATATAGCAGCACCTAGGAAACTTTTTATGAAGAAACTCCCGTAAGGAGCTTCGAGGTCAACCGATCCTCTCCTCGTATACTTAGAAAGCCATGGTAAGATTTGGCAGAGAACTTTTTCAATAGGCAAAAGAAAACCATCTCAAATGAAGGTTGACTATGAGCATTCTAAGATGATATGATTATTTCAACATGTAACTATTTATAAGATGGTATGATCACTTCAACATGAGCATTTCTAAAATTTACTAAAATATTTAATGAAATTTCAGCATCTTATTGACATGCCTTCGCCAACAAATCCGGAAAGAAAGTTGCAATGACAATATACATGCTTGATTAAAAGAAAAAGAAAAATGGAAGAATCCATATATTATATTTATGCTAAACCATACATATATATATATACATCGTTTATCATGTCATAAGACATAAATGACACGGTATTGATTTCAAAATAATTAGAAAATATTGTTCAATTGAGAAAGAATATGGAACTTATATTAGCAATTTATGAAAGAAGCGAGCAAAAGAGGTCTTAATTTAACAAACATGATCATTTTTCTAGAGTACTTGTATTGCATGATCGTTAATTAATTACCTGTCATTAGATCAATTCATCATCCATATAATGATATAATTACTCATGAAATAGAAAGGAGAAAGACAAATTACTAACCATGTTAATATCCTCTCTTGATTCAACTTCTGATGCTACGGAAGTTGAATTAATGGATTCCTCTCAAAATTAGACGTCTTTGTGAGAAGACAGAGAGAAGAGATGCGACACGGAGAGATGAAAAGAGAGAGAGAGAGAGAGAGAGAGAGAGAGAGAGAGAGAGAGAGAGAGAGAGAGTTTTCAACAGGGAGAAAAATAGAAAGAAAATTGTTAGAGGAGAATTAATGGAGAGCAATTAATCACTTGCATGATCCCACGTCCAACGCACGCACGCGCTGTGTTTGACCAACTTCATGCTCTCCAGTTTCGCATCCACTGGAACCCTCCATTTAGAAAGGTTTTTACTTTTTCTCCAATCTGATTTGTGATTTCTCATCAAGTGCCCAAAAAATTGTGTGTAATTTATGGAGTGTCCAGATCCCTTTTTTTTTTTTACAAGGCCATGTTTTGTATTTTTTTTATTTTATAAAATTCAGATAAATTCTTGACGTGTCATACAAAAATTCAAAACAATGGTTCTTTTTTTTTTCCTTGCCTTTTTTTTTTTTTATAATTTTATGATTTTATACTTTTAATAAGGGTACAACAATTTCAGAAGAGTAGAATTAGAACATGCTATGCACCATGCACCAGGGCTAATAGACAACACCCAAAAAGCTGGATAAATGGGGGAGCTTCCCTAAACATCTCCAATAGTGTGCTCTTTTTTTTTTTTTGGAATAAATCAGAGCACTTCATGCAACAAAATTAAAAAAAAAAAACTATAGTCATTAGTGATCAGAAACTTTTTTATTTCATTTACAAAAAGGAAATTAATTAAGATCCTGCAATGTGTAAAACCTTAGCAATAAATGTTTATCCTTTAAGAAAAGATTTAATTTAGTTTATTGGTACTACAATCAGTGTAGCTTAATTCAAAAATAATGAAAAAAATTGTAATAACAACTTAATTTTGGGAGAATTAATAGAAAATGTAACAAATATAAATCAAACGTATTCTCCATAAATGAATACTCAAATAATCCATATCATTATGGTAAGGAAAAAAAAATAAGGCCGGTTCAATCAGAATCAAAATATTTTAATTAAATTATTATTTTTTTTACTAGATATTTTTGTCAATTCTAATCTCATTTGAATAATTAAATTTGGCTAACATTGAAACCGTCATGCATTTGTTATCTCCATGCTGCTCATCATAAAATTTAATTCATCAGAGGTGTCATATATACATATATATCTCGCATGATATAAAATTATGAAAAATATTTTATGTACTTGATGAAACCTCAATCTATGATAAATCAATTTATGTAATTTCCATCTATATATATAACACTCCCTGTCTATATTAATTGTCAACACCTCTATATGTGGAATAGTATATACAGAGGTTAAATAGTAAGATTATATTTGAGTTGACCATTATTTAAATACAATCCAATTTTGAATTGGGATTATACAACTTTTGCAAGATATGATATATTTAATGAACAAAACATTTAAGAATTGCGTCCATTATTTAAACCCTTAATAATAATTTTTTTAAATCATTTAATAATAGACCACTAGATATGATGTTTACAATATTTTTTTATAAATAAACAAGAACAATTTTGAAACTTCCACTTTGTTTTGATGAAAAATCAATAATCTAATAAAAAGAATGTCCAAAAGTTATTCACGTTAGTGAATTTTTTACAAGTTCTTGATATCAATAAAAAATTAAGTTAAAATTTTACGATTATTATGTTTGCATAGAAAAGAAAATGATGTAATGCATAGAATTGAGTTTGAGCCTTCAAATTATTAAAATTTTAACATTGAAGACATATATAGTGCATGGAAAATTCACCGATTTCAAAAAAAAAATGAACTTTCTCATCTTTATCTCAAAAAAAAAAAATTATGAACCTCAAATAACCATGTTTTTCTTCTTATACAAAAATTAGTTTACAAAACTCTAAAAAGTATGAAATTTGGTTTCCTATCTTATTCTACCAAATAATTTGGCTATCATAATATCCTCCGATTCACCTTTTCAAACTAAAAATATTTTAACTTAATTCACTTATTCATCCCTGTTTTTTGTTTAAAAATATTCACTTAAGGATCAATTAATTGGACGAGTCCGGACCTGTGTAGCACTGCGTAACGTAACGTGCAATGAGCAGCTCAAACGATTCGGACTACGAGATACTATTTATGATACAAATTTAATAGAACAAATAACATCAAAATTCCTACAAATGCTCCAAATTTACCACTCCAATATATTATTATTATATCAGGTGCAAACTCTAGTTAGACGACCCCATTATATCTAAGAGTCATTATTTGGCATAATTGCGTCATTAATTAAAATTGTTCATGTGCACCTCATCTTTTTATTTTATTTTATTTTGACATAAGAGCACATATTTAGATTGTTAATTTATTTAGAGAACTCAGAATTAGCTATAACTGCTTTGGTTGCAACTCCACTACTTATTTATTGTGCAAGGATTTTATGAATTCTGATCTTCTGAAGTATGACGTATAGATAAATATATTATAGAGTTTTTTTTTTTAAATTTGCTTTGTGTGAAGTTTAACGTGATCGGACATATTCAGTGCTATGCTGTACGGTACAACGCAGCAGAGAATATGAACTCGGATTTTGTTAATACTGATTATGAAGGAATTTAACTATATCCTGAAGCATCTACTAATTGTGTTAATTTTCTCTCAATTAATTTCTCACATATTTTTATGCGTACAACTACCGTCACTTGATATATAATTTGTGGCCAACTTAATTTATTTTGCTTTCGTTACTATTAGTGCCACTAATTAACTACTTGGCATGTAATTGAAATAGCAATAACTTTTCTTTTCTTCACTACTTGCTTAATTAAGAAAAGCCCCCACTAAATTCATTTGTTAGAAGGAAAATGTTTGAGAGATACTATCATTGATATCAACTTTATTAGTTATGTAAAATGAATTACAATTCGTGTTAACGATTTTATTATGTAACTTATTTTGTATAGTATTTTTTTATTCAATTTAAATATTACTAATATGAATAATAACTCATTTAAGTTGTATAATAAAAATACTGTACAAATAAATTACATAATAAAATTATTAATATGAATAATAACTCATTTAATATGAATAATAAATTTTGTATCGACAATGATATCAATGACAATATCTATATACCAGCTCTCTTGTCAGAATAAAAAAAAAAAGGAGGTAATGGACTATGTACTTGAACTTCTTCTTTTTATTTAAATCTCTGAAGAACAACTAGATGAAAGAGTTTAAGAAAAGGATTCTTTCATTTATGGATAGAAAATTAAAATTGCATTCCTTACTATAAGAAAAGAAAAAAAAACTGAGATTAAGAAGCACAAACGAGTTTTATCTCTACATAGTTCAGGGTTTAATTAATAATTCATCCGTTGCTATGGATGTATTTACAAGTTTCATTCTTTTATAATGCTGGGTATCTGGTATCATACAAATATCAAATTTGACAACAACAAATAAATTCAACAAAGTACTCTTATAGAATATCAAATTGCTCATGAGGGGAAACAATTAAAGCAACCTCAATCTCTACTGAAAGAAAGAAAATGTATGAAGAGAAACTGAGAAAGAGAGAACAAAGACTCTTAGATTAATTAAAGAGAGAAAATTAAATTATGGTGTTGAAGGTGTACGCAACTCGGATTTCTGAGCCTTCTAGAGCTGTAATCATCTTTTGTAGGTATGATTTTTTTCCATTTAATTAACACCCACAAATCTCTTAATATTAATTGTACATTGTTTTCTATCACCGGTATGATTCCCCGTACCATGGTGCCAGTACATTCTTCAAACATTCAGTAAAATGTTTGAACAAATAAAAATGGGAAGAGTATTTTCGTCATTTATCAACATTAGTTAATAGCAAAGAAATTGTCAAGATTAAAAATTAAGTGAAATAATTTTCAGTACTTGGGGGGGGGGGGGTTGGTTTTCACATTGTGAAAATAATACTCCTTAATTATAGATAATGAATTTCTTCTATTTTGATCCTTCAAACACCCAAACTCTTGTTTTATTGTTTAACTATTTGCAATATGTTAGAATCCATTCCAACAAAATTTCATACCTTGAAATCATGCTTAGAATTATGTTCCTTTTTTTGTGTTACTTCAGGGTGAACAAAATTGATTTTGAGGAGGTGACAATAGATCTTTCCAAGGGCCAACAAAAATCTCATGAATATGCAAGTAAACCCAAAACATTTCATTATTTCTTTAATCTATGAAAAAGTTCCAGTGTAATTACTGAAAAATTTAATACAACAAAAAGAATCCATTAATGAACCTATTGTTTTACAACATTACATTATTGTTTTGGATGAATTTCCAGAAATAAATCCAATGGGACAAGTGCTGGCGATCGTTCATGGTAAACTAAATCTATATGAAAGGTATCATTTTTATTTAACCCCTTTAGGACTTATGAATTAGTTTAATTTTTGAATCTCTATTTTCTCAGTGAAATTGTATAACTGGTATCAGTACCAGAGCTAGATATGACTGGTATCCTGATTGTATCCAGTCAAATTGTACAAACCCAAATTCATTAATCCTTTATTTTGTGTTTTTGATTATCTCTAGACTCCTGAACTTATAGAGTTCTCATTTCCATCTTTTTTAAAATGTTTTTTTAATTAATTTTGTCTAATATTTCTCTACAACATAAAGTCATGCCATCTTGCGGTATCTTGCTTCCTTTCTTCGGTACCTGATCACTGGTATGTTTCATTCATTGATAATAATGGATTCTGTTTATTTTTTATCTTTTGTCTTTTAGTACCTGATACAAATTAATTATATCATTAAGAAAAACTTGTCATTGTTCCCAACAAAATGTAACTGTGTATTGTAAAAAAAAAATGCCTGAAATGATGCCCTTTAATTTCATTATTCATTTCTTGAAGAGAGGAAGGGATGAAGTCGTAATTTACCGTGATTGTATAGACTATGGCAAAGCAAGATTAAATGCACTCTTTTTTTCTTCTTTTTTGCAAATTCCTCATTTTGCGATTTGCCCCTTATAATAGGTACCCGAATGATCCATCGGAGAGAGCTAAGATTGATGTCATTTTGGATTGGCACCATTCAAATTTACGCTGTGGTGCATGTGTGTTTCTTCCTTTTCTCTAATAAGATAATGTTTGCATTTCCATACTCTTTTGAATGAAGCATGAATAACCCAAAATAGGAGAAAAAAAAGATAGAAAATTTACAAAACCAGTATTTCTTCGGTACTGGTATTAACCAGTTAGTATCAAGACGAATGAGAAAATTCGAGTTAAAGCACATTATATCAACAACATGACATCTTAATTAATTTACTTATTAATCATAAAAAAATAAAAATTTCTACTTGTTATCAAAATACATTTGAGGGACAATAAAGGATATATAATCTTCATTCTTCAGTGACCTACATTTTTAACAGTACTCTCGGTACGATAGTTGGTGCACCATTAAACGCACAAGCAGCACAGAAAGGAAAGAAGATTCTACATTCGTCGCTTTCAAAAATCAAGAACATATGGCTAAAAGATGGTTCAAATTTTTTTCAAAATTTTTGTTGGGGAATTCTCTACCTTCCATTGCTGATCTGAGCCTGTGTTGTCAAGTTATGCAATTGCAGGTATTTACAATGAAGCAGTTTAATTCTTTGCTATGTACAAAGAAAGCACTATTGACATGTCATAAAACAAAACAAGAACATTTTCTTTGGATGTATTTTTAGAATAAGATCACAGTAAAATTTCTCGACTCAATACCTTAACAACACTCAATAAGTAGAGAACCATATTGAGTGTAGGAGGTCGTAGGTTTGAAACTTCATTTATAGATATTTAAAATTAGATAACTTAGACTTCTATCTTTATCTTAAAAAAAACACTCAATATGTAGTTTAGTTTTAATTAAATATTTTGTTTCAAACTAGTACCAGATGCCATGTATATATCAGCAAGGTGCCAGAATATATGGAAATATTGAGCTTGGTTATTTTTTATTTTTAAATTTTTTTTCATTTTTAATCAATCTACTTTTTTGTTGTTTATATTAGGAATAACCAAACATTCTTTCTGTAATTTGTAATTAAACAAATTTAAGAAACAACTTAATTAACAGGCCGTGGGTGAAAAAGAGGCAGAGAGTATTTTGAAGCCATACCAGAAAATCAGGGACTGGATTGAAAATGTGAAGAGAGCAACCGAACCGCATTTTCTTGAAGTTCATGAGGTTCTGGAGATCTGGAAAAACAAAACTTCATCCAAGCTTTAATTTAGAAAAATGAGAAATGACAAGGGTTTATTAGAAATTTATTGACAAAATAAAAATAAATCTTTGATGTTTGTGACTTTTTGTTGAACATATCTAAAAGTATAAGCTACTTATGATCATACTTCAATCAGAAATTAATAGATTTAACAATTTTTTTTAGTCAATTAAAGGTAGTTATACCCAATTTGAATGTGCCATTTCATTGGTCACATTTTTGTATGGCTGAGAATAAATGTTATATCATAATTTGCAAGATTATGACATTATAATTATATGAAAAAAAAATGACATACATAGTTTTTCTTTTTGTAATTGTAAATTCTTTAAGATAACTAGGACAAAATGAATGGAATTCACAATTCACAACAAATTCTAACTAACATTTGATTAGAAAATAAAAATACACCATTATATAACATAAGATATAGAAGTTACATAATCAATTATTCAAATTGACATTCCTTTTCTTCAATTTCAATAAAAAGAAAAATTCATTTCCCTCTGTTCTTTCTTCCAGTATTTCTTCATGACAAGAGAACAATCAATTACCAAAGTATATATAGGCCTTTTTCCTTCCCTAGTTGGGCTTGGCCTACAATGGATTTCCTCTGGAATTAAGAAAAAGAGAAGCTAAAAACCTTGCAATGCATTGCATTCGTCTGCAATCGAATATGAATTCCAGAAAAGACAAATCTGGGCCACAGTCAAATAGTCAACGAATCAAATCTTATCCTGTCGGTATCTAGTCCTAGATGTAGCGAGTCTGTAAGCTTTATCTTTAGTTCTTATGAGTGACTCGCTTCACGATTCGTCACAGAGATATTTGATTACTTCTTCGAGAATTCGTTACACTGATGAGATATTTGATTACGCCAGCCTGATCTCCATCGTTTGGTTTCGGAAAGAGCGAGCGAGGGAGAGAGCGAGCGAGAGGTCGAGAGAAGGAGAGAGATTCGCACAATGGTTCTGAAGTTGTACGTAGATCGGATGTCTCAGCCTTCCAGAGCTATCATCATCTTTTGCAAGTAATTTTTCGGATTGCCCCCTGATTTTCTTTTCAATTTTACTGTTTTCTTTCTAATCGATCGCTTATCTTCCCTTTCTGGGAACTAATTGATTCTCACCAAGTGCCCGTATGGTATGCTAGAAAAATATAAGAATCTTGGAAAATCCTGGAAAGTTTATTCTTTTATCAATAATTCTTGCATCTTTTATTTCCCATGGTGATGTTTGGTGTGTGAGAATCTATAATTCCAAGAAAAATATAAGAATCTTTAAAATACCTTATAAATCTAAGGAATCACGCAATATGACCTGAAAACTTTTATCAGAAATGCACAACTGATACAACTAAAGGTACTTCTAATTTCACAACTTGATAGCAAATGTAATGTTCCCAAAGAACTACAGTTTGCATTACAATTTAAAAGAAAAGAAAATAATATATAATAGTAGATATTGTACCGATAAGGTGAGATTGAATTTGGATTTAACAGAACTGCTTCAAGGAAGTGTGAGAGATGTGCAGTAATTAAGGTGTAGTAAGGAAGAGAGTCAACGAGGTAGAGAAAAGTCAGCTGTTTGCTTTAGGTTGTGAACTAGAAGTAGGCGGTGTTCTTTTGCATTTCGAACTTCTGTGGGACAACCCAAGAAGGGAGAAGAGAGAGCAGCAATGGCGATTCTGGTATGAGAAAAGAAGAAAGTAAAGAGGGAGAGTGGTGAGAAGGGTTCAGCGAGAAAGTAATAGAAGGATTGTGTTTTCCAAGTAACTTGGAGGAGAAAGCAGAACGAAGGGAGAATGGGAGACAACATGCCGACAAGATTATAAAATCCTGGAAAATTTTGACATCAAATGTACAAGCAAAACATCTTTCCGAGAAATGTTGATCTTTTCTCATATTTTCCGGTTAATTAAACAGGCCCTAAGTATGAATTTTAAAATAAAAGTAGTGAATTGTCTTGGAGAGCTGAATAAAACGATCAATATAAAATATTTGTAGCAATGGATTTGGTGTAGTCTGGGTTGCACATAGTTATATCTGGCTTCCTTGTTGGATGGATTAAGGAAACTGTTCCTGCCTTGTATTGTTGAGAAGTTCTAGTTACCAACTTAGAATAATGCATAGGCCTATTTTAACACCACTAATCTTTCGTAGTAATAATATCCCTTTTATATACTATGGCTGAAGATACAATCACTTCACCACATTTTCATTTCTCTTTTATGTAGAAGAATTTAGGCTTTCCAAGTAAATGCTTGAAGCATCAGTTTGAATGATAAATATTCAATTATATTTTACATGTGCGTGATTTATTGTAATACTAGGATGAACCGAATTGATTTTGAGGAGGTGAGGATAGATCTCCTCAAGGGCCAACACAGAACTCCGGAATTTGCAAGTAAGCCCGAAGAGTTACTTTATTTCTCTCTGATATTCAAAATGCCTATCTTCAATTAATCATCGGAACTAAGATTACTTCAATGCCAACTGATATACAGAAATCAGTGTTCTGGTAAATGGTTAAACTTCACTGTGCATATTAGAATATTATTTACCCAACTAATAACATCTTTCCTGGTACCCTACTATTATTGACATAAGTTAACTTCGTACATTCAGAAATAAATCCAATGAAACAACTGCCAGCAATTGTCGATGGTAGATTTAAGCTGTCTGAAAGGTACGTTTTATTTTACCTGTCTAGAACTTGAATTGGTTTATTATTTAATACTGAAATATTTAATCAGAGGTTCTTGTGGTATTGCTGATTCACTGTGACGCACATTACTGATCTATTGACATGTTTGTCTTTTGCTATTTATTTTTGTAACTTCTGTTATTTAATTGGTTTTAGGCTTTAGCCTTAAGTTTTACATGCTACTTTGAGTCATTTCTTTCAATATTAATATAATTATTCCACCTTCTCTACTGGTTTACAGTCATGCCATCTTGCGGTATCTTGCTTGTTCATTTCCTTCAGTATCTGACCACTGGTATGTTTTGTAGAAAATTTATGTTTTTTCTTTAAATTGAGGGTTTTCTTTTGTATGCATTATTTGTTTTAATACAGTGCATAAGAACTGTAGGGAAATTCCTTCTTGTCCTGATACAAAATCAAAATTTTTTAGACATATTTCAGTTTAATAAACATGAGAAGATTGTTAAAATAGCTCGTGCTTTATCATTTTCTTAAAGAGCAAAAGCCATGAAAAAGGGGCACACGTGCTGTAAGAAATAAATTACTAACATGTAAGTCATGTGTACTTCAATAATAAGTTAGTAAAACCAGCTTGCCTTGTGACAGGTACCCTAATGATCTGACAAGTCGAGCAAAAGTCGATTCCATATTAGATTGGCACCATTCCAACTTGCGGCGTGGCTCCAGTATGTTGTTTTTGCTTGTTAACTCTGTAAAACATAGTATTTACAGATAAACCTTCTGAAATTTCAAATTTGTTAAAATATCGCTGAGAAATTATTTATATTAATGCAGACATGTACAGGTCAGTTGCATCCAACCTGTATCTTAGTTTGTTCAGTTTTAACTGAGTCATATACGAAACATAAAATAATTCTAAAGTAGGACAGAAATATACATAACTGTTTAGTCCTGATACCGTTTTGTCTCAGTAGTGCGAACTAAATAGTACCAAGGCAAACAGGCAAAATTGAAGTCTTTGCTAAAGTGCAAAGTAGATGAACTTTGAAATTTTATTTGTTCAGCTGCTAAGGATCATTTGCCAATCATAAACTATATTGCAAATTTTTTTGGTTACATTTGAAGGACCTAACTAAGAATTGTCATGCTTGTCCAGTGACCTATGTGTTTCATGATACCCTGGCCCCATTATTTGGTGTACCATCAAAAGCTCAAGCTGCAGAGGAAGGAAAAAAGCTCTTGAAATCATCTCTTTCAAAAATAGAGTCAGTGTGGCTAAAAGGGGATTCACGGTTTTTATTAGGCAACTCTCAGCCATCCATTGCTGATATCAGTCTTGTTTGTGAACTTATGCAGTTAGAGGTACCTATTAAAATATAATGACATTTTTATTATTGACAATAAACAAAAGACCCTTGCAGAGATGTCCTGCCCCTTCTCCCCTTGTATTTTTAGAAAGTATAAAAGAAGGTAAAGAAACAGAAAGAAAAGGAAATAAAATGAAACCATGCTTTGGTTGGTATTGTGCTGGTTTTTGCTCGATTGTCATTCCCGGATTAATAATCGGTTGTTTTCATGAGTTTTTCTTTTTATCAAGTACTTGTTTTGCTCTTTGAAATGAAAGCACCTCAACATTTTTATCATCATTATTAAGGAATTTTTGTAAGAAACTTTTACCTTTTTTAAATTTTTTTAACAGGTTATAGATAATGAAGAGCGGGAGAGGATTTTCGAGCAGCACCAAAAAATCAGGGACTGGATGGAAAATGTGAAGAGAGTAACTCATCCGCATTTTCTAGAAGTACATGGGGTTTTATATAAAGTGAAGGCTCTTGTGGAAAGCAGGAGAAACAAAGCTTCATCCAAGCTTTAATTTTAAGGTAAATAATGAAGTTACTTTAATTGAATGTGAAATAAATTCTTAATTTTGCTTCAATTTGCAAAAGTTATACTGTCATCTCTCTCTCTCTCTCTCTCTACATGCCAACTTTTCCAGTTGTAATGTATTATGAACAATAGTTATAGTCCTATAAATAAAGCTGCTTAAACTAGGTCAGAACTATATTTGTTTATCTTTCATGTGTTTTTTTGTTTACATTTGTTGAATTATAACCAACTTGAACTTTTGGTTTATTTGGTCTTATTTGATGTTTGTATGTTGATGTCATCATGTGGAAGAGTATATAACTTGGATTTTAGCAATGCATGTAGTCTTGTCTCAACATGAAATATAAATCCATGGAAAAACCATGACTATAAGTTAGTACTTTATGATTATACAATAACCTTCAAGTCTTTGCTAATAATTATGTAAATCAACTCACAAGTTAATACAATAGCGGCAGCAACAAAAAGCCATACTACAAGTCATGTTGTTTTCTTTTATTATCTTACAACAAATTAACCAAAAAACATTCCAAAGTACTAAAAGGTGGATTGTGGTGTAAGAACTACCAAAAGAAAAAGTACTTTAAAATGCTCTCTTTTTGTCTTCCGAATAAAATGTCACATTTGTTGGTAGGTGTAATAGTGTTTTCACATATAGAATGTTTTTTGTTTTAACACAATTCCATTTAGTGCCAAAAATTTGGAGACAAAACCTTTATTTTTATGCACCTATCACTCTTTTAAGCTTTTAAGCGTGATGTAACTTAATTTCTACATCAATTGCCCAAGCAATTAATATGATATTTTTTTGATATGTTATTAAATTATATGGTTGCAATTGACTCGTGTATTTACAAGACCGCAGGTGTTTTTCTTTTTTCGGACTACACAAAAGAGGCATTAATTATTGGCTTGAGCTAAAATTAAAAAAAAAAAGAAGTTGCTTCAAATGGAATTAAAAAAAAAGAAAGGCACTACAAATATAGTATTGCCAATTCAATTGCAACAAACAATACTAACAAAACTACAAAAGTAACCCTATCAAAGTAAGGGCAAAAAAAATATCAAACCAACTAATTGGTTTTAGCCATATATAAATTAAAAAAGAGTGATAATTACCTCTTTTAGGTCTTAATCACACTCTTTCTTTATTTACACCTAAAATGTATTTACATTTATTTCGAAAAAAAATTATACTTTATATTACTAGAATTAAAAGGTATGTAAACTATATTTTTATTTGTGTAACAAAGTTTGTAACTTGAATTTTCTTTATATATCATTTTCAAGAATGAAAAAAGTGATTAATTAAAGTACTTACACATATATACATAAATAAATTATTTATTTAATATAAATATTTTTAATGTATACATAAAAAATACAGCATATAGGATGCAGAAATAATTTTTCACAAAAAAGCTTGTGTCCCTTTAGGCTGTAATTTAACCCATAAAAAAATAAAAAAATAAAAAAACGAAAGTTATCTCTCTCAAGTAAACCTCTCTCTACCAATCAAACAGAAAGAGAAAGAAAAAGGAATTGAAAATGAAATGTGACAAAGAAGAGATAAGAAAGCATCTTCTATCTATCTATCCATCCATCCATCCAATAGACAATTAATAGTCCTGTGATGTGTACACATATGACATGGCCACTACAAATTAATTTATTTTACATATATATATATATATATATACACACACACACGACTTAACCTAACATCTCTGACTTAATAGTTTTTAATTTGAACAAGAAATAAAAAAAAGACAAATTCAAACTAAATAAATAGTAGATAGATAGTTGTCCCTTTTTTTTTTCACATATGTTTAAAGAGTTGATAATGTACCTTGCCAAATTTGCAAAGGAAGGAATCCATAAAAAAATGTTCTTTTTTTGCGGTGTGGGTATATATATGTATTTTTATGCACTAATAGTTGTGTATTAGTATTTTATCATATATTATGTGGTATTTGTTTTTGTTTTAGTGTAATTAGATTTTGATTTAATAGGGCATTTATCAATGAGCTTTTATCGTCAGAATCAATTTTTGATTTAGTGAAGTAAATAATATTTTTTTATCGAAGATAATACGTTTGAAATTGGACTCGAGATTTCTTATAAATACTTAGAACTGATAACGTTTTTTTTTATATAAGGGGTCACGTTAATCTCAATATTTATTCATTTCTAAATATTTTTTATAGAATTTAAACCTATGTCTCTCCGTTGAGAGACAAAACCTAACACCACTGTACTAGACCTACGATTCTTAGAACTGATAATGTTAACTTCAAATTTCATCTCAAAAAAGAAAAAAAAGGCTTTTGTTGCTTTTTTCATGAATTATTTATGGTTAACTTGTATTCCTTAATCTAGTATTCTGGCAAATGTGTTCTTTTCATGAATTAATTGTGGTTAATAGATAGCTGTATTGATTTTTTTTTCCTGAAGCATTAGACCTAAAATTTTTTAATTAGAAAATAAAATGTTATTTAAAAGATGGTATCATAAATAGAATACTCATATCTTGTTGTGCTCTTTTTCAAGGTTCTATAAGGTTTCAAATAGAATATTCGAGAAAACACAAATTGAAGTTTCAAAACACAATAATTGAAGTTTCAAAACACAATAATTGAAGTTTCAAGACACAATAATTGAAGTTTCAAGACCAAAGAACAAGGCAATTTGTTGATCAGAATTATCCCCAAAACACAAAAATTGAAGCTTCAAAACAAAATTCATGCATGAAAAATGTAACAATACCTATCTCTAGCTAATTTGTAATTATTCAAGATTTTTTCCTCAAATCTTGTTTCTACTTCTAAATACAATATCAAATTAAATTAGCAATTAATTGTACTTTCCTCTGAAATTATCTTAATTGTGTAACAAAACAAATAAATGAAATTAAAATTATTTTTAATTAAAATATGTGTCACTGTTATGCTTTAATTAATTAGCCATATGATGTATAAAAGATCTTTTTCCAGATTTATATCTATGCATTAAATGCATACTTTAACATTCAATTTTGCACTGAATTAATTGTCAAAATCACTCTTGATCTGATAAAGAAAGAGGAAGATTATTAAATATCTTAACTTCAAATATTAGCCTTATAATTAAAATGTATACAAAAATTGAATGCATCTGAAAACTTGAATGCGCGTTAGAAATACTCTTAATTAATTAGCCATATGATGTTATCAATGTTTTAAGGCTAATTTTGCTATAGATCAAAATTTATATTATAGACTAAGAGATCGGACTAAAATTAATGTGATTTATTAACCATTAAAAATTTTGATTCGTAGCAAAACTGCTCACGATGATTCATTAACGATCGTGAAATTAATTTCTCTATAATTAATATGTGTCACTGTTATGCTTTAATTAATTAGCCATATGATGTTAATTAATTATCAATGTTTTAAATGAACTTCTTTTATGTAAGTCTCTGGATTGGTACATGAGCATTAATTTAATTATCCCTTTCACATAGTCAAATAGACACGTATGAAAACCAACAAATCAAATATGTCATTTTCTCTCTCTCCCTCTCTCTCTCTCTCTTGCATTAATTGATTTATATTACGCATTATTAATTATAAAATTTCGTGTGGTTATGGGTTTATTAATTTATTTAACAATTATATATATATGGAAAATATTATGAATATATCATTATTGATACTGTTATTAATACAGATTTATTTATATATATTAAATGAGTTATTATGTATGTTAATGTCTTTATTATGTATAATATTTCTATTATTTAACCTAAATATCATTAATATGCATAATAACTCATTTAAGTAGCATAATGACAATACTGTACAGAATAAATTTACATAATAAAGCCATTAATATGCATTATAATTCATTTAAGTTGCATAATAATAATATTGTACAAAATGAGTTTACATAATAAAGTCATTAATATGCATAATAACTCATTTAATGTATATAATTAAGTCTGTATCAATGATGGTATCAATAAGCGTATATATATATCGATGACGGTATAATTAGGTGTCTAACATCTGGGATTATTAAACATACTACCTACGTCTGATTTCTTATTCATTTTAGGTGTACCAAATTTAGTTTCTTTATTCCGAGTTTGGTATTATATATTTCATGTGACATGAAACCAAATAATAATCATTAATTATCATGTAACACTTTTTTGGAATATTCGGAAGTTCAATCTTTTTGAGAGAAAAAAATGCCCTCAATTTTGTTTAATTAAAGACAAATACGACCGACTTATAAACAGTAATTCATATTTTATATTAGTAGGGACGTACTTATAATATTTTTTTATGACATATCGTGATAACACTTTTTAG
The DNA here is from genome assembly GCA_037678475.1 of x Bolboschoenoplectus mariqueter. Taxonomy (NCBI): domain Eukaryota; kingdom Viridiplantae; phylum Streptophyta; class Magnoliopsida; order Poales; family Cyperaceae; genus x Bolboschoenoplectus; species x Bolboschoenoplectus mariqueter. The sequence goes on along the minus strand of CM075245.1, from coordinate 3,129,750 downwards.
TATATTAATAATTTAAGTTTATGATTCGAATCATGAAGATGGATCTTAATCTTATTCGATATTACAAACAAAATAAATGCACAAAAAAATATTATATTTACCGATTTGTTTAGTAAAAGATTAGAATGTCTAAAAATCAATGACGGGTTAATTTGAACCAATTTTGTTTGTATCATTTTGTTAAACAAATATTCAACATGATATTTAACAAAAAACAACAATTAAAATTTTTATTTCAAGATTTGAAATTTAAATTATATTATAATATTCAACATGATATTTAACAAAAATCAACAATTAAAATTTTTATTTTAAGATTTGAAATTTAAATTATCAATATAATATAACATAAAATGATGTAATAATATGTCATAAAAACAAGTTATCATGTCATCATTTCTCATTTTATATAAATCTTATGCTTGTTTTTATTCCGATGAAATCAAGAAAGAACTCCTGATTTTTACAAATTTTATTTTTCATTCATCTTCTTGAATTGATAACATGTGTTCTTTTATTTTCTATCTTTTAAAAAAAAATCAACTCATTTATTTTATGAATAATTTTCTTATGGATCAAAATTTATACTATCGACGAAAATTTTAAGTTAAAATTAACGATCATAATTCATCCAAACATAATAACTATTAAAAGTTTTAATTCATAGCAGAATTACTCAATTTTTATTTGTTTCTGGTTATTAGGTACGCAAATTTAACTCATAGTATGTCGAGTATTAACTCAAATTGATTCATGTTTGATGAATGTTCGATGAAATAATTTGTTAGTTCGAGTTTGAGTTTGAAGATATTTGAAATATCTTGTTTGACTCGATTAAATATAACCCGATATGTAATAATTAATGATATTTAATGTAGAATATCAAGTTATAGAGAATCAATCTTTGAATCGCAGGTTTAACACAGCGGTGATATATCTTGTATTTCTGTGGAAAAACGGAGGTTTAAGTTTCATATAAGATATTTGAAAAAAAATAAATATTGAGATTAACGGGAGTCCTTATATATTAAAAAAAATAAATCTTTGATGAAGATATAAAAAATAATTTGAAGTAAAGATATTAAAATTTTTTTGTTATTTGATGGTCGAAATTAATTAATAAATTTTGTCTTAGATTTAAGAATTGGTCAAAATTAGTTAGTGAATTTTGTCTTCAATTGAAACATTGCTCTCATTTTTAAAATTTTAAAATTCAGAGACTTGACTAGTGATTTAAGCAGAAAACAAGAAACACGTAAAGTTCATTAATTTAATTGTTTTTCAAAAATAAACTCTTGAATTTCTACTCAATTGACCTTATCCTTACTTTTTATAATTTCTATTATTTGCGAGAAGATTCCTTAATACCTCGAACAAAAAAAAGTTTTTATCACTGTAAAAGTATCTTCATTGACTGTGCTGTACCAAAAAGAGTAAATTAAAATGACCCTCTTACCCATCTAATTTGTTTTTTTAAATAAAAATGAAGGTCAAAATTATTCAATTTTAAATATTTATAATTTTTGTTTTATTTAAATTTAGAATCTGTGATTTTTTATATAGAGAATATTATTTTTGTCAGTATAACCCATCTAATTTGTTTATCTGTAAAGTATAATTTTGTAGATGTTTAAATTGATCTTGTAGGATTAATTAAATGTGTATTTACTTCCATGGACCCCTAATTATTTGTGTTTAATTTATCCATTTTACATCTCAAACAAATAAATCAACGGCAATAGAGATCTTTAGTTAATTATTTTGTCATGTAAAGATTTTGTTTGCTTAAATTAAAATTAGAGTACCGGATTTATATTACGATAATATGTTATTCAGATGAGAGAATAAAAGATAATATATGATGTATCCACATTCGACATCATAATTTTCTTCTCATAAAATTTGTGATACTTGATCTCAACCGTCCATCATGAATTATGAATACTTTCAGAAAATTCTTTTTAAAAAATCGCATCGTTTCGTACATATTCAATCTAAACCCTTCATTATAAATCATACAATCTCAAAAAAATCTGCCTACAAAGTGATATCATTCCATTCATATTTGATCTAAACCGAACAATTAAAATTGTATTTCATAATTTATGTTATTACAGTCATATGATAAAGACTCAAATACACAACTGAGGTAAGAAAAAAAAAAAAGAATTGGGGGATATTCTCAAGGGCAAAATGGTAACTTCAAAATAAAATAAATGAAATTGACCTAAGGTCAACGTCACTGGTGGAACCTTGCTTTCCACGTGGGCCCCATTGAATCGTCCTCTTGAGAATCTCTGGTGGGGCCCACTAACTTTGTACTAAACCTATCCTGTCAAAGATATATACAGGTATCTCAAATCAAAAAGAAAAACAAGAGAAAAAATTGAGCAAGAAAAGCAAAAAATATATATATATATATATGTAGTTTATTAATTCATGATTCATCACATACTTTTCTTATGTAAAAAAAAATAATGATTGGGGGCAAGTTTATCCGTTCAATTTGGTTCATAACATTTCTGATTAAAAAAAAATATTGTGTGAATAATTTGGTTCATAACATTATGAAATTTGTCATCACCATTAATTGTTGTAACTAATGGTATAATTTGACAGGCTTGTAAAGATAAATTATTATAAATTCCCCATGCATTTTTTTATATAAAAATTCTTATTAATCTCGATATATTTTTTTAAATATCTTTTGCAGAATTTAAATATATCTCTCTGTATAAATATGAAATACGGAGAGATGAAATTTATCACTACTATGCTAAATATCGTTCTTATGATACTTATAGCTTTTGACTTGTAGTTTATGACACTCCATCTGTACAAAAATCATGGCATCATAAATTCATAATACAAGTTCAAATTAAACATGACTACAACTTGTTAATCATATTCTTTGCTATTGGTCAAAGTCTCAACGATGAGTGTCGCTTTTAAATTTGGTGTTTACTGTGGAACAAGTTAGCACAAAAAAATCTATCGGATTCATTATAACCCCAAATCTACTTTTTTTTTAATACTCAATATATATGATGTATAAGAACCGCAGATTTAATACATATAGTATTGGCTTTTTTTGTCTCTATATAAAGAAGCGGATTTAAGTCTATTAAAAATATTTAAATATTTACAAATATTAGAATTAACGGAAACTCTTATTTAAAAAATAATTCTTTAAAATTCCTTTTTTTTGCATTTAGTTTTTAGTGTCTTTTCATGTAATTTTTTGTTATGTGTAGCATTTAAGATAAGAGTTTGGATTGTTCTAGTCCACTTCCTCAAATGAGATTATTTTTTTGTTTGTTTACAATTTATATTTATTTGAAACATAATTAATGCTTTGTTTGTATCAGATGAATGATATATTGCGTATTCATTAATGGATGGATGGATGGATTGTTTTAAAAAGACAAATAATTTATTGAAATAATTGAAAGAAGTGAGGGAGAGAAAATAATTTAACTCCAATTTTTTCGGTAAATAAAAAAATTTTGTTCGATCGTGGATTTTGCAAAAATGAAAAACAACAACTCAATTTTTTTTTTCAGTAATTAGATATATGATTGCAATATAATGGACAAATTCTATAATTATATTTCACTTCACTTTTGAACAGATAATCAAAATTGACATAAAATTACCTCGTAGATAATTATAAGTATACTAAACCATGACAAATACAAGCATAGAAATCATTTGAAGAGGATCCCTCCGCATAGGTACATGAAGTGCCACACAGACATCAGCAACAAAAGATCTGAACGCACGTGAGAGAACAAGGAAATGGAGGAGATATTTCCTGCCAATTTCTGGTAGTACAAATATCATGCCTACCTCATTGACACTTCTCTCTCTCTCTCTCTCTCTCTCTCTCTCTCTCTCTCTAATTAGCGTGCTCTAGACAGTGAGTTCTCTTACAGTTTACTTGTTCTTCTTCGCCTCTTTTATGTGCTTTCTCTCCATCTATCAATAGAAGATGGCGCCATGGATTAAGCGAAAGAGCTTTCTCTTGGTAATTTCCTTGGTTTAATTTCTTGTACACTTGTTCTTCTTTTATTAGCAAGCTTTGTCAAAAAGTGCTGTCTCTCTCTCTCTCTCTCTCTCTCTCTCTGTTTGTTTCTATTACGCATTTAAGGTTGAAAAAAGATATATTTGACTATTTTTTTTGATAAAATATATTTGACTCTTGTTGAGGAGAATATATCTTTAATTGGGAAAAGATAATACCATATTAATTTTTTTGGAAAGACTTTTATCAAAGAAAATTTTATTGGAAAAATGAAGGTGTGAACGAGGTTTTTCTAAATATAATTTTGCAGATAATATATATAATTTGTGCTTCAAAAATTAAAGAGAACTAGTCTGGAAAAACCCAGCTCATAATTTGTTGTTTAGAAAATTGAGTAATGATTTTTTTTTGAAATTATAACAAGTCAAAAAAAAAGAAAATCTCTCTTCTATATTAAATTCTCAAAATTGCAGAACTACCCAACTCAACTGATATTTCTAAAAAAAGTATAAATTCTTCATAGTTATAAGAAATGTAAAAGGGAAGAACCAGTCATAGATTACAAGGGAGTAAAGGTATCCTTTTCAAAACTAATAATTTTCTATTGTTTTTTCTAATGTTCTCCTTGTTTTTGACATCTTACTGATCTAATCCAGGACTGAGACCTTTCCAAAAACAAGCAAACCAACAAAAAGGTAGAGGAAGAAAGAGAACAACCTTTTCTGATTTTAATTGTCAAAAGAAAAGAAAGGAGGTTAAAAAAATGATGAACAATGTAAAGCTTGGTGTGGAGGTTATCAGTGCGCATGACCTGATGCCGAAAGACAGTCATGGTGCTGCCAATGCCTTTGTTGAGCTCCACTTTGATGGCCAGAAATTCCGTACCACAGTCAAAGACAGGGACCTAAACCCATATTGGAATGAGCCGTTCTATTTCAATGTGTCGGACCCGGCATCTCTGCCTGAAATGGCACTCGACGCACATGTGTACCACCTCAACCATGACAATAACTCGAAGTCGTTTCTTGGCAAGGTACTCTTTCCAAAAAATAATCATGATCAATATATTTATCAATGCTATTATAAACCTCAATCTCTAAGTTGTTAGTCCTCAAATTTACCTATTGTCTGCTAAATTATTTCTCACTTGGTTTTTAAATGATACCCTCTTCATCAAAATATTCTTATCTTCAAAGGTTTTTCTTTTCTTTTCCTTTTTTCTTTACCACAAAATGGAAGTGATATACCAAATAACTTCAGCCCCCACCCCTCCTTTGCTCCAACCAATCCAAAAGAAAGAAAAAAAAGGACTGGAAATGTACTGAACCAAATCATGCACACTTTTACTGGATATAGCCCAGTGGAGCTAAGTATTTCGGCGAGTGGTGAATCTATTTGCAAATCACAACATCTTTTTGTTATAAGCATATTCAATTTCAGTGCGGTTGAATTGACCTTAGTTTGTGTGGAAGTGGCTGTGGCCCACAACTCTGGTTAGCCTTATCATGCAATGAAATTCATTTCATATTCAATTTGACTAAACCAGTGTGTTTCACAGGTCCGAATTTCTGGTACATCATTCGTGAACATCTCAGATGCGACAGTGCTTCACTACCCTCTGGAGAAGCGTGGGCTTTTCCCCCGTGTAAAAGGAGAATTGGGTCTAAAGGTTTTCCTAACTGATGACCCAAATGTTCGCATCTCCAACCCAGTGGCTGAATTTGATAACATAATGGGCACTGCGTCTGAAGCCTCACAAACCGTTCGTGAAAACCAAAACACAATAAATATGCAGACTCGAACTTTCCAGCATTTACCAAGGGAAAGCCGTACCTCACCACAACAGTACCAGCAACAAATGCAACAACAACAATCATACTACACATCTGGTTCGATGCCACCGCCTCCTCTAGAGGTGTCTGGGCGAAATCAGTATGCTGCTGGTGAGGTGAGGCAGGAGCAATCTCAACCGCGTATCCTTCGAATGTTCTCTTCATCTAGTCAGCAGCCAATTGACTACCAACTGAAGGAGACCAGCCCGTCCTTGGGTGGTGGCCGGGTTATTGGAGGTCGGGTTATATCTCGTAACAAACCTGGCACATATGATTTAGTTGAACAGATGCAGTATCTTTTCATTCGCGTTGTTAAGGCCAGAGAGCTACCATCCATGGATGTGACAGGCAGCCTTGATCCGTATGCTGAGATACGACTTGGTAATTACAAGATGAGAACCCGGTACTTTAATCAGAATAGTCGGCCAGAGTGGGATGAGGTATTCGCCTTCCCAAGGGAGAGAGTTCAAGCATCTAGGCTAGAAGTTCTGGTCAAAGATAAGGACGTAGTAAAAGATGATTTTGTTGGACGGGTGTGGTTTGATTTGAACGAGGTTCCAACAAGGGTCCCGCCTGATAGCCCATTAGCACCCGAGTGGTACCGGCTTGTGGGTAAGGACGGAGACAGAGCAAAAGGTGAGATCATGCTGGCAGTGTGGTATGGAACTCAAGCAGATGAGGCATTTCCTAATGCGCTTCATGCTGACTCAATCCCCGTCGATCCGTCCATTGCTAGCACACAGATACGTGGGAAGGTCTATCCAGCCCCACGACTTTGGTATGTTCGGGTGAACGTCATAGAGGCACAAGACGTGTTTATATCAGAGAAGACTCGGTTCCCTGAAGCTTTTGTCAGAATGCGGCTAGGTAACCAAATCTTTACAACAAAGGTAGTGCAATCTAGGAATGCAAATTTCCTATGGGGTGAAGAGCACATGCTAGTTGCTGCTGAGCCATTTGACGATGACTTGATCATAACCATTGAGGACCGTCAGAGTGTCAATAAGCATGAGGTTTTAGGGGTTCTACACATACCCTTAAGTCAAGTGCAGAAGCGAGGTGATGACAAAAGGGTCCGACCACAGTGGTTTAACCTACGAAGGCCGGTATTAATTGACCTCGAGCAATTGAAAGAAGATAAGTTCTCAAGCAAGATAAACCTAATTGTTTTCCTAGATGGTGGTTACCATGTGCTGGATGAGTCGACTCAATATTGCAGTGATCTTCGGCCCACAATGAGACAACTTTGGAAGCACCCAATTGGGGTACTTGAGCTGGGTATTCTGAACATAGATGGGCTCCAGCCGAAGAAGACACGTGATGGACGGGGCAGCTGTGATGCATATTGTGTGGCTAAGTACGGCCATAAGTGGGTCAGGACACGAACCATAGTAGATAATTTAGGTCCGCGGTTTAATGAGCAGTACACCTGGGAAGTCTATGACCATGCAACAGTTTTGACAGTTGGTGTATTTGATAACTGTCAATTGGGTGAGAAAATTACGGGAAGCACAGATGATCATAGCCACCACAAAGATCATGTCATAGGGAAGGTACGGATCCGGCTCTCCACACTTGAAGCCGGCCGTGTTTACACACACACATACCCACTACTTGTTCTCCAAGGTTCGGGTGTGAAAAAGATGGGAGAGCTTCACCTTGCGGTAATAGCATATTTTAATTCTAAGAGTCACTAAAAATACCTGATCTGACATGATATAATACCCCTCAGTTTGTGTCCAACTGGTCAGTAATTCCTTATGTACCTGTCACTTGATTGCATTCCCCATCTGATCCAGTGTCAATTAGCTTTTATTTCTTTTACTATTTCTTCCTTCTTTTAAATTTTGAATGGTACTCTTTTGGGGCTTTACAGATTTGAATTAAGATAGCAAGTACAGGTTGTAGAAACCAATATTTTCACTGTGGCTGCTCTGATATTTATCTATTCAAGTTGACCCTCTGACCTTCAACAAATTTGACTATACTAACTTACATGCAACTAAAATTCATGCAGATACGTTTCACAGTAACATCGTTCATCAATTCTCTATATGTGTACACACGCCCTCTCCTGCCGAAAATGCACTACATCCAACCTCTATCCATGATGCAACAAGATGTGCTCCGGAATTATGCTGTTCAAATCGTAGCACAACGGCTCGGCCGTGCAGAACCGTCTCTGCGAAGAGAAGTGGTTGAATACATGTTAGATGCACATGCACACCTATTTAGCATGCGAAGAAGCAAGGCCAATTTTTTCAGACTCATGTCTGTTCTATCTGGCCCACTTGCAGTTGGCCGTTGGCTATCAGAAGTTTGTGCATGGAAGAACCCAGTGACGACTGTCCTGGTGCACGTCTTACATATCATGCTTGTATGCTACCCCGAACTAATACTACCAACTGTATTTCTCTACATGTTTTTGATAGGGTTATGGAATTACCGGTACAGACCACAGTACCCACCACATATGAATACACGGTTGTCGCATGCAGATAGTGCTCACCCCGACGAGTTAGATGAAGAGTTTGATACATTTCCTACAAGTAGGGGCATGGAGTTGGTGCGGATGCGGTATGATAGACTAAGGAGTGTGGCTGGTAGGGTACAGACTGTGGTGGGTGACGTGGCAACACAGGGAGAGAGGCTCCAGGCCTTGCTGAGCTGGAGAGACCCACGGGCAACAGCAGTATTCTTGCTGTTTTGTATTATTACAGCTATTATTTTATATGTGATCCCAACTCAGGTTCTTGCAGTGTTCTTAGGATTTTATCTAATGAGGCACCCAAGGTTTAGGCGCAAGCTCCCAGCTGTGCCGATGAATTTCTTTAGGCGATTGCCAGCAAAGTCAGATAGCTTGCTATGAAGTCTGTGCTAGGGATGTCTTCAGGTACTATGTGCTTGAAGTTGTAATTCATGTTTTGTGTATGTTTGATATTTCTGTTAAATCCATGAGACAGAAAGTTACTGTTGTTTGAATACAGAATTTGAAGTTTTGAAAATGAAGCCATTGAGATATTTTCCCAGGAGCTAGATGGATTTTACTGTACCAGTAATAGAGGAATTTGTAATGAATGCAAGTAGTGCACTGCTACATTTTTAATCCATTCAACTTGAACACGTGCGAAATTTAACCTTATGTGAGATGTAATAATGATAGCCAAAAACTAAGAAAAAGCTCTTAAGAACGAGAACTGTGAGTCTATGACAATTACAATTGAGTGAAAATGTGAACAAAATACTGAAAGGATAATTTAAAATAAAAAAGAAATGGTACAATACAAGAGTTTCAAGGGAGATGAAGTAGCCGAGTCACAGCCAGATCCAGTGAGTCTACGTTCTTCCGCAGAAGTTTTCTTTTTTTAGTCAAATTAAGAAATTGACAAGGGAAAGAAATAAGTAGTTTAAAACTTAGGTAGAAAAAATGTAGCCTACTCCAGTTTCGAATTCAAAGATGGAAAGACTTTCAATGACTTATCTGACCATCTAGTTCCAACAAATTGTCATTGGAACAAATTAAGCCCAGGTTTACCTAAATAAACCCAATCAATAAGAAAATAAAATAAAACAATGCTCACATGCTGTAGTACCACTAAACCAGCCTAGATTTTTCAGAAAAGGATACAATTGCATTGCCAGACTCTCCAAACCTCTCATTTCTTCATTCAGTCTGAATTGGGACATCAAAATAACATAGATTTTTATCAGACTAAATGTATGTTGTTCTAAAGTAAAGAGTACATAAATGACCTCTAGAAACTCAAAATAGAACATTTGTATCAAAACAAATCAAACGTGGTTCCAATATATTCAAGGCTATGAACTTGATAGTAAAGCAGCATTGAAGCCCAAGTTCAGTGATAACCGAAGGCAGACTATGAACTAGATAAATCTTTACATGAACAAAAAAAAAAGAAGAAGAAGAGGAGAGATTAAGTACCTCAAGCATGAATGAATGTACTTATTTCCTTTAGAAGCTGCATCAAGTGCTGAAATAGAGCAGAGGGACTCAAATATTATTTACATTTATAACAACCGATACTTCTATGACTAGGAGATTGGTTGTACTTAACAGACAACATTAGAACTTAACAAAATGTGTTTAACATAAGTATATACTTCAATAAAAATGATGTGCTCACCAGATTCTTGCAATCGGCCGATGACTTCATTGAAACATTCCATATTCTCTATGGATGTTGAGGTGGCCTGAAAATGATTGAACAAAAGGTTTACAAATATCACCTCATTGGGTTCATAATTTTTTACCTGAAATAATTTCTTTCCAGAAGTCATTTTACTAAACTAAGATTTTGTTTATTCTTTTTGAGCTGAAGCTGAGTTCATGTCATGATATATATGTGTTTTTTCTCTCCAATTGAGTCCTTGTTATGACAATTGAGTTCGAATTTGTTACTTTGAAATTCCATCTTATCCTTAGAAAGAAAAACATCCACAAAAAAAAAATTGAAACTGGAAATACAAGATAATGTACAATACCTCAGAGAGACTCAATCGGAGGGAGGAGAAGAGAGAGATGAAAGATTCGGCGATCGCCATAGAGTCTCGCTCCACAGTCTCCAGCGCCTTCATGATCTCCTTATGGTCTCCCATGGTGTAACCACCGCTCGAGATTCTCTCCGGATCGTGCGACGCATCGCCGGATACTTCGCCTGAATCGGCCTGAGGCTGGTCCGATACTTCGGTCGTCTCCGGCGGGGGATCGCCGGAGATTCCCGCCTGGTCGCTCTGCATTTTTTTGGGCGAGGAATTTGATGAGAAGTTTTACAGATTAGCACCTGGAAATAGACTATTTGTTAAACTATTTGGATCGTGTGCGAAGATTAGTGCAATTGGGATCATTAGAGATAAAATAATATTTTTCGGATTAGTGTGATAATAAAGATAAAATGATGTTATTCGGATTAGTGAAAATATTATTTGGATTATATATTTAAAATAGTGTAAAATTTTCAATTTTTTCTCTCTTTATACATAAAAATAATTATTATTTTAACATTTATAAGGAATAGCGGAATAGCGCTGTTCTCAGCTATTTCGAATAGCAGATGATTGTTTGGATCAATAATAAACGAGAATAGTTGCTTTATTCTTACACAATCCAAACATGCACTTAGTCTTTACCAAGAGGTTCGGGACTAACAACAATAGGTAAACAAACAATGACGGATTTTTTGACAATTATTATTTTGACAACCTTAATAATTAATTTTGAAATAATTTTTAGAAATTCTCAAAATAAAAAAAATTAATAAACATATTTTTAACTTATAGATTGATTGTATTTTAAATTTCGTATAATTTAATAATCATTTCTTATTCCATTAAAGACTGTAAATATGAATTGTTATAAATATCATATAATTTTGATGATTTTTGATGGAGTATCAAATAATACTTATCTATAAATTAAATAATATGTTTATAATTTTTTCTATTTTTAATTTTTTTTTGAAATTATTTAAAAATTTGTTGTCAAAATTATTATGTAATAGTTATCAACAAATCTCTACTCAATACTTACCTTTTGTTTGGGCCTCCAGTGAGTTATATCTACATATTAACTAGCTCGTTATAGGCCTATGACATACTCATAAATGCAAAATCTTCTTTTCCTTTGAATTGTACGAGTATTTATTTATTTTCGTTCCAGAGATCGCTTGCTCTGAGAAGAAAAAGCCCGGTATACGAACCCAAAACCCGGCTGACCAGTAAATGAGTGATACGGTGTACCTGAACCATGTCTAGTCAATTTTTAAAGACCTGTAGCTCTTGCCTCTCTGACGGGTAGTTCTAGTAGTTCGGTTCTGTGATTTAACTTGGCCTTCAATTTCATGCCTACTCTTCTTCTTCCTTCCTTCTACCACTCTCATCAGTCGCTAAAAGAAAGTTTCTCCCTTGGGTTTCATCCTCTCTTCTTCGTTTTGGCATTGCTGAAGTACTTCCTGAGTTATTTTCATCCTATTCATTGGGGGTAAAGTCGGTGTCTTCCTCTCGTTCCCAGTTGCTTTCTCCTTCTTCTTCCAAGATATTTGCTTTAATTATATGTTCATTTTGGTTCCGAAATTCAGTGTTCTTTGAACTGTTTAAGTTGCGTTAACTTCTTTTTCATCATTTTGTTGCGTCATATTACATACTTTGTTTTAGGAATTAGGATTCTTTTTTGTACTCCCAATTCCACCCAGATGAACTTAATTAAAGGTTCCAAATCATCCCATGCGCCTAATTGCTCAGAATCAAGCTCCAATTTCCATCCTGGAATGGTTTAACAAATCATTACGATGTCAATTTCTCCTCTGATCAGTTCATTGGATTTCATGCAAATAATGCAACTTACGTAGGATTATTCTTGCCAAATTAATAAATGTCACTAGCATGCTGTCTGCCGATTGCGGAGTGTGTGTATTGCCTAGCGTGCGCCAGGTGGGCGTGGAAACGTTGCCTCCACTCGGGCAGCCATGACAGCGAGACATGGGGCATAGCGACAGCCGATGAGTTCAGGCCTATCCCGCATTTCTGTCGTGTCATACTTTCAGTTTATGAGGAGGATTTAAACCAACCCCAGGTGAGTCTTCTGAGCTAATGATCTAGGTCTCTTGTTTCGGTACCATACTAGTACAGGTGCCTGAATACTGGCTTCATACAGTGGTAATGTACTCAGTAGATAAGGAATTTAGTTTTACTGGTACCACTCCAGTATTCAACTGGTAATGTACTCATGCCTGCTAATAATGTTACAGTAGTAATTTCGGTACTAAATGGTTTTGTGCCTTGGGCAATGACCTGACTGTACCAGTTAAACAGTCTATGCATGCTGTCACTTGGCAAAAGCTGGATGCGAAAACTGCAATGCTTTCTTTCTCCATATTTTTTTCTTCGAAGACCTAATATCACTTTTATTTTTCATAAAGTGGGCTCCACCAGGTGGTTACGGCATGAACCCACAATGGGTCCACCACAGAAGGTCGTATGACCATACACAAGGCCATGCACCGCCATACCTTGTGTATATAGACCATGAAAACCATGACGTGGTTCTTGCCATTAGAGGCATGAACATGGCAAAAGAGAGCGACTACACGGTTTTACTTGACAACAGATTAGGTGAGAGACAATTCGATGGTGGTTATGTGCATAATGGTTTGTTAAAAGCTGCTGAATGGGTGTTTGAATCGGAGTGTGAGACGTTGAAGGACATTTTGGAGAGACATAGTAATTATAGTTTGACTTTTGCGGGACACTCACTCGGATCCGGTGTGGCAGCCTTGCTTGCAATGGTTGCGGTGCAGAACAGATCTAGACTGGGAAACTTGGAACGGCAGAGGATAAGGTGCTTTGCTATTGCACCGGCTCGGTGTGTGTCTCTTAATCTGGCTGTCCGGTATGCTGATGTCATCAACTCAGTGGTTCTCCAGGTAGTTTCTCTTTTTAATTTTAAATCTGTCTGTTTCATTGTTTCTCTTCTACAATATTAAAATTTAAATATTTAAACAGGATGATTTTTTGCCCCGGACTGCCACTCCTTTGGAAGACATATTCAAATCCCTTTTTTGGTAATAATTTATTCGTAAAAATATTATTAGTTGGTCCTAGCCTTTCAACAATAATTGAAGATCATCAAAAAGGATAAAATAAATCACAAGGAGAAATGCTAAAAGTTAAATACTTTGCAGACTGATATGAAGCTAGTGAGTATATTTATACCAAAAAAAATTGTATTTTGGGGAAAAAATGGTTGGTAAATAAATGTATAGTTGTATACTGACTGCAGTTTAGCAATGCCTCAATACCAGTACCAACTAGTTGAGTTCAGTGATTTCATTTGAAATATGGTGCAGTATCCGATATGCTAAGCTATTTTTACTTTCTACAGTTTGCCATGCATATTATGCATGAGATGCATGATCGACACTTGCATACCCGAAAATGTCATGCTTAGAGATCCGAGAAGGCTTTATGCGCCTGGCCGATTATATCACATTGTAGAGAGAAGACCATTTAGGTACGTCTGATTTGTTGATATCTCTTCTTTCTTGGGAGGATTTTCGTTCAATTAGGATTTCTTGAACTAGTTCCATTCCCCTTTGTAAAAAGTGAACTTAGAATTTAAGCTGTGTATTGCTTTTCATTTTGCTCAATTGTACCGAAATAAAATGATGAATTGTATTGCAGATGCGGCAGATTTCCTCCAGTGGTCAAAACAGCTGTGCCAGTAGATGGGAGGTTTGAACGAATTGTTTTGTCATGCAATGCCACATCTGACCATGCTGTCATCTGGATTGAGAGAGAAGCTCAAAGAGCCTTGGAGGCAAGTGTGCAAGGATTCAGTTCTTAATTTTATTTGTTTAAATCTATTGTGAATTTTTATGTCCTTCTAAAGGCAAGAAGTCAAAACATTTATTAAATTACAATTATGGAATGTTAAATGTCCCCAGTTTCATCCCTTCCCATTTCTTTAATATCTCAAAATTGTCGTCCTTCAAACAAACATTTTATTTTACAAGAAAACCATTATTCTTTGAAAAGAAGGTTCACAAGAAATTGCTCAAAATTTTAGTACAACCTTTCGTATTCTATGATGAAAAATTAAAACAAAAGTTTCAACTTATATCAGATAATGCTTGAGAAGGAGAAGATAATGGAGATACCACCTAGTCAAAGAATAGATCAAGAGAGAAGAACTCATGCTGAAGAGCAACAAGTTGCAATACAGAGAGTAGCCGACTTATCGGTACCGGATACATACACATATAGATACGGTACTTTCGAGGACAACTCTATACATGTTGATAGGGAGGGAACCTCTACAACATGGGACAAATTTATTACAACAGCTTTTGAGACTGACGAATCTGGAAAATTGGTACCTAGAAAATGAGCTTAGAAATAATCTGCACATGTAATTTTATTAAATTTTTATGACTAATGTATTTGAACGTGTTAAAAATTTTGCTTTGTCAATTAAAGTACTGCAGTTGTAAATTTCAGCTAAATCTGCAGCATTCTGGTACAGACTCCATTTTTCTCTTCTCCTAATTTTTTTTGTTCTTTCATATATTTTTGGAGCATTTGGATTTTTCTTGCTCAATTGGGGATAAATTACATCTCCAAATTAACTTTTGTCCAAACAATAAAGAATAAATAAGGCCTCCCAGTCTATTGAAACAAAATTAATTTGATGTTATCCTTTCCCAAATGTAATAACAAAATTGTTTCAAATCTTACTAGGTTTACATATGTTGCAGTTTCTCCTGTTTTATTTGATGCCATGATTCATCCATAATCAACTATTGACCAACCAGAATCTGATCTGAATCAACCTGATTTTGTTTACTGAACTTGGAGGAAAAAAACATAAATTTCCTAAATTTAGTGGGTCCCACTTTTTGGTGGGCTACCTCACTCTCTCACAACGTGCTAACCATATAAAACATCTAGCACTCACTAAGAATCATTCTGTTATAGTTTGCCATATTTAAAGAATTTTCTTGTTGGTAAGTTGTCATAATTTTAGGAACTTTTCCTTCAGGAATTTTCTTGTTGGTAATACAAACTACTAAATTTTTTCATCTTCGATTATTAAAAAAAAAATTATATGTCATTGGTTCAACATTAGTTTTATGAATTAGTTATAATATATAAATACAGATATACACTGATGTTACAATTTCTAGATCATGGGAGGCATGATTTGCTCTGAGGAAATTCAAGGGCTCCTATTAAACCACCACAAATTCCACAATGGCTTTTCTTTGTTAGTAGAAGATGAAGTATCAGGAGGTTCTAAAAAATATTTAAAACTGGTAAGAGCAAATTTTCGAGGTTCTGGGCAAGACCAATTATGTTCACAATCAAAATAATTAAAAGCCTTTTTTTCCTTAATTTGGTGTCTTAGTGAATGTAATTAATTGTGCCATTTTTTCTTTGTAGTTTAGCATTTTAAGTTTTCTCAATAAGAAGCCATCATGGCAAGGATGCTGGGTAGCCCGATGAGGAGCAACGACATCTCGAATGCTTATTCTCATCCGTCTCCGGTTTATAGCTCATCCCACTATTCTCACACCTATTCAAATCTTTCATCTTATTCCCCTGCTGATGAGGAAGTGAATGCCGAGTCAACCCCACCACCACGTCATGCCTCAAGATTTGCACCTCGGCCGCCTTCTTCTCCTTGTCTTAATAGACTTAGCATGAAGAAGAATGTCAATGTGTCGGCCGCACATATCAAGTCTGAAGAAGAAGGTATGTTACACAGGTATAGGATTGCTGATGCCGAAACATTCTGTGATAATGGTGTCATATGCTTTTCACAAATGTTGAAGTTTTCTACTTTTTGAAAATTTAATCAGAATTCGAGCTGATGAAAGATAAATACACAAAGCTTCTTCTTGGAGAAGATATGTCAGGAAGCGGCAAAGGCGTCTGCAGTGCCGTCACCATCTCAAATGCAATCACTAATCTTTATGGTAATTAAGCTCCTTTTGTTTTACTGGTTTTTACTTCTGTTACATATAAGAAGTTTTTCCCCTAGTCAATGGAACTTGCATATGATCAGTACC
This sequence comes from x Bolboschoenoplectus mariqueter, assembly GCA_037678475.1. Taxonomy (NCBI): domain Eukaryota; kingdom Viridiplantae; phylum Streptophyta; class Magnoliopsida; order Poales; family Cyperaceae; genus x Bolboschoenoplectus; species x Bolboschoenoplectus mariqueter. The sequence goes on along the minus strand of CM075245.1, from coordinate 3,113,311 downwards.
TTAGAAATTATTCATTCTGTTTTTCTTTTCCTTTCATTTTGCGTTCATAGGAAAATCATATCTTTTCTTACAAAAATATAATTCTTATAATTTCCTTCAGAAACTTAAAACAAGAAATTTGAGATAGGTTTAGGGAGGTTGGGGGGGGGGTGAAAAGTAGATAGGTTAGGGGGTGTATTAGCGTTTGAAATTTTTTTGAAGTTCAAAGGACAAAATTGCTAATTTCAAATTTATAGGATGGTCTGCCCCCCCCCCCCCCCCCCGCGTCCCCCGGCTATCTCTCATTCTGCCCCTGCATACGGTTTCAACAATTGTCAATTATATATACATTTTAAGGGAATGAAACCCTTCTAATTAATGACATTCATCTTAATCAATCAATTATAACTTTCGATCCTTTAAAGACACCTCTTTTGGTATGTTGATTTCTAAACAAGCAGATAGCATATCGTTAAGAAACGGTGTTTTATTCACAAGATATTCAGTGCTCAGTTAAAACCTAAACATCAAAGATGTAAAAGATGAAATAAATATGCTCTGGATGAGATAAGAAGGGAGAATTATTGTTTAGAGTGATGCTTGAAGTAAGTTGTATATAGTTTTTTCTTTACCAGTAAAGAAAATTTTTTTTGACCTATCTAAGAAATCATAACAATTTTAGTTATATGAATTTGTTAGGATTAAATCCTATCACAGCAATTTTCGGAAAAAACGTAGTTAAATGATTTTTTTTCAGGTCTTAAACTTAGTTTCATTGTGGTACTTGCAGTTTTCAATTAATTTCAGTGATATCATGCAAATACTCATTTTATTATAATACAAAGCATGGATGTTTCATTTTGGTAAATAGTTGAAAATGAATTATTGGAAATTCTACAAAATACAAAATTTGGACATTACATCAGGAAAAAATAATTCAGAGAAAACCAGTTATATATTTATGCCCCAATATTAACAGTGTTTCTGTTTTGTGTTAATATAGCTACAATTTTTGGGACATGCCACAAACTGGAACCATTGCCACCAGAGAAGAAATCAATGTGGAGACGGGAGATGGATTGTTTTCTGTCGATTTGCGATTTCATCGTCAATCCTTCTCCTGTAGATCAAAAAAACCCAGAGGTAAAGAAAAATCCATACTGTGATTATTTCGGTTTTTCATTCTTTAAGATCATTTCGGCGGGTCTGGAGAAAAAAGATCCATATGTCTTCTTTAAGATCCTCCAAATATATTTCTTCCTTTTATTTAAAACAGAAATCCGTATTCTTCTTAGCTATAACATCTCACACATTGATAAATATTTTGTTCACTTTTTCTGACAATTTTTATTATTTAGGCAATGGCAGCACAACCTAGAATGGATATTGTGATGAACCTCCCTGCATTAGAGAAGCTAGAGAACATGCTGCTGGTATGATATCTACATCTCTTTAGTAAAACACCAGAAGATCCTTTAGGTTTACCAATTTCATGTTTGGTCCCTCAAATTTCAAGTTTACCAATTTGACCTTGCAAACCTGAGAATCACTAGTGTATTCTCATCAATGAGACAATGACTCTTTTAATTATCCCAACAGAAATGGCCAAATCATCCTATATGGTACTAGGAGAATAAACAAAGCCATTTCATTATACATTATATTATATGTATTTCCTTTGAAATTATCAACATGATGTTGTCAATCTTGTCAAACCATTGCACTTGTATGTTTGATCAAAGAAAATGCACCTTTCAGGATTTGTTGGATAGTTTCGATGGCACTGACTTCTGGTACGGAGATTCGGGTAATGAATCATTCAAAAGTTCCAAGTCATTCAGCCGCTCAGAGGACAAGTGGTGGGTCCCGGTCCCTTGCTTGCCGGATAATGGTCTCTCTGCACAATCAAGCAAGGATCTACAGAAGAAGCGAGACTGTGCAAATCAAATACACAAGGCAGCCATTGCGATAAATAACGATATTCTGGCCGAAATGGAGGTTCCCGAGTCATATATTACTACTCTTCCTAAGGTATGTTATAGTATATATACAAAAAACTTGTCCTGGTACCATAAGCCTTATAATAAAGATATAATAATTGGTACAAACCGTCATCGCTAATCGGCGCATTTTAACAAATGTAAAAAAACAAATGCAAGAACAAATATGTGAACAAACTAATCAGCGCATTTTATTTTATTTCTTTGAGTCAGAGTGGCCGTTTGAGCGTAGGAGATGTGATATACTACGAGATGCAGACTCCAGACCAGTTCTCAGCAGAAAGTGTTCTGAGCAGCCTCAACATATCGTCAGAGCACGAGGCCCTGGAAATCGCTGACAAGGTGGAGGCGGCACTTTACATTTGGAAGCGCAAGGCGAACGTAAGCCAAAACAGGGCGGCATGGGACAAGAGATCAGATTTGGTCAATGACGGCGACAAAAACGTGGTTCTATGGAGCAGAGCCAAGAGCTTGCTGTTGTGTTTGAAGGAGAAGTACCCAAGTTTATCTCAGACAACTCTTGATACCAGCAAGTTACAGTATAACAAGGTATAACAGGGTTTCCTGTCTTGCAGTTGGCATGGTATCAAAACCTGTTGACAAACCGAACCGAAAAGAGTTAACAAACTACATGAGCCTATAATAGAAGGGAGCTGATATATAGATACTATAGTTGATACCATCATCAATAATGAGTTTGTTATTCATATTGAATGAGTTATTATTTATTTTAATGACCTTATTATGCAACTTATTTTGTACAGTAGTTTTATTATTTAACTTAAATGAGTTATTATTCAGATTAGTGATATTTGAGTTGAATATAAAAATATTGTATAAAATAAGTTGCATAATAAAATTATTAACATAAATAATAACGCATTCAATATGAATAACAAAATCGGTATCGATTACGGTATCAATGATGGTATCTCCCAAACATTTCCCATAATTCAAAAGAAAGCATCAGATTAAGGAAAATGAAAGATAACAATGGAAAATTTAGTGCATTTGCCTAATTCAGTATAGAAATTAATCATTCTTTTTTTTAAGAATATAGTACTTCAAAGTTATTTTATTTAGAGTTATTTCTATTAAATTTGTGTTACTTATCTGTTGATATTTCATTTGTTTTTGTAGGATGTTGGAAAAGCAATTTTAGAAAGCTATTCAAGAGTGCTTGAAAGTCTGGCATATAACATTGTTTCATGGATTGATGATGTTCTAAGAGCAAATGATTCCATAAGAAACTCAATCAGCTATGCATAAAACATTTAAAAACAATATCAATAACCAATGTTAGGGTTTTCTAGAATTTTGAAACTAAACTAATTAATATATGACAGAGGGGATTGTAAATGAGAGAATGATGAACAAAAGTAATGCCAATTTTTTTTTTTTTGTAATATCAAGTGGTCCAGGGATTGTTGATTTTTTTTTCTTTTTTTATTGTTTTTTCCTTCTCATTTTTTGACCAAGGTTGCTACAGTGTCTTCATTTTTTTCATTTTTAGGACTTTAATTAAAAGGGTTTCATAAATCATTCACTTTATTTTCTTTAAAAAAAATGTATAAATTAGAGTGCACATCATTTATGTCTAAATAATTGATGATTTCAATTTTTTTTGGTGTCTATAATTAATTTTCTGTATGTCAAATATACATATATAGTTGGTAATTATCTCGTAGCCATTTTTTTCGTTTAATTTTGTTATGAACTGCCAAAGTTTTGGTAATTTCTTCTCTTTCATAAAGTATTTAATTTCCCTCATGACAATCTTTTAATTGGGAACAAATGTTCAATTAATTTTCTCATTCTTGAATCTGATGATTAATTATGGTTCATCATACAAATTTCACACTTGAAGAACTTTCAATAATCAGACATGCTATTCAAAATTGTACAAAATTTAAAATTTTGAACTAAGATGGTTCTCTTGTATTTCAGAACACAGTACTCAATTCGAAAATATTTCAATCTAACCTTGTGCAATAATAATTCTTTATTTATATAGTTATAGATCATGTTTTTTTTTACAATAAGATAGGGATCACATCCATTGTATTTAATTAAAATGTAATAAATATTGTTTTTGTTTTTTTATATTGCTTTATTAAATTAATTTGTTGGTAAAAATTGAGGATTTGAATCATGAGTTATATATTTTATGATTCATTCATGATTCCTTTTCATGTAGATCATTGTATCTGAAAAATGCTATCAAACATATTAATTTTGGGTGTAATAATTTTTTTTCCAGATGTGAAGTTATTTATGTTAAATGTTAGAGCCTTGGAGAAATACTAATATAAATTCTAGTACATGGACCTAGGTAATGTATTTAATTGGTTCATGGGTTCAATTACTCATGCAGAGAATTAGTTTTTGATCTAGTAACAAAGATAAATGTTTTTTTTGTAGAAAGTCGTAAATTTGAAATTCGAATGAGAAATCTTTTATGAATTTTTTAAATTGGATAGCTTAAACTCACACTTTTATCTCAAAAAATTACTCCTCCCATATGAAAAGAAAATTAGGAATAATAATGAAACGAGGAATGGTAAATACACAACAACAACAAATTAATTAATGGCGGAATCCTAACCATCAAATTAATTAACATACATCATCAACCAGCAAGAAATTAATTAATTTAACGGATGTGAAGTGAGATATAACTCAACCTTTTTTTTATTATGAAATATAGATTGTTTTTTTTTCTATTTTCACCACTAAATATTTTTTTCAATAAAATACTTCAAAAATTACCAAATATTGAAAAAGACAATATAATCCATAATTATAAGAAAAGTGATTTAGCTGCTCATAATTCAGTACCTTATCAGTGACACATTTGGAAAACCAGATAAACATAAACACAATTAAAACTAATATATCCGACTCAACATAATTATATTATACTTTCGCAATCCTTTTTTTTATCTAATGGTTAAAATAATATTTTTTATGTGCGAGATCATATGTTTAAATTTCGACTATCCGAGATCTTTTATCAGTATTTAAAATTAAAAATTTTAATCTTAATTAATCTTTATATTAAAAAAATATTAATTTTTATCACATATTACTACAATTGTTTCTTCTCTATTGTAAGCTTAGAACCTTCGTAAATATAATGATAATTTTAATTAGTAAATAAAAATATAATACATAATGATATTTTAAAATACAAATAATATCATGATATCTACACTTGTTCATATCTAGATCAGCCCACTAACTTTCTTTTTTTTTTCAAAAAAAACAAAACAAAAACAACAACCAACAAACAACCATCCTGATTATATATTGTACTTTATATAGTTACATTCCAACGGTAACTTGAGCCTTTTCATAACACTACATGCTGTTCAATATGATGTTCAATATTTGAATAGCTATATATCATGTTGTGAATTAACACTATAGCTATTATCTGTTAATTACCCCTGAATATGTATTTATAAGGTTAATTATTCTCTGATTTCTCTGTGATCAATTGCACAATCAGTTAATATGCAACTCTAATCAAATCAAGCTATGTATGACATGAAGGGAACATCAATTAAAACCTAGCTTGACCTTGTTAATTTCTCTGATTTGATATGGTCAACATTAATTTGGTGGGTAGCCTTAATCTCAAATTGGCTTGCACTATGTGATGCATGCTATTTTATATATATATATATATATATATATATATATATATATTCTGGCCGAATAAATGGAATATTTAGATATGATGATTTAATTATTTAATGCGCCTCCATGTAAATAATTCATTTATTAGATCATGGTAGCCATGATGTGGTCACAAAACCTTTAATTAGCTCTGCTTCAAAAATTCAAAATGTTGGTATGTTAGTTACCTCTTTCATATATTATTATTATTATTACTACTAGTGTTACTATTATTATATCTTGAAGTATTATTTTTTTTTTGGGACCTTGCACCCTTTTTTGTATTTGTCCAGAAGTTTCCAGCTATTTATTTCTTTCATGTTTCTTCAACAAAATATTCTTTATTAGGCAATTTAAAATGTTAGTTACAACATTTCATCCGCATTAATTAGCATAATATATAGCATTTTTACCAAGAAATATATAATTCTATAAAAAAAAAAGAAAAATTGCAAGTTCCCCACTTATTTGAAGTATGAAACACCTGGTATATATATTTATATATATATATTAACTATATATCTAAAGACCTAATAAGACAACAACAAGCCTTCTATTTATCTTTTAACCATTGCTAATTTAGAAGATAAGACATTAATATAATTGAGGTAGAGATCAGGAGGTGTCTCATATGAGATAATGGCAACCCAAATCATCATCATAGAAGACTAGCTAGGCAAGGTAAGAACATTTAATATTGAATTAAATACACACACACACACACACACATATATATATATATATTTTCTCTAATAGAAGATATGCATCATGCAATTAATTCATGTCAATGTTTTTCTCAGTGCAGTGAATCTGTTATATTCTGATATCCCAACAAAAGCAGCGCCATGGCAAGGATGATGATGAATAGTCCCATGAGGAGCAACAACATGTCATCAGACACTTATAATTCTCATCCGTCGCCGGGATACAACTCGCACTATTCCCGCACTGCTTCCAGCCTTTCGGCTCATTCCCATATGGATGATGAGGAGAGCATTAAGGTGGGCTCAACTCCGCAACCACGTCTCGCCTCCAAATTCGCGCATCGTCCGCCTGGTTCTCCTCTTCTTAACAGACTCAGCATGAAGAAGAACGTCGACGTGTCACGTGCAATTAACAAGTCCGACGAACAAGGTAATTAAGTTAAAAATGCATTTGGTTAATTTTGGTACTACTAATGCCCAATCTAAATCCATAATTAATCAATTCTCAAATTTTCATTAGAGTTAGAATTGATGAAAGAGAAATTCTCAAAGCTTCTGCTTGGAGAAGATATGTCAGGAGGTGGAAAGGGTGTTTGTACTGCTGTTGCAATCACAAATGCCATTACAAATCTCTATGGTATGATTATTTGTTAATTATTTTCTTGAGCTTTGTTTATTAATCTTACCTCTGATCCATTGTGAAGAGGAAATACATCAAATGTGCATAATTTCTTTAAAGTAATTAATAGCAAAACATCAACAGTTAACCCAAATTCCCAAATATATGTGTGTGTGTGTGTGTGTGTGTGTGTGTGTTCAATTAGATGAAAAAAACTATGAATCATAATATTAACTTATTAAATTTATAAAAATCATAGACCTAACAAAAATGATGAGGGACATTATCCTTGTACGATAGAAAGCCATGTGATTAAAATAAAATATAGGCATCTGAAATAAATTACAAGCCGGAATTAACGAAAATTCTTACTTTTTTTTTTTTGAAAAAAAAGAGGGGGTTGGGGATCATGAATAATTCTAACTTGAATAGCTAATTAAAGCCAATTCAGAACTTAAATTAAATATGTATAAACTGCTTGTAAAACGCAAGCACGTCAGTATATATTGAAGTTTCATAGACATTTATATATTATATGTATATCCGATTTATGAGTGTTTCATTACAATTGCAACCGAGATTAGATTTGATTTTGTAAAAAGAATTAGTAGGTGAATAGTCTCTAACTAGTATTTGATGCTTTGAATTATTCTTAAACATCTTGGTTTTCCAAAAACAAAAAACTGTATCTCATTTCTCTTAATTGTTAAAATATCTTCATATATATTTTTTTGTGTCAATATAGCAACAATATTTGGGACATGTCATAAACTGCAACCACTGTCACCTGAGAAAAAATCAATGTGGAGAAGAGAGATGGATTGTTTTCTTTCAATTTGTGATTTCATACTCGACCCGTCTCCTACGGAACAAACGATGCCCGGTGGACACGCAAACGAGGTAAGAAAACCAGCACCTGTTTTAAAGTTCCTTTCCTTGGATTAATCAATCAAATTTCAATCATCATCAGTGATCTGATAATATATCCAGAAAATTTTCCCTTGATGTAAAAGATATATATGCACCTTCAATTATTTTAAAATATCTGATTTTTGCAAGGTTTTTTGACATAGCTTTTCGAGGTATATTTGGCCAAAATAAAATGTTTCTTTTACATATATATTGCCTATTATATATATGCAGCTAATGGCAGCAAAACCAAGAATGGATATTATGATGAACCTCCCTGCACTTGAGAAATTGGAAAATATGTTACTGGTAAGGTGTCAAACTGTTCTTCAATTTTTACTCTCATCCCAATTTTCTCGTGAAAATTCGAACATCTCGATATATATTGCCCGTCAATGATCTTTCAACGAGCTCGATAAATAAAATTGGAGGGATCCACATGCAATATTTTGTATGACACATCATGAATATATTTTTTATTATCTCAATAATTTAATTTTACAATTTCAATTTTTCAAATCACAAAAAACTGTTGATCTTGGTTAAGCTCATCATTTACTTAAACATCATGTATTTTCAGAGTAGAATTGGAAGTGCCAGAATAGCAACCCCTTACAAACAGAATTAAATTAAATTACATTATTTCAGGATATTTTGGATAGTTTTCATGGCACGGAGTTCTGGTACGCCGATCAGAAAAAGCAGTCTTTTGACAACATAAACTTAAACTCAAACTCATTTCATCGCTCCGAGGAGAAGTGGTGGGTCCCGGTTCCTTGCTTGCCAGAAAACGGTCTACCAGAATGTGCACGCAAGGAACTACAGCAGAAGAGAGACTGTGCAAATCAGATTCACAAGGCCGCCATGGCAATAAACAATGAGATATTGTCTGAGATGGAAGTCCCCGATTCGTACATAACTACACTTCCAAAGGTATATACACCGCACTTTACCAGAGACTGTATCAGGCGGCCGACAAAATTCCATTATCATATAATGAGAACATCAAAAAAGCAAACATCATTCAAATATACCTGCTTGCTGCACTGAAAATGAACAGGAATGTTTGTTTCTCCTTATCAGAACAGTTCCAGTTGACTAGTTTTTTTTTTTACCCCATTCCTAATTATAATTTCATCCATTCACCGATTTTGTCATGTTTGTACCAGAGTGGTCGTCTGAGTGTCGGAGACGTAATATACCGGCACATGCAGACGACAGAGCAGTTCTCAGCAGACTATGTGCTCAACTGCCTCAAAATTTCCTCGGAGCATGAAGCCTTGGAAATAGCCGACAAGGTCGAGGCCGCACTCTATATTTGGAAGCGCAAGGTAAATGTGGGCCATGCCAAGTCGACATGGGACATGGGTTTGGTATCAGACTTCATGACAGATGGAGATAAGAACACTATTTTACTGAGCCACGCGCAGAGCTTGTTACTGGCTTTGAAACATAAATTTCCGAGTTTGTCCCAAACTACGCTTGATGCCAGCAAAATCCAGTATAACAAGGTGTGTGATAATTGATAAAGTATTTCTGTACCAGTATGTATACCTCCTGAGACAAGCAGAGCATCTGAGCATGTTCATATTATGTATTGGTAATATGACATCATTTTTAAAAAATCCATGCCAGAAACCATATTATCAGTCTAATTATTTTCTTAATATGACATCACTTTTTACTTGCATGTCAATATGTCATTGTAACTAAATTTTGCTAATATCTCCCCCCCCCCCCCCCCCTTTTTTTTCCTTTTTTCTTTCTTTCAATTTTTTTTTTCTTTTCTAATTTTTCTTTCTTTTTGTTTGGTAGGATGTTGGACAAGCAATTCTAGAAAGTTACTCAAGAGTACTTGAGAGTTTGGCATTTAACATTGTTTCATGGATTGATGATGTCCTTCTAGCTGATGATGCAGCAAGAAAAACCTACTAATTAAATTCCAATCCAAAATTCAATGCTAATTAATTAACCTTTAAATGACCCTTAAAATTTAATTATATGCATTTTTTAGAATTTAACTAATGTAGGTTGGCTATATATACACCTAATTTTCAATTAAACGTCACAAATGATATTTTTATCATTATTTTTATTTTTGTTGTCTTTATTTTTGAAAACTGAAGTGTATATAAATATGAGGCATTTTTTTGTTTTTTTGTTTTTTCTTGAGTATTTTTTGTGTTTTTTTCTTTTTTTTTCTTGTAAAGGGGATATCAACCTTGCACTTGGGTATCTTTTTCTTTCAATTCATTTAGAAATTTCCTTATGTAAAAAGATATCTATTTTTTCATTTCATCATTAGTTTTGTAATAAAATAAGACCTACATCATAGTAAATTATTATTTAATTTGTCATTATAGTTGTCCCTAAAAACTATAAACTAATTATAACAAAGGCAAAAAGGTTGTACCAATTCGTATTTGAAATTTTTTTAATTAAAAACACAGAAATATATTCCTAAAAACACCCTAATTTTGACTCGAATTACATATACTGTTCTCTGTTGAGCCGATTTGGGCCTGAATTCTAAACAGAAAATAAGTGACAACAAAGTAATTTTACCTCCATTTAATAATTTTCCACTTATTATTTCTGATTTAAATAAGCCACAATTTTACATATTGGATTCTGATCTTGTGCTCCGTAATACTGCAATTGAATAGATAATATATTATATTATATAATACAGAGGATATAAATCCTTACTAAGTATTAATAGTACAACGAATTAATTTGATATTGACGTGTTAGAATTACCTTTCAACATTACATAAATAAAAGTTTTGAAATCCGAATTGTTTAGATATAGAAAAAAATAATAATAAACATCCAAATAGGAAATAGCGCAGCACACGCTTCCCTCTGTGTTAAGCCACATATAATCTCTGCTTAACCGAAAGTTTCGTCAACACTTAAGCATTTGACACGTGTTATATCATCTGCCACGCGTCACAGCAACGAAAGCCATCATGCTGTGTGCTTGGGAAGAAAATAACATGAACATGGTGCACAAGAGACACAACAAACATTCGTCAAGTGGGACCCCTGTTTTGTTCCTTTACGCCTTCTACACCAAGTCTAAATTGATTTCATTTTGCACTCAAGCACGCTACCAAATTACCGTTACGCCCATCCTCCATTACCCCATTTCCCCTATGGCAAAAATGTAAAATAGTGTAATATCATGACTTAATTCAAACACTCCCTTAGAATTGGCAACGCCGGATGCTTACGAATTCATCACTCCACCCTCCATCTAACTCTAATTACATTACGTAATACATGGTATGGTCGTAATTAAATCAAAATCTGAGACTAAAAGATGACCACCTGCTTCAGTCACTGGCTTACTGCTCACTTTCTTCTCCCAATATTTCCTTCCGTTCCATAATACCCTCGTACCACAAAGGATAAACCACAGGCCCACAGTGGTAAAGTGTGTAATTTTATAGAAGAACGCATCTAAATTGCAACCGAATAACCCACCGTTTGCAATATTTCTCTCATGCGCACACACTCTCCTCCTCTCTCTCTCTCTCTCTGGTTCTCTGCCTCAGTGCTTCTCTCTCTCTCTCGCACAAATTCTGATCACCGGAAAGAAAATGGCATCGGCGGCGTATGTTACCCCATTGGTTCTGTTCTTGCTATCATGCACCGCCGTTGCATCCGGTCGTCAGACAGTAGGTCCTTCAATCCTTCAGGTGACGGCGCCGCATCACCTCGAAAACGAGTTTCAATCCTTTATAAGAAGGTAGTGTAGTTAAACTGTTGAATTTCAGATAATAAACAATTGGTCTAGGTTTTAACTTTCAGTCAATTGAGAACCAGTTTTTGATTTGGTAATTAATGTAATAGTTTCTTTATAAGAATTGGGAGTTTGCTGGTTTGAAATTCAATTAGGATCCCTTATAAATATTAATTTAGATTACTTTGCTTCTTATTTTTATCTTTGAAAAATAAAAAATTTGAATCAAATGGAAGATCAAATTACTTGGTCTGTCCAACGATATAATAAGTAAATATTAATAAGGTAAAACGTAATTCTAGTTGAGATTGATTTTTTTATGTTTTATTTATTTGATATATTTTAAAAAAAATGTTCAAATTGAAGAATTAGTGTTATAGATATATTATCTTCATTCAGATAAGATATATCTCCAATTTGCCTTGAATTCAATGATTGAAAAAACTTCTAAAGTTTAATTTCTTTAAATTTGGATAAAATCTACAAAAATATTGATGATGTGTTGTAGTGATGTAAAAATAGAATTACACTATTTAAATAAAACTTCTAAAATATTGACAAACCATGCATGTCTTATAATTTTTTTTTTAATTCCATAAAATAAAACAAGAGAGAGCACTTCGGGCTCAAATCCTCTCGGCCTTGCTTGATTTTCTTTCTTTTTTGGAAATAAGGAGGGCTATCCATGTATTAAGTCTATTGTTGTGATTATAATTTGAACTGATACCATGCACTATATCTAATTACTCGCTCATTTTTTTTTCTTTTTTGTACATAATCCTGCTTGTCTTGTTTTTTTGTTTGTTGAATGTAAAAAATAAATAAAAAATACACTTTTTGCCTACTAATTTCAAAAAAAAAAGAAAAGAAAAGGTTGCCATGTCAAAACAATCTGTGATCATTGATACAGTACTGAATTCTACTTTGTCTCAAGGAAAGTAAATACATTCAGAACCTGCATGCATAAAAAAAATAGAGGGAAAAAAAAAAGAAACTGAGATAAAGATTTCAATACATCGATCAAATGACAGGTACGGGAAGCACTACGCCCACCCAGCTGAGTATGCGCACCGGTTACGTGTATTTGCACACAACGTGGCACGTGCCGCGGAGCACCAGCTGCTGGACCCCACAGCAGTACACGGCATCACGCAATTTTCGGACCTGACAGAAGAGGAATTTGAGACCCAATTCTTGGGCTTAAGACCAGGAGGGGAGAACATGAGAGAGTTTGCTAACCAGATGCCGACTGCGTCGCGGGAAGAGGTGCAGAGGTTGCCGAAGAGTTTTGATTGGAGAGAGAAAGGCGCTGTTACAGAGGTCAAGATGCAGGTGTTTGTTAGCACTTACTTTACATCCTCATTTTATTTGTGATTGTAGGTTTTATATTTTTTCCAGACTAGGTCCATTTGATTTAAACGAAAAATTATGAATTGTTACATATGGTCATATCATGATGGATTGTTGCATATGGTAATATCATTATGATGTTATGTTGACTAAATTATGAAAGTCTAGGTGACATTGATGTAAATGTAAAAATTTGGTTAACTTTTTTTCCCCAAAATATCAGAATTAGGATTTTAATTTTTAAGTGTTGTTAATTTGCAATTTGCACCAGGGTTGCTTCTAATTCTTGTTTGAATTGAAGGACACACAAATTGTCTCAATCAATTGGATAACTGAGAGGGTGTAATTGTACTTTTGCACATTGCAAAATCAAGGAAGTGAAATTGGTACTCTATTAAAGCTTTATTAATTATGGGTAGATTTTAATCCATTCTTACTTTTTGATTAACATATAGGGTTCATGTGGATCATGTTGGGCTTTTAGCACAGCCGGAGCAATCGAAGGTGCAAACTATGTAGCAACTGGAAAGCTCCTAAATCTCAGCGAGCAACAATTGGTAGACTGTGATCATGAGGTATCTCTCTTTATCTCTCTCTCTCTAAAATTAACATTTGAAAGTAAGAAGGGATCAATTATTGACCAACTATTAACCGTGCTGTGTATTGTATGTAAGTGTGACGCAATAGAGAAAACGGAGTGTGACAGGGGTTGTAACGGCGGTCTGATGACGAACGCATACAAATATTTGATAAAATCAGGGGGTTTGATGGAGGAGAAAGACTATCCTTATACCGGGAAGCAAGGAAAGTGCAAGTTCGACAAGAACAAGGTCGTGGTTAAAGTCTCCAATTTTACCAATATACCCCTCGATGAAGATCAAATTATGGTCACATTAGTCAATCACGGACCACTCGCAGGTATGCATAAAAGATGTCGGTCTCAACTTAATAATTTTTTTTATTTTTCTTTAGCGAGTTTATGTAGAAAAACTATTGTTCTGAACAGGTGCACACCGACTAGAATAGTTGCCGGAATTAGGTGATACTAATTTTGATTTAAATTTGATGCAGTTGGATTAAACGCGGTCTTTATGCAAACGTACATGCGAGGCGTATCGTGCCCGTTAGTGTGCCCGAAGCAGTGGTTGAACCATGGCGTCCTCCTAGTCGGGTACGGTTCGCATGGTTTTTCGATTCTGAGGTTGGGATATAAACCCTTTTGGCTCATCAAGAACTCTTGGGGTGCACAATGGGGTGAGAATGGTTATTACAAGCTGTGTAGGGGTCATAATATCTGTGGCATTGATAGTATGGTCTCTGCTGTGGCTGCCACCCAATAATTAAGTAGTTATAATATAAGGAAAATCTTTGTACTTTGAAAGCTTATGAAATAGAATATACTTGAATAAAGGAATTATATGCAAAAAATTGTGGCAAAATGTGGACAAGTGTTGTATATATTTTATGCCTTGAATGTTTTTCTAAATGATCTATGGGAGGAATGTGAGATTTATGGTTGAAAATAGAATTGAGTATTATGGATGTATGAAAACCCAACCAAACTATTAGATGCATGTAATTTATAATTGAACCCCACAAACAAACAAATGTGATGAAGATGCTTATTTTTATTTTTCTATGCTGGTGGTCTATAAATATTTTTTTTTAATTTTGATTAAAGAACGCTACAGAAGTAATTTTTAAACCTTTCAATGCTCTTGAGTTTTTTTTTTCCTATGAAATTGTTGTTATTAATATTGATGTGATCAAATACTGATTAAAACATATTTGCATCTTTGACTAAAAAATATTCCAAAAAATGAACATATAAGTAGACAGAATTCTACCACCTCTAGTAGTGTAGATTTTACTTAATTCCACCCCAATTTATTGGAGCCAAACTCATGTTAGATTTTTGAATAATTGAATTCTACATCTCAGCATCTGCAATATTAATTTGCTTCCAAATAGTTACAATTGATTGACTATAAGAAAAAAATAGTACAATATAATAAACACTTTTGAAATCTTCTACATTTGAGGTCTTCAATTGGTGCTCTCCCCTTCCTTTTTAAGTGAGAGAGAACCAAAAACAAATACATCCTTACACATTCACACTCAATCTTGATATAAATTTTTTTTTTGAAGAAAAAGAAAATTAAACAAAAAAGAAAAAAAGAACGCCTCTACCAAGTACCAACAAACACAGCTTAGTAGGGCAGCTAATAGAAAATTCACACTCAATTTCACATGGAAATGATGGAATGCAATGCACCTTCAAATCCAACAATGGCATTTTTGTAAAAATTCCTCCATCTAAAATCTCAACATTCAGGTGTGAGAGAATGGTCCCTCTTGTAGTCTTGGCAATAGTAGTACACCATGTGGTTGGTCTGGGCCCACCGCATAGCGGCCCATTGTTGCGGGCTCAGACCCGACCCGGAAGGCGACGCTGGCACCGGCCGACAACTGCCCGGGGCAAATGCCGAACAACCACCGATACCAAAGCGCGTGTAGTGCGCCACAAACGGCTGGTACCTATAATCAGCACGGTACCGGCCGTCATCCGTGGCCCATGACGAGGCATCCCAAATGGATCCATATACCCACATGGGCCTTTCTGGAAATGTGGCCTCTAGCTTCCTCTCATACCTCCTAATTGGTATATCATCAACAAAGAATCTGCATATATATAAAGAATTTGCAAAGCCCAAAGAGTTAGGTATCAACCCAATATTGTTATATTAAGGTATAATAAAATAAAAGATGCAAAATAGAATAAATAATAAGGCCCACATTTCCTATTATACAATAGTTGTACAATTGTGCATTTGAGACCATTCCATGAGAAACTTCATGTGAATAAAGAAATTAATAATGTAAAGGTATAGTAGGTAAAACTAAGAAATACTCCATGTGAGTCCTAGACTTTTAATAGAGCAAAGTTCTCTTTTTTTTAATTTCTCAAGAACACATTCCTTATATAGCAAGGCACCAATTAAATGTGGCCAAATGACAGCGAGAGAACCAATTTGACTATACAGAGCAAGATGCCAAGATCCCAAAGTACATAAAATAAGTGACTTTTATGTCTACAATTCACACATGTACCTACTAAAATATTTGTTGGCATATATATAAAAAAAATGATAATTACATTTTTTAATTGTACATTTTATTTGCATTCTAAACATATTTATATTTCTTTCAAAAATTATTTATATTTAATAATAAAAGTATTTATACCTTGCATTATTATGATAAAAAGTTATGCAAATTGTATTTATATTTACGTAATAAAATTTTTAATTTCAATTTTTCTATAATCATTTAGAAAGAAAAAAAAATGATAAATATTTTCTATACTAACTATAAATATATACAAATTCAGATATAAATAAATTATATATTTAATATAAATATTTTTTGTGTATAGATAAGAGGTGCAATAATATAAGAGATAAAGAAGCTATGTAAAAATTAATTGTACTCACGTGATTGCATCAGGATTCCAGAGGATGGCATAGTGGTGAAAATCAGCCGTTGGATCAAACCAAAGATGAAATCTCATCTCTCTACCTATAATTCTTCCATCTCCACTGCCTCTCACATACACATTTGTTTGTAAAGTGTATGGCTCCCCTGGAATTGTACCCAGAAATTCAATGTCCACCTCATCATGGTATCCTGGATGCGCCTCACTGTTGGATAGCTACAATGTTTTTTTTTTTTTTTGCAAAATAAATAGAATATGAGTATGTTGCAAATTGGCTTTGTTGGTGTAATTCTGTAGTAATATAATATTAATTCTAAAAATGTAGCTCAAATTAATGTCAAAATATTTGTGATAATTTTTGTAAGTGTATATATAGTTTTGATAAGAAATTAATTCCTAATGAAACAACTATATTAAAATTATAAATATATCAACAAAGATATACTTTATTAAGTTGCAAAATGCTTACATAAAAAGCAGTGTTAACACCAGCAGTGTACCCAGCTTGTACTTTGATTGAGGCTCCAAAGTATCCATTTCTGTATGGCCTTTTTGATTTGAATCCACTTCCTAAATTTTTATTTCATATGGCAAAAAAAAAGGTTAGAGAAGAACAAAACGGCACATTTTTTTTATTTTTAATTAGGAATTACATATGTCTTTATTGAAAAAAGCAAGTGGCAAAAATGCAAAATAAGACTTCATTAAAGAAAAATTACACTAATAAATTGGTGGGAACATTTTGAAAAAAAAAAAAGGAAATTATCCACTACAATGTGGATTAAATTAAATCAGACTGTCAATTAATGGCAATCAAATGTCACCATCAAGTACAAATCAAACATTATTTTAATTTCAATTACTCAACCACTTAATCAAAGAACTGTTCTAGAACACACACATATTAAGAAAAAAAATGAAAAGAATTAGGAAAAATAAGAGTGTGAAGCAATTGTATTTGTACCTGAGCTCTTATCTAGCCAGATTGTGAGAGAGTTTTGATCTTGGGACAGAGACTGGTGTTGTGGGCCCCACAGATTGTTGTACCCCTGGTAAAACTGTAATTGCCTGATTCTGGTACTTGGGTAGTAGCCTGGAGAAGGCTGTGCATTTGTGCAATGCACAATGAAAAGAAAGAGAAGCAAAGGGAGGAGAATGAGATGCCCCATTGCCATTTGTTGTATGTTCAAGCAAATTGAGAAAAAATTTGGAAATGGAAATGATGAGGAGTTTGGAGTTTGGAATGATAAGCTTATGTGGAGTTTGCATGTGATATATATAGAGGGAATGAGGCTTCTCTGATTTGGACAATTGTCTCACAGTTCTCTGGCGCTGGTTGATATCGGGTCGGGTTTAAAAGTTGCGCTACCGGAATGCAATTAAGAAATGTATTCTTTTTATTATATAATAATAATAATAATAATAATAATAATAATAATAATAATAAATTATTGTTATTATTATTATTTGAATCAGTTGAACATTAGTCTTTAAAAGATGTGTATTTGCTTGATTTTCTTTACTAAATTATTTGTTAGGCAGACTATAAGTTTGATTAAACTAATATTTAATATATTAATTAATGAACTAATAAAATGTCACAAAACTATTTTAAAGAAATAACAAAACTCCATAATTCCTACATATTTTGATTCCGCTTATTTTCCAACAATTTGTACTCAAACAATTGTTTTAAAACACACCTCCTTGAGGTGGACAAATTAATTAAGTTATACTAAATGTGAACTCAAAATCTAAATCACTAACGGGTCGGATATTATTATCGGTTCCAAATTCGATTTATTAAGATCCATTAGCAATATTAGTGGTCCCAATTGAAAGCCGGTTTAGAGAAATGGACAAATAGGCCAATAAATGGAATTTGAGGCATGAAAAATTGGTGAAAATGGGCTCAAAAAATAATGACGAAATGAATTATTCGAGGAAAACATGGAACATTATGACCAAGCACCGAACTTCCCAAGAAATTAATTAGCAATTGGAGATATGAAACATGAATTTAATGTACCAAATGTGAGGAATTTCCGTGACATAGTTCACACTTTCTCGTTGGAAAAATGTGCACATTTTGTCAAATTTGGGTCCTTATTTGACTTAATATTTTTCATGCTTTATTCGGTGGCAGTTAATAATAACATTTCTATAATTTGGGGATTAAGAAATGTGTATGTGTTTAATTACTACACTCTGTTTTAAGCGCTCACATGAAATAATATGCTACATATAGATTCCAAATTTTGTATTAGAAGTAGCAAGATGCAAAACATAAAAATAAGGAGGATGTATTTGTAATTAGTCCATGACAATTAGTTAAGCAGTAGTTGGAACAGTTGAAGGAAGTTAAATACCGGTCAAATAAACTGTAGTATTTTGAGCCACAAAATGGGCAACCATAAAAAAAAAAATGGCAACAAAGATATAATATTCTATTCAAAATTGGGGTCCCATGATTTGATTTTTCTTCAAACTTTTTTTTTATATTTTTAGACAAAAAAAGATAGCCAAGAACTTAATTCCAAGACAACCGTTAATATAGAAGGCAAAAGATTTTTTTTTATTAATTGCTTTAATTAATTATCTTCATGAAACAGTGTAATTTGTTGCTAGTAGCACCAACCATTTCCTTCAATTATGATTACTTCCTTTTTTTTATTTTCTTCTTTTAGGTACTTTGCATGTAGCTAAATTGCAAACCATCTAGCAATGACATATGTAATAACGGAAGTTTAATATTTTTCATTGAATAGCAGTATCTGTCTAAATCAAGGTATTTATTGAGAAAATACTAAATTAAGTGACTACAAAGTCAGTCTATGATACCAACATTAACATGGAACTGTTGACACGTCTAATGTTTTCTGCATCATCCGAATTTACACCACAATTTATGCATGATTTCATATGCTCTTCATTATACAAATGTGCGTATCACTTGCTTGCAAGAGAAAGAAACAAAGAAACAAAGAGAGAGAGAAAGAAAGAAAGAAAGAGAGAAAGAAAGAGGATTTTGTACATCAATTGGGAATTCTTTTGGTGGTTGCTTGTACGCAGTGATGCATATGCAGAAAAGCAGTGATGCACATTGCAAGTTGGAGCGGTGAGTGATTAGTGTGTGAGCATGTTTCAAGGGGTGGCGGTGGCATAGCTGGTTGAGCAGTCTTTCTCATTTTCTATCTCCTGCACATGCTATCCATCCAAACTGTCCCCCATGTATGTATGCATGCATGCATGCATGCATGCATGCATACATACATACATACATACATACCTACGTACGTACGTACGTACATACATACATACATATAGACACCTTTTGATTTGACTTAAATTAGTAAACAAAATGTTGAGGAATTGTTAGGGTGAATTTTACTTCGAAAAAAAAGCCAAATTCTAAAATAGAAAAGAAGAGTGCGGCCATAGTTTGAGAATAGAAATAGAGAGAAGAGGAGTGATGGAGAAAAAAGAAAGGGACGGAGTGAATAAAACGTCCGAAGGCAGCACACCTAATTTTTTGTTTTATAATTTATTTTATCTTTTTTTCCGACATAAAAATCACCCAATTGTTGTGATTTTAATTTGGTCTTGCATTAAAAGATACGTACGGTGTGTAAATTTGTTTAGAAAATATTACATTTATTATGATATTAAAATTGGTTTTTGTTTTGTTCTCTTTTTGTGATGTGTCAATTAATTCCCCTCTTTGGTCATGATCAATGTACAGCATGTAATTTGGATCTCTGCTCAGAAATTTGTGACTGTGCTGATAGAATTAATTTCCCTTTTCTTAAAAAGAAAGAAAGAAAAGATAGACATTGAGCTCTTATCTTATATATCAAGTTGAAAGAGAAAGATGCAAATGAAATTCCAAATTGTTGGAAGAGGAAAAAAGAGACTTGATATCTTGGGCTTATGTTATGAAATATATTTTTTTGGAAGTATGTGAAATGCTTACTAATTGCACTTAGTAAAAATATATATATTGATTTTAACTTAGAGAAAATCTTTAAAAAAAAAGGAAAAAAAAAAGGAAGGAAAAACAGACTCCTTGATCTATATAAACTAGAAAAGTGAAATAACAAACTTAGTAGGAAATTGATATAAGAGTAATTAATATCATAATAGGTTTTGTATCAAAAAAAATATCATAATAGGTTTCTAGGAAGGGTACAAATGCTAAAACCTAAAGAATAATAATGTATGTTCTGACATAAAAGGTTGAATAATTAAATTAGGAATGAAAAGCAACATCTTAACGGCTGTTTGGTATCATTTTCCATGAAAGTGATTTATTATATACAAACCATGTGACTAGGTTTTGGATTTATTCCAAATTTCCATTCTTTCATGAGAGAATCTATATCTTCATAAAAAACAAAAAACAAAAATAACCACCACCCAACTGTTGATTTTTATGTGAACATTTCCCATTATAACAAAAAAAAGATAAAATTTTGTCAGAATAAGATATAATCCTAGTTTATATCCAAATAAATAAATAAATTAATTAATTAATTAATTAATTAATTAATTAATTAAAATAGGTTACTCCATTATAAGTGTCAATGTATGGCAGATGCATGCCAGCTGGTAATACCATTATTTGTTTTTTTTTCCAAAATATTAAATGTAATATTTTTTTAAATCAATTTTAAGTGTGAACCACTGTGTTGGAATTTGAAGTTTAATTGCCAAATTCAAAGTTCAATCTAGAGAGAAGATTGTGCACTCTTCATGGGCCCAAAGAAATTAAATGAACAGAACGTACACCAACAATTTATGAGGTATTTATTTCATTTATTTCTTTTTTTATTTCTTTTTTTTTATGAATAAGGTACTTGTTTTTTGTACTTTATTTGGAACTTGAGCACTGAAATTCATGATTTCAAATGCATGTGTGCCTATAATTGTTAACGTTTAATGCCAGTTTAATTTAAAATACAATTCTATTTTCTCACCATCACAAAGAAAAAACAAAAAAAATGCAATTAATTTAGGATTACTATTTTATAGTTTCCTTTTCCATTCAAAATAATTATTTGGGGCAATTGGAGATTTCCTCTTGTTCATGCAATTCCAATAATAAACAAAAGGTGCCAAAAGGCAATATATCTCTCTGCTCATGAAAATTGTAAAAGAAATATTCCTGGAGAGCTGCAGATTTATAAAATAATATTGATATATATAAAAATTGGATGGGATCTTAATAATTATTAATTTGATAATCTTAACAATGAATTTATAAATAATTTCAAAATAATTTTTAAGAATTCTTAAAAATAAAAAAATATTTATAGATATAAAGAAAGTTAGTATACTTTTAGGAGCACGAAGTCTCTTGGTGCTTTCAATTTAAAAATTTATTAAATCGACTTTAAACAAAAAATTTAAGTTGTTCAATAAATTCTTTATATCAAAATCTTATAGGATACCGAAATTTTCTATTTTTCTATTTTTCTATTTTTATGAGAAATCCATTTTTCTCAAAAAAAAAAGTTTCAATTGATATTAAAAAAAACCATTACATATGAACAGTTGTACAATTCATATAATTTTGATAGTCTTTGATGAAATATAAAATGATACTTAAATTATATAAACTTTGAAATACGATTAATATATAAGTTCAAAAATATACTTATAACTTTTTTCTATTTTTATAATTATTTAAAAATTCGTTATCAATATTATCAAATTAATAATTGCAGATGAATCTCATCCATAAAAAAAATATGTTTATCAAAAAATATGATCTTTCCATATCTTTTAGTACTGTTTGCCGACGTTTGTCAGGGTATAAAGTATAAAGTCCAGATATATGATCGTCAAAGATAATATAACATAATATAGGTACAGTTTTCTAATAAAATATTACAAAGAATATAATCAATAAATAAATATAAAGCTATATATTAGAAAGAAACAAGAATGAGCCTGGCCCATTAAATCATTGAAATAAATATTGGCCAAGGAGAGTTGGGTCATGATATTTTGTACGGCTAGAACAAAATACCTTAATTTAATTAGCTAACAGTCCAAGTATATTAAATGGATACAATACCATATAAATATAAAGTATAAAGTCTGATATATCCGTAGTTGTGTTTCTCTTCTTTGCAAATTAAGTATAAAATTTATTGACCAACATTCTAGGTTAAAACAACAATAATAATTATGACAATTAACAAAAAAAGGTAATTATTACAATTGTATAAATATATTAAACAAAAAAAATTTACAATGTTAAAATTATTAAAAAATATAACTAAAAAAGAAGACAATCATCAACTTGCACTCATAATACTACATTTTTAATTTGAAGTAATATTGTGTGAGGCTCTCTATTATTGGGTTGTGATAGAATGATCATCATTTTTTTAATTTTCACAATAATTTCTCTTTTGTTCTGAACTATTTAATCAGTGATAATGACTTTCTTTCTTTCTGACAATTTAATTTAATTATGCAATCAATGGCTTTTTAATTGAGTTTTCCCTTGAGTTCTGAGTTCTAAATTCCCCTAATTCTACAATCCTATTTAAGCTACAAGTCTTCTTGAGTTTTCGTCTTAGTTACGAGTTATAGTCAAAATTCCCGTCAAAGTTATCCTCATAGATGAGACGTAAATTGATTAAAATATTAAATTTAATTATTTTAGTGAGTTTTGGTTACATTACAAACAACTGAACCGAATCACTCAAATGTATTTTAAATGCATTCTACAAGCTCAAAAATATATCTATAAATTATTTTCTAATTTTAATTTTTTTTCAAAATTATTTAAAATTCTATTATCAAAATTATCAAAATAATCATTTTCAAGTGATCCCTCCTCTCAGTATATAATATATATATATATATATATATATATATATATATATATATATATATATATATATGTATATATATATGTATATGTATATATATACATATATATACATATACATATATATATACATATATATATATATATATATATATATATATGTATGTATATATATGTATATGTATATATATACATATATATACATATACATATATATATACATATATATATATATATATATATATATATATATATATATATATATATATATATATATATATATATATATGTATGTATGTATATATATATATACCCCTCCTCATGAACAGAGTCCCTACAAAAATGAGACTTAACTCTAATTAGTATGAAAGGACCATTCCCAAAATACCAATTCCAATTCCATCATTACATACATGCAACTAATGAGGAGCAACAAGAAAAGTAGCATACATGTGCCATGCTCTTAATATAAACACAACAAGAAAAGGGTCAACAAGAATAAAAGAGATTGAACAGAAATATTAGAGAGAGAGACTGAGACATGCTAACAGCAAATCTCCATCCACAAATTGTATTGTTCCTTAATTATATACTAACTTGCTATCATTAGTTTATTGCTCCGTGATGATGTACCCGGCGACGGGGTTCGCGGGCCGCGGAGGGAGGAGACCGGTCCGGAGTTGATGCTAATCCGGAACGATCCGGTGCTTGCAATTATAATTATGATTTATGAAATTGTTAGCAAATCGGATACAGATTGTCGTGCTGGTTAGATGTTTATTTGGGTTTAGAAAGATGTGTTATTTTTTTTTGGTTGTTACTGAATGTTTTTGAGATAAAGATAAAAATCAAGTCATTCAAATTTAAATATCTATAAATGATCTATCATTCAGGTTTCGAATATATAATTTTTCATACGAAAAATATTTTATTTATCACTAAATCAAAGACTGATTTTCGATCACTACTGAATGTTAGTTTGACTACTATTATATTTTAGAGAAAAAGACACAATACTACAATTATATGTTATTTATCATCATTCTTCAAATCATTTAACTTTATCTCATTGTATACTGGCCCTTCTTTTTAGAAAGAGAGAGAAATATTTAGGGGTTGAATCGATATTAAACGTTTTTTACGGACTTTTCTATTAAAAATTATGTCTGTTTGAAGTTCGATACGCGATTTTAACATTTTTTTATAAAAATTAATATTTTATTTTTTGAAAATCCGTCCCTCAATAAAAAATATATTTTATTGAGGGACGGATTTTGAAAATCCGTCTACCAATAAAAATATATTTTTTTATTGATGGACGGGGTTTCAAAATCTGTCCATCAATAAAAAAATATTTTTTTATTGATGGATGGTGTTTAAAACCCCATCCCACATTAAAATATTATTTTTTATAAAGAAATATTAAAAATACATTTGGGGACGGATTTTGAAAATCCGTCCCTCCTATATTTGTGATTTCTCATCCGATTTTCTTATTTATTTAATTTTAATTATTATTTTTCTTACATAAAAAAAATCGGGTTGAATTTAGGGAAGACAAATTTAGACATGTGCCTATACTTAAATTTCAAAATAAACTATTATTTATTAGAGTTTTTTCTTCGTAGCTGCATAAAATACAATCCAAAATTAAAATGTGTTTGGGCTGCTTAATCGAAGACTCTAAAAATATATATGTAGAATTTAGAAAATTAGAGTCCAAAATTTTTTACTCTATAATAGACTAGTTCAATTAATTTGATGATCTAATCCGTAGGTTAGCGAAGATTTAAAATTCTTCCAGCGTAGATTTTGGATTCTCTTTTTGTAGTTGATGTGTTTGTGCTTATTTATTTTTTTGATCCGCCATCGAAAGTATAAAATAATTTGTTATATGCTTCAGAACATTCAAGCTTAATTTATGCTGCTGATAAGAGGAAAGATCAATGATATCTATATTTTTTAATCGTACTCTTTATTTACTGCATCTCAAATATATTTATATTTATTTTAAAAAAATATTTATATTTAATGAAAAAATATTTATAATTTATATTATTAGAATTAAAAAATTTACAAGCTTTATTTTTATTTATACAACAAAATTTTTAATTTGAAATTTTTTACATCATTTAAAAATAAAAACATAATAAATAATTTATATATTAACTTATAACGACTTACAAATATAAATATAAATTATTTATTTATTTAATATAAATATTTATTATGTGTATAAGTATAAAATATAACATATAAAAATAGTTTCTGAATTCCTAATTATATTTACATAATTTTTTTTAATTTAGGATATGCTGTCGGTACATGCAAATCTGATTATTATTATTCAATTTGGAAGGGTGGGGTGGTAATTATTTAATTATTATTCGCAGAAACCTATGGTAGATATTTATGTCGTACTTTCTAATAGTTAAAAGGACTTTTACATGAACTCGTTCTATTTATCTCTGGTGCACCGAAGAGTCCATAATTGAATTTATTCTATTTTAGGCCTGTCCACTTATCAACCGCCTTACTGAGAGTCGGTAGACTACAGTTGAGGTTTATGAGGTCGGTTACTAGTCGAGTTATATTCTGTACGGGATACTCCAGGTTCATCCAAGTATTTTTTAAACCAGCAGCCATGGATTGAATGGTGTTACAAAAGGGGGAAAATTAGCTTTTCGGATCTTTTTTCTTCTCTCTTTTACTTTCTCGTGTAATCGAAGGTAAGTTCCCTTCCCTCCTCTCCTCTCCTCTCTCTGGCCAATTTTGTTGATTCGTCGTTGTTTAATTGGGGGAAAACGAACTTGAATACTTGCCTTTCCTGTTCGATTCATGGCTCTATTTTGTAGCAAATAAACAGATTTTAGGTCATTTCTTTTTAGTTTGCAAAGAAAGGAATTTTGAATAAATCTGTCCAACGACAAGTCCTAAGCTGGAGAAATGTATTGAATTGACCTAATTCAAGCCGAATTAGAGAGAAAATTTGGGAATTTCTGGAGATGCAAAGGCATCCGAGAAGATTTCTGTGAAATTGCAATGTGTAATTACTTTTCTATTGAAAGAAAATTCACAATTTTATTAAAGTTAGTAGCTTTCGTGATAATTAATCACAAAAGAAGAGATGAAACTTCAAATCAGATGGGTATTTCAAGTTCTATTTTAAATTTGCAACTCCAGCTTTACTTTTAAACTCAAAAGAGTAATTGTAGCTTCACAAATAATGTACAACAGTATCTGTTTCTTGGACCACCAGTCTTCTTTAAAGTAATTTTATAGAAGAAAGGTCCTCTTGGATGAAAATTAAATCAAAGGAGATGATATGAGACTACAAAATTTTTAAGGACCTGATCTCCATGAAGATGACAACAAATTCTCTATGCAAAAACCAAAATAATGTTATTCTCAGTTTCTCATAAAAAGGAAAATGAACAAACAAAATAGTGAAATTCGAGCAGTCTCTAAACTTAAAAAGAGTTAATAAAAGGAACATGTAATCTTAGCCTGCATCATGCATTTAATTTTGACATTTCTTTTCTTATGGTTTATGCAGAGAGTTTGATATACTGCAAATAATTTAAAAGATTACGTAATTAATTTTATTGCGAAAGAGAAAGTCCGCAGATGGTCTTGAAGAAATCTAGAAGAAATGGAGAATAAAGTCAGTATTTCTCTCATCCTTGATGCAAATATCCCGTCAATACCTGCTGTCAGCACCAAAGAAGCTACAGTCACACTGGAAAATGGAAACAGCGCAACTTTTGTCAATCAAGGTTTTATTTTGATGTTTTCAATGAATAAATTTCTTCATTTGCGAACATAAAATTAGAAAAGCCCGTTTAGTATTTTGTAAATGCAAGTTTCATACATGAAGTACGGAACTGTGATTGTCAGATCAGTACAAGGGTACACAGGTAAGAGGCAATATGATAATCATCATTTCACGAGAACACAAAAGGTTCAACTGTCTTGTTCCTTGGTTGTCATTTTTGGATGGAATTGAGTTATCTTTCGATTAATATCTTGTTCTCTCTGACTTTCAGCTGCCATAGTTTGGCATGATATGAGAAAAAAATGGGTAGGAGATACATCCAAGAAACCAAGAAGACCACCAACTGAACCCATTATAAGGTTAGCTTCTCTCTCTCTCTCTCTCTCTCCCCCTTGTATGTATCAGTGCAGTACTGGTACAAAACTGTATGGTTTAAACTTTGGTGTTTTCATTTTTGCTTTAACATGTACCATGCTGGTATACTGTACTACCAGTTGGGATCAACTATAAAGCTTTATTTTCTTTTTCTATTTCTTTTAAATCCGTAATCAGAAGAATCTTAAGACGGTGATTCTGATTTTGCATGTGTTTTGTCAAGAATATTGGACTTTTGCAAAGAAATATCCACCTTAGTAACAGGAAACACCAATGATTTTTGGCATTCAGAAAGTACAAAGATCTTGAAATGGATAAGGAATTTTGTTGAATATTATGGTTTCTATTAGAAGAATTTTCTGTTGGAGCAATTAATCCTGTCGGCTGCTATTGCATAAAAGCATTATTCATTTCAATTTTCTCATTAATAAAGAAGTCATTGTGATTAGGGTTTAGCAAATGATAAGACTTTCTAAATAAAGAATTTAGGAGTGTTTGGGTTGTTAAATTAAAGGAAAGTTGTTTTCTTTTATTTTATCTACTGATAGTGATCATGCAAGTTAGGCTTTTCTCCGATGCTGAGTAATAGTGATTTCTTTGCAAGAAGTCCCTATAAATTTTAGAAACCCTATATATGACCGGTACATTGAATAATTCAATATGCAGCTGGTGTACAACTTATGAGGATCTCCTCTCAGGCAGCCAACATTTTCCACAGCCAATACCTTTATCTGTAAGATTTCCTTCTTTATGCTAAGGTTTTACAGTGCTGGCCTGCTTGTACCAGTGCTTTACTGGTACAGACCTGAACTGTTTTCTGTTGGGTGCATTCCAGCTAATTCTCTATTATTATTTTCCTAATGTATATTTGATTTATGTTTATTAGGATTAGTTTTTCTTTACAAGGAGGGTTTCTTGGTAAGTGGATGGTAAGAAGCAGCATACTGTTACGATGATACCGGTACAAGGACTAATCGATTTGTTGTTATTTTTCAGGAGATGGTTGATTTTTTGGTTGATATTTGGCATGAAGAAGGGCTTTATGATTAGGCTAATAGGCTCTTTATTCAATCAGATCCTTCCTTTAAAGCTGACAATATATTGAACTTTTTTTAGATAGGGTGTTTTTATGATTTTAACAATCTGTGAGGTAGATTTCACAAAAATTCTTGTCTGGTGTGGCTTGTGTAAACTTCTTGTTTTAAACAAAGCAAGGTGGTTGTTGTATTATCCAAAAGCTTGATCTATCTTACATATGTTATAATTGAGCTATTTTTATCTTGAATATATATACAAGCATTCACCATAGATTGTTCTCAAAGAGCACTAAATATTGAATTACAAAATATGCAGTTTTTATATAGAGGAAAAATATAAGTTGCTCAACAAATTTTTCATATTAAAATTTTATAAAATATTAATTTTTTCTATTTTTGGAATTTTTTAACTATTGGTTTCATATTTTTTTAAATGGTTTATTTTTATATATAAAAATTTATTATTTTATTATTATTATTAGAGTTATTTTTAGAAAATTTGAAAAAAATAGTCAGGAAATTTTTATATTCTATAAGATTTTGATATGAAGAATTTATTAAGTAATTTGAATTTTTCGTTTGAAGTCGATTTGATAGATTTTTAAGTTAAAAGTATCAGAAAGTTATGTGCTCTTATGAGTACCTTAATTTTATTCATAATATATCATTAATGTGTACTTTTTATTATTTGGGAAGTTATTTGGCCCATCTGTTTTGGACTCAGACTAATTGTATAGTGCCACGTGTGAATTTTTATCATGTCAAATGCGGAATTAAATGTAATATGCGTACAAAATTATAAAAATAAACTGTATATAAATACAATAGTATAATAATGGGTGTGGGACATGGTTGGTGGATAAATTAAGGTGAAATTGTCTTAAACCACATGTTTGGTCGATAAATCTTGCTGGTTTGTACATTTATTAGTTTCTTTTTTTTCAATTCCACATTATATAACTATCTGTGCTTGAAGAGATAATAGGAGTTATTCTCCATGGTCATTTATTGAAATAAATAAATGAGAGATAAAGTAATAAAAAATTACTATTAGAGTAAGGATTTCTATTGTGCAAAATATTTCATCCAAAATGTTAGTTGATTTCGCTTAGAAGAGAATAAATCTTCAACATTTAAAAAGTAAACAGTGTATGATTTTTATTTTAAAAAAAGAATGAACTTTATACTAAGTGAATTTGTACGAAATTTTTTACGGGACTTGAACCTATGTCCTTATCACAATTTATATTAATCATGTAGTTCCATTTGACTGCTTTCTAAACATCCAATATATGGCACAAAGCTGTAAAAAAAAAAAAATAGGTTCTCTAAAATTTATTGCAGTAATTTTTCCAAGTCCCACTAATGCAAAATTCGGACTAAAATAATAAAATCTACTCAATCCTGAGTCTAGCAAAACCAGTTAAATAAAAGCTACATCTGAAATTTTCCAGTTTACACATAACATACCATTGGAAATTTCCAGGCACCTAAAATAATGAAAACTCTCATGAACAAAAATAGGAAAAAACAAAGGATGTATTTACAAAACTATCATAAATACATAGAACTGCCTCTGTGTAGTTCAATTTCAATAAAATAAAAAAGATAGCTAGATGTCTCTGCGACATAGGGGACATGATCCATGTTCAATCAACCATCCATCAATACACAACATATGAAATGTGTGTTGGCAATTTGGCAAGATTCTTACTATTTGTTTGACTCTAAAATCCTGAAAAAAGAAAGATCATAAATTCAAATGTATGGTTGTTTGATAAGGGGAATGTTTTTAGGTTACTTGGGAAGCTCAATTTTTAGTGAAGGAAGATGTTGTTGGAATATTTTTTTTGTTTTTCCAATAGTTAGTTAATGAGGGCTTTAAATATTTAAAATAGAATTTCAATTAACAGAATTCTGAAAAATAAATCAATTAGTTTCTATGGATTAATTGAATAAAATCAAATAAAATAACAAGTATGAGACAAGTATGGATTTTAATTTGAAATGAGTTATCTTGCAAATTTCATGTAATTAGGGCTTTTGTGATTGTATAATTTCATGTAATTTTAGAAAATTTTGATTGGAGGAAGCCATGGTTTTACTATTAAATATTCATGAAAAACCATAAAAAGCCACAATAGTTATTACAATGAGCAGTTTGATATATAAAGTCATATAAAACTCTGAGAACTAGTCATGCATCTATATTTATATCATTTTTTATATGGTTATAATTAGTCAAGAGGAACTTGTTGAATATAACTTTTGTAATTATTTTTTATTCAAAATATAGTAAGTCGTCATTTCAAAAACCTTAAAAAATTTAAATAAACCATGATTGGGAGTAACAAAATTTTTTTTGAGTAAAGGGAACAATATTAATTGAACTTGATTTTATAATTAAATAGCGATACATTAATATTGTTCCTTGTTTCACTTCTCTATTTCATCCACTTTTAATTTCATTATGTGAGGTCCCATGCAATTAACTTTCTAGAAAGATCCTTTTATCAATGAATATAAGATAATAATAAAGCACCAAGTTTGTAATTTTATATTTTTATATTATAACTTATTTGTTTTTGGGAGCATAGACATATATACATATATAGATATATTCAACAAATTTCATAAGCTAGATACCAACATGACTTTATCAATTTTAGTATGTAGAATACAAAATTGGGCCATCCAAATTGGTCAATATACAATTTATTAAAAATGCCAGTGTAATTTCCATCATGAAAACTAATATAAAATTAAAGCAAGAATTACAAGCCAGTCAAAAAAAACATCAAAAAAATCCAGTTGGGACAAGAAATTTCCAAAGCCCAGCAAAGCCTAGATTTGAATTTGAACCCAAAAATCATGGTTTTTCTTGGTTAGCCTAATGAGCAAAAATTAATTCTAAACTTTTCAAAAAGCATGGCTTTAGCAAATTTCAAAGTGCACTCACGAATTCACCAATTCATGAAAATTTTCATGGTTATATTTAAGTTTAATGTGGATGTAGGAAGTAATTTGTGCCATCACTTTGGCCTCTCACAATAAATAAAAATTCTCTTAGTCTCATATTTTTTTTTTCAGAGTATCCATCCGCTATGATAGCAAAATATCACTGATTTTAAACTATCCAATTCGATCAAAACGGCTCAAATTTAACTTATAATGATGCTTTTTTTTTTATTTTGTTGGGCTCAACTTTTATAGAAAATAACTATCATTGTGAACTATGACATCAAATGCAAATTCGCCAAATATAATCTATACCATTGATAGAACAGAAAATTTTTAATTACCTGAAGGCAAACAGTGCAGGAACTATTTCCCGCGGCATCAGTAAAATTTACCGTGGTAATTTTTTTCTTTGGGATATTATCAAGGGCTTTCGTGGAAACGCCTCCGGTGCCCCCGGTCTCAAACGGGTCTGAACTATCTCTAAAGGCAGATCTTGCCATGCTCATCTACAATTTAAACCAGATTCTGAATTAAATTCTGAAAGGCACTATTCTAATTACAACATCAAAGTAATTAAATCCTTATACATTTCAAAATTTAATGGTGTCAATTTAAACCAATGATAGAAACCTTGTTTTCTGGAAAAATGTAGGTGCTATTCTGGGAATAGAGATAGACCTAACCTTTATATCTGAAACTTTTACCAGTAAGCTGTTAATTCAAATTGTCACTTTCAAAATTTTTAAGATGATATATACAAGGATAGAAACGACATTTTACCTGACTCGTCACGGCATTCTGTACGGCAGGATACACCTTTTCCCATACTATTCTTCCATTCAACAGGCTTGATATTATATCCATCTGTTACGAAAATTTTTATTTTGTTTCGTCATCATCAGTTTATTCATCCCTGAAAATCTTATATTTAGATACACTTAACATAATATATTTTGTGTCCTGTGACAAATTATAAAATGAAGTATGTAAAAATTTTACCACATAAATGAAGCTATCTTTAGCTGATTCACCAGAGTTCCATATGTTGATGGATGATTCGACAGCTTCGATGCAGAAAACAGCACCAGTTATTGCCCCGATAGCAGCGCCACGGAAGATCCCGCACTCTGTGGCCAAACCCATTAGAAAACCAATCACAATTCCTAGAACCGATCCAACTGCACAGAAAAATGAAAACAAAGACCAGAAAAAATCAGGAAAATGAGAAAACAAATTATGTAAAAGTCAGATGGTTGCTAATGATAAAAAAGATAAAGAATTTAATATTGGTTCCAAGACTGATTCTTTGTGAGAAAATATCAAGCTGTATAGTTAAATAAAACTAATTAAATTGGAAATGGAATACAACAACAATACTTAAAAAAAAATTCCCTTTCAAACAATCTTAGATGAGTTGACATTGAGAAAATTTGATATTTTGCAGAAATAACCCTCTAAGTGCTGTAAATGTAACGAAATGCACCGGAAATGGAAACGATGTAGATGCACAATGATACCTATGATATCGTTTCTCATGCCAAATAGATGATTTAGACATTTATACAAATAAAGATACAGCATTATGTTTATTTATTGAAAGCACATGCATGGATTAAAATTACAAAACTCTCTAGCACATATGTATCCATATATAGAGCAGCATTTAATTCTCTGATATATCTCAGAAGCAATTTTCTTTTTCCTGTTGATGAACTGTTCAAAGAGAATTTGTAGCATATATCGTTGCAGTACGCATTGTATGTTTTTGGATTACAAAAGGTTGTTGATTACAAACCAGTTCCGCAAATGCTGTACATAAAATTAACATAATTTGATAAAAGCACAATTGTAACAAATAAATTAAGATACAAACTTACTCATAGCTATGCCACAAGTGAGCACAGCAAAAATAACTCTACCAACCATTGCAATCATCTTTTAAGAAGAGAAGAACAATTATGAGATATATTTTTTTTTCTTTTGGGGGTGGGGGGTGGGGGGGGGGGGTGTGAAGAGAGAAGAGCTCAAGCTCAAGGATCAATGGAGGCACTTAAAGGTTGAGGAAATATATATATATAGGTGGGCTAAAATGCAACATATTATATATAATTTGTAAACAAAGTTATAAACTTAATTTAAAGAGGTGAAAGAGATGGTGGTAGAATTTATTTCAGATATCAAAGTTGGTTTCTTTGAAATGGATATGGTGTAAGAATCAAGCACACGAAAGTTCAGAAAGGTCCAAACAGAGAAGACTTGGTCGTTCATAGAGAGAGAGAGAGAGAGAGAGAGAGAGAGAGAGCATGTGATTTGTTATGATACTCCCAATTTGTGCCCCCATATTGTGCACGATGAACTAATAACATGTAAATTTATCAAGTCACAAGGCTCTGCAAAATGAAAAATTGTTTCATAATAGAAATAAGTTTTATGAAGAAATCAGTAGTAAAAATTAGATTCTTTTGTTATGATTAAATGAGTATATAACATGCATAATTTTTCATAATAACTCTTTGAAACTTTTTTTATTTTTATATGTATTTTTTAGATGTTACAAAGTATCTAAAAGTTGTCCTAATATGTTATGGCTTAATTTTTTTTAACATAAAATGATCAAAAATCTTCGTCTCATTTCATTTTTAATATGCGACCTTTAATTGACATTGAAGAGTAATATTTAATCAATCGGGGTAGGGTTCTGATCTTTTATTGCGAAACACTGCATTGTATAATGTACAAACGGATAAATTATAGAGGGTATTTTTGAGATTTGTTTTGCACGAATATTGTTATAATCGGATAACTATCATACTACGCTGCTTTTTGAGATTTATTTCGCACGAATCTTGACGTGATCGGACAGATATCATACTACGCATCAGAGGATATAAATCCACCGAGTTAGATGTTTTCTTAAAAAAATTGTTGGAAGTTTTTTAGTTCCTTTTATGAGTTATAATTAAATTAATTTAAAGAACACTAACCACATACTAAATTAAAACTTGTTCGTAAATAATAATATTATCAAATGAAAAAAAATCTAACACAGTGATTATGTACGTTACATACATTCAAGAAGTCTCTCTAAGCATCCTGTTTATTGGACAATTAATTAGATTATTATAATAATTAATTCAACTATTTACTCGTATATTAATTTGGTGGGGTCCAGCAACAAATTAGCCAATGTCTTTATAGAAGCAAAATATTCAAATAGTTGCATTAAATTAGAGGGGCATTCAGGAAATCTCTCTATAAATCCAATTAACATTTAAATGTTGAAATATAATTTTGTTTTGTATTATAATCATGCATAGGTGAGCATCTACTGTCATCATAAACAATGACACATTTCCTGTAATTAAATTTAAACAGTCCGATTTGATTTAAACAATCTAGATTTAGTTATAGAGGCACTCTTTTATTTATATTTTATTTATATTTTAGTGAGTTTCACATATTATAAATCCAAAATATCTATGATATATTGGTGTCATAGAAAAAAAATATGACAGCAATTTGAATCTAATCATGCACATCTACTTATTTATCTATGTACTCATGAACCTTTATATTGAAATTTCAATAAAATCTGTTAGAAGTTAATTCTATTCTAAGTCACTATAATGAAGGACAATGTCACTTTCATCATATCATAATTTTGGTAGAATAGTTTTCTTTAATTAATTTAGGAGATATTTAGTTATTACATGTTTATACGGAATGATATCTCATGGATATATATATATAATATCACATAATTTAAGGGAAACAAAATTTGTGAGAATGCACATGAGATGAATACTGATAATTGTTTAGTTGTATTGTGGGAATAAATATATATATAGATTTTTTTTTTCTTTTCAAGCAATTAATATTTAATACAAATTTTCATTTTATTAATAATTACCAAACATAATTTAAGCCAAAAAACTAATTGAATCACATGAATAGATAAAACACCATTAATTATTTTCCATAAGGAAAATGGTTGGGAGATGTCATCATTGATACTGATTTTATTATTTATATAAACTGAGTTATTATTCATATTAACGACTTTATTATACAATTTGTTTTTGACAGTATTTTTACTATTCAACTAAAATACTGATAATATGAATAATAACACACTTTAAGTTGAATAACAGGACTATATGAGTATTGTAAAAATAAGTTATATAATAAAATCGTTAATATGAATAATAATTAATTTAATGTAAATATTAAAGTCAGAATTAATTATAGTATCATTATATCAGCTCCATTTCCATAATTAATGTAGAAAATAGAAAGAAAAACTCAATCAACTAATAATATCATGTAAAAGACTTTAGTTTCAAATCCAAAGAGTAACTTTGGTGAAATTTTGTGAAAAATGTATTTTATTTTTCGTTTCTAGATAACTTTCTCTATATGGGTTGGTGTGCGCGCAATTCTTTCTTTATTTTTTTATTCGATAAGTAATTTTTTTATGAGAGGTATTGATAATTTTATTTCTTAGTTATCTCCGTACCAAATAAAATCTTAGGATTTAGTCCAAGAAAAAGAAATATTGAAATTTCAAATAAATGCACAAGAACTAGGTCATTTTGTGTGTGCTATATATTACGTGTTTCAGAGGTTGCTTCTATACAAAAATAATTTCCTTCTAAAGATTATGGTTTATCTATCTAGAATTCTATAATTATTTCCCAATACATTGTTTTTATTTTTATTTTTTTAAATAAGTGCTCCCGTTAGTTCTGACATTTATTTTTTTTTAAATATTTTTTATGAGACTTGAATTTACATCTCTTTATAAAGAAATAAGACCTATCAGTACTATATTATTAGACCGGTTTAATACATTATTTTTGTAATATTCGGTATTGAAAAGGTTTACCTTTTAATTAGACAAGTACCAACCAAGCACAACAGCAAATTAAAGCAATAAACAGAAGCTAAGCTAAAGTGTGAAGGTGGTTATTGCTCTCTAGAAATATATAATTTAGGTATATATATATATATAGAGTTTGGTTAATATATTTCTATAAGCATTTCGATTTGAAATACTTACGGGTGAAAATTTCGAAATCTCGCATCCGAAATGTCAATCCAAGTAGCTCAATAAATTATTCCTATCAAAATCTTGTAAAATACCAAAATTTACCATTTTTAGAATTTTTGAACTATTTTTCATGATTTTTGAAAAATGATCCTATAACCAACCAACCAACCATATATTTTTTAATCATCACTCAAAGATTCAAACACATGCCTAAGATATATATCTTCGCTAATATGCTTTTATAAGTATTTCGGTTTGAAATGCTTACGGATCGAATTTCAAAATCCCGTATCCGAAACGTCAATCCAAGTAGCTCAATAATTATTCCTATCAAAATCTTGTAAAATACCAAAATTTATCATTTTAAGAATTTTGAACTATTTTTAATAATTTTTGAAAAATGATCATTTTTTGACATTGAAATATTGATATTTTTCTATTACTTTTTTGCCATGGGAGACAGTGGCAAAAAAGTATAATTAGGTACTTTGATTATGAGTAAACTTAAAGAAAAAAAACAAAATTCAACCGAGCTGCTTTCTTGGATTATCTTTCCTTTTTGGAATTATTGTTTTTGGGTTATGTACCAACCGAAATGTTAAATTAAAATTCCCAATTTGCATGTGTACAATTTTTTAAAATTATGAGAGTTCTTTGTGTTTGCGTCTGCATAAGTTCAAACTAGTATGTTTATGCACCGACAAACCACCATGGATTTAAAATAGGATCCATTGATTTGATGACGGTTAATTTGATAAATTTGATGATATTTTTTAAAATAAATTTGAAAAAGAAATTAAAAATAAAAAACTTTATAAATATATTCTTAAGCTTATAGATTGATTATGTTTTAAATTTCGTGTAATTTAAATATCATTTCGTATTGTATCAAAGACAATCAAAATTACATTAAATTTACAACGGTCTAAATTTAATGATTTTTAATGGAATATCTAATGACAGTTAATTGTATAAAATATGAAATATAATCAATCTATAAATTCAAAAATATATTTATGAACAGTTTTGTTCTTTTTAAGAACTTCCAAAAATTATTTGAATTTATTTGAAAAATTATTATAAAAAATTATCAAGTTAACCATCATCAAGGAATCTCCATCCTTTCAAATATATTTTATTTTTAGATATCTATTTCAAACTATCTAAAGTAAGAGGATATACAACTAAACTGATCTTCAAATTTCTTCAATGTATACATAAGCTATTTATTTTATTTAGGAGAAAATTATTTTTTTTTCTCTAAAGATAAAGATGACAGGAATGGGTTATTGCTGAATATTTCAATATAAATGAGATCATCATCCAAGATAAAAATGAGTGTGCAGATATTTTTTTTAATTAGGAATAGTGATTAATGGATCACTTATCAAAATAAAAAGAATATTACACATATGTTTTTTATAGTTTATATATTTTGTATCATATCAACACAATTGAACTAAATATGATCATTCATTAAGTAATTTAGAAAAAAAATAACGGTTTAATTTATCAACAATTTATTAATGAAAAATAATTTTCAAGTTGTGCAAACTTGATACATTTTTTGTTTTTGTCCGAATGATAATAACACATCTCTAATTTTATATTTTATTTTTTATGCATTTTTCTAAGAGGGAGAATGACTTGACAATCTTAACAATCTTTAAAAATAAAATTTAAATTTGAAACCAACATATAAACATGATCTATATTATCTACATATCAATATCTATAACAAATTATGAGATTTGATGTATGTTTCATCACACATAAAGTGACATAAACTTTTGACGGTTATTGATACATCATGAATCAATACTCAAATAACATAAATTTTTATTTTAATGTTATCTATATGTATAATAACAAACCTATAAAGTTATTTTTAAATTTTTAAATTTTATTTTATTTATTTTGAAATTTCGTCGTCATAAATTATAATTATCAAAATATCCATTGTCAAGTGATTTTTCCTTTTTTTTTTTAATGTCGATAGTCACAATTGTCAAATAAGCATTTAGTTAAAATTTTCCTCTTCTTGCATTGCTTAGTGGAAAAGTTACATCAAAATCATAAATTGTAACAATCAGAATCAATAATTGAACAAGTCTCACATTTTTTAAATGGGTCAAATGTAATTCTTTTTTTTTTTTGACAAAAACACACATATATAATACCAAAATAGTATACTATAAAGAGGTAATATTTTTTTTGACAAAAAAAAATAATACTATATAGAGGTAATATTTTTTTTGACAAAAATAAATAATACTATGGGGAAATCTTGTGTTGGATTAGAGAAATTATTTCTCAATACCATACATACGTGTATGATAAGATAAAAAATAAATAAGAAATTGACCCTTTTTTTTTCTTACCTCTTATCTAGAATTCTAGAACAGACCAGAAATGATATACAAATCGTTATTAACACTAAACTAAATTATATTTGGCGTACAAGACTAAGTACTATTTTAATTTCTATCTTTTCCGTCAAAAAAATATATGAATTTGTGGTATACTACTTCATAAAACATAACCAACATTTTTTGGGTTCTTTTTTTTTATGTGCATTGAGGATAACATTTGAACAACTCAACAAGAAAAAAAAAAAGAAACCAATTTTGTACAAATGAAGTTGTATCAAATTCCTAAAAAAAAAAAAGTGGGTGAATTGATGGTTGCAGTCTTAGAATAAAAATTCATAAACGATTCTTTACTCATAAAATGTAACTGGCAAAGGGTCAAATCACAGCCCAAACATATACTGGTAAAGGATCATTTTTTTCATTAATGTCTTAATTAATAAATCTTTCTTTAACATGTGATGACAGTCACAATCCTTCAACTTACTCTTAATACTCTGCACCATATTTCAAATCTAATCAATCTTTATTTCAACTTGCCATGCAGCAGAATCACGATAAATTTCTAAATGCAAAATTGGGGTTTGATTATTTTAAGATACAAACTGCATGCCTAATTAACCTGCACTTATTTGCTCTAATTAAACCAGTAAATCTCACTGAGTATGAAGTCTTACCAGTACCAACTGCCATACTGTTATAACCCCTCTAAAGTCAGACTGTCACAGAATTGCAACTCTTAACACAATATATCAGTCCACTGGTATGAAAACAGGAACCCCTTTGATCAGAAACAGTACCAAAATGTGGTAACCTCACTAGAAGGTTCTAAACTGGTACAAAAATCGTTGCAACATCTATTCACACAGTTTCATCAATAATTAATCCTACATTCTACACAAATTAGCCAGAGCTGGGTTCCATAGGGACATTAACGAATAAAACACCAAAGAAAGAAAAGTCAAGGAGAAGTGGTTATTCATGTCTCCTTCTTTGTAATTTGTCACGAAAGATGCAACCAGATTTTTCAAAGAAGTTTATAAACGTATCAATGCGTTAATCAAGGAGGTCTTCAGTGAATTGGATGTGATTCATAGAGAGATGAGTTTTATCGTCATCTGTAATAAATTTGTAGTTTTTGTATTAATTAAGTTGTTATCCGCATATAATCATATCTTCTGGGCTTAAAACTCTTTAGGTCTAATGTTTTAATTTTACAATTGTGCTTTCAGAGCTTCCCTTTTAGTTTTTTGAAAAGTCAGTGTTTCAAAATGTGGTAATTTAGGGAGATAGTAGATTCGAAACTCGGATCGAGATAGTATTTTATGAATTTTTAAAATTAAATAGTTTTTATTTTTATTTTTATCTCAAAAAAAGTAACGTGATGACCTACAAACTTTCAAGTAATAAATAAAAAGCAGGGGCTAGATTTTAAGGTTATTTTGGACACACACACACACACAACCCCCCCCCCCCCCCCCCACACACACACACAAAAAAAAATTTCTTTTGATTTCATCAGAATTTAAGAAAAGATTAAATTTTTCATTCGTAAAATATGCGACAATGTTTTGGATCAAAACCTGTATCAGATTTTGTATTTCCTTTCGGATTACTATCTGATATTATCATCATACCAAAAAAAAAAAAGAAGAAAAGGTTTTATATTCTCAAAAGCAGAGTCAATGTCAAGTATGCAAAGCTTTCAAATCAAAATTCCTTGTTAATTAAGCAGTTCCCTCAGGTTCCAAACGTGCGCGTCTTAATCTTTGATTGATAAAAGTTTTTTGTCGTATACGTTAAAACCAGAATTTTCTGTGTGGGTCAATTCTGTTATTATGGATCAAAATAAAATCAATCAACTAAATCATACTATTTGTTGATTGATTGATGAAAATCAAAGCAAACAGAGAACACCCCCTTCGTCTGGGTCTCTCTGGAAGAGGATGGAGTAAGTGACACTACCGATGTTCGTCTCTGTGTAGCGAGTCTTCTGAAAAGAGAATTTTACGCAGTGGTTAGTGCTTGTCAGCAACCCGCTATGCAATAGCAAAATATTGAAGGTAGAATAACTTACTTTACAATACTCAATAGTTTTCAAATAAATTTAAACTGTCAGACATCTATTGTGGTGTACATACTTATCAATACAATAATTTCCGATAATTTCCATTCCAAGGCCAGCCCAAATTGCCTCAAGACCTATACATCAATTATTGATTGGTTTGGTTTGTTTTTGGGCTGTCAACAGAAGTTTTCTATTACAGCAGGTTTTCTCTGGAGCCCAGCAAGAATTATACGTGCGACCTGGATTTACATTTAGAGACTTAATTTTCAAATTATATTTTTAGTAATCAGCAAGCCAAGTTTTTTTTTTTAAATAGAAAGGATAAGACCATTTAAAAGCCGTTTTATTGTTTAAGAACAGATGCATTTCAAACAGAACATCTGTAAACTACAATAGATATCTGACAGTTTTGCAATAAAAAATATTTAATCTTCTAACCATTGCTCTACTTGAGCAAAGAATGATCCTAATTTTGCACAATATTGTCTGAAAGTTTTTCATCTCTCTCTCTCTCTCTTTCTCTCTCTCTCATACACCCCACACACGCACACAAAACGCAGGAAGTATCTAAAAAGATGTCAAAATATGTTCTGCGACTGTTAAAGTGCAAAACAAAAGAATAGTGCACATAGAAAAAAAAATATTTCACAACACTACTACAATTCTGCATACCAAAATTCAAAAGAGTATCTAAACTTTTTACATACAATTACCCAGCCATGTGGATATATGCCATAAAATCAAAATCAATCAGAGAGCTCCATTCTGGTGCATGAGACTCTTCAGATGTGAAATTCATAGTACAATCTACTAGGCTCAAAGATCTTGTTTCAAAGATATGTCTACTATCCCGACTGGTGATTTCGGCTTGTAATGCTCATCTGTATCTACTTCTTCTATTTCCTAAAAAATAAGGAAAAATAGGAAAGTTGAAAACAAGAGAGTAACCGAGGAACAATTTTAACAAGCTGAAGCATGGAATCAGTGCCTTCCTTATTTTCTAAGACCTTTTTATTATGAGAAATTAACTTAAGTTCCAATGTCAAAGAATTTGGATTCAGTAAACTGATTTACAAGGAACTCTTCTGGACCATCTTAAAAGTCAAAACTTGAAGGACTGAAATGAACAGGCACTCGATAAAATATTCTCAAGTTTGGATTTACGGATTTAGAAACCAAATTGGCAAGTTCAGAAACTATTCAGGACTTTAACTCAATTTCAAATGTTAAGGAACTGAAATGAACAGACTACATAAAATACACTCTCAAGTACAGTCTGCAATACTTAAAAAATATGGATAAAGATTCAATAAGATAATAACTTAAAACCTCTTATAATAAGGAGGAATATGTCAATCGAAAGCATAACATAACAAATAGTAAGTTCTAGAACGAACTTTTATTTATCAATATTTGCACCCACTATCTAATTACAGGATAAGACAGGAAGCTACTCCTTAAGACTTCAAAGAATGAAAATTTTCTTCCCCTAAATATATAAATTATAGTTTGTTTTTGAAATTAGGTTATTACCTGAACAACATCTTCCCCTTTGATGACGCGACCAAAGATCAGAAGCTTCTCACTCAAGTCAGGAATAGGTGCAGTCGTGATAAAGAGATCAAACCCTTTCCTGTTAGGGTTTAGTTTTGTTGTACCAATCATGAAAGCTTCATGCTTCGGGCTGTACCAAAATACAGTTTCAAAGTTAGACAAATATCACATGCTTAAACACATAACCTAAGGCCAAATAGGATGATAAGGTTTTTGTCTTCTACTAGAACCAAAGATATACATATACATTTATTAAAAGCATGGTACAATAGGACTTAATATGTAGGAGTTAGCAAATGTATTCATAATGAATGCTGCTGATATCTTGCATTTGCAGAACAGTGATCAACTATACAGCATTTTATCAGGGTTTTAGCAAAATATATTTATTGATCATGTTGACCATAATCCAATCCTAACATAGTTTTGACCCACCTAGACATCAAATTGGGATTCACATTCGCTGCCATACTTTTTTCTATGGCACGCTTGTCCCATAGTTTTTTTGGGTCTATGACGTATGGGGCCCACTAAAACATAAATAAAAAAGCACCCCTTATAGCTAAATCTGGGCCTATTAAATCAAATCAGACCGTCTAAAATCTATGGCAACAAATGTGCCATAGATTTTAATGGCAGCATATACGGACCATCAAATTGGGGTCAAGAAAAGATATTCTTCAACAGAACAGTTTTTCTTCCTTAATTCTTTTGGTCCATAGATTCCGAAAAAGAAAAAAATAATCAACCCACTGATTCCGTACCATTTCTATGAACTTAAAGGATAGTAAAAAAAAAAGTTTTAACTTGGTTGTTAGCAAGGATAGTAGAGGTAATCAGATTTCTCAGAACAAAACATAATATTCTGTTGGACACTAGGAATATTTATGAAATCTACTAGCATTTAAAAATGGATGATACACACAATATCAAAAAATTAATGCATGGTCCTTGGGTTGTTTCAAAAATCCCCAGAAAATAAATGTAAGAAGAAAGCAAATAACCTGGTGGTGAGTTTAGCACGGTTTTTACCATTCAAGATCCAATCATGTGGAGCCGTATCTCCTTGAGAATCTCCTCCCTGAATCACGTAATTTTTTATCACGCGGTGAAACAGCATCCCTTTGAAATGCCCCTTCTTGCTGTACAGAACACATAGATCATTAATTAATATGTTGGTCAGATGAATTTGAAAATTAAACGTGGCACTCAAACATAATATTGAAATACAAAAAGGTACCACAATTCGATGAACTTTTCAACCACATCGGAAGAAGCATCCTTGTATAGTTCCATTGCTATTGCCCCCTTTCCTGTTTCTATTATCTGTACAAGAACCAAAAATTAACAGTTGATAGTTGCATATCATCTGCACAAACATTGATTTTGACTTATTCGCCCTTTTCCTCTACCAGTTATGTAA
This sequence comes from x Bolboschoenoplectus mariqueter, assembly GCA_037678475.1. Taxonomy (NCBI): domain Eukaryota; kingdom Viridiplantae; phylum Streptophyta; class Magnoliopsida; order Poales; family Cyperaceae; genus x Bolboschoenoplectus; species x Bolboschoenoplectus mariqueter. The sequence continues at coordinate 3,069,369 of CM075245.1, read as the reverse complement.
GCCTTTTTTTTTCCTGAAATTATGCATAGATTAAGATTGATCTTGATACAATTTTTTGCAACGCTGCTGAAATGAAGTAGAAGTACTTACAGCATACTTCGGTACACTAGGCTTCTTTGTTTGTGTAGTCAAATCTGAGCGCTTTAAGAAAATAAAAATATTAGGGGTTAAATATCAATGTATACAAGTAACAACTGAACAATTTCACAGAGAAAAAAGCATGGGTACCTCAAAATTAGCCAGATCCATCCCCGCTTGAGTTTTTGGCCTAAAAGTGTAAAAACAACGACACTGTCAAGCACAAGCATACACATACCAAGAATATTAAAGGACATTCTACAATTTATACAATTTCCCATGTCATCAAATTGGGTGTTGTAGTTTGGTTCGGATATGGTTCTTCATTTGACCTAATTGCATTGGCATGTTTTTTTTTGACAAAATAGCAGGTAATAGCGACAATGCAAAATGATATATGATAATGTTAAGGGTTAAGAAGGTAATTTACCTGTTGTGCCAATGCCGGTATGTGCTGATAAGAGATAAAACAAGAAAGAGAATAAAGAGAGCTCCAATTAGGATAGCCGGTATGCTTACTCTACTTGGCCCCTTTTTCTTTTTACTTTGCATTAATAGTTGTTGCGGTTTAATCCTTGCCATTTTTATACAGCTTCTGTGTCTCCCTGAAATCCCCTAAAAAAGCTGTTTCACAGTAATACAAAGCAAGTGTAAGAATTAACCATCAAATGCAGGGTATTTGATCTTATACATTTCTTCTTTAAATTGGATTTCAACCCAATCATGTTATGTTAAATTAAAAAGGACAGAAAGAATAAGATCAGAATTGGTAAGAATTGTTAATTATTTCTATCCTTCAAGAAAGAAACAAAGAAAGAACCTAGGTTTAATTTCAAACTGGGGTCAACAGCTCAACAATTGACACTAAATTCTATGTGATCTCTCTTAACATACAACTCTAAACAGATAAAACGAACAGTTTCTCCCAAAATCGCAATGTAACCTCAAAATTTTGAAAGGAGGACCAAATAGCATTAAATTTTTTTCGTAATTATGACACTAGGTTTCTCACCTTTTCAGAAAATAGAAATTACACTCGTAAGTACAACCAGATAGATCAACTAACGAATCGGATTCGAACAGATACGACGCGAACTTCTGCTACTACTAGTTATCCATCCATCCACTAAAACCGAAATTCGAAATCAAGAAGCGACAACAACACTCCAGTCCCAACGATCAACGATAACAAGCGAGATTCAACAGATAACAAGGAAATCTAACAATTTTCAGACTAAATCAATAGAGAATTTACCTGTGACGATTACTAGTTCCTTCTTTGGGGTTTGGGAGAATGCGCTAGTTCTAGTTCTCTCTTTCGTTTTGTGTTGTGTTGCTCTTGTCGAGTTCTGGGAAAGAGGCACCTACTCCGAGGAACTAATTCGACGGACAGACCCGGTGTTTGGGACCTCGGATTTCTCTGTAACTGATTCTTTTTTCAGTTTCTGTTGCGAGTCACTGGCGTGGGGACCACAGGGTTGAATTATTAAAGGTGTCAGTGACTCGTGACAGGAAATATAACATGGTATCCGGAACGGATATAGAGAGTCTCTGTTTGTAAACGGGAGAAAAGGGTCGGATCTGAAAATGAAAGATTCTAAAACCGTATTTTAGAAGCTTCTTTAAAAATGCAAATTTCGCTCATTTCTTTTCAAACTTCCGAGGGATGGGAATGGGATATTTTTGAGAATTCAAAAACGGTACAATACTTGTTAAAATTAAAACAGTAGAATTACAGATAATTCTTTTAGTAATTAGGGTACGAATAGATTTAATTTTTCTTTTAGATTTTTTAAATCGATCTAGAAATAAGCAATATGGTTCAACTTTTAGTTTTTTTATTTATTTTTATAAGTATATTTCAATGATTGCAATTGTCAAATATTTTATTTTTTTTGTTATACAACCTATTTCCGTTAAAATCCATAAGTATATTGGAAAAAAGAAAGTTAATTTCATTGATTAGAAATTACAAAGTATAAGAAAAACAAAAGAAATGACGAAATTCTCTGCAATTTTATCTAAAAAGAATGTATATTAACAATTGATATCACATTTTCTTTTAGGATAAAATAAAATAAAATAAAATAAACTTTATATTCTTTATTGTTTAGGTCGATCATTATATCTCAGTCAGCACTGAAATACTAATTAACTATATTTTTTTATTTTTTTTAAGTCACCTAAAGAACAAATTAATTTTTAAATTGCACCAAAATTCATATACATTCTAATCAAATGATTGTGAACATACACATTTATTGAAATAATTTACTTTGATAAAGTCTAATCACAATTATTATGTGTATTGATTGTTGATATAACATGTTCGTTATTTTAACCCTCATTTATTGCATGATTTATGAGGATTCATATGAAATTATAATTTAACCCTTCAATGAAACAAAAAAAGATTAGTAGTATACAACAATTGAAATTTATTTACGTGCATTTTTATTTTTTGCTCCGGCAAAACTTTATGTAGATAAATAATATGTTTTATTTAAGTTTTTCCTCTCTAATGTTTCCAACACCATCATATTTAAAACTTTCATCATGAAAATGAGTTCATATTCGGTGGAATATTTTGTTAGAACAATCAAAATATATGAGAATCAGTCTTTGATTTAATGACAAAAGATAATATTTTTCATTTAAGAGGTCGTAAGTTTGAAATATATATAAAAAAATTCTTTACAAATATTTAAAAATTACATAACTTAAACCCTTTTTTTTGGGTAAAAAAAAAACCATTCATTACAAAATTTTAAAGTCGTTTTCTCTTTAAAAGTTATCCTGTCAACTCCATATTATAAACTAATAAAGAAGGTACTTTTATATTACTTCATTTTAACAGCACCATTTCTTTTCTAAAGAAAAAACAGAAATATGGTTGAAGAAATTGCACCAAAAACCAAGTTAAAATTTTGAATTCTTCAGTGGTGCTTTTGCATATTTGCCTATGGTGGGGCTCTATGGCAAGTTCATGTAAAAAGGGTCTACATAAAAGACAGATACATAAACCTGCCAAAAAAAAAAGTGACATGCTAGAATTCCTTATTAAATAAATGGTCAAAGTCTAAATAAAAAGGTACTTCAAAATTGCAATTTGGTTTTTACCTCTGCAATTTTTTGAGGATTATTCAATAATGATTTTTTTGACAATTTTAATGATGAATTTTAAATCCAATTAAATAAGATTGAAAGTAAAAAAGATTGATTCATACACAATGAGGTCAAATAAATAATTGAGAAAAAAATTTCCTGTGATTATTAATTGGCAGCAACTTTTTGAGCGTGTTAGTAGTTATCTTCTTCCTAAAAAAATATTATGAAATTCAGCCAGAGAATATCATCAATTAATTTAGCACTCTAATTTCCAGGGATCATTTGTAGATCCTTACATGTTTGCATCCTCTAATTATTCTTTGAAATTCAACGGTCTGTACTCTTTTAGGATTATGTATTGCCATACAATACAAGTCGTTTTGAGGCAACATTTTTTAATAAAATGAGAAATTTAGATGTCTAGGTTGACTGTTTATTATGTCTGGTCTAAGTTTTGATAAAATGAGAAATGTAGAAAATTCAAATAATTACCTGTCTCTTCTGCAACCGTGAAAGAAATTTGTAATTGCAAGGTTTAATATACAAACAACCAAATTGGACCGTTGATTTTGTTTAGAGTAGAAAGTAGATGCTGATACTTTTTCAACTCTGTTTCAATGACTTTAAAGTATAAAATCATTTAGAGACTCAAACTGCTTCTTTCTTTTTTGTTTGTTCAAAATTATTTTCAAATATATCTGACTAGAAAATTGCCACGTCTGAAGGAAAAAAAAATAGATCTTCCCATCTAGAAAGTACATAAATTAATCAATTATTTTCTTTATATCCTGTCACAGGAAATCGTATAAAATATCTCAAGTCATTCACAAATTATTTCCCAAGACAAATTAATTGTGTTTCCTGTACAAGAAAATTGTCAATGATTCTAGAAGTAATAAATAATCCATGAGGAGGACATCCACATCCTGCTCTTGTGATGAAAATTCAATTGTCAAAAACTTAAAGAGGAAAAATATCTTCTTGGTAGGGGGTATATGTTTTCCACAAGAACCAGCTCATTGTAAAAAAAAAAAATCTGAGAAGAGAAGAGTATAGAGATTAAACAGCCTCAAGAACTAAATACCTTGTTTAAAAATATCTCAACAGCAGAAAAATGTATTGCTTTTTTTTTTTTCTGCACCACAATATACTATTTGGGAGTCTAAGAGACAATTCATCCAGTAAAAGTAAAAGAAGAAATTCATTAAAAAGCGTAAAATAAAAATCAAATTCTCAAATTATTTTAATCTAAATATCAGGCTTCAAATCTAATACATCACCTTAATTATCAGATAAGCCATGATTAAAAACACAAAATTGATAATGAGTTCATGTCGCTCAATCATCACAAGAGTGAGACCAGGTATCAGAGTTTATAAGAAAATAAATAAATCATGAAAGCATAGTTTTTGTTTTGTCAAATAAAAGAAGGGATTAGAGACAACAATAACACCAAATATCTCTACCTCCTAAAAACAGCAACCACACAAACCTCACAAATTATCCCCATTTCAGTACCCCTAGTACCACTTGCATGAGTGCTCCCTTTCCCTCCCTCCATCTCTCTCTCTCTCTCTCTCTCTCTCTCTCTCTCTCTCTGGAGGCTAACACAACTCCAGATTAACAACACTAATGGCAACCATACCAACCTTTATCTCTAAACCCATCCCCTTCCCGCTATCCATCTCTAAACCCCAGTTGTCTCTCCACCCAACTCACTTATCTGCACTGTCATTCAATAAGCATCTGTCAAGAACTCCAGTTCTCCATGCCTCATCTCCGTCCTCTTCATCTCAAGCAACCCAGAACAACCCATTAACAAGTGACAACAAAAATACCGAGAGGATTCACCAAATACATAGCATAGAAGAGTTTGAAGTTGCTTTAAAAGACGCAAAAAACCGGCTTGTCGTGGTTGAATATAATGCCAAGCAAAAGCGCACAATTAACGGTGTAGAAGAAGAAGAAGGTATTGACCAATGGATTACTCTCAAAGATTAAAAAAAATGGGTCATATTAGAATAATTTTTAATTAAAGCGGACTTATAGTTTCACAGGTTCATAAAAAAATATCCTAAACAGGTTTAAAATTTTGTCAAAAATATAATAATAGTACAACAAAAATAATATAATTGATGATACTGAGTTACTGACTATACATGATAATTGTTCAAGATATATATATGGATAGATAAAAAGCGAAAGGTAGGTATATCACAAGCTACAAATGGCTGTTCAAGGAAAATCCAATACCTCATTTATAGATTTGTTAAGCTAATACCGAAGATTGGTGTATTATATGACAGATGAAATGGAAGCTGAATTTCAAGGAAAAAGAAGAGTCTTCTACCCACGAGTGGCAGCCATCAGCAGGTCATGTGGAGATGTCGACTTCATATTGGTCATGGGTGATGAATCAGAAGAGATGAGAGAACTACTCAGGCATGTGGATTGCAGCTTATTAGAACCATAGTCAGTCTGTACTGGTACAGGAAGTGGCACCAAACTTCTACTGGTACAACTCAGGCGTGTAGGAGCATCTCTATAGGTCTCACATAATTAGTTTTGCTTCAGAATCAGGGGCAAGCTAAGCACCATAAAAGATGGTCCACTTTACTCTGTCTTCCTAACATACTGTTATTGACTAAATATACCTTCCTATTATATAATACCCTGTCGCACCACACACATTCTCTTCTACCATACATTCTATTTTCTACCACATCGTCTTGATTTCTGATATAATGTATTTACACAGATGTTATTTCAATATTTTAGTGCATCTTCTGTGTAGAAGTCTGGGGTTTTTTGCTTACCAAGTCTAGTTATGAAAGGTTCAGGTCCCACATATGTACATAATGGAGAGTCGAGGCAGATCTGCACGGCCCATTTCAGGTCGAGCTATCTGGATTGTGCCTGCTAAATAATCAACAACGATCTGGCAACTTGGGTTGGGCTTTAGTCAGGCACAATTCAAACCATGAATCTGAAATTGGATGGTCCAGAACTCCCTTGAGAGTCTCCAATTTTGTGTGTAATTAAGTTGGCTAACTTATATTGGGGGTGTAGGAGGGAGGGGATCACACGGGTCCCGCACTTCACATTCTACAAAGGGATGGAGAAGATACATGAAGAGGAAGGTGTAGGCCCTGAGATGTTGGCAGGAGACGTCCTCTACTATGGAGATAACCACTCAAGAGTTGTGCAGCTTCACTCCAAGGAGGAGGCACAGGCACTCGTTGCTGAGCACAAGGGCAAAGATGGAAAGTTGATTGTGTTAGATGTTGGCCTCAAGCACTGTGGACCATGTGTCAAGGTATAAACCTAAGCAGGTTCATGTCAATACCTGGTTAAGCTGGGTACAGAAATGTAGTGGTACAAAACCAGTCTGCCTTAGTACCTACCAAGCTCATCTTATCTGAAAGCAGGATTAGAAAGTAGATGTACAGGATTAGGACAGTTTATGCTTAGTACTGAGACTGGTAGCACTGCAACGGCTACAAAACTGTTTGTTAGACCAAACCAATAAAACAGGAACTTACCAGTACCATGATAGCCGGGCTAAAAAAAGAGATGTATCAGTACCAAGTCCATTCATACTTCGTACTAAACCCATACCGATCTAAGTAATTAGACTGGAGTAGAGGTATAATCATATAGAACAGTCATGACATCTAACATGTTGTGAATATCTCAGTACCTGGATGTTCCAGTACTACGGTTGTCATGCTCAGTAATGTGACGTACTGGTAAGCAGTAGCATGAATGTTTATACTAAGCCAATACCAATCAGTGTAAGATCACTAAATAACAGTATACTAATGTGCTATATTGTAACAGGTGTACCCGACAGTCGTCAAGTTATCCAAGTCGATGGCAGATTTTGTGGTTTTTGCGAGAATGAATGGAGATGAGAATGAAAGCTGCATGGAATTTTTAAAAGATATGGGGGTTATAGAAGTCCCTACATTTTTGTTTATAAGAGAAGGAAATATTTGTGGTAGATATGTTGGGTCTGGCAAAGGGGAGCTCGTTGGTGAAATACTAAGATATCAAGGTGTGTTAGGGTAACTTACGGAAAATATTTTGTAGTTCTTAGTTGCTGTTTTATTGAACTTCACTGCTCTAGACATTGAAAAATGCAATCTATGGACTAGATTGTGATTATACATCATACAAAAATACAGCATTAAAACAGATGGGACTGTTATTGTACTGTTGTACTTCATTCCTTTGGAACATGAAAATTGATTTATTAGACACATTATTGCAAATGGTTCTCTTCAAAAATTGTATTTAACTTTATTATATTGGTTGAATTTTGAGAAACAAAGATTGTACAGTAACTTCCTAAGTGAGTTCATGGTTTGTGGTTGATGTTTTAACTGATACTGGATCTGCTTTATTTAAGGGTATACAAAATAAAATATGTAATTTTACTGGACCAAATTTCATAATTATACTTCATGAAAGAAGATTAACTACAATCTAGAATAGCTTTATAAGACCTGTGACTACTGTGAGTATGTATGTCATGCAGATGGACATTTCCCTGAAATTTTATCACACTTAACAAATACTATACATTCCTTCCAATTTGAAAACAAGTTGGCTTTGTAACCCCCCAATATGGACCTGGAAGTAAAAAGAGTCACATATGGATAGAATCAACATTACACCAATGACGAAATGTCATATTTCTTAGTAGCATTGCAACAAAATTGATAATTGTATTAGTTTACAACCACCCAAGAATTTCTCAAGATTACATGCATCCAAGAAGTTGTAAAACAAAATAATACTACAGAAAAATAATTACCTAAATATATTAACTTGGAGAAAAGCACCTTTACATGGGCATAATTTGCAGCCCCTACCACCAAGAGACAAGACCTAAGCCATCACCATTTAAATCTCCCTGCCAAATAAAATAGCAGATTCAATCAGCAGCAGCTTTGAAAAATTTAGGAACCTATGTTGTGTTATATAAATAGCATAACACAATCAAATGGCGCTCCATTCTTGCCATGCATTTGATTTATAGGCGAAACATAAAAATGAAAAAGCAATCTGCTCAAGTTTCTCATAAATATGTAATGCACCAGAATTATATGGTTGGTTATTTCCAAGTCTTCATTTTAAACCAAATATATTTTTTTTTTAACAAGGAAAGATAAACTTACAGTAATTTCCATTGGCGAGAAGGGCTTCGAATCCTCAGATTGCTCGATAGGAATAGGAGGGAATTTCACATTTGCTACTCGAAATCTTATCTGTCGTTTAAAAAAATATTTTAGCTTTTATTATCAGTTTACTGAAAATAAAAGACAAAAGATATGCTAAATACAAAAAAATACCTCCTCATCTATATCAAGAGAAAACCGTGAATCTTCTCCACCATCACCATAGTCCCATACCCATATCCCATCTTCTCCTCTAATAATAACAATTGCATTAAAGTACAGAACTAACTATGCCAAGAAAAAGTACAAAGGTACATCAACGTGTTGCTTGGGTAGAGGGTAGCAGAAGGGATCGGAAGGGAGGAAAAGAGAAGTCATATATTAAACTTCTTCAATGGATACTTAATAGGAAGATGTGGTTAATAGAGGTTACTCTTTTAACCTCATGTCAGTTCTTGAAGTTTCTATTGTTTTACTCCCCAAATCGGGGTGTAATAAAAGGAGACAACCAACCAAATAAGAGAATAAAAAACATAGTAACTCCCTTCTCATTCCTTTCCATTTCCCTCCTACTCTTCGCCTCCCTTCCCCCTTCTGCCCTTCACCTCATGTGAAACACACAGGGTGTATTTGTAAGCAAAAAAATGCTAGCCATCCTTTTGGTGAAGTCAAGAAAGAAGGAATATAACCTATGACAGGGTTGCATCATGAGACGTGCAGGTATCTTAATATCATTGAAGAACCCAAGAGACACTGGATAGACAAAAAAATATACATATATGAAAAGTAAATTATTGCCAAATAATGAAAATTTATCTAATCAAAAGTCCGATGAAGAAAATTATTACAAAAATAAACCTTGCAAACCAAACTCATCACAGCTCTCTATCTTTCCTACTATAACTTCTCCAACAAAAGGCCGAAACATCACCAACCTACATTGAACCTACACCAGTACAAAAATTAGTAAATTGGACACAGATAATTATTATCAAACAAAACAACAACAATTTAACCTAAGTATTAAATAATAAAAAGTATGCGCACCTTATACGTTGCACAACCATCTCCAGGAAAAATAAAGCCACCTTCAACTGATTGAATATCATATACTGAAATACAAAGCCCCAAATTTGCAATAACCTGGAAGAAGTGCCAGTAAAATTGTTAAAAGCTATACCTAATTATTTGGAATGACAAGCATGAATCAACACACCAGGCCAGTTTGGTACACGTATGATACATGTCAAGTTAGTTTGGGTTTATCTAGGCTTTACAAACTTTGACTTGGGTGTCATATAATAGTAAACCAATCTTTAAATCGGCAAAAAGAAAAGAGAAATTAAATGTGATCATACCTTGTCTAAGAAAAGCTTTTCAAGTTCACCTCTTATTGCGTCGAGTAAAGGAGGCCTAAGTAAGTGTGGTGGCATCGGCAAATTGTGTTCTATTTGACTGAGATAAAACATATATACCTTGAGAAAACAAAATGAAGAATAAGGGATTATTGTTCATGTACCATGTTCACAGAAATTATTTATGTTTTGACAAAGACATGTACGTTGCAATATTTTGGTCAACATTGAGTCATAACCAGGAGGTAATGTAAGGAGCACACCAACCCAGCTACCAAAGCTCTAACTTCACCCATGAGATAAATCTGTGCTCTTACCAAACCGACAGTACCAGACCTAATTGCCCTCTTAGTTGAAGAGTTACAATAAACACTACCAAGGTAATAGGTGGTCCGGAAGGCTAGAGAGAGATCTTGGAATTTGGAACAGGGTTTTTGGACAGTCATGGTAAAAAAGGGTATGATTCTTTCGGTTTCTTTCTTTTTTTTAAAAAAAAAGAGCCGAGAGAGGTTTAGTTTTTTAGTGAGGTCATGATCCTCTCCAATTGTACAAGGCAATATAAACCGCCCGATTCTCATCATGGCCCACCAAAGAAATGTCCAAACTGCAAAATTTGAAAAGGTAATAACCAGCGGCGATTTGAACCATACAACCATAAAAGACATCCTAGACCATGTGATGGAGTCATTACAAACAGAGAGAAGTTGAGTCCATTTTCACCTCTTGTAAGTCTTAAAAACATGAAACTTGCAAATCTTATTTAAATAGAAATAAAAAATCAAGCAGGAATCATGGACCCATAATCCTCATAATGTCTAATCACGTCTTGATCAGTAAAAATTAATATATGGCAATTCATAAACAAACTCATATAGCCCTTCAAAAAGGAGAGTCTGGGGTAAAAACGCACTTCCTTTATTGGTGAGACTCGGTAGCTGTCCCTGAGAAAGACCCGGAGAATTGTCTTATCTTTGCACAATCCTTCTTTCTCTTTCCCTTCTCTCCCATTTTATCTCTAAGTTTCTCAAAACACTACTATAATTTTACTGGATCACGTCAAACCAGAACGAATTCAACAGAACCGGCAGCACCACACAAAAATCTACAGTTAAACTATCTTATAATTCAAGTTCGTCTTTCCAATTCTCATCAATCAACTCTATTCTATAAACTTTGTTACTACAGAGATAGTCTAAATTCCACACCAGCATGAATCACATGTTAACCAGCATTACCTCTACTATCAACGAAGAATGGAAGAGCCCTTGCCAAGCGAGATCAATGAAGACCAGGACAGTAAGGTTTAGCGCCAGTCAGGATTCAGAGAAAGGCGACGGAAGAGGAGAGGAAGTTCGTAGTCTCCGACTGGTTACAGCCGCGGCGGTAGCGAAGAGGCGAAGAGGGAAAATTTGCGCGAGGAGGGAAAAGAGGAGAGCGGCGAAGAGGGAACAGAGAGGGATTGAGCGGGTTTAAAGGACAGGCGCTGTGGGTGTGAGCGTTGGGGGGACTTGCGAATGCGGATCCCAGAAGCCCGTTAAATCCGACCCGCTTTCGCTGTGCTGCTTCGCCGTCTGATTGGGGTTACAGGGAAAGGGATCAGTTGATATTATTTTGACAATGGTGATGATGGATTTTTAAATAGATTTGAAAAAGAAATTTTAATAAAAAAAATTATAAATTTATAGATTGATTATATTTTAATTTTTATATAATTTGAATTTTATTTGATAGTTTATTAAAAAAATTTAAAATTTGTGTAATTTGTAACGATTCATATTTTTACGATCATTGGATCGCAATTTTTTTTTTCTTTTTTGGGTCCATCCAGTCCATTTATCTAGATGTTACCAATAATTAACTTAATTGTTAAGTAGATTAACGGGTTCATCAAAATTAAATAGCGGCAAAAAAAATTATGAATTTGAAATCATAGCAAGTAAGAAAATTGTATTGTTAATAGTAAATTGCTATGTGTTTGTTAGTAATATGTATTTGTTAATCATCTCTGATTATGTGTTAATAAAAAGAAGAGGAATTACTCGACGATGATTATTTTGACAATCAATTTATGTATTTGTTAATCATCTCTGATTTTTTCAAATCAATTTGAAAAAAAAATGTTAAAAATAAAAACAATTTAAATATATTTTTAAACTCATAACTTAACTATATATTAAATTTAATATAATTAAATATCATTGAATATTTTATCAAACCTCATTAAAAGTTATATAATTCGTAACCATCGGATACATTTTTTAAACTTACTCAAAAATTTCCGTTCGGAGTCATTTATTAAATATAGAAAATCCGTCTTTCTTATAATTTCTCATCTTATTTTTTTATTTATTTAATTTTAAATATTATAATTCTTAAATTAAAAAAATCTGGCGAGCGAGCCCCGTTTGTCGAAAACCCAACTTGATTTGATAATTTTCTTGGGGAGTGAAGACCGGGTCCACGGTCTATGAATTCCTTCTCCGATCTCCCTCAAACAAATAGGCTGCGTTCTCCTCTCTACATTCGATTTGACTCGTGCTTCATTCTTCTCCAAAAATATCACCTCAGAGAATTAGTAGAGAAATAAGCAGCTAAATGCAGTGGTACTTCGTCGCGGCTCTCCTCACCATTCTCACCAGTTCTCAGGTCCGTACTTCTGACCCCCCCCCCTCTGCCTCAGATGCGGCCACGTCAGCTCTGATGTGGCTGCGTCGGACTGAGGGGTGTCTATTGTGTAGTACTATTCGCTATTGCAAGATCTTGTTAGATTTCTCAATTTCTGATTGTTTGGATACTTTAGTGTAAAAATTGGAGTCTGGAACCATTATTTGGTTTTGTGAATTTAGCGCCTGTAGCCCCAAATTCTCAATCAGTACCTTAATTAAGTCTTGTCTAGCTTATATGACACCAAATGACACAAATTGAAGTGAAAAATCTTCTATTAGTTCAGGCACTAGTAATACTACACTGTAAGTGTGGAAATAATAAATCTTATCAGGATATAACATGTCATTTGGGGTAGTTTTTACTTCTTCTTTTTTTTTTACTCTTTTTCAGGGTATTTTGACAAAACTCTCTCAGAACAAGGATAGTACTTATGACTATGATACAGCTACGGTACCTTTTCTTGGAGAAATATTTAAGGTACTTTTCTGTGAAATCTAGTCTTTGGTTTCCTTTATTATTTCTTTTTTTCTTGTAGTTTTTTGAAAGCTCAACAACTTCAATAATAAATGTGGTTCGTTTTCTTTTAAAATAAGCCATCAGTGGAACCACAGCCAGATCACTTATTGATCTATTTTGCGAATACTCGCTCAATATGTTACATGGCCAACATGGTAGTAAGATCAGGTTGCCTGTGTATAATAATTCTTATAAGGTATCAAAAAAGAAAAACCTACAAAATTTAAGAAAGATGTACTAGTATTCTATTTTACGAGTGGGTTTCTCCTGGTGCTGGATCTATAACTTAAACTGAATTTGCTAGCTTTTCTTGTAAGATGAATTAGTGACTAATTGAGTCACTAGTATGAAACTTTTTCAGAGGTTCGATAAAAAGCACATCTAATTGCTAACCTTCTTTGTATTTCAAATTTAGCTTTTGGTGTCATGTTTCATGCTGTGGAGAGAGAAAGAGACATCTTCAACTCCTCCGAAATTAACAAAGGAATGGAGAAGTATGCGGCTGTTCTTGGTGCCATCTGTCATTTACCTATTTCACAATAATATAACATTCCTTACTTTAAAATATTTAAGCCCCTCTACTTACCAAATCATGGGAAATCTCAAGATCATCACCACTGGTGTTTTATTCAGGTACTGTTCTTTTCTATTGCTATTAGATTCTCATCTTAGGTGGTGTGTAGTGGTACCAATAACAGAACAAGCTGGTTTATACTGGTATTCTCTTCATTCCTGTCTCAAGTTGCAACCTGTTAGCTAAACCATAGCCCCCCCTCACAGACCCCAGATAAAAAGCAAGCTGGTGTTGCTCAGTATTAAACAATATGAGACTGAGTACATTGGTATGTGAATGTCAGTATGGCTCTGTGCCAATGCTCTCCGTATTCATTTTTTCTTCTCATATTATGTAAGGGTATTTAGTTTTACTCTATATATTTCAGGATATTCCTGAAAAGGAAGTTAAACAAATTACAATGGATGGCAATTTTGTTATTGACTGTAGGAACCACCACAAGCCAGGTTTCTCTATTTCTGTTTCTTTCTGAAGCAAATGTAACTTTTCGATGAAAATCGTCCTTTTTTAAAATAATATAAAAACCATTTCATTCTTTTTTAAATATTAATTTTCCCAGGTGAAAGGTTGTGGTGATAGCATGTGTGAATCTCTATTATCAGGTCACGTAACAGGCTATATTCTTGCAATAGTGTCGGCTTTTCTCTCAGCTTTTGCTGGGATATACACTGAGTATCTTTTGAAGAAGAATACTGACAGCCTCTATTGGCAGAACATCCAACTATACACGTACTTATAACCTTGCCTTGCTTATTCTAATTCTGGTTCCAGAACCAGTCTTAAATTATGCCAAAATACTAATGTATCCATTTCTTTGTTAGGTGTGGTGTATTTTTTAACATGGGGTGGTTAATAGTAGGAGACTTCCAATCAGGATTTCAAAAGGGATTTTGGTGGCAGCGCCTTTTTAATGGATATACTCTTACAGCATGGCTTGTTGTTGCCAATTTGGCCTCTTCTGGTTTGCTCGTTTCTTGGCTTATGAAATATGCTGATAATATTGTAAAGGTACATGATTTTCTTTAAAGAAAGTATTATGCGAGTTGGCATAATAGTGTCTCATTATGCTGTATTCTGTTGTAGTTTATTATCTGTATCTCAGTTTATTTCTTAATTTCTGTAGGTATATGCCACATCAATGGCTATGCTGCTTACTGCGGTTTTATCTCAATTCTTATTTGATGTCAAGGCTACGATTCAGGTACTTCAATTTCCTCACTTTTCATATATATACTCTCTGGACATGTGCCTCGTGCCAAGATGTTGGCCCTGGTATCATTATGCATCGGTATTACAAGCTGACAACTGCAATCTCTGGTCCTAACATAGTGCTACAAACCAGATAATAAGATCTGATTTGAAGCTCTTAAGCGGGCATAAATGCAAAAGCAACTCTTTGATTCTTATCCTCTTTCCATTTCCTTTGTAGCTTGTCTTGGGCATTATAATATGCATGATATCTCTGCATTTGTACTTCACTCCTGTTCACATGCTAGTTGACTTACCTGCAATTGAGACGCCTGTCAAGCGAGAAGAGGATCCTTGATTATGCTCTCCTGCAGTTCCCTTTCATACAAAACATATACCGGTACCAAAAGGAGCGGATTCTACTCTGGATGGGCTTGCCTGATGAAAATTTTGATGTTTGCTTAGATCCAGCATTTCAGAGTTAACATTAGCCTACTAACAATCAGTTGTACCTCACAAGGATAGCACAATTTTGTTTTTCAATTTTTCTGGGTATATATATTTTTTTGATAATTTCCTGGTATGTTTTTGTTACTACTATCGATTGTTTTAGCATGAATTGTAAAATTTTCTCCCACAAAAGCTGGTCGTGGTTTTTAAAGACAAAATTTGGGTTGGGGGGGGGGGGGGGGGGTGGTATTGTATGCCTTTTTCTCCGTCTACAAGCAACTGCTACCTTTCAGTTTCTGGTAACTCACAAAATGTAAAAATGGGAACCCATTATTGCGAAACCATTTTTTATGCAATTAGTTTTATTTGCTTGTCCTGGTTTGCCTACCTTGTTATTACGATAGCGTACAGGTGAGAGAGGCATTGACAGAGCCATTACAGAAAGTAGAGGAATTAAACAGCTTGTGTATTTGTCTCCTTCGGAGGAGCTCACACACAAATTAGGAGGGATTTAAGATCATAGGCTGAAATTTTAGAAAAGAAAATTAGTTGGCTACGTCACGATATTATATGCAAGTAATTTAATTACGAGGGTTCAAATGTCTCTATTTCTATCTTCGTTATACCTCTATTTTTAAAAATTTTAATAACTCGAATTTCAAAACTAAAAATGTCAAAATGTTTCTATTTTTGCTTTATCATGCCCCATTTCTAAAATTTTAGTAACTAAAATTTTAAAATTAAAATGTCAAAATAAAATTCTTAAGTATGATTTATATTATTTTTTCTATGTACATATAAAAAATTATGACATTTTAATGTTATTTTATTTAATTTTAAGAACTTATAAAAAATTCATTGATGTAAGTTTTGAACCATGAAGAGATTTCTTTGACCATAAAGGTAAATCTGGGGTACATAAAGATAGTTTTGTTCATAATCATAAATATTTGCCAATAATAGTTCTTAATATTTCTGTCATCTCTTCTTTCTGGATAATAACATGTACAACGTAGAAAGTCGTATAACCGATCAGGTCAATCGTTAGATCATCTCCTTTCTTTCTTCAACACCTCTTTCTCTCTCTCTTCCATGGTAGCGCAATCGACCTCCTCAGACGCGACCGTCGCATCGAGTAGCGACGAGACCTCAAATTCCCGCTCTGAGACGATCCAGTACTTGACCCGGCTTTTCACGATTCTCTGCTTCGCTTCCATTTACGTGCTGATCCGAGCTCGACGGAAGAGGTCCCTAGCGATCGCATCCGGACGCGACGGAGGAGAGGTAAGCTTCAGTCCTGCGGAGATCGGCGCCACCGTGTCTCTCGCCGCGTCCCTCGCTTGGCTTTTCATCCTTCTTCCAATTTTGGGATTCGGTGGTGGGAATAAAGTTAGTCGGAGCAGGAGACGACGAGGGTTCGAGTCCAAAGATTGACAAAGCTTTTTTTTTTTTCTTCCCCTTTTTCTTCTTTGTTTGAACCTAACAAAAAACTCCTTTCTACATGGAATTGATACGTATTGAGCGTGTTTTGTATAATTGTATGATTAATTGGAACGAAGCATGGGGTTTGATTTATATTACATTCAAGAAATAATTACTACTGATTTAGTTTCATAGTTAAATGTAAACGACATGGTTAATGTGCAGATGTCGATCTTCTTCTCTTATGTTCTTCAGTGTAGTAGAAGTAGAAAAGAGTGTATTAAGTAGTAGTAAGTATTTATACAAGCATTGGTGAAGGAAGGAATAGCGAATAAGGAAATGGCGGTCAACGGGCAGCATCTGTGGACGTGCCGGAGTGGTTATCGGGCATGACTAGAAATCATGTGGGCTCTGCCCGCGTAGGTTCGAATCCTACCGTTCACGCCTTTTTTTAATTTCTACCATTTTATTTCTATATATTAATTGATCATTCTTAATGTTTTTAATTATCATTTTTTTAAACATTTAATAGAGTTTTTATAACAAATATACATCCTCAGCTAATACAACATATGTAGTATATGATAACAAATAAAATAATATATGATAACACATACAAGATGAACAATTAGGTTAAAATTATATATGGTGGACTCCCATACATACTATCGTGAGAAAGAAATCATACCTTTTATTTATTTCACATTAGCAAAACTATAAAGAAAAATAAAAAGATCACCACAAATATTTGTGTGTCGTATTGTGTAGTGCTTTGAAAAAAATTATGCTTTTAAATTTTACTAAATCCTAATTATTTAAAAAAATTTATTAAAAAAATACATAATAATTATATTTAGTATAGCCTAAAAAGATATACTATTAATTTTAACAATTAAAAATAACAAAAAGTAAAAAAAAAAAGCGAAGATTTTTAGAGCATCTCCATCTTAATTTCAAATTAATTTGCTTAATCCTATGTATCAATTACAATTGTAAGGATAGAGAACACTTGGTTATTTAATAATCTTACTAAATTAATAAGCCTGGCTAAAAGGCCATATAAGTATTTATAATTTATTTAAAAGTGATATGAGATATCTCTATGATTTTTAAGAAGGGCAATTTTAAATTTATATACCCTTATAATATATATTTTTAAAAATATATATGATTTAAATTAAAAAAAATTTATAATGGTAGATGTATTTTTAATGACTTAAATATGACGTGGAACAAATTTGAGTTAATTTGACATTTGTTTGGTCATTTAACATAAAATCATTAAAATTTCACTGTTAAAAATTTAAATTGTTTGATGGAAAATTGGAAGTTTTTCAAATTGACTCAAATTTGATACACTCTATCTAAATAATTAGAAATACATGTACAATTTAATTTTTTTAATTTGTATGACAATTCTAAAAAATATGTACTATAAAAATTAATTACACCATAAGAGTTAAATGTATGCTAAAAATATCCTTTTAAGAAATTGTTTATTAAATCTCATATTCATGATATTTCATTCCCCGAGTTTTCACGATAGACAAATACGTCCTTATTATTTTGTTATTTACGGATCCACGCCAATCCAACTTATTAGTTCAATAGCTTAAGATTAAATTAGATTAATCAGAGAGAAAAAAAACCTAAAAAAAAAAGATAAATTCATCAACCAAGCTCAGTAGTAATATCATGGGAAAACAAATTCACATAATGCTTGGATGTTAGAAATTTCCCAAACAGATCGCTTTTTGCTAAGTAAAAAATATATTCTCTGTACACCACATAGTTAATCGTAGATATATCGAAATTGCACTTTACAAATCACATGTTTTGACTCATGTTGGTTTCTCATTCTCATTTTTTTTTTCTCGCAAAAAACCCAATGCAAGAAAAAAAAGAAATTATTCCAATCAATAGACTTCAACATTCCATTGTTCTGCCCTCTTTAGTTGCCTCTTGTATTCTAGCCAGTCAATTCCTATCACAAAAGAGAAATTACATTAGAAAAAAATTTAAACACTCATGTGTATATATTCAATAGGTATTTTTTTTTTCTTTTCTTTTGTAATGAAACGTTACAATTAAACTATCTAATAAAAACAGTTATGCAGGGGAGGCTAATTTCTTAATTCATGAGGTTATGTATGGATTTATTCACTCTCTTAATTCATGAGGTCAGTAATGAAATGGAGTTCTCAGTATTGTTTAATTACCATCTCTTGCAGCTAGAGAGAGCATAATTTCATCAATACCCTTCTCCATGCCTTTGAGACCACACATGTAGACGAAGGTGTTGTCTTTCTTAAGCAACTCCCACAATTCGTCGGCGTATTCGGCCATGCGCGTCTGGATGTACATTTTCTCTCCCTTGGCATTTGTCTGCTCCCTGCTCACTGCGAAATCCAACCGGAAGTTCTCAGGAGCCTTCTCTTTCATCTTCTCAAATTCCTATATTGATATATATATATATATATATATATAAAGAAAAAAAGATGGAGTAGTAACTAATATGTTGCTAAAAGTTTCTTTATTATAACTAAAATTAGAAGTTTTCTTTGAGAAATAGGAATGCTTACCTCCTTGTAGAGCAATGAGCTACTTGTTGGAACCCCCAAAAAGAGCCATGCCAATCCATTGAACTGTGAAGTACAGATATGCACATATAACATTCATGAAATTATAATACTACATACTTACGGATAGAAAATTCTGTTTGGTGTAATAATATAGTAACTAAATTATTATTACCTTGTAGTCTTCATGCTTTTCGAAAAACATTTTCCACAAGAAAGAACGGAAAGGCGCAATTCCAGTTCCGGTACCAAGCTGGAAAAACGGAAGAAATTGTTGATTGGCATTTTCATATTGTAAAGTGAAGTTATTTCAAAAAATGAAATTGCTTTCATCTGTGGTCAGTAAATATGAATTTTCTCTCTCTTTATAGTTTACCATGATGATGGTAGCATTCGGGTCTTTTGGCATAAGCATTTCTTTCCCTACCGGACCTGTTATCTTGACTTCTGCACCCGGTTTCAAATCACCTACAAAAGGAACAAAATTATAAAATTTAGTGATAGTTATAACTTTTTGCTTGTCTAGTATACAGTTAAGAAATGATATTAAAAAAAAATGAAAATTGATAAGCTTACATAAGAAGTTAGAACAAACTCCCTTAACAATCTCTCCTTGGTCGTTTGTGTAGACGAGCCTCTTTACACACAGAGATACCTAATTCAAGCATCAAACCGTAGGATATTAAATCACAAATATATAGCAATAAAGTAAAAGATGTCAACAGATTCATGTATATCGGTTTTTATTCCTTCTCATTTCTGCTCTTTCACAGATTTATCAAGAACAATTTTACCAATCTGGTATGGTTGTACCAGACAGCCAGTTGGTACCAGCATTACTCGGAGTTCTAACAACCCCGAAAAAGGGATACATGCGAAAATGAAAAGGGACACTTACTGTTTTTGAATCACCGAAATCTCCAAGAGCGCTGCTAGCAATAGAATATAGCCTCAACTTGTGAGGCTTTCCATTTTTATCTATTCCGTCCGGTATAACACCAATGGATTGACCTTCTCTGTACGGAATCAATCCTGAAAAGAAAATTAAGTCAAAAAAATTTTCTCATTGACACTAAATCTCAAAAATAACTGAAATTCAAGGGTATTAGTTCTGTGGATATATTGATCTGCACTTTATAATATCTGTGCACATTTCAAAATGAACTCTGGTAAAATAATTTGTAAAAGAAAACAAAAATATACATATAAAAGCTTAAAGGTATACTAACTGATGCTTTCAAATAACAACCTCCTAAGGGACTGAAAGCCGACTAGAGGCACAGAATTATAAAAAAAAAATGCGAAAAAAGAAGAATAAAAATTTGTCAGTATGATTTGCTATCAGTCCAGTCATATAGCGAATTCTTTTTTAGTATTATAATGCAAGGTTTTTGAAATTTTAAATTCTTTTTGCAGGGAAATAACAGTTTCATAAAACATATAATACACGTGTGTACACAAAAAGAATTAATTAAGTAGAACTAATTACACACCCTCAGTGGTGAAAACCATATGCCAGGTCTCGCCAGGCGCGTCATCGCCAGTAATTTTTGTGTTAAGAAGGCATCTGCCGACATATGGATCTTTTGGCCTATAGCTGTTTGTGACGAGACCTTCGTCTTGTTTTTTCGATATTTTCTCGACCTTTTTGGGTGCTTCGGTCGTTACTTGTGCTCTGACGATTGATAGCCTTCCACTGATCGATACATTTCTCCGAGGAGAGAAAACAAAACTCTACACATGCAATGAACAAGATTATAATCAGCATGTTTGTATATCAGTGACCTTTTTTTTTCCATTTTTCTAGAAAAAAAGTATTATTATTTCAACAGAGTTAATTCAATTTGTGCTGAATTAACATCGAAACACTAGGAAAAAAAGAATCAAAATTAGAAACATGGAAGGAAGAACTCGATCAGCACACTACCTTGTTGAAAGAAGAGCTAGGGACAGAAAGAGAAGTCGACTTGGTTGAAGGCAGAGAAACCGCAGCTGTAACCGCTGTGGCGGAGGCCATGGATCCTCTTAGAGGGGGAAGAAACTGGTGAGGGAAAGAGAGAAGGGGAGAGATGAGATGAGATGAGATGTGAGAAGTGTGAGTGAGTGAGAGAGAGAGTAAATGAAGAGAGGAGAAGAAGGGGATATAGAAGAGATGTGGATATGAGTGGAGGAGAGATGCGATGGGAATGAAGTGGTCGCTATGTCTCCCGCTCTCACACAATTGGATCTCATTTGATCTTTTTTTTTTCTTTCTCTCTTGAGTTCCAATTTATTATTGTCATAAATTTTTAAATGGAAAAGGAAGATGTTTGGGAGATATCAAAATCGATATCGATATTATTATCATTCATATTAATTATTTTATTTATGTAACTTATTTTTTATAATATTTTTATTATTCAACTCAAATATCACTAATATAAATAATAACTCACTTAAATTAAATAATAAAAGTATTATATAAATAAGTTGCATAATAAAGTCGTTAATATGAATGGCAACATATTTAATCTGAATAAGAACTCATTTAGTCTGAATAATAAAGTCAGGATCGATTTTGGTATCGATATAAAATGTTAGGGAGATACCATTATTAATACGATCATCGATACCGACTCTGTTATTCATATTAAATGAGTTATTATTCATATTAATGACTTTATTATGCAACTTATTTATAGAAACTTTATCATTTAACTCACTTAAATTGAATAATAAAAATAGTATAGAAAAATAAATTGCATAATAACATCATTAATATAAATAATAACTTATTTAACATGAATAACAAAGTCCGCATCTACGATTGCATCAACGACGATATATCTGTATATCAGCTCCCTTAAAGTTAATTCATAATTCATATAAATTTAATAAATTTTAATTTGGGTTTTAAAATTTAACGAACTATAATGACTCAATAATATGGCAAAAAATATATATAGTCCCCTGATCTTTCCTATCATCACTTGTTAAATTGACTCACAGCGACAAGTCTGTGCAACAGATTATCCTTTTCTGTGGTCACTTATTAAAATCAGAAATGAGTTGTGATTGTGATCAGTGTTTTAGAAAATAGTACCTAAGTCATAGGTTTTTCAGACTCAAAACATCAAGTAATGAAGTAATGAAGTAATGCATAGAAATTACACAAATTCTTTCCTTATCTTTTCGGTATCTGCTGTTATTATAATACTAT
Source organism: x Bolboschoenoplectus mariqueter (assembly GCA_037678475.1). Classification (NCBI taxonomy): domain Eukaryota; kingdom Viridiplantae; phylum Streptophyta; class Magnoliopsida; order Poales; family Cyperaceae; genus x Bolboschoenoplectus; species x Bolboschoenoplectus mariqueter. The sequence continues at coordinate 3,047,050 of CM075245.1, read as the reverse complement.
AACAACAAGCTGTTATAAAATTACAATGATCCGTTTTCAATCACAATGATTTAAATTTTAGTTTATAAAAAGAATTTTTTTAATAATTAGTTTGTGAGTCTAATTTATTATTGACTCAATGACAACGGATGTGAATTCCGTCTATAATAACTACAACCAATAAATTGTAACTACAATAATGAATCGTTGTGCTATCTAATGTTTTTGGTCAATTTTTCTGATTTTTAAAGATGGGTATATGTTAATTATTATTATTATTATTTTCCTATGTAAAATAGTCTAAGATAAATTCCTCCTTACAAAAAGATAAGCCAGCACTTTGTCTAAAGTTATGGCTCTAAATTAAAACTTAATTAGATTCAAGCACTTGTCATTCTTTATTGAGTCTTCATGCTTCTCATTTGTGTTTTCTCTAGAACAGATAGATATATTGTCATTTTCTCTTTGTCATTGTTTCCATTTCTTTTCCAACCTCTTTCAATCTAGATATTCGGTCTCAAATGCACTACAAAATTTCAAGTTTTTTTCGTTCCTTTTAATTGGTAATTAGACAAAGTTTGTTTTATTTCAATTTAGTAGCAATTCATCAGTCAATCCTTCTTCCATATTCTCAGTTCAAGTATATTTCTCATTTACATTTTTGGTTAGTTTTGTTTTTATATTTAACACAATATTTAAACTAAATTGTAATTATTTATGAACGGATTTTTCATGATAGGTACCGCCATTTGTAGTAGCATTTTTTTCAAACCCTGTCGTTATCAAACAATAATTGCTATGTAAATAAGTAAATTATTTGGTGGAAATGCAAGCATTACCACGAGGAAAAAATAGTGAAAAATATATTTACTTGACAATTATAATAAGTGATAAAAGAGTGAATTAAAAAAATTATAGATATGTCTTATCACCAATCAAGTGTGATAAGGGATACCTAACAATTACTTGTGTATTTCTTATTACATATTCTTTGTTTTTAACCCGTAAATACTAAATTACTTATTAAGTATCGATGTTTAATAATAATAAAAATATTGATGTTTAATGATAATGAAATAGATGAAATGGTATTCAATAAAAAGATTAAATTTTCTTCATACAATATATTAACAATGAACTAATGAGAATAAATATAAGATGAAAAGTTCGATGATTTAACTTTATTCCATTCATCAAGATATTTTAATTTTATTTCATCTTAAAGTACTTTATTTCAATTTGGTACATTAAAAAAATTTAAAGAACTTAAATCACTACTATTTTATTTGTCAAATACATGCTATTATGATCATTAATAAGATAATACAACCATAATTAATACATGAAAATGTCAACCAACATAAAATACAACACGGTTGAATACACAACTAATTTTTAAGACAAATAAAATCTCTATTAAACAAATTATCTTTCAAAAGTTTTTAACTTGATTTAATAAATATTATCAATCAATAAACCCGATCCTACTTTATACATCTACAATATCTCTACAGTCTTAGATTATATCTATATTATTATTGGAAAGGAAAACATTATGGAGATATCATTATTAATACCATAATCGATACAGATTTTATTATATACGTTAAATGACATATTAACCATTTTATTTTGTACAATACTTCTATTATTCAACTTAAATACCACTAATATACATAATAACTTATTTAAGTTGAATAATAACAGTATTATACAAAATAAATTTATATAATAAAATCATTAATATATATAATAATTTATTTAATATATATAATAAAATTTATATCGACAATAATATTAATAACCGTATTTATTTATCAGCTATCAGAGCACCTTAGATGTCAAATTTATTTATGACAAACTATCAACGAAATATATTTATCGTCCAATTGCGGGCCATAGCCGAACTGGCCCGGTCCGAAACTCCGAATCTGGTTCGGTTCGGTTCGGTTCCAGTCTAATTGCTCGACTCGACAACACCACCTCGCCAAAGGAGACGCCAAAACGAGAACAAAGGGGGGTGAATTTTTGTCAATAACAGAACTGAGAACGCGAAATTGATCTGATTTTTGTCAAATCTGAGAGATGAATCGCGTAAAGCTCGCGCCATTGTTGTCGAGGGCAGAGCGGCGCTCAATCGAGGGGGCACAGGCACAGCCGCGATCTCTCTCCGCTGCTCTTTTCATGGAGAGCTGTTCTTTCCATTCTACTGCTGCGTTGGAGAGAAAACGAAAGAATCAATGGCATTATGTGAGGTTCTATTTGGGATACTGCTCAGTCGTTTAATGTATTTTATCCTTTGTGTTCAGTATCTGTGTGCTAATTGGAGCTTCGTCATGAATTGTGCGCAAACTGTTTGATGAAATGCTTGTAAGAAGCATCCACTATCATGTGTTTGATTAAATGCGACTGACAACATGGAATCATGCACAATGTGTGATAGATTCGATGGTATATTCTAAACTGGGTGAAAAGAAATAACAATTTAAGTGTCCTTTTTTTTCCTTCCAGAGATTCAATTACCCCCCAAAGAGGAAGAGAAACAGAAATAAGGAATCCGGGAGATTGCTATTTCGCAATATATCCGACTATGCCGAGTTCTTATTCCAGGTGCATGTTTGACTTATGTCAAAATTTTACCTGCTTTTTCTTTCCGTCCATAATAATGCCATGAATTCAAATTTTGCTTAATATCCATCTTACTACTCAAAATGAGAAAAAATAGTTTCAAAGACACTGAAAGGCTCACTCTTTTTACATTATTCTGTTGTGTTGGATGATACTTCAGAGCTGGAGAGAAGAGGAAGAAAGAAATCCGACAAGTAGGCCCTCTTGGTTTAGAGGTCACCACTGGGTCAGAGGCACTAATAGAAGTAACGGGTTCTATCCTCATGGATTCCACAATTCAGCCAATTTTTATCACAACAATGGTGAGGAAATTAGTCAGTTATTTATTAGAAAAGTATTTTTTTTTTTGTGTACATCTGTTTCATTTCTGGCATTTTCTACCAATTAAAATTCATTTATAAAGCCTGAGATAAACACAGGTCAAAGACTATTATATCTGCTATTGCACTTATTGGATTGTTAAAAATTAAAATATCTCTATTTTTAAAAATACTACATAGGAAAAGACGCTTTTGATTCGAGCTCAAGTGATGATGAAGGGGCAGAGACGGTATTTCGGTCTACCTTTGGAGGAGGAAGATTCTCTTATTGGTCTTTTCACAGCTCCTACAATAGTTCTCGCAAGTGGAGTTACGATTCAGATGAAGATGATGATGATGATGATGAAGAAAGTTTTGGTACTCGTAAAACCAAATCTGAGACAGCATTAGCTAGACAGACTCTCGGTTTGAGCATTTCAGGTCCTTTAAAACTAGAGGAGGTCAAAACCGCGTAAGTGTCTTTCATGCCGTTACTTTAAGCATGCTACTCATATTTACTCAGTTTGTATAATTTTAACTGTCTTTCCCCTTGTATGAATTGCCAGATACAGAACATGTGCTTTGAGATGGCATCCTGATCGGCATCATGGTTCATCAAAGGTATACTAATCTTCGGCATATTGACTTTACTGACTGTTTTGTACCAGTACCGTATCACACCACACCTGTTCAGTATTTTGCAATTGAGTACTGCAGCTAAGCCCAACTAGCCCAGAATCCTAAACCTCAACTGCAGGAAATTAATTCAAATAAAGTTTTTTGAGGTTTTCTTCTCTGTTACAATTGATTTATTATTGGGTATATCTTGCTGAAAGCCCCAAGTAGCATTGTCAGGTACTAGGGGCACGACTGTTTTCTGACAGTGAGGTTATAAAATTTCAGTTATCAGCAAAAAGGTGAAGTAGTGATCTAATTTTCTGTATGTTTTTCATTTTTATTTTCTTTGTAAGAGCAGGTGGAGGCGGAGGAGAAATTCAAGAATTGCAGCGCTGCATATAAGGCACTTTGTGATAGCTTAATATAGGGGTAAAAAATGGCAGATTCAAATCATTGGCGAATGTGACTCGATCGGATCAAGTCAAGGAGGACAGAGCAGTAGCGATCGAACGAGCATGAGGTAGAGTGCGTGAAATACTCACAAATGCTTCCTATAAACAACCAATCTATTGGGTTATTGTAATTCAAATTTAGATTCTCCCTTTTGTTACTTTAATATGCTACCTAGGACTATTGTAATCCCAATTAATAAATTTTCAAGGCACTCAAGCATGTAAACAAATTTTGATACCTATTCTTCTTCTTTTTTCTGTTGTAATCGATATAAACAATTTCCTGACCTGCTTGCCCAGTCTTTTTATAGAGTCTAGAGTTATATTTATTATTCAAGATAGCCTTCTTGCTTTTATTCATTCATTTGCTGCTTCCAATTTAATTTATCCAATAATGGGATAGCGGTTAGACATAAACCGGGCATCTCATATAAATTAAATGAAGTACAGAGTAAGGATTTGATACCAAACAGTACTTGTGTAAAATCACCAATTGATATTTACATACTAGTTCCAAGCATGGATAATATTGTCAAGTAAACGGTGCCTACTTAGACTGTTAGTTATGATATATAATTTGCAACAAAGAAAATTCTCTACAATATATACTTTGTTATAGTCATCCTTATCTTTTTTTCCCCTCTTTCAATCAAAGCCGCAAATGTACAACTGTCACCTTGTCTATTCTACCTATTCTGATTTTGTTGTCAACATACCTAAAGTATAAGAAACACAAACAATTAGCACAATCCAGTAAGAATTTTGAATCAAAATGACAGACACATTGAAAATCGAAACTCACAGGATTTCCATGACAAACTTCTCTTCTACATCAAAAGGAAGCTTCAACGGTCCGAATTGGAAAGCTCCTCCATTCATAAGGACACTATAGGTCTTGCTTTTAGGATTTTCCCTGCAATTGAAATTTTTATTATGTAAATTTCTACATCATGATTCATATAGAACAGATATGCAAAAATCACCGTCCATTCATTGTACCAAAAATGTCCCTACAAAGCCTACGAATGGCTTAACTATTATTGTTGCTTTGTGTTGACTAATTTGGCATAGCTCCTGTCCTGCCATTTTTTTTCCTACAATAATAAGAATTTGTATTATTTTGAAGATGTGTAGACTTACGCCAAAGTGCCAGTTGCTGTAATTCTAGATCCTGGAAAAGGAACTGCGCAGTTCTCCACCTGGCCATCTTCTTTAATAGTCTTCAATTTGAAAATTCACAATGGTAAGAATGAGCCAGAGAAAAGGATATCATATTCATGAAAAAAAAATCAGCCCCAGAGAAAATGATTCAAGTTGACCAGTGATAAACAATTGTAAGCATGTAATAATGTCGAATAATTAAACTTTGATTTTATTGACAATTTGACATACTCAATAAATTCATAATCATCAAAACCACCACTAATTTTTTTTGTTATATAATTCTTTTATTTTTATGTGAAACTAACCTGTGTTCCTTTCAGGCCTCTAGAAGCAACAGATGACCAGCTTTCACCATCAGACTGAAAATACCAAAAAAAAAATATTAGAAAAAGAAGCTTTAGAGATGACCAGCTCCCAAGATTAAGACATAGTTTTAATTTAAATAAAGAGAGGGAGAGACAGAGTTGAAGGTACTTTCAGACAAATTCTTAGTCAAATTCAACATTAAAACACATTGATGAGTCCAATTAATTTCTTCAAATGAAAATTTTGTTACAGACAATAAATTAAAATAGACTAATTTAGAGATAGATAGACCTCAGAGGCCCACAATAGTTGCCATTCTCCAACTAAAGATCTGATATCTCTTTTACTGTCCACTTTATTAGATGAGATAAGTTCCTCCATTGCCTATCAATCATTCATGACATAAAAGTTTAACAGATTAGGACAATAATAGATACAATAAATGATAATATTTCTTGTAAACATAGAAAGCTCAAATGCACACCTCTAGTGTCCCATCACCGCTTGAAATAGCAGATAATAATTTCTGTCTTGGTTCAGTTACCTTTTGTAGCACAAATGTTGTTCCCTGCACTATATATATGTTTTAGATAAATATGATAAATGAAACATAGTAACAGATACAAAATTTTGAGAAGTAATCCAAAATCTTTTATATATCATGATGAAAACATTTAGATTTAAAGAGTATACTTGTACATATGACAAAGTGTACCTTGTTGCCTTTTGAAATGCGTATATTTCCTGTATTTGACAGGTATGTGGTATCTAGCCAACCCTTAGCCTCATCTCCGAGAAGTCTGAACGGTACAGGATAAGGTACCTTGAATGGTAAAAATTTGAAAGAAAATGCTGCACGGTCGAACCTGAAGAGAATTCTCTTCCCATCTTTTATTGTTGCAACTGCCTGAAGTGCCAAATTTGAACCTTCAGTAGAAATTAAAATGAACAGGAAAAAGATAAAAGAGGATGAAAGTGGCGTTGTGCCGTGACAGTAGCATAATTAATTGCCGCATGAAAATAACCAAAACTCAAGTAAGTCAAAGGGGAAATTAGAGAGAGAACACACGCAAAAAAAAATGTTAAATGTCTGCTAGCAAATAGTACCACACAAATGTCATCTCAGCACGACCGGTCCAATACAAAAATAAGTAGCTTACCTCTACTCGAAGCTCACCAATTGAATCAGAGAATTTAACAACATTAGTCACTCTTGGATCATCTGTTCTAAGATACACTTCTTGAAATATCTTAAATGAATCCACTGCAACAAATGTTCTCTACAGAAGGAAATATAAAATAAGACTATTAGTATATGCAAAAAAAATTAATATCAACAACAGAGAAGTACAAGTTAGGTGGTTAAATTAACGAAATCAAAAGAATTATTGGTTAATATAACACATTCTTTTAGTACCTGAATTGGGGATGCTGTTCCAGGCCTTGTAGTGAAAATCAGCCGCCAAGATCCCTCTATCAAACTCGAGCTTGTCTACATAATATTTCAGAAGCATTAATCACACTATAAATGTTAAGTCACAGATAAGAACAAATAAGAAGAAATAGTTCTCACAGGATCTGGCACACCCTTCGATATCTCCAGAGATTGTACAGCACGCTCCACGTCCTGAAAACCACCAAAAAAGTTTTCATGATCATAGGCACAACTTCATAGAAGCAACATTGCCAGATGTTTAAACTTCACATGCAGCAAAAGTTTCTTTCTTTTCTGTTATGGTCCCTGAGGTTTCAAAGTTCTGACTTCATTTTCATATGGGTTCTAAATCTTACCCCTTTTGGCCCATAACATTATCTTTCCGTCGGAATATTAATTTATGTGAATTCTAGTGAGGGCATGTGTGATAGACTTCATTTCCACAGCATTTTCAAAAGGAGACTCATGCCACACAAACTTAACCATACTTTCTGTACATATCTTGACTAAAATACCACAGCTAAATCTTTCGTACAAATTCTAGTTTCATCAGGTCGAGATCCAACATGCCTTTTTGTTAAATCAAATATAGGTTCATTTATTAATTACCAGACACTGCAATCTGGTCAGGCAATCATGGCCACACTTAATCAATACCAAATCCAGACGGCTTGAACAAATGCAATTGAAATACAGGCCCAATTTTGGTCTGTTTTAAGTCAACACCAGTCTCAATTCTTTGCTACCTTCTCTACTTAGTTCCAAAATAGGTAAATTTTATATTATAAGGAGAATTACTGATCCACTCAGCATGAAAATTCAGACAGACATAGAGAGAAAAGGATGTAATCATGTAGATACCAGGAGTTGCTTGGGAGAGACACCGCGACCTCGGCCCTGCACTCCAAGCAAAGCTTCTATAAGCTTCGTCTCTGTCTCTGTAAAAACGATCCGATCCGATCGACTCGGCTTGACAGCGCCACTTGCCATTGCGGAGCGGCGCCGCGGTCCAGCTCGGTTGCGCATCTTGGACCCGTGCCAGAGTGGCAGCGGCGCTGTACCTGTTACGCCTACTGCCATGGAAGTTATCACTCTAGTCTTTAGATATCTATCTATCTGTATCTTTCTTTTCCCCTTTCTTTGGATTCTTCTTCTTCTTCAGTGCGGAGAAGACTGAAGAGAGGAGAGAGTGCGAGATGATGTGTGGTTGTGTCCGGGACAATGGGGGCTTGGCGCTCTGGTGTGAGCTCGTGGTTAGGCTGATATCTAGATCTGGACCGTCCGATTTAAATAAAAGGTCTGGATCGGTCCTGTGTGAACGGTCCAGATTAAGTAACCCTTGAACTACAAACGAACCGTCCTGTCTGGGATTCCATACTAATGTTTTCTCCACCGCGAGATTAACGGCGAAATTTTTTTAGAAATTTTCGTTTAAAATTGAAAATTGTACAGAGCGACTAAGATTGGATGAAATATTTTATAAATAAAATATAAATATATTTAGGGTCAATACAATTATCATTCCTATAAATTTTATATATCAAAATCTTTTAGGTACTAATATTTTTTATTTTTAGAACTTTTTAACTATTTTTTTTAATTTTAAGATGATTTTAAAAATAATAATAATATAATAAATATTTGTATATAAAAATTGTCCATTTAAAAAAATCTAAAATAAATACTTCAAAAACTTCAAAAATAAAAAATTTTGACATCCTAAAAGACTTTAATATAAAGAATTTATTGAGCAAATCCAATTTGTCATTTAAAACCAATTCAATAATTTTTGAGTTAAATTTATCAAAGGACTTAGTGAATTTAAGCTTAATCTAGCTTTACTCCAAAGCAAGTCTACCTAATCCCCCCCAAGTTGTATAAATTCGGTAATTAGTTTGCTTTGACAATCTAATACTTTTGTTATATTCTTGTTATCCCTAATTAGTTTGGCACCAATAATTATTGACATTGGATCTTTTTTCTTCTTGAAATACTATAATCATCTCACGTTTATTCTTTTGTTATTTTACTAGAGCTGATTTGTTAAAATCCAATTGCTTAGGATTAATACATCATTAAAGCTAAATATAATATGAGCGAAACAAATATGTATTTGAAGTTAACTGTGAGCTTAATTTAAATAATTATATATTAAATCGACTTGAGACATCATATCAAAACCATTGATCGTGAGAGCGGAGGCAAATTTTCAATAAATGAGGGATCAATAAGAAACAATTTATAAAAGAGTACGGAAGTCAATCTAGTGTACCAATAACGTTTTTTTCTTAAAATATTTTGAAATGTGATATCATAGTAGAAAACATTTGAGAAAAAAATGGGGATCAATTAATTGACCCCCATTCACCCCAAGTTTATTTGCCCCTGATTTATTGAATACAACATAGATATGATATAGGTAGTTTTATCTAAGCATTTATCTTCTCTCTTAAAGCTAATAAGTAATGACTGATGATATGGTATAAAAAGCATCACAAGAAATTCCAGAATATCATAACAGAATCCTTTTTAAAAATAATTATACTCCTAATAAGTTCTTTAATAACCTTTTCTTCTTAACTAATTATACATTAACTTCAAAATCTTCAGTATTGGAGAAGCCAATTCTCTGTCTCACAGTCAACGATCGTTTCTCCATGCATGCACATTATCAAATTTACATTTTTTTACTTTGCATGACGCGGCACGATTTCATTGGTTGGTTTGTTTCTCGCCCCAGTTCGAACCCCATCAGTCGCGGTGCGTGTGAAGTAGACACTTTGGAAACTTCGATAAGAGCAGAAGATCCCTTGGATTCTAATCAGAGGGTCTATTGTAGTAATGGATATCTCCAATTGTTTTAAACTGGAGAACATTGACGACGTTGAAAAAAAAATATTCCTTCTTTCTTTCCTCCTCCCTTCCTTTTCCATCACACAGAGGATTAACACGAGAGGAAAGGAAAGGGAAGGAGAAAGAAAAGAAAGATTACAAGCTTGAGCGCCATTTGAGGGAGGGATAGACCTATACTGTAGGAAACCTAAAGGCATCTCCACTGTTGTACTACTTACCTTAGTCTTTCCGTGCTTCCTCTCCCGTCTAGGGTTTCTTCTTCGTTAAAACCCCTCTGCACTTTTCAAATCGATGCCTCTACTCTGATCTCCTCTCATGAAGCTCCTATCAGCATTAATTTACACCCTCCTGCTTCCCTTCGCTCTTCTAGGGAGCTTCTTTGTCTCCCCTGTCGAGTGGGGAGAAGGGGAAAGGGAGAATTTTTCCCCTCTACAAGCATCTTTGCGCGCATTGACTGGGGAAGGACTAAAGGAGGTGGAATTGGATGGGGTAGATAGGGTTTCCCCACCAGAAAGGCTTGACCGGTCACTTGTCCAATTACGGCAATATGCCGGTGGAAGTGCAGGAGCTCGGTCTCTACTTGATTCTGATTCAGTGTAAGAGTTGACCAGATCAACCGAAGTTATCAGTATAACAGAATAATTTTGAATTTTTAGTTTGTGTTAAGGTTTTGTGCAATTACTTAATTCAAATAGGTTAAGTCTCAGAAATAGAAAAGAAAGTTCTACTTTACCATTTCATTTGAGAGTGTAACTAACTTTAATTTTTTTCTTTCCTGGGGGTTGCCATGTAATGTAATGCTTATAGATCTGGCACAGTGCTGGTCGTACATGAGGATGGTAAGTTCGAGCTGAAAGATACCGGGTCTGAAGCAACCTTATGGGAAATTTCCACAGATAACCCGCTTCCATCCCAATCTCAATTGTATATTCCCACTGATTCGGATTACTTTCTTTTTCCTGGCCAAGGTTCTGAGCTCTATGTCTTTACCAGATCTGCTGGTATAGAGGTATCATTCAAAATTTCTTTTCTGCACTACTTTTAGGTTCATTTTTCTTCAACACCCCCCCCCCCCACCCCCACCCTAACACACACACGCACACACACAAACCAAAAAAATAAAATAAAGATGGATGTTATTGAGTACTGGAAAAATGAAAACTGATATCTTCCAGTAGCCTCTCAAAATGTAAATGAAAACTGGAAAACTTTATGTACTAGATAAAGATTACAAGGAAATTATAGTTGAAAACTTAGAGGCATAATCGGGAAAGAGAAGTAATAATCCAGATTTAATCAAAGTCAATTTTTATAGGGTATTTGGCATAAAAATAAAATGATGCGTTAAGAACCGAGTATGATTTTTTGAAGTTGGGAGGGTTAGTTATGAACTCCAAAACTAGTTCTCATGAGAAACTACGTTTTATTATTACTTTAGTGTCCACTGAATATCATTTTCTTTTCCCTTTTCATGCCTAGAAACATCCGTTATCTATTGAAGAATACGTCGCGAAAACACCAGAAATTAGAGACTCTACTGTCACTATAGGGTCCAAATCATCAACCATGTACACAGTTGATGCCGACACTGGAGAGATAATTTACCAAAGTACCCTTCCTGTTAACTTGTCTCAGTTTGGGGTATCTATGAGTGAGGACCCTTCTCTACCATCCCAATTACCCTCCGGTGCAGCAACCAAAGAGCACAATTCAAAATTCAACTACATCACAATTATTCGTACTGATTACACTGTTAGTTGCTCAGACATCAGCAGAACCCTATGGAATTGGACCACGTCCTTTTTTACGGCCTATTACCCCAATGGTAATAGGTACATGCTGAAACCACCTTCTAATACTGGAAGCACCGTACCTATTCAATTTAAGGGAAATGAGTTTCTTTTGGCATGGACTTTCGATGAAAATACCCATTCAACTGAGAAATTTGAGCCATTGAAATTGGATTCGAGTAGAGACGATAATGGGGACGTGAAAGATTCTCTACATGGGCTTGTGCTGCGTCCAATATATCCTGTCAATGGAAACAGGAATGGTTTGGTTATGCCTGAGAGGCCTTTTAAGATCACTGACACCGAGACCAATTTTACTAATTTCAAAAGGCTGGGTCCATTATATTCTTGGACAGTTTTACCCTTCCTTTGTTTCATCATCAGTGTAGTAGTGCTTTACCAAAGGTGGTTTAAAGAGGCTGGGAAAAAACAAAAAGAGACAACCGAGTCAAATGTACGCCAGAATGGTGTTTCAAAAAAGAAAAAATCTCGAAGAAATGGTACCGTTAACAGGGATGGTATTGGTGGCATGCCAGGTATGACTCCTGATAGAGGCAGCAGCGATGGTGAGAAACTTTCAGACAGCAAAATTAATGAAAAGCTTTGGGCAGATATGCCGAATGCCGAGTTGAGTGAAGGCAAATGGGTTGGTAAATTATTTGTATCAAGCAAGGAAATCGGGAGGGGAAGTAATGGAACTGTGGTTCTAGAAGGGGTTTATGATGGCCGTCCTGTGGCGGTGAAAAGATTACTACATGCACACCATGATGTAGCCCTAAAAGAGATCAGAAATTTAATCGCGTCGGATCAGCATCCGAATATAGTTAGGTTATATGGGGTTGAGCAGGATGTTGATTTTGTTTATATATCGCTTGAGAAATGTCGTTGTAGCTTGGCTGATTTGATCCTGTTTTCTTCTGGGGAGCGAAGTACTGATTTCAGTGCTCATTTCTTAGTGTCTGGAAAGGGAATGGATAAGGATATGGTGCTTTGGAGAGAAAACGGGCTTCCTTCCCCTCAGCTTTTAAAATTAATGAGGTTAGTGTTCTAATAGCACCTCCTTTTGGGTTAAATTTTCATGTTTTCAGTCTCAACTATAATGCAATTACAGACTCCTATAATCTACTATACTATTACTTGCATGTAGAAAAGGATCCGGAGAAAAAGGGTTTAAGAAAGAATAAGAAGGGAAAAAAGAAAAGTGAAACCAGTAAGCACCATTAATGACCGGTGTGTGCCACTTTTTAACTTGGCCAAAATAGCAACTCATTTTCTTTTATGTAATCCATGGCAGGGATGTGGTTTCTGGTCTTGTGCACCTACATGAATTAGGGATTGTTCATAGAGATTTGAAGCCGCAAAACGTGTTGATCAATACAGAAGGGGTGATAAAGGCCAAGCTGTCTGATATGGGTATTAGTAAAAGGCTTCAAGAAGACATGTCATCATTCAGTCGTCATGCTACTGGTATTTGGTGCTTTTGTATTTACTGTGTTTTCAAATATTTTATCAAAAGTTCCATGTGATATCCTTAAAAATATATGTGCCCTTATATATGAAATGGCGCCTGTATTCGCCCTGCCTCCTCATTGCCTTCCCCTATAAGAAATACCCAAAACTATCCCTCTTTCTCATTTTTTGATTTCTTCTGAAGAAAATCTGGGGATAGTTTGGATGATGTTTTTTTTCTCCCGTAGAAATGTAGAATATAATTCAAGATCTTCAATTTATGTCTGAAATCTATACTTGTAATGCATAACAAGAACATTTTTGGTGAGAAGTTTCAGCTATTACCTCATATTTGGCTCATCCCCATGTTTTCAAAAGAAAAATAACAATAATAAGCAAGTGTGCAAACAGTCGTGCGCAACTTTTGTCACATGTCCATTCTTCATTATGGACAGTGGGTTTGATTATTTTTCAAAGAATATGAATCTTTTAATTTCAAATTGTTTATTAGGATATGGTAGCTCAGGTTGGCAAGCACCGGAGCAATTATTGCACGGTCGTCAGAGCAGAGCTGTTGATTTATTCAGTCTGGGTTGCATTCTCTTCTTTTGTATCACCAAAGGGAAGCATCCATTTGGGGACTATTTTGAGAGAGATCGAAATATCATTAAAAATGAGTTTGACCTTTTCTTGGTCGATTTTATACCAGAAGCTGTTCATCTCCTTTCTCTTTTGTTAAATCCCAATCCGTTGACGAGGTATTGTCTTTGTTATCATTACTGCTTTTGTCATTACTTTTTAGAAGATAAAAAAAAGAAGAATAATTCTCTTTAGTTCCTGACATTATTGACTTGCAAAAAACCTTGTGCCATTAGAATAATTAAAAGAAGACATACTTTTCCTTTTTTGTTTATTCTCTCTCTCTCTCTGTTTTTTTTTTATTTTTTTTTGGGGGGGGGGGGGGTTAGGGATTTTAGATGTCTCTGAACACAATTTGTATGTACCCTTGTGGAATTTCAATTTTCAAAATATTCTTCTGGGAAGAGTATGAAATTTAAAGCATTGCTTTTCCCTTCCCATAACACTTTAAAAAATGCCCAGACATTTCTGCTGATCTGATTCTTCATTTCACATCAATAAAGACATAAGAGTTAGTTTTAATTGTTTAAAGAATTAGGAGAAAAAAATTTTTAGCGATGTATTTATTTTTGAAATTGCAATGCAGCAACACATGAGACTGTTCCTACATCTCATTTGATTTTTTGGTGAAATGACACGTTCCTTTCTGAATTTGCAGACCGAAGGCAATAGAAGTGTTGAACCATCCTTTCTTTTGGAATGCCGAATTGAGAGTCTCGTTCCTGAGAGATACTAGTGACAGAATTGACAAGACAGATGAGCCTGATTTAATAAATGCAATGGAAAGTGTTGCACCAGTTGCATTCGGGGGAAAATGGAATGAGAAATTGGATCCGGCCTTGATTGCTGATTTGGGGAGATATAGGAAGTACAATTTCGAATCAGTTAGAGATCTTTTGAGGGTCATAAGGAATAAATCAGGGCATTACAGAGAGCTTCCCAGTGAACTTCAGGTGAGCCTGCATATTTGCACAGCAATTTTATAATTTGTAACCCCCTCCCTCCCCCCAAACACACACACACACACACAAAAAAAAAGAATATACACCAAAACAGGAAAACTGCATCTCAGTAACAGTTAAACCTCTTTGAGTTTTGCCTCCAGCCTCTACTTCTGAAAATTACGAGTCACTTTAAACCAGTGAACTCAAATATGTAATCACGAGTCTATTTTAGGATACCAAGTTAGCAAATTAGCTCAGTTTGTCCATATTAATGCCACAGTTGAGCCCAATTTAGCCTGAGTTCTAACAAACCTCAATCTATCTTAGTTTTGTAATTAGGTTTCAGTTGAGAGTAATCACTAATAGTAGAGTTGAGGTTTAATTTAACCTGTATCAGCCTCAGTTAACATCATTTCTTTGTGGATGGAGACACAAATGTTAGCTTCGGATCTTTTAAATACTAGCTCTCTCATTAACTTATTATTTTGTTTCATTAATATTTCTGAGCCCTTTTTGTAATTATAGGAGTCGCTTGGGTCGCTACCAGAAGGATTTGATCGGTACTTCTCAACCAGATTCCCCAGATTGCTAATTGAGGTATACAAGGTAGTATACACACATTGCAGCGAAGAGGATTCATTCAGAAAATACTTTTAAGAGCAGCATGACATAATTATATTGTCTGCTCTTTAGACTTACCGATGACTAATGTAAATATTTATGTTATCTTTGTAACTTAAATCATTGTAATTACCGTGTTTATCTTTCGTCAGCAATAAGATGGGTGTTCTTAATTGTGCCTTCTCCTCTCTCTTTTTCTTTTGTTGGGATGACTTGTGTAGTTAACTGCCTTTCTAGTCTGGTACAATAATTTATCAGCGTTTGTTTCCTTAAATGTTGTATTTGGGATATTTTTTCATTAGTAATTTAATAATTTGTTTCTAATTTTGTCATCCTGAGAAATCACCAGATCCAGATGCCACTGGTTGGTTCTCGTTTATTATTTGAATTCTCGTCTGAACCTAATTTGGATTAGATTGGGCCCCATATATTAAGGCTCAATTAGAGAGAACTGGGGTTCTTGGTTGACAATGATGAATTGATGATTTTCTTGGTCGCCTATTTGAGTATAGTCTTAATCATCTCGCTGCAAAATGGGCCCACTGTCAGACACTCGTTTAAAACGGGGTTTAAAAGGCGACCCCTCCTCTGAAAGATGCGAGCAATTGGGGAGATCGCAACTGTTCAAGTCCATGGCCGTAGAAGAAGAGAAAACAATGGCTGGAGTCGAAGCACTTCTCAGTTGGGCGGCGCAGAATGGCATCTCCGATTCTTACCATCCTAGTCTTCCTCCTCCTCCATCGTCCAGTTCCTGCCTTTGCCACTCTCTGTTTGTTTCCGATTTCCCTGGCGCCGGCGGGTACTTCTTCAGATTATACCCTCATTCGACTTGATTCTTTTTTAATGTTGCTGCCTCGTTGGAGGTTTGAAGATGAATTTTCTTTTACTCGTGTTAATTGTAAATAGGAGAGGTTTAGGTGCAGCCAGGGAGCTCAGAAGAGGAGAGATGGTTTTAAGAGTGCCTAAAGTAGCTCTTCTCACAACGGAAAGTGTCCTTTTAGATCCAAAGATTTCATCTCTTGTGGAGAGACACAAGCATCTCTCTCCAGTTCAGGTTGGTATTTGCTTTTCTAGCTTTCCTTGTCAATTTTCCATTTGTCAATTGAGCTTTGATTCATCCTTGAAACCAAAAGGATCTCATGTATATACAAGCAGTATAGATTGTAAATGAAACTGAGTAACTGGGACTTGTTCTTAGTTTAATTTTATACAAGGGAGTAATGTTTGGTTTCTTATATTTTGGTTAATTGTGCAGAGACTTATTGTATGCTTGTTGGTGGAGGTGGATAAGGGAAGGAGCTCTAAATGGTACCTTTATCTGTCCCAGTTGCCTCGGGATTATACCATTCTATCAACTTTTACAGTAACTGAGATCAAATCATTTCAAGTATAAACTTTTCCCCTTCTTTTTTTGTTCAAAGTTTGGTCCCTTTGCAAGGCAAAATATGGAACATTTCTTTTATTTTTGTAGGTAGAAGATGCAATTTGGGTAGCAGAAAAGGCAGTTGAAAAGGCAAAATCAGACTGGAGAGGATCACTAGCCCTTTTGAAAGAATTGGGCATTAAACCCCGACTTTTGAATTTCAAATCATGGCTTTGGGCATCTCAAACTGTGAGCTGTTTTCCTACACTATAATATTTTTATCTCTGCAATTTAGTAACCACGTAAGAGATTTTATATGATCCCATATTTCTGCATGTCATTTTAGAGCTTTTCCATTGGTCTAGCTTATTGCTTACTGCTGTTCAAATTCACAACAGTATTTTGAATCGCTGACAACCTTTGTATGATACAGGTTTCTTCTCGCACATTACATATACCATGGGATGAGGCCGGCTGTCTATGTCCAATTGGTGATTTATTCAACTATGATGCACCTGGCGGATCAGTTTTGAATGAAAACGATGAAGTTGGAGTTGCATCAAAATCATGCAGCTCAAGAAGTACAGTAGAGGATGTCAATGCTTTAAATGAAAGGTTAACTGATGGTGGATATGAAGAGAATAGCAGTTCATACTGCTTTTATGCAAAAAGGAGATATAAACAAGGTGAACAGGTTGGAATTTCTTTTTTCCCATTATTTTTCCTGGTAATTTTTTTCTACTTAGAATAAAGATTGGATTCAGTTGGCAGGGAGAAATTTTCTTGATATGTAAGACAGATAAGCTTTCATCTTTGCCAAAAAAGTAGTAAACATAAATGAATAAAATGGGATTGTTTAACTTCACAAATGCTTGTATAGAATTCTCAATTACGAGATTAAAAGAAAAAAGAATACAAAAATACCACTACAAAATAAGCATCATAAATACCACTACAAAGCTTATAAGATATCAAATTCTTTGAAAAATACAAAAATACCCTCCTTATTCACTATGCCCTAGATTTTCTAATTCATCTGAAAGTCGAAAAAACTGATCCTCCTTATGCACTAGTCCCTGGATAAATTAAGAAATGAGGTGTCATGGGGTACTTTTGGAAATAGTGATGGAAATACAGATGAATTTTATAACTTGTCATGGTTTGTTTATCAATTTTTAGTATTAACTTAATTTCAGGTTCTCCTAAGCTATGGGACCTACACAAACCTAGAGCTCTTAGAGCATTATGGATTTCTGCTGCCCCAAAACCCGAATGACAAGGCATTTATCAAATTAGACCCTGATCTGTACAAAATTACATCATGGACGAATGAATCCTTGTACATCCAATCAGATGGGACCCCTTCATTTGTGCTTTTGTGTGCACTGCGCCTGTGGACCTCACCTGTTAGCTGTAGAAAGAGTTGTATGCATTTGGTACTATCTGGTTCCCAAATTTCAGTGCAAAACGAGTTGAAAGTTTTCAATTGGTTGGCTAAGAGGTGCTACGAAATATTACAGGATTTGCCTACTACAATTAAAGAAGATAAGAGTTTGGTTAGTGGCATAGATAAATTTCAGAAAGGTACTCGCATGGATTTTTCAGATTTTGGGCCTGCTTTGCAGGAGTTGAAGAATTTTTTTGAAGAACATAATTTGAAATTTGAGGATAGTAAAAAGTTTGTTCTTGATGAGATGCCAATTAGAGTTAGGAAATCACTCGAAAGATGGAGATTAGCAATTGAGTGGAGATTAGGGTATAAGAATATGCTATTTAAATGTTTTTGCTATTGTACGGAGAAGATTGATGAGCTTTCTTCTAGTAAAAGGTAAAGAGTTACCTTGACTTTCTGGTTTCCTTTTACTTTTGTTCTTTTTTTCTAGAGAAAATTTAATTTCCAAGAGTTGGCTCAACTTTATTTTTTAGGGAAATTAGAATTCTTAGGAATTACCTCAACTTCTCAAGGACCAACTTAGATATCTTTTCGAAGTTTGAAGATGAATTTGGCACAAATGAAAGTTAAAGGATCAATTTGATACTTGAGAAATGAGTTTTAGTTTATTTTTCAGGATTGTGTTTCTTTGTAGAAGGTTTGAGTTGGACTGAGATTCAAGCAAAAGACTCAACCGCACAGGGGGCCTTTTTATTTAAGAAATAGCAGTAAAAAAATTATGGGGTTCAAGAAAAAAAGTTTTCAATTCAAAATTTGTTGCTGTTAATTTGTGTTGTTAGATATATCATATTAAACTGTTAGGAAAAAACTCCTTCAGATTAGAAAGATCACAATATCCCACTACAGCTGAAGTATAACATACATGAACAGATTGATTCCATACAAATTTTCTCAATCCCTTTAAGCTCTCTATTGCTCAATCTCCTTACTAAGTTTGACCTTTTGTATTTTGGTTTTTGACTTTAATTACTGTTTGACTGATTGATGCCATTGTCAAATATTTCTTTTACTAATATAGTTAATTGATTTGTTGTTACATTAGTCTTTATTTATAGTAACTTTTCATAATCCTAGTTTCATTCCAAAAAGAATAGTATCTATTTCGAAATCAATTGAATTTTGACAATGATATTTTCTATGAAAAATCTTACACTTAAGTAAATTCTGGACATAACTTTTATAATTTCCTGTACATTCTTCACATTCATCGTCAAATTTAGGAAACTGTTCTGGCGATTGTTGATTTTTTTTCAAAAAAAAAAAAACGACAAAGGCCACCTGCTTTCATTTCTTCTTAAAAGTAATACATGATCATTATTCAAAATAAAAAAAACAAAAAGTAAAACAGAAATAACAATAAAAGAAGCTGCATTATATGCACAAAAGGCAGCCAGTTAAGCAAAAAAATAAAAAAAACTATCCTAAAGAGAAGTTTATGCCATATCTGTGGTGTAAGATGCTTAATTTCACTTGGTGTACCTGTCCAAAATTGAAATCAACACAAAATGGAGCAAAATAAGACAGTATTCCCTATACCGCCACCCTGAAATATCCGAGTATTTCTCTCCTTCCAAATACTCCATATAAAAATAGCACAAAGAGATCATCGCAATACATTAGCAAAAAATAAGTGATTCTCCTTCAGTTATATTTAAAGAAATTAATTCAGATTTTTGCATTATTAATTTTCAGTCCTGAAACTCCCTCAAAACCCCTTAAAGCTCATTTAATCCTTTCTAATATATGCACATCAACCTTAAGAAGTAACAAAGTATCATTACCATATTGAAGATTAAGAAGTTGAGAACCATTTGATAAAATTAGACCCAAAACTAAGAAATGTCCTCTCTGAATATCATTATATAAAATTTCACGTAAACCATCAGCAGCCAATATAAACAGGTATGGAAAAAGATGGTACCTTACTTCAAACCCCTTCTACATTCAATATAAGGACTAAGAAGAGCGTTAACGGAAATAGCAACTCTACCACTCCATAAAATATGAAAAATCCACTGTACCCATTTACCAGAAAAACCCCTAGCTCTTAAGTATGAAGAATATAATCTTAGTTTATAGAATCATATGCTTTTTGAAAGTCTGATTTAAGAATTACCCTTTTTTACTTTTGTAGTATGAACAGAATGTAATAATTCATGTGCTGTTATAACTAACTCTATCCATAATAAACCGACCATTTAAAAAAGCGAATTGATTTCTACTAGTAATTCTTTGAAGAACCTTCTGAAATCTTCTACTAAAAAGCAGATTGTTGCTTCTTTGGTAAGGCATTTATTTCTAAATGAAACCTCCTTGACGATGCCTTTTCGCAAAGTAGTTTCAATTTCTTGGAAATGAATCATTTTATTCTTCTTGTTTTATTTTTTCCAATACACCTTTTGACGTCTAGGTGTTGTATTCAAATACAAGCATTAAGAAGAAAGTTATCTTTCTTTCTTTTTTTTAAACAAAATTAGTAGACCATGAAGCAGAAAAATGTGTTCAAAGTACAAAATACTTGACAGAGTTTGGACAAAAAAAAATTAATAATTAATTAATAGGGGCCATTTTTTGGACTTTCACTTTAAAAATTATGTGTAATATTGCATTATTGCACAAAAAATAACTGTAAACAGTTCGATTCAAATTTGAAAGTTATTCGTTCTCTAAAAAAAAACCATCAACAAATTCGATCAATGAAGTATAATTACTCGACTGCACTAGAGAATATAAACTTCATAGCTTTTTGTCCTTCCATTATCGAATAAATGGATTTATTTGTTTTACAAGATAGAAGAACATTTCTTAATTAATATTATGATATATCATGTATGTATGTACTTCAAGCTACATTTTTCTTTTTCAGTTTTTTGTATCTTATCTATCCACCGCGGATGTTTACTACAATTTACAAATATTTGTCTTGCGACCTTGGAGCATGATAACAGACAGCACAAATGCAAAAATACGCATTACCAATTAGTAAGAACTCGTAAAAATACGAGCTGTTAGAGAATGTTTAGTTACTTTTATCCTCTTAACGGAGAAGAATTTTGTCTTTCAACCCGGTGTACCAATAACATCGTACACCATGTATGTTATCGCACGAAAGAATCAGAATCAAGAACTAAAGAATCGCTAGATGACCGGTCTATGCACTGCGCTCGGTCTACCTAATAATTTCACATTTTTCTTTCGTTCTCTCTGCCTCTCTCCGCGATCAGTATAAATACCCAGTGGGTAATGGAACTGAGAACTGTTTATTTTAAAAATCGATACATTATTATCTAACCATTCTGTGATTTTAGAGAGAGAGAGATCCTGATTAGGAGATTTCGCTTCTACGCTCATTTCTGAGGTATATATATATATATATTCACCTTTTTACCTTTTACCTCTCTGTTTAATTCTTGACATGCTTTAGTTTAGAGTCTTGTAATTAAGCTGTAAGGTAAGATTTCGAGGAAGGAAGTAGTGCTTTTCGTTTAATTTTAGCTTCCGACGAAATCTTGGTTATACTTGTAGATGAAATTTCCTTTCTCATGTATTTTGAACGATCTTTCTTTAAACCGTTTGGTGTGAACAGATTAATTCTTTACTTAATTAGTATGCATCAAGATTGTTTTAGAGTACAGTAAATGAGGGGCCTTTAATTTTAGGAAGAATGGTAATTTCATTGATTCTGCTCAAGAACTGTGTACTGATTAATCAGGTTTCAATGTGATTCTTGTTTGATAATCCCAAAGATCTTTTAGTTTCTTTTTTCCTGTACTTTTGGTTTGTTCATTGATTTGTATAACTTTAACAAATTAAGCCAAGAACTTCCTTTAATTTGGATTAGCTGTACAAGAATTTCTGGTAATCTGCTTATGTTTCTCATATGCCAAATAATCAGCAATTAAGTTGCTACTTCTTTTCAAATAGGGTGCTTCTATATCATCTTTTAACATTTAAACAGTTACTGAATGATTAAAAATTTTGGTGTAGTTCTCCTTCATGCTAAAACTTGATGAACAGAGATTAGGTTCGACTTGTTTTTTTTTATTTTCCCAAAACATATTAAAAAATGGAGTGTTTGGTGAAATTTTTCCTTGAAGTTACTTTGATGAACTTAGCTTACTATTTTTGTTGGATGTGTAGAATTCTTTTTTTTCCCCTAATAAAAATAATGCTTCCTAAAATTGATTTTTGCAATTAATCTGAAGGAAGAAATGTAAAAATCCAATTCTTGAATGATGACTATTTGTTTAATTTTTTTGTTCCATTACGAAAAGGAAAAATATTAGCACAAAAAATTAATACAAGAATATAATTCAATAGTAAACCAAATTAGGAAAAGTAGTTCACATCAGGTCATTGATCCATCTGCCATTTTGAGATTTCTGGGTGGTGTTTTGGTCTACTGTGTCATCTCTAATGCCTGACTCTGCTAATTTTCTGTCTCATAACAGTTGATCAGATATGTCAGGTTATCAATATAGATGTGGAGGCAGCGGCCGTGATGGTGGCAGAGCCCGTGGTGGTGGTCAATACCCTAATCAAGGTCGTGGCAGGGGTGCGAATCGAAACGGGAGAGGACCCCATCCCCAGCATTTGCCGACTGGTGATCAAAGTTCTGGTTATGCTCAGCCTGGCAGCGGTACACATTATCCCCAACCAAGGGGTCCACAGGGCTATTACATGGGTTCTACCCCCAGTGGATCCAGTCCCCAGCAGATATATGCTCAGCCAGGCAGTGGTACACAGCACCAATACCAAGACCGGAATCCAAGAGCACAATATCCCCAACCAAGGGGTCCACAGGGCTATTACATGGGTTCTACCTCCAGTGGATCCAGTCCTCAGCAGATATATGCTCAGCCAGGCAGTGGTACCCAACCAAGGGGTCCACAAGGTGTGGGTTCTACCCCCAGTGGATCCAGTCCTCAGCAGATATATGCTCAGCCAGGCAGTGGTACACAGCACCAATACCAAGACCGGAATCCAAGAGCACAATATCCCCAACCAAGGGGTCCACAGGGCGTGGGTTCTACCCCCAGTGGATCCAGTCAGCAGATATCTGCTCAGCCAGGCAGTGGTACACAGCACCAATACCAAGACCGGAATCCAAGAGCACAATATCCCCAACCAAGGGGTCCACAAGGCGTGGGTTCTACCCCCAGTGGATCCAGTCCTCAGCAGATATCTGCTCAGCCAGGCAGTGGTACACAGCACCAATACCAAGACCGGAATCCAAGAGCACAATATCCCCAACCAAGGGGTCCACAAGGCGTGGGTTCTACCCCCAGTGGATCCAGTCCTCAGCAGATATCTGCTCAGCCAGGCAGTGGTACACAGCACCAATACCAAGACCGGAATCCAAGAGCACAATATCCCCAACCAAGGGCTCCACAGGGCGTGGGTTCTACCCCCAGTGGATCCAGTCCTCAGCAGATGTATGCTCAGCCAGGCAGTAGTACACAGTACCAGTATCCAGACCAGAACCCAAGGATCCCTCAGAAACCAGCGTGGGCCCAGATTGTAAGGGGCCTGTCTGCACAGCATCCTGATCTGCACCAAGCGCCAATCCCTCAAGCTACACCAGTGACTACTGGTGGCGTGGCAGCTCAGGATTCACATGATGCAGGATTAACGGAACAGAAGCCTGAGCTGGCAGTACAAACAGTGACACCACTGGTTTCTAAGTTCCCTCACCGGCCAGGACAGGGGACCAGCGGTCATAGGGTGCTTGTCAGAACCAACCACTTTCTGGTCCAGTTGCTTGAGAAGAAGTTGCACCAGTATACTGTATGTTAGTTTTAAAATGTTATTTATTTTTTTTTGTTAACTTGATGAAAAACACTTATATGTAGGAAATCTTTTGTCAGGTCACAATAAATCCTCCGGGGATAGGACGTGCGACAAGCCGAGATGTGATGCATTCTCTGGTGGAATTATACCAGCAGTCAGCATTGGATGGACAACTCCCGGTATATGATGGGAGGATGAGTCTCTACACTGCAGGAGAACACCCGTTTAGAGATTGTACATTGCATGTCACTCTCATTGATAATGCTCAGACTCAGTACGTGTTTAATTTAATTGTTCTATTTATTGTTGCTAAGTATAAGTGTTTTCTACAGCATTCATTGGCAATGAAGCACTTCATTCATTTGAAACATTCATTTTTTTTGACCCCCCCCCCCCCCCCAAAAAAAAAAAAAAAAAAAACTAACTAATTTCTGCATCCTTTAGCAATAGGACAAAACTTCTCCTATTTGTATGAACTTACCAAAACTTTTCATATATTCTTACCTA
This sequence comes from x Bolboschoenoplectus mariqueter, assembly GCA_037678475.1. NCBI lineage: Eukaryota > Viridiplantae > Streptophyta > Magnoliopsida > Poales > Cyperaceae > x Bolboschoenoplectus > x Bolboschoenoplectus mariqueter. Next base: position 3,022,760 of record CM075245.1, on the reverse strand, counting down.
CAACTCTGTAGTTATGGGGAAAATATTCATCTATATCTGACCAATATGCCTTTTTATTCTTTATTATTGTTATTTTCAATTGACAGTCAAAATCAGATTACATTGACTTCAATCTTTAAGTAGAATATTCTATGGTTTCAGTTGTTAATCAAACTATGGTTTAATGTACTTGTATCTCTTTTGGTTCTGTGTTATAGGAAAGGAAGGGATTTTACCGTACAGTTAAAGTATGTTGGCACTACTGATGTGAGTCATCTAAAGATGCTTCTGACAGGTGAACAGCCTGGTGCTCCTGACAATGCAATTCAGGTTCTTGATATCGTCCTCCGCGAACACCTATCCAACATGCAATCCAGGTTCAAGGAATGAATTTAAGTATATGTGCTCCTTGCATGATGTCCAAAGATGATAGCATACCCTTGCAAAACAAGAAAAATTGTGTTAAAGTTCAATATTTTTCCCCCTTTTGTATGTAGAGGTTAATTGTGAGAGAGGAAGGGTAATTTTATCCAGGAAAGTATCACGTGCTGAAGAGTTCTTGTTTTGCGTGAAATGCTCTTTCTTTTTCCTAGCATTAAACAGCCATAATTGAATTCTTTTCATTTTTTGTTGTTTTATCTTAGAGGAGATATCATTCCAGTGGGGAGGTCATTCTTCTCTGATAGTTTTGGGAACTTCAAGCTGGGAGATGGATCAGAAAGCTGGCAAGGATTTTATCAGAGTCTTCGTCCAACTCAAATGGGTCTCTCGCTCAACTTTGGTAAGCACCTGTATCAGCTTTCCCTTTCAGGTACTATGAGTTCTGTAACTCTGGCAGTCCAAATCCATATACTACATCCCAAATCTCGTATCCTAGTATTTAATGTCTGGTATGGTCCAGCATGTTCTTGTACCTGTATATGCATTTTAATTTAGTTAGATTATGCATTGTGCGTATGCTGACGTATGAGTTGCTATTCGGCTGTAGATCAGCTTCTGGTTCTTCTTGCAAAACGAAGAAAATGGTAGCGATCATGTCTTTGCAAGGGTTTTTTGTTATGGCGTTAATGAAGTAATTAACAATATATTTATTTTTAAACTTTTCAGATATTTCTTCTACAGCTTTTATTGATCCTATAGAGGTATGTGAATATGTGTCAAAGCTTCTTAGAAAAAACCTCGACAACGCCAGATTGACTCCTGATGCTATTGCTAAGGTACTTTCTCAGGATTTTAGCTAATTCAAAATAAGCTTAATGATGTACTTGCAAAAAGGTTTACTTCTATCTGTTTTGCTGATGCACTATCATTTCCCTCCTGTCTTCATGCTTCTGTTTAGATTGAGAGAAACTTGAAGGGTGTAAAAGTTCAAGTTACACACCAAGGGACCATGTCCAGAAAGTACCGAATCTCTGGCCTGACAACACTTCCTACTAGAGATTTAACGTAAGCATAACACTTGTTTTTACTTGTACATGAAGATACTACTGCCTTTGACCAATGTACTTTATCAGAACCATCACTCTAATCTTGCCTTTGGTATGTTATATGATGGTTTTATTTTGTGGGTTTCCCTAATTACTTTAAACTTCAACTAAAATCTACTCCCATGTAAGAAATTAAACTTAATACATAGTGAAACTTACTTTCCATCTTCAAAGGTCTCCGTATACTATCAATCAAATAACTTTTAAAGCTCTAGATTAATTTAATACACAGTAAAATTAAATTTATTGCATTTAGACCTCTCTAAATTCAACATTATATCCTTTTCTTTGCTGCAGATTCACATGTGATGAACTGGGCACAGAGAAGAAAGTGGTAGATTATTTCAAAGAGAAGTATAACCACAACATTAAATATGTCAACATGCCATGTCTAAAAGTTGGGAATGACCCTACAAAGCTGAAATATCTTCCCATGGAGGTATGTACTTTATCTATTATCTAATTTTGAATCTCAAGGGAAGAACCTTCAATCCTTCATGGTATTGAGAAAGCACCTGAGAAATTTTCAGTTTAGTTCCCTTTTATCATATACTTAATGTCTACTTATCTAAAATTATTTCCTACTTGCTTGTCAATTGGCAAGCAAATTTACTAATGCTTAAGTGAAATCTAAAAGTTTTGCTCTTTTTTGCTCCCCTGTTTCATCTCTAAGTCTTCTTACACTCTCTTAAATCACGTTTGTTGCTTGTCAGCTGATTAATTAATGTAATGAGATTGCAACCTAATAAATCTTTTCCTCAAGGGAGAGATAAACCTATGTTGAGCATTCTTAACAAAAAGAAACGTTACTTACTATAGTGATTGACAATTTTCTGTTGTGTCATTCTGTCCGACTCTGTCGGGAAGGCAAGCTTTCTTGTCACAAGTTCTAAAATATTGTCTAAAATAATGTTGAGAAACAGACATCCTTTTCCCTACTCATATTTTTCATATTTATCTTATATTTCCTAACGGGAATAAACTTTTAGGTGTGCAAGATTGTCAAGGGGCAGAGGTACAGGAAAAAGTTGAATAAAAATCAGACATCTACACTGCTCAACGCCACTCGTCAAAAGCCCATCAATCATGAAAAGAGCATTCTTGATGTATTTATTTAAACCTCCTTTTAATATAAGGACTGCATCTGCCGATATGCTCATTTTAATATTTCCCCTTTATTTTTCGCTCGCAGATGGTTAGAAATAATAATTATGAGGAAGATAAATATGCAATAGAGTTCGGGTTAACGATTGCTGAGCAAACTACCACCGTTGGTGCTCGTGTTCTTGATCCCCCTTTGGTATCTCTTATTTTACATGTTTAATATTTTTTTTAATGGAACCCTGTTATTTATCCATCTCTGGATAAGCACTCCATATGTAACGCCTGCTTGTCCTGAATTTCCTTGCTCATCTGGTTGATTTGGTGGGCTTCTTTTCTTAATTTCCAACGCAAAAATAATAAGAGACGAATGATGGTACTTAAGATTTTTAGGTAGTTCTTTTTACTTCCTTTATATTTAATATTAGCATTTACTCTTTATTTGTATTATTGTGCAGCTCAATTACCGTAGGAGTGGTGCTGAAGAAGAGTTTCAGCCATCAATGGGTGCGTGGAAAATGGAAGGGAAGGTACATGTTTTTCTGTGAAAAATTGGTAGCAGAGGCTAAATTATATATTTTTCTCCTCCCTCCCTCTCTCTCTCTCTCTCATATCTCTGATTCTCTCTCTAACTAGTAAATTGTATGGATTGGATGCAGGAATTTGTAGATGGAGGAGAAGTGAATTTCTGGTATTGCATCTCCTTTGCAAAAGTCCATCGAAATAGTGTTGAACGATTTTGCATGAAGTTATGTCACGAGTGTCGTTCTTGCGGAATGGTATGGGCTAATACTTTTTATTTTAGTATTTATATTGCAAAGTCCCTATTTTTTTAATCAGGAATTTCTTTTCTAAATTAGAAATTTGCGCCCCGCCCAATCATGGCCCCTATACTGGAGCCAGAAGGCAGCGTGGAACCAGTAGTGAAGATAAGTTACCAGAAGGCTGTTGAACTTCAAAAGATCCCTGACTTGCTCATTGTCATTCTCCCAGATAGGAACGGAAGTGATTACAGTATGTTCTCTTTCTGTCTATATAATTTAGGCACGCACACACAAACAGTTTGCAATTTCATGGATAATGAGCACTTAAATCCTAGGTGATGGAAATTTCAACTAATTGATGCTAAGAAGCTGCCTTCTATCAACAACTTTCTTTATCTCTCTCTAGATGGTTCTAGGGTTAGAGTTGAGCATTTTGATTTTGGTGTTTGAATTGCCAGGAGGGAGGTTGTGGCCTCCTCCATCATAAATGCTGCAATTTGTCTTCTGCTCTAATTTGAAAATATGATATTTCAATTGTTCATAGGTGATATCAAAAGGATATGTGAGACAGATATTGGTCTGGTCACACAATGCTGTTTGAGCAAAAATGTGCTCAATCCGAAGATCCATTATCTCAGGAACTTGGCTCTTAAGATAAATGTCAAGGTTTCTTTTTGCTTTTGGTTTCTTTATCATTCTCACACTTTAAAGAGGCCTCACATGTAAACCTAAATAACTTTAAAGTATCATGGTCTCATGGACACCCTACAAAATTAGAACATAGACTGCCTTCCATTCCTTCACTCTCTCTACATGAGCAAAATTAGGCATAATTTTTTTTAAGGAAATAAAGATGTAAATGTAGGAGATGTCTGTAATGTTTAATATTGGAATGAGATATTGGTTCTTTCAGGTGCATAGACAATATTTTGATACATGTAATGGAACACATAAAATGTTTAATCTTGTAATGTCATGATAATGGCTTCTTCAGTATTATGTTGAATTGCCCATCTGAAAAACTTACCTTTGTTTCAATTTTACACAGCATATTGTGAAATAGCTACACTGTTTTCTTCAATTGTGTAAAATGTAGAGAGAAGACTCACATTGCTTTTATAAAATCATAAGCAAAAAAGCAACATATCAACATTCATGAATGCATTTACTGTATATTTTTAGTAAATATGCTGTATTTAGACACATTCAAATTAATATATCATATAGGTTGGTGGAAAGAATACTGTGCTGGCTGATAGAACCAGAGGTCTTGTCCCAATTGTCCATGAGTTACCAACTATTATTTTTGGTGCTGATGTGACTCATCCCTCTCCTGGAGAAGATACTAATCCTTCAATTGCAGCGGTAACTTTTCTTGTATTTTAATTCTTTTTAATCCATGTGGCTCTATTAGTCTGAACTATCAGTCAGATGCCAACCATAATTTTTGGTTCTGATGTGAGAGGACACTAACCAATTAATTGCAGCGTGACTTTTCTTCGATTTATCTTCTTATTTTTATTAATATTTCTAGGTGGTCGCTTCACAAGATTGGCCAGGGATCACAACTTATGCTGGTACTTTTAGAGAACAGGCAGCCCGTGAGGAGACTATACTTCGCTTGCACGAGATGGTCCTGTATGTACTTCTGCTATTAATTCTGTTTTCTTTTTCAGTATTTTATGCTATATTGCAATCTTCCTGGAATTTTATATTCCTGGAATTCATTAAATTTGCAGGGAGCATCTCATATCTTTCAGAAATAAAAATAACTTCACGCCCAAGCGGATCATATTTTATCGGTACTATTCTTTTGTTTTTTTTTTGACCATGTATATTTGATGACAACTTCATATAAGTAATGATCTCTCTCTCTCTCTCTCTCTCTCTCTCTCTCTCTCTCTCTCTAGGGATGGAGTTAGTGAAGGTCAATTTGAAAAAGTCCTGAAAGATGAAATTAGTGCCATAAGGACTGTAAGATGACCTCTTTTTGTATCTATATACAGAACTAAAGGAAATTACTTTTTGCTAATCCTGTTTATCATAGTTGAATATACTTATTTTTTAAAAAATCAGGCCTGCAAGCAGTTCAATGAAAATTGTAGTCCAGATATCACATTCATAGTGGTGCAAAAGAGACACCACACCCGTCTCTTCCCTGCTGACAACAATATGGATCAGTCTGGGAATGTTCAACCTGGTAAGGCATGAACTGTGTCCAATGATGCATTCTATAGTAGGCGATTGATTTTTAATGGAATATAATCTCTTTTCTATGATTTGATGTGTAGGGACTGTGGTTGATACCAAAATTTGCCATCCAGTAGAGTTTGATTTTTACCTGTGTAGTCATACTGGCATCCAGGTTATGATTTATTATTCTCCGGTCACATTTTCTTTATTGCATTAAAATGATTGTATACATTGGGTTCTTAATTTTGGGCAAAAATACTATATCATTAAGGAAAGTCATGAACTAATCTTTTGAATTTTACACCTCTTGAATTACTTTTACTAAAAGTAGGGTCAAATGATAAACTCTATCTGCTAATGCCTCCCAATTTTTTTTTTTGGGAATATTAGTGCTTATGCAAAGAAGGTAAGAACTGCCTACGTTAACAAAAATGAAGAATATGCATTGCTGATGGTTTGCTATGTCAATTTTGTGTTATAAAAATTTCAGGGAACTAGCCGCCCTGCACACTATCATGTTCTTTTGGATGAAAATGGATTCACTGCTGATGAACTTCAGAAGCTAACCTACAATTTGTGCTACACGTAATTCTCGTATATATATTATTCTCTTTCTACGTGTCATTTATATATTTATTCTGCCCTTAAGGAAACTTCAATGTCTCTTTGTATTATGTTTTGACTATTTACATATCAATTTGCAGTTATGCAAGGTGCACTCGTTCTGTTTCCATCGGTAAGTACTAATATGCTTCGTACCAATACCGTTACAAATTTTCATACTGACCTAAATCATAAATGGTAATTCATTATTTCTATTTGGAAAAAGGGACATAGTCACAGGATTTTTTTTTTTTTTGATAAATAGTTGATAAACAAGCAAGTGATCTTTATTTAGACACAATTATCTAAATTATAACATATGCACCAATCGTCTTAAAACTTTCTAGTGAGGAACACAAAATCTACACTCTATTCGTATTTAATAAATTTTTGTTTAATTTTCTTTATGTTGTATTTGTGCAGTTCCACCTGTATACTATGCGCATCTGACCGCATACCGTGCACGGCTGTACGTGGACCAAGGAGCATCTGATTCAGGCTCTTTTTTGGCTGGTTCTTCTGCGAATCGTGGCGAGGCTTCTTCTAGCACACTCAGGCAATTGCCAGCTTTAACAGCAAATGTGAAGGAAGTTATGTATTATATTTAGAGGGCTGTAACTGCACAATGAAATGAACAAAGCTTCTTGTTAATTTCTCAGTTATCTGTAGTTGTGTACCTTTTGTGTTTATGTGATTAGTGTTTGTTCAATGTTAAATTATCTCTCGTCCCAAATTGCTTCCAGATCTGGAACTTGACTTGAAACTCCAACTTTACTGGGCCCACACCTAACCCAGGTTAACATCGTTTGTTTCTCGTTTTATGGGTTTACTGCCATTGATTGGGCCCACATCCAACCCACAAGCCTACTAAGAACTGGGATTTGGGTCTTTGAATAGCCCCTTTCTTTGTTGTGCTAATTTCTGATATCTACATTTTTAATTTTAATCTGATAGAAAAACTAAATCCAACCCAAAATTATGGTCCCAAGTGATTAGCATCGGTACTTTATTTGAACTTCCTTTCGGAAACGAAATAAACAACCTAGATAAATAAACAAAGAACTAGTGGGGGTCTAACATGGGATAAATAAAAATAAAAAAGTAAAAGTGTCTGGTAGCCATAATAGCCTCTGGTAGCCATAAATAAACAAAGAACTGATGCTTTGATCTTTTACAAATTTGGAAATGGTTTAATTTGGTTTGGCGTGCCTAGTGCCTACACTAAATGACAAGAGGTGCTTCTAAAGTCCTAAATATCCTGAGTCTCGTATCTGATGCCACATCAAATTCATATAATAATATATTAACAAATTTGGAAATGGTTTAATTTTAGTGTATTATCATAGTTGTCAATACACTAAAATAAATAAATATATATATATATATATATATTCTATAGAATTGATCTCAAAAAATTTATATAATTATTCTATACGTAATTTGAATTTTTTTAATAATTTATCAAAAATCATTAAAATTTATATAATTTCTAACGGTAGATATTTAACAAATTTTGATAAGTATCAAATATAATATAAATTATATAAAATTTAAAATATATCTGTAAAATCTTTTGTTTATTTTTAAATTTTTTGTAAATTTATATAAAATATTATTATCAAACATTATCAAAATAATCAATCCTTCCTGGTTGGTAAAGAATTTAAAATCCGAAATAAAAATCAAATCCATGAATGGTGTGCCTTATGTTACTATCTGTCTACCACCATTATGCTAAATACGTCAGCATACAATAAGATTATGTACTGATGTGACAACTTTCTATTTAAAATTGAGACTTAGTCCAGTGACGTAACAACTTATACAAATATACTATTTGCCAAAAAGAGGTCAACTTATACATGTATGCCATTGCCTACGAGGCAACAACTTATATAAGATAATAATAATAATAATAGATATATGAACGTCTTCCATTTCCATTTCCACACAATTATTATTGTGGCATTAGAACTCTCCTCAAGAAAATATATGTATTAAATGTAATAAACGCACATGAGTTAAATGACTTTAATCTTCATCTCACACTAAAAAAATATATTTGGGTTATTGTAATTTTAATTCTAATAGCCATAAAACATGAAAAAAAAATCTCTACCACATTGGTAACCTAGCTATTCCTTGACACCCAATTTTGAAAAAAAAAACCTAATAGTTTCAGAAATCTTGGGTTCATCAAAAAATGAACTTGACCTAATTAAAGGCACTGATCTCATTCCAACACTTGATACTTTTCTAATCAAAAGCCATTAGTATTATTTGAGCTTTCTTCTTTCCAATCCATTGAGAACAAGTGAATATATAATATTGATGGTATAGGAAGTGCACATTAATTTAAACTAGACGGTGGTGAAACATGTTCTAATATAGTGATATTTTTTTTAATTGGTAAGGGAAAGCCATTAAGGAAAATTATACAAGTGTCACAAAAAGCGTTTCTTAGTGGATCAATATGTCAAATGGTTCCTGGGTTTCTTCTCCTCTCCATTTCAAACAACTGGAGAACTCAATTTCTTCTAAATTTTGCAGAGAGATCTTGTAGGTTCTCTCCAGTTTTTTAAAATGGAGAGAACATTGACTAAGAACAGGTGGGGAACCACCGACCCACCACTTTAAAGCACAAAACAGGTGGGAGGAATTTAAGCAAAGTCTCCTTTTGTGAGAAATAGCTTTATATTTTAAAAATAATTGAAGTGTAATCGTAACATAAAAAGTAGACCACTTAGTTTTTTTTTTTTTAAATGAGGTGAAGGTCAAAATTTTTTATTTTTTTTAGCGTGAATATTGAGTTTCAATTATGTGATCTTTTATACGAAAATAATACGTTAGCGATCTACGATACATGTGATTTTTCCAATTGAAAACCACACGTATTATTAGTTAAAATATTGTCTCTTTTAACATAATTAGTTAGAAAAATATTGAGCAATTTTGTTATTGATTAAAAATTTTAGTGATTATTAAATTATAATAATTAATTTCAGTCTGATCTTTTTATTTATAATATAAATTTTGTTCATAGCAGAATTAGTCAACAATATTTTCTATATTCGCGATAAAAAGTTTGAAACATGCACTAACCACATATGTTATTGAAAGCGATTTAAAAAAATTTTGACTTAAAAATAAGCAATCTTACAAGAACGAAAGAAAAGAAACAAGCACTTAGGATTATTTGCACATAAATAATTCAAGTAAGACAAGATAAAGCTAAAGAGTGATTGCCTTTTTATGAAAGTATATTGGATTTCTTTGTGTCATTTTCATCCTTGTACGATTGGAGTTTTGAATTATAAACTTTTTCGCATCTTGGACTTTGCCAAATTGTGCATTTAAATAGGTATAGAAACAGAGTTGCCACCTGTTGACCTGTCATGATCTAGGTATTTGCCACTAGCATCTAATCTTGGCATTAATTCAACACATTCAATCAAGGGATGTGTATATTATCTATGGGAATTAGGAAGGGATCCCTTTGACAAACTCCATAATGGATTTTCAAATAAATTCTTAAAATTCTTATAATAAAAAATATTTGTAAATGTATTTTTGAACTTATAGATGATTGTATTTCAATTTTTATATAATTTAAGTGTCATTTGATATTCTATCAAAAATCATTAAAATTTATGCAATTTACAACAATCATGATTTAGTAGTTTTTGATGGATTATTAAATAATATTTAAATTGTATAAAATTTGAAACACAATCAATCTATAAGTTCAAGAATATATCTATAAACTTTTTTATTTTTTTCTATTAATTTAAAATTCCATTATCAAAATTATTGAAATAACCGTTGTCAAGTCATGCCTCCTTATTATCTAAATATCAAGTAAAACTAGGTGAGCTTAAGCTCACCAAATGAGTTGATGAGCTTAACTAAAAAAATCTATCGAAACGGTTTCAAATAATAAATTTAAGTTTCTCAATAAATTGTTCATATTAAAATCTTATAGGATATCTAAATTTTTTATTTTTTAAAATTTTCTAGCTTTTTTTTTTCAGATTTTTTTTAAATAATAATAAAATAATGAATATTTGAATATTAGAATTGATCAATTTAAAAAAATCTTAAATAAATATTTTAAAACCTCTAAAAATAGAAAAAAAAATTATATCCTAGCTATAAGATTTTAATATAAAAAATTTATTGAACAAGTTGAATTTATCTTTTAAAATAGATTTAACAAATTTTTAATTTAAACTCATTAAATCTCTTAATAAATTTAAACTCACCTTAATTTTACTCCAATATATCACTATCAACTAATTTACCACGCTAGTAACTGTGGTGCACATATATATCTAGGTATATAATCAAAGACAAAAATAAATTATAACCAGAGAGTTCACTAATTTTGGTAGATGTTTCACCAATTATATGCCCCCCCCCCCCCCCCCCCCCAACATGATGTAACTTTGTAACTTACATTTTGTCGTATTTGGGTTTTTGGTTACCAATCCAAATGGAGTTGTACTTTGAAAATATTGACAGCATCTTGCCATGGTAAAAGGAGACACTTGGAAAAAATTGTCTGGCTATTTACCTAATTTTGGGGGAATTAAATAAATGTGCACTATGCTATGTTCCTTCCTTTGTTTGTTTGTGTGTTTTGTGTGTTGGAGAGTGTGACACATAGGTCCTAAATTTAAGCACCCCTTGAATTCATTAAGTTTTTTTTTGATATATTTAACTTAAAAACTAATAAGAACGATTTTAAACAATATATTTAAATAGCTAAATAAATTATTTATATAAAAATTTCGTAGAATACTGAAATTTTTTAACTATTTGTTTTGGAATTTTTGAAAATAATATATTCTTATATAAAAACATTCATTATTTTATTATTATTTTAGCACATGAGAATCATTATATAAATTTAAACATGGGTTTAATATAATGTAGTTAATATTTTTTAAAATTTAATTAAAACTTAAATTCAACTAAAAAATTTATTTGTTTGTGTGTTAAAAAAAATTATAACGTAGTTTGGAGATGCTTTTTTCTTTTCTTTTTTTATTTTTATGGTCAAGCATTTTAAGTCCAGATATGATATTTTTGGGCCTCATGTCATGATCTCATAATGTTCTGTTGTATAAATATGGCCTTGTAAAGCCCAATTTATAATCTCCAGTTGGAGGAAAGTTTTATGTATTTAAGCTTATTATTATTATCAAGATGATTTGTGAATTTAATTTAAAAAAATATTTATTGAATATAAATGATAAATATAATCATTAAAATTAATTTACTTAATGAGTGACGTGTTTAAATGCTAAATTTGTTATTTTTCTATTTTACTTAGTGTAGAGTCAGTGAGTGATACATTCATATAATAAAATGTTAATTTTCAATTATACTTAGTGTATAGTTAAGCAATCAAAACATGATGCAAAATGAATGGATTGAAATATTTTCAATGAAGAAAATTTTTAATTAGTTGCATCGATCCACCCGGGTCAATTACGCGATAAAAGTATTACATATATTATTTTTAATTTTGCTCATATAGGAATAAATATTTTCAAATTAAGGATTAGTATATAATAAATACTAATCTAGCATGGTGATTTTGACAGTAACAGTACAAGGTCTTAGTGGTCAACAAGAGAAGTTGAGCAACAGTTCAGGTGTGCAACATTGCAACATATTACATAAACATCTTTTTCTACTTTTTAGATGTCACCATCTTATTTAGATTTATTTTGAAAGAGAAGAAGAAACGTCATTTTCGTTATTATTGTGTGGATAAACCAAAAGTTGCAATTGAGAAACAAATGTTTTCAGCAGGAAAATTACTCTCAGTATATTCTGGAAAAAAAAAGGGTAAAATATACACCATTTTTTATAGTATATTGATATTATATATTTTTGTAAAAAAATTATTTTTTGGTGGTCTTAATAGTAGTATATTATTATTATTATTTTTTTATTTCCAATTGTCTTGAAAGTATGCTGAAGATATTCCTTTCATTTTTCCATGCAATAAAAATCAACTATAAAATAACTCATTTTTATGAAGATTTCTTTTTTAAAAAAAAATCAGATGACGACAAAAAAATTATTTATTTATTTTTTATTTATTTATTTTTTTGTGTGCCAACTAGATGGTGACAATTGTAGAGCACCAAGATCCAAATAATGGCCATGTGCACTTGTGTTGACCATTGAGACTTTAAAGAGTCAATAGAGACAAGTCTGGAGAGCATTATACCATCAACCACAGATCTTCTGTGGCGGATTCTATATCACCATCGGTAAGGCGAGTTGAAAAAGTCTTTTATGTTTTCTATACGTGTGTATTATACACTCGTTTCAAATTTTGATGGTATGGATATAGTTCATATACATACTTCAAAGTTCGAACCTATCTGTGAAATCCAAAGTTGACATTAGAAGTTGCAATCAATTGCAAACCTTGAAATATCCATTCCACCTACTTGCTAGCAGCGCCTAGCACCAATCTTTGTTTCTTGGTTTTTTTTATTCTTTTATCTTTTCTGTTTTTCTACTGTAAAAGTGATATCTTGCTGTTAATTATTCTCCTTTTGTATTATGCAACTGACAGCATATATATATATGCATATATATAGCATATTGTGTGAATGTATGAATAAGATATATATATGTACTGGCTATTAAGCTAAAGCTAGCTATTTTAATATATAGTTGCTGGCTTTCTTACCTTCATGTATGTGTGAATTTTTTTAATCCCAATTTTTTCAAATAATAATAATAATAATATGACAATATTTTTGTTGAAAAATATATTGAAATCTTATGGAAATCTTATGAGATGTTCAGAAGTATATATAGATGTAGTCATTCACATGATAATATATACATTATAATCGTCATTTAAAACTTAAAAATTGAGATATTTTAGGGATTAAGAGGCATGAGCACTTACATATAGATATATCATATAAGTGTGGATGTAGCTAGATACAGACTTGTTAACCATTTTAAAATGAAGATACTATTGTCGTTTATTTAAAAAATTAGGAAAAGATAAAAAATAAAAAAAAGTAAATTCTCTAGGGGTTGTAAAGAAGAATAAACTTTTTGGTTAGGTCGGTATATTCTTCTTTAACTTAAACTGTATATGATATAATATGATTCCAAAGTTTTATTCTTCACTATTTATACAATATAGCAATGGAATTTGTAACAAACTTGGTTTTCTTAGTCATTTCATAGCTAGCTAGCTTTTAGAATTATTATGTATCTGTTTTTTTTTTAATTCACCAAAGAGGCATTATTGTATTGTAATTACAATTGCAATTTGATGCTTCCTAATTAACATCTGACGCAAATAGTTCTACTTGAATTTGACACGCATAATTAAGCTTTAATTAGGGAATATAAATTCTGGGAATTGGAACGAATAAGATGTCTTTGTGAAATTAATTAATTGTTGCAGAAATACACATTTATCATTTGTATACCATGCGCTAATTAACTAGTTAGCTGAAATTATTCTTTGGAATACATGTTATTATACGGAGAATTTGTTATTCGATTTATATTGTATTCTTTCACCTTGTTACAAACTCGCTATAAGATTTTAATTAATCAAAAAAATAATCAATGCCAGTGCTAATTGACCTGTTTTATTTTTCTTGAAGAAGTATGTATTTAAAATAGCATTAACATTTTGTGTATAATTAAGCGTCCATATATTAACAATGGTGAAATAAAAAGATATTAATTTGAATGTATTAGTATATACTTAATTAGTAATATGCCCATATATATATATATATATATAGCAGGAGAACAAATTGTCGCAGAAATAAAACAATTAATTTAGGGGACTACAAATGCATAGTAATCTCAATAAATTAATCTAAAATAAGTAATGTTAATTTTATCTATTATTAAGACTTCCATTTGGACGCATGAGCTCAATAAGGAAATTCATACTCTCTTAGTTCCTTCTCACAAAATACAATATATAAAGTTGATTCCTTTTACTCCTTTTCTTTTTTCATTTCTATCTAACACAAAATTCCTCTTTAATTATATTACCTTTATGTCAAACCAATATTAATTAATTAATTAATTAACTCATTGCATCACGCATACGTATAGCTACCCTTCTCTCATCTCAGGCCTCTTAAAAAGGCAAAGAAAGCACCTAGACACTACACACCACCAACACCAAGCCAGTCCAAACCCCAAAATAAGTGCTTTGTTCATAACCTACTTATATTAATTTGAAACCCTAGAAAGAATGGCACAAGATCAAGGCTCTGAGGCATCATCGGTCACAAGCTCATCCACCAACTCATGGTGGCAAGAGATACACCACCATGCGTCCAACACGCCCCAAACCGTTCCGAACATACCGTGGAGTACCGGTTCTACTGTCAGTCGGTGGCCGCAGATGCTGCTCCCGCAACAGCACTGCGAGGGTGATGTGTCGGTATCTCATCCTGCCACGTCGATCACTGGCTCCGGACTAACTGTAGACTCCACTTCGCCTGTCGAGACTCATCTATGGAGCCAAGTTCTCTTGTGAGTATATATTGATATTTGTTTCGGTAGAATGTTAAACTTTATTTCTGTTCAATAGAATTGTCAGCTGGTGCCGTTCATGTTGGTAGTTGTGGGTTCGAAACTCGGTGTTTGTATTGTGTTTGAGTTGAAGGACTTCGACCCTTATCTCATGCTCAAAAGAATTGTCAGTTGATAATCGTCTACTGACTTTTATTCTATTTTTCTGAAGTTTTGAATAAAGGATATGTGTTCCCCCTAGCTAGCTCCCCCTGTTGCATGAATTTTTGACATGAATTTCCCCTATGAAAGAAAGCTTATCTTAATTGCTTTTAATGATATAATCATCATATAACATATATATGTTCTCACTTTTTATTGTCTCCTTGAATGTAATGCAATCAAATCATAACAATATTGAAGTAGTACGCATAGCAACACTTTTTTGCACTAAGAATAATTGCAGCTTTTTTTAATTTTTCCTTGGAAAAGAATATTCAAATAGATTTAATCAGTAAACTATAATCATGTGTAATTAATTATGCTAACACTGGCATGGGAAGTGATGATCTGAGAAATTCAGCCGTTTAAATTAAAAATTTGCCAATGATTAATGTAGGTATCATATTAAACTAATTAACAATTCTCACAAAAAGATGTTGGATTCATGACAATCTCCGTGGCAATGGAATATCTTACTAGAAAGCATTGAACATATATCTTCTAGATCTAGAGTGCATTTTCATACAATTATATATCATCTTGTCTATGTTAATTAGCCCCACAGCACCACGTCCTAAATTAATTAAGATGCCACATATATAGGAGGCCATGATTTTCTTTTTTTTTTCTTTTTGGCAAAAGCATCTCATTGCCCCTTTTTTGAGTTTACAACTCTTATTTATTTTATTTTATTTTTGTTCAATATGATACTGCCATGTACTTTCTGGATTTTTATAGATTAATCTCAGCAAATTAATGATGATAGTTTTGCATGAAGAAATTTTTCCTGGTAGTTGCATTATTATTATTACTATTATTATTTGTTTACTTTTTTTTTTCATGGTGGGGATACAAATAAACTAGGGGAAAATTAACACAAAGGGAAACAAAAAAAAAGTTTAATTATTTCAAGAGTCCAAACATATATATTCTAATGTGAAATCAATATATATAAATCTAGCTAGCTACAGGCAGCTGATGATGCATTGATGCGCATCAATCCTTAGCTATAGAAAAAAAAAGAGATAAGAGTACTATGCTAAATTAACCTTCTAGAGCTTTATTTAGTAGCTGTAGCTATAGCTAGAATTAAACACAAAACAATATAGGTGGAGCGGCAACTAAGCTTTGTTTGTACGGCTCATAAAGTAACCTCAAATCATGCATGTTTTTTGCATAGCAGGGGGGATATATTCTCATTAATTTCTATGCATGCTTTATGTCGTCTCTCGGTGACCGCGCATGCACATATATTATATATATATATATATACTTCCCCATCTCTTCAATTATTCCTCATGAACATTTATATATAATTATATATATAATTCTGTTATGATGTTTCGCGAAGCACAGAACGCTGGTATTTCGGTTTTAAATTTTACATATCGAAAGTTCAAACGATCGATTCAATTCGTCGAATACAATTTATATTTTGAAATCTTGTAGAATATTAAAATTTATTGTATATATAATGATGGATTGATGATGATAACAACAATAATAATTATTATTATTACTGTTATAATAATTACAGTAATTACTTATCATGGATAGATTAGAACTATTCTTATTCTATTCTACAATAATGGTATTGTTACATTTACACTTAGAATATATAATAATGTATTACATTCTATGTTAGAGATTATGTGCTTTACAAAATTCATATGCACAACTTGATCACACATGCAGGAGCACTGGAGGTGGTGCCAGAGGCATGCATCAACAAAACAGCGAGGACAACGAAAATTTTCTCGATTTGTTGAACTCCAAAACTATAGCTCCGGAAATGTTTGACTTGCCGGCTTGCGACTACTTGAAAAAGATAGACACGACCACCGCAAACACTTCATGGGAATTCTCCTCTACATCCTCCGTATCGCTCAATCCGTTGGCAAATTACAGCTCAAATCCAAACCCGAACCCGACCGAACCGGGTTTGGGTCACTTGTCTGACCTGGTTAACAACTGGTCCATAGCTCCTCCAAACACTAACAGTAATATTATTCCACCACCTAATCAATGTAACGCCACAATTTGTCCTTCAAAGAGAAGCAATGACTACTTGGATTCGGATCATGTTTCTCACATCAAGCATGAAAACCCTAATTCACCGTCTTACGGGAATAACATGGTAATTAGCGATGGTGGGGTAAATAATTACCAGGATTTCGGTTCACCAGTGAGTTCATTTTTAAGGTCGTGTCAGCTTGGTATGAACGATAACCCGGTTCTAGGGTTAAACAACAAGCTCTGTAGTGGTTTGATGGAGGCTCCTTGGTGCAACAATGGCACAAGAAGCTTGTCGGACATCATTTCTTTTAGCGGGTCACTAAACAAACCAACTATTGATTTGAAAGGGTTGAAGACATGTGTTCAGAGCTCTGATACAGTCGAGAGTAGGAAACCGAGAGCTGATTCACCGGTAAGAATTAAATTGTTCCATATATATATATATATATATATGTGAATAAAGTTAGTGTGAGTTTAAACTCATCAAAACTGTTGGTGAGTTTAACTCAAAAAATTATCGAAACGGCTTAAAATGACAACCGACTTGCTTAATAAATTCTTTATATCAAAATCTTGTAGGATATTAATTTTTTCTATTTTTGGAGTTTTTTAACTATTTGTTTCAAATTTTTTTCGAAAATGGCCTATTCATATATAAAAACATTTCATTATTTTATTATTATTTTAAAATCATTTTTAAAAATTCGGAAAAAATAGTTAGAAAACTCTAAAAATAGAAATTTTCGATATCCTAGGAGATTTTAATATGAAAAACTTGTTGAGCTACTCGGATTTATCGTTTAAAGCCGTTTCGATCATTTTTAGAGTTAAGTTCACCAAAACACTTGGTGAGCTTAAACTCACGCTAGCTTTACTCATATATATATCAGAAAACTTTGTTCTGCTATTTCTTTTTAGTATAAGCCACTTAACATTACAAGTTTAAGAATTATATTACAGATCATATATAATTATATATCTAACTTTTTATAAATTGTTTATGGTAATTTTTTTTAAAACTGAAATGTATAAAGGCAAAGACAAGTAGCAGAGGCAGTGGAACAAGTAGTGAAGGAAAAAAGAAAAGAATTGAAGAAAGTTCAGAGGCAGCACAAACCAAGAAATCTAAACAGGAGACATCAACCACATCCTCTCCTAAGGTACAAAACCTAGATAATTCAAAATGTGCTATCAATTTGATTATAGTTACATACGTCATATATGCATCTTGAATCCTATTAATTATACACATTATGATTTTAATGAGATGGAGATGATAAGAGGTGTTGTATAAATAGCAGGTGCAGGTACCAAAAGTGAAGATGGCTGAGAAAATTACAGCATTGCAACAAATTGTTTCTCCCTTTGGAAAGGTATATATATTGAAGATTGTTACCTTATTTAAACCAGTATACTTTTTTTTTGAAATAGTAGGCAAAAAAAAGAGTATAGATTCAAATAGGGTTCTTGTTAGCTCTTTAAAACCAACTTAAGATGTCCAATTTGCAAGAAAATTAATTCTCAACTCTATACATGTTTTCAGAAGAGGTGAAATCAGTAATATAAAGATTTTTGTGGGTCCTGTATATAATTGTTTCTATAATTAAGACTTATTGATGATTAATTAAGTAACAGATCAAGAAACATTTTAATAAATCCAATTTCTTAATTAATTTGTTTGTTTTCCTTTAATTTATCAGACGGACACAGCATCAGTACTGCTTGAAGCAATAAATTACATAAAGTTTTTGCATGAACAAGTACAGGTATGGCCATCACTAAATGTTTATATAGTTGCATGCTAGCTACTTTATTGATTATTGATTAATCATAACAGCTTTTTTCAAACTTTCTCATAATGGATATTCATATATTTAGTTGCTATCCTGCAGATGCTTATTTTTTTTTCAAGTCATAATTGCATTGTAATATGCTAGTTCGCTTTTTGCATATTCTATGCTTAATTAGATACCTACCTTTTAGTTGCCTATATATAATGTTTAATTAAATTGTTGTCCAGAACCTACGTCTCCAATATAATTGATGCTAGTTTAATTTCTCGTTGCTCACATTTTCAGACAGGAATAAACAGAGTTAAATTGTTGTAAACTCAATCATAAGCAAAACCATATATCTCTGTTTCATTGGGTTTTTGTGAAAATAACACTATTTTGGGATAAGTCGTTGAGATAAAAAAAAAAAGGCAGGTCTTGAGAGGGCATAGGCTTAAAATTAAATAGACCAATAATTAAAAATAAGATTTCAAGTCGTGTATGTTACTTCAAAGTGGAATCACATAAAGTTTTAGCTATGATTATGCTCAAAAAGTATCATGTGCACTTTAATTTTAAATTATTGACCTGTTGTACGTTGGTTAAATTGCAAAGATGCAAAGATGCAAAGATGAGATGATTAATTTTTTAATCCGCCTAGGGATCCCTAGCTTCATCCAGAAAAAGATACTTCTTATAATTATACAAGTAACTTTTTTGCTCTTCTATTATTTGATCACTTATTGGTGTATATGTAATTGTGCAGTTGCTCAGTGATCCGTTCATGAAGACAGGTGCTAACAAGGTATCTTTCTATGTATGTTACTATATTTGGATCACGTGAGCATAGTGCTAATTCGGATTAATAACTATTTCAAATTGATATTTCCTGTTTGGATGAGTAGATAGCTATTTCAAATTATTGAAATAGCGAGCTAATTTTGTTATAGAACATGATAACTGTAATTCAAGTAAAATCTCTCAGTCAAATCCCTCAATTTACGTAAGTATTAAGACTTTTATATTCTTAAAAATCTTTGAGTCTTAATAGTTGATCAAACCTTTGCTATTTTCACCGTCACAAAGTATTAATATATCTTTAGATAACTCTATATACTAAATATTTAAAGTCTTAATACTTGATGTACTAGATCGTTAATTAATATAATAAACAGAAAATCTTAAATATTTACTTCGTCATATGTTTTTAAACAGTGTAAAATGTGCATTTCTAATTTTTGAAGTTAATATAATATTGCTAAACAAAAAGTTTTATTTAATTAACAAAATATAAATACATTAAAATAAAGTCATAATACAAAACTAAAAAATTCTTGTCAGTATTCATACCTTATATAAGCAAATATATATCATATATTCAAATACTTAATACTTAGCTATAAATGTTACTATATGAAGCAGTGAATTAATTAATACTATAAAATCATAAATAATAGAAAGTATTAATATTTTAACTATCGAAATTATTATAGTGTAAGTACAAATGATTAATATCAATGAACATAAATGACATTATAGTTCATATTAGACAAGTCACTATACTGTCTATTCAAAATAACTATTTTAAATATTAAATTCTCTAATCATTAGACATCAATAATCTTCTAAACTTCTGAATCACTGGATATTTGCAATCTTCTAAGTCAAAGAACATAAAAGTCATTATAGTTTATATAAACAAGTCACTATACTACTTATTTAAAGTAACTATAGAAAATATTAAACTCCTTAATTAATATCGAAGTATTAATATTTCTATATCGAAATATTAATATTTTAATATCTATGTATTAATACTTTCATGTTAGAGTATTAATATTTTCGTATTGACTGGGTTGAACTTAAGGACATTAAAGCACAAGAAAGTTAGTTATAACAATTTAATATTAATATTTTTTGCATGCTGGTATTAATACTTATCAACAATTATATTTCGAAGTATTAATAGTTTAAATTTTATTTATTAATAGTTATAATTGAAAATTTTGAAAAAAAAATGAAAGTTGAATGAATTAGTTATGAACAAATAGACTTTAACTAGATTGGCGGACAAAAATGGAGTATGTTAGCCTAAGAGATTATATATTTTCTTTAATGATTTTGTACTAAAATATTAATATTTTGATATCAGAGTATTAATACTTTCATATTGACTAGATTAAACTTAAAAAATTTGGATAAGAAAGTTAAAAAAAATTAGTTATAACAAATAAAAAAAATTGGACTGGAGGACAAAATTGAGGGATTTGATTGTGGGGAAATTTCTCTTTTGTTATTTTACTATTCCAACTAAAAATTGAATTAGCTACTATCCACTTTTTAAAGTAAATATTTTATAAATTTATGCACCCACTTGAGAAAATAATGCCTGTCAGAAAACACTTGTCAGGCTGGAGGATATCAAAATAAGGGCTAAAAATATTGAGACATGGTTTTATCTCTAATTACACAAATCTTATGAAAATGATATATATATTTTTTTTTCTGATTTTTCTCTCAGGATTACAATGCATGGGGAGCCATGGAGAGAAAAGAAAAATCAGAGGCAAGCCAAGACCTCAGAGCCAGAGGCCTTTGCTTGGTACCAGTTTCTCATACTCAAGTCTACAGAGACAGCAATATACCTGACTACTGGACCCCACCATACAGGAGCTGTCTGTATAGATGAACTGATATGGAGGCTTTAACGAGACATCTATAGTTTCTGATCACACCACATAAGAATTAAATGTTTGTTCCAAAATATCAATTGACAAATGGCATAATTATTTATAATCAGAATGGAATTTACAACAACACCACCCAATAATGCGTTATGGTGACAGTTTGTTTATTATTTTTCCCCCCTTGTGTGTTAGTGTGCCTAGTAGACCCTACCATGACAAATTATATGCTATCCTTTTTCTTTGATTTGCTTTGTGGGGTTTTAGTTGTTAGGCAACGTGGCATTTTTATATTTGACAAGTACTCTTTTGTAGCATGCTTAATCACAAAGTATCTATCATGACACACAATTTCACAACTGCAGGACCCTGCAAAATAATTCTCCCCAGGAAAGATTATTTCGTAAGAATTATTCATATAACATATATACAAAATATAATATTCGCAATTATGCTTAGCCAAAAGCTAGCTTCGGTTATTATTTCATCACTTGCACAGTACAATCAAATGAAAGGAAAAAAGAATGAATATATAAACAAATGATTTTGAACGTGCAAAGTTTTAGGTGCTACATATATATCATAACCAAACATCTATTTCTCCAAATTTTAAGCTATCCCTATTTCAAAATTTTAAAAGGTTATATGAAGTTTTGGAATAAAATGCATGATTCAAACTTCATGGCCTGTCAACCCAATTAGAGTTTCATCTTCCTCGGTTTTAAGGGCATTTGTGGAAAGCTCAATCCACTGTTTGTTGGTCATTTTATTCCATTCATTCTCTACGCGAAAAAATATCCACTGGAACCGTCTAACAATTTCTAAAGCAGTAATTGTGAAAACTGTTAAGTAGTTATGCCGAAGATGTGCCGAGAGCTTGTATGTCCATGTGCACCGAAGGATTAAGTTGCTAAATATCACCCAACAGTAAACCTGGTATCATGAATTAATTAGAAACTATCAAATAACATAGCTCTTTGCAAAGGAAAAGTTGAGAATTGCAAATAATTTCCTCATGAAGAAATGAACATTTAAATACCCAAAAGAATACATATTTGCATATCTCATGAAGAAATAAACAATTGGGTACCCATACCACATGAGATATGAGAAACTTGTGCAAAATTATACATCTTGGAAGCTTTCTTTTCTGATAGTTTACGAAGATGTAATGAATTGGAAACAGATACTACTATCAAGAGTAAGAGAGTAAGAATGCATACCCACACTTTGCCATGCAAAACATCTGACCAAAAGCTAGGGTTCTTGAACTTAAAAATCTTTGAAAGAATACTGCAGAAATTTAAAAAAAAAGGTAGATAAAATAATCAACAAAAATATGTACACAACTTCTCATTAAGAAACCATGAAACCTTCAGAGAAGCAATTACATACCTCAAATCCCAGTCCCGGGTAATATCCCAATAGAAGGAATATAAAGAATTAATAACACTAGAAATAAGCCAGAGAGGCCGGTAAAAGTTAGTCCAGCTGTCAGGAATAACATGATACTTTAAGGCTGAAAGGAATATAACGGGGATTGCAGTTGTGTACTTCAAAGCTGAAGATGAAAAGAAGTTAAATTATTAATGATTATAACACTTTATAAGATGAATATGATTTACTGCTAGAACTAGATAAGAATTACGAGTAAAATCACAGAAAATCAGGTTATAGTCTCATTCTCAGAACTGAACTAGCAAGATTGGTACTGCAGATCAATACAAGCACATGCTGGTGCATGCTGCACCAACCAAGACATGAGCGAGATAGTAATGCAGCTGGAATTTGAATATTGAGACTATAAAAAAAAATGCAACAATGTACCATTGAAAAGACATGTTTTCTCCTTGGTATCCTTGTATTGGCGCAAACATTGAAAAAACCGGCATAAATAAGGGAAGACAAGCACAAGAGGTATGGCAACTGAGTGGCTCCCACATATTGAATCAGCCTCAAACCAAGCTATTGTTGCAACCTGCAAAAACAAACATAGATGATATAGAAGAAAATGCAAATAAAATTTTCAGTTCACAATAGAAGTGATATATATAGCTTTACAATTAATAGTAGTAGTAGTTAGGTCTTTAATCCAGAAAGGAAAAGTAAACTGAAAGCTAACCTGTCTATTGAGCATTCTGCAAGTTGAGCGCTCCAAATCAGAAAAAACCTGGTAAATGAAAAAAGAGTTAGTACAAATGCTATAGAATCTGCTATTCATTACTCCATAAATGGAGGCATCACTTAATACTTATTTAGAACTGAACTTGCAACAATCTCATGAGATGGGAAGTAAGTAAGACAAACCTTTGACATTGAGGTCATGATATCTGCCAAGAAAAAATCAGCGAAGGTGATAGCCTGAATTGATCAGTGTGACATTATAGAAAAATCTTGGTAAGATCATATTTGTTCGAAATATGGAGTATATTAAGCAAGTGTCCCTAAAAAACTTCAATTTGTATGATTCTGGTAACTTGCTCCTTACCGGTTATTATAATGTATTAAAAAAATTATGAACCAAAGATCTAAATGTGCACTGATTTGTGTCTATTTTTGACAGAAAGGTCATGCAGGAACAAAACTAAAGAACTTGTAAATTTTGGGGACACAACTGAAATAGGTGATACTTCTCTGAGAGAGAGAGAGAGAGAGAGAGAGATTGCCTGTAAAGGAAGACATATACGCCAAATGGTCCTTAAGAGGAAATACCGAGAGGACAAATAAAAAATATCAAAAGGAAAAATGAGAAGTGTCAGCGCCACCACATAAAGCATTACCTGAAAAGCAAAAATGTTAAGAAAAGAAAACAGTATGAAATAATTAAATTACTTGTTCAAAAGTGTATTTTAAAAAATTTGGAAAAGAAATATACAGGTTGTGAGGCAGCTAGAGCTACTTCTCCATGGGAGTAGAGGTACAGGTATGCTGTCATGCTCGTTGGTACTATTATCGTCATCCATGTCGCACACTTCAGAAAAGTTTATAAAATTAAATGAAATTGATTTTGACGTAAGAAAGGATAAACAAAAAAATCAACATCAGCATTATCTTTGTGAAAATAAATTCCGTACCTTCCATATCTCATGGTGTGTGAGGTGAGTATGATCAAGGTCAAAAACCCGAGCATAGCTAATTGAAGATTGAGCGAATACCCATAAATTTATTCCCCATAGCCACACCATCAATGTCTTTGGAAATAGATATCTTCAGTCTCAAATCAGTAAAAGTAACAGCAAAAGAGCAACAGGAAAAAACAAAGAGAAATTACCACTAGAAGAAGGGGGTTGTAGTACAAAAATGTCTCATAGAGGAATAAGTCCTGGAGATCTGTGCTCATCCTCATAACTGAACCCCAGCTTATCTGCATTTCGAAATCAATACTCCTTCAAAGATATTTTCAAACCAAAAAAGAGAAGAACAACGTTACCTTATCCGGTTTATCATTGTTAAGAGACTACAAAAGTAATAGGACCAATCTGCTGACAAAAGGATCACCTAGGATGATCATCTCATGGCTATGGAGAACAAATCAATTCAGGTGTTTAATTTATCAAATTTCTTTATTTTTTTTATTTATACCTTATTTTACGTTAAGAATATTGCTACCCAACTCTAGCCTGTAGGTGATGGAATTTGGTATAAAGATTTGAAAGTAGTGGCTACGACAGATTATTGGCTCCTTAACTAATTATAGGGACCATCTTTTGTATTCATTCAACAATGTATGTGCATTCTGAATGCATGCAATAGGAAAAAGGGCTTTTCCAAACTTGTTATCTTCTCTCTATTTTTGTCTTGTCAAGGTGCAGAGACTTGGCACTGATCAGACAGTATTAAGGTTCCAAATCGGTCAACCCTAGTTGCTCAATTCAAAATACATACCAATATCTTGTAGGAATCAAATTTTACATTTTTAAAGATTTTTTTACTATTTCAGCAGATGGGAGAGCCAATAATTTTAGAATTTCTAGACCATCCAATGGAAATTGTTCTCTCCCTATGCAAAAGAAAAGAACTAAGAAAATTTAGAAAATGAAAAATTTTGTTTCCTACATGATTTTGATATGTAGATGCATTGAGCAACTCGGTCAAATCTCAGAACTCGAGATTTTGAGCCATAGTACCAGCAGATAAGTGCTAACAATAGCACCATACTCACTGTGAGTTGTATAGAAGGCTCCACAATTTGTCAGAATACGAGTTGTAAACTAACCTTGAAACAACAAATGAACCATAAGATAAACAGTACCACCTGAAATAAAATGCAACATAAGTCAGTTAAAAGATTAAACAAATATTACTAGAAATGTGCACACATAAGTTTTATCCAACTCCATAAATTCTTTCAGATTTGGAAAACAACCTTAAACCGAAATAAGAAAACCGGTGATGGCAATATAGCAGCACTGTATGTCTGTACACCCTTCATCTCATCTAATTCTGATTCTTCTGAAAAAGTCAGTTTGCTACCGGTATGCCGAAGCACAGGACTTGTACCAGGCATTGAAATTACACAAGCCTCGTCACCATTCTGTGTATCTTCTGAATTAAAAAGAAAATTATGTCAAACATTCCGGCTGGAGCCCCTTCTAGACTTCTACTAACACAAAGGGTTGCAAAATTTGTAGTTATTGGAGTACACCGGATGGTTGGTATGAAATAAAACCCCAGCAGGAGGTAGGTAAATGCTGATTTCAGGAAAAGGTGAATTCAATTCAAACTGTTAGAAGCTTGGTACCACTTATAAAAGCACCATTAATGCTGCTACCTTGACTGTAACCCTAAATTTATTACTATTAACTCCTCAAAATTGGAACAGCCAATTGGTTATAATGACCGAAATGACTACATGAGGTACCATTCCTGGCATTTCTCTGTCAAAAAGTTCCAATTTCTACATGAAAATTTGTAAAGTTGCAGGGTCTATCAGAAAAAATAAACTGTATTTGGGAATTAATTGTATATTTTCTTCAGAAACGTTGAGAGAGAGATGGATTTCCCAAAAATATACATCTAACAGAAGGAAGTAGAGAGAGAGAGAGAGAGAGAGAGAGAGAGAGAGAATTACCTCCCAAATGCAAAAAGCAGAATTAGCGAGAGAAGGTAATATCCGGATCAATTGCTTGAGGCCTCTGAAAGAGTCGAGATCCAACAATAGAGGAAAGAGAGAGAAGAGCTGACTAAATGCTTTTACTGAGCCGCTTTAAGTGCTCTTTCGTGTAGCGGGTCACTCAGCAGATGGAAATAACAAGCAGATCGTGATTTAGAAGTTTTATAAGGATCTCTGCAAAGCATAGAGCCACTGGAGATCCATAGTTTCAACGCTTTGGAGTTTGGAGTCTCAAACTTGGAACTTCAAAAAACGAGTAGAATAGAAAATAGAAAAAGAAAGTAAATGGAGGAGAGACAACATGTTATAAGTACTCTCCATTTTGCAGCCGACGATGGATTATAGCGGGGCTTTTTTCTAGATTTATTTACACGAATCTTAACGCGATCGGACGGATGACACGCTGCGCAGAGGATACGAAATCCACCGACGATGGGTTCGGAATTCGCTTGCTTCCTAAGTTCGTTCTCAAGTCATAAAGACGGTGAAACGGGCCCGATTAGCAACAGGATGTGCAACACGAACTGTAATTACAGAGAATCGAGACAGGTTTGAAGGAGGAAGGTGTTGAGATGACGTCAGAAAGCGACATCGGATCGGACCCAGGTGAGAAGACTTGCCTGGTCCAAACTCTCTTGCAGAGGATAGGAAACGAAAGTAAATGGTAGTCGCATTTGTCCCGGTGGACCATGTGCACCTAAAATGCTAATTATTTAGACAAATATGCCGTGCGCCCGGATCACATTAAAAGGAAACACCGCTATATTTAGGAGGTCCAAGGAGGGTGATTTCAGTATTTTGTTTATAATATTTTTTTGTCCGAATTTGTGAATAAGATGTAGAAAAATAGTTCTACTGAAAGATAATAGAAGCCGAAGTAAACTTTTGAAATGGATCATTTTTCACTTAAGATTTGGATTTTATACGTTTAAGTAATTTATTGATCGAACTTTATCACATATTATAGAAATTTCAATCTAGAACGTCTATAAAATCGGATATAAATTGTATTATCAAAGTTGAATGGAAAAAATAACAAAAGAAAGCAGCAAAAAAGAGTCCTCAACTCTATATATTTCACGCATTTGAGAATTTAAATAAAGAGAGGAATCGCTTTACTATTATTTATTTTAATAATTTTGATAATCATAAGAATAAATGTTTAAATTTATAATCAAATATTGTATGCATGATTGTTTAGTGTACATTGCTAAATAATATTTAATTCTCAATCATATTAAATTTATTCGAGCAAATTTTTTCAAACGATTTGTCCCTTATATACAAACCCTTAACCCTTAAAAAAATTACTTGCATTTACACTCTACATAAGTAATTCTACTTTTTTTGTTGCTTTCAGTTTTTATTTATGGATCGAGGTTTTAAAGTAACATATTTTTTTTCTATGTCAACAGATATATGGTGATGGATGAATTAATAATGGTCATTAAAATCTTTATTTAATAAGGAATTATAATGGGGGTACAATAAAAGTCTCTCGCAATCTTTTTTTTTTCTCTTCAGTAATTTTTACAACACTATGAAATTATGATTGCAATGACTATCATTTATTAGAACTTAAGACATGATTAAAAAATAAAAAAAAAACTACTATGAAGTGTCTCTGTAAATTAATTTGTCATTAGTCTATCAACATAACTAATTATTATTAATAAATATTATTTTCATATTATTATAAATTTGTTACTACATTTCATATTATATTATATTAATACCAACTATAGCAATGATTGCATTGTTGATTAATGTTATATTAAATTATGAATTACGCTAATAATATAATTAAGTCTACTACTTCCTTTTACTATCAAGTGCCTTAAATAATATTATATACATGTGGTATTATTAGATATTCTTAATGGAATTAGTAGACTCAACAATAAAACAAAGAGAAAGGAAGAGAGAGAAGTATGAATTAGGTGGCAAAAGTGTGGTAGACAAATAGAAAGAAATTTTAGCTCACATTATTTATTTATGGATAGCTTATGTAAAATTTTGAGAATATGTGTTTTTCAGTAAAAACATCAATCTTAGATGTATTTTTTTATAAATAAAATTATTGCATATTATATTTTTAAAAAATAAGTGGTATATACGTAATAACAAATGCACAATCTGCTAATGTTGCAATTGCAATTTTCATTATGAGGATGCAACGTAATTGTTGCTTTTGATTTTTTTGCTAAATTTTTATTTTTTTTAATGCATCACATCATCGTTGTAATTTTCTTTAATTGTTAATTTCAGATATATAAAAAAGTAAATTTCAAAGATGTAAAAAGATACGATAAATTATTAAATATGTTCTACAAATTGAAATATACATTGTATCAATGTAGATGATCTTGAAAGTGGTCAAAAAAATAATTATTAATATTGACTGAAAAAAATATTTTTTATGGTTATAAAAAATGGAGATATGAATTAATCAACTAACATGCTAATTTGGACTCAATGATCCATTTTTAGGCGAAAAACACCGTGTTCTCCATTAAATGAAAAGAGTGAAAAGCATTCAATGTAGTTTCGTACGGAAACAGACTTGGTCTATTCTGAATTTAATTCTGATCTGACCTACCTGTTTTTGCGCCACGTTGGAAAAGAGATTTCGGAAATCCCTTATCAACCCAAACAATACCAGAAATTTGACTGTACCTTTTTTCTTCCTCCTCCATGCTATTTTGCTAATGTAAGAAAGTAAACATATAATATAACTAATGAAAATATCTCGCCTATTGCTTTGCTCCACAACGCACCCTTCTTTAAATTTTAATTACCATGGAAATTGGAAATATATAATTTAGAAAAGAAACCTGATGTATTGAAATGTTCGGAGGAATAACTAAAAATGTGTTATATTTCAAGAAAATTAAGTGATATAAATCTTGATTTACCATTCATTTATTTAATAAATCCTACATATTTTAATTCTTTCTTGAAAATTACAAACGTTGTTCTTTTGGCGTGCTCTTGTTTTCTCTGATCCAGGCAGGCAGCATAAACCTAGGCACATTAAAAATGAGAGAGAAAGGGCTTTGCAAATTGCAATAGTTTGTACATGTTTAATTAATTTTAATCTGAGAGGTAAACGTGATTATGATATCTCTAGGGGTCTAAATGAAAGTTCCAGAATAATTAAAGAAAAAGAAAGAACTGTTCTATTCATCTATTTTCTCATCATCCATACCTTCCCCACAACCAATTCTCCAATTCGTTCATTCAGAAAAAGAAAAAAGAAATAAACAAACAAACCATTAAAGAAAGAAAACAAAAACGAGAAGAAGAGAAGAGACCTGAATCCATATTTATCGAAACGAAACTACATCAATTTTCTCAACCTGTTGAATCGGAATATAGAGATTGCGATCGCATCAGGTTGCAGGGAATGTCGTGTTCGTCGACCTCGTCGGGATCGGGCGGATCGGGGGAGGAAGACGAAGGCTCGGAGGCGTACAGGAAGGGAGGATACCACGCGGTGAGAATAGGTGATCAGTTCAGCGCGGGAAGGTATATTGCGCAGAGGAAACTCGGTTGGGGAAATTTCTCTACAGTTTGGCTCGCCTACGATACCAAATTTAAGGTTCGCGTACCTATTTTCTGATCCGATCTTTAGATTTTTTTTGTCTATGCATCCTTTCTTTGAAACATTTTACCTTAAAACTCCAATTAAATTCAGGTTATTTTATCCAATATTATCTAAGATATTGCGATAAGTGGAAATTATGGATAAGTAGGCCGCCAGAAATCTTGATGAGGAACTTATTTGACGGTACTTGCTATCTATATGAAACATTTGATCTGATTTTGTTCTGGAAGTGTATAATTTGGTTTGGAAATGTGTTGGTAGGTCCCTTGTACTTTTGGTAAATTAGGAAAATGTCCCTTATATCCGAATCTTTATGGAAATTTATGTATAGACTTTGTTTAAACAAAGTTTCGGAATAGAGTAAAACAAAAGTCCGTGACTCTTCTCCACACATTTATGAAGAAAGCTAAAAGAACTGTTATTGATAAAAGAATAGTATAAAGGTGCAGGAGAACTTAGTGTATTTATATTATTGGAAGTTTTGTAAAATATATATTATTGCACAAAATTGGTATAGATTGTGCATTATACAATATGAAAGTACAAGACCCACTATTCTACCTTATGTTGTTTCATTCTTTTTAGCTGTTTGTAAAAAAAAGGCATTATGTTAATTCACAACAATTTGGTTATGAAATCATAACCCGAAACTTTCCATACAGAGATTTGTGGCGCTTAAGATCCAGAAGAGTGCGGCAGAGTTCGCACAGGCAGCATTACACGAGATCGAATTCTTGTCAGAAGTTACCCAACAGGACCCACAGAACTGCAAGTGCATAGTTCAGCTGCTGGACCACTTCAGGCATACAGGCCCCAATGGTCAGCATGTTTGTCTGGTGTTTGAGTTTCTTGGTGACAGCCTGCTCAGATTAGTACGCTATAACCGGTACAAGGGCATTGGCCTTAACCGGGTGCGCCAAATTTGCAGAGATATGCTTGTAGGTCTCGATTATCTGCACCAAGATCTTGGTATAATCCACACTGATTTAAAACTTGAGAATGTTTTGCTAATATCTCCCATTGATCCATCAAAAGATCCGGTGCGGGCTGGATTTGTACCGATTTTAGAAAGGCCGGAAGGAAATATTAATGGGAGTATCGGAGGGATTAACAGAATAGAGAAGAAGTTGAAGGAAAGGGCAAAAAGGGCATTGGCACGGATCTCAGAGCAAAGACCGTCAACAGCTGCCTCCACCGCTACGAGCTTTAGGAGGGAGCGGAATCTAGATGAGATAAATTTGAGGTGTAAGATTGTCGATTTTGGGAATGCATGTTGGGCTAATAAACAATTTGGTGATATAATACAAACAAGACAGTACCGGGCCCCAGAGGTGGTTATCGGTTCGGGGTATTCCTTTCCAGCTGATATGTGGTCATTTGCATGTATTGCATATGAGCTTGCAACTGGAGATATGCTCTTCACACCTAAGGAGGGGGATGGGTTCAGTGAAGATGAGGTATTCTTTTTGTATACTTTTTTGGTGGAAACATAGGGGAATATTCTCTTTTATTTTGGCTAGGGAAAAATGATAACTGTTCTCTGTGGCCTCAGAGTCTTTTTAAAATTTTCTTTTGAATTATAAGGACATTATAGCATGTTGAGAATTTGTCTTCTAAGAAAGACCTTTTAAGTAATGTCGAGATAATTTTGTCGTAGTTAATATAACCTTAATTAAATGCAGTAGAAGTCTCAATATAAAGCCTAAATAAGCTGCGAATCTGAAACCATGATCAAATTAACCTCCCAGAGAAGTATTGAAAAGAAAAGGGGAGAAAGAAATGGAAGTTTCAATACGTACTGGTATGATAGACCCAATATAATGTTATTTTATAACCCCAGTTTCTGATTGTATTATCAACTTTTGGTTCTCAATAATCATATTTTTATATTTTCAAATTGTTTCTAGGATCACTTGGCTCTGATGATGGAACTCCTTGGAAAGATGCCCAAGAAGGTAACAACTGACTGATATACCCCTCTTATTTAAGTACTCTCAATGCCCTGAACCCCCTCCATTATTTTTAATCTCAGATAGCCATAGCTGGTTTGCGGTCAAAGGATTACTTTGACCGTCATGGTGACTTGAAAAGGATACGACGACTCAAGTTCTGGCCATTGGAAAAGATCCTGACCGAGAAGTACAAGTTTACAAAAACCGATGCGCAGGAGTTCGCCGATTTTCTTTGCCCATTACTGGATTTTGACCCACTGAAGCGCCCAACTGCTGCACAATGCCTCTCACATTCATGGCTCAAATCTAATGCTGACAAAGAAAATGAAAATGTAATTATTACTCGAGCAGCTACTGATGGTACCAGTGACAACAGAAACAATGAAAAAGAAAACAACTGTGGTACTAGTACTAATACAAGTAGCAGTACAACTAGCTTTGCTAGTTATACAAAGAACATAAAAATTGAAGATATTGCTAGCACTGCTACTAGTAGTGCTTTCAGTTCCAGAAATAATACAAATGAAAGTAATACTATTACTGCTGATAGTAGCAGCAGTACTAATATCATTTATAATAACAAAAATAGTAAGATTGAAAATGAAAAAAGGAAGGATGAACATATTGTCAGTGGGAGGAGAGTAGCAATTGGTGTGAGTAGATTTAATAGTATTATTAACAATAACAACAACAACAACAATAATAACAACAGCAATAGCAGCAGCAGCAGCATTTGCAGAGACTCAAAGGTGACCAATAACAACAACAGTAGCAGCAGCAGAGACGAGAAGCCAAAAAGCGCTAGGAACATCAGTGGCAGTGATGACATGCCAACAAATATTGGAAACAACAGCAGCAGAGATGAGAAGCCAAGAAGTGTAAACAGAAGCAGCGGCGACACCGACAGCAATGACAGAGAAGAGAGGCCAAGTACTGATACAGGTCTTGTTGCAGTTGGACGGGTGGCAATTGCCATGAGTAGACTGGGGGTGGCGGGTCGTATCAATACCAGGTCAAGACAACACCATGGTTAGAACTACAAACTATCTCGAGCACAGATAACGTTTGTCTATGATGACAAAGAAATGACGAGGCATACAGGTATGTTAATTTTATCAGTCCATACCAGGATCTGCGAATTTTGTGGAGAACTGACAACATGAGAAGGAACATCCCACTTTAGAAGAATATGCATAGGTGCTTGTGAATTATCAGTTTTCCTTTCTTTTTTCTGTTTTGAAGTTTACGAATCTTCACATTTTGGCTCAGAAATGAGATTTTGATTGGAACTGAGCCTTGTAGAGGATTAAATACGCCAGGTAAAGATATATTCACTTTTATTTTTAACTTTTTTCTTTTGTGACTTGGAATTCTTTTGTGTGTAACTGTATATTTACCACAAACAATTATTTTTTCATTATTTTAATGTACAATTTTTTGAAGAACTTTATGTGAAGATCAGCCTAAATTTGATTGTTCTCATTAGTAACTGATGTAATAAGGGAGTACTGCTCCTGGTCATCAGAAGCTTGCTAGCGTTTTTTTTTAGTTGTTATGATGCACGTGCAAATATTTTTGATGTAAATTTAAATTTATACAAGCTTCGTACTTAATCTGATCTCGTAACTTGTGTATAGTTAATGCTTATTTGTAAATTTATATAGATTTCATTGTTGCAAAAAGAAAGTATGTACTTAGCAAACAAATGGGACGGCATCAAGTAATTAATTATTATGCAGCTAATTAATAAGACTTTGTGATA
This sequence comes from x Bolboschoenoplectus mariqueter, assembly GCA_037678475.1. NCBI lineage: Eukaryota > Viridiplantae > Streptophyta > Magnoliopsida > Poales > Cyperaceae > x Bolboschoenoplectus > x Bolboschoenoplectus mariqueter. Next base: position 2,988,976 of record CM075245.1, on the reverse strand, counting down.
ATTTGGCACTTATATGGTGCATATATGAATGTTCATAATTAAAAAGAAACCTATTTACCTATTTGAGAACATAATATCCACTGATCTTTGTCTAAGCAAGACAAAAAGAAATCTAGATTAGATATATTTATTACAAGTTTCAAAATCTAAAACAAATATAAGCATATACCAAAATAGCTGATCTTAATTTACTAGTACTTTTCAGAAGGAAGTTACAGGACATAAAATTATCCTAAAGGCAAATGATGTCTTAACATCATCATTTTAACACAAAATCATAAACAAAGATTTTCATTGTAAAAATTATAACAAAGTTTACTGACTACTAAGCCTAATAACTTTATTCAAGTACTCCCAACTTCATAGCTCCAAAATGCACACAGGTAGCATGTACATCAGTACATGTCGCATGCCAATTTTACACTAAGTTTCTTTTTTCGTAATTCATGACAAGAATTATGAATCTACTAGCAAGCAACTACTCCTAAGAAAACTTTTCAAATGAAATGCAACAGTGTTATTCATAGATGGTCAATTTATGCAGCAATACCGTTATATTAGAACCTCTCATTTAGTGAATTGATATGTTATTTTTAGAAAATTACCAGAAATTAAGTAATTGCGCCAAAATGAAATATTCAAATGATGATTTAATTAAGACTAAAAAAAGTGCCCCAAGCGTGTAAAAAAACTGAAATAAATAAATTAATATATATTATTACAGAAATTAATTTGCCGCATAGTATATATAAAAAATAAAATCACGTATAGTTGCAAATAAATATCATAGCCGTTAAATTGATTTTTTTTTAAAAAAGGAAAGAGTTTTACTTGAGGGTTCCGGACGTCAAAGCCCATAATTGTTTGATCTAAAGCCTTCCTACTTCACTTTCTCTTTAACTATTTCCAATTTCTGACTATAAAAAAAATCATGTCCATAGCCCACAGAACACATATTGGAATGCAACTTGTTACTGGAGAAATTATTCATTTCAAAATTCAATAAAAAAATGTCATGGAGATATCATTTTTGATATCATTATTAATATATATTTTATTATGTATATTAACATTTTTATTTTATACAATACTTCTATTATTTAATTTAAATATTATTAATATATATAATAATTCATTTAAATTAAATAATGATAATATTATAAAATAAAATCATTAATATATATAATAATTTATTTAATACGTATAATAAAATCCGTATCATTACCAACAAACAACCGTATCAGTTATTATGAGCTCCCATTCAATAATCCCATCTTGGGATGGCATCACAATTAGTAAGCTTTTGGAGGGTTGATTCGCACAGCGCTCCTTTCCTAATTCCTTATTGCTCGGCGCCTGCGCCACATGGCTTTCCTCGGTAACCGTAAGTAACAAACAAACAAAGTTGAGGAAGAGGAAACAAACCCTCATCAGTTTTTTCTACTAGTCACAATAAATTTACCCCCTTACCCCCTTTTTTCATTTTTTTTCTTTGGATTGGACTTCACTTCTTGCGACAAGAAAGGTAACAAACTCCAAGCTCCATCACAGATCTCTCTTTCTCTCTCTCTCTCGATTTGATTTGTACAAAATTCTACAATCTCGTCTCAATCACCCTGGTAATTTCAATCTGAACAGTTGAGAGAAAGCGAAAGTAGTGTTGAGCAGATCCCATTTGCAAATTCCGACCGTAGATTATTGAGTATTGTTATTGAAACTATGAATTAGCACATTTTCTGGATCTGAAAGAGAGAGTATCGCCTGGATCTCAAGCGAATATTGAATATTAGAGCTTTCTAGGTTTGACATTTTATATGTCAGTTATACTGAGCGCCATATATGAAGAAGAATGTTACATTTTGCATTATTTCTTTATTTCTTTCTTTCTCTTAATGTGCCCTTTACCTTTTTCAGGTTTTAAGTTTTTTTCAGCTTAAACATGAGTTCTGAAGAAAAAGATTTATCTGAAAATCACATGGAAGAGGAGCAACCATCAGAGGATAACCAAACTACAGATGGTATCATTGTAAATTCCAATTCAGAGAGTGACGAGACGGGCCATGATCAGCCAATGCAGGCAGTGGAGGGACAAATCAGTAAAGTTGATGAGTCAGAAGAAGTAAATAGGTTAAATGAAGAAATAAGAAGGTTAGAAAAGGAAATTAGTGGACAAAGAGAGACCCAAAAAGCGGCTGAAGCAGCTTTGGAACACCTTAGAGTTGCACATGCTGAGGCAGATGGAAAGGCCCAGGAGCTATCTAAAAAGCTTGTTGAGGGTTAGTTTGGTTTCTCTGTGTATATGTTTGTTTATTTGAATTTCTTGAATCTTTTTAAACTGTTTCTGGTTCACCTAAGATTGAAAATGGGTTAGGCACAGAATAAACCAGTACATGGTTAGCCATGACTATTTGAAAAAAGAAAAATATCTGGTTGCATGTTAAGGATTCCTTATCAGGAATGATATTAATAGTTCTTACTTGTACTCGTCCCGGATCGAATTGTACAATTACAATACGATAATCGCAAAACAGTGAATATGAAAATTGTAAATTTTGTATATGACTTTTTCCTTGTTTGCATCACTGTATCAAAATTTGAGGAATCCTACAGAATCGGAGTAGAGTTTATTTTTTATTTTGTCTATAGGTCCTAAGAATTATGCAGTATTGGACCAGTTTATTTTTTATTTTGTCTATAGATCCTTATCAGCAGTGATGCCCAGTTTGTCCTCAATAGGAGGAGTACTAAATTTGACTATTTCCTTTTCCTGTTAGGATTGAAATTCCTTGTATTTTACATATCCATATGATCAAGTCCTTAAGGTTTTTCGGAAATACCCTGGTCCTTTTTATTAGTCACCATATCTTGAAGTTGGTGCAATGAAAACAAAAGGATAAATTGATAGAAGTTCTGGATGTTAACTGCTTCCTTTGGTTTTTAATGTAGCTGAAAAGAAATTGGAACAAGAAATAAAAGAGAGGGATGAAAAGTATGTAGAATTGGATACCAAACTTCAAAGGCTTCACAAACGTGCCAAACAGCGGATCCAAGAAGTTCAAAAGGTATCTAATTGTTTTGAAACATACCAGTGTTGGTACAAACTGTTATTCTGGTCACAACCATTGATATTCCGTTTTAGAACTTCTTGCTAACACTCATAATAAATTCTTTTCTTTCTTGTCTTTTTTTTCGGTGGTCCTTGGACTAAGCAGAAATTGAGCTAAATAATATATTCATATTTCTATATAACCAGCTTTTTCCAACCTAATTTCAGAAATGTAAAGAACACCTGTAGGTTAGGATAAACTTTCTCACAAGGTTGCCAAATAATACCTCAAGTTGTAAGTTGGTATTCAATTTGTTTGTACCTATTACCTTCCACCTACTTCTCTGTTTTAAACTCTAATGGAGAAGCGAGAATGGACGAGAGAGAACTTAATGTGGGTGATGATGGAGAAGTCTGTAGGAGGATAATGTGGTGGTAGATAATCGAGGTAAGGGAGGGAGAGAGTAGTGGAGAACAATGAAGACAACATTGCATAAATTGGCCTATTTAACAGGAGAGAGAGACAGGTGAATTGACAGTGGTAAAAGCAAAGTGCAGTGACTTGAGGTAGACAAATGAATGTTGAGTGATCATTTCATGATTTGGATTATTGTTTATGAACCACTTGAGCAATCATCTGCTTAGAGGTGATGGAGATTGCCACTACCTACTTGTCGGATGGTCTTTGGACCTTAAGCAAAAATTCAGCTAAAATCAAGCAACATAGATGAAGTTTACACTCTATTGCATAAATACAGATACAAGTATTGCACCTAGTATAGTACAGATAAAATTTATGAGAAAAATGTATACAAGTAATTGACAGCTAAAAAGATTTATGAGATTGCAATTATGGAGTCAACAGAAGTTTTGAGGTCTTCTGTGTTTTGATATTGTATTGCTGGCAATATCCCTGAGTCATACTGTTTAAAATAACTAGATATTCCTCTGATACATTATTGTACAATTATAGCTTAGAGGCTCAGTAACATAGAGTTTAAATGATGTTAGCGCTAGATTTTGACCAACAGCTTGAGTCATTATGAGAAAGCTAAGGGTAAAATTACTACCTCAATGGTTGCTCTTATCTTCGATGACAGCTTTGTTTGTAGTCTGCAAAAATCCTTTAGTCTGCAAAAATTGTTTTGTTAGGAAAAAGATGATCTGGAAGCCCGATATAAGGCTGAGGAGGCTGAGAAGATAGAGAAAGCTGTAAAAGCAGAGAAGCAAGCAGCACAAAATGAGTTGGAGCGTGCTCGTCATCAAGCCAATGAGGCCTTGCGGGCCCTCGATGGGGAGAGACAACAATTACGTGCAACCAACAATAAGTAAGCTCTCAGATGAGCAAATACAAATTGGTTAGATCAAATAATACTTAGTCAGGTGCAGCTGTTGCAAATTGTATGTCAGGGACAAGCCAGGTTTCTTGTTTATGCTTTGTTTTGTTGATTGGCATAAAGTGCATCAGATTATTGATTTTTTGTCATGTTGCACTGTTTTTAAACATGTAGTTTGATGCATACAACTCCAAAACTAAAACTTTTTAACCTTCTTTTACCCTTCTAAAAACTTATAAATAGTTGCATTTTATCCTGTTTATCATTGTCTCTTTGTCTTATTTGGAAATTCCACTTATTCTATAAGAAGAGTATTTTCATATGCATCTTTCTGGGTGAAAGCATATAATCATGCATTGATCATATGAAGATTTGTAACAATTTGTCGTGTATATGTTTTAATTCTTCAAATCATGCACTTGAAACTGGGTAGTGGGATGAGTGCTGACAAAAGCTCAACAGTTAACCAATAGGATCAGCCGTAACTGCATCTGTTCAGGTCGCCAATTTCCTGCTGTAATGGATCGGTCCATATCAGCTCTGATATATTTGGCAATCCTTGTACGCATCTCGGCATATGACAATTAGACCAAAATCAGAAACTTTTATTTTCCTTGTTTTCTGATTTCGATATGATAAACAGTATCTTATGCAGTCTAGCCATGGAAGTTGCTTACATGTTTAATTTAGGTTGAAGGATGCTCTTGAAGAGATGAGGCGCGCATCAGAAGCCAAAGATAATGCCATGGAAAATTTGCAACAGACTATTTTTGAAAAAGATCAGGTACCCTTTTTAGTCTTGATTTACTCTAAATACTTGTCTTTAGTTTATTTTTCAATTTGTTTTTTCTAACTGTCAGTTGAATGCATCTTTAGATGATCGACCAAATCAAAGGTTCAATTCAATCAGCTGAAGAAAAAAGACAAGCTTCTTTGACAGAGCTCTCGAATAAGCATCAAAAGGTTGGATATGTAAACCTAAATTATATCTCACATTATTCTTTTCTGAATAACTTGATAAACTGTCTACTAATTATGATAGTGCTCTTCAGATTAGCTACTTAGCTGTGAGAAACTTTTTTTTTGTTGTAGTAGTAGACTTTTTGCCTACTAAATTTCATTAAACTAAAGAAAAAGAATAGAGAATAAGTTTACAAAGAAGAGAGAGTAAGAATGCTGCAATACAAGTACCACAAAAAAAAAATAGCAAGATTCATACTGTAGTGCCATGCTCAGTGAATAGTTAAGAAAAAAGACCAAAATACCCCAAGTACCAAAAAATAGGAACCAATGTAAATATTTTGGTTATATTTTTCATCTACATAATAATCTCTTATTTTGATTAATTTGGTTTTTTTTCCTTCTTTTTTTTTTGCTACATCCTCTATAATAGCAAATAGAAAGTTTAGAAGCACAGCTGAGAGATGCTTTGGAAGAGAGAAATAAAGCTGCTGAAACTATTTCTTCTCTTCAGGTAAGATGGAATGCAATATTTAATAGGTCGCTTTATCCCTTTTCCTTTGTCAGGCAATTTGAGAGTAGCCTGTCAAACCTCACTCCATTCAACTTCGATAACTTGAATTTGCCATCCATCACCCAAGTATTAACAAAAATATTTTGCATTCGACAACAAAATTTACTGTTTTAACTACAATTAATTTATCTTTCTCTAATTTCATGTACATCCCAGTATGTTTCTCAGACTCTAAATTTTAAGGACAGTTAATTTCTAATATGAGTTTTTGCAATTAATAAGTGCATCTTGAAATATTATTTCACTATTGACCATGCAGATTATTGTTCGAGTTAAATTCTTTTTTTTAAGACACAAACATCACCAACCAATCTTTACATCTGAAGTAATTAAAGGCCATAAAGTCTGCAGTGACCACTGGAATTATTAACCTTTCGCAATTTGAGAAGCAATTCGTGTTGGGTTTAACCCTAAACCCTTCTAAAATATATAGGCAGTACTAGCAGAGAAAGACACGGAGATAGCAGAGATAGAAGCTGCCTCAACTGGAGAAGCTGTTAGGCTAAAGGCATTAATGGAGGAATGGAAAGGAGAACTCCTACTGGTTAAGAGCCACCATGTAATAGTTGCTATATTTTGCACTATCTTTTATTGTGTTAAGGAAAAAAGAAAAGAGAAAATGCTGTTTTATTTTGTAATGTTGGTTATTTAATTATTTCAGGAAAAAGAGAGGCAAAATTGGGAGGCAAATTTTAAATCACTTAAATCTAAACTGGAGGAGTCAGAGAATGCGGTAGTGCAAATGGAGATTGAATCTGCTAAAGCTAAAAGTATATATTTTCTTTTTTGTCCATAAGCTGATGATGCTTTATCAATTGTATAAATATGTAATATGTCCTGGTATGGGCTCTACCAGTCACATTAAAAAGAATGTCATAACAGTTTGAGTTATTTCCTAACCCAATTAAAAGCCCAATTAGTACAAAGAAATAATAAAGTACTAAGATACTGTGAGTACTACTGATTTTTATGTAGTGATTCCAGAACTGGGTGGTGAAATGTTGTCAAAGAAACTTTGCTTCATAATATTTTGCTTATTTTAGAAATAATAGTTGCCGCGCTGATTGAATTTAGGTCAGCTGGACACTGAAATAAAAATGCAAAGCCAGCTGGTACAATCGCGGGATGCTGAGCTATCTGCAGCTAAAGATGAGGTACCAAAGGATTAATAATATTCTTGAAATTTGTTTATATCCATGCAAGTTAGAAACATGAGCCTTTGACAAGTAATGGTTCTGGTAGTTAGGCATAACTTCCATTATGGTTCTATTGTTATATTAGTAACTGATTATAATTACCATATTATCATACATAGATTAGTAGGTTAGAGAGCGAATTCTCAGCATATAAGGTCCGCGCACATGCGCTTCTACAAAAGAAAGAAGCTGAGCTGGTGGCAGCCAAAAATACCGATCTGATCAAAGCTCATGAGGAGGCGATCAAAGTATGGAAGTCAGTTCTATTCCTCCCCTAAATTTCTTTGTAAAATTTTGAAATTATAATCTCAAAGTAGTACACCATGTTTTCTCTAGGAAGCTGAGAGAGATGTTGCTGTGGCCTTAGCAGAGAGAGATAAGGCGGTACGAGAATTGCAAGATGCTCTGTTGAAGCATCATAAAGAAATTTCTGAGAGGTAAATCTTTTATAAGCTTTGGTAATACAGTTAGTATGACTTAATTCTAATCTTTATTTTTATTTAGGGATGCTGCTCTTGCTGACGTGCATCTGCTTCTGAAAAATGCTAATTCAAAATTAAATTCGGTAAATACACGGTACAATTCAGAGAAGGAATCTTGGCGCAAGAATTTAGAGAGCATAGAAGAAACTTGGAGATGTAATTTGTTGATTGATTAAAATTTGTTTCTCATCATCATGATCAGCACCCTCTTTCATGTGCATCTTGTTTTAATGTAAATATTATGTAGTGAGGTACCAAACACTAGAGGCTCAGAAGACAGACCAAACAGGAGATGACCTGAAGAAGGATTTAGATGAGCTCAAGATCAAATACAAGAAATTAAAGGTTTTTATTGTACCTTGAATTTTAATTATTGGAGTACTCAACACAAACTCAGAAACGCAAATGAACACAATTAAACATAGATAGTCTGTACGTATATAATGGTAATTTTATGTTTGGCATTTCATTATTTATATCATTTTGTTTATTTTCTAGGAAGAACATGATACATTCAGAGAAATATCAGACAGAATGATGGAAGAGAAAGAAAAGGAAATTGCAAAGCTTCAAGAAGAAAACAAGGGTCTTCATACCTCTCTAGAGTCTAGACCCATTGTCAGTGTCTTAATAATCTTTTTTCAATTTTAGTTAGTCAATTAGTTCTACTTTGAAGTCTAGTTATGAGCCCTAAAGAAATTAATACAAGCTTAGTTCCACAAAAAATCCAAATACAGGAACAACATAACAGAAAACTTGGAATTGACAAGCTATGAAAGATTACTAAAAGTCCTACAAAACTGTGTTGCTTCCAAAGATTACTAATATCCTAAATTACTCTTATGGCCCAAAGATGACAATATTTTATTCTCCTTGGCAATAATTTTGAGACAATGTGTGGTTTTTTCCAGGTTGAAAATGTTGACAGACAAGTCTCTGGTATTGAAAATTTTATGCTATATTTTCTCCAAGCATTTTCTTCTTCTTCTTATTCCTTTATTCTTGGATCTCATTTCTTTTTCTTTTTTGCAGTACCATCGAAAAAGGACTCACAAGGTCTCAGCATTGAAGTTGCCGAACAACAGATTCTTGTACTATATCCCTTCTCTCTGTTCCTCTCTCTGTCTCTCTCTCTCTCTCACACACGTGCGCGCGCGCGCACACACACACACACACACAAACACAAACACATTCACACTCTCTCTTTCTCTCTTCCACTCATTGGGGCGTGTGTGTGTGTGTTTGTGAACATGTGACATCATTATGAAGAAAGACACTTACTTCAACGAAGGGTTAAATTGAATATTTCAGCTGCTGGCAAGACAACAAGCCCAGAGAGAGGAAGAACTTGGTCAGACCCAGAGACATATCTTAGCACTTCAAGTGAGCCATTTCTGTTTGGATCAATAATCACTCTCTCTCGTTCTACCTCCCCGATCAATTTTAGAATTTAGATATCTGTTGCTCCATATCCCATTTTTTTTAATTTTGATCTGCAGGAAGAGATCGAAGAACTGGAGCATGAAAACCGTCTCCACCACCAACAGGTTCTAGTTTCTTGGTGATTATCTATATCAATGTTCGTTGGTTTTCATTTTCTTTTGTACAATAGATCTTATGATGATATTTCAGGAGGCCATGCTAAAGGCTGAGCTAAGAGACATGGAGAGGTCACAAAAGAGAGAAGGCATTGATATGACCTACCTTAAAAATGTCATCCTTAAACTTCTTGAAACAGGTTAATTAAATTTACGAAGTTTGAGAAAGAAAAGAACGTTGAATTAGTTGATTGGCATAAACGAAAAAGAAAAATGTTGCCATTTTGCAAAAAGCAAATATTCTGTTCCACCTAAGACGAGAGCATTCACAAGAGTAATGATGACTAACAGTATTAGAACAGTTGTATTGGAAAAAAGCTCCACCACTGATCTGATAACCTCTACATTCCTTTAATAATTTATAGTTTTTCTTGTGCCAGTCGAGTTTTTGTTTGCCTCATCTGGCTAGAATAATTTGGCTAGAATGTTTATGAAAGAAAAAAAATAAGACTATTATTCGGCTAGAATAATTTCTTGTGATTAGATCCAGAACATTCTGTGCTGATAATACTGTGGCTGTTTTGTTGAACAAGATAGAAATGTTTGCTTTCTTTTTTTTTTGCAAAAAAAGATTCTCCAGTCTTGCATTTGCTGACTTTTGGGTTTCTTGTAGGGGAAGTTGACCGATTGCTCCCTGTTGTTGCAACTTTGTTACAATTCAGCCCCGAAGAGGTAAAAGTAACAGGAAACAATTCATTGCCTTTTAAGCTTCTAATTATATTGACCTTACGGATTATTTGTTATTGCAGACGACAAAGTGTCAGCAAGCCCACAAATTCTCAAAAGACTCTTCGAGTCAGGCCGCCCCGGTGTCAGAGAGTGGAGCTGCACAGGGGTCTTTCTTTTCAAGATTTTCATTTACTTAACCTCAAAATATACAAAATATTCTTTTTCTCCACCTTTTGGCGCCCTTGGTTAAATTTGTATCTTCTTTGTCATCCAATTTTGATAAATATGTATTAATTGGATAAATAAATATGGATTGTGGCTGGTGATGCAGTGTAGTAAATATATAGAAAAAGAAATAGACATCTTATTCTGAAAATTTGAACTTAGCTTGTACTTTTTAGTAAAGAACCCTACAGGCTACAGTTTTATGTTTAATTGAGAGATATCGTGATGAAATTTTGCTATCTGTACGACTGCTCACATTTGATGCTTTACAGCTGCTCATTTGTTATAATTGTAATGAGGTTTTATCTTGAATCAATTATTGTTAATCCGTCTTAAATTCAATGAATCACCAAGATTTGGTGATATCTACTCAATAAATTTTCGTAAATCCTTGTGATCGGCCAGTTAAGATTTCGCATTCCGAAGATTTAGTGCTTCGTATTTCTCAGATATCGCATAGATCTGAATGGTACATCAAACCTATAGCTTTTATGGGTAATTAATGTTGACGCGGTCGTATCATGTATTAATTTGCTACCACAAAATAAATAAGAATATTTATTTGAGCGATTGCACTTCTGGGGACATTCTGGGTGTCGCTAGGATATCGCTCTTTGTCAGAATCTATGACACTACGACGCAAAGTGCCTAGCACACATATACAAATTCTACCATTTATTACTTCTTAGGATACTTGCAGCTTTATCCAATGAAACCGAGCCACATGTACTTTGGTAATTTTTTGTAGAATTTCTCATAGAGACGATGATTCAGATCGGGAAAGAATATAGCCGTTACAGCAGGCTCCTCCTCTCATTCAAAATCCATCCCTTCCATTATCAAAGACAGAGAGAAAAACTAGATACAAATAATTATCAGAGCCAAAAAACCACAAGAAAGCGAATACGCGACAACAGAGAAGAGAAGAAGCGGCGATACAAAAAGAACAAAGGTGAACCCCCCCCCCCCCCCTCCTCTCTCTCTCTATTCTCTCTTTCCGATCCCAAATTTGAATATCTTCTCCTCCAGTGTGTCGTACCTAGTACCTACTACTGTGTGGATCGAACCAGATCCACTTACGGACGAAACTTCTTATAGGAACCAAAGCGATTTTTTTATTGCTAGGGTTCTTGATTTTTAATTTCTATTTTTTCGATTTTTGTTCAGAAAGAAAGATCGGATCTTCAAATGGACAGGAGGCCTCCTCTTGTACTGTCACCGCGTCGGCTTCGGCCACGCCGTGCACTGCCACCTAGGCATCCAGCCCCTCCTCCACCTGCTAAAAGTTCTCCAGGTAAATATTGATCTGAAGGAACAAACAAAGGAAATTTCAATTTATTTTTCTCTTGAAGTGTATTTCTATATCTAATTGTTAGAAACATCTCTAGGTTACGATCGCTTCTTCTTGGAATTCTTTCTATATCTGTTGAAATCGAAATAATTTCCCAAAATATTAGTAAATTTTGGTTAAAATTGAAAAACCTTCTAGATGTTAGAAATTTTGGCAATAATTCCTAAGTAGCAAATGCAACCTCTCATGAATGGATCTAACCAGGAGATCATATATTTTAATAGTTGAAGTACTTCTGTTTTCATTCATCCTTAATTTTTCTCTCTTTAAACAATAATAATGGTTAATTTTGGTTGTATGAAAGAGAGATACAAAACTCCTCCTTTAATTTTTTGTTTTGAGAGGATTTTGTATAAGAAATTGGTAGAAGTCTGGTGGAGAAATAGTGTCCTACACCTTTATCATTATTGTTCTCAAATTTCCAGTAGTCCTATAATTCTCAACATATTAAAGATTTTGGTACTGTTACCTATAACTGTTATTCAAATATAATAATCTAAAATCTAATTTTGATATCATGTTACCTCTTCTTTCTCCCTTATTCCAACATTCCAACTTACTAGGGATTGTGGTAATTTCTCAATAATTGCCATTCATATTTAGTGATCTAAAATCCTACTGTTTGCATTCCCCTATTTTGAATTTTCTCTTTCACATATTAATTTGTAACTCAATATTTGACTTTGCTTCCTATAACAGTGACAAATTCCAAAGCAACTCACCCATTGCGTGCCTCAGTCTCTGGCGCATCTCTCTTTCGGTCTGAACCTGACCTCATCTCTTCTGAGTTACTTGCCATTGCCAACAATGCAAAAGAAGAAGAATTCAAAGAAAATCTCTACCAAGAGAATGAGAAAGAAAACAAGAAGCTCTTTAGCCCGAATACCCCAGTTGCACGCAAGTCTAGTACCAACAGCCCCTTATTCGAAAGAGGCCGTCTTTATGACCTCTACTCAGCAAGACGCAACGAACGGCTGAGAAGGCGGCAACTTGAGTTGCTGGAAGAGACTGAGGCAGTCAAGGTAATTCAGAATCCTTTGGTCGCGGTTGAGTTGGCAAAGAGGAAAACTTCAAAGAAAAATGAAAGTGCGCGTAAATCGATTTCAGGTGATTTCGTCAGTCGCATCCCGACTTTGAGATCATCAGTTAGGACAAGCAAGGAGATGAAAAAGAGTACTGCCAGTTTGGCATTTGATGAGAAGAGTAGTGTTGGTTCCAGTGTTAGAAGAATCGGTACGAGGTCAGCAGCCAGGAGGTTGTGAGAAAAACTGGAGTCATTAGTGAAAGATTATCATTTCATTTTTGTGTGTGTTTGGGAATTTTCTGATGTGATTCACTTTGGTTGGTTTGGAGTTATTGTTTTGGATGTGGATATTAGGTTTGTGCTACTTTCAGAAAGTATGAAAGTTTGAAAATTTTATTAGGTGTTTGCTTGGGCAGCTTTTCATGGATTGAAATTGAAAGGAAAATAAATCCTGTCAGCTTTTCATGGTTGCTGTTTGTATTTAGTTCCATTTCTCTGTTAGTTTGGTCTGGTTCTTGAAGCTTCAAGCACAAATATTCTGAATTATAAACCGTACAATATAACCAGTGCTTTTTCTACATTAATATCCAAATAATACACTGTGCTAAATGACAAATCAATATGGATAATAAAACACGACCTTCTATAGCCCAAGTTCTAACTCATAACTAATTTGGGCTTGGACAACATTTGTTGGACATCTCAATAAGTTGTCATGACAAAAAACAAATTACAAGATAAAAAAAATGTTGTTAGTCATCTATCTTCGTTATTATATATAAATATATTTTTCCTCATTTTCACTTCTGACTAATACCAATTAACCCTATCCTAATTACTGTATAAATCTCAATTCTATTATAGACTAATTCTTGGACCATGGTATGAATTAGGTACCGAAATTTATAGACTAATTCGATCAGTACCATATATAATTTTCTTTTTATTTGAAAGGATTGATAATATTTATATCAGGTTGGCCTAACAGGGACAATAACAAAAAAAAAATGTTTCCTAATTGATATGCTAAGATGCTTTATAAAACACATCACTTTCTTTACTTCATATTTATATCTCGAGTTTCAAAATTCAAACAGTCAATTCAAACCGTTCAACATGATTTTCATATTAAAATCTCCTCAGAGACCAAATTTTATATTTTTTTAGAATTTTTTTACTATTTATTTGCGGGGATAGAAAATTATTATTATTGGATGGCCTAGAAATCATTAATCAATGAGCTTTGTACCCCTCTGAAAAAATAGCAAAAAATTTTCAAAAAATATAAAATTCGGTCTCCAAAGATATTTAATATGAGATCATATTGAATGGTTTGGATCGGCCATTTGAATTTTAGAACTCGAGATACAAATGCAAAGTAAAATGCAACTTGTGCTTTATAAAGTACCTTAGTATATCTCTATATATGTATTCGTAAAGTTAGGGTGAGTTTAAACTCACTAAGAGATTTGATGAACTTAACTTAAAAATCTGTCAAATCAATTTCAAACAACAAGGCTAATTTGCTCAATAAAATATTTATATCAAAATCTTGTAGAATACAAAAAAAAATTTATATTTAGAGTTTTTTTAAGTATTTGTTTCAGATTTTTTTCAAAATGACCAATTCTAATATATAGAGATTCTTCATTTTATTATTATTTTGGAACCATATTAAAAAAAATCCGAAAAAAATAGTTAGAAAACTCCAAAAATTGAAAATTTCGGTAACCCACAAGATTTTGATATGAAGAATTTATTGAACTACTCAAATTTATCGTTTAGAGCTATTTTGATAATTTTTTTAAATTAAGCTCACTAACTCTTTTGGTGAGCTTAAGGTTATGCTATCATAAATAGAAATTAAGATTTCTATGCCAATCAAGGTCATCTTTGAAAATTCAAAAAAAATAGTTAAAAAACTTTAAAAATGATAAATTTTGGTATTTTACAAGATTTTAATATGAAGAATTTATTCAACTACTTAAATTTGAAATGCTAACGACACATTAGCAAAAATATATATATATATATATATATATCCCTTTTCTTAGATATTGGTAACAGTAGTTGCACCAATGGACAATGGTTGGATTCTTTGTGGCGATGCATTGTTACTATCCGTGAAGCGAGTTAAATTAATGACAATTGTCCAAAAATGTCTTCATGTCAATACAAATTTGTTTTCTTTTTCTAAGAAAAATAAAAAAAAGAGAAGGGATTGCAAAGTTGCAAGATACAAAGGATAACAGGTATCGATAGAACTATTTGTATTTTTTCATATTTTTTAAGAAACTTTTGATTCGGTGGTCAATTTTAAAAGAACAAAGTATTAGGTCCAATAAGATTCATACATGTTAGATATTTTGAAATTAAAATGATGTTTTTTTAATTATGAATAGTTTTCAAAAAATAAAAAAGAAATTACTTCAGACTTGTATGATTTATGTCATATACAACACATGAATGGTCACAAATTATTCACATAAAATTTAGTCAAAATTTGTCTTGAACTGTAAACAATGGATACCTCCATTGATATGGAAATGGAGATGAGAATTGAAGTTCTTCGTGCGGCTGATGAATATCGATGTCATTTAATAAATAGACCAAATAGAGAATGAAATATTCTTAGTGAGAAATTAATTAATTACGTGTTCGTCCTTATCCTTATCCTTTTTCAATGAAGTTATTCTTCGGAGTCTGGCTACGGTATTTTCATAAATATTTCGACAAAATATTTACGGATTATTTTTCAAAATAAATTTATTAAGTTACTTAAATTGACGTTTCTGATATGAAATTTTGAAATTTAATCCTTAAATTTTTCGGACCGAAATATTTATAGAAGTATATTAGCCAGACTCAAGCTTTCCAACCCCTCTATTTATATTGTGTCAAATTCATACAAATATTTCTAAATTAAAAAAAATCATACAAATATTTGGGAAGTTTCCAAATTTTTTCTTATTTTCAGTTAACTACCTGTCTACCTATCACATATTTCATATTTGCCATAGATTTTTCTAGAAATTTGTATAGTAAATAATTCAATATTTCATCAGACAAATTCAGCATCCTAAAAAGCTATACATTGTACTTTGCTGTATATTATTAGCTGTTATTCAACAAGAAAACCTAAATTTAAAACAAAACTATAAAGTATTGTCCAGATTGTACCAGCACATAAAATAAAAAAATTATATGAAATTGCAGAAACTATATAGACGAAATTTTTACGCCGATAATATCTACTCTTGAACATCCAAATATCAACATTTTTAGGATGTTTGGGATAGTGCAAGTTGTTAATGAGCTTATTATTAATTATTTGAAAGATTGAAATATAAATGTTACAAACCCCTAAATATATTTTATTAAAAAAAATCTTCCACATGCAATATATGAATGGTAATTACTAGCTAGTTACTCGTTATTGAATATTGTAATATTGTAACATACCATATTAAGGAAGAACAATATTAATTGCATTCCTAGCCACATATTTGGATCCAATATAGTGACCCCACAACTACAACCATTGCTAAATGCTAACCATAAAGTAGAAGCTCCCAGATTTTCTATGACAGATATAGCCCAGCACACGGTGTGGTGAACCATAGCATAATGTGGGATATCAAGCTTAATGTTGCAATTATTTCGGAAAGAAAATATAAATATACTGCCACTCTTTAAGAAAAAAATAAGATGGACAAAAAAAATGTTTCACTCTTCAAGAACCATCTATTTTCTTTTATTCTAGTAGTGTTTATCTATATATATTCTATAGCTATTAGCTACAAAAGTGTTAAACAGAACTCAAACCATTATTCTGATTTATGAATTATTTGTTCCTTGATAAATGATAACAATTAATTTTAGAGAACCTTCTAAATAATAGTGGCTGTGAGCCTGTGAGAGGAGAGAGAGAGAGAGAGAGAGAGAGAGAGAGAGAGAGAGCATGTGATGATGTTTGATGAGTGGAAGAGAGAGAGAGAGAGAGCATGTGATGATGTTTGATGAGTGGAAGAGAGAAAGAAAAGAAAAGATGGCCAATGGGATGATGCCAAGGACCACTTTGCTTTTGCTTAATTGCTTGCCCCCCATTAAATTAAATTGATTAATGCTTACTAATTGCACTCATATATTAATATGACACAGTTTTACTGTCCAAATTAGGACTGTTTGATCCAAAACAGAGGGGAAGTTGGAGTCTCCTTTTCTGTCTCAATGATACTTAATCTGAATTAAGCATGTTGAATAATGATTAATGAGGAGAGACCATTTTATTTGATGCTGGTTATTTTGATAATTTTTTATAATGATTTTTTAAAGAAATTCAGAATGGGATTTATATCCACTGTTATACTTTGTTCTATGATATATTGGTGTCATAATTTTTTTTGAATTTATGATATGTGAGATCCACTAAAATATAAATTAAAAAAATATTTTCTATAGCTAAATCTAAATCGTTTAAAATTAATAATAATAAATATATCATTGAAAATTATAGGAGCAATCCAAAAAATAGTTATTATTATCTTTTTTAAATAACGACGATATGTTATTTACTTTCATTTCTTTTCAAAAGCAATGACAGAATTTGTCGAGTGGTTATTGTATGTAGTAAAGTCTGAGCTCGCCTCCTGCCGATTTTTTTTATATAAGAAAACTAATATTTAAAATTAAATTAATAAGAAAATCGGATGAGAAATCACAAATATAGGAGGGGCGGATTTCCAAAATTCGTCCTCAAATTTACTTTTAATCTTTCTTTATAAAAATAATATTTTAATATGGGACAGGGTTTTAAAATCCGTCCCTCAATAAAAAATATTTTTTATCGAGAAACAGGGTTTTAAAATCCATCCCTCAATAAAAAAATATATTTTATTGAGGGACAAAGTTTTAAAATCTGTCCCTTCATAAAAAATATTTTTTTACTTAGGGCCGGATTTTCAAAAAATAAAATATTAATTTTTATAAAAAAATTCTAAAACCGTGTATCGAGTTTCAAACAGACATAACTTTTGATAGAAAAGTCCATAGAGAACATTTAATATCAATTCGAAAAGCTCGTAAAATAATCTATTCGAATTGATATTAAACGTTTTCTATGGACTTTCCTATCAAAAATTATGTCTGTTTGAAGCTTAATACGCGATTTTGACATTTTTTTATAAAAAAATAATATTTTATTGGGGGACGGATTTTGAAAATCCGTCCATCAACCCGAGGTTTTCAAAATCTTTTTCCTATGGAACGGGGTTTCAAAATCCGTCCATCAATAAAAAAATATTTTTATTGGGGGACGATTTTTAAAATCTCATCCCATATTAAAATATTATTTTTATAAAAAAAGATTAAAAGTACATTTGGGGATAAATTTTGAAAATCCATCCCTCCTATGTTTGTGATTTCTCATCTTATTTTCTTATTAATTTAATTTTAAATATTAATTTTTTAAATAAAAAAAGATCGGCGCCTCCTGCTGGGATGATTTCACATTTTATCCAAAACGAGAATTCTCTATTTAGAATTTAGGTAGAGATAGATAGAGAGAGGAAAAAGAAAGGAATGGCCCCACACACCTATGTACTTGCTCCTCTTGTCCCCTTAATTCCTGCGTGATGTTGCACGGTGGATGTGCTTATTTCAACTATTTTTTTTTATTGGAGCAAACTTTCTCAATTGTTTACCTTTTACGATCCTCTCCATTTCTGGGATTCCAGTTAATTCAAAAGGGAAATCTTCACACTCGTTTCAAAAAGGAAAAATTCACCCTGAACTTTTTTAAAAAAAAATAAGTTGATCCTTAAATTTTTCATTTGTACCAAATTGGTCCTTAAACTTAAAAAAAAACCAAGTTGGTCCTTAAAAATTTTTCAAAAAAATCAAATTGATCCTTACACTTTAAATTATATAAATATGTTCTTTAATTTTTGAAAAAAATATAAGTTTTAGTCCCTGAGTTTTTTCAAAAAAATTAAATTAGTCCATAAACTTTCATCTGCACCTATATGTGTCAGTTCTTAGTCCGACCCGATGAGTCGACCTTATTCAACATGGTCCGACCTTCAACTAATTATTTTTATAATAATAATAATAATAATAATAATAATAATAATAATAAATGATGTAAATAAGGGTATAAATGATCAATTTGGGTCGGACTAGTATTATTTTATTATTTTTTAAATGAGTCAAATTCGATTCAGATCAGATTGGATCGAATTCAACCTAACTTGACTAACCAAAACAAATAAATTTTTTTATATTTATATTTGATTCAATTTAAAAAAGTCATAACATATCAGATTGGGTTGGATAATGTTAACCCATTAGATAGGACCAAGAACTGACACCTCTAGATGCAAATGAAAGTTCAGGAATCAATTTATTTTTTTTAAAAAGTTCAAAGACCAGAACTTACATTCTTTCAAAAATATAAGAATTTATTTGGTGTAATTTAAAGTTTAAGGACCGATTTGATTTTTTGAAAAAATTCAAGGACCAATTTGGTTTTTTTTTAAAGTTCAAGGACCAACTTGGTATAAATGAAAGTTTATGGACCAACTTGATTTTTTTAAAAAAATTCAGGGACCAAAAGGTGAATTCTTCCTTTCAAAAACATTTTCTTTTAATCATAAACTACACCTTTTTTTATTCATTAATTTGCCTTATTCTTTTTTTTTATAATTTTATATTTCTTGTCAAGACTATATATGTTTGAGAATTTAACAATGTAAGTTGTAAAAAATTTTACTTTAAAAGATTATATATTAATTATGGTATGACCAGAAAAATATTATTGAACTTATATATCATTGGTAAGTAAATGATCTGATGTCCTTTATTTCTTGCTATATTCTGGTAATTAAATTGGAGTTTTCTATTCATTTCTGTGTACCATTGAAATTTAAATACATGTTGTTCTTTATAAATAGACCTTAATACTTGTGACATTTTTATTTAAAAATATATAGAAATTTGTCATATAGCTACAAAATTTTCAAAACATTTCAAAACATTTTGTTTAATGATTTAAATTTTAAAAGGAAGGAAAATCTCTTCCAAACATTTCAAAAGAAAGAGGCAAAACATAAAAAGTTTCCCAATTTCAAAAGATATGTGCAGATTAGCAGACATCTCCAAATCTGAATCCACAAATTTCAGTGCTACAGTATTCTCCTTGCCTCTATAAATAATCTTTCAATTTTAGCCAGCTCCTGCCATGATCATCTCTTCTCTCTGCCCCACTTCTCTCTCTAACACACACACACACACACACACACATATGCACATCCAAAAGCATTTGATAAATGATGTTGAACCCAATGAGGCTAGTAGAAGTTCCAAGAAAATCACACAACAAAACTAAAAGCAACATGCCGGCTTCTCTGAAGGGCCATTTCGCGGCTTACACACGAGATGGTCAACGGTTCTTGGTTCCAATTTCATACTTGAATTCAAAAATTTTCAAAGATCTGTTAAAACTTGCCGAAGAAGAGTATGGCATATCAAGTGATGGGCCACTCGTACTGCCTTGTGACGCATCTTTCATGTGGCGAATGTTGGAAATGCTTCAAAGTTCGAAAGCAAAATGTTGAGGAAATCATCTGCCTGTTTTATTCATTTATTATTATTATTTTTTTAAATTCATGAGTCTGGCAAGACTTGTTTTTAGAGTGATTCTTCTCTTTTTGCAAATATTAGTTTTTTCTGGGTTTTTGTTGCGCGCTTAAGCTTCAGTTTGAGCAGCAACTATCTCAGGGTTGGAACTAAAATTCGCAATTTTAGAACATAACCAGCTACTTTCTTTTTTTCCCCTTCATATTGTTCTGTATCATTCATTGCTTTTGAAGGTTGTGATTTGAAATTTTCTGTTACTTATTATGTTATTTTATTTCCTTTATTTTATCTCAATGTGCTTGTACCAGAAAACTTGTCATATGACTGATTTATGCAAGTACTAGAAAATGCTGGTACTTGCATACTGTCATGTAATTGCAAACTATAAAGATTATAAAATTAATGAAAAGGTCAGACTAACTAAAAGAATCAATAAAAGAGCACTAGGCTAAAAACACATTTACAATGGATCAATAAAAGAGCTCTAGATTAGAACATATTACAATTAACTATAACATTACTGGTACATAATTTTGATCTTAGCTTATCTACACAATCAATGGATAGAACTCAAAGTTAAATTTATCCTTTCAAATATGCTAGCTAAATTGTTTGCATGAAAGAATATAATGAGGAGAGCCATCACAAGATACAAAAAGAAAATAATAATTAATTAAAAGGTATGATATTGCAAATAAAGCCTTTTGGACAGATTTATAATATATTAAAAGTGCTGGGTTATCTATCTTGTCAGCAATTCACACTTACTTTTACTATTTTTTTTAGGCTGACTTGAACTATCCAACAGATCAAGTTTTCTTTATTGTGTTATAAAAAATTGATGCATTTGAATTATTCTATAGGCTGCTTCATCATAAGGTATAATCTATCTCATTCAATACATGAAATGAATTATTACACTGAAATTTATGTGATATATTTTGGTATTATAGTCTATGTAATAGCCACTTAATTTCTCCAACACACAGTTCTGTTTCCAATGAAGTCCAAGAAACAATCCTAATTTACAAAATAGTTGCTTGAAGCAATTCTTTTGAAACACATAGTTTGAGATCATAACTTGTGTTCTTGTTATTCTAATTTTAAATTCTCAACCCCAGACTTAAACGAAAAAGAGATTAAAAGAATCATAAACTCAAGAAAATACAAAATGTTTGGAGCACCTGCCCTTTTGTTGAAAGGGTTTTCAAAGAGGGCTGTTTCAGTTTTAAATTCAATTACTTTGGAGGTCTGTTACGTAAATGTGACCATATCTTTCCCTTGACAAATTGGAGACCTACAACACACAATCAGAGCTGCAGCAAATGAACCTGAATCACTAAATACAACAAAAGAGTAATTAGCTTCACATGGTTATGTTCCTCAAAAATTATTATTATTAACACAATATGGTTTTATTTTTTTATTTTCTAGTGGTAAAACATTAAATTCTTACAGGCATAGTAATAAAGTTTTTAAAATAATGTCCGTATTATTAATTGTTTTCACCACCTTGTTGAAAGAGTCACCAAGTAGTTGTGATGAACGCTGGTGAATTTTACAAATAAATAACACCTATATAGATCCAGAATATTTGCATATTTTTACAAACAATATCCAAATTATTCACAATATTTATTCTAAAATATCTATCTATATTGTAATATATAATTTTCCTTATAAGAAACGAATTATCTTCAAACTATAACATGAATCATAAAGTTTAAACAATATTTTGAATTGGTCCCTTATTCTGAACTTATTACTATGCCTGCAGGTCCCATAAAAACCAGTAGATGCTTGTACCAGATCAGACAATATCATACAACACTACGTACCACAGTTTGTACCATCATGTTAGATTTATCTCGCCATAGTCTATCATTTGAAAAACAGAAAGGGAAATACACTGGAATCTATAATTTAAATTCGAAAAGCAGAAAGGAAAATAAACTACTCCACTAGAAACTGAATCAGGTCCAATACAAACCAGTATGTGCTTATACCAGATTAGACAACATCATACAACACTATGTACCACAGTTTGCACCATCATGTTAGATCTATCTCGCCATAGTTTATCATTTGAAAAACCGAAAGAGAAATACACCGGAGTCTATAATTTAAATTTGAAAAGCAGAAAGGAAATAAACTACTCCAGTAGAAACTGAATCAGTAATAAGTAACTGCCACATAAAACATTCTACATAACAAAATCTCTTAAAAAAAGATAATCAAAATTGCATACAACGAGGCACAAGATCCAATCAAAGCCCAAAACATAACCTAATTCAAGTTTCAGATTTTGATCTAAGGTTCAAAACCTCTTCCTCTTCTTATTACCCCCCATTTCTCTCTTATTGAACCCTCTAAAATCATTTGTTGTCTCAGCTGTATTTTGCTTTTTCAAGGCCTTTCTTCCTCCAAACCCAAATTTTGAATCCCTTTTCACTCTGGCCTTACCTTTGCCCTTGTTCTTACCTCCAGACCTGTCACCAGGCGCCACACCCGGTCTCTTCTTTCTAACCTTGTCATATACTTCATCCGCCTCCCCACCATCAAACCCAAAAATATCATTCCCCTTCTCTCCCTTCACAAACCCTTCTCTCTCTCTTTGCTTCCTCCATTTCTTTACTGACTCGATTTCATCTTTCTTTTTCTTCTCTCTCTCTCTAAGCTTCTCAGCCTGGACCTGTTTGCCTACTTTCTTATTCTCTCTCATCTTCCTCCTCTCCTCAGCCTCCTCAATCCTTTTCTTTTCAAACAATAATTTATCTTTAATTTTCAACATGTGAGAATCAGATTTCACCATCTCAGCATAGTAATCTTGTGGCCGAAGAAATGGCACTCCCAATTTCTCAAATTTCGACAACGCCACCCTGGTGCTGTCCAGGGCTTGCGTATAGAATGCCAGCTCTCGTGCCAGGTCGTCATTCACGTCAATTTTCTCCGCTTGTTGGTGATTTATTGTGAGTTTATGAGTCCAATCAATTTTTTTGGGCCAAGCAATATCTTCAAGCTTCTCCAAAAGGGCCTCTGAGTTGTATATTGCATTTTTTGAGGGTTCAGTTAATGGTTTCTCTTCCTCTCCTTCAGATTCTGATTCAGGTTCTAACTCTGGGTCTGATTCTTGGTTTTCAATTTCTTCATCATTCATGTTATTAATCTCCTCCAGATTCACCATGACTTCGAGCTACGAGATAAGAAATTAACTCAATTTTAGAGCTTTATCAGGAAAGCGCAAAACGGAATTAGCTTCTTCTCAATTGTTTTGGTTTCTGCAGTTTTAACATTTAAGGTTGAATTCATGCTCATTCAAAATTCAAAGCAATACCACATGTACATATGTACACAACATCTTTCACAAAGATTAATTAATCATCATATGTACAAACTTACAAAACAAGCTCAATTTCTTTTTTTTGGTAAAAGTAGGGGGAAGCGAAACAAGCTCAATCACTGGCAAGTATCACAACTAACAGGAACAGGAACCAGTATTAAACCCTAAACCCTATTTACTACTACAGAAAACTAGACTTAGTGCCACAATCAACCACAAGGAGAGAGAATTTCTTACTCGGGTGTGGAGGAAAAGACCGCAGCGGAGGCGTCCAGAAAGAGAGAGAGAGAGAGATCCGACGACGGGAGATGCAGAGGCGGAGGAATCAACGGATGGGATTGACTGTGGCTTCTCGTCGAAAGCGAAGTAAATAAAACGAAACGCAGAAGACAGGAGAGGCGGCGAATGTGGCAATGGCGAAGGGTTTACATCGATCGACATGGGGATAAAAGGGTTTTAGGTCGAAAGAAGGCTTGGGCTGAAGAGGCTTTGTTGGGCTGGAAGCCTGGAATTAATATTAGTTTTCTAAATTCTAATCCAGTCTTACTATTCCTAGTCAAAAGGGAGGGATCAATTATGTTGACAATTTTGATAATATTTTTTTAAATATATTTTAAAAAAAATTAAATGAAAAAATTCTACGGATACATTTTTAACTTTTTTAGATTGATTGTGTTTCATATTTTATGTAATTTAAGTGTTATTTGATATTTCATCAAAAACCAATAATTTTGATTTGTTGCAAATTTCATGCATATATAAATTGGGTGGGGATTACTTAATAACTATTAATTTGACAAATCTCGTAATGGATTCTCAAATAAATTCCGAAAAAAATTTATAAATATATTCTTGAACTTATAGATTGATTGTGTTTTAAATTTTGTACAGTTTAAGTCGCATTTGATATTCAATCAAAGGCTATCAACATTACATAACATTTATAACGGTCCATATTTAATGGTCTTTGATGGAATATTAATTGACATCTAAATTACATGAAACTTGAAAGAAAAACAATCCTTAAGTTCAAGAATGTATCTATATATTTTTTTCTATTTTTAAGAATTTTTAAAAATTATTTCAAAATTATTTGTAAATCTTTTGTCAAGATTGATAAGTAAATAGTTGTTAAGGGATCCCCACTCATATAAATTAACTACTATATTGTTGTTTATTTTATTTTGCAAAGATATGCGGATGACCAACGTTAGTTCGTTTAAACTTCCTTCTCTTTTCTATGATGCAAAGCATTTTTATCTCCCTTGATGATGGTGTCGCCACCATTACATTATATTTTATCCTTTTCAAATTGGTATAAATGAATAAAAACAAAGATAATTTTAGTGTACATGTCACTATATTATATATATTGATATCTTTGTTGATACTGTATAAACTGAAAAATTAAAATTCTATATATATCATTTAGATGGGATAAATGTTATATTTTGTGCAATTTGAGAGTAATTTGGTCATCAATGAAATAACTTGAAATTTCTAATGACTTAAAAAAATATCTAAATTTTTTTTAAGTTTGATAGATTACTAAATGACATACAAATTCCTTAACTTTGTTAGAAGACCTATCTAATTATGGAGAGTATATCAATAATTTTACTTTTTTAAGCTTGAACGACATTTTCAAAGATGTGAAATTGGTATACCATATAAAATGAATAGTCTGAAAATACTGTAATATAACATATGAGGCGTGTGTAATACAATGCTATACCAGTATCAAAAGCTCTTGGTGTTCATTCGAAATGTTGCAAATAAAATAATTAGACTTTCGGTGTAACTGTGATACCATTGACAGGTTCTGAATGGATCTGTATTTCAGGCAAGGAACTTATCCAAAGCTGGGAATTGGCATGAACTATGAAGAAAGTAAGTCTAAAACAAGCTAAAATTTCATAATTCATAGCATAGTTGTTTTCTTTCAGCATCTTCTATAAAAAAAACACTAAACTAGATAATGAACAGAGCTACATAAATCTCAAGGGTAAGAGGGAGAAGAAGCTATAAGAATACTCAATGCCGACTTCCCGGATAAAAAAATTCAACAGAATTTTCTTTCACTTTGAACTGGAAATTCCAAATCTTGCGTCCAGATTTCCTACCATCATCGCACAGCCCCTTGTTTACAACTGTCATCTGCCAAACCAATTTTGTACAACTTAGCATGCTGAATTAGATTTAACAACAGGAACAATCAAAATAAATCAGAATATGTTGATACCTGTCCATGTACATCAGCTGCCAAACCAGTGTTCAAGGGAGCTGTTCTTATTTCTATATCTGAGAGGTGTTGGAGATGTGTCAGAAGCCCTGGAGCCTCTTCGCTTGAATATACATCTTCATGGTTTAGAATTATCAATGAACAGTCCTGATTCAATTAAAAGAAAACATACTGATATATCATCATATACTAAAATCAGTATTGAGTAAATGAAATATTGGCGAAGTGCTATTTACCATTTCAGAGGTAAATGTGGCACAATAGTGAAGAAAGTCTAATACATCATTTTCAGATCCATCCGCCGCTATTTCCAAGAGGGATAGATCATCAATCATGATATAAACACAGCCTGCTTTGGTTTCCTTCGATCTGGCAGCTTCGACTGTCTTCCTTATCTCATAGTACAATTTACAAAAGCCATGATCAATCGAATTTCCTTTGCTTCCAGCTGTCATGCAAATTTAAAACATAGATCATTCGAGAGTTTACATTTGCAATACCAACTGAAAGAACTAGATCCTCACCTGAGAAATCTTGCAAGTCGAGACAGTGTAGCTTCCCGTTCTTCCTCTGCACTGATAGATTACAGCCCTGGAGATTGGAATTAGTATACATGGTATCACATTAGCAAAGCAAAGAAATGTAACAATCCACGAGTTGTCAACTAATTTTAGTTGGTCTTCTGTGCTGAAGCTGTTTGTGAAAAGGAAAATATTTTGGAGATACCATTATTGATACCGTCGTCAATACGGACTTTATTAAATGCATTAAATGAGTTATCATGCAAGATAACAACTTTATTTTGTACAATACTTGTATTATTCAACTTAAATATCATTAATATGCATAATAACTCATTTAAATTGAATAATAACTGTACAAAATGATTTTACATAAGAACAAATTTAACGTATATAATAAAGTTCGCATCGATAACGATATCAACAACCGTATCTATGTATCAACTCCTGACGTAACAAGAAGGAAGGCACAATGATATGGTATGTGTAGTTTTCATACCCACCACACTTAACCTCCGTAAAACAGAACCATATACCAATAATTCATCAAGGGGAATTCAGTGATTTAAATCGGCACTTCAATTTCACAAACCTATGAACTAACAATGTGTTGCACAGAAGGTATTTGTGGAAATGCCTAAATGAGAAAAAAAACCAACAATAACAGGACTTAACCCAGAACTAATACACTTACCATCTTTCGTAGGATGCGATCGTAGTGGGAGAAGGGATGGGAGAGGGCAATAAAGACGACAGAGGAGGAGTCTAGAGAGAGACAGCGCTTGAGGAGGAGGTGCAGCACGAAGGCGCCACTGATCTCCACACAGTCTCCGATCAGCACGACCCGCCCCACAGGAAGACCGTGACCCATCGCCTCCGCTAGTAGGTCTCCCGACTCGGCCATTAATTTACCTTTCCTCTTATGTTGTATTTTGCGCTTCGCTTCCTCTCTCGGAAAAGGAAGCTTATTTCGAGAGAGTGTGGGTTCTTTTCACACAAAAAGGCACATTTGCCTGAATTGGTTTCGTTTATGAAGTCTACAGGCCCAAAATGGCCCTCTTGTTGAGTTTCCGGAACATTATCTCATAACTCACAAGTTCAGAGCAACAATAGTCCCACATCGGCTAAACCTCTAGTTGCTCCGAAGTAGGAAAAGTTATAAAAGGGGAAGCGGGGGAAAGGTGAGAGGTATCTTTGCGCTTGGGGCAATGATGCAGCTTGTGAGGTCGTACCGAAGCGCGTCAATTGCTGGTTGAAAACTATTTCCAAACCCCCTCTTCGGCCTCGGCTTGTCCGTGTGTGCCTTAGAGAATTTCTGGAAGGGCCTTGCGTCTGGTACTGGGCCTTACAATTCTCCAATTCCAACAACTTATTATAAATGTACAGAAATTATTGAATGTATGAGCAAAGTATTGAAATTGAGCTATCCATACGTCTGCATTTCTTTAGTTTGAGAGAGGTTTTTAGCACAGTTGAAGCATGCGCCATTGTTTCATGAACAGTGGGCGGATCTTCTCTTCATCTGCTACAGTCTTTACATCCTTCTTTAGAGCTATCTTCCCCTCCACTTTTTGTACCTTGAGCGAATTGACGACCTCACACATTTTTTTAGAGAAGTGCGTCTCTCTCATTTCTTATTCCAACTCAAGATCGCTCTTCCAAGGAACATATACACATGCCCCATTTCTTAAATTGGGGTTTATCCCTTCTCATCTTTACATCAGCAACCTTCTCTTGGCCCTTTATTGTAAAACCGTTGATCTTTGTCATGCACATAGACTGTTCGATGAAATGTCTCAGAAGGATATCACATCATGGACTACCATGATATCGTCCCATGCCCAGTACAGGCATTACAACATTGCACTGCAAGTTTTTCAAAAGATGCTTCTAACTGACACTTGCATAATTCCAAATGAATTCACATGCTCAATTCTTCTGCGTTGCTGTACTAATTTTGTAGAAGATCCGCCTTTTGAATTGGGTTTACAATTACATGGACTTGTTTGGAAACACGGGTTTGCATTGAATTTGGTTGTTTTGAGCGCTCTGTATGAATTCTACCTGGGGTTTGGGAAACCCAGTTCTGCACAGATGGTGTTTGATGCAATGCCTTATAGAGATGCAATTTCTTACACAGCCATGATATCCTCTCTATTGGAGGCCAAAGAGTGGGAAAAGGCTCTACGGGTGTATAACGTCATGATTAGGTCTTGCATAAAGCCTACTGTATTCACCTTTTCCAGGTTGCTGTCATCATGTGTCTCCCACTGTTGGTACCAGAGAGGCAAGATGGTTCATTGTCAATCTATCCGTCAGGGAGTACAGCTTAATTATATCTTGAAAACCATGCTAGTCAACATGTATTGCAAGTGCTGTGATATGACATATGCGCTGGGAGTGTTTAGACAAACAGCGGAATATGATGTTACACTATACACCTGTATGATTTCTGGTTTATTGAAAGCTAATAGGCATGAAGAGGCCATTGCCATATTTAGAGAAATGGAAAGCTCTACTATAAGTCCTAATTCCTTCACTTATGCAGGAATTATCAGTGCTTGTGCATCCAAGATGGGACTACATTTGGGAGCACAGATCCACTCGAGAATTGTTAAAGTTGGATTAGAGCATGATTTATTCATTGGCAACTCTTTGGTAAGTTTATACAATAAATATTCATATGATTTGCAGGACCCATTGCGTGCCTTTAGCCAAATTAGTGGGCCGAATGTAGTTTCTTGGACTACTCTGATATCAGCGTTTGTTAACCACGGTCACTGCCTAGAGGCATTTTCTATATTGGCTGAGATGCATGGACGGGGAGTTCAACCAAACTCTTATACTCTGTCCACTATTCTGAAGACATGCAATTCACCAGAGACCCTGGTTCATGCACAAAAGGTTCATGCGTACATTATTAAAACCTGCATGGATGCAATGGATCTCTCAGTTGGGAATTCTTTGTTACATCTTTATTCTAGGTTTAATAGGCAGGATGATGCATGGGTTGTATTTGATACAATGCCCCTCCAGAGAGATGCATATACTTACACCAGTTTAGCTGGTGGTCTAAGCCAGGCTGGCCTTTACAAAAGTGCATTGGATACTTTTCCCCTTATGATTGAAGAAGGAATTAAAGTGGACGGCCCTTGCCTTGCGTGCTTTTTGTCAGCAGCTGCCAACTCGGCAGTTATGGGCCCGGGGAGGCAGCTGCATTGCTTGTCGGTAAAAACCGGGTTGGAATCTGATATATCAGTATCCAATAGTCTACTTGACATGTATAGCAAGTGCAAGAAGATAAAAGAAGCAAGGGGAGTGTTTGCAGGTATAAAAGAGCCTAATGTGGTAACATTTAATGGTCTGATATCAGGTTTAATTCATAATGGGTTAATTCCTGAAGCATTGTCGGCCTTTGAAGATATGAGGCTTACGGGGGTTAAACCTGATCAAATCACCTTTTCAGTTGTGTTACAAGCATGTGACTTTGCCGCCCTTGTTGATGTCGGTATAGAGTATTTCAAGTTGATGAAAGAGATTTATGGGCTGGAGCCATTAAGCAATCACTATAAATTGTTACTGAACTTATTGGGTCGTGCTGGTCGGCTAGAGGAGGCAGCGTGTACGGTGGAGACCATGCCATATGAAATGGACCTGTCCATTTGTAGGTCTCTGTTGGGTTGGTGTAGGCTGCATGGGAATCTGGCATTTGGTGAATATGTGGGTAGAAAATTGATTGATTTGGACCCATCAGATCTGAGCTCATACATGCTGTTAGCTGGTTTGTATGATGATGTGGGTAGA
This sequence comes from x Bolboschoenoplectus mariqueter, assembly GCA_037678475.1. Taxonomy (NCBI): domain Eukaryota; kingdom Viridiplantae; phylum Streptophyta; class Magnoliopsida; order Poales; family Cyperaceae; genus x Bolboschoenoplectus; species x Bolboschoenoplectus mariqueter. Next base: position 2,958,972 of record CM075245.1, on the reverse strand, counting down.
CATGATTTGGCAAAGCAAATGCATGTCTTGATGAGAGAAAGGGCAGTCAAAGAGCAGCATTAAGGGTCAAGAATCAAAGCCAATATGGTAAGGTTGATGTAATCCTGACACATTAAATTGAGTTGAAAAAAAGCTGACACAACAGTTGCAATTTAGTGTACCATTTTTTAATTTCTTATTTAATTTAATTTTGAGATATGTATCTTGATGTTAAGCCTCAATTGAGCTCTTAAATGGCCTTAATTTATCTCAGGGCAAACATTTTCAAACAACAATTTTGTACAATTACCTGCCAGTTGCAGGGATGAGAAAAAGCTAAATGAAATTAACATTTTTCTTCTTAGCTTTAAGCTCAAAAGAATAATTTTAATATTTTTTTTATAATTGTAAGCAAAGTGGTTATTATTTTCTTTGTGCATGTCAACGTACGGGTGTAGTACATTATTACTGGGACCATCAGTGGCTCCACTACGAACTTGTATACTTTAAGCATGTAAAACACCATCCTGTCAGGTTTTCTCAAGAAACCTACAAACAAACAAAAAGAATAAACATAAATTTCTCATACAAGTACTTATAATTTGAATTTGCTGGTTACATGTTAATAGATACATACTCTGAGCCAATTTTGGAAAATGATCAAATAAGGAAATGATTATCTTGAGCATCTCCTGGAATAAAGGGAGAGAAAAATAATAGTCAAATTTTCATTAAACATGTTTATGCATTACTTTTAAGGCATGTGCAGAGCTTGTCCGAAACAGTTCCGTACAATGGTTTGTTTGGTACATTTGACATATTTGGTACAAATTTTTGACCCTTTATGATGTTATCTGTTGGGTATTCATGTTTGTTTAATTTCATAAAGACTCGTACTTGATTGATACTGTATCAAAATTTTACATGTAGGGCATTTAGAGCACCAGTAATGATACTGGTACATGGGGGGCTTACCAGTGCAAAGTCCCCTGGTTTCATTGCTGCCTCCACGAAGACATGAGCTCTCCTGTTAAACACATCTCACGTTATTCTGGAAACAAATATTTATTTATCATCTAAAACCCCAAATCTGTTGCAGATAATTTCATTCCCTTTTTCTTTTTTTAAGGAAAGAGTACGAATCAAAGCTCCTAAGTCGATTTCATTTTGTACCTTATAAGAAGTGTACCATTGTTATTTGAACATGTATAAAAGCTGCAGCCTCTTGTGAAGGGTATGACCTCTCCATTCCATTCTACATAAGTATTTTGATTATATTTCCAAATTAAGCAATCACAAAATAACTTTATAGCAAAGTATAATAGAAAATGTATGTTATTTATTTGTTTGTTGAACATATACCAAGGTGCCACATCACTGCAATACTAGATTTGTCTCCTTCACAAATACCATCTATGGCATAAACCACATGTTGACCCATGGCTTGTGTCAATTTCTCAAAGAATTTGTGAACTTTCTGCACTCAAATTATACAAACATACATTTAATTTATTTATATGTTTTGTCTTATGGAAGAAGAAGAAGAGATGAAATATGTTGTTAAATGACTTACCTTTCCTTCTAGAGGTCTGTAATATGCTTCATCTTCTATTACACAAGCTGGATCAAATAGTTTCTCCAATCTTCTCACATCTTTACTATTTAGATACATATAAAATTTATGAACCAAATCTAACAAAGGGGAAGGAGGCATAGAATTAGGCTCTGGTGCTGCATTGTTTTTACTGCCTCTCAAGGCTGCAACTAATAAGGGTTTTGAGTGCATAGGTTGCATCTTACAAGACTTTGCTGTGAGAAAATTACGCCGGAGCGAAAGAATGCGGTGAGATCTTGCATTTGTTCCATGTTTTTGGGTGAAAGTTTGTAATGATGGAGAAAATGCAATGGAATTCATTAGGAATTAAAGAAAATGACAATGAAAGGCTCTATAGAACAATTTGAAAGGAATACACAGAGAGAATATGAAAGCTTAGGTTCGTTTCATTTGCTTGTTATATGGTTAAAGAATTTGTGCTGGAACTACTTACAAGATTTGTGTCTGCTATTATTCCTTTCTTTAACCTAGGCGTCATTCAATGGGAATAAGGTAACTATTCTTCAATCCATTGCAACAGAGAACTTGGATTTGGGCCAATTTGAAATGCTATTTTCATGTCACCAACTAAAAATTGGGCTGTAGTGTAATACTAATACAGTAATACCTGAGAGGCTGAGACAGAGAGAGGATTGACGTGGCGAATAGAGATCCAATGGGCCCCTCTTATCCGATCTCTCTCTCTTCCCCTCTCGCAATCGCCACAACCTCCGATTTCCCTCTACCCCACTCAAATTTCTCACGCTCACGAATCACCACGAGACAATTCGAAATTTGTAAGAAAAACAGGAAGAGCAGAGGTCGCCAGTGGAAGGAGCAATGGCTACAGCTGCCGTTACCAGCTTCGCGTCTGGCCTCGCCTCCGCCTCTCTCTCCGGCGCAAGGCCTCTACGACGCCACGTCAGCGTCTCTGCCACAGTGCCACTTGGTGGCGTGTCGTTGAACTGGACGCACAGTACATCCCGCCGTGAGCTTGACATTTGATTACTTTCTTTTACTTGTGATTTTTCCTGATTTAGTACACCGCTCCATTGATTTGATCCTTTGCATTTTAGGTCAGAGAATTTCTAATAATGTGTCAGTGAAGGCCGCTGGAGAGGAAATTTCTACTGAGACGCCTGAAATCGTCAAGAAGTTGCAAGATACGGTCAGATTTATATCACAATTTTGTTTTTGTGTTTATTTTTAGCTCAATGGTGGAATCAAAATTGAGATTCTATGATCCATACCAAATAGAAACAATTATTGAAAGTTCAAAATCTTGAAATGCTCTTGGCAAGTGATCAGCAACTACGAGTAGCATCGACTGTTTGCCATTGTATACATGTTGTGTCTAATTTGTATTATTTATTGTGATCTCTCTTGCGTGGATGATTTCTTTTATTCAGTTATGCTACTGGTTAAAATTTTCGTAAATTTCTATGTAGACAGTGGGATAAAGTGGAGGATAAGTATGCAGTGGCTACACTAGGTGTTGTTGGTATCATTGCTCTCTGGAGTGCTACCGGTATGATTTCGGTAAGTGATAATTTAGGTGACGAAGTATTGCTTTTAATTATTGTGATACTTGTCCATACAAAAAGTACTTTGAAGAATATAACACATCATCTCCATGGATGTCAGTATTGGAGATAGTGAAGGGCTACAAAATTTTGGGTCACAAATTGCAAAATCATTTTCTTAAAATGAACTGTTTGCTTTAAATTTAGCATGCCGATAGTATGTTACCTTTGTTATAGCAAGGCAATTGCTTAATGCCTCTACACCAATTACTTGAATTTTGAGAAGGTTATTCAAGTTGTTCATTGTGTTTGAAAGATCAAAATCTAAGAGATGAAATTGTTATGATGTATTATATGCGGGACATTCTGGCTTGTTATAGCTCATTTTAAGTATTTTATCTCAAGTCTGATACAGATGCTAACTATTGTGAAAAATTAAATTGCATTTGACACTAGCTTTTGGTTTTAATATATCGCAATGAACAGATCAGAGCACTTAGAATTTAGATATGTGGTACTATGGTAGGAAACCTTAGTAGCAGCATCAATGCCATATCCAATGTGTGCGATTCTGCACATGTTTAATTTAAAAATTGTAATAGCTTTTTTTTATTTCTTCTGATTTGTCAGGCCATTGATAGGCTTCCAGTGGTGCCAGGTGTCCTCGAGCTTGTAGGGATTGGTTATACTGCTGTGAGTCTCTCTCTCTCTCTCTAGGACTTGTATATCTGATAACACATCAATTACAGTTCTAACTTTATCTAATTGTTTCTCTTTTCTTTTTTTCAATTTTAATAGTGGTTTGTGTATAGCAACCTGGTCTTCAAGCCTGACAGGTAACGTTGACTTACCTATATTTGTTTGTTATTCAATTACATACCATATTCTAAGGCATTGTGCATTTAGTTTTAAAGTTTATCTGTTTTGCCACATTATTTTTAGGAACTTACCAAATGGTACATAATAACTGTAATAGTATGGTACCAGCATGTATATATTGCAAGACTTGGATCTGCCCCTCAGATTTTTTTTCCTTTTCGATCTTTTGTCGTGTGTATATGTTTGTCTGAGTATATGGTTGCAACCCTGAATTTACACAAAGACTTAACTGGTAGTCCAATGGAGCAGCATAGTATATTTTTGTCGTGTGAATTTATACAAAGACTTAATTTGTCGTGTGTATATTTTTGTCTTTTGTCGTGTGTATATTTTTGTCTGAGTATATGGTTGCTTGGTATAAGCTGGACGCTGCCAGTAGCAGCCCTGTATTAAATAAACAATAGGAGCAACTACCAACCTAACACAAAGAACCTATTTTCAATTGTCATTTGAAACAAATCCACAATTAGTCTTGGATGATGCTTAAAATTCGGATTTCTTTATAGGGAAGCATTGGTTGGCAAAATCAAGACTACTTATAGTGATATAATCGGAACCAGCTGAGGTCAGCATCTTGAAGGCAATATTAGGCAAATTGCAAGGTTTGTTATGGTGCATGAGAGATTCTGACAAAAGATTGAAAAATGTATTATTTCATTTTGTATTGATATATAAGTCTCATCTTGTTATTCCTTTGAAAGTAATCAAAGCATGAGCCTTACTTCGCCTAGTCAATTGAATTATGCTGCTAATATATGTACTTACATCTCTCAATCTAGTATTTTTGAGTATGCTATTTTTTGTTTTGTTTTATGACATAATTATTTAAATTAACAAATTAAAACATAATTTTTATTTAAAAATTATATAAAAGGTTTTAACAATTTTCTTTTCCCCCTTCTACAAAATGGAGGCAAGTAAATGTTTATTTATTCAAGACCGTATGATATAAAATTTTCAATTCAAACCAGTAAAAACAAATATTAAAAATGATTCGGACTTGATAAGATTTGCCCAGGTCAAACACGACACTACAACACTACTAGGCAAACTGCAACTGTTTCATTTCAAAGGGACTAATTGGAGTACTGGACATCTCCAGTAGTTTTGACGGCGGTAGGAAGGCATAGCCGCAACTTCTTTGCTTGGTCTCTTTTATTTTATTACATTTTAAGACGGTACAAGCTGGTGGTTTCGGATCCGAAATGCTGACGTGGATTCTATGATTCTATGGGTGGAGACTGGAGAACTGGAAACTGTCAGAATTCGACCTCTTCTGTTAACGGATAAGACCAAGGTTTAGATTCCTAGTTCAAAACTTTTAAATTGCGCATAAGAATACAAATCTTATTTAAATACAAAATTACAAAACTCTATTTGTCAGGAGGAAGTGGAACCCAAATTGCAGTAGTTAATTTTATTACCCAGAAATTCAGGGAGATGATGATACTATTTGAGATTTAATATAATGGATAATATGATGATGTATTCATTCTATTATAATTGATAATATAAATTATGGTGTGCTCACTTGAGACCAACATATTGAAATAACAAAAAAAAAAAAAACAGTTGCACCCCATGTTCTATGATCCATTGTTTACATACCAACAAAAACTTACCTATCATGCATGGGACATGCTTATCCGTCATAATTTTATTAGTTAAATCATAATAAAAATTCTCATGGCTGCCTTTGACCATATTAATTATTATTTCAAAGTCTAGAGGCCCAATTGTTGATTTATTAGATTTGCTTTTGTACAACTTACTTTATGCATTGATTGGTTTTGTAAGTATCAAATAGATACGCAGTTCTAGAATCTGCTTGGAGATGTGATCATTATTAATTGAGCAGGAATAAACCAGTTTCTCTAAACAACAGGTATCATCATCATCATCATTATTATTTTTATTTTTTTGAAGTTGATCATATTAATTCATGCATTTTTTTTGAACTAATCTTCTGTCAAACTTTTTTATAAAATAAGTTAAACAAACTGCTGATCTGCCTCATCTTTGAAAATTTCTTGACTCTCTATACTTCTTATTAAATTGTTAAATTGGTCTTCTTCATTAAGTTCTGGTGATATCACGTAATATAAGACTATTAAATAGCATCAATATTGCACCAAAAAGGATGCTTAATTTTAGATGATATATATATATTATATAGGTGTATAAGATTATAAGTGAAAAGAGAGAGAGAGAGAGAGACTATAAGTGGACCACCTGAGTTCCTAAATGCAAGTGGCGACTACCAGTTAGTTTCTGATATTTACTGGTATGAAAATTGTTTCAGAAAAACCGGAGAGGCAAATCTGCGCACACCGAACCAAAGAAACCCCCAAAACAAGCTTCTGAATCTGACAGAGAAAACAAAATTTAAGTTAAAAGAAGAAAAAGACTGAAACCAGGGTCCACAAAAACCTTTTCCGAATTAACAAAACCACGGACCATAAGATATAGATATATTCCAAGTTTTTTAAATCCTCTCCATTTATTCTGAAAGTACTGACTGCATTTTTTGATCGCACCTCCCAAATATATTCATGTTTTTATCAAAAAATATTTATACATTATATTACTGATATTATAAAATTTAAAAATTATATTTTTATTTATATAACAAAATTTTTAACTTAAAATTTTCTTTAATCATTCAATAAAGAAAAAATAATAAATATTTTTTGTACTAACTATAAAATACTTACAATTTAGATATAAATAAATAAATTATTTAGTACAAATATTTTTTATGTGTAGAATATGAGATGTAGGAATAATTTATTTTATCCTAATATGAAAAAAGATCCGTTTTCCCTTTAATATGGCAATAATTGAAAAATTATTTTAGTGATTGGACTAATTTTAATAAAACTCAGTGGTGATGTTCTTATAAATATATAAATATTAGCTTTATATTTCGCTTTGAATTTTTGTGAACTGGAAATAAGTAATTCAAGCAGCATAATTAGTTATGTAATTATTTATTTTTAAAATCACAAACCATAACAGCTAATAATTCATTAATTAAAGATCTATTAAATCTCCATTAGCTAGTAGAAAGAACCTTTTTCTAGAAACTTCATAAAAAAACAAGCTCATTTTAATTTCTATTGTATAAAAAGGACTTCCAACTAATAATATGAGCTTTTTAGAAAAAGAATAAAGCTATAAATAATTAAACATATGGCACAGCACTCATCTTAAGCAAAAAAAAAGGAAATCAAATTTAATCAAGAAGCTAATGTTAAATCTCTTAACCACCTAGGTATAATGACAAATTTGTTCTATATCTTTTTAAAATTTAAAGTGGCATAGAATTTGCCCAAAATAGCTTAAAAGGAATTAAAGGGACCACAAAAGCACAGAACTCTCCAAGTCTCATCAGAAATGGAGATCTCCAGTTCTTTCCAAACTGGAGATGTACCAAGGTCAAATACATTTTCTCCTCCCTATTTAAACCTCCTCTTCAAAATAAAAACCCAACAACACCTCTAAAATCCATCAAAGAATTAGAGTTCCCAAACATATATCAAGAGGAAGAGAGATGATTTTGGTTGGGGTAATGGCTGAGATACTCGGAGAGTACACCGAGGCGGTGGCGAAGGTGCTCGAGCAGCTGATGCTGACGAATGCGTTGCCGTTCCCGCATCGGATGCGCGTGTGGATGCTGCGTTGCCTCCCTTTCACAACTGCTTTGCCGCCGCCGCTGCCGCCGCCGCCTCACGCGCTTCATGTCGTTACTAGAGCACATTGATCTGGCTTGGTTTTTTTTTATTTTTTTTATTTATTTTCTTTTTCCTGAGTGAGGCACATTAATGCATCTAGATATATGTAGGGTTTTAATTTTTTTTTTAATGTTTATGTTTTTAGTGAAAAGTGTAAATATGTTTTCCCCTTAATTTTAACGTCTAGCTAGTTATGTATATATCGGACATTTTTGTTCCTTGGTAGAGCTTATAAAAATATATCAATCATATTTTTTTTTGTTTGCCACAAGAAAAATATTTCCTAACTATTTTTTTTTCTTTTTATTTAGGAGAATATGTCTACCTTGTTAACTACGCTAGCAACTTTTTAATATAATTTTTCTTAATATATTATTATAGTCACAATTGATGGATGTCTACCATATATTTTTTTTTTGTTTACCAAAAAAAAATCATCTAACAATTTTTTTTCTTAATTTTGTATTGAGGGGGGATATGTCCACCTCATTAATTAATTACGCTTGATAATAAAATTAGTATTCTTTTTTTTGTTTAAATAGCGGTAAAAGCATCTCATGTCTCAAGATATGTAACTTAATTATTCGTCATATTTAATTATTGGTGCTATTAATTAACACAGAAAAATTACATTGCAGGCCAAAATTAAATTTATAGACAATTATGCCTTTCTAAATTGATTCTTCTTTTTTTTGGGAAAAAACTTTCTAATTAATTAATGATTGATTACAATACTTTCTTATCAAACACTGTAATTATTATTATCCTTTTCCTTCTTTACGGATAGATGTATGTTCAAATCCGTAAAAGATATTTGAAAAAAAAAATATCAGATTAACGGGAGCTCTTATTTAAAAAAATATTATTATCCTTTTGATAAAAAGATAATAAAGATAAATTAGGAAGTAATTTCAGTTTTAGAAGGAAATACAATAAATATTGCATACAATCAGCAGTACTGTATATATAAGAACAAGGAAAGATATATAAGCTTATTAGTTAAAAAATCTGAAACATTTATGTGCATTGTGCAATATAAAATAAATATTTCATTCCTAGGATAACATCATGTGGCGTTTCCTAATTCCTAAACCCTAGATTTAGATTTGAGAAATCATATCAATTCTTTAAAAACCAGCTCATCATAATCAATCAGATATGCATTAAAAGGCTTTAAATTTGACTGATCAAAATTATAAGCCATCAACCAATAGCAGTTAATTTAACCTTGTATAATGGCCTGTATTTTAGAAGAAAGCCCATATACTTAAAAGGTGTGTAATAATAAATATTTCTTGGGTTTTTGGTTGAATTTTATGGGCCATGATTTATAATTTGGTGTGAATTAGGAAGTTCTTGAGAGAGAAAAGAGAGAGTTGTTGTGTTGTTAGATGTTGATGTTGTGAGTTTAGATCATCGTTGATTTAAACTTATAGATGTAATTTATGTTTTATTAATGAAAATTATATTTGGCAGCTATTTCTAAGGTTTCAAAAAAAAAAAAAACAGAGAGAGAAAGAGAGAGAGAGATACTTGATAGCTGCCGTTAAGATTTTCAAAGTGAGATAGAGAGAGAGAGATGAGAAGAGATGGTAGTACAGTTGGTTAAAAAAAATTATAAAATTATTATTTATTTAAAGATCGAGAAAAAAATTATAAAATTATTATTTATTTAAAGATCAAGAATTTGATACTTTATAGTTTTTACAAAGCCTTATAAAAAAAAAACTAGAGAGATTGTTGCAAACAAAAGGTCTTTTTTTGCTCGTTAATTTTTATGCAAGCATTGCAGAATCTCTTCTTTCAAGAGTAACCTCTAAAAAGATGAAAAAATAAGTAATGATTAAATAATGGATGATGTTTAGAACAATTAGATTGACGAGAGTTGTTGAAAAAGTAAATAATCGAGAGAAGGGAAGGAGGTGGTTGTGTAAAATCCATTTTTTTTTTGTAATTCAGATATATATATATTTTTAGATTAAAGATAGAGATTAAGATTTTCTCAATTTTAAATATTTATAAAATATTTTTATTTAAATTTCGAACATATATTCAGTAAAAAAATATTATTTTTATTACTAAATAAATAATTAAGATATATTACATATGAATTGAGACTGATTATCTTTATTATTTTATTAATTTTATTTTACACCAAAAAAATACTAAAATTTTTTCATTTCACTTTACATTTACATTTACACAAATCACCCCCATTTTTTTCAAAATTTACAATAAGAAGACGAATTATGTCCGTCCCAACAACAAAGACAAACGGAGGTTCTGCATTTCCATTATCGGCAAACATTTCGATGCAAGGACTAGAATGCTTAAATTTTTTTTCCAGAAGGGCTATATCGTAAGTTTCCCAAGGAAAAACAAATATTAATTAGCTTCCCCTTTTGTGACCGTTGAAGCCTTTGAAAGGCCATTTGCCCCCCCAAAAAAAAAAGGAAAAAAATAAAAAGAGAAGCCTTGAAGGACCTGTTTGCAATTTAGTAATTTCCTGGTGAAGGTTTGCAATAAAAGTACTCTGAAAAGATGGCTTGTGATAAGGTTTGTTGTTTAGATAAATAATAAATTCACATCATAATCTGGTGACCTACAATGGTAAATTAATTTTATATTGTTTTTGGGTGCTTGGTCTTATCATGTGTGCAAAATGATAGTTGAAAATTCACAAATAAAATAAGGAAAAACGTTTGTAATTTATTCCCATTATGTTTTTGTTTATCTAACTGTCCATTTATTAATATGTAAGTCATAATTGTTTATTTATTAATTAAATATATATATATATAATCAGAAATATTTTTATTATCATTATTTTATATATTTATGTAGATTTTATAATAATTGTTATTGTTGATAATTATATATTTTCATATAATAACAAATAGATAATGTACAGTGATAAAATAATGACTGGTTAGTGGAGTAGGCAGGATAGATGTGGACCTCCAGATATGCTAAAAAAAATAATTATTGAGCTTTATACAAAAGGGACGTACGTACCTATATAATATAATATAATATAAAAGTATGATAATTATACATTATTTTGTACTATAATTTTGTACCTCACGAAATTATGAACGCATATTTTATAGATCAGACATAACATATTTAATTTTTTTTTTAAGAATTCACACTTTTTATTCATATATATATATATATATATATATACAAAATAAAAATACTTATATTAACATTTAAATGTATTTATATTAATATTTCAATGTATTTATACTGTTATTCAAATATATTTATATATGAGATAAAGATATTTATGCTAACATTCAAATATATCTATGTACGTGACAAACACACCGGATCACAATATTACGACCCGTAACAATCTGTTAAGGATCTTAATATATATTTAGATCATATTGTTATGGACCGCAACACTCATTATTAACGATTGAATTATGGAGTGCAAAAATATAATATAAAATATGGGGGATAACAATAATTTCTCTATAATATATATATGTCAAATTATACTAAATTAAACTCCCAAACTATGTAAATTTGCATTAAATTACTACATCATGTTGGAAATTTTATTAATTACATGTTTTAAGATAAATAATTAAATATTATTAAAATGTTGAGAAATTATTAGGTCGTGATATGTGATAATAAGAGAAAATTACCAATCAAAGTTAATTTTATTGTTAATAATCTTTTCATCATTGGGGAATTGGCCGTTGCTATTTATTCATCTTTTTTTATCCTTTATGAAATTAATTCCTTTCAGCTGCTTGTACATTATTTTGCAAATTATATTTTTAATAGACAGTTGATTACATTGGAGCGTTGAGTTTAATTACCATAGGAACGTTTGCATTAATTGTTTTTATTTTAATTAAGACATTGCATTGCTGGTTACAAAAATAAAATTTTGAGTAAATTACGTCTCTAAAGTATCACACCTTTATTATATTAATTCTTAAAATTTCAAAAATATTAATTTGATCCTCAAATTATCATTCAGTTACTATTTTAATACTTAAAATTATAAAGATACCAATTTAATCCTTAAATTATTACTAATCTAACATTTTTATCCTCAATTTTTTTTATCTATAATATTTTAATTATACCATTATTACCGGTCAAAAATGTTAAATGAAGATTCATGCATGGTTATCTTCATTCCCCATTTATTAATAATAATTTTTTTCTATTAATATTAAAATATTATTTTTATCAAATATTCCAGTTTTCTTTCTTTCTAGATGGTAAAGATTTATTAATAAATTCTGATTCTTCTTTGCATTCAACCGAATCATGAAGCCCCCTCAAATTCAAATAGAGATTTTTTTCTTGTAGATTTTCACGGTGGAAACCGTATAAAAAAATGCTAATAAAAAAAGAAAATACCTTACTAAATTTCCTTGCATACATATCATCATGATATATATATATATTTTTATATTTATGAAAAATATATAAATTTTATTTTAATTAATTTATGATGGCACAAACATAAATATCAGTATTAATTTAATTCATATTTGATGTCGTGAATAATTATATATTTTTTATATTATTTGTATTGTTTGATAGTTATGTCTAAACTAATCTAAATATAAAAAGAAGACACTATAATAGGTATAATTATTATTATTTCAATGAATATTAAATATAAGATTAATTTGATATAAATTAAAAATTTAAAGAACTAAATTAATATTTTGAAACTTTAACGACCAAAATAATAATCAAATAATGCTTTAAAGATCAAATTGATAATTTTAAAACTTTAACCATTAAAATGATAAATATCTAAATAAGTGATACTATAACAATCATTTATATAAATTACTCAAAAATTTTCTATAACGATGATTATTAATATTAATCCCTTTCTCTATCTTGATTACAAAAGCAATTTAACCCTTCCACTCATTGATTATTATACATCCTAATCCGATGAAGAGAAATTAAACCTTAATTCCAAAACCTTGTTACTTCAAAAAAAAAAAAAAAAAAACTTGGTCCCAAAGCACCAAAAAAAAAAAATTTTCATATTTACAAATCGACGTTGACCCGAAATAAATAAATAAATATATATATATATATACACCAACTGCGAAGATGATGATATGACACCATATTATATTGCTCGAAATCTACATATGTGTGCAAAGATATGCTATTTAATTGGCACATTGATTACGCTAATTAATTTATGTTATCATTAATGTAAAACGATTGGTCTTCTCTTCACAAGTCAGAGAGGATATTCCATTCCAGCGTATGTTAGGCTCTGCTTGCCACGTGTCGGTTCATGCTCGGAGAATTCCCGGCTGTATCCGGTAGCACCTTCTGACAAGTGTTTTCTATGACCGGTTTTGATTAGTCACCGGAATTGAAATGAAAGAAAAAATTATTATAGTGGGATTGAATTTGATAAAATAAATAGAAGTTTAAGGAGATATTTTTGTAATAATTATTTTCTATGATTACTTTTTTTTTTGTTGCTTTTATCATTTGTATTATTGTTGTCATGGCCGCTGCCACAACTATTGTTACATTATTGTTATCAATTTTTGTGGTTGTTGTTGTTATGTATTATAATTTATTATTTTAATATTTCAACTAATATTTTTTATCAAACATTATTTTTGCTCTTAAAAAATCATGCAAGAACTACACTAAATGGTACTATATTGCTATTCACCTACTGTTCCTTTTTTTTTTCTATTTCAATAGTATTATTTTAGTACTATTTTAACCTTATTTCTTGAAATAACAAAAGAAATCTTTTGTTCCAAAAAAAGGAGGAATCTGAAATCTTAATTATGATATCTCAATCATTTCCTCTTAAATCAGATTTGCAAATAATTTCTAAATTATTTTCTTTCAACATCTTCAAATAAATCAAATATATTTATGAATTATTCGTATAGTATCAGTAAATTTTACAATCTTTTTAATAATTCATGAACTATTTTGAATTATTTACACGATTTGATTTTCTCTCAATAAATTCAAATTTTTGAAAATTATATACATCTCAGGAAAAATAAATTATTCTTAAATTATATTTTTATCATACTCAAAACATGAAATTCATACCTAGTTAAATTATTTCCGAATTTCTAATTTCCTTAACTCTACTTCCATCACAACGACCCGACACACGAAAAGTTAATAAGATAAGGTCACAAGGCACATCTAACATTCCGTACGCCACAGAGAATCTTAAAATAATGAAATGATAAATAAACTGCAACTTATCTACGATTTTTGCACGAATATCGAGTTAAGAAGAAACCTTGTATTTCTAATATTTTAGTATAAAAGCAGTAATTTCTCGAACGCAGAATAAAGAAAGCCTTTTTGTGTAGCAGCTTCTCGTCTCCCCGTCCCATCCCTCCCCTATTAATCTTTCCTTTCCTGTCGTGGAAAGTTATCCGCACCTCCGATTTCTACCAAATTTTACTTACTAATGACACGTGTCTCATAGATTAAGAATATTCCTGTTTGTTAACGGCATCAATTAAGAATATTCCTCCTTGTGTCGACATTATGAAATTGTGAGTTCAAATGGATAATAAAATAGAACATACAAGTTGTAATTAATAATTTATTTCGGTTTTGATGTTAAGTTTTCTGATAAGGAATTATATTTATATCGCCACTAGTTTGTTAGATAATGAAGATAAATGCAATATTAATTTTGAAAATAATTTAAAAAATGTAAAATATATTTTTTAAGTTAACTATTTTGAAAATAATTTAAGAACACTAAATTTAATAAATAAGTATACAATATTTTTGTGGAGAAATGTTCATCATCACAAAAATTTTTACCATCAAGTATTATAACCTCTCTTTTGTATTTATATTTCAAAATTTAAAACCCACACAATAAATTCGAAACGTTGATTTTAATTTTTTTATGAGGATTTTGTTCATATGATATTTACAATTTTTTTAGTTCATATAATACTAGATTAACACATTCAACAAGTAAAGACACTAAAAGTTATCAACAATTAACTAAAAAATTTATGGACTTCTGATTGTTTAACTAATCTCAATTTATAAAATTTAGTGGCATGCTTCATTAGAAAATAAAAATTAATAATTTAAATTTTGAAATTTGAAAAATCAATCCAGAAGAGATTATTATATATACTGTCACTTCAAATTTATTTGATTTGAACTTTGAACCTTCGTCGTAATTTTATTAAATTTATTTGAGAAAAAAATATAATAAAATTTGTTACAACCTTATTCCAAACAGATTCATGCTCATTAATATTAATTCCAAAGCTAAAATATGCAGGGATTTATTTACTGAATAAACTAAACGTCTCTCAAACTCATTTTTTTCCCCTGATTATATTCTCAAATAAAGTTTGTGAAAGACAGTAAAGATCAGTGGTAGGAAAAGACACTCTCACTCCTCACGTGCAAACACCCAGCTAATATATACGTTGTAGACTTGTAGTTTGATCGATCGAGACAGAGACAAAGCGAATAGACACCGTCTCCCTCCCTCCCTCTCTCTCTCTCTCCCCCCCTTCATCCACAACATTTCTCCGTCTAGAGAGAAGATGGTACGGACACGGCGGAGCAAGAGAGAGGTGTACAACGAAGTGCTAGACCGGCTCACGAGTGCCCCGTGCACCGATTCCAACTCTCCCTCGTTCCCTGACCAGCTATGGGCCCACTTCGATCGTCTCCCTTCAAGGTCCCCCCCCCCCCCCCCCCCCCTCTCTCTCTCTCTCTCTCTATCCATCCTTTCTTCTTGTTCTTTCTCCCCTTATTACAAGGTTCTGAGAGTTTTAACTATGGAAAAATTGGTTTGTTTCTTATCTCGTATTACTTTTTTTTCAAAAGTAAAATGGCGTATTACTCTCTTCTTAAAGTTAGAAGGAGATAAAATGTGGCCAGAAAGCAGTCTGACGCTCTGTACTTCTACAGTGTCGTACATTGCAAATACTAACATTTGAAGGGTCTCTCTGCAAAATTCTGGAACTGTTCTGCTATTCCAGCTACATTCATTGGAATCCGAAAATTATTCTTTTTGTAGGATTTTACCCTTACATCCAATTTCCTTGTAGTTTCTTCAAATAGATAGGTAAGATATGATTCAACACACGTTGCTTTTATGCATTAGTAAATGCCAAGTGGGGGATGTTGAGAGCTATTAGTGCCTTCTGTTTTTTTTGCAAATACTAAATTTTGAAGGAAAGTTTTGAAATTTTCCTCTCAACCGGGTGCAACAGTACATGGGCTTAAGCCCAAAAAATGAACAGAAGATACTAAAAATGTCAAAAAGTTGAGGAGGAAAAGAAAAGTAAAAAATTCACACTAGACAATTAAATGCGCCATGGTTCCTCTCTATCTCTCTCTCTCATTTTTCTTTGGTTCTTCTTCTATTTTTTTTGCTTGAAATCCCTGTCACTTTATGGTATGATTTGGGCCCTTCCTATAAAAGAACATAAATAGGGGAATATTCCTTGGGACTTAGAGTGGATTTTCTCTGAACCTCTAAAATTAGACTAGCTGGCACCTATTTTTTTTTTCTTTTCTGAATCATTTGAAACATTTGCATGAAGGTAGTGAATTGCTAGATGTGCGTGTCACGTGCTGGTACGGCGTGCTCGAACATGTGCTAGCACAACAAGTCATGTGCCGATGGTTTTATATATACCGTGCATGATGTGTCTAAATAGTGCAGATCATTCAACACGAACGTATAAGGGTATATCACGTGTTAACAAGACGTGCTAGTGTTTGGATATGGCGTGTTAGCACGTGTCAACACTTATGAGATTAAAAAAAAAATGTTTAAAATTGGGAAAAATCAGGAAAATTCAGAAAAATTCAGAAAAAATGAGAAAAATTCAAATTCAAAATTTCAAATTTCATTGGTCTCTGTCCCTCCCTCGAGTCCTAAATACTGCCCAAGCGTCCATGCTCCAAATTCAAAATTTCAAAGTTGCATGTGCCTTACCCATGCTCGCCCAACGTGCCTCTCATGTGTGCTATCCGTGCATGCTCGTGACGTGCGTGACGTACCGCAATAGTGCATATTCTTGGACACGCATGTCTAATGACATTTCACGTGAACACATGAACATGTCACGTATAGAACACATGTCCGTGCACATGTTTACCCGTGCATGCCGACGTGTCTGACATGTCCAGTAATTCACTACATGAAGGTGGGCATTAAGTGTATTTGTTGTTGTAATAATTTTATATAACTGAAAGTAAAAGATGTTGACCCGGATTCACTTAAAATCATCTCTTTTACTCCAATTGATCCCATATTTTCTGTAAAACTTTCAGTTATCCAAGTTGGAAAGCTAAGTTTAAGTACAATTTAATAAAATTTTTCTGTGTTCCATGCTTCGATGGATATTTAGTTGAGAATAATAGATTTTAATAGATGCATGGTCCTGTTGAGATTTTGAGATTAACCCTCAACCATAGTGGGAAAGAGATGCTGCCTGCCACTAAATTAGAAAAGTTAGTTTCTCTATACATGTAAATTCTACTATAATGGAATCATTAGGTGCCAACTTTTTGTCTCCGTAATGTTCTTTGTGTAGATATGCATTTGATGTACACTCAAATACAGCAGAAGATGTTTTGATCCACGTGAAGTTGCTTCAACAAGCGCGTGACCCTGCATTTCAACATGCCTTTGAGATTTGTGCTGCTCAGGTACTGTTTAGTTCTAAAAATAATGATGTTGTGCAACAACTACAACCATATTAGGGTGCTTCTCATGTACATAATGATGGAACGCTAAACATCGTTCAAATTGACTCAAAGTTAATACACTTGTTATTTAAGAAATAAAAAATACATTTGCAATTTTAGTTTTCTAATTTGGACAATACTTTTCAAGATATCAAACGACTGTACATAAAAGTTGGATGTACACTAGCTGACTAGAAGTACTCTTTAAAAGATCAGTGTGATAGATTTTGGTGTAAATTCACAATATACCTCGGTGAGCTTAAGTCTTGGTAGCTTTACTCTTCGTTAAAGTGCTTCTTTTACTGCAAGCGGTATCGGAGTTAGCTTACTAGATTCATTCTTTGACATGTCAATTATTTATTTTGTAGTTTAGTTACAAAAGTCACACCTTATATTGGGCTAACACAAAAGATAGAATCTTCTAGCACATAGACAAATTAGGTAAAATAAAATATTAAATTTCCTTCCCCAATGTACAACATTTGGAAACATTTCCGACAGTATCATACTTACAATTCTACTTGTCTTGTGGCTCTTTATGCCTTAAATGGAACAGGTAATGAATGATCAATGCACATCAGAGGATGGTCCTTCTAAGAATGAAGTTGATCTTCAAAGGTACTTTTGAGTGGACTATATGTTTCTTTCATGTGATTTTGCTTTGGTTAACATTTTCTGAACCTTTGATGCTTTGGCAGGCCGATGCATGAGATCATTTTTTCATCAGAAGATAGGCCAAAGCTACTCAGTCAAGTAATTCCTTTTAATAATCTATTTGAATTTGGAGAAATCTACTGAGCATATGAAAAGAAATCATCCTTGAAGTATCATGCATTTCCCATGCTGGTACTTAAATTGCAAAGAAAAATTTCATGTTTTTGTCCTGTTTTGTTTCCCATGAATCCCAAATAATAATTTAGATAAAAATTTGGCCACAAACAGTATGCCAAATTATTAGAGTTATATACCTTTTCCCTCCACCTTTTCCTTTTCAAGTGGAGATGAGGTTGTATATTTGAGGATCAAGATTGAAACTTACTTTATTTTAAGGATGGTTTCTGTAATTTACTTTAGAACACTTACTAAATGAAGTTCGACCAAATTTAAAACATTGGAATTTATTTTCTGAAACTTATGTCTTGTTTTCTTCTGTGTTTCTCAAGCTAACTATGTTGCTTGCCGAACTGAACCTCAATATACAAGAAGCGCATGCATATTCAACTTCAGATGGCTATTCCTTGATTATTTGTGTTGTTGATGGTTGGCCTTATCAGGTAACTCACCAGTTGGTAAATGCTTTCTATGGGAAAATTATTTAGTGGGTTAATTTTTCATTGAACAATTGTATGAAGCTACTCACATATTTTAAATCTGGTTAAGATGAGTAGCAGAGACATTTTAGACTAGATTCAATATCAAATTGTTGTAGTTATACATGAATTGCTTATAGCAAGAGAAGATTTTCTTACTTTTTTTTTAATTAATGCTAGCCAGGAACAAAACATAGCAAGTCATGAACACCACTGCAGAATAATCTATGCATCCCTAGAAAGCTAGTAACAGTCATCGGAACCTGTACTGTCGTTTGGCATTCAAACTCTGTTAGTTTAATTCATGCTAATAGTACTTAACATTGATTGAAAAATTGTGTTAAAAAATTACAACAAGATTGTTACGCTTGTGATCAAAGTAGTAAAATTTGTACGATGCTCTGCATATTCTTATTTCATAAAAGATATTTTGCAATATCCTTGAAAATTCTCAGAAGATATGTTGGATCTCAAATGGCACAATTCAATAATATGAAGGACCTTCCACAATTCAATAATATGCCAACAAGAGTACATGTTATTACTCAGTTGTTTACAGAGTTTATGATATTTCATCTTTTGAAGAGGTCTATGATACTTTGAACTTTTGCAGGAGAATGCAGGGAACTCTAGCTTTATCAGTCTACATTTAGAATCTACCCACCTGTTGTTATAATTCAATATTAATTGTCGAGTTGCTAATGTCCTTTCTTGTTTTTGAAAAATTAGGAAAATGACCTCCTCAGGGTCACTTTGCAGAAGCAAATGGACAAGACTAAGGTAATACTTCAATGGATGAACATAAATAGATTGCAATACTGGGACATAAAGATCAATGTTAATTTTTCTTTAAACGAAACCCATCAAGGCTTTTAGTATAAACACGGAAACAACAGGGAATTAATCTCACAATAATATGTTCCCTGACAAGAGGGCATTTTTTACTTTCTTTTCCATCGTGGTTATGCATTTATCTTGAATTGTGCTTACTTATTTACATATATGCATTTTTGCTCTTTTAATTTTTTTTCCCTTTTGGCAGAGTAAAGCATTGACTGTGGCTCAGCCAATAGTACCTAAAGTTGAAATAGTTGGAGAAGAAGAGTTGCCAAGCAGTTCTATCTCAATACCTACAGATGGGACTGACGATTGGGAAATAGATCCAAGGCTCCTTACATTTGATAGCAAACTTGGATCAGGGTCTTACGGCGATCTGTGAGTTCAGAACTATGATAGTTTCCAGTAACCTTTCTTTTCTGGGTGGTTAACCTTATAATTTCTTGTTCTTGCCTTGTTGATAGTTTTCGAGGAACATATTGCAGCCAAGATGTGGCAATTAAAGTACTGAAGCCTGAGATTGTATCCCCTGATATGTTGCGCGAGTTTGCCCAAGAGATATATATCATGAGGTTCAGCTGTTTATTCTGGAAATATTTATGTTTCTATGGGTCCCTATAAAACAAAAAAAATTAACAGAAGCATTCCTAACAGACTATGCAGTTTCATATTTTATTTGTTATAGTCCTCTGTTCTTGTAATTGTATCAAAGTTCTATAGTACTGATAAAATTATAATAGTGATAGCAATCATAATAATTAATAAGTATACTAATTTTATAACAAATCTCGGATCTCTGCAGAAAGGTTAGACACAAAAATGTGGTGCAGTTCATTGGTGCTTGCACAAAACTTCCCGTTTTATGTATAGTCACAGGTGCACAGACCAATTCCTCGTCTTATTCCTTCGCTCTTTATTATTTTATAAATGGACTTTTATTTTTTTACAGTCTGGTACAATGTTTTTTTTTTCTCTTTAGCTTTAAAGATTGTTTATTTTATTTTATTTCAGTAATTTATTTTATTATGAACAGAGTTTATGAATGGAGGGAGTGTGTTTGACCTTATCCACAACCTTGGAGGCTTTTTCCACCTGCCAGCTGTTGTACGTATAGCAATAGATGTGTCAAAGGGAATGGACTACTTGCATCAATGTGATATTATACATAGAGATTTAAAAACTGCAAATCTTCTTATGGATGAAAAGGAGGTACATAGTATATATCAACAAAAAACTAATGCTCCTATTCAATTTTGATAGTCCACATTAATTTGATCATTGGATAAATTTCTTCAGAGGTCACCAAAGATCCCCTTGGTAACAAGTTGGTCACTGTACCTTATTTTGTCTTTTCCAAACCATACTTTCTGATTGTTTGAATCAAGTAAATTTCTTACATTCTTCATCCAAAAACTACTACGGTGCTGACATTACTGTCCATTGCATCAGAAAGTACAATTGCATCAGCAAAATAGTTGCCCACTTCAGGAACAAAGCTGACTGTTAGTGAGTGATCTAATTGGAACAAATTGAAAGTTTATAGTGGTCTACGGGAGCAAAACCAAAGTTTTTATGAGATTTTTCAAATCTATCAAATGAGAAAATTTCCATTTATTACATGTGAAGCAAGAGATAGAGATGACTGGCCATATATATGTCATATATACACTGCCATCCATGCTCTCCCAATTATTTTGTTAATTATTACCTGAAGCACAGATGTCAGTTGACTTTACTTTGTACAATATATAATTTCAATTTCGTGAGGTATATTCAGTAAAATTTATCTCTTATTGAGATAATTTGAGGGACTAAATTGTGCCATCTTTTTGTAGTTCTCAGATTTGACTTTTAGGGGTCACATTAAACTTGACGTAAATCTCTTACGTCCGTATTGTAATATTTTTTCTACATTCGAAGTTCAGCATGTAAAAATCAAAATGTAGGGGCTAAGCTGGCGTTCTGCAAAGCCAAAGGCCCTTCTATCTATACCTTGAGCCTGGGGATTTCTTTATCTCATCAACATCCAGTAGCTTCTCTTGTATACATAAAACATAATATAGTTTGTTTATATGTCAGGTTGTAAAGGTGGCAGATTTTGGAGTTGCACGCGTCAAAGACCACTCTGGTGTAATGACTGCTGAAACTGGAACATACCGTTGGATGGCTCCAGAGGTATAGCCTCTTTCTCTCTCTCTTTTGCCAACGATATATTGAACAGATCAAATCAAGTTTTACAAAGGGCACAGCACAAATGCAAAAACAAATACGAATAAACTAGCTCAAGTGACCCTATTCGCCTAGACTATAACCAATATGCATAAATGTCAAACAAATACAAAAGTTAGGAAAACAGCACATTGGTGCTCTCTCTCTCTCCCCCCTCATGCCCTCCCCTGCCTCTCTCGTGATTGTATTGTTGATTAATTATTTATAGGTGATAGAGCACAAGCCTTATGATCACAAGGCCGATGTCTTCAGCTTTGGTGTTGTACTGTGGGAGTTGCTGGCTGGAAAGGTAGAATCAGATGAAGTATTAATTTCGCATTCATTTTCTACTATATTCCAAGTAGTTGCACAGATTTGTCTCTATAACAGCATTCATTTTCTTTGTTGATCCCATAATATTTTTAGAGTTCATATCTGGTTCTTAATAGTTTTACTGACACAATAATCTTTCTTCTTTTTTGGGTTAGGCAAGTTCTATGATTGTCATCATCTTTCAGCTTCAATAAACGGACAGGAATCCTGTTAAGCACCCAACATAAAATGACTTACTTTAATGTAGTATATGCACCGGATAGCTTCTTTCACATGAAAACTGACTATATCTCGTGTCCTTTGAACCCTAATGGTCATGTTGCTACCTTGGGTGTGTCAAAATGAGGACCTTAAGGCTGTAGACCCAAACAGAAAGCGTAATGCTCTGAGACCATCACGCAATTCTCTCCCATACATTTTGAAACTTGACTTTTATTATCTAATTTCATTATTTATTTGTGATTTTTAGTTACCTTATGAAGATCTAACACCACTTCAAGCAGCTGTGGCTGTTGTTCAGAAGGTAAAAACATAGTATGGTTTTGTGTTTTTTTATTCATAATATAGGGGTAATGCTGCCAGCCAAATAATGGTTGATAAATTTTATATTTTAGGGTTTGAGACCCACAATACCAGAGGGTACACACCCAAAGCTAATTGAGTTGCTTGATAAGTGCTGGCAGTATGATCCATCTTTAAGACCCAACTTCTCCGAGATATTAGATATTCTTTACATCATTGCAAAGGAGGTATCTTTCTACTGTTTATTTATTTTGGTTTGTAGTGAGAAAACATTCGGATTTTATTAATTTGTCATTGAAAAAAAAACTAGAGTTTGTTAGAGAAAAGTCTTTTAAAATTGCAGGTGACAAGTGCATTTGTCCTTGATATAATAAGAAAAGTTGGCTGTTTTTTTAAAAGCTTATTTTATTTCGGCAGATTCTAAAAGTTCACCAAATATTATACACAGGTATGTCCTATTGGAAATCAGAAGAAATCGGCAGGCAGCGGGTTTTTGTCAGCTCTTTTGCATAGAAAGTGAAGCATTATTTTATTTTTTTACTATTTTCTTTTCACGAGTTGTATTTGTTTCTCTTTTTTATTATCTGTTTTCTGTGTTAGAATGTTGTGGTTGAGTGTGAATACTTGTAAACAGGAGAGGCTTTAGGATGCTGTTTATTACAGGAAAAAGAAAATTATGGTTTTGGATGACTTATTTGCTTGTATTGGACAATTGTTTACATAGCTAATACACTTGTGAGTGAGGCGCACATGCTCCTCTCCTATCCTATATGCTTGATACAAGTAAAGACCTGATTACCAGAATACGAATGTGGATTTGATTTTATCAAACACCAGTACTACCTTGAATAAACTGCTATTAATACAAATACTTTTAATGTCATCTGGCTGTTTGGATTTTTTCTTTAAATATTTTTTTTGAAGGAACCCTTTTTTGCCTAGTTAGAGAAGGTTGGTACAACAATGCAGATCGTTGCTGACAAAAGGACGCCCCAGTTTCAGACCAAATAAATTCTACGTTTCTACCAATGAGGAAAGGAGGCCTTCCGCCTAAAACCAGACAATTCGGATTACTTCGAGAATTTTACACTATGTAATTGAGGTGTGATTTAGATTATCTGATTTTGATTGATTGTTTGGGATAAAATTGTAAAATCTTTTAAAGAAAGATTCCAAATTTCCAATGCAGTTCATTTAGTACAGATAAAACAGAGAACGTGAAGTCCTCGTGTGTCCGTATTTATAGTCAGTTTTGCTTTGAAGCGAAGAGTTTTGCTAATGTGATATTACTAGCATTTCGGTTGACATGTTAATAATTTAAATTTTAAATTTTGATTTAAGTAGTTTAATAAATTTTTCATATCAAAATTTATCATTTTTAGAGTTTTTTTTAACTATTTTTTTTAAATTTTTAAAAATGACCTCAATTGACAAATAAATATTTTTTATTTTTATTCATTTTTGAGCCGAATAAAATCCTCTTTGAAAAATCTAAAAAAAACTAAGTAAATTATAAAAATGATAAATTTTAGTATTCTATGAGATTTTTGATATGAATAATTTATAGACCTATTTAAATCAAAATTTCAAATACAAAATTATAAAATTTAGACCGTTAATATTTTGATTAAAATACTAACATTAGCACATTAGCAAAGCTTGCCCCCCCAAGTACCAAGGTCAATTGGTTAAGACTTCTTAACAAAGGCAATTATTTTTTTTTTTGAGAAAAATAAATAGAGGAAGTTATTTAAAAATGCCAATTGGTTATTGGTTAATATTTATATCTAAAAAATGGGGTTCGAGATCACGTTTGTTGTCTACAGACCTTCAAATAAATCAGAAATTATCTTGGCGCTTCCTAACGCTAGGTGAGTTCATTGGAAAAAAAAAGACATTGAAATTGGAGGAAGGATAAAATATTCGTAAAAAATATAGGAAAATGATACCATTATGCTTTATTATTCAAGTTAAGTAAATTATATTTCATGCATAAATTTAACACGGATATCTAATTGAACAAGCCAGATCCGTTTCCTTCTTTATTTCTTTCTTTTGTTTTTTTTTTTGAGTAAAAGATGGTTTCCTTCTCTATTTCTATCCCTAAAGGTTGAAAGTGACATAAATTCATACATCTCAAGTTCATCGATTCATGAAATGGAGAGAAAAAAAAAGAATAGAAGAGTCCCGAAAATTGAGCTATTAATTATAAGAGGAGTAATAATTACATTTTTTATTTGTACTTTTTATTTATATCCCAAGTACTTGAAGCTCAGAGGTGCAGAATATAAATTTTTAAAATATATATTCTTTGAAAAATATTTATACTAAATATTGAGTGTAAATAAGAGATGCCGAATTTGAAATGTAAGAATAATTTCTCTTAATTATAAATGAAAAAAGGAAAAATTGTGCCAATTCGGATCAATGGAATAAGGACACTCTTCTACCATTCCATCTGATCAGCAATCAGAATAGAGGAGTAAAATGCAAAAAATAATAATTTGTTAAAATTTGATTCCATTTCAGTTTATTAATCTTTGACATCTATGTTGACACAATAACATCACAATTTTCATTATTTCTTCCTCCAAACAAGACAACAGAAATTCAGGACAGCCTATGAGCTTCTGGTTTTATTTGGTTATTACGTAAGTGCAAGATCAACATCTTAAAAGAAAAAAAAATACACAACTAAATGAATGAAAATTTCTTTTTAGAAAAAAAAAGAAAACTGAAAACAACTAGTTGAAGAAGTCAATCAATACATGCTTCAGTTTCTATGCAACAGAGCTGAAAAAAAACCACCACCTCTTGATTTCTTCTGATTACCCCTAGGACATACCTGCGTATAAAATTAATTTTACTATTTTAAGAATTTATCAAGAGTAACCAAAAAAAAAATTTGCTTAATATTGTACATGGAACCTACCCAAATATGTCATATCAAGGACAAATGCACCCTTGTGACTTGGATTTGTATTTGTTCATATTTTTCCCAAACTTCAGAACAAACTTTAATATAGATGTGTATCAACTGAGGACAGGACCAAATAGTAAATCTCAATCTTTTCTACTAACTAAAATAAAATAAATTAATAGAGGAAATGGATATATAACAACCAAATTTATATGACGACAGACATCAAAGTTCGTCCAATACAACATACTATAATTGCATCCTTTCAAAAAATTTTCTGGTCATCAATCAAATACCAATACGACTTAACATTCTATATTTAGATTACGTCTAATTTGACACAATTTATCTTTGCAAACTATCATAACAAAGAAATATACCTCCTTGGCAATGAGATAGAGAATATCTAAAATCTCAGAGAAGTTGGGTCTCAGAGATGGATCATACTGCCAGCATTTTTTAAGCAACTCGATCATGTTCGGGTGGGTACCCTCTGGGATCGTTGGTCTCAAACCCTAACAAATTAAAATTGTGAATAAAACATATATATTCTATATATCCTTAATGTTGGCATGTAAAACCACAGAACGTACAGGCATACACACTGCTGTAAAAGATGATGTTGCAAATTCTGCAACAGTGAGAAGTAATGGATGTCTCTACCTGCTGAACAACAGCAACAGCTGCTTGAAGCGGTGTTAGCTCTTCATATGGTACCTAAAAATCACAAAAAGTTTTTCCACTACAAAGTCAAAAGTTTTAAAAAGAATATGTGAGAGAAATGCAAGATAATCTCTCTGAAATAGAAAAGGGATGATCATATTTTGGTGACCAAATGCATAATTACTCCAAAAGTGTTTGTAAAACTATAATTGTGACATATGTCACTGATTTTACCTTTCCTGATAGTAGCTCGGTAAGTAAAATGCCAAAGCTGAAAACATCAGCCTTGTGATCATATGGCTTGTGCTCTATTACCTACATGCATAGTAAATTCAAAATTTGATTTGATATATGTAGACAGTGTCTGTGTGAAGAGAAGAGAGAGAGAGAGGGAGGGAGATTACCTCAGGAGCCATCCAACGGTAGGTTCCAGTTTCAGCAGTCATAACACCAGACTGGTCTTTGACACGTGCAACTCCAAAATCAGCCACCTTCACAACCTGAATATATAACAAAACAAACATAACTTACATATTGTGAAAACCACAAAGAAAAGTTACATAAGTTACATTATTTGAATAAGATGACCAAGACCCCCCCCCCCCCCCCCCCCCCCCACAAACCCAAAATTCTCCGCCTCACATTATACGGAGTCCACTCTCTCCTCTTGTCCTTCAGAGAAGCATAAGAGCCACTGACATCTCTTCTCCTCTCTCTCCTACTGACCATCCTTGCCAGATTAGCGGCTGGACTGCCGCCTTCTCTCGTAGTAACTCAGTCTGTACTTCTCTCTCCTACTCTTGGCCAGCCAACAACCTGGAGGTATGTTTCTTTTTTTAATCTGGATCTCTTATGTCTGGATTTGTGCTTTTCTATCTCGATTGTGTCGTTAGAGGCAGATTTAATATTTGGTTGGCGAATCTATTGTTTGGAGATGCCAAGAGATTTGGGGTGTTTCTCACTCTCTTGGATACTACTATGCATGCTATACTTTCCAAGTTCAATATTTGTCGATCACTGGTGTGACAGGTCATATGGTATGAGAGGGTTCTAGCCGCATTTTATATGTGGAAGGTCAAGTCATTGCGTGCTTCTAGCCGCATTTTATTTGACGGTTTGCCAAACACACTTATGGGATGGATCTGTAACATGAGGCATCTTCAGAGAGGGTCGTCTTGATTCCGGTGGGTAATTGATGAGGTGAAGAGGCTTGCATAAGATCGCCTTCTTGTTTCCTTGACATTTGGGATTATTTTTTCATGTAATTTTGTAGGTTCTTGGAGATGTACATGAGCTGGTGCTTTTTGGGTTTTTTTTTCCTCTCTTCTTGTAATTCATTATTTTCTTTTAATTAATAACATTTTAATAGCAAAGCCTACTCTTTAAAATAAAATAAAAAGTAATGAGAAAATTTTCTGAAGTTCCAACTTTCACACCTTGATCCTGAACTATGGAAGGATTCCAGTTAAGGAGATACTATATTTAAATAGAGCAATATAATCCGAAAATTGTTAACTTAATGACTATAAAAAACGATGCAGTGTCCTGGAAAAATCCAATTAATGGCTACATGTTCAGAAAGAAAGATCAAACTACATATCAAAAGTTGACTGATGCTCTGTGCTCTGCGTTATGAACAAAAGAATCGTACAACAACACCAAGGATCAAGGGCAGTACTACAATATGTATACATGTGGGATGAGATAATTTGTTCCAGTCAAATTAATAGACTATATAATATGTAGAGATGTCCATTATAACATGGATTATCAAAGATCAATTATAGCACAAGTTCTATGTTGATATATGTTACCTCCTTTTCATCCATGAGAAGATTTGCAGATTTTAAATCTCTATGTATAATGTTACACTGGTGCAAGTAGTCCATTCCCTTTGACACATCAATTGCTATACGCACCACAGCTGGTAGGTCTAAAACACCTCCATGGTTGTGAATAAGGTCAAACACACTCCCTCCAATCATAAACTCTGTTCATAATAATATGAATTGCTGAATTAAAATACAGCAAGTTTCCAAGCTGAAGGGAAAACAACATTGTACTAGATTTAGATAACATATCAACCTACTCATAAGCAGAAATAAATTAAACTCATCTAAAAAAAAACAGAAGTAAGTTTAACAAATGGACATCAATGTTTCCCAATTCTTTTTGCCAACCAAACACTTATGTTTTTATTTTCTTGTGCTAGACAGGTAATTTTCTTATTAAATTTCACATGTAACCCCCACAAAATGTGAGTATGACTCCATTATTATGTCTGTAGTTATTTTATGCTTTGAGTGTGATCATTAGATTGACATATACATTATGGCATGGTAGTAAGTTCAATTACTTAATTCTTAGATTCGCCTACATTTTCATACTCCCACTTAAAAAGTTTGGCTCCACCAACGAACCTACTAATGAAGGGAAAAAAAAAAGGGAAAAGATGAGCATAAATATGGGCACCTGTAACTATACATAGAATGGGAGACTTTGTGCAAGCACCAATGAACTGCACCACATTTTTGTGCCTAACCTTTCTGCAAGATCAAAGGCTTGTTATTGTTCTTCTTACATAGGCTTCTAGGGTGCTTTACGATTGTAGGTTACATGTCATATAACAAAATTTTGTAAAGGTATAAAGAAATATAAATGTTTCTTGAATAAAAAAGAAATCTCATAATATATATCTCTTGTGCAAACTCATGCAACAGATCAGGACTCACAATCTCAGGCTTCAATACTTTTATTGCAACATCTTGGCTACAATATGTTCCATGGAAACTAACAACAAGAAGGAAAGATAATAGAATATTATAACTTCCATAACCAAAAGAAATTCCGATGCAAAATTTCCAAAATTTTGAACTTACAGATCACCATAAGACCCTGATGCAAGCTTGTTATCAAATGTCAAGAGCTTCGGATCTATTTCCCAATCATCCATTCCATCTGCATGTATAGAGATAGAACTGCTTGGCAACTCTTCTGTTTCAATTGTTTCAATTTTAGGTACCATTCGTTGAGCCACAGTACATGCTTTGCTCTCCTAACAAAGGGATAAAAAAATTGAAGCTACATGCATATATATCCTAAGAAAAATATGAACATTACATGTGACAAGCAAGCATAATATAAGATTGATACATAACCAACATGGGATGGAATTTTTTAAAAAGCCACCTGTGAGGAGACATGTCATTGTGGGATAAATTTCATGTTCTTTTCAATTTTGTAATCAAACATTCATAGGGAGAAGTGAAGGAAATTCACCAGTCTGAATTTCTCTAATAATTCAATCTCTCTAAAAGCTCATGCATGAATTGTTACCTTGGCCTTCTCTATTTGCTCCTTCAATGTCATCCTGAGGAGATCATTGTCCTAAATTTTTCAACAAGATGAGGGATATTAACTGCTCGATGAGTGCATAAACAATAACAGCAGATAAATCATAGCTAATCCATTCAATGAAAGCAGAATCGCTGTATACTCATGCAGCACATGAAATATCATTTATACCAAGCAAAACAACTGATATATCACAGATATCCTTGCTAGCATAGTTCATCCAACAGATTGCTAACAGTTGTAAATATGGTAGTTTGGAAATTACCTTAATGTTAGACCCAACATTTCTTTTAAGAAAAATGCAAAGAATATAAACATTCTAAAATGATCAATTTACTTGTTTGATGAGAAGTGCAATAATCTTTTTGTCTTTTAACTCAAATTATCAATCAAGTTAAAGTAAAATTGGCATGTGTTTAACTAAAAGAATTTGATGGCCACACAAAAATTGGGGTACTACTGGCTATTACCAGCTTCATAAAAGATCTGATATTTTTATTGTCTTGCAGGGTGTTCATGATATTTTATATTTCTCAGGGTATATATTATAAGTATATATTATAATTTTTTGCAGTATTATATATGAAATTATGCCTTAGATTAGTTCCCCACAGCAATGCAATTTCCATCTAGGAACTGTACAAAAGTTTCTCATGCAAGAGGTCTAGGACTTTGCTCCTACCTGGCTTAGTCTATAAATATAAAATTATATTGTTTTGCTAACTGCTTGCTAGGGATTTAGTGATTTACCTGATGAGGCCAACCTTCAACAACAAAAATAATCAAGGAATAGCCATCAATGGTTGAATATGCATGTGCTTCTTGTATATTGAGGTCCAGTTGCCCAAGCAGTGTCGTTAACTTGAGAAAACACAAAACAAAAGGAAAAACAACAATTAGATCGTGTTTAATTTGAATCAAGGACGTTCAAGTAAACCACAAATTATCATGACACCTTTACACAATGTCAGAAATAATTGCCCAGACATATCAAACTCTTCCATTGTTATCCACAAAATGTAAATCCTCCAACTTTTTAATTTTATTCTTAAATATTGCAATTTTACCATTCAGGTTTTAACAAAATCGCATATGGAATGAAAAGAGAAACAACATTATCATTTCAAGGAACCAAGTGGATTTTGGGGAACTAGTACAAGAAGGCAAATAACGGAAGTCAAATTGAACCAAATCTAGCAGTTAATTCCGAGAATCAAAACAACAGTTCTCACAAATGAAGAATTATCATAAAAAAAATCAAATGATACTTCAAAGAGACAAAAACAGTTCAATTTTATGGACTTCATAGATATAGTTCGACATTCAAATGCATTCGCAGAAGGAACAACAAAAATTCTACCTGAGCTAGTAGCTTGGGCTTGTCCTCTGATGAGAAGATGATCTCATGCATAGGCCTGCCAAAACTTAAAATTTTCAGAACAAGTCAACCAATCAAAAACCACACAGAAGGAACATCAGAGTCACAGAAAGGTACCTATGGAGATCCCATTCTTTGTTTGAAGAGCCTGGTTCTGTTGTACATTGGTTATTTGTTACCTTAAAAAGAATATGCAGCCACAAGTAATTAATACAGATCCAAACTTAAAATCATTCCATGAATGCAAATGCATTATATCACACTAATTATTTTCAACCAATGATACTATGGAGACAGGCAAATTAAGGTGAGCTTCAGCCCATTTTGTGCTTAACCTCAAAATCCATTGGATAAGTTTCAGATAACAAACTTAAACTGTTGATCTTGATCGACTTCGCAAGCCATTCATTTGAATTCCAAATTTATTATTTGTTTCAGTTCATTTTATATAGATCTGATAGGTCAACAAATGTTGAAAGATGAACTCGGCAAAATAACTTTTTAACCATTACATGCAAATGAAATGAAAAATTCAACACTGGCAAACACTTCCGGAAATGATAAGATACAGGGTTGAAGTCCAGAAAATCTCATTTTACTTGCTTTTCCTCTGTTACCCAAGTATATTAGAATGGCAATACCTGAGCCGCACGAATCTCAAAGGCAGGTTGGTAAGCAGGGCTGCGCACTTGTTGAAGCAACTTCATGTGCATCAAAATATCTTCTGCTCTATTTGAGTGTGCATCAAAAGCATATCTACACAAAGAACATGACATTGAAAATAAGTCCATTCATATTTCTCTAACCAATACCTAGAATGTACATGGCATCTATATAAAAGTTGCCAGTTCTAATTTAGTGGTAACCAAGCATCTCTTCCTCGTAGTGGACAAGGTTTCATATCACTAACCTTATTATTTATATAAAGTACAAAAAATATATATATGTATATACAAGTTGACATACAAATGTTAAGAACAAATAATTAAGTAGAAAAAAAATCAATTATAAGTAAGATTTTCAAACTAGATATATTGCTAACATACTTATTACAAAAATAAAGGCACTTAATGCCCACATCTATGCCAATATTTTCAAGTAAAAGATAACGAAATCCTACAAATCAGCAACCATAAAAGTAATATGCTTATGAAAATGAACAGAGATATATGGGTATATATATAGAGGAGGGATCCAATTCCCATAATTATTAGTGTTCATGATATCTATTTTAATATTTATACTTTATTTAATATATGTAAACTATTAGATATATTTTAATCCATCTCAATAATATGTATATAAAAAATTATTAAATTTTAACTTAATTTAGGTAGTCATCAAAAGAGCGAATTAAATCATAAAATTTGATTTGTTGATTTTTATTAGTACTTAATGCATATCGAAATAAAGTTGACATGATGTAATTTTTGTGTACTTATATAATATGATATATATAAAATGTTCAATTAATTAATTTTATTATTTAAAAGTTTAATAAATAATTATTTAAAATTTAATTTCATGATCATTAATGTGATACTAATAACTATGGACATTAAATCTTACCTCGTATATATGTGTGCAGGCACGACCAGTAAGAAAGCTTAAAAAACAATCCGCATTCAGCAAGTCCCAAAGAACTTTCGTTTCTTTTGATGAAAAAAGTGGGCTCAAAAACCATAATTAAATTGCACCGCTTAGAAGTTAATTAAGTGCGTGAAATCAATAAAGATTTCAGGATCTTCGTCAAAGAAAGATAACTTTTGAGTGAGAGTAATAGCAAAAGATGATAATAAGGCGATCAGAGAAAGTTTATATATCATTTTCCCCGTGTATGATTTTTGTAAAGAATCAAGAAAAGCAGTTCGATTATTATCTTTCTTATCTATCTGTAATTAACTATAGATCATGTCAGCAATAAATTACACAGAAGCGCCATGCAAGGTAAGAACCAAGAAAGAACAAAAATGGCCCGAAAAGATCACATTCACATCATGAATGGAGCTGAAATGGCAGCATTTTATGAGCACAAGAAATTAAAATGTCTAGAAATTTGCACAAACTCCTTCAAATTAATATAATTAAGTATTTGCAACGCACCTGTCGTTATCTTTTTCAATTTTACAACTGTATGAACCAAACTAACACACGTTCTTCGTAAAATGTACACCAATTATTAAACCAAAGGAAAAACGACAAGAAGTAAGCAAGTTTATAAAAAAATTTTGGTGTCTTTCAACTTTTATCTCCCATGGAAAAGAGGTGCAGAGATCAGAGATCAGAGACCTGGAAGGGAGGCGATCGAAGTGGGCCCAGAGCTGGTCAGAGAACGGAGGAGGGATGGAACCAGTGCACGGAGAACTAGTGAGCTGATCTAGCACTTCGTTGTACACCTCTCTCTTGCTCCGCCGTGTCCGTACCATCTTCCTTCTAGTCCGAGTGTAGGAGAAATGGTGTATGTTTTTTTCCTTTCGTCTAATTTGTAAATTCGACTGAGAGGGATGGTGCCTTCTCCGGTTTTCGATCGTCGGTCGATAAATTCGAGTCAGCATTTATAGGAGCTTTGTTTCCCCGTGATGTGTGTGTGTGAGAGAGAGAGAGAGAGTATTCCTACCACCGATGTTTACTGTCATTTACGGAAGAAAAATGTTATAGACATATATTTATTTACGTTGTTAGGTAGTACATATTTATTATACATATATTTATTATAGACATATATATTTATTTACGTTGTTAGGTAGTACATATTTATTATACACGTTAAATAAATTATTATATATATTAAATTTTTTATTTTGTATAATATTTTTATTATTCAACTTAAATATCACTAATATGTATAATAATTTATTTAAGTTGAATAATGACAGTATTGTATAAAATTAGTTTACATAATAAAAATATTAATATGTATAATAATTTATTTAAAATATATAATAAAACCAGTATCAACAACCGTATCTTTATATCAGCATTTTCTTTTTAACTCTAATCCAAGAAATGACGTTTTACGAGAAAGTGACATAAAATAATGTGAAATAAAATGAGTTAGAAACCTCAAGTTTACTTCAAAATGCTTATATATATGATATATCTCTTTGCTCCAAGAAAATAATTACTAGCATCATAAAATCTACTTATACTATTTGTATGATATATAGTTCTAGACTTCTAATTCTACAATTAACATTGCTTCTCTAGTAGCCTACCTACTAAATTCAATAGATACTTATTTTCTAAAACATTTCTGCAATAATAAATTTTAGAAAATAAAAAATTCAAATTGGCGACATCAAATTCAGTAAAAAGTCAAAATGCATGTCTTCTAGCTTTGAAGATGTAATCAAGAACCATAAATCAATTTAAAAATGAAGTATATATCAAATTTAATCTAGTTTAATTTATAAATTTCGATGCACTAACAATTCACATGATTGATAATGGATGTTTAGTTTTTCATTTTTTAAAGTTCATGTTGAGATTTTTTTTAAAGTCAAATATTATGTTTATAAATTTTTTTTCTATTTTTAAAATTTTTTAAAATTTTATTATTAAGATTGTCAAATTAATAGTTATTAAGAGATCTCTATCCATAAAAATATAGAGGCGTCATTAACAAATAAAGGTTTGTAGAAACTCGGTGTTGAGAGGGAAGAATTTAACTTTTAAGAAAGAAGTTCATTTTGTTTTTTTTTTCTTTTTTGTTTGACATTTTAGGAAAGAAGTGGATCATAATGTGATGGGACGGGGAGAAACGAAGTCGCAACTCGCAAGATAGATTGAAAAATAATATTTTTTTTTTCTTTGGTTCCGAGAAGACACAACTTCTAAATAAAAAATTTGTAGGATTTCTTTGAATATATGGTGTGCAATAATTTAGTTATTTTATTGTTTTCAATGTATCATTTGGACATTGTATATGGCCTAGTAATGGCCTCAATTTTTTTTTTTTTTTTGAGATCTCTCCGGGAAGACTTAATTTCAATTTTTCATAGGCTGGAATATGAAGGGACTAAAATAAATGGAAAATATCTTGATGTCACCTCTTAACATTTTTATGTATGTGCTTTATTCTTAATGTATTCAATAGCAATTTTTTTTGTAACGGATATATTTATATATAAATAGTTAGGTATTTCTTTTTAACACTAAACTAGTTAATTTTGACATATTTACATTAAAAAAAATGCAACCGTGTTATTGTGTATTTTTTATATTAAATTAATTGCTTAACAAAAATGTTATTGTTGTCGTGTAGATGTAATTCTTCTAGCACTTAAATGTTCTATTTATTATATAGTTTGCAATCCAGTTAGGATATGCACTTGTAATTGAGAGCAGATCTAATTATTTTTATGCATGGAGGTGACATATATATGGCTAGGTTCATTGAATCGGGAAGCGAAGATTATGTCGTCTTGCTAGGTTCATACGCTAATTTTTATGCATGGAGCTAGTCAGCTAGGTAAGGTTGTGTCTAGGTTCATTGAACTGGAAGCACGGATTATGTGCGTTGTTTATGTTGTTGGGCAAGGTAGCTACGTTAACTTATCGGTTTCTGGAATATAATTTTTCAAGTTGATTTCGGTTCCTGTAACCATTAAACACTTCTGGTTTCAGGAAGATTAGCTTGGATACTACCATCATTTTATTTTGAAAAATATTTGATAGATATCATCATTGATAACGTCATTGATATATATTTTATTATTCATATAAAATAAAATATTATTAATATTAACGACTTTATTATATAATTTATTTCTTGAATAATAACTCATTTAAGTTAAATAACAATTCAAATACCACTAATCTGAATAATAAATCATTTAAGTTGAACAAAAAAATCATGTATAAATAAATTACATAATAAAATTATTAACATAAATAATAACTCATTTAATATAAATAATAAAATCAGTATTATCAATAATATCAATAACAATATCTATATATCAGCTTCCTTTCTTCCCAGGTCATCACTATCTCCATAATAGAGAGTGCAATTGCCAAAAGAAAAAAATGGGGAGCTTCAAATTCCTGAGGATGCATAATTGCATAACATGCATTCTCTTGTTCCTTGCGGTTGATCCATATTTCATCATTTAACTAAACACACTGAGACTGAGTTGTATCTAACCGTGAACTTCAAGTTCTAAGGATGCAATGTTTCATTATTTCGGTTGATTCACATTTCAGCATTTAACTAAACGCACTGATTTGAAATCTCTTGCTAAACTGGGCAAGTAAATCGTTATACTGATATCATAAATAGAGGTCGGAGCATATGAGATCTTGGTTATGAGCAATCAGCTTTTAAATAGTATACACTATTTCCATGTTATCATGTCTGTTTTATGTTAATATATTACACAACAGAGGTTGATGAAACTTCATCAACTGTTTTTTGTTCTTCAACTTGTGTCATTATTTTTTCAACATCCATCCACCATTTAAGGTCATCAGTGCCATCCTCCTGTCAAGATTAGGAGATATTAAAATTAACAGAGTAATGAGAACATCGATGCAACCCCTCAGCAATACACCTGCAATCAATTCCGCCCCAAAAAAAAAGTCCACGGGATACACATCAAGAAAATGTTAACTCTGCTCTCAAAGCAGCAGCAAAAAAGAGGAAAGAAAAAAACTTAAGAGGCATTAACAGGGAATTGGGCTTCTAGAAGTCTACAAATAGCACTGTCAAGTAAACAATTAAAAAGGGTTTACTTACAAATTCACATAGAGCTGTAGTGTCTTTCATCTTCTCAATTTGGTCCGCAAAATTTATAGCCTCCTTCCACCAACTATTGTCGCTGCTACAGCTGTCAATTGTCAAATCAGTACCATCACACTTCTCATGATCTTTTGTGCTCTTTTCTCCCTCTTGTTGTGCACCAAAATTTTCTTCTTGGTTTACATTCAACACAGATGTCAGGTCAGGGATTATGTCCCAAGGCAAGGGACGAAGTGGTGACCTGTAATCTATTTCAGAAGATTTTGGTTATTTTTTTGAAAATTCAATGAAACAGAGGGGAATTGAATATGTGACCTCTGTAACCCTATATATATTCTTGCATGTCCTTGCAGATATTGGACGAAAGGACAAACCAACCGCAATTCTCAGACCTTTGGCCACCAGGGCAACCACCCAATACAAGAAATTGGAAATGAATCATCAAAAGATTCACTAATGAGATGCAAAAACTGCCCATGCTTATTCAGTGTTTCTCTCTGAATAAAATAAGAGACGTCATGATGTTACATCCCTATTTTTAAGGGCTAGGATATTTTGAGCACTTGCAGGATATGCAGGGAAAAAAAAACTAAATTCAAATGAAAAATAAAATAGGATGGTTAAAAACCTCTACAATCAGGATCATAGCATTTTTGATAGTAGCCACCTTTTTGAAAATCGACAATGAACATAACT
Source organism: x Bolboschoenoplectus mariqueter (assembly GCA_037678475.1). Classification (NCBI taxonomy): domain Eukaryota; kingdom Viridiplantae; phylum Streptophyta; class Magnoliopsida; order Poales; family Cyperaceae; genus x Bolboschoenoplectus; species x Bolboschoenoplectus mariqueter. Next base: position 2,921,564 of record CM075245.1, on the reverse strand, counting down.
GAAAATCAAAATTGGTCAACAATTAGTTCACAAAATTAAAGCACACTTAATACAATGCATAGTCATGTCGTTATTGTGTGCACATGCACGCGAAAGGTGGGGTTACCATGGTTGCTTTTATGCTCCCTTCCAATTCGCTCGCAATATCTACTCTTTAACATGCTGTAAACCATCAGACCATACTCAGAAAACCAGTACCAGCACCTAATTTTTCCTACATTTGATCAAAAGTAAGAACAATTATAGAAGATATCAAAATGATTCCTTGTACAAGGTCTTTATATTGTTAGGAAAGTTTTAACCATTGTAAGGATAATACATTTGATAATAACATTAACCTGAAACATTTCCAGTTGAAGCAATGGATTCAATAAAAGAATCAATAGCTGGAAAAGGAGATTTCCCATATACACAGGAGCCATTGAAATGGGTTCTGAATGCATCAAGAATATCATTTGAGCTCCTTTCTTGAACCTGTTCAGAAAAGAAACAATGAATATTAGTTCAGAAACTAATAATTTGTTACATGCATATTTACCGGAATGGTTTCCTGCATTCTATAGAGAATGAAATCATCATGTATAGTCCTTGAAGCAATGAATGACACATATTCCCCTGTATAGCACAGTAAATATCATCTCCACCACATTTACTCCCAAAAGTCTTTGAAATATATGCAAATCAGCCCTATTTCATTCCTTGTTAGAGGTATGACCATGAGGTAAATGAGCATAGGAGGATGCAGAGGACACATTCTATATTTGCAAGGTACACATGATGATTTAAGTTACACACAGATTAAACAATCATCACAGTGCAAACCTCTGAATCAAAGCACAAGGTTTTCTTAAAATCCAAATCCAATTTGCAAATTAGAAGCTTTTCACAATCATCATCGATTTTACATATAAGGGAGTCCATGAACACTTCCTTTTCACTCTGAAACACAAAGAACATATTGTTACATAAATGAATTGATTTCAGTAAATCAGTAAGGATAAGCCTCCATCCTGTTATCATTCAAAATTACTGGACAAGTTAATTGCTCCAATAAGACAACTTACTGAATGTTTTTGACAGGAGTCAATTGTTACCAGGATTACAATGCTATCTAGTTCTGTAATATAAGCACTTTGTAGCAATTACAGAGTATAAACCTGACCAGAGAGAATACAAAATAATTAAACTACAAGATTGGTGCTGTATCATGTCATTGCTACAATTGGCATATACAGGTAAAAAATTTTACCTCCTAGAGAATATTGCCACTCTTTCCACAAAAAAGAAGAAAAGAAATGGGTAAAGGATATAAAATGTACCAAATTTATGCATCTAAAACGGTCAGTTGGCACCAGAAAGGCACTTTTCCCAGCCTTCGAAGAATATGATAAACGGAAGCACCTGTTTCTAGTATACACAGCTGAGTCTAAAAATAGATGGTTTATATCATCATTAATGCCAGACTCTTTCTTGATGAAAAGTTGGTTCAGTTTCGGCTCAACCTCAAGCATACCAGATATGCGTGAACATACCTGTCACACAAATAAGAAATACAAAAGTCAAAAAATTATATATAGAGATATGTTGGTCCGACAAAACCATAAAAAGCAATACAAGCGTTACTTGATATTGTTTCAATTTGGTACTGAACTGTAGCAAAAGTAGATAAATGTTTACCTCTGAAACAAACGCACCAACATGTGAATTGTCTTTAAAGGCAATCTTAGGTATACGGATTATCAGATGGCGTGAGAATTTCCCTAAAGAAGAAAAGATAATAAATATATTGAGCAGAAAAGCATCTCTTAGCAAATTATTCCCAAGAACTTTCACCCTTTACGAATGACACCCACAGTTATTCTCTTTTTGCAACTAAAGCCCATAATTATTTAATTATTTCAAAAAACATCTAGAAATTAAAATCAAGATTAAATTAATATAGAAGACAACTAGAAAAACCTAGATTTTCATCTGAATTGATATCTGCACTGTGACGATTTTGGTTTAATAAGGATCTAGAATAACAACTACACCTTATTACAGTAGAGACTAAAAACAATGTTGCCGACATTTGATATAATCTACCAGTTCATCACATTAATCTAGTGGTTGGGTGCTATCTAAACAAGTTCAAGCAAATTTGCATGCATAAGCTAAACAAAATAAAAGGGGCCACTCACATGGAGTACTAACCGTTTGTGGAAGAGTCGAGCTCTATGACCCAATCTTCATTTCCTTGTATAGAATACTTTTCTAATAAAAGGTCAAAAACTACAGATAATAATATATCTACCATCTCATCTTCTTTCTTGTTGGTATTTACCTTTTTCTCAAATTCAAGATCAAAATAGAGGTGACATGGTAAACCCTGCAAGAGCCCAGCAAGGATAGATTAGTAAATATACCGAAATTTGTACCCCAAAGAAATGAGAAAAGTTAAGTACATTACCTCTTGGATGACCTCATAGTGATGGCGCAATTTCGAGTCCATATTTCGGTACCTGTAATACCAAATCATAAAAGCTAACTACATACTCTCAAGACTAGCACATACCAGTACAGTATGAAAGTTAATTCAGTAGACAGTAGATACATAAACAGTATCATTTTGGCCATAAATTTTTATTATGTATAGCTCAATCAAATACCAAAGAAGCTTGAAAAAACTGCCAAGCAAGATATAATAAAAAGATTGAAATTCGAAATGAATTAACCTTCTCCAAAATTCTTCATGTGTAGAAACAAGAAATCTCCTTTGACCCGTGAAATGGTCCTGGTAACTAAAAACATATGCTTGCGCATGTGCGTTACAAAATCTTATTGCCTCTTCTTGCCTTGGGAATGTAGCCCATACCTCTTTACTGAAAAAAGTTATGAAGATGTTTATCTATTTTTCACAATATTTATGTTACTATTTACACAGTTCCTGAATGGAATGTGCTTGAATATGTTTGCAAAGAACTATGTTATATTTTGGGTCATAGATAGGGCCTGACATTTTTGCTTTTCTTTTCTTTCTTGGGACTTGATGGCTTTCAACCAATGGTACTATAACAAATGAAAAGGTAAAAACCAAGCATAACTGAAAAAATCAGGATAGATTGGGTTATATTAAAAATCCATTTGGGCTTAGCTTCAGTCTTATTGAAAATTTGGAGACACTATATCATACCATGCTGGTGTATCAATACTGGTATGGATTAGTGAACACTGAAATCAATGAGATATCAGACCTTCGTATCAAGTCATTTTGCCTTTTTAAGTCGAGGCGAATTTCACGCAGCAGTCTCAGTATATGAGCTGGCTTTTTGGCAGGTACACCTTGTGGAGACCCATAGAAAACCACTGGAGATAACTTTTTTCTACTCCTCAATTTCATTGCGATAGAATTAATTTCCCCTGTCTAAATCAAGAAAAGAAGAAAACGATCAACCACAAATTGTTAAGCAAAGTCATTTAACATGATAAAGGGAGTCATCAAGGTCGATTCGCCGATACATACTCAACTCAAGGAAAGTTAATGTTCCAAATTAACCCCAACTGGAGCCCATTTCTATTCTTCGTGTTAATTAACCCTCAATATTGCATGGTACCTCAACTAAGCACCATTAACCTCATTTATAAGTTGGTGTAAACTACCGAACAAGATGTATTCAATTAATTTGGGAAAGAGAACTTGCTTGTTCAGCCTTTGAAAAGGGTTTCTTTTGACATTTTTGTGATGTGCTTGGTGTATCTTCTTTGTCGCCTTCTCCTTCACATGGTGTCTCTCCTCTAGTTGCCTCTTTATGCTTTTTCCTCTCTCTAAGTGCAGATTCTGCAACAAAATGAAACAAGGCCTGAAATGTGTTAGAATTCCAAAAGGAAATAGGGCTCAGAATCATAAGTGAATTGCGTGCATTATGCAAATCGGAATTGGTTGGATAAAAGCTTAATTAATCAAGCCACAAATTCAATCTGAGATGGATTTACAAGATCGACATTTGTTGCACACATAAAAAAAAAAAGGAGCGTACGCGGAGGAGAGATGCCACACTTGAAGCAAGCGAATAACCGATCTACATCGTCCTTCACATCGTTCGCCATTACTCGATTCCACCTGTTCTCTTATCTCCGTTTCCTTTTCTATTTCAATTGGATTTCTTAGATCGTCGCTCTTCGCCTCTGCGTAGTTCCTAGTTCCAACTTAGTTGATTTATTTCTTATCTTTCTTTTTGAACGAGCGGGAAAAGAAAACACTTGCTAAGTCGCTCGCCACTTTTGGACAATTTTACAAAAAAGACCCTAATAAGTTGGTAAAACTAACTAGGAGGGGATCCTTGACAACTATTATTTTGACAACCAATTTCTTAATAATTTTGCAATAATTTTTAGAAATTCTCAAAAATAGAAAAAAGTTGATAAGCTTATTTTTAAATTTATAGATTGATTGTGTTTCAAATTTTATGAAATTTAAGTATCATTTGATATTCTATCAAAAACTGCTAAATAGAGACGATTATAAATATCATATAATTTTGATTGTCTTTAATAGAATATCAAATAATACTTAAATTACATGAAATTTGAAATATAATTAAACTATAAATTAAAGAATATATTTATAAATTTTTATTTTTATTTTGTTATTTCATTCAATACTTGAAACTTTTGCACTCTATGAAATAGCATGAGAGGAATCCATTAAGCTTTAAAGTATTCAATAGTCTCATATTATTTATGTGATTATGTTTTAATTAATTAAAAGAACCAATTGAATCATTTATTTATTGAGGGCCCATTTGATCATAATTCTTGTCAAAAAGGTTTCTACCTCTCATGAAGAAAGGAAAAGGAAAAATAAAGAAAAAAATATTTTGTTGAATTTTTTCACCTAGCTTTAGTTTCTTTTTTTTAATATATTAGTTCACTTTCTTCGAGAAAAAAAAATACTAGATAAGGCTTTGATTAGCATGGAACAAAAAATTTTGAAAAAAGTATTGTAGAATTTTGTGGGCACATATCTAGTAGCTTATTCCAACGGTTTTAATTGACATGTTAATAAATATTTTGTTATAATCAAGTGGGACTAAAAATATTATATCCATTGCATAAGAAGAAAATTATTATTTTTCTTATGAGGTTTCCTAATTGAGTTGGTTCACACTAGGCAGAACATTTAATTTGTGGCAATTATTATTTGAATTCTCACTATTATATTATCATTGTTGTCATTAAGAATTAAAATATTGTAATAATAATTACTTCTGACATAACAGCATTTAAGATCAATTAAAATTTCCATAATATAATTATATATCTCAGTTGAAATTATTAAACTATATTATTTATAAATAGAACACATGCATATATATGAAATGATATTATAAATACAGTAAGGAATGGAGCCATCTTGTGGCAGAGGGGGACAAGCATCTCTGAAAATTTATTTAACAAAATATATCCCATAAAAGTATACTTTTCAATGGAAAAAATATAAAAATATGTTTCAGTTTTAATATAATTATAAAAATATATCTCAATTCATAAAATATTTTATAAAATATGTCTTCGAAACTATACTTCAAACATAAAAAATTATAAAAATATGTCTAATTTTAAGAATAATTTCAAAAATATGCTCTACCTTAAAATTTTGTCTCACATTAATTCCGATTCTAGCCCTGCCCCTGAATACAATACACAACGGTTTGATGCACACAAGATTTTCAGCAATACATCATAGCTAAAATTGGTACGCAACGGTATTATAAAAACAACATATCCTTCAACGAATAATTTGAGAAATGCTTTGTGCAAGTTAAATTAAATCCGGTCGCCTTTTGTGTTAACAACTAATCATAGATTAATCCAAGCTTCTAGATAAAATCATATTAATTAATTTTCGTCAAATTAATATATTCCTTCAAATCCGATATGGTACATATTCCACATGACAAAATGTCAAAATCAATTTCTGTACGTCTCTCTAGAAGCCTCCATATATTAAGTCAAGTTATTAACAAACTATATAATACAAAATAACATCACAAAACAAACTATTCTAATTTCTAAACACAAGCACAAAATTCATATCTCAAATTAAACCCTATTTTCTTCCATATGAAGTCAACTATGGGGAAACCAAAGTGTCTACCTGCCATGAGTAGTACTAAGGATGCAACAACACGAGCACCGATGAGCTCGGGCGACGTCCCGAATTCCGAGTCCAAGTGCGATCAAGAACTTCCGTTCTCGTTTCGTGTCAACAATGAATTGGCTAAGACAGGATCCGACATGCCTGGTGGCGGTAAAACAGCGGAAGAGCACAAGGAAGCCGCGACGATGAAAGAGAAGAGAAAGACGACAACAATCAGCCGAAGTGTTAGTTCAAGTAATGGTACCGACGGGGTGCTTCTTAATCTCCATGTACCGGTTCCTTTGTCTACCCCGCCGCATGTTGCGCAGGAAACGCGGCTTTTCACCCTTGAAGACTTGGAACGAAGGTAAATTTATATATGATAAATTAAAATTGATAATTTCTTGGTGATTACATGTACAAATTTAATTTAATTTAGTTTATATATCTTGTTTAGTTTTCATATATAGAAGATTAGATAATTTATATCCTATTTTCTTTCCTTTTTTTTTTTCTAATGTCTAGGGAAATGAAGTTCAGCAAACATGGATGCTGGCCTTCTTTTCTAGGATGGTAGACAAATTAAATTATGATAAACAAATTAAAGATAAACCACCATTAATGTAGTAGAGCTTCTTTTGTAGCTGTATCATTTATTACTTAGGAAACCTTGTAAAATTTCCAACAATATTTTCTTTGTTTTAGGAGGGTTTCTTTGCAAAGTTTGCTCTTATTACTTAGAGAGAACTATTCCTTCATTCATTTATTTAATTTAATACTGAGAACTAACTTTTTCTCTATGTAGAGAATATTTCTACTACATATGACACATCCCTGAAATGCAATTGTTGATTAATTTTCTAATTGACAACGACATGATGCTTACTATTCGTCAAAATAAAATAATTAAAATTATATTTATTTTTTCTATCATTTTGAATTGGTCGTGTATGAAATTTAATGTAATTTATAATCTAAATCATCCATCAAGCAATTTAAAAGTTTCACTATATATTTATTCTAAAATTTAGATAATACTTGACATTAATTTTCAAGGTTGTCAAAATATTGTCATATTTGTACCGTTTATAATTTGTTTCACAAAATATCTTTTTGATAAAATAAAGATATTTTGTTCAACATATCTTTTTAAATGAATGCTTGTTAACTTGAGTTGTGATCATTCTTCCTTTAGCATATATTTAATAAATCCTTATCACTTTTAACGTTTTAAATATGTGGCATGTTATATTAATTAGTTTAAGGATAGCTCTAGGATGTATTTAATTTTTTATTGTACATTAAGTGGGTATTTTAAAAATACAATTTAAATAAAAAAATTAAGATTAATTATAGTCTTATAGATGTATTTTTAATCATTTAAATAGATTATATATAAAGTCATTCAAACTCCACTTTTCCTATACAGTTATAAATTCAAGCTAAATAAGAACAAATCTACAATTTTTAGTTTTCTCACTTGCACAACATTTTTTAAGATTACAAATGGATATAAATAAAATTATTTGGATGCATGGTAGAACTACCTTTAACGAATAGTTCTGTTATGAATCAAAATTTTAGTAGTTAAAGAATCACAATCGTTAATTTCACTATAATCTCTTCGTTTATAATATAAATTCCGATCCACAACAGAATTAGCCGAAAAGCAATTGATATGAACCTTAGCGGAACGATTTTCTGACCTCCAGACTGATCCGGTTTCAGCGATCGAACGGCCTTGATTGTCTGTCTAGATCATTCGCAACATAGAAAGCTACAATGTTTGCGCCTCACCATTGTTTCAAAAGGACATCCAAGGAATGAACAAGAGCAATAACTGGTGTGCCGAGTGTGACCTATCAGTATCAGGGGATACATCTGGTTTGTGGGGTCTATGTTCCTTGAAGAGAGCAAACCGCATGATCTGACTACATTCGGTGTGCACAGAAAATCAAGCGATACTGTTCCAGATCAGATATTCAGATGCTTCTCCAAGTTATTTTTGGGCGGTTAGTTGAACTTGCGCGGTGTTTTCTGTGGTTTTTCTTCTGTTGTCATGTATGCTGTCTAGTGTTTTTTTTTATACTTTTCAGAAACATATTATGTTGTCTGATTTTGATCAAATGAGAAACGTTTGATGTTGTCTGAATTTGATCGATGGAATGGTGCATGATTTTACCTGTACCTTTTTTTTGAAATGATAATTACCATTTTAAATAGGTAGAATTTCTTAAAATCCAATGCCAAAATGAGATTGTTCTTTAGTTTTGGGCATTACATATAGTTATTGAGTTTGCAGATATATTGTGCTTGAATTATTTTAACATCTTTCTATTTGAAATTATTTTTTTTTATGATGGATAAGTTTCTATTATTGTTATTTATACTACATAAGTTCTTATCATTTTCTTGGCAATTACTTATTTGAAGAAAGGACACTATATTATATATATGCTTATTTAAGTGTTTTGTATATGCAAAATGCTTATTTAGAATTTATTAAATGATGATTTTTATTCCAGCTATTTTCACTATTGATCTCAATATTGACTGATTGATGGTTAATCATCGGTTTAACCGAACAAATCGGTATTTAATTCAGTTTGTTTGAATCCGTTTTTATTCGTTATTTTTTTTTAATTTGGCTCGATTGTCTTTGTACAAACCAAAAAAAAAAAAAAATCGGTTGATATTATTTAGTCTCATTTGCACTGAATCGATCCATTGCACACCCCTACATACAATGTTTTGAATAAAAAAAATGTGCATCACATTTCTATGGGAGAAAATTTAATAACATCACATTTTTATGGGAGAAAATTTAATAACTAATTTTGACCATCCAGTCATATAAAGGTAAACAAACTTTTTTCTTTTTAAATTTTAAGACTAGTACCTTAATTTTAATAAGAAAATGTTCACAAAGAGATATGGATTACATTACTTTTATAACTTTTGTCATTTGATATAAGACATCTCCGAAATATGGCATAACATCTAATTAAGTGAATATATATGAACCATCCAACAAAATAATAATATACTTTGGCAAATTTCGTGAATTAATATATGTAATATCATGTGCACATGAAATTTTGAGCAATTTAATACATCCTTACAAGAACATTTTTTTAAAAAAAAAAGACTTCCGTTAGTTTCGATATTTATTTTTTTTTCAAATTTCTTTTGTGAGACTTGAATATACGTCTTCGTAGAAATGTAAAGCCTACCACTACTGTGTTAAGTCTATGATTCTCCTTATAAGAATAATAATCTAAGAAAAGAAAAATCAAATACTTATGACGTAAGAGGTTACGGATTTAAAATTCACTCACAACATCTTTTATAAATACTTAAAATCAGAAGTCTTAATCCGTTTTTATATCAAAAATAATCCCAAAGAAAAATTCTAATAACGTGTCAGTATGAGTTTGACACTTCCCGAATAAATTGACACTGCCTTGGAAATAAATCAAATAAAATAAACTGGGGGATATCTTTTTCTAGCTAGTAACAACTAAGAAATCAACCATCATAATTCATAACTAAGCATATTAGCTTCTAGAAGACGTCACATCAATCTTTTTTTAGAAACAACTAAGAAGTCAAACCATTAATACTAATCAGGATTTAGTACTTTTAGACAGCCAAACCAATGAAATATGTCAAGATGCTTCCACATCAGAAATATATATTCAACACAGAATGACATAATCAATAGCAATTAGCAATTCTAGATCATGTCACAACAAATCAGTTATAATTAATCTGTTGCTTCCATATGTTTTATTTTATTTAATAAAATTTAGTAGACAAAATTTACTACTTCAAACCCAAAAAAAATGATTCTGAAAATGGCATTTTTTTTTAAAAAAAAAAGTAAGGATTCTGGAAATTACTTTATACAATATATTTTTCGGAAATCTTGTCGGACAATATATATAATGTAAATCTTGGCCTTGAAAATAAAAGCATCCAAGTTTCATATCACATACTTAGAATTCAACGCCGTGTTAATCACTACTCTTATTTTCTTTTTAACCATTCCTTACTCTGATTAAACATAATTTTGACTAAAAGTGGGGACTGCTTTGCATATTTGCCTTGCTTTAATTTTTAGTTCAAATAGTATATAATACTCACAGCCTTTTTAACAATTAGCATATATTAAGCTATTCAAGAATGTGCATATGTAATAGATGTTTCATAATATTTCTGACAATGAGTACGGATCCATTGTCATTATGAGGATATAGTCCTTTCAAAAAGACTTGACAAATGTTTCATAATATACTTAGAGGTGCTCCTTCCATCCAGTGAAATAAAATTAAAATAGTATAAGTGTTAAATCATTCTAAAGTATTGATATTTGATAGTAGTTAAGTAGATGAAATAGTGAGAATAAAAAATTTCAAAAGATATGAAATTTGATGATTTAATTTTATTCCATTTCTATAAGTATTTTTAACTTACTCCACCTTAAATCACCTATGTTTAATGCATTAGAACGTCTTAATACACTTAAATCACTTTTACTCCACTTATCAAATGGGGGGCTACTTTTACTGATTACTCGGTACCGAACTGGATCCGAACCAAAACCGATCCAGATCCAATGATTTCGGATCAAATATGGTTTAAAAAGTATAACCGGTTAAATTATGGATATAGTTACAAAATGGATAAAAAATTAGAAAGACGTTATTTGCAAGTGGGATGGAAATGGCGATATGCTTTATTATTAAGTGTTATCATTGCTTAGTTCTTCATCCCTAAAATTGCAAAAATTGACTTTATTGGTTACATTAGCAATTTAGCAATTTTCAGTCTATTAATTTTAGAATGTTTTTATTCCTTATTTTTTTAATCCACTAATATGATAATTTTTAATTTTCAGCCTATTAATTTGAGTAATTCTAGTATACATTCAACTCTTACGGTATATATTTTTGAGAAATATTGATCAAATAAAAAAATAAAATTGTAAATGTGCTTCTAACTATTTAAATATAATATGTATCAGATTTGGATTAATTTGAAAGAGATTTTGCCTTCCATCGAGCAATTTCAAAATTTTAACGGTGGAGTTTTAATAATTTTGTGATAAATGATCAATTAAATTCTAAATTGACTCAAAATTGAATATATGTTATAATTACTCATTTTTTAATTAGTAAAGAGAAAAAGTCTTTTAAATTTATAAGGATGAAAATATTTATGTCACTTGCAAAGGATTTGCAAAAGTCTACATGATACTTTCGAACGATTGCTGATGTAACAATATTACTAAATTATATATCAAGTGCTCTACATTTTTCAAATTAAAATTATAAATATCACATCAGAATTAATTAGTAATTTGTAAAAATCTACTGGAACATTCTAGCAACAATCAAAAGAAGTTCAATAGAACTTTCACTGATGTCTCCTTGGCAGATCATTCCGTTAATTAATTGGTTTAGTTATCAATGAAATCCGGATGCTTTTTTTTACAACACGCTTTGGATTTTGCTACAATATAAGTTGTTTTCAAAGAAGAAACCTAAAAGTCTCAAACGTGTCTTCTTTCTGTGTCCCTTCAGAGATTGCCTTCTCCATTTTCCGAGAATGGAGGTGTACCTTAAAATATAATTTGAACATCACTTTCATATTTAAAGATCCTTACTCTTATCAATTTTTTTTGGATAAAAATAGTACAAAAAGAGGATATCGGTTTTCATTCCTTATCAATTTTTTTACTCTTATCAAATTTATTGTCAGAAAAAAAAACTGGTAACCTAAATTACCATTGAAATTTTTATTTCCATACTAATAATATATATCTCAAAACTCGAAAGTATATCACAATAATAAATGCCACTCTATACCAACGAATTGACCGTCTTATGAAAAGCAACCAGAAGGCGTCTCCATTTCTTGTCCCATAGTGTGGGAAACTGGTATATATTCAAATTAACTGCTAAGCTTCTAGATCAAAAATTGACATAGTCTCTGATACTTCGCACTAGACACAGATTTGTCCCTTTCTAGAACCCCACCACATCCTTTATAATAAGTACTGATAAACTTCTTGTACAACACATAGACAGCATAACAAAGAACATCAAGAAAAACCCTTCAGTCTCAGAAGCACAATTTTTTTGCAAAGCCGATCGATGGCAAAAGCGAAGTTTCTATCTATGTTGACATGTCGAAGCAGCAGCCTGAAATCCTCTAGTAGTAAAAGAGATGCTGCAATTACCGCTCAGGCATCAGACGAGTCCGACGTCATCAAAAGCCACGAGGAGGTGCTCATCCTGTTGAGCAATTTTCCAGAGTCAGAATCAGAGTCCGATCGAGAACTCTCGTTCTCGTTTCTTCTTAACAATTCATCTCCAGGGAAAGGCAATGTTTTGGGAAAAGGAGGAAAAACAGATGAAGAATTTAAGGAAGTGGCGGCGGCGAAAGAGAAGAGAAAGAGGAGAGTCAGCAGAAGCAGTTTCGGTAGCGGCCAGATTGGTGTGCTTTTGAATCTCCATGTACCAGTACCTTTGAAAGACAATAGCAGATCCCGATCGGGTCGTGAGACGCCCTGTACAACTCTCGCAGAATTGGAGAAGAGGTAATCATCAACTAATTATACATTTTAATGATAAACTCGTGTTAGATAGATATATTAAAGATTGTAATTAATTGAACAGTCTGATTAATTATGTTCTTTGAATGCTTCTTTCTATAGGGAAATGAAGTTCAACAAATCTGGATTCTGGTCGTCTCTGCTTCGACAGAAACAAGATCACAATAAACTGCCAATTGAAGCTCTGCCACAGCTCACTTACTAGAGAAGTAGAGAGCTGCTAGCAAAAGTTATTTATTCTATGTTATGTAATTAACGACTAATAGTTTAGAATCATGTAAATATCCTTTGAAAGTGTTAGCTTATCAGTATACTAGAGGAGTTTATATTGCTTCATTCATTTATTTCTCATGATTTATTTCTGTTGTATCTAGAATACGTACTTCAATAAACATATCTGATATGTCTAAAATTTATTTCCATCGTTTCACTTTATTTAAAAAATTTCAAAACTGTGGGACACCCTGTTTCCATTGAAGGAAGAAAAAGTAAAATACAAGTAACAGTAACAACTATACCTTCAAGCCCAAAAAATAATAATTAATAACTTCTCTCATTTTGACCAAAAGTGGGGTAGGTGAGGTTCTAGAATTGAGGACTGCTTTGCATATTTGCCTTATATGAATTTTAGTTCAAAGAGTATATAATACTTACAGCCTTTTTTTAACAATTAGCATATATTATGCTATTCAAGAATGGAAGCGGAAGAGTTTTAATATTTATATAAAAAAATCAATCATTTAATTACATCAAAATTCACATAAAAATTTTACTTTTACATTTTAATAATAATACGAATTATCATATTTGATAATTTAACAGTGATTTTATTTATTAAATTAAAATATGATCTTATGAATGCTTTGAGTCCATTCAAGAATATATGCATATGTAATATGTAATAGATGTTTCATAATATTTCTGATAACAAGTACGGATCCATTGTCATTATGAGGATTCATGTACTTTCAAAAAGACTTGTCAAATGTTTCATAATATATTATTTAAGAATTTGCAACAGTAGAGATGGAGATGTTTAGAACACTTTAATGGGAGCTGATATTTAGATATTATTATCTATATCGACTATATTATTTAGATTAAATGAATTATTATTCATATTAACGATTTATTATGTAATTTATTTTATATAATATTTTTATTATTTAGCTTAAGCGAATTATTATTTAGATTAGATGGTACTTGAGTTGAATAATAAAGTACTATATAGAATAAATTACGTAATAAAGTCATTAACAGGAAGAATAACTTATTTTATATGAACAATAAAGTCAGTATTGATGACTATATCAATGATGATATCTTTTAAATATTTTTCTAAAAAAATTACAAATATTGACATGATATTTTCAAAATGATTTGTCAATTTAGAAAGATTACTAAATTAATAAGTATTTCATATTCTTAAAATTACAATTGCAAGTACCACATCAAAATTAGAAAGGCATTATTTCCAAGTTGGATGGAAATGGCGATGTGTTGCTATATTCAATGTTATCGTTGGCATATTCATTTCAAGAATTGTAAAAAATGACTTGATTGGCCACATTAGCAATTTAGCAATTTCCAGTCTATTAACCTCAGAATATTTTCATCCCTTAATTTTTAATTCACTGATATAATAATGCCTAATTAGTAAAGAGAAAAGTCTTTTACAATTATAAAGATAGAGATGCTCATGTCACTTATAAATGATTTGTAAAAGTTTATGTGATATTTTAGAAAAACTTATGAATTTAGATAAATTACTAATTTAGCAAGATTATCAAGTTAGCAAATATTTTACATTTTTGAAATTGAAATTATAAGTATCACATCAGAATTAACAAGTTATTTATAAATAAGATGGAGATTTTTTTATTGCAATGGGGTAAGGATATTAATTGGGAAGAACAGTTTTGTATTCATTTTCATATAGAATAATCGATCTATAAAATTATAATTTTATCAGTATTTTAGCTATATCATCATCATCATCACCATCATCACCATCATCATCATTATCATTCTTATTGTTATTATTATTGGTATGAAAATGATTTATATACAACATTTTATATAATTTTATTTAGTTAGCAACAAATCATAACCGTCTGATCATTTCAACATTTCAGATACTTTTTGATCCATCTACGTACCGTAGCATTATAGCAACAATCAAAAGAAGTTCAGCAGAACTTCCATTGCAGTGTCCTTGGCTGGTCATACCGTTAAGGAAGCTGATATACAGATACGATTGTTGATACCGTCGTTGATACAAACTTAATTATACACATTAAATGAATTATTATATACATATTGATGGTATTTAGGTTAAATAATAAAAATATTATACATAATAAAGTTATTAATATATATAATAACTTATGTAATATATATAACAAAATCTGTATCGATGACAATATCAATAATGATATCTTCGTAACACTTTCTACCGTTAATTAATTGTTTTAGTGATCTGATGCGTTTTCTTTTCAACACGCTTTGGATTTTTCCCCAAAAGATTTCATCGGATATAAGTAACTATGTAAGTTTTTTTCAAAGAAGAAACCTAAAAGTCTTAAACGTGTCTTCTTTCTGTGTTCCTTTAGACTGCCTTCTCCATTCTTCGGAGAATGGAGGTGTCCATTAAAATATAATTTATTTAGACTGCCTTCTCCACTTTTCCGAGAATGGAGGTGTCCCTTAAAATATAATTTATCTCAGATAGATGATACATCACAGAAATATTTTTTTTTTAAAAATGTCTTCTTTGTCAAATTAATTTTCAGAAAAAAATTTAAAAAAATAACTTTTGTGCATTTTTGTTATCTAACCCTTTATTATTTTGTCAAAGCAGAACTGTATATATAAGTTTCCCAATTTCTGTAGTGCGTTCAGAAAAGAAATATAATAGACTATTTATCTTCTGTCATTTTTTTTGAAGTAAATATATCTTCCGATATTTAGTTAATAATTAAAAAACTTCACATTTTAATTTTTTAAATATAGGCAGGATGGAAGCATTTATTGAATTTGGATCTTGACCTAAAATTACCCTCTTATATGTATGAATTGAAATTTTTTCTTTTAAAATACTAATAATATGAGAAAAAAAAAATTTACCCCGCATAATTTGCCCCATAGTCTTACTGTTATAATGATCTACTTTAACTTCATTAAATATTTTATTAACTTTTGCCTTAGTCTCAATGTTTTTTTAAATGACTTTTATTATAACATAATCTCACAGATAATAATCACTTCATATCTACATAATAATCATATCACTCTTATAAAATAATAACTTACAAAAACAAAAAAATTTAACTGTGATGTAACTTAGTCTTACATATAATAATCACTTTACATCTAAATAATATCACTTCACTACTATATAATAATTACTTACAAAAATAAAAAATAACGTCACGACAACACCCTTTGTTACGGACCGCAGCAAAACTGTTACAAGCAGCAGCAAGTAACTGTGATGCGAATTTTGAAAAAAAAATATATATTTAATGAGGTAATAACTATGAATTCTATTTTAAATGACTTTTTATATTTGAATTGTATTTAATTATACACTTTTCTAATATAGGTTTGAGGCAAGATGATAGAGTAAAAATTATGGAGCTAGTTATCAGAACCCCTAATAATATATATCTCAAAACTCAAAAGTATATCATAATAATAAATGCCACTCTAAACCAAACCAATGAATTGACTGTCTTATAGAAAGTAAACAGAAGGCATCTCCATTTCGTCCTATACTATGGGAAACTGGTACGTATCCAACTGCTAAGTTTCTAGATGTAAGTCTGGTCAAATTAAGAAACTACGCAGTCCATCCATAACTGACATAGTCTCTGATACTTTGCACCACATATGCATTGTCTCTTTCTAGAACCCCACCACATCCTTTATAATAAGCACAAACACTCTACTTGAACAACACAAACAGCACAACAAAGAACATCAAGAAAAACCTTTCAGTTACAGAAACACCCTTTGCAAAGCCAATGGCAAAAGCAAAATTTCTACCTATGTTGACACGTCGAGGCAACGGCTTGAAATCCTCTAGTAGTAAAAAAGATGCCGCTCCGGCATCAAACGAGTCCGACATCACCAAAAGCCACGAGGAGGTGCTTATCCTGTTGAGCAATTTCCCAGAGTCAGAATCAGAGTCCGATCGAGAACTCTCGTTCTCGTTTCTTCTTAACAATTCGTCGCTGGGGAAAGACGATGTTCTGGGAAAAGGAGGTAAGACAGATGAACAATGTAAGGAAGCGGCAGCGGCAAAAGAGAAGAGAAAGAGAAGAATCAGCAGCAGCAGTTTCGGTAGCGGCCATATTGGTGTGCTTTTGAATCTCCACGTACCAGTATCTCTTACACACAACAGCAGATCCCGATCGGGTCGTGAGACGCCCTGTACAACTCTCGCAGAATTGGAGAAGAGGTAATCATTAAGTAATTATACATTTTAATGATATGCATGTGATAGATATATATAATACAAAATAGTAAATTGAACAGTCTGATTAATAAGGTTCTTTGAATATTTCTTTCTATAGAGAAATGGAGTTCAGCAAATTCGGATGCTGGCCGTCACTGCTTCGACGGAAGCAAGATCACAATAAACTGCCACTTGAAGTTGT